>CM060702.1:206330170-207794337 GCA_030686995.1 Artemisia argyi | reverse complement strand
AGGGTGGGAGACCCGAATTGGCCTATTGAGTAGCGTTTCAATATCAACAAATATTTATAGAGATGTTAATAATTTACTACAAAACTTAGAGCAATGAACGAAAAAAACCAAATCACATATCTAAAACATAACCAACGTTTACCTTTACTTATAGAGAACCCATCATTTTTTTTTGCATCTAAACACACATATCATCACTTATCCTTTTAGTAAAACATCAAGCAAATAAAAAAATTATTGGCAAAAACTTTGTGTAGTAACTTTCATGGGTATTTCAATAGAGCATTCCAACTTTAGACATTATTTTAGTAAGTTTCAAGCATTTTGTTTTCATTTTTGCTGTGTGTTCATAATCCGTCTACTTGACCCATTGGAGATAAAAATAAAAAGGCTTAACTGAACCCATTTAAAACTTTCCCATTTTAAAGGTAACATGCATTAGATATCCCCAATCACATGAATAAATAAATCTTCAACTAAACTGATTATACAAATGAATGGTAAAATTAACTCAATGCTTGAATGCTCAATACACCAATCACATGAATCGAAAATACTAAGCAAAGAAGAAATGGACCTGATCTTTGAGTTTCCTTTTTCCTTTTCTTGTTATGATATTGGATGTTTCCTAGCCAACCCGTCCCAGCTCATCCAAGTTTGAATTGTCTTTATAGTGATATGTTACCCAACTTGTTATGATATTGGATATCTAGCCACCCATTTGAGGCACCTGCATAAATCATATTATATTATCATCACTCTGCTTATGTAAAAAAAGTTACTACATAATTTACTTATCACAATAAGTACCTTGCAGTCTTGCACATGCTCATAGATAAACTTTAATATCTCCAGTAAAAGTTCATCCGAGTCATGAACAATGATTGATTTGTTTAACTAATTAATGAAGCTAATGAGATAATAAACACCTTTAGCTTACCGCGAACACAAGTCCTGCTTATTGGAGTTTGTAAGAGACATTAAACGCCAAGCTATGACATGTATTCTCAAATTGAACCTGAATATAAAGGAGTCTTACACAAAAGCTTACTTGTTGATTTGACACATGTCGAATAGCCACAACTTCTCTAAAATTCTGAACGATGTTTATCCAAATAAATGGAGTATGTAACCTGATCCAATAAAAAAACAAAGAATGTCTAAATTAGTTTAATTTACCTTTTCAATTGACAAAACAACAATAACAAAATCATAACAAATTTTAAGTTCAATATGGTTAACAAAATCATACAAATTTTAAGTTCAGTATGGTTCACCAAACTTAAGTATTTATTTAGTTAATGATATAGCTTATAATACAAACCCAATAAGAGTATACAAATTTCATAGTTAAAGAATGACCTCCCGATGATGTTTTTGTCCATGAGGGATTAGAAAAATAATAAGTACACCCGTTAAACCCTAAATCCGAAACCCTTATTTTTTCCCCAAACTGAAACAAAATTAAGAAAAGTAAAAAGCCTTTTAGAATGTAAACCCATGGTTAGTTAAGCTATAAAGAGTAAAAGTTTGAAAAGAACACTTACAAAATCCATTAAAATCACAACCTTCACATAAGCAAATGTAAAAACTAATCTCAAACACGAATTGAAAAAAATTATGTATTGTACCTCCTTTGTTAAGCCACGAATAAGCATGAATAACCCATGATCGGTCGAGTTTTCAAAAACGTGATACTTGATGAGTTCGATTCTGTTTTGGTAAAATTAAGGGTTTGTTGGTTGATTCTTTTGTGTTGATGTGATGAAATCCAGGAAGAGACTGTTGGTTGTGGTTTTGTTTTTCAAAATTTTTGTTTAAACCCCTGAAGATATTGTAAATTTACCCCACCTTTTTAAAGTTTTATTATTTCATACTTTTGACACATATAATTTTTCACTCACTTCCCACCTAAAACGAATTTACAAATTTTTTTGGTTAAATTAGGAAATATTTAAGGCCCCTTTTGTTTAAAATCTTTAAAATAAAAAATAAAATAATTAAATTATTACTTAATAAGGAATTATTTGATTATTTTGAAATGGAAAAGTCCCCATTAGGGGTTTTATTTTATTAAGAAAAAGATTTTGTCACAATAATTATGTTCAAGTAAACATATAGAACACATTATATATAGATATTTGTTTGACGTTTATAGCTGACAATCAAATTAAATGTTTAGCATTAATATTTTCTATTCATACATCTAACATGTACTCCCTCCGTCCCAAAATATAAGTCCATTTTGACTTTTTCAAAATCTTTTTATTCCGACTTTGACCATGATTGTTTTTTTTTCTTGTTATATAATGGTTGATGCAAAATATATAATGGATTTATCTTTTAAATACATTTTCATTGGTATACTTTTCATCAAATATTATATAACACGAAAAAATATAATTATGGTCAAAGTTGGAAAAGAAAGACTTTGAAAAATTAGAAATTGACTTATATTTTGGGACGGATGGAGTAATTTTTTTTACATAATATCACAAATCAATTTCTTATATAAACACTGTCGATGGTTTCTTAACGCCTCGTGAAAATCGATCTCCTATATAGACACTGTCAATAGTTTTTTAAGGCCCCGTGAATTTCACGGGTTTATAATCTCCTTAATAGCTTCTTAATGTTCAACCAAACTTACGAAATTAAAAATCCCAACCACGCTCTATAATTACCCCAAATGCTCCGTAATACCCAATAATCTCCTTAATAGCTTCTTAATCTTCAACCAAACTTCCAAAGATTGAAACGTTTTGCGATTTTAAGGTGATCTTGGAAGAAAGTTTGCAACATTATTTATTAAAAAGCTAAAATTTTGATTTTTAAAACAAAGCAAATACTAATTTTATACTAAAAACTTATAAAGCTTAAAACATTATAACTAAAAATGATTTAGAAAGATGCTTTAAAAATAAATAGGAGAGGTTAATTTTAATGAAGCTGCCAAAAAAAAAAAGGAGAGGTTAATTTGTCATAATTAAGACTAAAAAAATGTTATTAAGTAACTATATTGTTGTGAAAATTTTCAGATTAAAAATAATGCAAGAAAACGAGAAGCTGAAATTTATTTCAAAGGAAATATAAAAGATGAATTATCAAAATAACAAAAGTAGTGGAACAGTGATTAAACCTCCTACAATAGTGATAGTGATGGCTCTGTTACTGCAGTTCTGTCCCATTTATAAATCCAAAAACATTCGACCACTGCATTAATTCTGTTGCAGAAATTCTAACGTTGAGCCAGCGGGGCACGGGTCCTACAAATTGCACTCGTGACCTTTGATTGATTTGACACATTATAAAACATAAGACTACATTTATCCGTCACCACAAAGCACTCACTCACCTTCTATTTCAGCGTCATATTATTTTTCTCTCTCAAACTTTTCACTCACGATCTCACTCACCATTCACGCTTATCACTTATCACTCTCACCACATTCATCTTTTTATTAAATATCCAATTTATATAAATAAATCTTACTAATAACCCAACATACACTCATAAACCAAATAAATAATAAAAATTATGCATGGATTACGGGAGTGGAACCATATATATATATATATATATATATATATATATATATATATATATATATATATATATATATATATAAAGAGAGTTTAGAGGGTGTGTATGATATTTTATTTCTATTTTTCTTAAATCGTGTGTTTTTTTGTCTCATGCAATAAATTTAGGACGAAAGGAGTAAAACTTAAAAAGTATGATAACATTTGTATCTATAAAGAGAGTTATTTTACATACCAAAATTTCCTCAGATACTAAGGGACAAATCTCAACAACTCATTTTCTTGTTATGAAAAAAAGGGATATTAATTAATATTTAAATTAAATATTCAATTACATATATCTTTTATAATTTAAATATCTCATGAACCGTTAATCGTTAGACAAAACAAATTATACTGTCACGATCAACATTTAATTATCTTTTATAGACGGGCACTTTGATATACTTTTGACAAAAAAAAAATGTCATTTTTTACGTTTTCTTAAGTGTACCAAAATTCGAATTACATATCATATGTGATTTATAACTAATATTGAAGTTCGAACAGTAAACATCCATACTAAAATTGACATATGTATTTGTCTATAAATTAAAAATGTTTCCCCTTTTTTGTAATGAAAAACATACATTCTTAACTTTTTAACCATATCACACATACTGTATTCGAATTATCGATTATAGTAGTTCATTTATGAACAGTCGGTACAAAATCACATTTGATTAAGATCACGTGTGGGAAAATCATATGTTATTTTATTAGAATAGTTAAATTAGTGTTCAATAACATGTGATTTTTCAAGCAAGTTTCACTAACAAAGGAAAAAAAGACGAAAGTATGTGAAAAAAACGTAAAAAAGGTGAAAAAACGGAAAAAAGAGTTTGTCGAAAATATATATCAAAGTGCATATCTATAGAAAGATAATTAAATGTTTTTTGCGATGATATATTTTTTTTCGCTTAACGATTAGCGGAATAAGAGAAATTAATATTGAAAAAAAAAAATTAAAGTGAGTTTGTTAAAAATAAGTGGTTGAGATTTGTCTCTTGTAAATGAACTTAAACGTGTATCTATGTATATACTTTTGTCCTTTTGATTCAATCGTAGGCGCAAAATGATAATTAATGTATATGAATTCGGAGTTTGGTATTTGCTATGCATTTTTAGTAATGTTTGCATAGTTATAACGAACTTATTAGAACTCGTGAAGCATCTTGAGCTCGAAAACAACTAAACAAGTCAATGACGTGATGTATCGTCTATAGCATACTTTGTTATTTTATTTCTATTCAAATACGTACCTACACCTTTTTGCAACTATATGTGAAGTAATTGATCTAGTTGGAACATCATAACATATATACAAGCGCATCAAAGTAAGTATGTTATATACATTAGGAGTAAGAAACAAAGTATGTTGGAAACCACTGACAAAAGATAGCAAGTATGTTACATTTTGGTGAATTTATTAGTCCTACTATATAATACTCTGTAGAAAAAGAAAGATAAAATCAATTCTCATGAAATTTATTTGGTTTTTGAATGCAGATTTACTAATTGAATGAGGCTTGGGGTCGGAAGAAGTGCAACATTGGAGATTAGTATTAGTATTTAACCAGAATGGATTATCTAAAAGGTGTTATGCTTGCGTGGTTTTACTCGGTTATGAGTGTGGCACACACCTTTTTGTTTGTTTTTAAGTCGTTTTGGCAGTGGGGTGTGCTAAAGCGTACCATACCAATGGAAGACCTACCGGAAAATTTCATGGCTGATATTCTCTGATACGTGCACGATGAGTTAAAGACCAAGTTTCTCGATATTCACTTGTTTGCATGCATGTAATTAGGAAGAAGTGGTTATAGCTAGCCACATTAATTGCATTAGAATTCACGTTTCCATTTTTAGTCCATGTTTACAGAATTGTTCCTAAATACTAGGGTAGTTAGTGTATTTCAAGTATTTAAATGTAGTTTGTTTCCATGATACGAATGAATGAAGAAGAATTTAGAAGTCTAGTTTCTTGGAGTCTTGCCGGCTCAAAGGGCCTTATCATCTCAGTTTCTTTATCTATTTTCTTGGGAGATTGACCATCTCAAATCGGTCTTCTATCATTCTCTCAGCACCAACAACACACGGCCAGCCTGAATCTAATTAATGAATCTTACTTTCTATGCTAGATGTGAGTATTAATTTGAAGTGGGTGGAGATTAAAGAGGAACTTGATCACCGCCACCATGCTCCTGTCAATGCTCTTGATCTTAATAAGTCTAGTTCGCTCAGTCAATGGTTTGCTTTGCTTGTGGGACCGTGGTTTTAATGCTATCGCGAAGGTACCACCAGAATTGTTTATGGTTTTGGAGTCGGTTTAAAGACAAAGAAATTCAAAGTGGTACTGATTTTCCAAGGGAATATACCACCAGATCCCCCTTCATCGTCCCGGCCTCGTCTCTTAGAAGCGGAGGTATACACCCTTGGCATGGGCCAATGGAGGAGTCTTGGTCATGTCCCTTACTGGCTTAATGATTGGGATGAGCCATTTTTGAATGGTTGTGTTCATTGGATGGTTCATGACAAGGATTCCCCTGAAAAGCTTTGTTTTTTTTTTATATCGACAAGGAGACATTTCTGTTATTTCCTTCACCTCCTTGTGACACTTTTGAGGATACTCGTATTCCTGAAGAAACTCTGGCAGTCTTAAAGGGTTTATGTCAATCTCATATATTTGTTACTAGATTCACGATTTGGGTGATGAAAGAATATGGGATCAAGAAATCTTGGCATAAAGAGGTGGTGATCAAGCGAAGTATTAGTCGTGATCTGGATTGGGGACCCTTGTATCTTATCAGGGGCTTAGAAGATGGAACAATATTGACAGTCTATTATCTTGACGAAGTGTTGGCGTACTGTCCTAAGACGTAAACATGTGAAAAGATAGACTTTTTAACCAGTTCGACCCCCCCTTCACCAGCATGGTTTATCAACTGAGCTCTCTTAAAATGAATTTTGAATCTGAGGGAGTTCATGTGCTCTAAAGGCCAGTAATCTTTCATTTACGAACTCACATTTCTGTTTTTGTATCATACAATCCTGTATAGTATTTACTTATCTTCAAAATAACATATTCCTTTGATTAAATTTGTCATTCTGCAGGTATCAACTTTTATTTATTTTTTCTTCTTATTTAGAAAGGCAACATTTATAGAAACCACAAAAAGAAATAAAGATACAATACAATGGCATCCCACCCCTTGAACCTTGTTCCTACATGACCCGATCAATTCGATCGGGCACTTAACAAGTTAGTTAAAAGAGGATGAGACCCAAAAAGACAACAACAAACCAAAATATAGAAATGATCACAGCAGGCTCAAACTAATGACTAAACTCATGAATTCTAAACAAAATAAATCTGCACGTATCAACTATCCAGTATAGCAGATTTGTTTGACAAAAGAGGTGGTTCCTGGTAAACAGGTTTGGGTTAAACAAATACTAGTAACAGTTAATATGAGTTGAAGGGGCTTGGGTCAACCCGGAACATTTTCTTTGGAACAGCCTCCACTGCTACCATGGAAGTGAGGTTATTGTCACTAAAGAATTCTGTGTATGGCTTAGAAACCTGAGAAAATAGAACAGAACATCTTAGGTTTCATAGTAGAGAGTATAGTTTTACCTATCTGCCTTATTATTAAAGGTTGAATTGACATTTTTAGCTAAAAAAGACATGGGTTGAAAAGTCGACCGAAGTGGTTTAAAAGTAAATTTCAGCTCAATCCAATTCGACCTGCACTAAATATTAACCGTCCAATTTGCCATCTCTATTTTTGAAGGGAATCTTCCATCTCTGGCTTTATAAAGCCTAACTTGAAGAGACAATTTCTCTCCTTCGCACTTGTAATCAGGTTTTTTTCAGTTCTGGCGCTTGTCATTACAGAGAGTTTTAGCCGACCCAACCACCTATGCCATAAACAAAACACCAATTGTACAAAAGAAATGTTCATAAAAATTGGAAAATTCAACCCATTTACTTATGAATGGGTTAAATTGACTTATGTTTGATCTTGTTTGTAAAGGGTCAAAATCAAATAGGTTGAAAGTCACATTTCAAAAACGAATTGTTTAAGAATGATTAAATAAAATTGTGGATAAAGGTGTTTGAATCAGCCCGACCCAATTGAGCATAATCAACACCTCAATTGCCCATTTTAAACCATTAGACAACCCGCCATTTTGCCGGCCTATAATTGATAACCAATGAGCAAATCGTACCAGGACAGAAGCTCTTGCTCTTGTTATCCCAACATTCATTCTCCAAAAATCACCCACAAAACCAATACTTTTCTCTTTACTTATATTTTCATTTGCTCTAATACATGAAAATATTGCAATATCTTTTTCTCTACCCTGTATAAAAAATGAAAAAAAAAATAAAAAAAAAAAAAAAATGTTTACTAATGCTGTCAGTGCTTCGAATAGCAAAATGAATGTAATCAAAAAGCAAAAATCTTAACCTGGAAATCATCGGCAGTGTTAATGTCCACAACTTTCTTTGAATCCACACCAAATGTTTTCTCAAATCTATAACAAATGAGATCCACTTGATCTTTATAAAGGGTTATAATTACGACTCGAGAACTTGACTTGAGCTCTGGATACATACTGACCAATTTATGATACATTAGCATTACAAAGTCCACCTTGTTGGAATTATAATATCATGACAATCATATAAATAAACCAAACACAAGTAAGCATAGCGGAAGCAATTATAACAAGACCATATAATATGTAATTAATTAATCAAATATAAATAGTAAACATACCGTAGTGATTCTAGCCCGAACAAGAATCAAATGCAATCTTCAACTAAAGAACCCTAAATAGGGTTTATGTGAACAAATCCAAGAAACAAACAATGATGTGTTTGATTCACGATCTTATACACACGTACTACTTCAAGTAAACGTTTATGCAAATAAAGCGAGCACAAACACTAGAAAAATAACAAAGTATTCGACTCCCTTAAACGTTAATGGGGTGTCGAAATCTTTGCTAGGAGAAGAGAAGAGAAAACACACAAGATTAGGTGTTCAAGTTATGAGAAAACAATGAACCCTTATGTGTTTATATAGGATAGAAAACTTAGAACAAAAGCTTCACCAAGGGATGTGGGATCCCTTGGCCGATCGTCCCTAGCACCCTCAAAGGGTTTCCGGAACCTTCTTGACATTCCAATTTTCATCTATAGTCCTTCTCCTTTCATTCGTCTAACGGTCGTTATCCTTTTCCGTTAAATGTTAACGATCGTTACATGTTTACGTTCTAATAATTAATATAACATTTATATATAATTATTACTCATTTATTTTTCATACGTAAAGTGTGCAATCCCGTGATCTCGAGTTCGATCCTAACACATGACTATTAATTTATGTTCATAAATCTAACACACCTTGTCTACATTGTTCAGTGATGAACTCCCTGAATATAGAATTAAATTGGTCGTTACGTATGACGATACATTAATCTTACTCTAAAGCCCTATTAGTATATTTGATGACCATCAATTGTCATTCAAACCCAAATATCCACAATGTTTTCCAACATATATCAACTACCTTGTTTCTCACTTGGGTTTGTATATTAGCTTTAACTTCTTTACAGGGACGGACTTAGGATTTTAGGGAGGGTGTTGCACATTTTTTTCTTCTTCTCATAATTATTAAAAATCTCACCATAAAGATATTTTTTAGTCAAGCTAAAGTTGCACCACAAAGAAAATAGCACAAAATCGGGTGTTGCACATACAAAAAAAAAAAAAAAAAAAAAGACACGTTTTGAAGAAAAAAAATTACACTGTATGACCCAAAATTGGGTGTGACCCGTGCCACACCCGGCATCCATGTAGGTCTTCTTTAAGTTGAAGAGGCTCAAATGTGGCAATGTAATCAGCACAAAATCGGGTGTTGCACATACAAAAAAAAAAAAAGACACGTTTTGAAGAAAAAAAATTACACTGTATGACTCAAAATTGGGTGTGACCCGTGCCACACCCGGCATCCATGTAGGTCTTCTTTAAGTTGAAGAGGCTCAAATGTGGCAATGTAATCAGCACAAAATCGGGTGTTGCACATACAAAAAAAAAAGACACGTTTTGAAGAAAAAAATTACACTGTATGACTCAAAATTGGGTGTGACCCGTGCCACACCCAGCATCCATGTAGGTCTTCTTTAAGTTGAAGAGGCTCAAATGTGGCAATGTAATCATCACCGTCTTTATATGTTTCCTTTACTTGTTTCAAACCCAAGTCATTTTTTTTCTCCTCGATCAGTTTTCTTCTGCAAATCGAATGGTAATTAAAACATAGAATTAGTTTCTTTATGATATAAGAATTTAAGGATTGGTGATGATCAGAAGATGTACTGTTGATGCATAATCTGGCGCGGGCTGATTCGACGACTCTCCTTGGGCCGTTAGTCGTCTTCTCAAGCCCTAAATAGACATGTTCAACAAAGAGAACCCGTTAGGAGTGGACCCGAGGCCGTAGCCCCGGGATCCACCTCCGACGGTCAAGTTAGTATCGGTGCGATATGGCTTATAAGAGTTAGGTTTGGAGTAACCTGTTATATTGTATTGTGAATGGAACCCCAGCCCTATATTTATAAGGCATGGATTAGGGTTTAGGAGTAGAGTGGGCCGCTGTTTTCCGGGCCTGGCCCATGTAGGGTCTAGTCCGGACCATACGTCCACAAGCCCCCCAAGTTTAGTATGACATAGTGCATGGCTATGTTATGCTAAACTTAAGTTCTGTTCATGGCCGCGTAGGCCCAATCAACCATAACGATATGGCCCATGTGTGCGCATGGGACGGACCATACTGCGCAGCCCACATGCAACA
Source organism: Artemisia argyi (assembly GCA_030686995.1). NCBI lineage: Eukaryota > Viridiplantae > Streptophyta > Magnoliopsida > Asterales > Asteraceae > Artemisia > Artemisia argyi. The sequence continues at coordinate 207,783,895 of CM060702.1, read as the reverse complement.
GTGCGCACTGGGATTGCGATTGTGATTGTTTCACAATGGTGAAGGTGGATTCCGCATTCTGTATCCTGGGTAAGGGCGTACCTTTTGTACCAGTAGCGATGCAACATGGCGCAACAGAAGACGTGCTTCTGTGGCAGAAGTGCGCGCTGTGCGCAACAAAGGTGTGCGCAGTGCGCAACAAAGGTGCGCGTTGTGTGCGAACATTACATTCGTCTTTATAACCGACAAAGGACGTCTCCCATGCGGCAAGATGGTGCGAATATTTAAATCCGTCTTTGTACCGGGCTTGCAATACCTGTTACGTACGATCTGCTTCCAAATATGCCTGCGTGACTTGTAAGAAAACAGTGGTATTATATACCCTGGTAGCCCCCCAAGTTTGATGTTGCTACTCGTGTAGGAGCATTAAACTGAGTTATTCAAATCCTGAAAAACAGTTAATGCAAATATTAAAAGTATATGCCGCGAATCGCAACATATAAAACTTAATAAAGTAAAAGATTAGCGCATAGCAAAAGTATAGCACATAGCATATATAATTAACACATAAAAGAAATAGCAGTGCGAATTACACCTATCGTGAGGTTTTACAAACTAAAAAGAAGTAGCATGTAGCCAATAATAAAAACAATGCGCGCATGGCGATTAATTGATCTTTTTATTTGGTATTATAATAAAAACAATGGCGCGGATGGACGTACCATGACCGCGACTAATAGTTTCTGTTGCACGCACAGACGCAGATAGATTTATCGTGTTCGCATAGACTCTAACGTTTTGTGGATAATCGCAGTTGACCACGGCTTTCGTCCAGTGCTTGTACGTGACAGTGACAGTGCGCTCATGGCGATTGACTAGCATCGTGGTGCCTGTACATGACAATGCGCGCATGGCGCCAATCTGCGAAGATTTCCGAACGCATGGCCTAACGCGGGTAGATTTATCGTGACTGCGCTGTTCGCGGCTAAAAGATAAAATAGGTCCGATCGTGCGGACATAATGCGCTCATAGCGATAGATAAAATCGTGTTTACTATGTTTAAAAGATTTATGTAAAATCTTTTTAATCTTTAAAAGGTAACATATCCTATTACCAATTTAAAAGATATGCACAATACTTTATTATTTAAAAGGTAACATATCAAAATATCTTCTAATGATAATAAAAATATTGTTTGTATCTTCGAATGGAATTAAGTAAGCAGCAGCATGCATCAAAAATATATTGTTTATATCCATTCGTGAGAGTAAGTTATTTATCAAATATAAAACTTATCAAGATATGTTATTTTGAATTTTGGACCTATCTTGAATTTTGGATTTTGGACGTATCACAAAACAGTAGGTGCCCATGATGAAATTCGAGATACGTTATTTATTCAAGATAAGTTTTAAAGTTACCGTCCTTTGAACTCGATGGTTGCTTTCCGGTGATGTGAGAGCACAAAACTTGTTGTAGTGTGTCCCACGGATGGCGCCACTTGTTGATGCATAATCTGGCGCGGGCTGATTCGACGACTCTCCTTTGGCCGTTAGTCGTCTTCTCAAGCCCTAAATAGACCTGTTCAACAAAGAGAACTCGTTAGGAGTGGACCCGAGGCCGTAGCCCCGGGATCCACCTCCGACGGTCAAGTTAGTATCGGTGCGATATGGCTTATAAGAGTTAGGTTTGGAGTAACCTGTTATATTGTATTGTGAATGGAACCCCAGCCCTATATTTATAAGGCATGGATTAGGGTTTAGGAGTAGAGTGGGCCGCTGTTTGCCGGGTCTGGCCCATGTAGGGTCCAGTCCGGACCATACGTCCACATATACCAAAGATTCATGGCGGAGATGGTTATATTCCCAACCAAGAACAATTTTGTAGAATCTACTAGTTATAATGCCCGCGCACGCGCGCGTTTTTTTTTTTTTTAAATTGAATGATTTATTTTTATTTATTAAAAAATAAATAATTTAATCTTTGTTTTGTTTGATTTATGATTTTTAATTATATTTGTTTATTATTAAAGATAATCATGTAAAAAGTTTAATATGTTATCTATGTTTTTTTTCTTTATTTATCTTTTATTTATGTAGTATATCAACAAAATAAATTTTTAAAATTTTAAATTAAAAAATAATAATTAAAATAATACCTAATAAAGAAATAATTTTTTTTTTTGAAATACGAAAGTCCCCACTAAGAATTTTTGTTTTATTATATACTCCATAAAAGATTAAGACATCTTTCGTTTTCTTCTTTAGTTATATTCTTCTTTTACTGTCATTTCTTATTATTTAATTTATTTGTTAAACTTTTTTATTTATTTTAAGGATTTGTTAGTTTATCTAACAAAAAAGGTAAAAAGCCCACAAATTAATTTTTTACGTGTTATGTTATGGTCTAAAGCCCTAAATATATAAACAATGCATCCAAACGACCAACAATAAAACCCTAAATCACCTCTTTCTTTTTGTTCTCCCATCAATGGAAGTCTTTATGCCAGAAGATGTCATGTTTAATATTTTCTCAAGACTTTCTGTGAAGACAATCAGCCGCTGCAAATGCGTATGTAAGAAGTGGCGGAATATGGTTTTGGATTCTTACTTTGTTAATCTTCATCTCTCGAGATCACGTCCTCCGGGCCTAATGGTTCACTGTTTATCATTTAATGATGTATGCAATGATAATAAACGAGGAACTATTAAGTTGCTGGAGATCAAGGATGACCTCGATCTTGAACTTGATGTTACAAAACTTTCGAAAACGAATGGTATAGCCATGGTGGGCTCTGTTAATGGTTTGATCTGCTTGTTGGAGTCTAGTCACTTACGAAGTATTTCATTCTAATCCTGAAGGTGATAAAATTTACGTGTGCAATCCGATCACTAAAGAATATATTATCCTTCCTAAGCAATTATATGCTGAAAGAGTAACATATGGTTTCGGAGTATCAATGTCTGGTGAATACAAAGTGATACACATATTTCAAAGAACAATAACATGGGAAAATCTAACTGAAATCGAGGTTTACACCCTTGGCACTGGTCAGTGGAGAACTGTTGGCCAAGTCCCTAACCATGTTAGCCTAAAGGAGGAAACTGTAACCCGTTTTTGGAGAATATTTCGAACCCATGGGTTATATTTGAATGGTTTTGTTCATTGGTTTGATGGTTACAATGTATATGCATTTGATTTGGATAAATAGATATTCCAATTACTTCCATCCTCTCCTGCAAAAGAAGGGGATTGTTCCCAACTTCTGGGAGTACAAAGAGGTTGCCTCAGTCTGTATTATATGTATTTTAACATATTATATGCTTGAGTGTTGAGGCAAAACGGGACTGTAAAAACGTGGGAATTGGAGATTAAAAAGACTATCTTCCGAAGTTCAGCATGGAAATGGCGGGTTCCATTGTGTTTCTTTGAAGGATTAGATGGTGAAAGTTTGTTAATCGACTTAACTATGGGCAAGGTACTTGTGGCATATTGTCTTAAGAAAGATGCGGTTGTAGAAACAGAATTAACAGACAACCTCTCCGCCGTAACGACTGTAATGACTTATTATCCTAGCTTTGTTAAACTTCGGGAACTCCAATTGGAGAGACTTCATGCTTTCTAAAGGTAAGGGATAGTTCTACCATGTTTATTTTATTAATAGTTATTTGTATTGCTATTGAATATACTTTGGGGAGTAATATCCTATGGCATGTACCTGGAACTTGTCAAATAGACAAAAAGCATGATATTATAGTGCATCATTTATGTTAAATCCGTAGTGGTAACCAAAGTACATGTGCATATGGAAACTTGGAAAGTAAGGTTTTGTTTGTAGTGATCTCTAGTGAAACAGTTAGCACACTGTAAACAAGAAAATATATCCAGAAGCAGTGTTCTGTTTTTCAATCTACACATACACACACACACACACACACACGTACCTACACAGCCTCACAATGAACCAAAAAAAATTTGGTGATTTTAGTGTCATCAAACATTTTGTGTAATGGTGATTTTCCCGAGACCAAAGTGATTTCAAGTTAAGTTCTAATATGAGTTCGGAGGTGCAGAGTGTAGGCTTGTATAAACTATAAACTTAATTTCGGAGATATAATGAATGATAAAAGTTGTAGTGATGGATTATCCGTCATTAGAATGTTGCAATATTTCAATAGATGTAACTATTTAAACAGTGACAAATAACTGTCGCTTGGGACTTTCCAGAATTGTCGCTAATTTCACGCACTTGAAAGGTTGTAACTTTTCATAAAAGGGTGCGACTATTTATGAATGGGTGTCATTTTTCTCCAAAAGTCACTATGTTTATTATACATAAACATCATTTTGGTCATTCATGTTACATGAACAAATACAACAAATTATCCATGTTTTTGTTCCCTTTCTCTTGTGTTTAGAATTTGAGTGTATTATTGTCTTATCAATGTTTTATCATTGTGGATACTCTCTAACTTTGGTTTTTAGTTTGAGTGATAGAGAGAATACCAAATTGTCATTCAACTAGTATTGTTATTTTGCAAACAATCTTTGTCAATTCTTTAATTCATTCATATAAGAATTAAAACGTTGAAAAATATATAGACTGTTTATTATCTTTACTTGCTTTAAACTACCATAAACACTTAAACTGTTATGGTAATTGTGATTTAGTTACTTTCTAGCAATGTGAGTTACAATTACCAAGAACAGCACTCTTATTAATTAACTTATTCATGTAGTGCTATGAACTTCATTAAGTATATAAACTAGCGTCTTATTTTATGTTTTATCACTATATATATGAATTATGATATGAGAAAAGATGTAACTTTATCTGTATCAAATTCTTTACAAATAAATTGGGGACCTTTTTGTTTTCTCTTTAAGTATTCCGTGTGTTTGACTAGCTTTCCTGAAGCTCAAATAGCACTGCCTAAAAAAAAAAAAAAAAAAAAAAAAAAGCGCTGAAGTCTATTTGGCGGGTTTCTAAGGCACCATCGACGTGCATTACGGATACTGTAACAAAATATATAACACTAAATGTACAAATTTACGCTTTCTTTATTACAAGTGAAACAATAATGCTGTAGTTTTTGTTCAATAGCATCACTTTTAAGGATGTCTAAGATTGTTTGTTAAATGATCGACCTACCTAAATATTGAACAAGCCCTGAGAAAATCACGTTGAACACTTATAATATCGAAAAATGTAGTATGAGTTAATTGATCATTGTTATGTTAATTAATCACTGTAAATCACTTAGTTGTGAAACAGAGGTTGTGGTGTACACTTCTTAATTGTTGTGAAATAGTTTATTTGTTGGGTAGTTAGATTTAAAATTATAATGATTGATGTAAAACCTAGAGACTTGAAAATGTTATGTTAGTTTATGCTTAGCACTAATTTGGTGAAATTGTTTGTATTTCATCCAAGTTTTGTCTGAAAATGTTATGTTAGTTTATGCTTAGTACACAATTGTAAAGACCCTCTCAAATGTATAAGCATTTGGATGTTGTGTAGGTTATATACATTTGTTTCTGTATTGATGTAGTTAATGTATCAGACAGTTAACCTATCACTTTTACTGTGAAGAATTTGTTGTCAATCAAAATTTTCATTAACCATACATGGCAAATACTACTACTTATTTGAGATACAGGATTAAAATGATACGGAGTAAAATTTAGTCATTCATACATGCTTAAATAGGACTTATTGGAGGCCCTACGAGTCTACATACATCCAAAACTAAAACAATGTTTCGATTACTCGACTTTGTCCACTTAAGTACACTAGGCTTATCGTGTTTATGTGTCTAACATTTACAGACTCCTCATTGCACAACCTTTGAACTAATTCTTCCGGCATTTCTTCCAAGTGTAATTTCTGCAGAGTAGTAAGATGTTCGATCCCTTGTAAAGAAGATCTCATTTCTGGACATCGAGTTAGATTCAAGTCTTTAATATTTGGCAATGTATTCTTGTCTAATCTCAATCCTCTAAGCTCCACGAGTTCCAACAACCGCATTCTGTTGAGTTTCGGAAACCCTCCTGCTGTGAAGTGCAAGAACCTGCATTTGCTAGCATTCTTGAGCTCTAAAAACACTAGTGTCGGTAGATTTTGGAGCGATAATAGCATATTGTCGCCTAATCCTGAGCAACACAAGTAAATATGAGTTAAATTGGCTAATGACTCGAGCCATCGAGGCAGCCTATTTAACTTTCCAACCAATGCCAGCTTCTGAAGAAATGCTGGAGGGAAAGATAAATTTTCCAGCAGGAGTTCTTCGCTTTTGGTACTGGCGGTAATACTTAGCCGCCGAAGGCCCGTCATTTTTTCAACTGAGCTACACAGTTTTGCCCCGTGAACCGCTTTAACGTTTGTGATATCCAGTCTCTTGAGCTCGGTCAAGTTTCCAATTTTCTGGATGAGTTCTTCCTCAGCTTCAATCGATGCTAATGCTTGTAGATTTCGTATCTTCGTTAATCCTACTGGTACCCTCAAACCACATAGAAGCAGATGGCGTAGTCTTGGCATATTTGATAATCCGTTTGGTAACTTTTTCAGGTTGGTGTTTCTGATATCAAGTGTTTGCAGATTTCTTAGCCTCTCCATCGACTTTGGAAGCTCACTGATATCTGTTTCTCGAAGGTTTAGATACCTCAAGTTGAATAAGCTTGTAACCGCAACTGGGATTGATCTAATGGGCACTCCCTCAAGTTCTAGGACTTTTAGCAGCTTAAAGCCAGATAGGAAGGCATTCATTGGAAAAGACGAGTTTGTCTCTATTTGAAACACGAAAAAAGCACGAAGGTGACGTGACATCGAGCTGCTTAAGCGTATGTTTCCACCACTGTTATATACTGAGAGCCTCTGGACTTTACTTACAAGTCTGGTGTCGTCATATGCTAAGCAAAAGTTCTCCTTTTGAGAAGTGGTCGTTGCAAGTTCTCGCATAACATCATGGACTCGAAATGTCTTGACCCTCCCGCTATCATTAGTCTCCGTGACTTGAATCATGCTTCGGAGACAAAGTTCCGTTAAATATTCCTCTGCTACTTCCTCAAGTGTTATCCCTTTCCGTTCTAGGATAAACCCCTCAGCAACCCATAGTCTTATAAGCTTTTTTCTCTTAATCGGATATCCATCCCGAAAAACACAACAATACAAGAAACAATGCTTTAGATAAAAAGGGAGATCATTGAAGCTCAATGACAAGATCCCTTTAACACTCTCAAGCACAGGGTTATTGCTCAGTTCCCAGTTAAGACTATCATATATTTTCTTCCACTCGATAGCGGTTTTGTCTCTCGAGCACACAAGACCTCCGATTGCCACTATAGCAAGTGGTAATCCCTCACACTTTTTAGTAATCGCTTGAGCTAAATCTTTTAGTTCTACGGGACAAGAATGTTGTATATTGGTCCAAAAAGCCTTTCTGCAAAAGAGAGCCCATGAATCATCCTCCCCAAGAGGGTCGAGATGAAGAATATGATTTCCAGGTCCTACTGATTTTGCTACATTATCGTTTCTTGTTGTGAATATAACTCTGCTTCCTAGACCATTTTCAGGAAACGCGCTTCTTATTCTACTCCAAAGAAGTATATTCCAAACATCATCTAAGATAATCACATACCTTTTCTCGCGTAGATAGCAGATAAGCATCTCGACTAGTTCTCTGTAGTTCATTTTTCCCAAATCACTAGGAACCGTTTCACGTTTACCCCCAAACAATTTCTTGATCATGGATCTTAATAACTCAACAACGCCGTTGGTTTGAGAAACTGAGACCCACGCCCAACAGTCAAAGTACCGTTGAATTGCTTGATCATTGTAGACTTTGGTAGCAAGAGTTGTTTTTCCTAACCCACCCATCCCCACAACAGATATAACCATTCTGCGAGGATCATCTTCCATCAACCATTCCATTATTTTATCTTTGTTCTCTTCCATTCCCACTATCTCATCTTCGTCAACAGCCATCAACAACTCTTCTTGACGTTGCCACCAATCAATCGAAGCATTTTTGTTTCCAATTCTCCCCTCATCACTTTTCTCATCAAATGTGTAATTCTTTCTTCGCTCACAAACTTCATGAACCTGTCTTTTTAGCTTCTGAATCTTTAAAGAGATTTTACGCCTTCTGTTCATGTGCATTGGAACCTTGATGAGGTCTTGAACCATACTAGTTAGTCCCTTCCTATCTTCTTCAAAATCTTTATAGTAAACATATTCGTCTAACATGTCTTCTACTTTTTGCGCAACTTCTCTTACTTGGCTCACCCATGTTTCCACCACTTCACTCTTCAACTTTTTTCTTTCGGCGTCTCTTATGCATGATCTCATGATTTCTAGCTCTAGTTTTATTTCCTCAACATCACTTTGTGAATCTCCCAGTAACGACGCTTCTTGCATTAGGAGCGTAGTCAGCTTCTCGAGTAGGAAGTTCACAGCACCATCTGCCATTTTGCCACTGGAACGGCGGTAGTGATTCTGGAATTCTGCTGGTGATGGGTGAATTGTGTGAACAAGAAACAAACAGGAAAGTACTAATGAAATTGATTGGAAAAAACAGATCATTTTGACTTGATCAAGGTTGACTTATCAAAGTTGACTTGAAGACTTTTACACTATCAGACTAATCTGTTTGGTAACAACCTCTAAAAAACATATGGGACCAATAAATTTGAAAGTTGGATGGGTATTGTTGTATTATTTTGGGTTCGTATATGATAATGGCACAAATGGGAAAGTACGTTGCCGTTACATGCCATTAATCCCTTCTAATATGTTGAGTTTTACAAAGTAGGTTCTTAGATGAATAACACATAACGTATTTATAAATATGCTTTAATTTCCTGGTCTAGATTGGATGGAATTTGCCACGCTTTCTTGTTGTTTTTGCATGAGATGTTCATATGATTACAGAAGAATGGGATTGAGATGAACATATACAAGGAAACTATGGTTTATATGTAGCTATGTACTCGTTTTTTTTTTTTTTTTTTTTTTTTAACCTGCTAAAGAATAGTTAAGTTCTTGCCTCACTTTGCACTTCAAATCCTAACATACATTGCAACTTTTCAATTCTAAGTCTTGAACAAGAATTGAAAATGAGGTAACACGACTCCGGCATTGTCCTGTGGTATCACTCACTTAACACAACATAGAGGTGACCAGTCAATGAAGACTTTAGAAAAGTAGGTTATGGTTTCAATCCTGACAAGCTAACTGTACGTAACATGTGCTCGTTGACTAGGGCTACGTCATTGGTGAGTCGTAACCAGAAAAAGGTGCACATGGTTAAGGTTTCCCAGCAGACGTAAATCTTTTGACGAAAAATGAGGTTATTAAAATGCCAATCAAAAAGGATATGTGGTTGACTGATTGCGTAATCTAGGGACGAACATGGATAGCATTGATTCTATTTTTACCGACAATAAAAATGAAACCAACATAGTTCATTCGATGTATGGTTTTGGTTTTTAATAGCCTGATTTTTCAGTTTTCTTTCTAGCTGGTTTGGGCTTTTTGTTTTTTGTTCGCTGTTTTGGGACTGGGCTTACAATTCGTAAACATTAACATGGGCTTGGAAATTATTAAACATTACGAGTAGTATGGGTTTGAATTTCATAAAGCATTTGTATGGGCTTTACTCATTATTGAGTGCTAAGAGCAAGATTTTCAAGATTGGGATCATACGTATGATCATTTTTGCTTTGCAAAATCGTGATCATAAAATCATATCATAATCCTATGATCCTACTTAAATGTAAAAAAATTAGTAAAGGTGGTAGTGGTGGTAATAGTCGTAGTCAGGGTTGGTCCTGAGTTTTCAAACGATCGAAAGATGCCCTTATGAGATGTCGTAAACACACTATTTTCTAAAGATTTGGCTTGCCCCTATAAGATGCCGAATACACCGAGTTATTGAAATTTAACATTGTGTTTTATTTATCTACAATTTAATATAATGTGGTATATATAATGTATTTATGTGACTAATGTTGACATTATAAAAAAGAAAAACAAATCGCGTAACTTAATCAGTTTATATTTCAATTAGAATTAAAATGGTTAGTTCAACCTTGCAAAATCTTATTTACATGATAAAGAAACTAAAAATTTAACTCATAAAAAGGATGAAATTATGATAAAGAGTAACGTTGAAAAAATAAATCAATCAAATAAGTTTTAAATCTTTCTACTACAACTACTCACTCACGTGATCTAAAGTTGTAAAAAAACAAAATAAAGGAGTAAATTGCAAAAATCATCTCTGTTGGTTGGCCAAATTGCAAGTTCAGTTCTTATCTTTTCGAAAATGCATTAATCATCCTAGAAGAAACTTACAAGTGCACTTTTGGTCATTGGCCAAAGTTAAATGACTAAAATACCATTTTCTTCTTCCCTTTTGAATATTCACTTATATATTCCTATTTACTTTTAAAGATTATTCAAACCTTCTTAATTTGTTTCAGAACACAACCTAAAAACACACAAACGCATATCATTTTCCAAATAAACCACTAAAAAAAACAAAATACTCATCTACACACAATCACAAACAACTATTACATAACCCGTTGGACACCATTTAACTTTTCTGATGACCATCTGCTAACATTTTTGTGTTATTGTTTATTGCACTTGATATTTTGTTCTCTCAAATACAAACATCAGCTCAGTTTTGATCTTGTTTAATGGATTTTAGGGTCGATAGATTTGGGGAAAAATATATGGGTTTCTTTTTTAAGCTAATTTTTTTTATTTTGCTCATGTGTTCGGTTCATCAGAATAATGTGCGCGTGTGGCATGTGCGTTTGTTTGAATCGTCAAAATAATGTTTGTATGTGTTGACCGGTGTGTGTCTTTTAAGATGGTAAGTGAAGCTTTCAGATAAATTTGTTAGTGTGCAATTAGTTGTGTACTTGTGTTTGCGGTGTTATTTAGGATAAAGATATGGATGCATGGATGGAGGATTTAAGAGGTAGGGTGGGGCTGTGCCTCCCTCCCCAAAAGTTTGACTTGTAGTACTAGTTTTATGCTATATTTGTGGAAAGTATGAGATTTTATTATGTTAAGTTACATGTTGGCCCCTCCTAAATTTTAAAGAAGTACAAAATAAAAAATATATTTTGTGTTTGAATGATTCCCCCCCCCCCCCCCCCCCCCCCCCGATATATTTGTTCAAGCTCCGTCCCTGTATGGATGTGTTTAATACTTTTTGAATCCACAAGTCTAGGCTTTTTTGTTGTTATTAAAGGGTAAGAAAAGAAAATAAAATAGGAAGAAGGCGAGGGTAATCCAGTCATTTCACTTTGGCCTAGGACTAAATTTGCAACCCATAAATTTCTTACAGGGACGGTTGCTGCACTTTCAAAAGGTTAGGGATTGAACCTGTAATTTGACCAAACCATAGGGACTATTTTTACAATTTACTCTAAAATAAAGTCTTTTATCTTTTATTGTAACACCATTTCTCTTACTTTGTATGTGTCAACATTTCTTTCCGGCAACAATGTACCCCCGGTGAGTTATTTTCTTTCAAAACATTACTCACTTCTCCATCTATTTGTTCTTCTTCTTACATATTTTATTAGGCGCCATTTTATCATTACTACACCATCTACATCACATAAAAAAACTATACACAACATTAAAAATTTGACGCCCCCATGTTTATATGATGCTTTGGGGTGTCATTTATGCCGTCCATAATTGGTAGTAGTAGTAGTAGTAGTAGTAGTAGTAGTAGTAATGGTGGTAGTGTTAGTGAGGAGTAGTAGTAGCGGTGGTGGCAGTTGGCGGTCGTGGTATGGCAATTGGCAGTTGTGGTGGCAGATGGCGGTCGAGGTGGCACGTGGTGGTCGTGGTGGCAGGTGGTGGTCGGGTGGTAGTTGGTGGTGGTTGTGGTAGTTGGTGGTAGGTGGTAGTCAATGGTCCTGATGGTAGGTATTGGCGGTAGCAGTAGCAGTAGGTGGTAATAGTAGTAGTAGCCGCAACAGTATTAATAGTGGTACGAGAAGATATAGTGGTAGTACTAAACATTTCTTATATGGATGACTCATAAATATCAAGTTGAACCACAAATTATTTAGATATGCAAATAAATACACAAGATCCGAATTTCCTTTTTTTTTTAAGAGTTAGATTCTCTAATGTTCAAAATGAACATGACTCATCATGTTTAGGTTGTTGTGACTTGTGAGTGGAGATTTGATTTAAAATAAAACAGATGTCCCACATTAATAAACTATTTATTGTTTCCCTCTCACAAGAATCTCAATATGATAGGTCATGTTCACATTAACATTTATACCAAAACACCGTAATGCACGAAATTATAATATAAATGCACACAAATATTTACTCCCATGTTCTAAAAAAAGTGTCCATAAACAAAAAGTGAGCAAATTATAATGTGTAATAAAATTTTGAGTGATAAAAAATCATTTATGCCCTCACACTTAATAAAAAAATATAGAAATGAATAATTAATTGCAAATTTTGATTACAAAGACAAAATTAAAAAAAAAAATAAAAAAAAAATAAATAAATAAATAAATAAAATCATAATTACTATCTATATATAAAGGGCTTTTCTAACTTGTGCCATGAGAGAATGGGTTTAAAAGCATTAATTAAATATAATTATTTCTTAAATTAAATTTATTTCCATGTAAAATGATGTTTAATTTGGCAAAAAAAATTTTAAAGTAATTATATCAACTTACATTTAATTATGGTAATTTTAGTTCATTAAATGATTTAAACATGTATCACAATGGCACATTATAGAAAATCTCATATATAAAAACTCGATACTTATTCTTGAGACAAAAATAAATAGTAAGGTGAACATTTTTTTGAGACGAATGATTTGACTTACATCAAAATCATGTGCATGCACAAGACTCTTATTAAGGGGGCCTATAAAAACTTTCTTCTCTTAATTAAAAGAATTAACTAAACATCTCCCAAAAAAACACTTGATTAAATGTGGAAGTTTAGCAAGCACTAGTGGAAAGATCAAAAACAAAGACGCAAGATCATACAATACAATGAAAAAGTATCGATCATGAACCCTAACCCTAAATCCCCAATTTCAAAACCCTAATTAACCTACACCAATCTTCAATTCATCTCACAGTTTTTATAAATTTGATATCCTTATCCTCGATTCACTGTCAGACCCTTTCACACTACACTAAACAGAGAAAATGGGGATGGAAAATGAAAAGACTTCAAGGGCGTCCCGACCAGACATTCGCAACCAAAATGAAGACAGAGAGTGGTCTAAGGTATCAAGAAAGCATAAAGGAGCTAGACGGGGAGCTAACAACGTGGGACGAAAGATCCCTCCACCCATGAATGGTGGCGGTGGAAGAACAAAGATTTCAGACTTTGATAAGGTAATGAGAGATAAGGCCTTTTCCTTTTTCTTCACTAATTTTCCTAAGGATTGGGATTCGGGGCGTTGTGGAAAATGTTTAGCCGTTATGGAAGTGTGGTGGATGTATACATTGCATTTAAAAGAACATTAAAGGGTTCTAGATTTAGTTTTATGAGGTTCATAAACGTTGAGGATGTTTCAGTGTTTGAAAGAAGACTCAAGTCGATCATGATTGGTGATTCATTCTTGGTGATTAACAGAGCTAAGTTTAACAAGGTGGAAGGAAGAAATTTTCCTATTTCTGATTTCCCCTCCCCTCTCCAAAGTTGGCCCTTGTCCCTTCCCTATTCATAAGGGTGTCAAACCCTCCTTCAAACATTCATTTAAGGATGTTGTGGTTGGTCCCAAAGCCCGTCCCCATCCTGAGGAGATGATTATTAATATTGAAGAGGATGTTCCCTAAGATCAAAGCTCGATTGTTGTTGGACTGGGAAGGCTAAAAACATTCAAGTCTTACAAAATGCATGGTACATCATTGCAAATAATGGGTTGGGCGAATGCAAGGTTAGATATGTGGGTGGGCTCACGCTCTTGTTCGAATGGAAATCATGAGACATTGCTGATGAGAGCTTGGAAGGAAACAAGATTTGGCTTCAACAGTGGTTTGATGACATAAAACTTTGGGAGGATAATGATGAGCTCTATGGCAGGCTAACATGGCTAGTTATCGAAGGTTTACCCATGCTTGCGAGAAATCTTGCTGCGGCTAAATCGGTCGCTACCAGGTTTGGTAAACTTCTTGAAGTGGGTCGTTTAAACTTTGATTCTAATGTCCTTCCTCCTATTAAAGCATTAGTTCATATGTCCAATATGAATTTGATTAGGCAATCGTTATGTGTTCGGCTCAACAATAGGTCCTACCCCATTAGGGTTTTTGAGGAATCATTCTATGCTTCTAGCCTTCTCCCTTCCCTGGGTTTGCATGGGGGTATCATTTTTTATGAAGGGTCGTTGTTCGAAGAGGAGTTCGTTGGCCCATCTATGATGGATGAGGATGGTGGTGTTGGCTCTTCCGAAGTTCACCCTCAAGTGTTTCGGGAACATGAAAAGGCTCCATCGGTTCAGTTGCATGTTCTCTCTCCAAAGGCTGGAAATAATGGTAATATCGAGGATGGTGCCTTTCGCAATGGGAATGATTCTAGCGGTTCTTCCGCAAATTTTGTGGGGTCCCGGACAAACATCCTTAATTACTCCCCCTTGACAAGTGGAATCCCCCTCCCCCTCCATATGATTTCCCCCTGCCCATACGTCACCTGTTTTGGATTTTGTAGGGCTCACTCCAGAAGAATATATTCTTCATCCGAACCTGTCTGGTGTGGAAAATGTTAATATTCCTGGACCTCTTCTAGACCATAACTTAAATTTATCTCAAGATGATGATATTGCTCAGGAGGATAATGCTCATGAGAATATTGCTCAAGAGGATAATGCTCATGAGGATATTGCTCAGGAGGATAATGCTCATGAGGATCTTGATCTGGATACTCTTATTTCTAGCTTCCAACGTATCTCAGACAACTCGAACAAGTTTCCTTTTATTCCTCCTATCGTTGGTGGCAAAAAGAAAAAACAAAAGAATAAGAATCTGGTAGTAGGACACTTTGGTACTAATGTGTTTAATTCTCAAGGGAACTTAGATACATTGGATTATGATCCTGCTGCCGAATTCATTGGTAACCATACTGGATATTCTTTCAAAACACAAGATAGCGATCTTCTTGATCTTGTGTATCTTGTCTTTTTTGGTGTTTTGTTTTGTTTATAATGAAAGGCATATCTTTAAATTGTAACGGTCTTGGTTGTGACAGTAAGAAAAATTGGATTAGAGGTTTGACTGATAAAGAAAATCCTATTTTCTTTGGGGTGCAGGAAACTAAACTTGGTTCGATTGACAATGTCTCTGTTCGCTCTCTTTGGCCAGGTTCGTTTGTTAATTTTGCCTTTTGCAGCTCTGTGGGGGCTTCTGGTGGTATTCTCACTATGTGGGACTCTAGGGTTTTCTCGTTGGATATTAAAATTATTGACAAGAACTTTTTGGCTATCATCGGTTCTTGGATTGGTATTAATTCGAAAGCTAGGATTCTTAATGTTTATGCTCCTCAACCCAGCCTTCTAAAAGAGCAGTTATGGGGCTCAATTGAAGGTGTTCTCAACTCTTATGACGTTATCTGGATTATTTTTGGAGACTTCAACGTTGTTAGGTGCCAGGATGAAAGAGTTGGTTGTTTGTTTGACGTTGGAGAAGCAAACTCTTTCAACGATTTTATCTCAAGATCGGGCCTTATAGACTTCCCTCTCAGTGGAAGGTGTTATACTTGGTTTTACAAATACGGGAAGAAAGCGAGTAAACTTGACAGATTTTTGGTTTCTCTTGGCTTTCTTGACTGTTGGGGTGAAGCTAAGGTTTCAGTTTTGTGTAGGTCTTTCTCTGACCATTGCCCGATTGCCTTGGCTGTGGGTTATCCAAATTTTGGGCCCAAGCCTTTTAGAATTTTTGATAAATGGATCAGGGATGTGGGCATTCTTCCGGTTATCAATGATTCTTGGGGCTCTTCTGATTTGCTTTTCTCCCTTGATATCAACCTTAAAAACAAACTGAAAAAGTTAAGATTGGATATCAAAGCTTGGACGTCCAACAAGATATTGGCCCAAACCAAAGAAAGAGAGGATTTGTCTAATCTTCTTTTAGATTGGGATGTCAAGGCTGAAGCTGGTCTCATTGATGACAGTTATGTTTCTAAGAGGGAAGAATGGCTCATGGACCTAAATACTTTGGATCAAATTCACCGGGATGACACGATGCAAAAGTGTCGCTTGAGATGGGCGGTTGAAGGTGATGAAAACACCAGGTTTTTTCATTCTCTGCTTAAGAGTAAGTATGCTAATTTTAGAATTAAAGGCATCCTCGTTAATGGCGTCTAGAAAGATTCTCCTGAAATTATAAAGCAAGCTGCTTCGGACCACTTTGCATCTAGATTCAAAGAATCATCATCCCATAGGCCTACTTTCAGTAGCCCTTTGTTTAGGCGGTTATCCTTGGACGATGCCTCTTTCCTGGAATCTAAAATAAGTGTGGATGAAATTAAGAATGTCGTGTGGGGCTGTGCAGGTTCAAAGGCCCTGGGGCCAGACAGTTTCAATTTTAATTTCATTAAATCTTATTGGGAGGTTCTTAAGCATGATTTTATAAAGTGCATTAGTTATTTTGAAGACACTGGAAATATTGCCAATGGTTGCAATCTGTCGTTCATTGTTTTTGTAACACCCTAGGCAAATCCCACATCGACAGAGGCCGGAGAGATGCTGGGTATATAAGAATAACATTCGCCTAATCAAACACAACGCGTTTTGTGGTCTATTGCGAGTAGGGTTCTTAGGAACTACGCAGTTAAGCGTGCTCGTGTGAGAGTAGCACTGGCCTGGGTGACTTGCCAGGAAGTCTCACACGAGGGCTACAAAAACAAAGTCGTGAACCATCAGGGCAAAGAGGACAATATTGTGTATCAGTAGGCGGGATATTACAGTTTTAGTTCCGAAAAAGACTGATCCTCTTGGTTTTTTGGATTTTAGGCCTATGAGTCTTATAGGGTGTGTTTATAAAGTGATCTCTAGGATCCTTGCTAACCGTTTGGCTAAAGTGATCGCTTCGGTCATCGGCCCTAATCAATCGGCCTTTATTCCGGAAAGACAAATTCTTGACGGGTGTCTCATTGCTAATGAGATTATTAGAATGGCCTCTATAGAAAAGCTTAAATTATTGCTTTTCAAGGTTGATTTTGAGAAAGCTTTTGATAGTGTAAATTGGAACTTTCTCCAAAGTATAATGTCTCAAATGGGGTTTGGTACTAAACGGAGGAAGTGGATTGCCTCGTGTTTATCTTCGGCGTCTATCTCGGTCCTTATTAACGGCTCCCCTCTAAGGAATTCAAATTGGAAAGAGGCCTCCGTCAAGGTGACCCTCTCTCCCCTTTTCTTTTTCTCATTGTTGCGGAAGCTATCCAAGTTTCTATCTTAGAAGCCTGTGATAAAGGCATTTACAAAGGTGTTTTCCTTTCGAAAAGTAGAAGCAATATATCCTTATTGCAATACACGGATGATGCTATTTTCTTTGGAGATTGGTCGAGCTTTAATGCTAAGTGCCTCATTCACATCCTCAAATATTTTGAGCTTGCTTCTGGGCTTAAAGTCAATCTCTCTAAAAGTAGGCTTATTGGTTTGGGTGTTGATAAGGACAAAAGTGTACCGCTTTTAGGGGATCATTTAAGCTCGAATTCGTGATTATTTGATTAATTATTACCCTAAATCGTTCCTTTTGTCATTTTAGGTACTTTTGAGAGGAAATTTACAAAAGGAAGCATTTTGGACGTTTTTGGAGCAAAAAAGTGAAGAAAACGACAAAGTCTCAAAATCCATGCTGGGAATAGTACCTGACGGCGTCAAGACCATGCAAGTGATGGCGTCAAGCTTGGAAAAAGAGGTGGATGTGGAAAATACAAATGACGGCCCAGAACAATTTCAAGGCAATTTGGCCAGACGGCGTCACCAAGGCCGTCAGGGTCAAAATACATGTGACGGCCCAGAGTAAAATTACACATGACGGCGTTAGAAGTGGATCTAGGCAATACGAATTTTATCTTGGCGGCGATTTGACGGCGTCACAAGCTATAACGTGATGCCGTCAAGGTGTAAAATCTATATATAGTTTTCTAATTTTCATTCATTTAGTGTGAAACTTTTGGAGAGCTTCTTTGTGCAAACCCTAGACGAATTTTCTGTAGAAATAAGGGTTTCAACCCTTGTTCCATCCACATTCAATTGAAGATAAGTTTTCCAATAATCATTCAATATGTCTATGTGTTGTTTGATTCTATCGTACGCTTGTCTTCTTTTTAACATGCTAGGCTAGGTTTTTCTTGTGTTTGCTTAGATGTAATGAAACCTAGATGTTGATTATTGGTTGATGGTTTGTTTATAGTTGTTGTGGATGATTGTATTCGATGTTAGGCTTAAGAAAACTGGCACACTTCCAATTGGTAACTTGCTTGAACATCTTAAGAAACATGATCGGAGGTGTACTACGATTATATGGTTGTATTTAATGCATAAGCGAATTCTAGTGATCCCATGTTAGGAGCTTTTAGTCGGCTCGACATAGGAGTGAAGTATGAGCTTATAGAGTTAGGGAATTTCGTACACGGCCCTACGACTATTATTAAGGAATATAACCCGTCATCCATGCAATTGTAACAAGCTAATCAACTGGTAAAAGATATCTAGGGAATAATGAAATCTAAGTAAACACATTTTCTCTTATTATTGTTTATACCACAAATTAGTTTTATTTTATTTTATTTTATTTTATTTTGATTACATCTTTAGTTAATTGGGTTAGTTGACTATAAACTAATTCCGCCCACTCCTTCAAAACCCGAGATTTTACTTGCTTTTATAAAAATATAAAAATACAAAAAGAATCATCCCTCAACTTTAGACCTAGTTTAGTAGACTTTTTAATCCTAGCGAACACTATTCCTGAGTTGAACGATCAATCCCCCGTTACTAGTCACTATACTATGCTACAACAAACAGGTACACTGCCTGGTGGGGATTGCAAGCTTCTCAAGATCCCTTGAGAGGTAAAACACTAAAACCTTTTGCGAGGGTGCAATTCCACGCATCAAGTTTTTGGCGCCGCAGCCCGGGGAATAGTTATTGTCTAGGTTAAAATTTCTTTTTATTAGGTCTACTTGCTAGATTCCTTTCTAGTAAGATTTTTATTTTATTTTTATAGGTTTCATTAGTATATCTTTTTCTTTGTGCCTTTGTTCATATAAGGTTTGTCTTTATGGATTTTGAGAATCGACGTTTAGAAGTTAGCAAGAGGCTTATAGCACGTAAACGAAGAAAGAGGGAAGTTAACACATTCAAGGTGTTTAATAAACCCCTCCAGATGAAAATTGAGTTTATAAATTTCTCTCCAACCCCTGAGGAATTGAGTTACCATAGATTCCTTTTACAACACCTTTGCTCCTTGAAATATAGGAAAAAGCCATGGATTAGGAAGTATAACTATAGGAACATAAAAATTCCTTGCATGATTGGGTACATGTTTAGAGAGCATACATACATTGATTTAAAATCACCCATGAATATTATGTCGAGGCTCTACTACAACTGGATTATGAATGAAAGGTTAAGCCCCAAAAAAGACCCTTATAACCCTAATCGACTATGTAATTTTGTCATGAGAGTAGAAGGGGTACACATCTTTGTAGGAAACTTCACTTATCAATGCGACTTTGTAATCCTAGAAGATGTTAGAGGCATTATAGATCCACACTTAGGAGAAATGGTCCTAGGGCAACCTTTCGTTGAGGCGACTAAGATGTGTTGTGATCATGGGACAGGAATAGTTAAGTTTACTGATGGTATAGAAAAGATCAATTTTATGATGCCTCACATGAGGGAAGAATTAAAGGACATCAAGAATTTACCAGTTGATGTGATTCGACCCTATGAGATTAAGGATGACGGAATTGATGATGAGGTTTACTATGAGAGGAGGCGAACATACTATTCGGGTTGCATGAATCTAGGCCCTGAGTACAAGCGTGATGAAAATTGGGATAAATGTTTTGAATTAGCACAAAAGTGGGGAAGGAAAACATAGCCCATGACCTTGAGTCTAGCTACAAGACTCGTAAATAAAGAAAAGCGCTTCTTGGGAGACAACCCAAATTTTATTTCTTTTATTTGTTTTGTTTGTTTGATTTTATTTGTTTCCGTATGCGTGTTTTATTTTTATTGTTTGTGGATCATGATGCAAAATAAATTGCGAAAATACTTTATTTTGTCTTTAACTTCGTCTTAATTACATATAAAGGTATTTTGCAAAAGGTAAGTGTAAGGGAAACCTAAATTTGTTTATAAGAACGAAATTGAGCATGAACCACAACAATATTAAATGAACATGTGTATTAGTAATTGTTTGAGTCAAATGCTTGTATCGAGTCATAATGATGTTTTGCAGGATTTTCCAAGAAGTAAGGCATAAGTTTTTCCAGAAATTTTCCGGAAAGTTAACATGAGATTTTTGCAGGAACATTCTGACGGCATCAGGTACAAAAATTCTGAAAATTTTTGCGAGTTTTGTTTATATCGGAGTCTTAAAAGTTTTTGTTGATTCTTTAGTTTTATAAACTTTAGGAAGTCTGCAAACGTTCATTCCATAAGCATTATATCTTAATTTGTTTTCTAGGATTTTTAATATATATAGATTGCCGCCAATTTTACGCGAGGTTTGCATTGATTGTTTTCTCAGGTTTAGCAGGTTACATTGGACAAGAGGATAATTTATATTTCTCATGGGAAGTTTTCTAAGTTCATTTTCTTGGAAGAAGATCTAACCTTGTTGACACACTATCCACACCGAACAAATCAGGGGAGTATTTGTTTTCATTCTTTTACCTTATTTTCTTTTACATATTTTTATTGTACATTGGGGACAATGTTCAGCTTATGTGTAAGGGGAGGGTAAATGATGATACTTTTGAGAATACAATTACGCTTGAGTTTGTTTGTTCAATAGTAGGTGTGTAATAAAACTAAGAGAGATACTTCTTAGGGCAATTTTAGTGCCAAATTTAAAAAAAAAAATTACAACATTTAGGAGTGAAGCTTTAGCCTTAATGAACGTCTCATGGATAGGAGTTGTATGACTAGCACAAAAAAACGTACCACTCAGAAAAATTTTTCACCAAAATATGTGAGGTTCGCCTTTAGTATTGTTAAGAAAAGCATTTATTATTAGTCCGTATGAGTGTACCGGTAGTATTTAGATTCTAGAACTTGCGTTAGTGATGCATCCCGAGACCGCTAGTGAGACTACATTCTTGTAGTAGGATTTACTACATGATAAGGGGCATTAGGATCACCCTTGTGTTAAACCCGTATCATAATTACTTGACCATTTAAGTCAATTTGCTTGACTAACAAAGTTAATTAATTCTCTCACACCTTTGCGTTATACTCATTTTTAGTACACGATACCCCTAGTACACCCCTCCGAGCCTATCGTTTCATTTCTAACTTTAAGCATTTTACTTAAAGGAAGAATTTGTTACAACCCACCTCAAATGTGCAACCAAATCGCCTTAGCCTTCCATGTATACACTCATCTTTAGTGCATTATTGTTATTTGTTTAGACCCTTAGTTAATTGTCTAATTGATTACATTTTTGCTAATTCGAGTCATATCTTGTACATATTGTTTTGTGGGACGATTGAGACTCATGGGTTAAGTACTTGTGTTATGGAGTGATGGGGAAGAACATTATATATTACCCCCATATGTGCATTAATCTAAAAAAGTACTCCAAGTGTTTTGATTATCTTAATTCGAGTCATTAGAATAGTTGATTGTAAAGTATGTAAAAGTTCAAGTGTAAGGGGAATGCAAATCCCCTATGATGTATTATTTTGGATGGTAGGGTAAATATGTATGTAAAAAAAATAATAATAATAAATGAAAAAAATTGAAAAAAAATAAAGAAAAAAAAAAGAAAAAGAAAAAGAGAAAAACATACGGACTACCATCCCGTTTCATTCTATGTTTGTTTTATGTTTTTATTATTTTTGATTTATTAGCTTAAGTCGAGTCGAGTCTTGGCTTAGCAACGCCATGCTATACATGTAATTAACCAAGATAATTAACCCACCACCAGTAAATATTGCCTTTATCCAACAAAACCGTGTTTATCATATCCCTGCACCTCATGTTATAACCCTTTCAAAGACTTCTTTGATAGTTTATCCTAGATGCTTACGCCCAGTGGTGGAGGTTTGATCCTTTCCCATGCCTATGGTAATCTATTTGCTATGACAGGTAGTGAGAGATGTTTTCCATTTCCATATTGTGATATATACTTTGTTGCACCCGAGAGATGTGAGTATCTAAACACTATTTGTGAGGTGATAGTGTATAATTTCCATGCATGTTTTTGGTTGAAGTGGAACGATTATTTGTTGTAATTACTTTTATCTTAGTGTTAAATGACCCCTAACTTGTATTTTGTTTAGAATAAAAGCGCATTTGCTTGAGGACTTGCAAATCTTAAGTGTAAGGTGTTGGAAAATTTAGTGCACTTGAGGGATCAAATAATACTTGAAAATGGGTTTGGAGGTACGGACTGTACACCCATCAAGTCCCTGATTACTGATGAGGCGAAAAATGAACCATTTTAGGGGGTCATTTAAGCCCGGAATTGAATTTATTTGATCGAATATTGCCCTAAATCGTTCCTTTTGTGATTTTAGGTACTTTGGGAGTGAAATCTGGAAAAGGAAGCAATTCGGACGTTTTTGGAGCATAAAAGTGAAGAAAACGCCAAAGTCTTAATTTTCCTTGCTGGGAACAGTAGGTGACGGCGTCAAGAGTAACATCCTGACGGCGTCAAGAGTAATTTCCATGACGACCCAGTACAGATTTGACGGCGTCACAAGAAAGGGCGTCAAGAGTAAAATGCATGACGGCCTGGAAATGCATAACACATGACGGCGTCAGAAGTAGATCAAGGCTGTCCGAGAAGAGTTTTGGCGGCGAGGTGACGGTGTCACAAGATTGGTCTTGACGCCGTCAGACCCTATTTCCTATATATAGTTTTCTAATTTTCACATTAAAAAAAGAGAGAAGTTTTGGAGAAACCTTAAGTACGAACTTGGTGCGAATTTTACAGGTTTTTCAAGGGTTCTAAGCCCTTGATACCTTTCATGTGTAACTGAGATAAGTATTCTTTTAATTCAATCAGTATGTCTATGTGTTGGTTGTCTATATCTTGTTCTTGTCTTAATTCCATCATGCTAGGCTAGATCTATCTTGTGTTTGCTTGGATCTAATGAAACCTAGATGTTAATTATGTGTTGATTACTTGTTTATAATTGTTTTGGATGAATGAATTTGATGTTAGGCTTAAGAAAACTGGCAGATCTCCAAATGGTAACATGCTTGAACGTCTTAGGAAACATGAACCGATGGCACTAGGTCTTTATTGGTTGTATTTAATGCATGAGCCACTGTTTATAATCCCTATGGTTGTGTTGGGCATGGCATAGGAGGAGATAAGAGCTCATAGAATTGGGGAGTTAAGTGCGCTACCCCATGAATGGTATTAAGGAATACAATCCGTCATCCATGCAACTATAACAAGTAATTAACATGTAAAAGATGTCTAGGGAGTAGTGAAATGTAAGTAAACACATTTTCTACACTTATTGCTCACAACCTTAGTATAATTTAGTTTATTTTCATTTCTAGTATTTTATTTTGATTGCATCTTTAGTATTGGGTTAGTTGACTAGCAACTAATTCCGCCCAAATCCTTCAAACCCGAGATTTTTACTTGCTTTCTAAAAAATATAAAAATACAAAAAGAATCACCTCTCACCTTTAGAACTAGTATTTAGGTTTTCTAATCCTAGCGACACTATTCCTAGCTGAACGATCAATCCCCCGGTACTTGTCACTATACTATACTACAACGATCAGGTACACTGCCTGGTGGGGGTTGTAAGATTCTCAAGATCCCTTGAGAGGTAAAGCCTGGTGCGATTCCCACGTATCAAGTTTTTGGCGCCGTTGCCGGGGAAATAGCTATTGTCTAGGTTAGAATCTCTTTTTATTAGGTCTACTTGCTAGATTCCGTTCTAGTAAGATTTTATTTTTATTTTTAGGTTTTCTTTAGTCTATCTTATTTCTTTGTGTCTTTGTTCGTAAATTTTCACCACCCGACATCATGGACGATGGGAACATCTTTGAACCCGTCATCCCACCATAACAAAACCCACCACTAGAACCTCTTAGGCCCCGAACCTTAGGAGAATATTCCCGACCTAGCCACCAAGGCTACCGAAACACCATTGAGCTCACCAGAGCCAACTTGCGATCCGACACCATCCGGTTGGTGCAAAGCGGATGTGCATTCCATGGACTTCGTTCCGAAGATCCAAACCAACATCTTAAGGACTTCCTCAAAATCGTAAATTCCATAGACCTAGATGTTGCAACTAGAGAGACAACCCGATTACGCCTATTCCAATTCTCTCTACGGGATCAAGCTAGTCAATGGCTTGAGCGTTTACCCACGGGATCCATCACCACATGGGATGATCTCACCACTCGTTTCCTTGCTCAATTTTTCCCACCGGGGAGAACTACTAAGCTTAGAAATGACATCTTGATGTTCCAACAATGAAAAAATGAATCTCTTTATGAAGCATGGACTCGTTTCAAGGACTTACTTCAAAAAGTCCCTCATCATGGCATAGATCTTTGGCTGCAAGTCCAAATTTTTTATAACCATATCGATCTCTCCACGAGGCGAGCCATTGACCAATCGGCCGGTGGTAAGCTACGTGATCTAAGTGCGGAACAATCATGGGAACTCATAGAAGATCTTGCTCTCTATGACAACGAAAGTTGGAATGATCCCCGTGATTTGAACAAAACGGTCAAGGCAATATCTTTGCCTTCGAACAACTCTAGCACTCCCGACCGTAGGATCATGGAACTTGAGGACCAAGTCAAGTTTCTCATGAAATCTTACGAAGCTCCTAAACCTTCAAGCCAAGTGAACAAAGTCACTTCTTCATGCGAATTATGTAGTGGTCCCCATGACACTCGTGATTGTGTGGAACTCCCCGGAACAGCTTTTGCGGACTACGCATCCACGCGTACCGACGAAGCGGAAGATAAGTGGTACACTTTCAAGCCCGAGCCGAACCCTTACGGTGATTCATACAACCCCTCTTGGAAAAATCACCCAAACCTTAGGTGGAAACAAAATCAACCTAATTCTTCCAATCCGCCTAATCGTTACCAACCAAACGGTCCACCATCCAACCGTACTTTCAACAACAATCCTTCTAACAACTATGGTAGTACCAACAATCTTGAAGGATTGATGTCAAAGTTTATGGCATCTCAAGAGGCTCGCATAGCTAGGTTTGAAACCGAATTCAACCAACAACAAACGGAGATGACCAATAAGATTGACAACTTGTTGAAAGCCCTCAACAACCAAGCGTTAGTCACACCTAGGAAGGACACTAGGGACACCAATAACGGAATTTAAATTAAGGATCCCTCATCATCTAAACATGTCCACTTTGTCAATGTTGTCACCATTAAGCCAATAGATAAGGAGATAGAAGAGAGTGACAAGGATGAAGTTAGAGTAGAAGCGGAGACTAAGGATGAGCGTAGGGAAGTTGAGGTTAATAGGAGAGAGGAATTAGAGGAGGTAGAGCCTATAGAAAAATACTTTGATAAGTTGCCCACCAAGGAAGAACGGGAATACCATAAGGATTTATTCGATAGTCCCGAGAGACCATATATCCTTGGCACCCCCCTTATCAAAATGGGAGACCCCTCTAACATTAACATACCATGCAATATCGGGCACATGCATATATGGAAAGCTTACATCAACCCTAGATCCCCCGTGAACATCATGACTAGGACTTATTACAATTGGGTGATGAAGAAGCAACTTAATTTTAGGATGATGCCTAATAAGAATCTGATAAGTAATTTTGCAGGAAGAGTGAAGGGATTGCATGTGATTATAGGGAATCTCACCTATGAGATCGATTTTATGATAGTTGAAGACACTCGTCCGGTGATAGATGCTTGCCTAAGCCAAATAATATTTGGAAAACTGTGGAAAACTAGAAGGGGGGGTTGAATAGTTTTGCGTCTTTTTCGTTTAATAAGAATTTGCTTTTCAAAGAATTGATGGTAATTGTAAAAACCTTTGAAGCTAAAGTATAGATACAAACTAATTCACATATATCATATATACACTACTTATTTAAAGTGTTGAATAGAAATTATAATTTCATATATCTCACTTAATTACAAGTTTGTATTAATATAGATATATGTGTCTTAGTAATTGTTTATACTTATATTTTACTAAAGTATAATTAATGTTTTAAATGGAACCTAGTTTGATCTTTATGTGAAATCAATATATACACAACACACAATATTAACAATATATGAAAAGCTAGTAAGTAAGCAAGCAAAGAGTGAGAGATGGAAAGATCAAACCGAGAGACAAAGGATTTATAGTGGTTTGGCTACAAGGACACCTTCCTTGCCCTACTCCACTCCCCGAGCACCGAACTCGAGAGTTTTCTTCACTAAGTCAATAACCTCCCTTATGGCGGAGAAAATCGTACACACCAAAAGCTTACACCAATTAACGACACAAAGCAAGATGTCGAGTTCTAATCGTAGCTAGAACCAATCTCACACCAAATATCACACCACTTCTTCTTCACACCTTTGCACTACTTCAATGCTTCTTCACACCACAAGTATCTTCACACCTTCAAGGCACTAATGTCTTGACACCTTCAAGCCACTAATGTCTTCACACCTTTAAGGCACTAATGTCTTGACACCTTCAAGTCACTAATGTCTTCACACCTTTAAGCCACTAATGTCTTGACACCTTCAAGTCACTAATGTCTTCACACCTTTAAGCCACTAATGTCTTGACACCTTCAAGTCACTAATGTCTTCACACTTTCAAGCCACTAAAGTCTTCACAACTTCAATATACTAATGTCTTCTAGTCTTCTTCACTTGGAACCCTCAATATCTTCACAACAAGTCCCTATTGCTACAATCTCCTATCACCAATACTATCTAACCCTTCTTCTTCACTTCAAGTTCCAATTTACACTTACAACAATTCTAGATTCTTCAACTAAATCTAGCTAACTAATACATACACCTTATTCACCAAAGAATGAAAGATTTACAAGAAAATATAAACAAGCAACTTAGATAGCAAGATGATACTAAGTTGTAATACTTCTAATAGAAGTATTCTTCTCTTTGCACTTTGAATGTTGAGGCTTGAATCACTTTGAAACAAAGATCAAAGTATATAAGATCAAAGGATTTTTAGAGAAAGGAAATGGATGTTTAGATCAGAAAGTTTCTAGTGCAAAAAGGTGAGAAAAATATGTGGAATGATCCAATATTTATAGGGCCAGAAAATACTGTTCGGGAGCGTGCCGGTCCCCTTAATTATAGGCCGGTCCCCTTAATGATTAAGGGGGCCGCTTAGTAAAATTAAGGGGGCCGCCCTCCTGAACGTTTGAAAAGTTTTTCTGGATAAAATTTGCCCTTTTTGGTTGGAAATTTGAAATCACATTTTTGTGGTTTAATAAAGCTATACCAAAAATGATTTACAAATATATATAAAATGTTAAAAACATTTTATAAAATGTTATGTTCTTAAGACAAGATTTCCTTTGATCTTATAATGCACTAATCACTTTGTTTATTCATACCTTAAGTGATTAAATGGTGAAAGTGAGTATTTACTACTAAATACTTGTTTACGTCATAACCTTTGGTTTGATGAGTTTTCGTTTTGTGATTATCAAAACTTAGAGATATCGAAAGATATGAATAATGTTTTTAGTCAATTATTTATATCAACAAAAACCATTTGTTGAGGCCACTAGGATGAGTTATGATCCGACTTTAGGGATAGTTAGATTCAAGGAAGAGAATGATGAGGTTGCCTATCAAATGCCCTACAAGATTGAGCAATATCGCCTTCTCTCTAATTTCGAAAAGGAACACAAGCAAGCGGCTTATTATAGGAATGAGGAGGATAGACGTAGAGGAGTAGAGTATGTAAAGAATAGGATGCTTGGTTTCTACAAAGAATGCTTGCAACTAGGTCCGGAATACAAAACTGGTTTAGAAGACGACCTAGAGAGTGGAACCAATGATGAGGTCACGTAGTAACCCATGACCTTGAGTCTAGCTACAAGACTCGGAAATAAAGAAAAGTGCTTCTTGGGAGGCAACCCATGTTTTGTGTGATTTTGTTTGTTTGTTTGTTATTTGCTTCCGTATGCATGCTTTATTTTTATTGTTGGTTGATCATGTTTCTAAACTAAATAGTGGAAATACTTTACTTTGTTGTTTTGGCCTAGTCTTAACTCCACCTAAAAGTATTTTTGCAAAAGATAAGTGTAAGGGGAAACCCCAAATATGTTTTTAAGAAACACACCGATCATGATTCACCACAATATTAAATGAACATGTGTATTCGTATTTGTTAGAGTCAAATGCTTTTATTGAGTCATAATGAAGTTTTGCAGGATTTTCCAGGAAGTAGGACCAAGTTTTTCCAGAAATTTTCCGGAAACTTAACATAAGAATTTCTGCAGGTCACTTCTGACGGCGTCAAGAGTTAACTCTTGACGGCGTCACGTGTAAAAATCTGGAAATTTTACCGGTTTTGTTTTTCTAACGGAGTCTTATGGTTTTTGTGAATTATTAAGTTTTATAATCTCCAGGAGATCTGCAAACTTCATTCCACAAGCATTATATCTTATCTTGTTTTCTAGGATTTAGTAACTTATATAGGATGCCGCCGATTTTACGCGAGGTTGTTTTGTCTATTTTTTCAGGATTTACAGGTTATGTTTGACAAGAAGATGATTTATATTCTGGAAGGGAAGCTTTGATTGTTCATTTTCTTGGAGGAAGATTTAATCTGGCCACCTTATTATCCATACCGAGCGAATCAGGGGAGTATTTGATTTCATTCTTTTTACTTTTTAACTTTTACATTCTTTACTTGAACATTGGGGACAATGTTCATCTTAAGTGTAAGGGGAGGGTAAAAAGATGATACCTTACATATGCACTTTCGCTTGAGTTTGTTTTGTTTAATGGTAGATGTGTAATAAAACTATGAGAAATACTTGTTAGTGTAATTTTAGCGCCAAATTTAAAATTTTTTACAACATTTAGGAGTAAAACTTTAGCCATAGCAAGCGTCTCATGGATAGGAGATTGTATGACTAGCACATAACCGTATATTCAAAAAAATTTTCAACCCAAATATGTGAGGTTCGCCTTTAGATTTGATAGGAAAAACATTTACTATTAGTGCTTATGAGTGTACCGGTAGCATTTAGATTCTAGAACTTGCGTTAGTGATGCATCCCGAGACCGCTAGTGAGACTACATTCGTGTAGTAGGATTTACTACATGATAAGAGGCATTAGGATCACCCTTGTGTTAAACCCGTATTATAATTACTTGACCATTTAAGTCATATTACTTGGTTAGTTAAGTCAACTAATCTTTCCCACACCTAACGTTACAACCCTTTAAAAGACCTCTTTGATAGTTTATCCTAGGTGCTTACGCCATGTGGTGGAGGTTTGATCCTTTCCCAAGCCTATGGTCATCTATTTTGTTATGACAGGTAGTGAGAGATGTTTTCCATTTCCATATTGTAATTTACACTTTATTACACCCGAGAGATGTGAGTATCTAAACACTATTTGTGAGGTGCTAGTGTATGACCTCCGTGCTTGTCTATTGGTCTTTAGTGGAACGATTATTTGTTGTAATTACTTTTATATTAGTGTTAAATGACCCCTAACTTGTCTTTTGAGTAGAATAAAAGCGCATTTGCTTGAGGACAAGCAAATCTCAAGTGTAAGGGTATATGATGAGGCGAAAAATGAACCATTTTTAGGGGGTCATTTAAGCCCGGAATTGAATTTATTTGATCAAATATTGCCCTAAATCGTTCCTTTTGTGATTTTAGGTACTTTGGGAGTGAAATCTAGAAAAGGAATCAATTCGGACGTTTTTGGAGCATAAAAGTGAAGAAAACGCCAAAGGCTTAATTTTCCTTGCTGGGAAAAGTAGGTGACGGCGTCAAGAGTAACATCCTGACGGCGTCAAGAGTAATTTCCATGACGACCCAGTACAGATTTGACGGTGTCACAAGAAAGGGCGTCAAGAGTAAAGTGCATGACGGCCTGGAAATGCATAACACATGATGGCGTCAGAAGTAGATCGAGGCAGTTCGAGAAGAGTTTTGGCGGCGAGGTGACGGTGTCACAAGATTGGTCTTGACGCCGTCAGACCCTATTTCCTATATATAGTTTTCTAATTTTCACATTAAAAAAAGAGAGAAGTTTTGGAGAAACCCTAAGTACGAACTTGGTACGAATTTTACAGGTTTTTCAAGGGTTCTAAGCCCTTGATACCTTTCATGTGTAATTGAGATAAGTATTCTTTTAATTCAATCAATATGTCTATGTGTTGGTTGTCTATATCTTGTTCTTGTCTTAATTCCATCATGCTAGGCTAGATCTATCTTGTGTTTGCTTGGATCTAATGAAACCTAAATGTTAATTATGTGTTGATTACTTGTTTATAATTGTTTTGGATGAATGAATTTGATGTTAGGCTTAAGAAAACTGGCAGATCTCCAAATGGTAACATGCTTGAACGTCTTAGGAAACATGAACCGATGGCACTAGGTCTTTATTGGTTGTATTTAATGCATGAGCCACTGTTTATAATCCATATGGTTGTGCTGGGCATGGCATAGGAGGAGATAAGAGCTCATAGAATTGGGGAGTTAAGTGCGCTACCCCATGAATGGTATTAAGGAATACAATCCATCATCCATGCAACTATAACAAGTAATTAACATGTAAAAGATGTCTAGGGAGTAGTGAAATCTGAGTAAACACATTTTCTCCACTTATTGCTCACAACCTTAGTATAATTTAGTTTATTTTCATTTCTAGTATTTTATTTTGATTGCATCTTTAGTATTGGGTTAGTTGACTAGCAACTAATTCCGCCCAAATCCTTCAAACCCGAGATTTTTACTTGCTTTCTAAAAAATATAAAAATACAAAAAGAATCATCTCTCACCTTTAGAACTAGTATTTAGGTTTTCTAATCCTAGCGACACTATTCCTAGCTGAACGATCAATCCCCCAGTACTTGTCACTATACTATACTACAACGATCAGGTACACTTCCTGGTGGGGGTTGTAAGCTTCTCAAGATCCCTTGAGAGGTAAAGCCTGGTGTGATTCCCACGTATCAGTTACCCTGACTCAATAGTGGTTGGGCAGGATCCTGCTGCTAGTGTTGGTTTCTGCTGATTGTGGATCCTGCTGATAGTAGACTCTGCTGCTGAGCAGTGATTCTGCTGCTAGTGCAAAATAGATTCTACTGATGAGAATGTAACTGATTTGACCTATTCAAATGACAGTTATATCTGCACTTATGACCACGTTTAATTGGTCATGTAACCACTATTTTAGGCTATAATGGGGACAATTATGTGGAGATTAATGGGCCGATTAATTCTCATAATTCCATTTGACTAGCCATGAGTATCTTCCTATAAATAGGAAATCAAATAAAGTATGAAGGACACACAGAAAACATATAACACTTATACACGAAGGGTTATAGATTTGTGCCTAAATCACTAACCACATTTGGTCTTATCCCAAGTAGATATTCGTGATACCCAGGCATTAGGGTCGAATAGTTTACTTTGGAAAGTGATAACACGATTCCAAGTGATATCCGGTAACCATTCATTGGTACGTAGTTAAGCTATTGATTATCTTAACCCTGTTCTGGGCTCATAACCACCAACAATCAAAGTAAACTATTGGTGATAATCAATGGCTGCTGCTATGAGGCATATGGCTGCTAACTTTTCCATATTGGAAAAGTTTGAAGGTGTTGATTTCAGAAGATGGCAAAAGAAGATGCACTTCTTGCTGTCAAGCATGAATGTGGTTTATGTTCTTAGCACTGCCATTCCTGAAGATTATGGGGATGATGCTACTGTGGAACAGATAAGGAAAAGAAGCAAATGGGAGAATGATGACTATGTATGCAGAGGTTTAATTCTCAATGGTATGTCTGATTCTCTCTTTGACATTTATCAGAATGTTGAATCTTCTAAAGAACTGTGGGATTCGTTGGATGCCAAATATATGGCTGAGGATGCTTCAAGTAAGAAGTTTCTTGTAAGTAATTTCACAAATGACTGATTCAAGACCAGTCATGGAACAATACAATGAACTTCTTGGAATACTTGGAAGGTTTACACAACACAAAATGAACATGGATGAGGCTATTTCAGTCTCTTGTATCATTGACAAACTCCCTCCTTCTTGGAAAGATTTCAAGCATACCTTGAAACATAAGAAGGAAGAACGGACACTTGTTCAGTTGGGTAGTCATTTGCGTATTGAGGAATCCCTCAGGGTGCAGGATAATGACAAGCCAAAGAGTAGCAATGCTACTGGTTCATCTGTTGTCAATATGGTGGAACATAACAATTCCACCAGGTACAATGACAACAAAGGCAAACTTAAACATCATGATAACACAAGGGCTGATCCTAACAAGAAGGCAACACCTACTTGTTGGAAATGTGGCAAATCGGGTCACATTAAAAAGGATTGCAAAGGTGTTAAGGTTGGTGGTAAAGCCAATGGTTCAGGCACTAGTGGTTCAGGGAGTGGTGGTTCTGCCAACTCACTGAAAGGTCAGAATATGTTTAATGAATCTCTTCAGGTTTATTATGTTACATATGTATCTGAATCTAACTATGTGCAGGATGATGATGTTGCGTGGTGGGTTGACTCTGGAGCAACTGTTCGTGTGTGCCAAGATAGAAGATGGTTCAAGACTTACGAGTCACTGAATGATGGTTCTATTCTTCACATGGGAAATGAGTCAACAGCCTTGGTGCATGGTCGTGGTTATGTAGATCTTAATTTTAGTTCTGGAAAGATTGTAACTTTTTTTAATGTTATTCATGTTCCTGATATAAGGAAGAACTTGGTTTCAAGTAGTGTTTTGAATAATCATGGATATAAACAAGTTATTGAATCTGATAAATTTATTTTGTCTAAACATAGTGCGTTTATTGGTTTTGGCTATTTGTGTAATCAAATGTTCAGGCTTAACATTGTCACTGACATTGTTAATTCAGCCTTTGTGTCAACCTCTAAACTGAATGACTCCACCTTGTGGCATGCTAGACTTGGCCATGTACACTATAAAAGGATGCAAGATATGTCTAAGGATGGGTTAATCCCAGCTTTTGACATGGACACTGAAAAATGTAAGACTTGCATGTTGACAAAAATTACTAAGAAACCTTTTCCGGGTGTTAAACGTGAGACTGACCTCTTGGAGCTTATACACAGTGACCTGTGTGATTTGCATGCCACTCCCTCTTTGGGGAATAAGAAGTACTTTGTGACATTTATTGATGATGCTTCTAGGTTTTGTTATGTCTATCTATTACATACCAAGGATGAAGCATTAGATAAATTCAAGGTATTTAAAACTGATTTTGAATTGCAACTTGGGTCCCTGATCAAAAGATTTAGGATTGATAGGGGAGGTGAATACATGGACACTTTGTATTTTCAGTCTGTTGGTATAATCCATGAAACGACTGCTCCCTATACTCCTCAACAAAATGGTATCTCTGAAAGGAAGAACAGGGTACTGAAGGAGATGGTTAATTCCATGTTGTCCTATTCAGGACTGAGTCAAGGGTTCTGGGGTGAAGGTATGTTAAAAGCTTGCTATTTATTAAATAGGGTTCCAAATAAAAGGAACAAGGTTACCCCTTATAAACTCTGGACTAAGAAGAAACCCAACCTGAATTATCTCAGGGTTTGGGGTTGTAGGGCAGTTGTAAGACTCCCTGATCCAAAGTTAGAAACTCTGGGTGAAAGAGGCATTGAATGCATCTTTGTTGGATATGCTGAGCATTCCATGGCATATAGGTTCTATGTCATTGAACCTAATGAATATGTTTCAATTAACTCAATAATTGAATCAAGGGATGCACTCTTTGATGAGAATAGATTCTCATCAGTCCCTAGACCAAGTCACAGGATTCCAAATGGTACCGATGACATTGGGGTATCAGAGGTCCCTGATGAATTATCATCTCAGGCCCCTGATGAGGTTGTGATTCAACAACCTGAACCTGAGCTCATGAAGAGCAAAAGGGTCAGGACTCCAAAGTCATTTGGACCTGAGTTTCAATTTACTTAATTGAAGGTACAAGGAATGAGGTCTCTGACCAATATTCCTGTTGCTTCATTGTTGAGGATAATCCCAAAACATTTGAAGAAGCAATTAAGTCCCAGGATATTGCTTTCTGGAAAGAGGCAATAGATGATGAGATTGACTCCATCATGGGCAACAATACTTGGGTGTTGGTTGATCTACCACTAGGTTGCAAACCTCTTGGTTGCAAATGGATTTTCAAAAGGAAAATGAAGGTAGATGGAACTATTGAAAAGTTCAAGGCTAGACTAGTCATTCAGGGCTTTAAACAAAAGTCAGGGATAGACTACTTTGATACTTATGCCCCTGTGGCACGTATCAGTACCATCAGGCTGCTGATTGCTTTGGCATCAATTCACAATCTGATTATTCATCAGATGGATGTGAAGATAGTTTTCTTGAATGGTGAATTGGATGAGGAGGTTTATATGAACCAACCCCAGGGCTTCATCTTGCCTGGAAATGAAAACAAGGTGTGCAAACTGATTAAGTCTTTATATGGACTGAAACAGGCACCTAAGCATTGGCATCAAAAGTTTGATGAAGTGGTTTTGTCTAATGGTTATGTTCTTAACTAGGCTGACAAATGTGTATATAGCAAATTTGATGAATATGGTAAAGGAGTCATCATTTGCCTATATGTTGATGACATGTTGATCTTTGGCACTGACCAAAATCAAGTTGACCTGACAAAGGAATTTTTGTCATCAAGGTTCTCCATGAAGGACATGGGGGAGGCAGATGTTATTCTTGGTATAAGGATCAAACATGAAAGTAATGGTATATCAATTTCTCAGTCTCATTATATTGAGAAGGTACTGAAGAAATTTAATTACTTTGATTGTACTCCAGTGAGTACTCCTATGGATACCACTGAGAAGCTTATGTCAAATACTGGCAAAGCTGTATCTCAACTTGAGTATTCTAAGGTAATTGGCTGCCTGGTGTATGTCATGACTTGTACAAGGCCTGATATTGCTTTTGCAGTGGGTAAACTGAGCAGGTATACTAGTAATCCTAGTGCTCAACACTGGCAAGCAATTCAGAGGGTACTGAAGTATTTGAAGAGAACTATGGATTATAGTCTCTCATATACTGGTTATCCATCATTGTTGGAAGGTTACACTAATGCAAGTTGGATCAGTAACACTGAAGACAATTCGTCTACCAGTGGATGGGTTTTCCTACTTGGTGGAGCTGCAATTTCTTGGGCATCCAAGAAGCAAACTTGCATCACCAGTTCAACAATGGAATCAGAATTTGTGGCCTAAGCAGCTGCTGGTAAAGAAGCTGAATGGTTGAAAAACTTGCTTCTTGAGATTCCATTGTGGCCTAAACCTATAGCACCTATTTCTATCCGGTGTGATAGTGCTGCTACATTGGCAAAGGCTTATAGCCAGATGTACAATGGGAAGTCTAGACACTTAGGTGTCAGGCATAGCATGATTCATGAACTTATCATGAATGGGGTGATTTCTATAGAGTTTGTTAGATCTCAACAGAATTTAGCTGATCACTTGACGAAGGGTCTTGCTAGAGACTTGGTTATAAAGTCTGCTAAAGGGATGGGTTTGAAGTCCAACTTGGTCACTGAATGCTAGGACACCCAACTCCCTCCTGAGGAAACCTGGGAGCTGAGTTATATGTGGAAAGCTGAACATTCAGTGTACTAAAGTACATGTTTTACAAACATCCCAAGGTTTATGCTTGGAACCTGCTGAAAAGGAGGATGAAGCCATTACTTCTTAATGGTTAATTTTCTTTGAAAAAGTGTTTGGCAGGAGCATGAATAAAGAGGAACCACCTATGTAAATGTTGAAGTTTTGCCACTTCAGGAAGCTATGGACTTTAGTTTTTACTACATTTATGAATTGGATATGGACACATGGCTTGTATAGTGTCAGGAGTGTTTAAGTGTTTGAAAATATATGTGTATTTTATCTTCAGGTATTCAAATGGGTTGAAGGGTTCAATTCTTAGAACACCCTGATTCTCGAGTATTTGAATATGTAATGTACTAAGATGGAAATTCAATCCTCAGGATATTTTCGTTTATGCATATGCTTTGTTAATGTTTGATTTTCATGCAAAGGAAGTGAACTAAATTTGGGGAGGATTGTTGGAAAATTTAGTGCACTTGAGGGATCAAATCATACTTGGAAATGGGTTGGGAGGTACGGAGTGTACACCCATCGAGTCCCTGATTACCCTGACTCAATAGTGGTTGGGCAGGTTCCTGATGCTAGTGTTGGTTTCTGCTGATTGTGGATCCTGCTGCTAGTGGTTCCTGCTGATAGTAGACTCTGCTGCCGAGCAGTGATTCTTCTGCTAGTGTAAAGTAGATTCTACTGATGAGAATGTAATTAATTTGACCTATTCAAATGATAGTTATATCTGCACTTATGACCACGTTTAATTGGTCATGTAACCACTATTTTAGGCTATAATAGGGACAATTATGTGGAGATTAATGGGCCGATTAATTCTCATAATTCCATTTGACTAGCCATGAGTATCTTCCTATAAATAGGAAATCAAATAAAGTATGAAGGACACACAGAAAACATATAACACTTATACACGAAGGGTTATTAATTTGTGCCAAAATCACTAACCACATTTGGTCTTATCCCAAGTATATATTCGTGATACCCAGGCATTAGGGTCGAATAGTTTACTTTGGAAAGTGATAACATGATTCCAAGTGATATCCGGTAACCATTCATTGGTACGTAGTTAAGCTATTGATTATCTTAACCCTGTTCTGGGCTCATAACCACCAACATAAGGGTGTTTGATAAGGCAAAAAGTGTACCGCTTTCGGGGGGTTATTTAAGCCCGAATTCGTGATTATTTGATCAATTATTACCCTAAATCGTTCCTTTTGTCATTTTAGGTACTTTTGAGAAGAAATTTACAAAAGGAAACATTTTGGACGTTTTTCGAGCGAAAAAATGAAGAAAATGACAAAGTCTCAAAATCTTTGCTGGGAACAGTACCCGACGGCGTCAAGACCATGCAAGTGACGGCGTCAAGCTTGGCAAAAGAGGTGGATGTGGAAAATACACATGACGGCCCAAAACAATTTCAAGGCAATTTGGCCTGACGGCGTTACCAAGGCCGTCAAGGTCAAAATACATGTGACGGCCCAGAGTAAAATTACACATGACGACGTCAGAAGTGGATCTTGGAATACGAATTTTATCTTGGCGGCGAGTTGACGGCGTCACAAGCTATAACGTGACGCCGTCAAGGTATAAAATATATATATATATATATATATATATATATATATATATATATATATATATATATATATATATATATATATATATATATATATATATATATATATATATATATATATATATATATATATATAGTTTTCTAATTTTTATTCATTAAGTGTGGAATTTTTGGAGAGCTTCTTTGTGCAAACCCAAGATGAATTTTCTGTAGAAATAAGGTTTTCAACCCTTGTTCCATCCATGATCAATTGAAGATAAGTTTTCCAATAATCATTCAATATGTCTATGTGTTGTTTGATTTTATCTTATGCTTGTCTTCTTTTTAACATTCTAGGCTAGGTTTTTCTTGTGTTTGCTTAGATATAATGAAACATAGATGTTGATTATTGGTTGATGGTTTGTTTATAGTTGTTGTGGATGATTGTATTCAATGTTAGGCTTAAGAAAACTGGCAGACTTCCAATTGGTAACTTGCTTGAACATCATAAGAAACATGATCGGAGGTGTACTACGATTATATGGTTGTATTTAATGCATAAGCGAATTCTAGTGATCCCATATTAGGAGCTTTTAGTCGGCTCGACATAGAAGTGAAGTAGGAGCTTATAGAGTTAGGGAATTTTGTACACGGCCCTACGACTGGTATTAAAGAATATAACCCGTCATTCATGCAATTGTAACATGCTAATCAACCGGTAAAAGATATCTATGGAGTAATGAAATCTAAGTATACACATTTTCTCTTATTATTGTTTATACCACAAATTAGTTTTAGTTTATTTTATTTTATTTTGATTGCATCTTTAGTTAATTGGGTTAGTTGACTAGCAACTAATTCCGCCCACTCCTTCAAAACCCGAGATTTTACTTGCTTTTATAAAAATATAAAAATACAAAAAGAATCATACCTCACCTTTATACCTAGTTTAGTAGACTTTTTAATCATAGCGAACACTATTCCTGAGTTGAACGATCAATCCCCCGGTACTTGTCACTATACTATACTACAACGAACCGGTACACTGCCTGGTGTGGATTGCAAGCTTCTCAAGATCCCTTGAGAGGTAAAACCTTTTGCGAGGGTGCAATTCAACGCAGCAAGTTTTTGGCGCCACAGCCCAGGGAATAGTTATTATCTAGGTTAGAATTTCTTTTTATTAGGTCTACTTGCTAGATTCCTTTCTAGTAAGATTTTTATAGGTTTCTTTAGTTTATCTTTTTCTTTGTGTCTTTGTTCGTATAAGGTTTGTCTTAATGGATTTTGAGAATCGACGTTTAGAAGTTAGCAAGAGGCTTATAGCGCGTAAACGAAGAAAGAGGGAAATTAGCACAAGGAGTTTAATAAACCCCTCCAGATGAAAATTGAGTTTACAAATTTCTCTCCAATTCCTGAGGAATTGAGTTACCATAGATTCCTTTCACAACATCCCCACTCCTTAAAATATAGGAAAATCCATGGATTAGGAAGTATAACTATAGGAAACTAAAAATTCCTTGCATGATTGGGTACATGTTTAGAGAGCATACATACATTGATTTAAAAGCACCCATGAATATTATGTCTAGGCTCTACTACAACTGGATTATGAATGAAAGGTTAAGCCCCAGAAAATACCCTTTTAACCCTAATCGACTATGTAATTTTGTCAAGAGAGTAGAAGGGGTACACATCTCTGTAGGAAACTTCACTTATTAGTGCGACTTTGTAATCCTAGAAGATGTTAGTGGCATTATAGATCCACACTTAGGAGACATGGTCCTAGGGCAACCTTTTGTTGAGGCGACTAAGATGTGTTTTGATCATGGGAAGGGAATAGTTCAGTTTACTGATGGGATAGAAAATATCGCTTTTATGATGCCTCACATAAGGGAAGAATTAAAGGACATCAAGAATTTACTAGTTGATGTGATTCATGAGATTAAGGATGAGTGAATTGATGATGATGTTTACTATGAGAGGAGGCGAACATACTATTCGGGTTGCATGAGTCTAGGCCCTGAGTACAAGCGTGATGAAAATTGGGTTAAATGTTTTGAATTAGCACAAAAGTGGGGAAGGAAAACGTAGCCCATGACCTTTATTCTAGCTACAAGACTCGTAAATAAAGAAAAGCGCTTCTTGGGAGGCAACCCAAGTTTTATTTGTTTTATTTGTTTGATTTTATTTGTTTCTGTATGCGTGTTTTATTTTTATTGTTTGTGGATCATGATTCAAAATAAATTGTGAAAATGTTGTATTTTGTTTTTTAACTTCGTATTAATTACATATAAAGGTATTTTGCAAAAGCTAAGTGTAAGGGAAACCCAAATTTGTTTATAAGAACGAAATTAAGCATGAACCACAACAATATTAAATGAACATGTGTATTAGTAATTGTTTGAGTCAAATGCTTGTATCGAGTCATAATGATGTTTTGCATGATTTTCCATTATGTAAGGCATAAGTTTTTCCAGAAATTTTCCTGAAACTTAACATGAGATTTTTGTAGGAAAATTCTGACGGCGTCAGGTACAAAAATTCTGAAAAATTTTGCGAGTTTTGTTTATACCGGAGTCTTAAAGTTTTTGTTGATTCTTTAGTTTTATTAACTACAGGAAGTCTGCAAACGTTCATTCTACAAGAATTATAACTTAATTTGTTTTCTAGGATTTTTAGTATATATAGATTGCCACCGATTTTACGCGAGGTTTGCATTGATTGTTTTCTCAGGTTTAGCAGGTTACATTAGACAAGAGGATGATTTATATTTCTGGAGGGAAGCTTTCTTAGTTCATTTTCTTGGAAGAAGATCTAACCTTGTTGACACACTATCCACACCGAACGAATCAGGGGAGTATTTGTTTTCATTCTTTTACCTTATTTTCTTTTACATCTTTTTATTAAACATTGAGGACAATATTCAGCTTAAGTGTAAGGAGAGGGTAAATGATGATACTTTTGAGAATACAGTTACGCTTGAGTTTGTTTGTTCAATAGTATGTGTGTAATAAAACTAAGAGAAATACTTGTTATGGAAATTTTAGCGCCAAATTTA
The DNA here is from genome assembly GCA_030686995.1 of Artemisia argyi. Lineage (NCBI taxonomy): Eukaryota > Viridiplantae > Streptophyta > Magnoliopsida > Asterales > Asteraceae > Artemisia > Artemisia argyi. The sequence continues at coordinate 207,743,202 of CM060702.1, read as the reverse complement.
AATTTTTTTTTACAACATTTAGGAGTGAAGCTTTAGCCTTAATGAGCGTCTCATGGATAGGAGTTGTATGACTAGCACAAAAAAATGTACCACTCAGAAAAATTTTCCACCCAAATATGTGAGGTTCGCCTTTAGATTTGTTAGGAAAAACATTCATTATTAGTGCTTATGAGTGTACCTGTAGTACTTAGATTCTAGAACTTGCGTTAGTGATGCATCATGAGACCGCTAGTGAGACTACATTCGTGTAGTAGGATTTACTACATGATTAGAGGCATTAGGATCACCCTTGTGTTAAACCCGTATCATAATTACTTGACTAACAAAGTCAATTAATTCTCCCACACTTTTACGTTGTACTCATTTTTAGTACACGATACCCCTAGTACACCTCTCCGAGCCTATCTTTCCGTTTCTAACTTTAAGCATTTTACTTAAAGGAAGAATTTGTTACAACCCACCCCCAATGTGCAACCAAATCGTCTTAGCCTTCCGTGTATGCACTCATCTTTGGTGCATTATTGTTATTTGTTTAAACCCTTAGTTAATCGTCTAATTGATTACATTGTTGCTAAGTCGAGTCATATTTTGTACATAGTGTTTTTTGGGACGATTGAGACTCATGGGTAAAGTACTTGTGTTATGGAGTAATGGGGAAGAACATCATATATTACCCCCATATGTGCGTTAATCTTAAAAAGTACTCCAAGTGTTTTGATTATCTTAATTCGAGTCATTAGAATAGTTGATTGTAAAGCATGTAAAAGTTCAAGTGTAAGGGGAATGCAAATCCCCTATGATGTATTATTTTGGATGGTAGGGTAAAAGTGTATGCAAAAAAAAAAAGTAATAAAAAAAATAAAGAAAAAAAAAGAAAAAGAAAAAGAGAAAAAATACGAACTACCATCCCGTTTCATTTTATGTTGTTTTATGTTTTTGTTATTTTAGATTTATTAGCTTGAGTCGAGTCGAGTCTTGGCTTAGCAATGCCATGCTATACATGTAATTAACCAAGATGGTTAACCCGCCACCAGTAAGGCAATAAATATTGCCTTTATCCAACAAAACCGTGTTTATCATATCCCTACACCTCATGTTATAACCCTTTAAAAGACCTCTTTGATAGTTTATCCTAGGTGCTTACGCCAAGTGGTGGAGGTTTGATCATTTCCCAAGCCTATGGTAATATATTTGCTATGACAGGTAGTGAGAGATGTTTTCGATTTCCATATTGTGATATATACTTTATTACACCCGAGAGATATGAGTATCTAAACACTATTTGTGAGGTGATAGTGTATAATTTCCGTGCTTGTTTTTGGTTGAAGTGGAACGATTATTTGTTGTAATTACTTTTATCTTAGTGTTAAATAACCCCTAACTTGTATTTTGATTAGAATAAAAGCGCATTTGCTTAAGGACAAGCAAATCTCAAGTGTAAGGGTATTCGATAAGGCGAAAAGTGTACCACTTTTGGAGGATCATTTAAGCCCGAATTCATGATTATTTGATCAATTATTACCCTAAATCTTTCCTTTTGTCATTTTTGGTACTTTTGAGAGAAATTTACAAAAGAAAGCATTTTGGACGTTTTTTGAGCGAAAAAGTGAAGAAAACGACAAAGTCTCAAAATCCTTGCTGGGAACAGTACCTGACGGCGTCAAGACCATGCAAGTGACGGCGTCAAGCTTGGAAAAAGAGGTGGATGTGGAAAATACACATGACGGCCCAGAACAATTTCAAGGCAATTTGGCCTGACGGCGTTAAAAAGGCCGTCAGGGTCAAAATACATGTGACGGCCCAGAGTAAAATTACACTTGACGGCGTCAGAAGTAGATCTAGGTAATACGAATTTTATCTTAGCGGCGAGTTGACGGCGTCACAAGCTATAACGTGACATCGTCAAGGTGTAAAATCTATATATAGTTTTCTAATTTTCATTCATTAAGTGTGGAACTTTTGGAGAGCTTCTTTGTGCAAACCCTAGACGAATTTTTGGTAGAAATAAGGGTTTGTAACTCTTGTTCCATCCATGTTCAATTGAAGATAAGTTTTCCAATAATCATTCAATATGTGTATGTGTTGTTTGATTCTATCTTATGCTTGTCTTCTTTTTAACATGCTAGGCTAGGTTTTTCTTGTGTTTGCTTAGATGTAATGAAACCTAGATGTTGATTATTGGTTGATGGTTTGTTTATAGTTGTTGTGGATGATTGTATTCGATGTTAGGCTTAAGAAAACTAGCAGACCTCCAATTGGTAACTTGCTTGAACGTCTTAAGAAACATGATCGGAGGTGTACTACGATTATATGATTGTATTTAATGCATAAGCGAATTCTAGTGATCCCATGTTAGGAGCTTTTAGTCGGCTCAACATAGCAGTGAAGTAGGAGCTTATAGAGTTAGGGAATTTCGTACGTGGCCCTACGACTGGTATTAAGGAATATAACCCGTCATTCATAAAATTGTAACAAGCTAATCAACCGGTAAAAGATATCTAGTGAGTAATGAAATCTAAGTAAACACATTTTCTCTTATTATTGTTTATACCACAAATTAGTTTTAGTTTAGTTTATTTTATTTTGATTGCATCTTTAGTTAATTGGGTTAGTTGACTAGCAACTAATTCCGCCCGCTCCTTCAAAACCCAAGATTTTACTTGCTTTTATAAAAATACAAAAAGAATCATCCCTCACCTTTAGACCTGGTTTAGTAGACTTTTTAATCCTAGCGAACACTATTCCTGAGTTGAACGATCAATCCCCCTGTACTTGTCACTATACTATACTACAATGAACAGGTACATTGCCTTGTGGGGATTGCAAGCTTCTCAAGATCCCTTGAGAGATAAAACCTTTTGCGAGGGTGCAATTCCACGCATCAAGTTTTTGGCGCCGCAGCCCGGGGAATAGTTATTGTCTAGGTTAGAATTTTTTTTTATTAGGTCTACTTGCTAGATTCCTTTCTAGAAAGATTTTTATTTTATTTTTATAGGTTTCTTTAGTCTATCTTTTTCTTTGTGTCTTTGTTCGTATAAGGTTTGTCTTTATGGATTTTGAGAATCGACGTTTAGAAGTTAGCAAGAGGCTTATAGCGCGTAAACGAAGAAAGAGGGAAGTTAACACATTCAAGGAGTTTAATAAACCCCTCCAGATGAAAATTGAGTTTACAAATTTCTCTCCAATCCCTGAGGAATTGAGTTACCATAGATTCCTTTAACAACATCCTTGCTTCTTGAAATATAGGAAAAAGCCATGGATTAGGAAGTATAACTATAGGAACATAAAAATTCCTTGCATGATTGGGTACATGTTTAGAGAGCATAAATACATTGATTTAAAAGCACCCATGAATATTATGTCTAGGCTCTACTACAACTGGATTATGAATGAAAGGTTAAGCCCCAGAAAAGACCCTTATAACCCTAATCGACTATGTAATTTTGTCAAGAGAGTAGAAGGGGTACACATCTCTGCAGGAAACTTCATTTATCAGTGCAACTTTGTAATCCTAGAAGATGTTAGAGGCATTATAGATCCACACTTAGGAGACATGGTCCTAGGGCAACCTTTCGTTGAGACGACTAAGATGTGTTTTGATCATAGGAAGGGAATAGTTCAGTTTACTGATGGGATAGAAAAGATCACTTTTATGATGGTTCACATAAGGGAAGAATTAAAGGACATCAAGAATTTACCAGTTGATGTGATTCGACCCTATGAGATTAAGTATGAGTGAATTGATGATGATGTTTACTATGAGAGGAGGCGAACATACTATTCGGGTTGCATGAGTCTAGGCCCTGAGTACAAGCATGATGAAAATTGGATTAAATGTTTTGAATTAGCACAAAAGTGGGGAAGGAAAACGTAGCCCATCACCTTGATTCTAGCTACAAGACTCGTAAATAAAGAAAAGCGCTTCTTGGGAGGCAACCCAAGTTTTATTTGTTTTATTTGTTTGATTTTATTTGTTTCTGTATGCGTGTTTTATTTTTATTGTTTGTGGATCATGATTCAAAATAAATTGTGAAAATGCTGTATTTTGTTTTTTAACTTCGTCTTAATTACATATAAAGGTATTTTGCAAAAGCTAAGTGTAAGGGAAACCCAAATTTGTTTATAAGAAGGAAATTGAGCATGAACCACAACAATATTAAATGAACATGTGTATTAGTAATTGTTTGAGTCAAATGCTTGTATCGAGTTATAATGATGTTTTGCAGGATTTTCCTGGAAGTAAAGCATAAGTTTTTCCAGAAATTTTCCGGAAATTTAACATGAGATTTTTGTAGGAACATTCTGACGGCGTCAGGTACAAAAATTCTGAAAAATTTTGCGAGTTTTGTTTATACCGAAGTCTTAAAGTTTTTGTTGATTCTTTAGTTTTATAAACTCCAGGAAGTCTGCAAACGTTCATTCCACAAATATTATATCTTAATTTGTTTTCTAGGATTTTTAGAATATATAGATTGCCACCGATTATACGCGAGGTTTGCCTTGATTGTTTTGTCATGTTTAACAGGTTACATTGGACAAGAGGATGATTTATATTTCTGGAGGGAAGCTTTCTAAGTTCATTTTCTTAGAAGAAGATCTAACCTTGTTGACACACTATCCACACCGAACGAACCAGAGGAGTATTTGTTTTCATTCTTTTACCTTATTTTCTTTTACATATTTTTATTGAACATTGGGTACAATGTTCAGCTTAAATGTAAGGGGAGGGTAAATGATGATACTTTTGAGAATAAAATTACGCTTGAGTTTGTTTGTTCAATAGTAGGTGTGTAATAAAATTAAGAGAAATATTTGTTAGGGCAATTTTAGCGCCAAATTTAATTTTTTTTACAACATTTAGGAGTGAAGCTTTAGCCTTAATGAGCGTCTCATGGATATGAGTTGTATGACTAGCACAAAAAAACGTACCACTCAGAAAAATTTTCCACCCAAATATGTAAGGTTCGCCTTTAGATTTGTTAGGAAAAGCATTTATTATTAGTGCTTATGAGTGTACCGGTAGTACTTAGATTCTAGAACTTGCGTTAGTGATGCATCCCGAGACCGCTAGTGAGGCTACATTCGTGTAGTAGGATTTACTACATGATAAGATGCATTAGGATCACCCTTGTGTTAAACCCGTATCATAATTACTTAACCATTTAAATTACCTTGACTAACAAAGTCCATTAATTCTCCCACACATTTGCGTTGTACTCATTTTTAGTACACGATACCCCTAGTACACCCCTTCGAGCCTATCTTTTCGTTTCTAACTTTAAGCATTTTACTTAAAGGAAGAATTTGTTTACAACCACCCCAAATGTACAACCAAATCGCCTTAGCCTTCCGTGTATGCACTCATCTTTAGTGCATTGTTGTTATTTGTTTAAACCCTTAGTTAATTGTCTAATTGATTATATTGTTGTTAAATCGAGTCGTATCTTGTACATATTGTTTTGGGACGATTGGGACTCATGGGTAAAGTACTTGTGTTATGGAGTAATGTGGAAGAACATCACGTATTACCCCATATGTGCGTTAATCTTAAAAAGTACTCCAAGTGTTTTGATTATCTTAATTTGAGTCATTAGAATAGTTGATTGTAAAGTATGTAAAAGTTCAAGTGTAAGGGGAATGTAAATCCCCTATGATGTATTATTTTGGATAGTAGGGTAAAAGTTTATGCAAAAAAAAAAAAAAAAAAAATTGAAAAAAATAAAGAAAAAAAATAGAAAAAGAAAAAGAGAAAAACATACGGACTACCATCTCGTTTCATTCTATGTTTGTTTTATGTTTTTGTTATTTTTAATTTATTAGCTTAAGTCGAATCAAGTCTTGGCTTAGCAACGCCATGCTATACATGTAATTAACCAATATGATTAACCCGCTACCAGTAAATATTTCCTTTATCCAACAAAACCGTGTTTATCATATCCCTACACCTCATGTTATAACTCTTTCAAAGACCTCTTTGATAGTTTATCCTATGTGCTTACGCCAAGTGGTGGAGGTTTGATCCTTTCCCAAGCCTATGGTAATCTATTTGCTATTACAGGTAGTGAGAGATGTTTTCCATTTCCATATTGTGATATATACTTTATTACACCCGAGAGATGTGAGTATCTAAACACTATTTGTGAGGTGATAGTGTATAATTTCCGTGCTTGTTTTTGGTTGAAGTGGAATGATTATTTGTTGTAATTACATTTATCTTAGTGTTAAATGACCCCTAACTTGTATTTTGATTAGAATAAAAGCACACTTACTTGAGGACAAGAAAATCTCAAGTGTAAGGGTATTTGATAAGGCGAAAAGTGTACCGCTTTTGGGGGGTCATTTAAGCCCGAATTCGTGATTATTTGATCAATTACTACCCTAAATCGTTCCGTTTGTCATTTTAGGTACTTTTGAGAGAAAATTTACAAAAGGAAGCATTTTTGACGTTTTTTGAGCGAAAAAATGAAGAAAACGACAAAGTCTCAAAATCCTTGCAGGGAACAGTACCTGAAGGCGTCAAGACCATGCAAGTGACGGCGTCAAGCTTGGCCAACGAGGTGGATGTGGAAAATACACATGACAGCCCAGAACAATTTCAAGGCAATTTGGCCTGACGACGTCACCAAGGCCGTCAGGGTCAAAATACATGTGACGGCCCAGAGTAAAATTACACATGACGGCGTCAGAAGTGGATCTAGGCAATACGAATTTTATCTTGGCGGCAAGTTGACGGCGTCACAAGCTATAACGTGACGCCGTCAAGGTGTAAAATCTATATATAATTTTCTAATTTTCATTCATTAAGTGTGGAACTTTTGGAGAGCTTCTTTGTGCAAACCCTAGATGAATTTTCTGTAGAAATAAGGGTTTCAACCCTTGTTCCATCCATGTTCAATTGAAGATAAATTTACCAATAATCATTCAATATGTCTATGTGTTGTTTGATTCTATCTTATGCTTGTCTTCTTTTTAACATGCTAGGCTAGGTTTTTCTTGTGTTTGCTTAGATGTAATGAAACCTAGATGTTGATTATTGGTTGATGGTTTGTTTATAGTTGTTGTGGATAATTGTATTCGATGTTAGGCTTAAGAAAACTGGCAGACTTCCAATTGCTTACTTGCTTGAACATCTTAAGAAACATGATCGGAGGTGTACTACGATTATATGATTGTATTTAATGCATAAGTGAATTCTAGTGATCCCATGTTAGGAGCTTTTAGTCGGCTCGACATAGGAGTGAAGTAGGAGCTTATTGAGTTAGGGAATTTCGTTCACGGCCCTACGACTGGTATTAAGGAATATAACCCGTCATCCATGCAATTGTAACAAGCTAATCAACCGGTAAAAGATATCTAGGGAGTAATGAAATCTAAGTAAACACATTTTCTCTTATTATTGTTTATACCACAAATTAGTTTTAATTTATTTTATTTTATTTTGATTGCATCTTTAGTTAATTGGGTTAGTTGACTAGCAACTAATTCCGCCCACTCCTTCAAAACCTGATATTTTACTTGCTTTTATAAAAATATAAAAATACAAAATGAATCATCCCTCACCTTTAGACCTAGTTTAGTAGACTTTTTAATCCTAGCGAACACTATTCCTGAGATGAACGATCAATCCCCCGGTACTTGTCACTATACTATACTACAAAGAACAGGTACACTGCCTGGTGGGGATTGCAAGCTTCTCAAGGTCCCTTGAGAGGTAAAACCTTTTGCGAGGGTGCAATTCCACGCATTAGGTGTTGATCCGAATGAGGTTGATCTTTTAGCCTCATATCTTGGTTGCTCTCATGAATCTCTCCCTTTTATTTACTTTAGGATCCCGGTTGGAAAAAGAATGAGGTTATGTGATGGTTGGAGTATTATTATTAATTGCATTCGTGATCGTTTATCATCGTGGAAAGCCAAATCGCTCTCTATTGGTGGTAGACTTACGCTTGTTAAGTCCGTTCTTGGAAGCCTTCCCATTTATTACTTATCCTTATTTAAGGCCCCGTTCTTGGTTATAAAGCTCATGGAGTCCATTCGTAGGCGGTTCTTTTGGGGTTTTAAAGACGCCCAACGAGGTATAAGCTGGGTTAAATGGGATTCTATACTTCTTGATATTGATAAAGGAGGTCTTGGAGTGGGCAGTCTTGAGGCCAAAAATCTTAGTCTTCTTGGAAAGTGGAAATGGAGATATCTCATAGAAAAAAATGCTCTCTGGCGGCAAGTTATTAAAGAATTTTATGGTGACGAAGGCGGTTTCTTGAATCCATCTAATTCTGTTGGTATGGGAGGAATTTGGTCAGATGTCTTGGCGGCTGTCAAGAAAATCGATTATTCTGTCATCAACTTTAATAACTCCTTCATTTTGAAGGTCTTGTCTGGTTCTAACACGTTGTTCTGGAAGGATATTTGGTGTGACAGAGGGCAACGCCTTATGAATCTTTTTCCTAGGTTGTTCGCCCTTGAAATCGATAAGAATTGTAAAGTTAGTGAACGTTGGGTCTCTACCAATGGCGTATGGAGTGGAGCCTGGTCTTGGCGCTCTCCTCCTCGTGGTAGAGCTCTGGACGACCTGCTGGCTCTATCTGCTCTTATTAGCGATCTTTGCCTCATTACAGACGGCTGTGACAGATGGGTTTGGAGAGGGGACAGCTCAGGTATTTTCAGGTAAGCGCTCTTTCTAAGAGTATCCAAAATCAATTGCTTAATGATCACGTGATTGGTATGCATCATTGCTGGAATTCTTGGGTCCCACGGAAAGTTAATGTATGCAATTGGAGGGCCTCTATAGGTAAGATTAGTGCTCATGGTTGTTCTCGTTCTAACAAGGTGTTAAGTGGTGTGCTTCAGTGTTCGTTGTGGTTATTATGGAAGTGGAGGAATCGGGTTGTAAATGCGGAGCCTGATTTAGTCCCTAATATTAAATATGAGGACATCTCCCCATCGATTCAAAGGATCTCTAAGATTTGGATTTCGTCTCGCCTTAAGTCGTCTGCTGCTAACTGGAGTGTTTGGATTTAGAGACCTTTTGACCTTTTTATGGTTTCTTAAGTAGTTTGTTTTTGTTTGGTTAGCATCTTTTTGCTCCTTTCTGTTTGTACTCTTTTTTTCTTGGTTTGGCGCCTCTTTGGTGCTTTGTTCTAATATAATCCAGCCTTTCAAAAAAATAATAATAATAATAATAATAATAAATAAATAAACCACTAACACTAGCTAGTAAAAATTTAGAAAATTTTATATAAGAATGGAAGCTATTAGAAAATTTTATACAAATTAAAACGGATGCTCTTGTATAAATGCTTTCAATAAAGATAATTAACGAGGAATTACATTGGTATAAGTAGGTAACAATTATCGTATGCGTAAAACAAAACACAAACTTGAGCATGGACAGATCCGCATTTATATCCATACTAGACGAGTACCCGTACATAGCAATGAGATTTTATAACAACAAATAGTTTATTGATAAAAAAAGTTTATAATAAAAGTTTGAAGATTTGGGAATTAAACACAATGTTTTGAAACCCGGTTGGTCGAAAAATGGGTCGATCTAAACCGGGTCAACTTGCTAGGTTTGGTCAAAAACGGGTCAAATTAAACTGGGTCAACCCGCCGGGTTTGAAGCGTCCCGGGTCAACCCAGTTTGTGTTTTAATTGGTTGTATTTAATTTGGTAGATATGTTTTTAATTGGTTGTACAATGTGAATAAATCATTGTACTTTTAAGTAATAGGGTATTTTAATAAGAGTATTAATTATATTATTTTTCTCTCTCATATGACCAAGTGTTGAAAACTCAACTTTTCACTTTGACTGTTTTTCTTTTATAAGTAGTTTAGATTGGTCGGCAGCAAAATTGTATAAAATAATCTTTCAATTTATTCTCTTATGGTAATACTTATACAGTTACACCTCTATAATGTAAAAATTAAAATAAATAAATAAATAATAAATAAATAAATAAATCCGGCCACTTGCATCAAATGTAAGTCACGTCCAAATTCACATGTCATTATCTATATGTTGTTGAAGGCATGTGCCGATATGAATTAGAGGGTCTTTGGGTAAGTTTTTTGAAATAACTTATGCTTTTCTAAATAATAATAATAATAATAATAATAATAATAATAATAAATAAATTTATTAGCTTACAATCGTGTCAAGACACAATATAGCATAGATTGGCTTACAATTGTAAATAGGGCTGTAAACGAACTGAACGTTCAGTAAAGATTTCATGAACCGTTCGGTAAAAAGTTCGTTTATTAAATTAACGAACATGAACAATATTTTACGTTCGTTTAGCTAAATGAACGAACATGAACAAAAGTCTCGTTCGTTCATTTATGTTCGTGAACGTCCGATTAGACGTTCGTTAAAGTTCGTTTATGTTTGTTTATCTATTTACTTTCATATATCATATCTTTAATTTTATAATTTTAAAAATTGGTTTATTTAAACAAAGCAATACTTATAAAACAATTGTGAAGAATTCAATAAAGTTTATGCTTGTTTGTCTATTTTCATTTATGTTCGATCGTTTATGTTCGTTTAGCGTTCGTTTAGTGTCTTAATAAACGAACATGAACAATTCATTTTCTTAATAAACGAACATGAACAAGAAAATTCGTCCGTTTAAGCGTCTGTGTCCGTTTATTTGTCCGGTTAAAATTAAATGAACGAACATGAACAGGGCTCCGTTCGCGTTCGTCCGGTTCATTTACAGCCTTAGTTGTAAACATGTAATAAGATGGAATCATCCTTACATAAGTTGCAACTTTTCTTAAGAAGCCATACTGAAAGAGGTTCTCTAAAATAGGTTTAATAAGCCCATAAGTTGTAACTTTATACAACTCAAACGCTTTTTGGTTCTTCGAACTAGAAACTGATTTTGGATATACTATGCATAAAAATAGATTTTGAGGAACTTTCATTTATTGACATGTCTCACATTTTACCCTTTCCCCATACTCTATAATTTATTGACATGTCTCACATCTAACCCGTTTGAAATGGATGGACCAGATGGCTCTGGAGAACAAGTCCAAGCAGGCAATCATTTAGTACGGGGCTAAAGGGGCTGGGAAAAACATTTTAATGGATGAAAGGGGTTGTCAATTTTATTTATCAAGGCAACACTTTTGATCAAACTTTTGGACAATGCAATTTTTGTTAGCTAAACATGTATCAAAGTTATGTACAATCCACTATTAAGCCTTTCCTATACTAATTTTATTGGATATATTAGAGCACATTATGCAGAACCCAAGTTAATATTGGCAGGTTATGTCGAATAAACAAGTTTTGTATTGTGGGAAGGATTTAGAAGATCCAAGGCCGGCTTTAAAAAAACTCATCAAAGAGATATGTGAGGAAGAGTATTGATGACATATGTTTTATCCATGTAATTTTTTAAGTAGAGATTTGATATTTGCGACTTGAACATGTTTTTTTTCAACTGAGTCTTTTATGATTTGGTCGACATTATACTCTTGAAATAAAACTATACAATATATCACTAAAAGGATCTTGCATGAGTAGTAATGCTACACTATAAAAAATGAAGTTATGCTTTGATAATGAAAAAATTGGGAGGGTTACTCTTGGTTCCCTTTCAAGATTTAATAAAACATGTTTGTAAAGTTATTTGTTCCCGGAAAAAATAGGAGGGTCAATTGATTAACAAGCCGCCTTCAGTATATTTCGATCGATTTAATTGTTTACCTTTTAATCCCGTGATGTTCTTGGGAGGTTACTCGATCGATTAACATGCCGTCTTCGTTGTATTTTTTATCGATTTAATTGTTTACCTTTTAACCCCGTGATGTTCATGGGAGGGTTACTTGATCGATTAACAATCCGTCTTTACATAATATATTTCTATCGGTTTCACGGTTTTCCATTTAATCCCGTGAATTTCACGGGTTAATAACCTAGTTTTATCTAATACTCCTTTTAATTAACTTTTTCCAAAAATACTAAGCCCTGACATTGTGCCACGTGTAAAACCAAATGTTTAGTTAGCTACTTTGAATTTGCCGTAGGAAAAATATAGTAACCTTAACAAACTTTAAAATGTCATTTAATAAGTTGGTCAACTAATAACTTTTAAGGAATATCTTAACAAATGTTCAAGCGTTTTTAAAAAGTCCGTTAACTTGCGTAACAAGTTTTTTGTTTTTAAATTTGTTCTTTAAACTTTTGGAAAATTAAAAGTTAAAGAACATGATATCCATGCTATTTTAAATAACCAAAGCCGTATGTTCATTTGTAGCACTATTGTTTTTATCTTTTGCTTTGCAAATTGCAATTGTTTATTAGATTTTTATCATTCAATATAAATGTTTGATTTATGTGGAGACTAACTAATTACATTATTTGTCTCTTTTGTTATTATCTTGAATATGCTTCATCTTTCTTTATCATCATATGATTTCCTTCACTAATTGGTTAACATACTTTATTCGGTTGTGATGTAGGATAATGCATGCACACGGGAGACACAGATATACTGGAGAAAATTGATGCTAACGGAAGAACGATAGTCACGAAAAACTTGAATGGTAAGTCTCTTCTTTTGATCAAACTTATTGTTTTATGAGGCACATTTGTTATTTTACATGTCCTTTTGAAGATAAGTTTACACCTTTTTACTAGGTTACATGCGGTTAACTTTGACTTCTTGGACTTCCATTTCTCATTTCAAATTTAGGAGGAATTTATATTTGAAAGGATGATTTGGACAGCATGATGTATAACGATTTTTAAGTATATTTTGTGTAAATATGTAAATATGTAAGCTTTAGTGGGTATATGCAAATATGTAGTTCTAAAATGAAAGCTCGGTATTCGGTGACATGTAGTAATGCATTTATCGTCTATTCACATCACTCGTGTTCGTTGTGAATTTGTTTAGGCAAATCATTTAAATATGCTAATGCCAATAACACCATAAACCACGTTTTAAAAACTGATACTTTTAAAGCCGTAATACCTCATTAAACTACCGGCTACTTATTCCCTACACGCGTTTACTTTGTTGCGAGTTTATTTAGTACTAAATGTTAATTAGTTGATATGACAGCCTATTTCAATTTTCAGTTTTAATAAATTTCACAAATTTAAATCTTGTAAGTGATTCATTTACAATTAGTAACTAAGTTTTTCCACAAATACTCCCTCCATCTCAAATTAATGGTCTTCTTTTGTGATATCTCAATTTAATTGTCACTACTAAAAATAGATAGGGAAGTTTTATCGAGTTTACCATACTACATATGGTTGATATTAATGTTACAAACTTTAAAAAAAGATTACTTTATTATTTAAGGTTAAAACTGTCATTCTACAAAAAGTAAAAGAGAAAAAACAATAATATATATATATATATATATATATATATATATATATATATATATATATATATATATATATATATATATATATATATATATATATATATATATATATAGTGAGTTTTCTGTCGCAAGACAATTATTTTTGGACGAAGGGAGTACTAAACATAAATAACATTTTCTGGTTAGATTAAAAAAAAATGTTTGTAACAATATAACAAGTCTATCATTTCATAATTCCAGAGATTGCTAGAAATATGCGTAGTAAAAACACCTTGTTTTTATAAAAACTTACTACTTATTTCTTTCTAATTGCATATAAGATTTAGTGTTTTGTAAGGTGAAGTCTTATTTTGTATGATATTTGTACGTAGACATGTAAAAGATAACATGTCTGCTTAAAAATATGCGATAACTTATGGGGATACTCGATGAGGATGGGGATGGTGAAGCAAACTTGTCCCTCAACAGGGATGGGGTCTAGACCCCGCTGGCATCTTTAATCGGGTGTGTTTATTTTGCATGTATTCTACATATTGTTTTCGAAAATAAATACGAAAGTTTATATTTTTCCTTGCATATTCTCGCATTAAAAGCGATTTTTTATTGATGATAGTTATTTGTAACGAAGACAACAACCTTACAAATAACATTTAGAAAGAAGTTGTAAAAAATTACTCCGTATGTGATAATTATAACTAGATTTACCTAACTTTTTTATTTACACACTATTTTTTATAAGTCAAACTTACATTATTATAAGGTGTCTAAATAACGTATACAAATGTCAATTTAGTGGCCGAAACTTCATTATTTTTAAAAATCACATGAAAACATCGACAAGTGAACCAACATTGCTTTTGATTCCCACACAACACAAAGAATTTCATGAAAACCAATTATACGCATAATCTTGCAACTTTACGAAGCTGTTTGACTATGTGTTTGTTTACACATATGTTTCTCATTTATACGAACATCATATTTTTAATTGTGTGTAATCATGTGTTTATTATTAAACGTCTAATTGCGTAATTTACAAATTATTGTCTACTTTTTTTTATCCATCTCTTTAAAATGCCCGTGAATTTCACGGGTGTTTTAGCTAGTTTTTTATAAATTTAACTCAAATTTACAAATTAGTTTGCATGTAATGAAATAAAATAGTATTAAAATTCTTGAACGAAATCTAAGATTTTATAGATAAATTGATAAAAAGAAATGCGTGAATCTCTCATTCATCGAAAAAAAATATTCATAACCTTTGTTGTTCATTGAATTTTTTTTCACTATTTTCTCTTTGTTATAAGGAAAATAGCTTAAACTATTTGTTTTTAATTTCTTTTTAAGTTTTACTGATTTTCTCTTTCCCAACATCCTTTTATTTTAAATTTTTCCAAATAGTATACAAAATGCGTTCTTTTTCGTGAATTGTGTTCTTTTCTATGATTTTGAATGATAAGTTGAAGTATGCATAACCATTAAGCCACGTTTGATTCGCATAATCTTTAGGATTATGAAGCATTAGAATACGATTCCATTCTCTATAACAAAATATAAAAACAATGACGCTCAATAATCCGATTACATCATAACACAATGAATGTAAATAATCTATGACCCAAAAAGAATTTTCGATACATCTTTGATCTTTACATATTTTATTTTTCTTATCGAATATCTTTGAAACAAGTTCATGCTTACCAGTTTCAAAAGATTAACCTATGCGTTTATCTCGCCCATATTATTGTGTAGATTTATGCACACATATGTTTAAGGACGTAAGAGGAAACCTGCAAACTTTTCTTTGACGAAAACATGTTAAGTTATTATAAATAGTCATGTATGTCTTTTATAAAGAAAAGTAGTGGCATTAACGCGATAGATTTAATTTCCCAGAAGGTCGACTTAGTCGTATACATATAAACAAAACCTTAATTTGACATTATTACATAAACAATAATCAAGAGAAAATATTATATATAAGACCTCACGAACCCTAATTTCACATATATGATCAATTCCTTATTCTTGGGTTAAAAGGATACCAAATGGTCCAAATCCATTAAGGATTACAAAAAACCTTTATACCCCAAAAGGAATATACACAACATCATCACAATAATGAAACATCAAATATCATGCTTTAACATTGAATCTTGAACACTTGATAGACCCCACAGATATATCAATTTCTATCATATTTTCTTCCTCATTCATTTCCGGCCACCATAACACAGATTCCGGCGACCTTTTCCAGCAAGAAAATTTTCTTTCTTCTTTTTCTTCATCTTTAAAATCTTTGTAACCAACATAGTGACCGCCCGGTAGCGCGATTTCGATTAAACTTTCCTCATCGGATATAGAACCATCAGAGCAGTCAAAACTCCGGCGAGTCTCGCCGGAAAACTGCCACCTTTCAAAATCTGAATCTTCTTCACTTGTGCTTGAAAACTGATCGATAACTTCACTTTCTGAGCAAGAATCCGGTGAGCCCATGTCAAAAGATACTCTTTTTACTGACTTTACAACATTATGTTCTTGATGTGCTTGTTGGACTTCATTCTTGATAAGTTGTACATTTGCATGTTTTGAGGACAAATAGAAAGATAAAAGTGATATTAAGCTAGTGAAAATAAACAGACAAAAATTCCCATATGTTAATGATAAAATGGGAATTAAAAAAGAAACCATCCATGGGTTTTTGATGGAAGAAAGAGAGGTACTCATTAAGAAAAAATTATTAAAAATATAAAAAATGGTTTTAAAAAAAATAAAATAAAAGATGGGATTTTAAGTTGATAGATCAAGATCAAAGATGAAGTAAGAAAGAAAAACAAAGTTCATAAATGTATGTGTGTGGTGATGGTGAGATATAAATATGGAAGTATGGAATGAGTGAAAAAGATGATGAGAACTAAGACAAGTTTACACACAGTTTCCCATCAAATGTGTGTAATATTTTACCAATTTAAAAAGATGGGTACCAATGAGAATGGTGTTTAATGTTTCCTCTGCAACTGATGATTCTCTTGGATAAACCAAAACCCTAATGTTTAATGCTTGGGAATTTGAGAAGCCATGTGAAAACCTTGAGCTTACCACATCGCACCTTCCTTCTTAATTTTTTCCATAAAAGAAACTCAAAATATTGTTACAAAGACATTTTTGGAGATTTATATACCTTTTCTATAGATCTAAAAAGTAAAAGAAGAGATAGGTTATAAACACTCCTTTATATTTAAAAGTAATACCCTCTTTCTTTTTTTTTATTTTATTTTATTTTTTTTTTGTATTTTTTTTCCTTTTATTTTTGTAATTTTATTTATATTATAAAACTGTAAAACGAAAAATGCAAAATAAAAAATATAACATTAAACAAGTTAAAAGTATTAAATTGAAAAAAGTATGAAACAAAAACTGATAAAACTGTGTTGTGCTTAAAACAAGGGGTAGAAAGTACAAAATATTGATATTTTTGTGGGCCAGAAAGGGTACAAATAATATAACCCATAAAAAATTTATGATGTTTTTGGTGTTTGGCGTTGTGTGTTTTGTCAATTTTAGACTACATATATAGCTTATGTATCGTTAGGGTAAAGAAGTTTATGTATCGTTAGGGTAAAGATTTAATTTGTTCGATTGTTGGGCAACTCACATAATATAATGAAGAATTTAATAGTTTTACTTATCATACGTAGGACTACGCACACAAGCTTTTCTTTATGATTTTTTTACGTAATTTTTTTAAGCTTCGTTTTTTTAAAGCTAGAAAATATAATAAAATAAAAATGGCTTCAAGAGAGAGACCAAGAGAGCTATCAAATCTTACAAAGTCAAGAAAAGAAAGAAACTTACAAAGCCAAACAAGAGGCAAACCAAGAAATACACCCTAGAACGACAACAAAGACAACCAAGCTAAAAATGATTAAACACAGCCCAAGGGCTCGAGATCCAGCAATCCCAACATTACAAGGAGTCATATCTTCTAATATATCTTACAAATGTCTTGAACGATACTTGAACACACAATCTTTTGATTGTTATGCAACTCACATACCGTTATGAAACCGAATACCACAACTATCAAATGGTTGTGAGCTCATGCTAGTAAAATTACTAAGTGCAAATCATAAAAAAAAAATGTAGAAGTAATGTGCAAAGTAACTTCTGATGTATACAACCAAAGGGCTTGTTCATTATATGTAAGAGTGCTTTCTATTGAAATTATATTTTTAAATCGTGTTTAAGATCTTGCATATAATGGTTTATGTAACTTTTACGTATAACAAAAATTTTGAAGATTGTGTTTGTTATAAATTGGGGTTAGGGTGTGATGATAATTTCAGATATTCTCTCAAATCGTATATATTCCCTTTCTTAATAAAGTATTTTGACCCTTTAATGTCTAGGTATCACGAAATCCTTATTAGGATAATTAAAAGGAACACTTAGTTTCTTGGCACAAGAAACTAAGCAAACACAAAGAGCAATTGTAAAAATTTCGTATATATTCAAAAAATGAGACCCATGAATCTGTTAATAAACAGATTAATTAGACAGTTAATAAAAGAATTAAAGTTGGTTGAAAATCAACATTTATAACTATTTGACAAATAGTCACAATAGTTGGGAAAATGTGGGAAAAAAGGGTAAATAATTTGGAGCACCAAATATACTGTTCGGGTCGGGCCGCTGCCCCTTAACCCTCCGGGGGTGGGGGGTAGCCATGTAATTATAAGAAACTTTTTACTAGAGGCATCACTTGTCATGTTAGGGGCAGCGCCCCGACCCAAATTATATATTTGGTACTACAAATTAGTTACCGTTTTTTCGCCTTTTCCTATCTATTGTGACTCTTGGCCAAATGGTTATGATTGTTTGCCACCGTTCTAAAAAAATGGTTATGATTGTTGGTTTCCAACCAATTTAAGTTGTTTTTTTTAACTTTTATAATATATTTATTACGAGATTCATGGGTCTGATTTTATTTTATTTATTTTTAAATATATATGAAAATTCATATGGGTCTCCTTTGTTTTGTTTAGTTTTTTTATGCCTAGAAACTAAGTGTTCTTCTTGAATTATCCAAATAAGGATTTTGTGTTACCTAGGTATTGAAGGGTCGAAATACTTTATTCAAAACTGAATATACATCATTTGAGATGATATCCAAGATTATCATCACACCATAACTTCAATTTCTTACATTATTATATGTCGAGACATGTGAGAAAATTTAGGTTATATGTAATGTGAGATAGTTAGTTGACTTTTTAAATAATTGTTTTTAATGTATACAAATCAAATTACATATAAATCATGTGTTGATCTATCTTTTGAAACGTATGTAACTTTTACATATGATCAAAGTGGTTTTCAAAAGTGCATTGGGGGGATTTTAAAACACAAATCTTCTCATAAGAGTATCCACTATAGTGGTTTATAAAAATGTTTAAGAAAATTCGAAGAGGTCTATTATTTTGTTAACCATATTGGAAATGCATTTCATACTTATTTGGAATAAAAAGGTCTAGCATCTTGAACCTCTTCTAAATTTAATGCATCGGTGTTTAGTAAAATTTTATAAAGCTTTAAGAAGTTTATGCATAGTAGAGAAACTGTTTATCTTAACTACTTATAATGGAAAAATGGTCAAGTGAAAAGTGGAAAACTGAATTTTGGGTCAATCCCCATAATGCCCTTGTAAAGTCTGGTCAATGTCATTAATGGATGAGTAAATATGGAATGTAAAATGAATGTCATTGGTGAGTAAATATGGAATTACGAGTAATAGAATGTCAAATTAATGTTGGTCAATGAATAAGATAAATGAATTGGTAAGTCATATGGAAAGTATATAAAGGTGGTGGCAATCATGCCTCCATACCTCTCAACCCACCAATAATATCAATCCACCTCATCTCATACTTCACCATACTTTTTTAGTGGTAACCGTGATTCTCTCATACCTCACCTAATTTTATTTTTTTATTTTTTATATTCATAAATTTTATTAAACAATTAAAAAAAACATAATATTTCATTAATAAACAACATAACATTTAAAAAAAAAATACAAATAACATTTTTAAAAAAATACAAAGTAAAAAAAATGAATCTTAACTTAAAAAAATAACATTTAAGTATTAGCATGTGACAATAGTGTACCAACGCTCAGGAAAAAAAATAAATAAATAAATAAATAAAAAAATCTTCTTCACGAACACACACCTGCACGCACACATACAACCACTCTTCATGAAGGTTTTTTTTTTTTTTTTTTTTTTTTTTTTTTTTTTTTTTTTAATGCAAACCAACGCTAGTTCCCACTCCCCATTTAATGCCCAACATCTCTTTTCCTCGTTCTCAGCTCCATACCGCCTCAGCAATTTTTCCCGCAACCCTCCAAACCGCAGCCATGCCGCAGCAGTGGCGGCGGTGTTGCCGCTCGGCATGGCTGCAAACCGAACCCCATACTGCACCATTGCCACCACCCTAATAATCATTTTTTAAACTTATGTCAATGAATGAATATAAGTTGCTCAAGGAAAGTATATGGCAATCACACTACAACAAAATAGTAACATGCTCACACTTATTAGAGCATGGCGCCACACTTTAAAGTGTGAAAAATTAAAAAGTTCACACTATCATGTGTGTAAACCAATTGGGTGTAGCAAATATTGTCACACTTTTATGTGTGAAGGTTTATAAATATTTTCACACTTTTAAGTGTGAGGGTTTTAAAACAATTCTTCACACTTTTTAGTGTGATGATTTTGATTTTGAAATAATTCTTCACACTTTTAAGTGTGATGCTTTTGATTTTAAAATAATTCTTCACACTTTTAAGTGTGAGATTGAAATTCTTCACACTTTTTAAGTGTGAAGATTTTGAAACAATTATTTACACTCTTAAGTGTGAATACCTTTAAGAAAAAGTTCACACTTTATAAAGTGCGAAGAAAAAAGCGTGTAAAAATGACAAATTTGTTGTAATGTTAATGTGAATGAATGAATATAGGGGTGAGAAAATGATTTAGGGGATGTTCAAATTGTGCTTGGGCATTCGATTCCTACATAAACAGGCGAATGGGTATATTGCAACAACGTGATTTCCTTTGAGGTGGTCGGGTTTGGTAGTCTTGAGATTCATTAAAATCTACCTTCATTTTTTTTTTCTTTTTCAAGATCCATATGAATTTTTAAGGCCTATCGTGAAATTTAAAAGTGTTTTTTCGTGCTCTATATTTGTTTTTTTTTTAAGATTGTTGCCATTTTATTTATTTATTTATTTTTTGTTTATTCATTTATTTATTTATTTTTTGTTTCTGGCTTTTGCATTTAGTTTCGGCATGTTGCTTTCGGTTAAGCTTGGCGTGGCTGTGATTTGTTATTTGTGTATGTCATTAAAGCCAATGGTATGTTAGGAGGTTGATGATGTTTTTATTAGTTATTGAAAGTCTGTGTTGATCTTTTAGATTCGAGTGATTCACGTGTTTTTATTTTGGCCAATGACACTTGTATCTTAGGGCAGTTTTTTTAAATATATGGATGCGGGGTTTCCGGTAAATGAGCTCCGTTGTTTGGTACCTGTGGATTGAAATTGGCAGTGATAAAGGTAGAAATCATTTCATAAGAAAAGTATTCAGATTTTGCTTGGCTGGGAAAAAAATGGAAGGATGGTGAAAGTTGAGATCTTCTCAACTTTGTAACCCCATTTTTCGTATGTGGCATAATCTTTTGATGTTAAAAAGCCTCAACCTTTTCCTCTATAAAAGATTATTTTAATTTATTTGATGAAAAGATTATATACTCGATTGTTTTGAATATTTTGAGCCAGTTTTGAATTATTGAGGCATATGATATCAAGGCAGAAACGATTACGAGAAGGTAGCTAAAATGAATTTTTTTGAGTTATAGGGAATTGTGAATCAGGTCTATCGGGTTGTGGGTTATCAGGTTACACGCTTATCTCAAAATGCAATTTACCTAATTTATTAACATACTGTTTTGCATGACATCAACTTCAAAACTGGACCAACATGACACTAAGCTTTCTTTTGGCCAACATGGTACAATGGTAATAAGCTAAACATTAACTTCAACGATCGACTTACATGCTAAATTGTTAATAATTCGTAGCCTCCAACGACAGTAAGCATTTGGCGCTAAAACAAAATAATTCTAGAATAGCTTGTCAATTAAATCCAAAATGCATCTAACATATTAATTTAATAACCAAAGAAAAAGCATATAACATATGACATATAACGTATGACATTTTCTTCATATATGTGGAGCCTAAAATGCAAAATAAACTTAAAAGCCTTTATGAGTTACCGGATTGAATCCGAACCTAATAACATTTGAAAAATAAACCTAACCCGACCCTATAAGGATATCGGGTCGATCGGGTTGACACGATAAACCCGATAAGCATAGTTGGACCCCGAATGAACCCGACCCTATAAGGCTTTATCGGGTTTGGGTTGTGTCAGGTCAACCCATTTGACACCCGTAATTGTGATAATGTATGTGACCATACTTTATTATTTGACTAAGTTCAAAGTAAATTTGTATTTGTTGGTATACGAGAAGATATCATGGTTTTGGTTCTTTTAAATTGAAAAAAACTAGTTTATTTGTGTTTACTATTTTGGTACCCATTTGGATTTGTGTATAATGAGTATATACGTTTTTTTCTTCTCAAAGCTATTGACCATTTTTGGTTGAATTTGTTATTTAAGTTCTTACTGTTTGTTTGTTCAAATTTGTGTTTTGGTAAGGTATGATTTTGAATCCTAGAATTGGCCGTGATGATGCTTAATTTCTCTTGCTCTATCTGAAGAAGACATGTTCCTTTTTAAACTAAAGTGAACAAAATTTCACGGCGTTACAAAAATGCACGTCGGCCATTCGGCAACTTGCTACGTGTGAACCTCCAGATAGATTTGATGACTATTTAAATATGACACGAAGAACGTCATGTTATAATTTTTTTTAAAGTTCTCGTTATTTATTTTATACTCTCATTAATTTTTTTTAAAGTTTTATTTATTTATTTATTTATTTTAAACTTAGCGTTGTTATTATTTTTTTAAAGTTATCGTTATTAATTTTTTTATAGGAGAATGCCTTGATCATTTTTGTCATGCGATTATTGAATTATATGGTCGAGAGTTCTTACGTAGGCCGACATCCCATGACGTCGCATGCTTATTCGAGGCACATGAAGAAAAACATCACATTCCTGGAATGCTTGGTAGCATTGATTGTACACATTTCATTTGGCGTAATCGTCCTAGACATTTGAAAGGCCAATATAAGCGAGGTGATCACCAATACCCTACTATTATGCTTGAAGTCGTCGCTTCAAACGATTTGTGGATTTGGCATTCATTTTTTGGTCCTCCTGGTGCAAACAACGATATCAATGTTTTGAATCAGTCTCCATTGTATCTTACGGAGCGAAATGGAATGGCATCAAACAGTTCATTTCATGTAAATGGACGGCAATTCAAACGTGGATATTATCTTACCGATGGAATCTATCCTACGTATTCAACGTTTGTTAAAGCATATAAGTATCCCACTGAACCGAAGGAAAAGAGATTCAAGAAGCTACAAGAGTCTGCAAGAAAAGATGTCGAGCGAGCTTTTGGTCGTCTTAAGGCAAAATAGATGATTCTCAATCGTCCTCTACGGGCTATGTCGGTCGAAAAGATTCGACAACTCGTTTATACGTGTATCATATTTCACAATATGATTTTAAAAGACGATCAGGTGGCAATATCACCGATAAATATAATGGATCCACCGGTCGCGTCAATTTTTGACGATAGTGTACTAGAGGAGTTACTCGACGAACAAATCTATTATCGTCTCCAATATGATCTTACGGAGCACGTAGAGGCTCAAAACTTAATATACCTCGATGACTAGTTATTTCTTTTTTTTTTAATTATTATGTAATTTTCTATTAATTATGTTTTTTTTTCAAGTATTATGTTTTTTTTTTTTTTTTTTATTAATGAAATATTTATGTTTTTATTAAATTGTTTATTTATGAAAAAAAAATAAGTTGGTGGGTTGGGAGGTATGAAAAAAATATAGTTGCCATTAAAAAAGGGTGGAGAGGTATGAAAAAAGTATGAATGAGGTGGAATGATATTATTAGTAGGTTGTGAGGTATGAGAATTTTTGAGAGACATGATTGCCACCACCTTTATAATGAAAGGATGACCCTCTCTCCTATTTATGAGTTTAAGATTTCTTAAATTAGATTTTAAGTAAATACTACTTATAAAATATAATGTACAACTAAGTAAAGCACAATTGATTTTAAACAATTACTATTTATTACATGCATACAATTAATACACCTCATCACCAATTAATACAAAATGTAAAACACAATGTACAAATACGTATCCACGAAATTCCAGATTGAAATGTTTTGCTTCCACGCGTATTTGCCCAAAACCTTCCATGTGACAAAGCTTTTACGTCCACTCAGAGTTCCAATCCACTCACTCAGAGTTCCAACCCTTCCATCCCAATGTTTTACATCAGAGTATCACTATCAGTGTCAGTTATAAGTTACTTGATTCTTACAACTCACTAAGTAACTAACATCACACAGATCCATTTCTATCCTAATCCTTTCACCTCCTCATGTCGTAATAGCAAACAACAACTACAACCACGTCCTACATCTCATGCTAACACCAACTCAGATTTGAAACATAAACAAGAAAAATAATAGATCTCATATTCATATTAGGGGCCATAAACCAAAATCTTTAAAGATTAACACATTTTCATCATAGATCTGTGACAAGTTAATCTTGTCTTTCAATATCCGAAAAATCAAAAGAACGAATAAGAACAAGAGTGCTTATATTCAATCTTTATTTCGTTTAAAGAGACTCAAGAACGAACAAGAACATAAACAAAATGAAACACAATACAACCTACCCGTGACCTTCAATAAAGATTTTGAAGCTGATTTAGAAAAGACAATAGGGTTGTTTTCTGTTTGTATTTCGTTACATAAATGGAGTTATATGGATTATGTGGTTCAATTGTTTGTATAATGAAACATAAGGAGGGTTCATGAGTTTGTTTGATATTCGGATTTAAGAAGATAAGAACACAAGGGATGGTTTTTTTCTTTGTTTTGCGAAAGAGGGTGATGGGGGCGGAGATTATGAGAAATGTGTGATTAGGGTTAGTATTAGGGTTACTGTAGTTTTTGTAACAATACACATTTTTCAGGATAATTACTATTCCTGGAAAATTTCACTATTCACTTTTACTATTCATTTTTCCCGAAAATTTTCCCGAAATTTGATTTTTATTTCTTGGGCTCAAGTGATAAATCATTTCCATGGCAAATTAAAAGTTTGACATTCATAAGCTCATTTTCGTGAAAGTTATTAAGGAATTACACGGAATTACACGTTTTAGGGTAAAACGTCATTCAGAAATTCTACGTACAACGAAACTCGACCGCGTTAAGTGACCCCGCATCAGAAAAATGTTTGACACACTCATGATTTATTTGAGAATTAATCGTGACTGAGAAAAACATGACCAAAGACTTCCCGGCAGGTCACCCAAGCCAGTACTATTCTCACATGAGCACGCTTAACCGTATGGGCGATTAACCGTTAGACCACAAAACGCGTTTCTAAGACGATTTGAGTTTTCAACTTATTAGAAAAAGTCAACATATTTTTTCCCTCCTCCATTGACCAAAAATCATCCCTTGACGTTATAAGTCATTTCGTGATTTTTAGGCTTACGGTTTGATGTCTAAAAGACATTTAATACCAACCGACACTAGACTGAGCCCAGTCTAGACATTATAAGTCATTTTAAATCATTTTTATCACATTAGAAAAGTAACATTTTACTTTTCTCAATTTTACGCAATATTCGTACATTTTACGTATTACGCGTTTTAGACCCGTGTTTCCAGTTTTTAGCAGGGTTTTACCACTCAAATGGAACCTACCACTCATTTTATATTTTATTATGGAACTTATGGATATGTTTATCAATACTTTCAAGTTCCATAATTTTACGACACCCGGTTTTACGTTTTGAGGCTTAATCATTTACGATTGGCATTTCCCGGAGTCAAAACTAACCAAGTAACTAGGATAATATCATCACAAGCCAACTCATCCCCTCCTTATCCATGTGAACCGACTTAGGGGGGGGAGTCACCCCTTGTGTGGCTTAATCTCATGCTTTGTGATCTAGGATCATTACAAGTGTTCACCTTGCTCTCCAAGGTTGGACTAGTCAACATTAGTAACCTCCTCAAGGCTATATAAAGCCCCTCCCCCTCCCCTTTTGCCGTGGATATCACACACACAAACACTCTCATCTTTGCTTGATTTCCTTCTAAATTTCTAGCAAGATTCAAGTGCTTCTTCAAGGTGGAAACCCTAGTTGATCTTAGGTTATCAAAACACTTCCATAACCTCATGAACTTTGGTGATTTCTCTTGAGTTTAAATCCACTCAATTCACCTCAACTTTCATTACATCTCTTTCAAGAATACCAAGGGTAGAAAGATTGCATGAGGTGAAAAGGGTTGAAGCAAGTCTATCAAAGTCCATTTCCTTACATGTTAACTTCCTTTCATCTTTGAAAGCCAAAAGTTGTAAGCCAAACCCTAACATGATTCTTGTTAAATAATCATATTCATGTTATTTACATATTATTTGTGCTATATTATGTCTTGTAGTTATGTCCATGATGTATAAAAGTGAGCAAAACAAGTTATTGTTATTGATTGTTACAACAAGTTACTAAAACAAGTAAACTAGTGACTTTCTTGGTAAGACCTGATCAAAATGGTAAAAATATGATGTTGGATCATTACATATTACAGTAGAGGACTTAACAAGGAAAACATAGCAATTTGAATCACCCAAAACGAGTATACGAGTCAAAAGTTACACCCATTTGAAGTTACCAAAGATTTCCAGCAAAACTGCCAAATACCATTCTGATCAAATTTGGGTTTTGAAAGTCCCACTTCTGGTCCGATTCATCAAAAAGTTAAAACACGAAAGTTGTCCGGAACGACGTTTTCGTTCAGGCATAAAGAAGCTCGAGCCCTGAAAACGCTTTCCGAGTGATAAAATTCTTCAAATTCTAAACAGCCCATTTTTAGACCAAAGTCACTATATTATGGTTATACTTTAAAAGGAACAAGAGGTCTTATGACCTATAATCAAGACCACAACCATGGCTAGAGCCAAGGTTGAGTCTCATGACCTTGGAACAAGGACCAAAGGTCATGGCTAGGCCATGACGAAATGACCAAGTAAACTTACATAGGCGTAAACATGAAACAAGGAATTGGCGATATATTGAACAAGCAATTTGGATCTACTTCACTTAAAAAGGAACCATGAGATATTACAAAGAGAAAATGGTCATACAAGACTTATGAAACTACCCCTAATAACAATCTTCATGTACTAATAAACTTTCCTAAGTTTATTCAAATATCGGACATGTAACCTTTCGGATCAAAACTTATATCTATATATGTTATCAACTACTACAATAGTAGGGAGCCTCATGTGAGGAGTTCATTATGTAAGCCGTCGAGTTGAGTTGTGGATTTACGAATTAAAGTGCCCTGGCTCCTCGAACGCTTACTAACATGGCTTCTGAATTATGTCGGCCCGAACGGTAGTAAACGATATACCAAAACATACATGTTTCATGAATTTTTCTTTCAAAGACTTATACTATACATCATACCACATCATGGACTAAGTACAAGACATTTATTGGCGTGTTTATGTTTCCTTAGACATTATTCCAAACCTAAGTTACAACAATTATTCTAGGTTGCTCGTAGAAGTTCTTACGGCATATCCATCATTCTCATTATACATCATCCAACTCAAGGTAAGTTCATAGCCCCACTTTCCATTACTTAATTGTTTTACAAACCCTTGGGGGGAATACATGCTATTTTTAATCCGAGCACAATGTTTTTAAATTGTATGCTGCCTGATTGTTTTATTATCACTAAGTACCAGCCTTGCTAAACCGATATCCTTTATTATGAACCATTTAATCACTAGCAATAGTGAGCGCGAATATTGTGAATAGGCCTATTGGGATTGACGAATCCTATTTGTATTGACTAAGTTCAAACAAATGCATTAATATTTGAGATTTAGGTATGTTAGCAAAGTACCTACCGGGATAAATCTGCCGATCGATATTGGTACACATTAACGTTTTGGTGTCATAAGCTTAGTGTATAATACATTTTATGGGCGTATAATAACGTAGCCTGCCTGTTTTATTTTCCAAACATTGGTGTGAGTCCATAGCTCACACTACCAACATATTGTGTTCAAACATTTAACAAACTCTATGAATATCACTCAACCTTTGTGTTGACCTCTCAAGCATGTATTTCAGGTTCATGACGATCAAAGATGGCACGAAAGGGCACAGATACTCAAGAGGGCTATAAATTTTATTATCATTCGAAAACTCACTTAATGTGATTTGTAAACATGGAACCAATTGGGACCTCATTTTGTAATCTCTGATATTTATATAATTTGAATGATAAATCTTTTAAAACGACTCAATTGGAGTTCGTTTTCTATTATTGTGACTATTGTGCCGTCGAGTAACACCCAGTTCGAATTCCGCTGCAACCATGAATTGGGGGTGTTACAGATTGGTACCAGAGCCATGGTTATAGAGAAACGGGTCTAATTGAGACCTAAACTATAACCACATGTACAAGCAAAAACATTTTATAGCCTTCCGCTCTCCGTGTCTTCCATCCTCCAGACGATTATGGATTTAGTAAGCATGTTATGCTACACAAACATATTAGTATATTCATATATATACCCCTTTTGAGCATTTCCCCGTAGATATTTTATGCTACACAAACATAATTGCATATTAATATATGTACCCTAAACATAATTGAGCATTTCCCCGTAAGCATTTTATGCTACATGAACACATATAAGTATATTGATATATACACACTAGGCATTTTATGCTACATGAACACATATAAGTATATTGATATATACACACTAGGCATTTTATGCTACATGAACACATATAAGTATATTGATATATACACACTAGGCATTTTATGCTACATGAACATATTAGTATATTGATATATAAACTCGGTTTATTTTCAATCATTTATCTAAACAATGGACTAAACATATCTGTGTATGCCTATTCTAAGGCATTTCGGCACAACCACACTCTCCCAATCATGTTCCTACTCCAACATTATATGTCCAAGACATTGTAACTGATACAATGGTCTCATTCATTTTTCAAGACATTGTGAAATACAATGGTCTCATTCACTTTTCAAAACATTGTGAGATACAATGGCCTCATTCATTTTCCAAGACATTGTGAGATACAATGGTCTCACTCATTTTCCAAGACATTGTATGATACAATGGTCTTAATCATTTCTCAAATGTTTTGAGTCACACAATGGCCTAACCTACTTCCCAGACATTGTGAATTGCACAATGGTCTAACCTACTTCCGAGACATTGTGTTTTGTGCAAATGGTCTCTAGAATTATTCCATCACATCATCAATATCATTTCTTATGATATCAAAAAAAAAAACCCGTCACAATCTATCGATTTCAAAACAAGAAATATGAGATTTCTACAGGACAAACTAATCCATCATCGACAAAAGCTGAACTTTCTATACATTCATCAAAGTTTTCTTCATTATTAAAAGTTCGTGATCCTAGCCAAGTATGCTCTATTTTAGAACTACTTAAAACTTTCTTTCCATACATACCTACCCTTACTATCTTCTATGCAATGGAATATGAAAACATACGTTACAAGTCTTGTATGGACGGGACTTGCAACTTAAGGGTTGACATCGCCTTTGTTTAGCGGACAGTTTCCCGAAAGCAACGGACATATCACAAGTATACCTAATTTAGGTATTTGAAAATTTTATCGAACCTTGGCTAAATATAGACTAGTCGCCTATATTTAACCTAGGGACAGTGGAATATAGTCTGACTAACTATATTCGACTTAGAATTTTCAAATACTGAGAATAGTTGTACTAGGGTTATGTTTAGATTGATTTCCTACATGAACACGATAAACCACCAGAATACATTAAAACAATCTAGAGACACGATAGTGCCTTACCACTCAGCGAAATCTTAACACTTTATTTGTACTACCTAACTTCATTCTTGAAAGTTTTCATTTATGAGATAATCCGAACTACTATCTTGGGATAGTTATCAATTATTCTCTTCATCCTGTAGAAGTACTATCCTGTTCAGGTCCTAAGGATACCATCCCGTCATAAACCTTTAAAATTTCTTAAAATTTTAAAGCAAACTTAACATCTCTACCAATATTAACATTAAGCATACACTAAGCACTTTTGTTCATCAACATATCACAACATTATCTTCACAACCGTGGCAAACACAAGCTCATTAACAGATCTTGATGCACTTTTAAAGCTCAAATCATCCTTAGTTACACCACAAGTACGCTCATCAGCTTTACAAGATTGAATATTCATCTTGTACTTTTGGAACACCAGTGTTATCTCGTAATACCATACCTTGTAACTCACCAGCTAATTGTGAATGTTGTGTTGGGAATTCTTAAGTAGGATGATTTGTAATTATTTGAATGGATTGGGATGCCTTTTCATTTAAATAAAGACATTGTAAATCACCGAACCTTAAGTTTATATTTCCCTATTTACATTGTTTGGGATGCCTCTCTATGTAAATAAAGAATTATAAATAAGTGGATTTATTTGTATCCGAAATAACATAAGTGTGAAGTCAATAAACACCAAGTACAACAACCGATTACCTACTAGGCTATGATTGCAATTACTATCTCAATTCCTATTAATATTCGACTGCTATATCAATTTCCTTTGATATTCGACTATTACCATACCTTTCCTACATAAAAGTAAGCCTCATCCTACACCATACACTGAAATGACAAATCAAACTGCATCACCAGTAATCCCAGACTTTAGTCCTCATAAGTAACCACATCTCTTCATCGACACCACTCCAACATATGACACACATAGAACTTCGG
This sequence comes from Artemisia argyi, assembly GCA_030686995.1. Classification (NCBI taxonomy): domain Eukaryota; kingdom Viridiplantae; phylum Streptophyta; class Magnoliopsida; order Asterales; family Asteraceae; genus Artemisia; species Artemisia argyi. The sequence goes on along the minus strand of CM060702.1, from coordinate 207,712,686 downwards.
GACGCAGTTCCCCGTAAGGGGTAGAGACTGTAACAATTCACATTTTTCAGGATAATTACTATTCCTGGAAAATTTCACTATTAACTTTTACTATTCATTTTTCCCGAAAATTTTCCCAAAATTTGATTTTTATTTCTTGGGCTCAAGTGATAAATCATTTCCATGGAAAATTAAAAGTTTGACATTTATAAGATCATTTTCGTGAAAGTTATTAAGGAATTACACGGAATTACACGTTTTAGGGTAAAACGTCATTCAGAAATTCTACGTACAACAAAACTCGACCGCGTTAAGTGACCCCACATCAGAAAAATGTTTGACACACTCATGATGTATTTGAGAATTAATCGTGACTGAGAAAAACATGACCAAAGACTTCCCGGCAGGTCACCCAAGCCAGTACTATTCTCACATGAGCACGCTTAACCGTATGGGCGATTAACCGTTAGAACACAAAACGCGTTTCTAAGACGATTTGAGTTTTCAACTTATTAGAAAAAGTCAACATATTTTTTCCCTCCTCCATTGTCCAAAAATCATCCCTTGACGTTATAAGTCATTTCGTGATTTTTAGGCTTACGGTTTGATGTCTAAAAGACATTTAATACCAACCGACACTAGACTGAGCCCAGTCTAGACATTATAAGTCATTTTAAATCATTTTTATCACATTAGAAAAGTAACATTTTACTTTTCTCAATTTTACGCAATATTCGTACATTTTACGTATTACGCGTTTTAGACCTGTGTTTCCAGTTTTTAGCAGGGTTTTACCACTCAAATGGAACCTACCACTCATTTTATATTTTATTATGGAACTTATGGATATGTTTATCAATACTTTCAAGTTCCATAATTTTACGACACCCGGTTTTACGTTTTGAGGCTTAATCATTTACGATTGGCATTTCCCGGAGTCAAAACTAACCAAGTAACTAGGATAATATCATCACAAGCCAACTCATCCCCTCCTTATCCATGTGAACCGACTTAGGGGGGGGGAGTCACCCCTTGTGTGGCTTAATCTCATGCTTTGTAATATAGGATCATTACAAGTGTTCACCTTGCTCTCCAAGGTTGGACTAGTCAACATTAGTAACCTCCTCAAGGCTATATAAAGCCCCTCCCCCTCCCCTTTTGCCGTGGATATCACACACACAAACACTCTCATCTTTGCTTGATTTCCTTCTAAATTTCTAGCAAGATTCAAGTGCTTCTTCAAGGTGGAAACCCTAGTTGATCTTAGGTTATCAAAACACTTCCATAACCTCATGAACTTTGGTGATTTCTCTTGAGTTTAAATCCACTCAATTCACCTCAACTTTCATTACATCTCTTTCAAGAATACCAAGGGTAGAAAGATTGCATGAGGTGAAAAGGGTTGAAGCAAGTCTATCAAAGTCCATTTCCTTATATGTTAACTTCCTTTCATCTTTGAAAGCCAAAAGTTGTAAGCCAAACCCTAACATGATTCTTGTTAAATAATCATATTCATGTTATTTACATATTATTTGTGCTATATTATGTCTTGTAGTTATGTCCATGATGTATAAAAGTGAGCAAAACAAGTTATTGTTATTGATTGTTACAACAAGTTACTAAAACAAGTAAACTAGTTACTTTCTTGGTAAGACCTGATCAAAATGGTAAAAATATGATGTTGGATCATTACATATTACAGTAGAGTACTTAACAAGGAAAACATAGCAATTTGAATCACCCAAATCGAGTATACGAGTCAAAAGTTACACCCATTTGAAGTTACCAAAGATTTCCGGCAAAACTGCCAAATACCATTCTGATCAAATTTGGGTTTTGAAAGTCCCACTTCTGGTCCGATTCATCAAAAAGTTAAAACACGAAAGTTGTCCGGAACGACGTTTTCGTTCAGGCATAAAGAAGCTCGAGCCCTGAAAACGCTTTCCGAGTGATAAAATTCTTCAAATTCTAAACAGCCCATTTTTAGACCAAAGTCACTATATTATGGTTATACTTTAAAAGGAACAAGAGGTCTTATGACCTATAATCAAGACCACAACCATGGCTAGAGCCAAGGTTGAGTCTCATGACCTTGGAACAAGGACCAAAGGTCATGGCTAGGCCATGACGAAATGACCAAGTAAACTTACATAGGCGTAAACATGAAACAAGGAATTGGCGATATATTGAACAAGCAATTTGGATCTACTTCACTTAAAAAGGAACCATGAGATATTACAAAGAGAAAATGGTCATACAAGACTTATGAAACTACCCCTAATAACAATCTTCATGTACTAATAAACTTTCCTAAGTTTATTCAAATATCGGACATGTAACTTTTCGGATCAAAACTTATATCTATATATGTTATCAACTACTACAATAGTAGGGAGCCTCATGTGAGGAGTTCATTATGTAAGCCGTCGAGTTGAGTTGTGGATTTACGAATTAAAGTGTCCTGGCTCCTCGAACGCTTACTAACATGGCTTCTGAATTATGTCGGCCCGAACGGTAGTAAACGATATACCAAAACATACATGTTTCATGAATTTTTCTTTCAAAGACTTATACTATACATCATACCACATCATGGACTAAGTACAAGACATTTATTGGCGTGTTTATGTTTCCTTAGACATTATTCCAAACCTAAGTTACAACAATTATTCTAGGTTGCTCGTAGAAGTTATTACGGCATATCCATCATTCTCATTATACATCATCCAACTCAAGGTGAGTTCATAGCCCCACTTTCCATTACTTAATTGTTTTACAAACCCTTGGGGGGAATACATGCTATTTTTAATCCGAGCACAATGTTTTTAAATTGTATGCTGCCTGATTGTTTTATTATCACTAAGTACCAGCCTTGCTAAACCGATATCCTTTATTATGAACCATTTAATCACTAGCAATAGTGAGCGCGAATATTGTGAATAGGCCTATTGGGATTGACGAATCCTATTTGTATTGACTAAGTTCAAACAAATGCATTAATATTTGAGATTTAGGTATGTTAGCAAAGTACCTACCGGGATAAATCTGCCGATCGATATTGGTACACGTTAACGTTTTGTTGTCATAAGCTTAGTGTATAATACATTTTATGGGCGTATAATAACGTAGCCTGCCTGTTTTATTTTCCAAACATTGGTGTGAGTCCATAGCTCACACTACCAACATATTGTGTTCAAACATTTAACAAACTCTATGAATATCACTCAACCTTTGTGTTGACCTCTCAAGCATGTATTTCAGGTTCATGACGATCAAGGATGGCACGAAAAGGCACGGATACTCAAGAGGGCTATAAATTTTATTATCATTCGAAAACTCACTTAATGTGATTTGTAAACATGGAACCAATTGGGACCTCATTTTGTAATCTCTGATATTTATATAATTTGAATGATAAATCTTTTAAAACGACTCAATTGGAGTTCGTTTTCTATTATTGTGACTATTGTGCCGTCGAGTAACACCCAGTTCGAATTCCGCTGCAACCATGAATTGGGGGTGTTACAGATTGGTACCAGAGCCATGGTTATAGAGAAACGGGTCTAATTGAGACCTAAACTATAACCACATGTACAAGCAAAAACATTTTATAGCCTTCCGCTCTCCGTGTCTTCCATCCTCCAGACGATTATGGATTTAGTAAGCATGTTATGCTACACAAACATATTAGTATATTCATATATATACCCCTTTTGAGCATTTCCCCGTAGATATTTTATGCTACACAAACATAATTGCATATTAATATATGTACCCTAAACATAATTGAGCATTTCCCCGTAAGCATTTTATGCTACATGAACACATATAAGTATATTGATATATACACACTAGGCATTTTATGCTACATGAACACATATAAGTATATTGATATATACACACTAGGCATTTTATGCTACATGAACACATATAAGTATATTGATATATACACACTAGGCATTTTATGCTACATGAACATATTAGTATATTGATATATAAACTCGGTTTATTTTCAATCATTTATCTAAACAATGGACTAAACATATCTGTGTATGCCTATTCTAAGGCATTTCGGCACAGCCACACTCTCCCAATCATGTTCCTACTCCAACATTATATGTCCAAGACATTGTAACTGATACAATGGTCTCATTCATTTTTCAAGACATTGTGAGATACAATGGTCTCATTCACTTTTCAAAACATTGTGAGATACAATGGCCTCATTCATTTTCCAAGACATTGTGAGATACAATGGTCTCATTCATTTTCCAAGACATTGTATGATACAATGGTCTTAATCATTTCTCAAATGTTTTGAGTTACACAATGGCCTAACCTACTTCCCAGACATTGTGAATTGCACAATGGTCTAACCTACTTCCGAGACATTGTGTTTTGTGCAAATGGTCTCTAGAATTATTCCATCACATCATCAATATCATTTCTTATGATATCAAAAAAAAAACCCGTCACAATCTATCGATTTCAAAACAAGAAATATGAGATTTCTAAAGGACAAACTAATCCATCATCGACAAAAGCTGAACTTTCTCTACATTCATCAAAGTTTTCTTATGAAACCTTCATTATTAAAAGTTCGTGATCCTAGCCAAGTATGTTCTATTTTAGAACTACTTAAAACTTTCTTTCCATACATACCTACCCTTACTATCTTCTATGCAATGGAATATGAAAACATACGTTACAAGTCTTGTATGGACGGGACTTGCAACTTAAGGGTTGACATCGCCTTTGTTTAGTGGACAGTTTCCCGAAAGCAACGGACATATCACAAGTATACCTAATTTAGGTATTTGAAAATTTTATCAAACCTTGGCTAAATATAGACTAGTCACCTATATTTAACCTAGGGACAGTGGAATATAGTCTGACTAACTATATTCGACTTAGAATTTTCAAATACTAAGAATAGTTGTACTAGGGTTATGTTTAGATTGATTTCCTACATGAACACGATAAACCACCAGAATACATTAAAACAATCTAGAGACACGATAGTGCCTTACCACTCAGCGAAATCTTAACACTTTATTTGTACTACCTAACTTCATTCTTGAAAGTTTTCATTTATGAGATAATCCGAACTACTATCTTGGGATAGTTATCAATTATTCTCTTCATCCTGTAGAAGTACTATCCTGTTCAGGTCCTAAGGATACCATCCCGTCATAAACCTTTAAAATTTCTTAAAATTTTAAAGCAAACTTAACATCTCTACCAATATTAACATTAAGCATACATTAAGCACTTTTGTTCATCAACATATCACAACATTATCTTCACAACCGTGGCAAACACAAGCTCATTAACAGATCTTGATGCACTTTTAAAGCTCAAATCATCCTTAGTTACACCACAAGTACGCTCATCAGCTTTACAAGATTGAATATTCATCTTGTACTTTTGGAACACCAGTGTTATCTCGTAATACCATACCTTGTAACTCACCGGCTAATTGTGAATGTTGTGTTGGGAATTCTTAAGTAGGATGATTTGTAATTATTTGAATGGATTGGGATGCCTTTTCATTTAAATAAAGACATTGTAAATCACCGAACCATAAGTTTATATTTCCCTATTTACATTGTTTGGGATGCCTCTCTATGTAAATAAAGAATTATAAATAAGTGGATTTATTTGTATCCGAAATAACATAAGTATGAAGTCAATAAACACCAAGTACAACAACCGATTACCTACTAGGCTATGATTGCAATTACTATCTCAATTCCTATTAATATTCGACAGCTATATCAATTTCCTTTGATATTCGACTATTACCATACCTTTCCTACATAAAAGTAAGCCTCATCCTACACCATACACTGAAATGACAAATCAAACTGCATCACCAGTAATCCCAGACTTTAGTCCTCATAAGTAACCACATCTCTTCATCGACACCACTCCAACATATGACACACATAGAACTTCGGGACGAAGTTCCCCGTAAGGGGTAGAGACTGTAACAATTCACATTTTTCAGGATAATTACTATTCCTGGAAAATTTCACTATTCACTTTTACTATTTATTTTTCCCGAAATTTGATTTTTATTTCTTGGGCTCAAGTGATAAATCATTTCCATGGCAAATTAAAAGTTTGACATTCATAAGCTCATTTTCGTGAAAGTTATTAAGGAATTACACGGAATTACACGTTTTAGGGTAAAACGTCATTCAGAAATTCTACGTACAACGAAACTCGACCGCGTTAAGTGACCCCGCATCAGAAAAATGTTTGACACACTCATGATTTATTTGAGAATTAATCGTGACTGAGAAAAACATGACCAAAGACTTCCCGGCAGGTCACCCAAGCCAGTACTATTCTCACATGAGCACGCTTAACCGTATGGGCGATTAACCGTTAGACCACAAAACGCGTTTCTAAGACGATTTGAGTTTTCAACTTATTAGAAAAAGTCAACATATTTTTTCCCTCCTCCATTGACCAAAAATCATCCCTTGACGTTATAAGTCATTTCGTGATTTTTAGGCTTACGGTTTGATGTCTAAAAGACATTTAATACCAACCGACACTAGACTGAGCCCAGTCTAGACATTATAAGTCATTTTAAATCATTTTTATCACATTAGAAAAGTAACATTTTACTTTTCTCAATTTTACGCAATATTCGTACATTTTACGTATTACGCGTTTTAGACCCGTGTTTCCAGTTTTTAGCAGGGTTTTACCACTCAAATGGAACCTACCACTCATTTTATATTTTATTATAGAACTTATGGATATGTTTATCAATACTTTCAAGTTCCATAATTTTACGACACCCGGTTTTACGTTTTGAGGCTTAATCATTTACGATTGGCATTTCCCGGAGTCAAAACTAACCAAGTAACTAGGATAATATCATCACAAGCCAACTCATCCCCTCCTTATCCATGTGAACCGACTTAGGGGGGGGGGAGTCACCCCTTGTGTGGCTTAATCTCATGCTTTGTGATCTAGGATCATTACAAGTGTTCACCTTGCTCTCCAAGGTTGGACTAGTCAACATTAGTAACCTCCTCAAGGCTATATAAATCCCCTCCCCCTCCCCTTTTGCCGTGGATATCACACACACAAACACTCTCATCTTTGCTTGATTTCCTTCTAAATTTCTAGCAAGATTCAAGTGCTTCTTCAAGGAGGAAACACTAGTTGATCTTAGGTTATCAAAACACTTCCAAAACCTCATGAACTTTGGTGATTTCTCTTGAGTTTAAATCCACTCAATTCACCTCAACTTTCATTACATCTCTTTCAAGAATACCAAGGGTAGAAAGATTGCATGAGGTGAAAAGGGTTGAAGCAAGTCTATCAAAGTCCATTTCCTTACATGTTAACTTCCTTTCATCTTTGAAAGCTAAAAGTTGTAAGCCAAACCCTAACATGATTCTTGTTAAATAATCATATTCATGTTATTTACATATTATTTGTGCTATATTATGTCTTGTAGTTATGTCCATGATGTATAAAAGTGAGCAAAGCAAGTTATTGTTATTGATTGTTACAACAAGTTACTAAAACAAGTAAACTAGTGACTTTCTTGGTAAGACCTGATCAAAATGGTAAAAATATGATGTTGGATCATTACATATTACAGTAGAGGACTTAACAAGGAAAACATAGCAATTTGAATCACCCAAAACGAGTATACGAGTCAAAAGTTACACCCATTTGAAGTTACCAAAGATTTCCGGCAAAACTGCCAAATACCATTCTGATCAAATTTGGGTTTTGAAAGTCCCACTTCTGCTCCGATTCATCAAAAAGTTAAAACATGAAAGTTGTCCGGAACGACGTTTTCGTTCAGGCACAAAGAAGCTCGAGCCCTGAAAATGCTTTCCGAGTGATAAAATTCTTCAAATTCAAAACAGCCCATTTTTAGACCAAAGTCACTATATTATGGTTATACTTTAAAAGGAACAAGAGGTCTTATGACCTATAATCAAGACCAAAACCATGGCTAGAGCCAAGGTTGAGTCTCATGACCTTGGAACAAGGACCAAAGGTCATGGCTAGGCCATGACAAAATGACCAAGTAAACTTACATAGGCGTAAACATGAAACAAGGAATTGGCGATATATTGAACAAGCAATTTGGATCTACTTCACTTAAAAAGGAACCATGAGATATTACAAAGAGAAAATGGTCATACAAGACTTATGAAACTACCCCTAATAACAATCTTCATGTACTAATAAACTTTCCTAAGTTTATTCAAATATCGGACATGTAACTTTTCGGATCAAAACTTATATCTATATATGTTATCAACTACTACAATAGTAGGGAGCCTCATGTGAGGAGTTCATTATGTAAGCCGTCGAGTTGAGTTGTGGATTTACGAATTAAAGTGTCCTGGCTCCTCGAACGCTTACTAACATGGCTTCTGAATTATGTCGGCCCTAACGGTAGTAAACGATATACCAAAACATACATGTTTCATGAATTTTTCTTTCAAAGACTTATACTATACATCATACCACATCATGGACTAAGTACAAGACATTTATTGGCGTGTTTATGTTTCCTTAGACATTATTCCAAACCTAAGTTACAACAATTATTCTAGGTTGCTCGTAGAAGTTCTTACGGCATATCCATCATTCTCATTATACATCATCCAACTCAAGGTGAGTTCATAGCCCCACTTTCCATTACTTAATTGTTTTACAAACCCTTGGGGGGAATACATGCTATTTTTAATCCGAGCACAATGTTTTTAAATTGTATGCTGCCTGATTGTTTTATTATCACTAAGTACCAGCCTTGCTAAACCGATATCCTTTATTATGAACCATTTAATCACTAGCAATAGTGAGCGCGAATATTGTGAATAGGCCTATTGGGATTGACGAATCCTATTTGTATTGACTAAGTTCAAACAAATGCATTAATATTTGAGATTTAGGTATGTTAGCAAAGGACCTACCGGGATAAATCTGCCGATCGATATTGGTACACGTTAACGTTTTGGTGTCATAAGCTTAGTGTATAATACATTTTATGGGCGTATAATAACGTAGCCTGCCTGTTTTATTTTCCAAACATTGGTGTGAGTCCATAGCTCACACTACCAACATATTGTGTTCAAACATTTAACAAACTCTATGAATATCACTCAACCTTTGTGTTGACCTCTCAAGCATGTATTTCAGGTTCATGACGATCAAGGATGGCACGAAAGGGCACGGATACTCAAGAGGGCTATAAATTTTATTATCATTCGAAAACTCACTTAATGTGATTTGTAAACATGGAACCAATTGGGACCTCATTTTGTAATCTCTGATATTTATATAATTTGAATGATAAATCTTTTAAAACGACTCAATTGGAGTTCGTTTTCTATTATTGTGACTATTGTGCCGTCGAGTAACACCCAGTTCGAATTCCGCTGCAACCATGAATTGGGGGTGTTACAGTTTTATGGTCAGGTTATACAAGGTGTGGGTCTACCACGGATTGTTATTGACCAAACTATTGGGCTTGTGTTATAACCAGATATTTAGGTTGGAGATTATAATAGAAGGTTGTTTGGGCTGAAATTATATTATATGAATTTTTGGGCTGTCATTTTGATGTCCAAATTTTCAGTAACCGCCATGTAATAACAAAATTTGTCATTCCTTCGTAAAGTTACTGCTATAAAAAAATATACAACTGAAAAAAATTTGCTCGCCACAAAATTAGTCGCTGGGTACCCGCCGCCGTATTGCATGGGTACCCTGCTAGTTTATTTGTAATAAACAAAGCTCAATGTCTTAATGCACTTGATCCTCTCATGTTTAAAGTGAAAAGGGATAATTGTTTCTAAATGTATCGAACTTGTCACCTTTTACTATGTTGTGTAATGAACTTTTTTTTTTTCCTATTGTGTGTATCAAACTGCGTAATCCGTTCTATTCAGTGAATGCTAACGTGATTAGGGTTTTTCCGTTAGAGTAAATTGCATAAATCGTCCTTTTCTCTAAAAAATTGCTAACGGCCGTTTAACAAAGGCAATGTTAGTCCATTTACCAACCATCATTTGCAATGTTAGTCCTTTAACAAAGGCAACGTTAGTCAATATACCATCGCCACCACCCACCATCGCCACCTCCACCACCCACCATTGCCACCACCACCACTGCCGTCACCACCACCACCACCTCCGTTGCCATCACCCACCATCATCATCACCACAGTCGCCGCCACTACCGCCGCCGCCGCCACCACCACCTCTATCCACCACCACCCACCACTGCCACCGCCACCCACTGTCGCCGCTACCCACCGCCACCCACCACCACCCATCACCACCACCACCACTGCCGTCGCCACCACCCATCGCCACCGCCGTCGCTGCCACCACCACCACCACTACTATCGCCACCACCCACCGCCACCAACTCCACCACCACCGCCACCACCACCCACCATCATCACCATCACCGCCACCACCACCACCACCATCGCCGCCACTACCACCACCGCAACCACCGTCGTCGCTGCCATCTCCACCCACCACCAGCCACCACTGCCACCACCACCCACCAACACCCATTGCCGCCGCCACCACCAACACCCACTGTGGGTGGCGGTAGGTGGTGGTGGCGGCGGTGGCGGTGGTAGTGGTGGCGACGGTGGTGGTGGTGGTGGTGATGGGTGGTGGTGGGTGGCAGCGGCAGTGGGCGTTGGTGGGTGGTGGTGGCAATGGTGGGTGGTGGTGGGTGGTGGTGGTGGCGGCGGCGGTGGTGGTGGTGGCGGCGACAGCAGTGGTGGTGGTGATGGGTGGCAGCGGCAGGGGGTGTTGGTAGTGGCGGCGACGATGGTGGTGGCGATGATGGTGATGATGGTGGGTGGTGGCGACGGCGGTGGTGGAGGTGGCGATGGTGGGTGGTGATGGCGGGTGGTGGCGATGGTATATTGACTAACGTTGCCTTGTTAAAGGACTAACATTGCAAATGATGGTTGGTAAATGGACTAACATTGCCTTTGTTAAACGGCCGTTAGCAATTTTTTAGAGAAAAGGACGATTTATGCAATTTACTCTAACGGAAAAACCCTAATCACGTTAGCATTCACTGAATAGAACGGATTAGGCAGTTTGATACACACAATAGGAAAAAAAAAGTTCATTACACAACATAGTAAAAGGTGGCAAGTTCGATACATTTAGAAACAATTATCCCAAGTGAAAATGAGTGGTATATTGATAATATTTTGAGAGGAAACAAAAAAGTGGGCCCTTAACTTTTACTGTATTAATTAATGAACCCTAATTTTATTTATCCTGTTTTTATTTTGCTAACATAACCTCTCATGTTATATTGAATATAAGAGAATCTTAATCCAAAACTTAATAAACAACTATAAACTCAGAAGTAAAAGCCTGATTGATAACAATAGCTTGCATCAACGTCATCATTCGCAGCTTGCATCAATGGAAGAGGATTACTTATTCTTGCCTAAGATTTTGAATTTATCGGAAGAAAAGACTAAAAAACATGTAAGATAAGAAACAGAAGAGGGGCCTTTTTGACAATATATATCAAAAGATGAAAGTGACTTGGCTTGTGCATAATGATGTTTTCATGCAATATGTGTCATCAATATGTCCCCAAAAATTATATAATGGCAACAGTTCTCACTATCTTTTTGTCTCATTTTTGCTCTTACTAGGGATACAAGATGTTAATAACAAAGAGAGCGAAACCTAATGATCATCGTTAGTTGATCCACTGTTACTTTAAAACACATAAAATGCAAGTTTGATTTAAAACACATATATAGTATTAGTACTAATTGGTGTACAATTATGTTAACATTCACTAGTTGCTCTTACCGGAACTACTCGATCCTATGATATAGCCATACTGTAATATGTCTTGTGGCAAGATTTTATTTTTTTTATTTTTTATTATTTTTTTTTTATTATTTTTGCAGTCCCCGCAATTAAACCCTCGGGAGATATCTAGAATGTGTTGTTCGGTTTATTTCTAGATTTGCTTTTATATACTTTAGCTTCTAGTGTCTTACTAGTAGCTTTTTTGTTAATATAATTCTGCCGTTTAAAAAAAAAAAAAAAAAAAGTCTTGTGATTTTGAACAAGCTTCTTGTAATTATTATGCTTGTTTAGTATATTATGCCGTTATAAGAATCACATTTAAATGAATTACACTCGGATCATATCACACTATCTCTATCTTTTTTGGCAGACTAATCAACAGAGTTTGAACCCTCACTTCTTGTAATTATTATGCTTGTTTAGTATATTATGCCGTTATAAGAATCACATTTAAATGAATTACACTCGGATCATATCACACTGTCTCTATCTTTTTTGGCAGACTAATCAACAGAGTTTGAACCCACTGGCATATAGATTCAAACCGGGTAAAACCCTCACTTTTTAAGATTTTTTAATTTTTTTTATTACTCCCTCCGTCCTAAATTTATTGTTTACTATTGACTTTTTAGTATTTCTTCATCAAATTTGACCTTAAATATTTTTGTGGGTGTTATATAATATTTGATGCAAAATATATAAATGAATTGGGTTTTAAGTGTACTTTTCAATGGTATAATTTTTCATAAAATATTATATAATAAAAAATATATATTTATGGTCAACGTTGAACCAGATTAACTTTGAAAATTCAAACTGGACAATAATTTTAGAACGGAAGGAGTATTATTTTTTAACCATAGCTTCGACCTTTTTAAGAGGTTGGCATGATCACTTTAGAATTATTTGCACCTATGTGACTTCACACATTAATGGTGTTAGTCAAAACTCTTTTAACACTAAATTGTACTCATAGAGTATATATTTTTGAATCCGTGCACAAATACTTTCCCTCCCAACTTGGTGGCTAATGATTTGTATGGCCGAATGGGCAGTCCTTGTCAAGGGTCAAAGTTGCTGTATTAAAATAACCTTCAACATAATTCTAAGACCCTCTCCACTTTCATTAGTGGATATAACAACATATAAAGCAATTTGGTCTGCATATTTGAGCAATTACCTCCAATCCATTTTAAGCACATTTTTTTTTGGAACAGCGATTTTATTAAGAAACTAGCAAGAAGCTAGCAATTACAAAGAAATGAGGGATGGGTTCTTAAGCCAATCGTTCAAAGTAAACGAGGCTTTACTCCTAAAACAACACCAATAAAAAAATTTACAAATAACATCGTCAAAAAACATCGCTTTAGACGGAGCCTTATCCTCAAAAATCTTCTTATTTCGGAAAGCCCATAAGAGCCACCACATCACATAGAACACTCCTACTAGCATCTCTTTATTCTTAGACGGCATTCGAAGATTAACCATCCAAATCTTCGAGCTTCCATACGAATCCACCTCCAAGTCTGGAACGTCCCACCATCGAGTAATTAACCGAGAAACTTGTTGAGCCATGTCACAAGTAAAGAACAAATGACTAGTTGTCTCAACCCCCATATCACAGTTTGCGCAACTGATGGAATCAATGTCAATACCGCGTCTCGAAATGTTGAATCTAGTAGGCAAAGAATTTGTCATTACCTTCCAAGCATGAGTATTTACCTTAATCGGCACATAACGAATCCATCTGGTCTTATGATCACCCTCCGGAAGAATTTTAACATCGATCAAGTTCCTAACCGACGCCACCGAAAATTCACCTGAGCTATTCAACGTCCATGTCCATCGATCCGAAATAGGTGCTAAAGTAACAGGCTGTATCAAAGCGGCAAGCTGATGAGACTTTTCAGTTTGTCACACGGTAAAAAAATTCATCCAATACTAAACACTTGTTTGTTAGACCACAAAATGATGTAAGTTACTTACAACTAATGTGCTACTTGGTCTCTTAGTTAACAAGATTATTAAAACATATATACAGTGTTATCATAAAGATTAAATATAACGGAGTTATCAACAACAACAACAACAATACGCAATCTAGCTGGAGTGAGGGGAGGTGAGATGTAGACAATCACACTCCTACTCCAGGGTAAAGGGACTGCTTCCAAAAAGACCTCCGACAAGTGCGCTTGTGCAAGCGAACAGAGTTATCATATATCAATAAAATAATATGATAATTAAATCTAATTAAATAGGCATACCCAAGAACTTTAACCATATCCTAAAGTCGTAGCTGTCTCTAAATTCAAAGTTTGGATTATAAAAAATGTATAAATGCATCAAACCAAGAACATTCATCAACACTTAGAAATGGTCCCCTACAACCTTTGTTGAATCGAAATGTGCACACATTACCCAACATTGGTAGACTTTAAACACTACCTCCCTAAAGTTAATCTCCTTTCAATAATTAGTTTTTCAAAACTTTAGATTGTTTTTCTTCTTTGGTTGCCAAAATATGGGGCAAAGTCCTAGTGTGGTTGAGCTTACAATGTCACTTTTCATCTCGCCAAGAAAAGCAAAGCCGTGATTAACTGACAGGTGTTATCTACTATTTATCTCCGTTCGACACATCAGGTTTACATATGTTCCCTTTGAGGATGCAATTTCTCATATTGTTCGTTTCGGATTAGATGATTTTCCTTTGATCAAGAATGTCAATAAGTATAGATATGCTTGTATGTAACACTTGATATCACATTTTCGAGTAATTACATAATTCCTGGTGGATAGAAGCAAGCTAGTGCCAAATAAAGAAATAATGTGAATGTTTAGCACATGATCAAATTTAACCTATAGCGGACCGTAAAAGAGGTTAACTGCATGCATACTGAAAGACAATCTGGTATTGGATCTAGTGTACCATTAGTACTTAAAGCCATAGATAACTAAAACTGCTTAGATTAGAACATTAGAAACAACACAATTAAAGGTAAACAACATATTTCGGATTGAATCTTTCTTATTTCAAAGGTGAACTTAAATCATTTTTTTTTTTTTTTTTTTTTTTGGTTTTACTTTTCTTGCTTCTTGGTTGATACTCGTTTTTCCTGCGTTAGCTAATACTCTATATATGACATTTATCGGGCCGGGGTCTCTATAGACTAAAGCTCTTTTTGTTCTGCTACAAATGTTAAACTGGTGCTAAACCAAGTGATGGACTGAAGGTTAACCGCTATTATTTGTAAAAACTCCTTGATGTCATTATCATTTGCTCAATTAACAAGTCATGGTCTCACACTTTCATGTAGAGTAATACTTTAGTTACTTAATTAGTGGGCTGAAAAGGCCCATTAAATAACCTTTATATATGGGCCTAAGCGTACATAATGTCTTAGGTAATAGGTCCGAGTCATGGTTTTGAAATTTGAAGTTTGGTTGGCTAAGACTATCCTCTAGTGGTCAATTTTTTTGGATTTGGTTTATAACCATCACATGCACTTTTTCATAATTCCAAATACACTAGTTTTCTACCAGACTTTCTTTAGTAATTCTGCCTATCAAGAGATGCAGATAAAAATTGTTGAAATGTAAGCTACAATAGTCAAGGGGCCTGTTCTGCAATTAAACAAATGTATGTTGAGGGACTGGCTGTGAGCAAATGTCGAGCATTAACAATATATATTAAAACACAACATCTGCGACGTCGTTTTATTTGCGGGTTTCCTGCCAAAACATATTGGGCTATTTTGGCCTAGTGGCTGTGGTCCATATTACCCGATCTACATATGCCAAACAACCCTATCTATTATTATATCGGAGTGTGCGTTTCCAGATTCATCCACACAACATCCAGAACCTTCATATCAAACAACCTCTATCTCAATCCACCTTGTTGTTGTTTGATCTCGGGGTTTCCGTTGTAGTGATTATATGGATTTTGCTTCGTCTTGAGGTTGATCGGGTGAGGGGTGAGATAGTGGTGGGTTAGGGTTTGTAAGATTTTTTTGCGCTGGAACATTATCGACACACATTCTTATCATCTTAAGATGGAGATGAAAGAGACGAATATTGCAAAGAAGAGTATAAGAAATCGCATGTTTGAGGTTGGTTACATGGTTTTTTTTTTTTTTTTTTTTTTTTTTTTTATTGTTAGTTTTAGTTTTAGGTGTTTTGATTTTGATATAGACTTTGCTTTTAATTTAGGGTTCTTTGTGAAATTAGGGGTTTTTGCAGGAACACCAAATGGGTCTAGAGCTTTCGTCTTGAAGGGTGTTTGTGAAATTAAGTTACTTGATTCAATTTTTTGTTTAGAAGATTGTTTTAGTTTTAATCAATTTTTTTCTCGATTTGTGTTTAGGCATCTGTAAAGTAAAGATGGATGGTGTTGTGCTTATTGAGTATATTGATGTTGAGGCATCAATAAAGTATGGTAACAGTCCTGCCCGTTTCGTTTGTTTGATTTATTTTTTACTTTGTTGTTTTATAATAATCAACTTTATATAATATGTAAAATTTGTTTTGTTTTTGCATAGGGTGTGCTTATAGGGATGACAACAACGGTGTTGGCTGGCTGAGAAATGTGGTTCCGTTTGTTGTGGGACTGTGAATGTGAATGAATTTGGTACGTGTTTGAGTAAGCACATTAGTTCCCGAAACCTAGGATTAGAAACCAACGAGGGCTGAATTTTGTTTGCAAGGGAGGAGAAGGACCAAGTGACCGCGATGCCAAAGAAACTGAAACGTGGTTAGCACCATAACCGGAACTTCAGCAGCTTTTGAAATACTGTGTATGCAGGTGATATAATAGTTTAAACGTAAAGACATATGTGCTGTATAATGTAGAATAACTCTAACATCCGATATATGTACTGTATAATGTAGGATAACTCTAGCGTCCACCTCTTAGGCTGTAAATTCGCATGTTTTTTTTACCAAAAATTAAAGAAACTAATTATTAGTTATAATCTTTTTTCGTTGCAGTGGAAGACGAAGAGAATGAGGAGGTCGAATTGGAAGTGGCGAAAGATGAGACTAAGATCCAAGTAGATGCTGAGTTAACATACGACGACATAAGTGGGAAAGGTTGACCATGTCCCACAAGTAAGTCCGTTAAATAAGGTGAGTTGGAGCTTTCAATCTCTAAACGCCTCATTTTCCTCAATAATGTGTTTTCTTTACTTCACAAACATTGCAGCTTTTATTACATATAATAGTACTAATTTTATTGACATATTGTTCAAATTTTCATTGGACTAATTGTCAGGGCGAAGTTAGTATATGCTTATGATTCTTTTTTCTATGTTTTACAGCACCTATGAGCTGCTGAAGGGTGACAATTCCTCAATGTAAGTATGACATTTCACATATGCTACATGTACAATATGCTTAATATTTTAAGTTGTATTAACCCGTCATAAGCTGTTGCTATTCTACATACAGACGATATAGCGAGTACAAGTACTGCCGTTTCACGTGAAACATCAGATTGCAGACACCAGCCATTTCAAGGTTAGTCAAGTTATTCATAGATCCTTTAATCAGAAAAATTGTGACATCAAAGTTACGTTTGCTACTTATAATATATAAAAGCATACAAGCCTCTTCTATACTCATTATAATATATAAAAGAACACTAGGTATAATAATTAAGAAGAAGATATGCCCGATTACATAACTGCTTCTACTATTCTACTAATAATCTTAACGTTTCCTTTTTACATTACTGACTTTCAGGTTTCCACTGAATTCGCAGCAAAGTGACCAAAGCGATTACAATTACCACCCAAGATCATGTTCCGTGCATACCATCTACTACAAGCACGCCTACAACAACAATAAAGCAATGTGTTCTTCTTTGCGTGACCATGTGCGGTCTGCAAAATGGGTCAAAATAGGTAAAATTCAGTAACATGACTGTTACTGTAATATTTTGAAACAATTTCGTTGGCGTCATATTTGAAATACATTTTATTTCACCTGTGTTATTTTGGAAACAAAAGGTGGAAATTTGATAATTAGTTTTGCACATTATCATGTTTAACTTAAGCTACGCATAGTTTTTTTGAGGAATGAACGGGTCATTCTACTTGAGTGATTGTGTTATAAATTGAGTTGGTAGTGCTATTAGAGCTCAAGTGTACACCACATTTTTACATTGTTTTTATCCTATAATCGGGCTTTTGTTTGTGTAATAGGCGTAGAAAAATTTCCTTCTGTTTCTAAATTTATGAGTATTGTTTCCCGTGTAGTTTATTTATAATTATTTTTAGGTTTTTCATGATTTTTGTTGAAAATTTGAGTGTTTCTTTAGAAATTTATACAGAAACTTTTGATTTGTAATGTGAAATTTAGGGCTTTATTTTTGTGGGTTTTCAGTTTTAGGCTGCAAATCAGACGAAGGTAAGCGGCGAGAAGTGACCAGGTTGGGGTTGACAGCTGTGGAGTGCATAGGGAGGCGGTTTTTTGGGTTGCAATACCATCCTGAGATAATTCTTAAAATGTAAGCCTTTGTTTGTTTAAGATTTTTTTTTTTTTTTTCTTTTTTTTTTTTTTTTTTTTTTTTTTTTACTTATGAGCTAATTTCACTTGGGCTATGTTGCTGCCATTAGAGGATTGCCTTTTCGGGAATAAGCAATTTGTTTGGGTTGTTGATTCTCGGCAAGTAAATTTTGGGGTTTAAAGATTATTGTGTAAGTTTTTTTTTTTTTCTTTTTTTTTTTTATTTTATATTGATGCGTGGGAATCGCACCTTGCTTTACCTCTCGAGGGATCTCGCGAGGCTTACAACCCCCACCAGGCAGTGTACCTGATCGTTGTAGTATAGTATAGTGACAAGTACCGGGGGATTGATCGTTCAGCTTAGGAATAGTGTCGCTAGGATTAGAAAACCTAATTAATAGTTCTAGAGGTGAGAGATGATTATTTTTTGTATTTTTATATTTTTATGAAAGCGATTAAAATCTCGGGTTTTGAAGGAGTGGGCGGAATTAGTTGCTAATCAACTAACCCAAAACTAAGATGCAATCAAAATAAAATAATAAAAAATGAAAACAAACTAATTAAACTAAGGTTGTGAGCAGTAATTGGAGAAATTGTGTTTACTTAGACTTCATTACTCCCTAGATATCTTTTACATGTTAATTACTTGTTACACTTGTATGAATGACGGGTTGTATTCCTTAATACCATTCGTGGAGTGGCATACATAACTCCCCAACTCTATGAGCTCTTATCTCCTCCTACACCATGACCCAGCACAACTATAGGGATTGTAAACAGTGGCTCATGCATTAAATACAACCAATAAAGACCTAGTACGCCTCGGTTCATGTTTCTTAAGACGTTCAAGCATGTTACCATTTGGAGATCTGCCAGTTTTCTTAAGCCTAACATATAATATCATTCATTCAAAACAAGAATAGACAAGTAATCAACACATAATCAACATCTAGGTTTCATTAGATCTAAGCAAACACAAAGGAAATTTAGCCTAGCATAGTAGAATTAAGATAAGAACAAAAGATAGACAACCAACACATAGACATATTGATTGAATTAAGAGTATACTTATCTCAATTACAATGCAAGGTCTCAAGGGTTTGGAACCCTTGAAAAACTTGTAAAAGAGGCACCAAAATCGTCTTTAGGGTTTCACCAAAACTTCTCCCCTTTAATGAAAAAAAACTAGAAAACTATATATAGGAAAATCGTCCTGACGGTGTCAAGAGTTAAATCTGACGCCGTCAACTCGCCGCCATACACTTCCTCGGACGCCCTAGATAAAATCGTGACGGCCTATGTGACGCCGTCACCACCCACGGTAAATTATTCTTGGCCACTTTGACGCCGTCATAACTCCATCTGACGCCGTCACCAGCTACGGTAATTTATTCTTCATGTCTGACGCCGTCAAGAGCAAACCCTTGACGCCGTCACCTTGTATTTCCAGCTTGGATTTTTGGTACTTTGTCGTTTTCTTCACTTTATGCTCCAAAAACGTCCAAAATAGCCTCTTTTCCAGAATTCGCTCTCCAAACACTTAAAATCACAAAAGGAACGATTTAGGGCAATATTTGATCAAATAAATTCGGATTCGGGCTTAAATGACCCCCTAAAAACGGATCATTTTTCGCCTCATCATATACCCTTACACTTGAGATTTGCTTGTCCTCAAGCAAATGAGCTTTTATTCTACTCAAAAGACAAGTTAGGGGTCATTTAACACTAATATAAAAGTAATTACAACAAATAATCGTTCCACTAAAGACCAATAGACAAGCACGGAGGTCATACACAAGCACCTCACAAATAGTGTTTAGATACTCACATCTCTCGGGTGTAATAAAGTAATATAACATTATGGAAATGGAAGATATCTCTCACTACCTGTCATAGCAAAATAGATTACCATAGGCTTGGGAAAGGATCAAACCTCCACCACATGGCGTAAGCACCTAGGATAAACTATCAAAGAGGTCTTTTTAAAGGGTTATAACGTTAGGTGTAGGGATATGAATTACACGGTTTTGTTGGATAAAGGGGATTTTACTGGTGGCGAGTTAACAATCTTAGTTAATTACATGTACAAGATGGCGTTGCTAAGCCAAGACTAGACTCGACTTAAGCTAATAAATGAAAAATAACTAAAAACATAAAATGAACATAGAATGAAAACGGGATGGTAGTCCGTATGTTTTTTCTCTCTTTCTTTTCTATTTTTTTTTCTTTTTTTCTAATTTTTTTTTTCTTTTTCTTGATTTTTTCGATTTTTTTTTTTTTTTTTTTTTTTTTTTTTTTTTTTTTCATACACTCTTACCCTACCATCCAAAATAATACATCATAGGGGTTTGAGCATTCCCCTTACACTTGAATCTTTACATACTTTACATTAAACTATTCTAATGACTCGAATTAAGAAAATCAAAACACTTGGAGCACTTTTAAGATTAACGTACATATGGGGGTAATAAGTGTTGTTCTTCCCCATTACTCCATAAAATAAGTACTTACCCATGAGTCCCAATCGTCCCAAAACAATATGTACAAGGATATGACTCGACTTAGCAACCATGTAATCAATTAGAAAGTTAACTTAGGGTTTAACAAATAACAATAATGCACTAAAAATGAGCGCATACACGGAAGGCTAAGGCGATTTGGGTGTACATTTAAGTGGGGTGTAACAAATTCTTCCTTTAAGTAAAATGCTTAAAGTTAGAAACGAAAAGATAGGCTCGGAGGGGTGTACTAGGGGTATCGTGTACTAAAAATGAGTACAACGCAAAGGGTGTGGGAAAAATTAGTTGACTTAACTAGCCAAGTAATATGACTTAAATGGTCAAGTAATCGTAATACGGGTTTAACACAAGGGTGATCCTAATGCCTCTTATCATGTAGTAAATCCTACCACACGAATGTAGTCTCACTAGCGGTCTCGGGATGCATCACTAACGCAAGTTCTAGAATCTAAATGCTACCGGTACACTCATAAGCACCAATAATAAATGCTTTTCCTATCAAATCTAAAGGCGAACCTCACATTTTTGGGTGGAAAATTTTTCTGAATATACGGTTATGTGCTAGTCATACAACCTCCTATCCATGAGACGCTTGCTATGGCTAAAGTTTCACTCCTAAATGTTGTAAAAAATTTTAAATTTGGCGCTAAAATTACACTAACAAGTATTTCTCATAGTTTTATTACTCATCTACTATCAAACAAAACAAACTCAAGCGAAAGTGCATATGTAAGGTATCATCTTTTTACCCTCCCCTTACACTTAAGATGAACATTGTCCCCAATGTTCAAGTAAAGAATGTAAAAGTTAAAAGTAAAGAGAATGAATTCAAATACTCCCCTGATTCGCTCGGTATGGATTTTAGGTTGGCCAGGTTAAATCTTCCTCCAAGAAAACGAACAATCAAAGCTTCCCTTCCAGAATATAAATCATCTTCTTGTCTCAAATAACCTGTAAATCCTGACAAAAGTAGACAAGGCAACCTCGCGTAAAATCGGCGGCATCCTATATAAGTTACTAAATCCTAGAAAACAAAGTAAGATATAATGCTTGTGGGATGAAGTTTGCAGATTTCCTGGAGATTATAAAACTTAATAATTCACAAAAACTTATAAGACTCCGTTAGAAAAACAAAATCGGTAAAATTTCCAGATTTTTTGACTCCTGACGCCGTCAAGAGCAATTGCCTGACGCCGTCAGAATGAACCTGCAGAAATCTTTATGTTAAGTTTCCGGAAAATTTCTGGAAAAACTTTGTCCTACTTCCTGGAAAATCCTGCAAAACTTCATTATGACTCAATACAAGCATTTGACTCTTAACAAATACGTATACACATGTTCATTAAATATTGTGGAGAATCATGATCGGTTTGTTTCTTAAAAAACATATTTGGGGTTTCCCCTTACACTTATCTTTTGCAAAAAATACCTTTAGGTTGAAGTTAAGACTAGGCTAAACAACATAATAAAGTATTTCACATTTTAATTGAGAAACATGATCAACCAACAATAAAAATAAATCATGCATACGGAAGCAAATAACAATCAAACAATTAAAATCACACAAAACATGGGTTGCCTCCCAAGAAGCGCTTTTCTTTATTTACGAGTCTTGTAGCTAGACTCAAAGTCGTGGGTTACTACGTGATTTCATCATTGGTTCCATTCTCTAGGTCATCTTCTAAACCAGTTTTGTATTCTGGACCTAGTTGTAAGCACTCTTTGTAGAAACCAAGCATCCTATTTCTAACATACTCTACTCCTCTACGTCTATCCTCCTCATTCCTATAATAAGCTGCTTGCTTACGTTCCTTTTCGAAATTAGAGAGAAGGCGGTATTGCTCAATCTTGTAGGGCATTTGATAAGCAACCTCATCATTCTCTTCCTTGAATCTAACTATCCCTAATGTCGGATCATAACTCATCCTAGTGGCCTCAACAAATGGCTTCCCGAATACTACTTGACTTAGGCAAGCATCTATCACCGGACGAATGTCTTCAACTATCATAAAATCAATCTCATAGGTGAGATTACCTATAATGACATGCAATCCCTTCACTCTTCCCGCAAAATTACTTATCCAACTTTTACCGGGCATTATCCTAAAATTGAGTTGCTTCTTCATCACCCAATTGTAATAAGTCCTAGACATGATGTTCACGGGGGATCTAAGATCTATGTAAGCTTTCCATACATGCATGTGCCCGATATTGCATGGGATGTTAATGTTAGAGGGGTCTCCCATTTTGATCAGGGGATCGCCAAAGATATATGTTGTTTCGGGACTATCGAATAAATACTTATGGTATTCCCGTTCTTCCTTGGTTGGCAACTTATCAAAATATTCCTCTATAGGTTCTACCTCCTCTAATTCCTCATCCTTATTAACCTCAACGTCCCTACTCTCATCCTCACTATTGGCTTCTACTCTAACTTCATCTTTGTCACTCTCCTCTATTTCCCTATCTATCGGCTTAATAGTGACAACATTGACAAAGTGGACATGTTTGGATGATGAGGGGTCCTTAGCTTGGATTCCACTATTGGTGTCCCTAGTGTCCTTCCTAGGTGTGGCTAATGTTTGGTTGTTGAGGGCTTTCAACAAGTTGTCGATTTTGTTGGTCATCTCCGTTTGTTGTTGGTTGAATTCGGTTTCAAACCTAGCTATGCGAGCTTCTTGAGATGCCATAAATTTCGACATCAATCCTTCCAGATTGTTGGTACTACCATAGTTGTTAGAAGGATTGTTGTTGAAGATACGGTTGGATGGTGGACCGTTTGATTGGTAACGATTAGGTGGGTTGGATGAATTTGGTTGATTTTGTTTCCACCTAAGGTTTGGGTGATTTTTCCATGAGGGGTTATATGAATCACCGTATGTGTTTGGCTCGGGCTTGAAAGTGTACCACTTATCTCCCGCTTCGTCGGTACGCGTGGATGCGTAGTCCGCAAAAGCTGTTCCGGGGAGTTCCACACAATCACGAGTGTCATGGGGACCACTACATAATTCGCATGAAGAAGTGATTTTGTTCACTTGGCTTGAATGCTTCGGAGCCTCGTAAGATTTCATGAGAAACTTGACTTGGTCCTCAAGTTCCATGATCCTACGGTCGGGAGTGCTTGAATTATTCGAAGGCAAAGATATTGCCTTGACCGTTTTGTTCAAATCACGGGGATCATTCCAACTTTCGTTGTCATAGAGAGCAAGATCTTCTATGAGTTCCCATGATTGTTCCGCACTAAGATCACGTAGCTTACCACCGGCCGATTGGTCAATGGTTCGCCTCGTGGGGATATCGATATGGTCATAAAAAATTTGGACTTGGAGCCACAAATCTATGCCATGATGAGGGACTTTTTGGAGTAAGTCCTTATATCGATTCCATGCTTCATAGAAAGATTCATTTTGACGTTGTTGGAACATCAAGATGTCATTTCTAAGCTTAGTAGTTCTCCCCGGTGGGAAAAATTGAGCAAGGAAACGAGTGGTGAGATCATCCCATGTGGTGATGGATCCCGCGGGTAAACGCTCAAGCCATTGACTAGCTTGATCCCGTAGAGAGAATTGGAATAGGCGTAAACGGGTAGTCTCTCTAGTTTCAACACCTAGGTCTATGGAATCTACGATTTTGAGGAAGTCCTTAAGGTGTTGGTTTGGATCTTCGGAACGAAGTCCATGGAATGCACATCCGCTTTGCACCAACCGGATGGTGTCGGATCGCAAGGGGGTCACATTGGCTCCGGTGAGCTCAATGGTGTTTCGGTAGCCTTGGTGGCTAGGTCGGGAATACTCTCCTAAGGTTCGGGGCCTAAGGGGTTCTAATGGTGGGTTTTGTTGTGGTGGGATGATGGGTTCAAAGATGTTACCACCTTCCATGATGTCGGATGGTAAAGAGTTACGAACAAAAGCACGAAGAAATAAGATAGACTAAAGAAGACCTAAAAATAAAAATAAAATCTTACTAGAAAGGAATCTAGCAAGTAGACCTAATAAAAAGAAATCCTAACCTAGACAATAACTATTCCCCGGGCTGCGGCGCCAAAAACTTGATGCGTGGGAATCGCACCTTGCTTTACCTCTCGAGGGATCTCGCGAGGCTTACAACCCCCACCAGGCAGTGTACCTGATCGTTGTAGTATAGTATAGTGACAAGTACCGGGGGATTGATCGTTCAGCTTAGGAATAGTGTCGCTAGGATTAGAAAACCTAATTAATAGTTCTAGAGGTGAGAGATGATTATTTTTTGTATTTTTATATTTTTATGAAAGCGATTAAAATCTCGGGTTTTGAAGGAGTGGGCGGAATTAGTTGCTAATCAACTAACCCAAAACTAAGATGCAATCAAAATAAAATAATAAAAAATGAAAACAAACTAATTAAACTAAGGTTGTGAGCAGTAATTGGAGAAATTGTGTTTACTTAGACTTCATTACTCCCTAGATATCTTTTACATGTTAATTACTTGTTACACTTGTATGAATGACGGGTTGTATTCCTTAATACCATTCGTGGAGTGGCATACATAACTCCCCAACTCTATGAGCTCTTATCTCCTCCTACACCATGACCCAGCACAACTATAGGGATTGTAAACAGTGGCTCATGCATTAAATACAACCAATAAAGACCTAGTACGCCTCGGTTCATGTTTCTTAAGACGTTCAAGCATGTTACCATTTGGAGATCTGCCAGTTTTCTTAAGCCTAACATATAATATCATTCATTCAAAACAAGAATAGACAAGTAATCAACACATAATCAACATCTAGGTTTCATTAGATCTAAGCAAACACAAAGGAAATTTAGCCTAGCATAGTAGAATTAAGATAAGAACAAAAGATAGACAACCAACACATAGACATATTGATTGAATTAAGAGTATACTTATCTCAATTACAATGCAAGGTCTCAAGGGTTTGGAACCCTTGAAAAACCTGTAAAAGAGGCACCAAAATCGTCTTTAGGGTTTCACCAAAACTTCTCCCCTTTAATGAAAAAAAACTAGAAAACTATATATAGGAAAATCGTCCTGACGGCGTCAAGAGTTAAATCTGACGCCGTCAACTCGCCGCCATACACTTCCTCGGACGCCCTAGATAAAATCGTGACGGCCTATGTGACGCCGTCACCACCCACGGTAAATTATTCTTGGCCACTTTGACGCCGTCATAACTCCATCTGACGCCGTCACCAGCTACGGTAATTTATTCTTCATGTCTGACGCCGTCAAGAGCAAACCCTTGACGCCGTCACCTTGTATTTCCAGCTTGGATTTTTGGTACTTTGTCGTTTTCTTCACTTTATGCTCCAAAAACGTCCAAAATAGCCTCTTTTCCAGAATTCGCTCTCCAAACGCCTAAAATCACAAAAGGAACGATTTAGGGCAATATTTGATCAAATAAATTCGGATTCGGGCTTAAATGACCCCCTAAAAACGGATCATTTTTCGCCTCATCATATATATTTTTTTTTTGGCAACCTTTATTCTATCTCTGATACGTATAATCGATAAACCGCACAAAGATTATTAGCCCATATGCACCTATCATTCCTCGAAAAGGTTAGTGCGACAGTTAGTCGTTGGTGTATCTTACCATTCGTTTCTTCACTCACCCATTGTATAACACTCAATAGTCAAGAGACCACATGCTAATCCATTTACAAACATTTTGGATACAGGTTCATCAGGAACACGTGTCATGCCACCAGTAACAAGATATTGCCAATCTGATGTTGCCAAAAAGAGGTGGTTTGTTAAGGCCCAATGTAGCTATGCAAAATACCCCCGAAAAAATGGTATTATCTTTATAAATCCAATTATGCTAATCATATTAGCACTTTCATACTCGACTATAGATCTTTGTTGCTATACGGTGGCAATATCTTTATAAATACTGTTATTCTAGATGATACAACATAGTATTGGTGAGGTATAGCTTCTAGATACCAGGTTTTGACATTATTAATACTTTTGCAGATTGGTAAGACCAATTTGTTTCTGCGAGATGGTCAAATGGCAGAACTTGATGCAAGGAGGTTAAGAGTTCTTGCGAGTGCAACTAGAATTGTTCAAAGGCAAATGTGTACTTACTTTGCACGCAATCAGTATGTTTGAATACGCAAAGCTGCTATCCAGTTGCTTGCTGGCGAGGTTCCTCCATAATTCTGTATAGTTTGTTATATTTCGATATCCTAAAGTCTTATTAGAGTCTGATATTTTTTATTCATGCGTTGGACTGTGAATAATATATCTTTGTAATTCTAGGAGAAGAGTGCAACCATAAAGTTTGTAGACAAACGTTTGGATTGCAAAAGATACGCACCTAAGTTATTGTTGATCTTTAATACATGTCCTTTAACATAGTTAATCAATGCCTTTGGGACGAATTGCTTAAATTTATTTAGGTTAATCAATGCCTTTGGGACGAACTGCTTAGATTTTGATTATGGGTTTACAAATTTTTTTACGATTAATCTGTCTATGGTTTGATGATTTTCTTATAATTTTCAGGTTTGCAAGGTGTGTTCAACAAATTGCCTGGGGGTTCTCCCATTGCAGGTTTGTATTTCTTTACAATGTTCATTTCCATTGTAACACGTTTTATTGATTAAATTAGGTTGTATGAATGTATTCTTTATGTATAGAATGTTTAGTATACGCACTTATAAGTAGAAGAGTGGCATATATATATAAGTAGTTTACGAATTAGTGTTAGGATTTGCTTATTATGTGCAAGAGTCTGACGAGTAGATAAACTCATGAATGACTGACACAAGCCTAATAAGCAGTTCGTCCCAAAATAACTAGAAAAAACAGGCATTTCTGAACACCGTCCTAATACGTTATTGTTAGAAACATGTTTCGGATGTATCTGCTGTTGAATCTATATGTGTTTCAGCTGTCATTTGAATGTTTAACAAAAATTTTGCTACGTTCTGAAGTGCTTATAGGCACGTTTTTTTCCCAACCAGGCTGAAAGATTCCCACGACGCTTGCACCAACCATTGGACAAGTCTTGACCAATGTGGCAGAAACGAGCAATTGACTACTTTAAATGAAAGCTGTCACACCCCGCCACGGCGGAAACGCGCGGGTGTAACTTCATGAATATCATCACAACACCTGGTGTCTACATAGAGAACAACTACATGCACATAAATAGAGCAATGTACAATCACAAAGTGTTGTAACAATACCCCAAAATAAAATAACCAAAACAAAACATAAATCCAAACATAGAGGATAAATCACTTCCAATGCAACTAAGGTCTCGTCTATCCACATCCTTCTATCTTATCCTTAGAAAGCTCACCTGAAAATGATGCTTAAAACGTCAACATAATGTTGGTGAGATTCATAGGTTTAAGACTCAACATACAAGGCAACCGAATTTACTGTGATTACAAAAATATAGCTGGACAAATAAATTATAGTTATCATATAGCTACATGCATTTGCAAGTTAATATCCACACATAAGGCAACAACACTCATAAGGCAACCATTGGGCGGAACGTGCCCACCGATCCAAAGTAGTACCCATCAATATATCATCAATTAGGTCGCATGCGCGAGCAACAGGGTAAGCACCCTCCCAATTGAATCCCAAAAATATATCATCAATTAGGTCGCTATCCTAATAGAATCCCAAAACATCCACGCAAGCAAATAATCACACATAGCATACATACAATAACATTATAAGTCCAAGCTCTTTAATATCACACACATAATCACAGTAAACCAAAACATTTAAGACAAGCATCATTCCCATCCCAAGTTTAAAACAAAGTAAAAATATGGGACTATGAACTCACCTTAAACTCCGCAGCTCCACAAAACAATACACAATCTATAGCACACAAAAATAATCCACGTTACATAAGGATGTCTAAGACTCATATGACCCACCATGGATCTCCTAGACACCACACTAACCACTACCATAACTTAATACTTTCTAAATCCCTTGCACTCTAAAACTCAGAAAACGCAGAATTTTTGAGTACATTTGCTCACATGAAATTACGACAAATAAAGCTTAAAAACTCACACCAAAAATTTACCATGGTCTCTCATAAGCGTAGAAGCTAATCCCAGAAGGCCATAGACCAATAACACACACAAGTACTCACAAAAAATTCAAACTTGACAACTACTCAAATTCGGATCTGAACGCACACCAAAAAGTTTTGATTTTTAATAATTACTTCCACAAGTTTTTATCGCGAATCCTCTTCGTGGTAGTCTAATATAACCTAAAACTTAACTATTCCAGAAGACCAAGTCAAAATACCACTTTTACAACCACATGCCAACCTCAAACTTTTACCTAAAATCTGTCCCGGTTTGACAGCTTTGACACCTTATCAAAGAAAAATCAAAAGACCGACTTTCCGACCTCAAAATTGATCGTGGCTGGACTTTTTGGAAAGATCTTTCATCATACTTCAATTTAGATTTAAAATTCGTGACTTAACTCATCACCATCTGTTATATACACTCACATCTTTACAGCCTTACAAATCTGTCAAAACCCTAACACATAATCTAACTCGTTTAACACTCAATTCCCTTAACCATTACCCATAATATTAACATCTAATCATCCTAACATGTTTTACTTCAATAATTTACAGAAGTTTACAAACCCTAGATTCCATTATATTAATTATTACATGAATCATAACAATAATTGATTAATTACACATAAGGGTTAAAGATTTTACCTTGATTCTTGATTATTGCTAGACAATTATGAAACCTTAATTTTCCCCCTCTTGATTCTCCATGTGTCGACCCATAATTGCAGAAAAAAATGTTTTAGGGGTGTTTGGTTTGGTATATATATTAATTAGGGATAATTCTTGGGCCTAAGCGTCATATTTAGACTCAAATTGGGTTTCCTTTTTCCCCCTTATCCCTTAAATCCGAATTTTACACATATAAAATATATATATTTTTATTTTTTTTATTAAATTAATTTATTACACTCAAAACCTCATACTTTTCATATTTTATGTATTACCATAACAAAACCTAACGTCTTACGCGATAAACCTTAATTTTACGATAAACCGGAAAAATATCATCTTCAAAACAAAGTTTCCAAAAATAGAATTCCACACTCTTTTGAAACATAACTCATAAAAACAAATCTCACGTAACTTACTAACACTCAATTACTTGAACGAAGCCTCGTTACGCAAAAACACCAAAAACTACACAAGTCATTTCTACACCACAAAGGTGATCAAAATGAACTTTCCCAAATTCCAAACTTTCCAAATCACAATAAAACCACTTACGCAAAGGGATTTAGTGCTAAAACTCACCTATATTACTCATATATCACTTCAAACACCTAATACACACCAAACAAACGTCAACCGAGTCAAGACTATCAGTCAAACTGACCTGCCAAAACTACGGTTGTTACATCATCCCCCACTTAGGGAAATCGCGTCCCGAGATTTCAACTACTCGTCTCACCAAAACATCAGCAAAAGAAAATTTATGGATTTTTAAGCGGATAAATACCACACCATAAACTCACAGAGAAATCGCAAAAATGTGAACCGACTAAATACCCGAATTCACACGATAGAAAACACATCGATACTCCAACAATACACGAAAATAGATACACTACATCGATCAATAACACCAAAGATCCGAACGAATTCTCACAGGTAGGTATGATACTCTCGAACCAAATGAAAAACCAAATGATAACCGAAAAATGCACTCGCAAATAACAGATACCCATAAAACAAACATTTATGAATACCCCGCATCAAACTTCCACGATCTAAAATCCAACTACAAACGATCTACTTTACCAACCACTTCAGCAAACAAAATTTGAGTACTTAAATTTCATCGGATCCTCACGTTCCCAAGTAAACTCAGGACCACGCTCAGAATCCCACCATACCTTTACAAACGTTATCTCACCACACTTCAAACTCTTAACATCTCGATTCCATAATCTCAACAGGTTTCTCGACAAAACAAAGAGTCTTGTCAAACTTACATTCATCTAATGGCACATGCAGACTAGCATCCGCCAACCACTTCTTTCCATTAGATACGTGAAACGTATCATGCACTCTACTTCACTCCTCAGGAAAATTCAACCGATATGTCTCAAATTCAATCCTTTCCGTAAATCTCAAATGGTTGTACGTATCTCGGTGCTAGCTTGCCTTTCTTACCGAAACGCACAACACCCTTCCAAGGAGATACTTTTACCCTCACAATATCACCAACACCAAACTCTAAGGGCTTACGGCAATAATCCGCATAACTCTTTTGGCGATCCCTTGCTGCCTTAAGTTTTTTTTTTCCTTAATCCAAAAACCTTATTCGTAGTCTCTCGTTCTAGTTCAGGACCAATCAGTTGGCTCATCCCAACTTCTGTCCATAAAACAGGTAATCTACATTACCTTCCATATAATACTTCAAACGGCACATTCTTAATACTAGAATGATAATTGTTGATATAGGAGAACTCAGCTAAGGATAAATGTATACCCCGGCTTTCTCCAAAATCAAACACACCCATGCTCTCAGCTCACCATCCATCTCCTGATTTGTACGCTCACTTAGTTCACTCATTAAAGAATGATAAATCGTACTCATCTTCATACACGTTCTCAAAACTGTATAACACGTTTACCACTATCGCAAAGTAAATATTTCATCATGTTTCTTTGATGATCACGCGACACTCCATGTCTCGTTACCAACTCATCAAATGAACAATCTCACCAATTCCTCCATACATCTCTTACAAAGGTAATAATACGTCTTATCCATTCTCGGATGTATCAAATACCTTTCATGATTGATGTCCTTACGCTTCCTCTCAATGGAACCAATAGCTGGAACGTAAAGTACATTCCTCCATCTTTGTTCCATTCCATTTACTGGTCTAAACCAAGTAATTATTCTTCTTACTTGTTCTCATCCTTGAACCTCTCTCTCTAGGCTGTCAACATCATCTTCTCAACTCCGATCTGAATTATCATAATCATTGCTCACAAACATCTAAGTTTCACTCGTTCACTCCCGCTCAACGATCTTACTACGATGTCTGCCTTTCCTTTACAGTGGCGAATCAGACAATTGTAGTCACTGAGAAATTCCACACCCAACTTCTCTTCAACATATATTAACCTCTTGTCAAATATATGCTAAAGATTCTCATGATCTGGGTAGACCACACTTTCTGCTCCATACAAATATCATCTCCAAGTTCTACTCCCCAACTTTAAATAACGTATCACACAATTCCTCTTATGGATCTTCCACCTCTGCGATGCCTACGCAATCTATGGAAAGATAGAAATGAATCGTCAATAGTACCTGCCAATCCTGAGGACAATCGTCTCTCAGATGATGTCTCAGGTACTTTCCACGCTTCACTACTTTTATCTTACTAGCGTCCACGAACACTCGCTATCGTTGACCACCTTCCTGAAGAACGTACATCTTAAAGCTACACCTCTCACTTGAACAACTTGGCAAACATCCTCTTC
Organism: Artemisia argyi; assembly: GCA_030686995.1. Lineage (NCBI taxonomy): Eukaryota > Viridiplantae > Streptophyta > Magnoliopsida > Asterales > Asteraceae > Artemisia > Artemisia argyi. The sequence goes on along the minus strand of CM060702.1, from coordinate 207,680,278 downwards.
TTCTTCAACGAACAAATCGATAATCAAAACGACAATCTATCCTAAGTAAACGACGCGAACCATGAAACCGCTCGAACTAAAACGCATATCAACGAACTCAAAAGGGGTACGAATTACCGACTAGCGAAGTAACGGACATCAAAATCAAGGCTAGAAAACACAATGAGAAATTTCTCCCAATAAAAGTAGACACGGATAAAATGTTCATGAAAACCCATACAAAGAAAATATAAAATACACGTACTCATAAGACATCCACAAGCGTACCACAACGAAAGTAACACTCAATGAACTAAATACATAACAAGTTTGGTAAATGAGAACTATAGACAGTTCTTATTCCCGTACTCGACCTTCCCAAAAACAAATGAATACCGTTTATATATATATATATATATATATATATATATATATATATATATATATATATATATATATATATATATATATATATATATATATATTTTACAAGACATATCTTAAACTTATACTTTTTTTATAAAATATATATAAACCATTTTATGTAAGACATCAACATAACCATTTTTTTTCTTCACACTTCATTTCCCATAAAAATATTAGTTCCCAATAAATGACCTTGAAATACCCAAAACGAATTTCAAAATACCATAAAGACTCTAACACAACCTCTTGATCGAACACGAAAGACATTGAAGAATTCCGTAATCAAAATAATCCTCAAACGAACTCATACCAGTGAACACTCACGCAAAAACATTGCAAACCAAACGATGAACATACAGACTCATTCGTACAACGATCAAACCAAAATCATAGAAAAACACCGATACTAACAGGTCACAAAACATGTCACGAAATCCAATTGATGTGTGTAAATGAGGGATCAAACATCCACACCAACTCGTCACGAACCAACAATACTTGAAGAATAGCATAACATTCATCCGAGAAATGAATGTAAGGAATAACCAAAGAAACAAACTAGTATCCAACAAAACAAATTCGATTACCCAACACCTATCACGACGTCAAAGAGAAAGAATATGGCATCTGTACCATCATGGTACAAATAGGAATGCCAACCCAAGAATTAGGTATACAAACGAAGTGCCTAGCAAACAAATCAACTTAAATACCACAACATAAGTACCCACCGATATTTGAGGTATCAACATATGATAGGTAGGATGGAATCTTACCACCTACACACCCCAACATATAACGACTGCCCAAACAGTTAAGAGAATACTTCTCTAACCATACAGCCATCACCAATCATGATATCATACCATCTACCACAACATATAACAACTAACATTAATCAATGCAATAATGGTCACAAGTCCACGTGTATAATACCCTTATAATTATGTTCGCGACCATAGTTATAAGCCTATTCCACACGCATACTTACTTCCAAAACCACACATCTTAATGATAACGCACATATACCACATAAAACCTAATAAACCATGCAATCCATGCCATCATACTTGCAAGTCCACTTGCGTTGTGACGCATGTATAATTATGTTGGCCACCATAATTATCTATGCCCCCTTTCATAAGTGTACTCCCTCCTATGACAACACATCATGCAAACCATCACGCAAATAAAAACAAAAGACGTGGCAAGCAATCATCTAGCATGGAACAATTCCAACGATAGCGTAAACTCTATAATCAAAATCACTTAGATAAGGTCGATCCAGTATCCAAGAGTAATTACGCTCCAACATGGCTCCAGACGGCAAAAGACAATATACGAATTCCAAAACATAACACAAAACAAAAGACGTCGCATAATAGCTCAACTCCACTCTCGCACTTATCTCCCCACTCAGATCAATTCAACTTACTACTTGTTGCGGACTCTAGATCTGAATCCACACCATTCCATCCTAACTCCCTTTCATCTCTACTCAACCAACCATTCATGTTTCCTACATGTTGAGGTAGTCGACAATATGCAAAACCATCTCTATTTTTTTTCTTCTTCCAATTCTACATAATTCACAAGCGCATACAAATCACGAGGTTTAGACTAAACCACATCTCCATCCTAAGTGAAGTGAGGACACTACCAAGGGTATTTGGTAATGGCTCCATCTCCAGAAGTCACCGTGGTTCCAAACCTCTCCACTTCTTCTCCACCAACGTTTCCCATAAACGTCATCTCCTTGTCCGAACATAGATACATGCTATCGGAAACTCGGATTATGCGGTTAGTCCGCTTCATCCTACCACCTCTCTCGCATCCGATAGCGACAACGGTTGTCCAACGAAGCATCTTACGCGCGGAAGACGATATATACAATACTACATATATAGAATAAAATAGACGTCCAGAACTCAATAAAACATCTCATAAATATAGGAAAATAGACATATAAAATACTAAACTTACACATAGATCCTAAATGCAACTATATGAAGGACTCCTAGGCTATAGACTAGGTTAAACCACCTAATTCTCTATAACCAAGGCTCTGATACCAATCTGTCACACCCCGCCACGGCGGAAACGCGCGGGTGTAACTTCATGAATATCATCACAACACCTGGTGTCTACATAGAGAACAACTACATGCACATAAATAGAGCAATGTACAATCACAAAGTGTTGTAACAATACCCCAAAATAAAATAACCAAAACAAAACATAAATCCAAACATAGAGGATAAATCACTTCCAATGCAACTAAGGTCTCGTCTATCCACATCCTTCTATCTTATCCTTAGAAAGCTCACCTGAAAATGATGCTTAAAACGTCAACATAATGTTGGTGAGATTCATAGGTTTAAGACTCAACACACAAGGCAACCGAATTTACTGTGATTACAAAAATATAGCTGGACAAATAAATTATAGTTATCATATAGCTACATGCATTTGCAAGTTAATATCCACACATAAGGCAACAACACTCATAAGGCAACCATTGGGCGGAACGTGCCCACCGATCCAAAGTAGTACCCATCAATATATCATCAATTAGGTCGCATGCGCGAGCAACAGGGTAAGCACCCTCCCAATTGAATCCCAAAAATATATCATCAATTAGGTCGCTATCCTAATAGAATCCCAAAACATCCACGCAAGCAAATAATCACACATAGCATACATACAATAACATTATAAGTCCAAGCTCTTTAATATCACACACATAATCACAGTAAACCAAAACATTTAAGACAAGCATCATTCCCATCCCAAGTTTAAAACAAAGTAAAAATATGGGACTATGAACTCACCTTAAACTCCGCAGCTCCACAAAACAATACACAATCTATAGCACACAAAAATAATCCACATTACATAAGGTCAAGCTAAAAGCTACAACCCATGTAATACACATATGAAGGATGTCTAAGATTCATATGACCCACCATGGATCTCCTAGACACCACACTAACCACTACCATAACTTAATACTCACTAAATCCCTTGCACTCTAAAACTCAGAAAACGCAGAATTTTTGAGTACATTTGCTCACATGAAATTACGACAAATAAAGCTTAACAACTCACACCAAAAATTTACCATGGTCTCTCATAAGCCTAGAAGCTAATCCCAGAAGGCCATGGACCAATAACACACACAAGTACTCACAAAAAATTCAAACTTGACAACTACTCAAATTCGGATCTGAACGCACACCAAAAAGTTTTGATTTTTAATAATTACTTCCACAAGTTTTTATCGCGAATCCTCTTCGTGGTAGTCTAATATAACCTAAAACTTAACTATTCTAGAAGACCAAGTCAAAATACCACTTTTACAACCACATGCCAACCTCAAACTTTTACCCAAAATCTGTCCCGGTTTGACAGCTTTGACACCTTATCAAAGAAAAATCAAAAGACCGACTTCCCGACCTCAAAATTGATCGTGGCTGGACTTTTTGGAAAGATATTTCATCATACTTCAATTTAGACTTAAAATTCGTGACTTAACTCATCATCATCTGTTATATACACTCACATCTTTATAGCCTTACAAATCTGTCCAAACCCTAACACATAACCTAACTCGTTTAACACTCAATTCCCTTAACCATTACCCATAATATTAACATCTAATCATCCTAACATGTTTTACTTCAATAATTTACAGAAGTTTACAAACCCTAGATTCCATCATATTAATTATTACATGAATCATAACAATAATTGATTAATTACACATAAGGGTTAAAGATTTTACCTTGATTCTTGATTATTGCTAGACAATTATGAAACCCTAATTTTTACCTCTTGATTCTCCATGTGTCGACCCATAATTGCAGAAAAAAATGTTTTAGGGGTGTTTGGTTTGGTATATATATTAATTAGGGATAATTCTTGGGCCTAAGAGTCATATTTGGACTCAAATTGGGTTTCCTTTTTCCCCTTTATCCCTTAAATCCGAATTTTACACATATAAAATATATATACTTTTATTTTTTTTATTAAATTAATTTATTACACTCAAAACCTCATATTTTTCATATTTTATGTATTCCCATAACAAAACCTAACGTCTTACGCGATAAACCTTAATTTTACGATAAACCGGAAAAATATCATCTTCAAAACAAAGTTTCCAAAAATAGAATTCCACACTCTTTTGAAACATAACTCATAAAAACAAATCCCACGTAACTTACTAACACTCAATTACTTGAACGAAGCCTCGTTACGCAAAAACACAAAAACACCAAAAACTACACAAGTCATTTCTACACCACAAAGGTGATCAAAATGAACTTTCCCAAATTTCAAACTTTCCAAATCACAATAAAACCACTTACGCAAAGGGATTTAGTGCTAAAACTCACCTATATTACTCATATATCACTTCAAACACCTAATACACACCAAACAAACGTCAACCGAGTCAAGACTATCAGTCAAACTGACCTGCCAAAACCACGGTTGTTACAAAAGCAAAAGTGGGATGTTGTGATTTTGATCAGCTTCGAGGGGGCTAATGTTCCAGTATCAAAAGCTACGTAACACAGGTTAATGTGCTTATTTTTTTTTTTAACTTATGAGCATATTCGGAGGTAAATGCAATGAGCTAAAAAGAACTTGCTTATTATATATAACCTCATAAAAACTATAGCTCCACAATTAGTTTAAGAAGTATATTATGGTCAATCATGCATGTTACTCCCGTAGATCGAGCCATGCCTAATAAGGGCACTTCTGTTCCATGTATGTAGGCGAGGAAAATACAAACACAAGCTGAAGTGTTTGCAAAGCAGAAGGTAGAGCTTGCAGAGAAGATGCTGACGTTGGAGGCAAAGGACTCACAGTTAACACATACTCAAAATGAGACAATCAAGTTCTATTTGGCAAAAATCAAGTGCACCAGCCACTTTTTTTAACCATTTAATGTGGGTTAGATTTTAGACTTTGATGTAGTCATGAATTGTTTTTTTTAGTTGTCACCATACAAACAGTTGTAAAATACCTTTAAAAATACAATACAACGACAAAAAACCGCCCCGCCACATACCTTTGATAAACAACATTATAACCAAATACAACGAGAAGAAAAAACCCCGCCAGGCCGCAACGCGGCCGGCCGATGCCAGTCTTGTTAGTACTTGAATGCATAGTTGTTTAAGATCCCGATTCTGATCATATGATCTTACAATTTTACGATATTATAAAGTAAAAACGATTCGGATCCTACGTAGGAACTTAGCAAGCTTAAGATCTTATAAGATCCCGGTAGGATCTTAAGATTTAATCCGATCCGATCTTATTTTTTTCGAACCGGAAACTAAAAAACTACAAAATTATGGATTATGTTATATAGAATTTAAAAAACAACATGTTAGCCTCCTTAAACATTTCATATTCATAATTTAGGACAATATTTTCATGAAACATTCATATACTTTTGAGTTCATAATATATAATAATTTGTAGATTTGAATAATATTATAAAGACTATTAAGAAAATAACATTATAGTTGGATCATAGGATCCAGATCTTAAGATCTAGATCTGATCTTACGATTTGCGACTTTAAGAAATCCTTGCTTTTCAACTTGTTATTTCATTGTTTGGTATTTTAACTCGATAATCAACCATTATTTGCACGGAACTAACAACCCCCCTCTCCCTCCTCCCCCCCCCCCCCCCCCCCCACCACTTTACTTGCTTCCCTAGAGTATTTTGTTATTTTAATCAGACAACCAGTTATTACACATTGTTTCCCTTGTGATCGGACTAGCCATATCTATATTATTATATAATTGGTACACTTGCATGTATTGTGTAGAAATCCATAAACATAAGTAAGACCAGTTTATAAATTTAAGACTTACGATTTACACACATTAAGGGCTTATTCTTCATTAAAAAAAAAGTATATGTGAGAAAATGTCAAAGATTAGCACTTGAATGTACCCGCGTCTAAAGATGGAGGTCTAAAGTGTAAAATATGAAGATTGTTCTGGATGTAGATATAAAGCTTCATGTATAGTTTTTTTTTATTCATAACGAAGACTTTTTTTACCCTTACCCGCTCCCCGTTGCGGGGCACGAGCAAGGATCGTTTCTATAATTGGTAGGTAATTACAGAGATTATTTATGCATGTTTCGTTACACAAAAGTCTTTAGATTAACTTTGGGAATGTTTTTGTAATCACAAGTAATGGCAGGGACCACTTTTGCAACTTTTTTAGGGACTATTTTTGCAACGTGAGTAAACAAGAGAAGCATCTATGTTATTTTTATTACACAAACAATCACTAGCTTTAACTTAGAGACTTTTTCTGTAACCACAAGTAAATGACATGACCAGTTTTGTAATCTTCTGGGACTACAAGTAAACCGAAGAGACAATTTTTGCCATTTTACTCACATGTTTTACTATTCATTGAACAGTAATTAATATATATACTAAAAGGGGGAACATTTCACTGTTTGACACTGTAGCTAGAGTGGACGAAACAGTGCCCACTTGCAAAATAGTCCCTAAGGTGAAACTGTCGTTGCAAGATAGGTCTTTCGGGAACTAACGATACAACACACTAGGGACTAACGATGCAACACGTAGAGAATTTTAGGGACTTTTTACGTAAAAAAAACATATTATTTCTAGAATTATTTTGTACCTAACGAATTTACAAAAATGGTCCTTCCGGTTAGCTGTAAATAGCACCGTTAGTCACCCGTTAGCGATCTTTTGCAAATTTAGTCCTTAATAATTTTTTTCCTGATCGTTTTATTTCGATTTTAGATTAGACACAACATTCTTGCAGCAACGCTCGGGTGCCCTCACTCGTTTACTCCTATAAGTTGTGTATATTTAGAATGTTTTGTGTTTTTATGTGTGTGATAACTTGTGGGATTAATCTTTTTGTATTTGTTCTTTCTTAGCTTTCTTTCTCTTGTCATGATATGTACGAACTCAAAATCACAGGTTAATCTTTGTAACTGTATGATGTTGTGATAAAATAATAAATGAGTGGTTGGTTACTGATTTAACAAAACTGTAAAACTACAGTGCGCATATCTACTATATCACCATTGATGCTTTTGGTCCACCTACATTTTTGTTTCTTGAGTCGTCAATTCCCTCAGGCGAACAAAGTCTAAATTCCATGCCCATGTGACCTTTAAATGTGGAGTTAAAGGTTACTGACAATTAAAGAGGCCACCTTTATCATGGTCAAATTTGTAACCTAGGTAACCACCATGAGAGGATAAACCTGAGCTTGAAACAATGAAGGTCTCCTAAAAATCTTTGTCGGTTGCGCTATCAAGGGAATAGTTGCTAAACCATAGCATTTCGTTAAGTGAATTCAGTGAGGTTTTTGCTTTTCTATAAAAATGTTATTTATTAAATAATAAGTATTGCTGTTTATGTAAGTTATACAAAGTTAGCGACTTTAAGATCAAGAGAAACCTCGCAAATGACTAGCTAGTCGGGTTCCTCTCTCTTTAAGCGTCTTGTTTTGAGGGGTGGAATGCCGTTTGTATGTATCGTTTTTGTTGCGTTTTTAATATATTGATACCTTTAAAAAAAAAAAAAGACTAGCTGGTCTGCTGTATAGTGTTCTAGTTACATGTTACATCAAATGCAAATAATTTTGGGTACACATTTAATACCATCTACATTTTTCAACTACCAGCATGAAATTTTGAAGAAAACACATCATTAGTTTACTGTTTATACATGTACTTTGTACGTGTCACTAGAATTGCCCCCACCTTTTCGCATTTATGGATTATACTCACTCTAGCCGTGGTACGAAAATTATCAAAATAGTCCAAAAATAAACTCTTGTCCACTTTCTAACAAAAAGAAAAAGCAACTGTCAAAATAAATTAGTGTGACTGACCAACATTGCCGATTACATTAATATTTTGACACGTATCATCTTTTTAATACAAAAAATACTAATAGCGGTGGGATGTTTTTGTGTGAATGGAGCTATTATATTTTCGTGCGATTGGCTTTTTCCAAAAAATCAAAGTCAAATTTTCATTTATTTTTTATCCAAAAAAGACAAACTTTGGTCTAAAAAGGTACAATAGCCGTCAGTCGCACAAAAATATAAAGTCAAGTCGATCAGTTATATTGGTGTATTTTGAGAAGTGACTTTCTTTTGGGATAGAAAGTGAACCAAGGTTTCACTTTGACCTATTTTAAAAAATTTCTCACTAAAAAATGACACGCCGTAATAAACAAGAAATTGTTTGACAAAATGTACATTAATTAACATCTTCTTTTACTATAGAAATGGAACCAATACTCGCATAAAAGGTTTTACAGTAGATAAATGATTTTGATAACTAACAATAAATTTAATTTTATGCCTAAACAGTTTGTGGTTGTAATTTATTGATTTGTAAAATAATGAGTCTGTTTGATATAACCGACAAAACACTGTCACATAATTATACGCATAATATTAGACATGTTTTTAAACCTCCCATTCATAGTTATACTTTTTATATTGACAAAAAATAGTCACAGGAGGACCAGGAGGGACCGTTGATGGGGGTGTCCGTAAACCACGTTAATTTTTCTCGCGTTGTGTAAAATTTAGTCTCTTCTTTAGTTTTAATAAAATTCACCTCTTTGTAGAGGACAAAACCATCTCACGGATAATAACTATTTAAATTTGATGGACTTTACAAGTATTAAAAAGCGTTGTATTTACACTAATATAGGAAGAAATAATTTGAGGATATATGTCGAACAAAGAAAATATTGGACATTTTGAAATTACCATTTTGAAAATTTGACGATTGAGAAAAAAGGGTGAATAAAGAAATGTCCATAGCATTTCCATAAAATGTGGAGCCTATGAAGGTGACTCCTCAAGAATCTTTCCACCTATGTGATGCTAACATCTAACCACCAATTTAACCTCTTTGCATTGTATGCAAATATTCTACACATACAAGAACCCTTTTTTATTTCTTTATTCAAAGCCATTGATTCTGGGAATTTAGATTTAAGTAAAATCCATGCCTCACAATAGTTTTAAATGGTCTATTCTTGACATTAAGGATTCCCATTTTGCATTGCTTTTGAGGTTGTTACCATCTATTGGAAGAACAAAAGTGAGATGCCCACTTTCTTAAAACATTGCCATATTGCACGGCATCAAGGTCCTGCAGCATATGTCACTGTTTGAAATATTATTTATTCGATTTGCTTATCGTCTTCTAAAACTATGTTGGCATAGTCAAGTCATCGGTCTTTTATGTTAAATGAAACTGGCATAGATAAATGTTTTGTTGATGACCTGAATAGCGAATACCGTGAGAATTCTTGTATCATCTAATTAGCATCTTAAAACCATAAAGATCGCTTTTAAACAGCTTTAAGGCTACTATGATCATAAGTAACTATTGTTAAAACCGGTATCTATCCACTATATTGTGGATAAACCTCCTTATACTTTTCTTATTATAACAAGGCTTATGAGTTACTTTTGCTATAATAAAGATAAACATAATCTTAATTAGCATATATATAATAAGGGCATGTTTGGCGTGTGAACTTATCAGAGCTTATCATAGCATGAGCTTATTTCTTTTAGAAAAATAAGCTACCATTGAAAATAAGTCTCATTTGGCTGACATAGCTTGAAGGAGCATGTAAAAAGAATAAGCTACTAAATGAGCAATTATGAAAAAGAAGAGTTTATATGGGCAATGCTTAAAGTTGGTGTCTTATTATTTGATTTTAGTGGTTTCTTTAGCATATGGTGGAATTAATCAAAGTGGTTCTTAAGTACCACATAATGGTGTGGACCAATATGCCATCACTGGACACAGCAAAACTAAAGCTAATGTGCCATATTTGTATGTTTAATCATTCTATGAAAACTAATTGCCATTGACATAAACATAACTATACACAAATGATTATTACTGTATATTTTAGTTTTGTATCAAAATTGATTATATTTTGAAGACCATGAACTATGTAAAGTTTTGATTAAATGTCTAGAATCATTCTAACTGGTTATGTTTACATAATTTTCATTGGCAGTATATTTTTTCCAGATGTCATTATCTTCTGTTAACTCATTTGTTTTGTATATTAACATATATGCAGACAAATACAATATGTTGTCTTGCATGAATGAATGATATAATAAATGTAACTTTGATATGTCTTATATCCCAAAATTTTATCAATGAACTCATTTGCAATAGTTTAAACATATTAAAATAGCAAGATGAACAATATTAGCGACGAAGAAAGTATTGTTTATTACGAAGTCGATATGGTTTCATCTGTATGTGAATACCATATGAACCAACTGTTAAATTCCCTATATAACATATAATTCATTCAATAAACAAACACTGAAAACAAAAGGGTCCTCCAAACTCATTGGAGAATAAGTACACCTTTATCTTAATAAAGATAAACGTAAAATCTTAAATAGCATCTTTATATTAAGTTCATGATGATCCTCTTTATCTTACGCGTATTACACACGGGATGAGACTATATGAGTGGGAAAAGAAAGCACATATGGCGCAATGCTTAAAGTTTTTGGCTTATTATTTCATTTAAGTGGTTTCTTTAGCTTATGGTGGAATTAATCAAAGTGGTTCTTAAGTACCATATAATGGTGTGGACCAATATGCCACCACTGGCCACAGCAAACCTAAAGCTAATACAGTATGCCATATATGTATGTGTAATCATTCTATGAAAATTTTCCATTGACTTAAACATAACTAATATAACAATGATTATTACTGTATATTTTAGTTTTGTATCCAAATTGATTATATTTTGCAGACCATCCATGAACTAAGTATAGTTTTGACCAAATGTCTAGAGATTTTTTTAGTCTATAATCATTCTAGCTAGTTATGTTTACATAATTTTCATTGCAGTATATTTTTTCCAGATGTCACTAAATATGCAGACAAATACAATATATGTAAATTTGATATTTCTTATATCCCAAAATTTTATCAATGAACTCATTTGCAATAGTTTAAAGTTTAAACATACTGTAATAAAATAGCAAGACGAACAATATTAGCGACGAAGAAAGTATTATTTATTACGAACTCAATATGGTAGCATTTGTATGTGAATACCATATGCACCAACAGTAAACCTCCCTATATAACAAATAATTCATTATTTCAATCAATAAACAAACACTGCAAACAAAAGGGTCCTCCAAACTCATTGGAGAATAAGCACAACTTTTTTCTCCACCAAGAACAAAGGGTTTAAGTGAGAGAAAAAGAATACTTAACACCTAGTGAGTGTTTTTGTGTGTGAGATAAAGAGGACAAAAAGGGTCTTCTATCAATCATACCAAAGCTGCTAAAATCATGTTACCTGCTCTCTTTCTTTTATTATGATTAATTGTATATTGGTGTCTGTCAATATCACTTTCTAAAAAAGATAAACAATGACATGGGTATGTATAAAACCCCTTGAAATCACCACTTTCTTTTCAATTTACTACTAGGCCTTTTTTGTTCTTTATTGGTTTTGATGATTTTCTTAATGTTAAACATGTGTCCTTGATTGAAACAAGATTAAGGATCTTAAACTATGTGTTTTTAATTAAATAAGTGATAATTTGTAACATAAATTTATAGTTATGGGTAATGTTAGTGGCAGAGAAGAGAAGAGTAAAGGGCATAATCAAGAGGAGTGTTACATAGGATGTGCTCATAGTCAAGTGCAAGTTAGCAGCAACTATCCTGCACATTTGCTTCACAACCCTTGGGCTTCTCAGGTAATTCAAGCTTGTATATGTGTTTGTGTGTGTGGGCTTACTTTAGCATACTCAAGATGCAATGTTTATGGTCAGTGGTGTACATATTTGAGGCAAATGTATGCACGGCAGGGTATGTGTGTGTGAACCATTTGAGCTTACAAATTTAGATTTTCCCACTTAGGGTTACTCAGTTTTCTAAGACTACTTTCATTTTTCTCCAATATTATCAAATGTTTTTCAACTTTGACCTGAAACATATATTATCGTGTGCAATATGCTATAGCGGTGTGCAATTGTGTTCAACTGATGACATAGCATCTGAATTGGGTAAAATTGATGAATGGCTTTCCGGCGACCATTTTATACAACTGGGATGACACGTTAAAACACTATTAGTTTTATGCAACTGAGATGATACATCATCAGTTAAATACTACTGGGACGCACATTGGCTTATGTAATCGAGTAATCATGGCCACGAGCCATTTTTTAAAAAGGCTCTAAACATAGGAACAATTGAAAATTGGGTGACTTGGAAACTCGGATACTATTTAGTGACATTTCTCAAAAAACTTCATACTGCAGTTGCATAAAGAAAGGGTGAGCATTACTATATGTTTTGTAGCAAAATAATTTTGTGAAAGAAAAAAGTCACTACAGTAAGCAGGAATATATATATTATTTCAGCCAAAATTTTTAAATGTGAACGGTGAAAATCCATGGCGATTAGCAAAAGAATTGTATATGAAGTAGTTTATTTGCTACAAGAAGTGAAGTAGGACTGCTCAGATAGTTAATATGATCAAAATCTATGAAACTTGATAGGGGTAACTTAAGATTGACTATTGTTTCAAGGGTTTAACATTTCTAGTTTGTGTATTGGTTGAATAAACCTAAGCAGGCTAACAATCTTGAGAAACCTGTAGAATCTGGGATTCTGGGAATACAAATGCATTGTGTGCTCAATTCATTCACATATTCATATTTTCACATATTCATATTTACTGAATAATATCTCGAAACTCAATCTTTTCAGGCCCATGTTACTCCTACACAAAATCCTAATCAGAATATGCAAATTCAAGAAGAGTTCAACTCTATAAATCAAGAAAAGATCATACCGACGGTGTTCAAGTGGATTCACGGTGGCACGCACGTTGCGGTCGAGGGATCATGGGATAACTGGAGAACAAGGTTCGCATAACTTTGCTACTTTTGTGTTAAAGTTATTTTTGCTTTTCTTGATCAATTTTTTTGAATGTTGTGTTTTCTCAGGGAGTTATTAGTGGGTTCGGGCAGTGATTACTCAATAGTTAAGGGTCTAAATGCGGGTGCTTACCATTATCGTTTTGTTGTTAATGGTCAGTGGACTTATGCTCCTGATTTACCACATGAAATCGATGTTTCAGGGAATGTGTTTAACGTTTTGGAATTGAAGGTATGCTACATTACTTACTATATTGTCCTGTTTTTCTGTTTACATTGTGCAGAATTTAATGTCCTGTTCTATCATTTTAGACCAAATGCGTGTTTGATAAAAGTTTGCATCTCTCAGTCCCAACAGAAATGCAATTACATGTAAACAACAGAACTGCAAGTTAAATCCTCTTCAAAACTAATTTATATGTGTAAACAACAGAATTTAATGTCCTATTCTTTGATAAAGGCGGGTAAGAAACTTGGTGAAGGTTATGCGTAAACAACAGAAATGCAAGTTAAATCCTCATCAAAAGTAATTTATATGTGGTGTTTGAATTTGCAATTTTGAAACTAATTATATGGTTATTGCAGTTTGAAGTTGCAATAAGGATTTATTAATGTTTAAATAACAGATTATGCTTCTCATTATCTGATAATTTTGCTTCCCAGATAATGCTCTTTGCGACATTTTATCTAGCGTTTATAAATAACTTGTGAAACACTAGAGCGTTTTTATTAATATGATTATTATGTCTGTAAACACCAGAAATACATACAAACATTAGCTACTATTGTTCACATTACAATACGTACAAATGTTACTACTGATTACGTAGTTCACTCATTTGCCTTTTGCAACATTGTCAAACTAGTTTTCATTTTTCCGCATCCCATACAAGGATGCAATTTTGAGCTCCATTCCTTTGATATAAAGATACACATGATGCCTATATAAAACCTTAAGTTTCAGCTTACATGAGGAAAAAAAACATTTTGACTTAATGATATTTCAGGATAATTACCCTGAAAATGTGAACGGAGATCAAGAACCCGAACGCCCATCTTCTCCAGCATCAAGCTACAACAATGCAACATTCACATTAGAAGATTTTCATGAGAAAATACCTGAAATGCCCCTGCTGCTACAACAAATGCCTCTAAATCAACCATCTTCCTCTAAGAACTACCAGGGCGCTCTTCAGAAGCCTTTATCAGCTAACTTGAACCATTTATACATTAAGAGAGACACTAGCAATCAGCCTGTAGTTGCTTTAAGTTCATCCCAAAGATTTGGCACCAAATTCGTGACAACGGTGCTTTACAAGCCATTCAAGAAAGTTAAAAAGTAAACACCTTTTGAGTTGTTGCTTGTTTTCCCTCTGTTTTTTTTGGTCTATGGGATTTTCAGATTGTAAACTGCATTTGAAGCCAGTTGAGTTTATAGTTCAGGAAAAAGGTAGGATCGATCTTGAGTTATATATAAAGATTTTAATGGCATTTATATTCATTTTGCAGTTTTAAGTTGAAATGATGTAGTTTTCGAAATTGACTGGATTAGCAGGTGATGAATTATGTTCCAATAAATCCTTATACAAGTTTGAGTTGGATATTTTGTTTAACTTATTTTTGTAGATTAGTTTTCTTTATTTTATTTTTTTTCAATCAATCAAATGAGTAAAATTAAGCAAATTAGATTTACAAAATGGGTTGAAACTTGTAACAACCCAAAGAAGGACCATACTATTAAAATGCGAAAATTAAAATGGGAAAAATCTTTAATAATGTACCATACTTGTCACAAAAATTACTTTCGTGTAGCGAAAAAAAAAATAGTCTTTCTACCCCTTATACTCGACTTTTTGTCCTTTTTGATGTATTTTCGTGACAGTTTTGCCCTTGGATTTTTAATAATTTGAGGGGCAAAAATGTCAATAATACATCAAAAAGGCCAAAAAAATGAAAGTTCAGTATATCAAAAAGCTATTTTTTTTGTTCGCTACACAAAAGTAATTTTTGTGACAAGTATGGTACATTATAAAAGATTTTTCAAAAAAAAAAAACACACTATCTTGTGTGAATTACACTAAACTGTCCTAGTCAAAACTATCATAATTGTTCAAATGCGGGAAAAAAAAGATGGAAGTGCTGCAAAATAAGCTATTCTAAGATCAGTAACAATAGTAGAACTATATGTAGGACAATTGAGTTTGCTAATTCGGCACACTTAATTCTACGATTATCAAAACTAGATTCACGGTCATAAAATATTTGTTGGAAGTGAATAGAAATCACAAAGTCCAGGCATTTCTTAGGACATAAACCGCGTCGTTGTCTAAATTTGAGCAGAATGAATCCAAAGCTCGATTAAATTAGTAAGTACTTCGTATCTATTTTAACTTTACCTTTTTGTCACAAGGGCTTGAATGGGGTAACACAGAATTTTTATATCTTTATTAAAATGATCTGTAAAGTTATGACTCACAAGTAATAAATATATTTTAGATAATTTTTAAGCTAGTTAATTTGTTTGGAAGTGTAACATTCCGAAACTCATTCCATTATTTATAAATTAAGATTTATATTAAAAAGTTAATGGAACGAGTTTTATTTATTTATTTATATATTTAGTGGTTATTTAAATGAATAAATAATAAAAAGGTGGAATGGTATTGAGTGTAATCATCTAAGGAGTCAAGGGTAAACTGGTAATTTCATGTAAGTGAAACCATATGCGTAAACCTAGACATGAGTTTATAAATAGATGCAAATATAAGGCCTACGGTTGTGTTCAATATTTGTGTCTCCTGATAATGGTAACGATGGTGAAGATTGTTGATACAAAAGTTAGGCGTTCCTAGTTTGGGCTCTTGCTCTCGTATCAATTCGCTCTTAATGCTTGAAACCTGCGCACTAAGAAAACAAACAAACACCGTTAGGCTTATCGTGGGATTGTCTCCCACGATTATCCTCTGGCGTGAGAGTAAGTAATCGGTTTTAGGGTTCTCGTAAAGAGTTTAGGGTTTTGTAAATCGTACCTTTAACGAGAGTTATGTCATTCCTTATATAGGTGCAGAATCCTCGTAGGTTTCTTGCTCCTTACGTTTCGCACACATGGTGCTTATCCAGGTTAAGGATATCTATTCCGTAATTAGAAGATCCTTATCTATGCCCGGGTAGTTTGGTTGGGTTTGGGTCTACGTGAGCCCAATCTCATTATCAATGCTGCCTAAGTTATAATAGCCCACTCATGGTGGTTTTGGGCCTTAGTGATGTTTATCATTTTGGCTCGTGGCCCAAATATAGACTATACGTCATCATGTCCCCCCAGTCTAGTGTGTGCAGCTCGTAGCCGCGGATGCTAGACTAGTGAGGACAGTGGTAAGCGTGGCGGGACAGATTTAGAAATTTGCCGCCCATTATGAAGAAATATGTATCGAGTCCTAGATATTTCAAAAAAGTGCCTCGGAAAACGGGGGATGTGTCCACGTGTTCCTTGGAAAACGGGAAAAAGTGCATGTACCTTTCATATTCTAGCCACACGTTTTATGAGTGGGATCCACGTGGGCTTCATCTAGGGTTTTTGATGACCTATATAAGAGTCACCGCCTCCCTTTTACCAAAAATACACTGTAAAAAACACACATTCACCATTTTTCATTTCTTCAAAGTGTTTTTCAAAGAAGTCAACTGTTTCATTAGGTAATTGCGTATGCGCATCCTAGTAGATCTTGTTATACTATAAAAATCGTTGCTCAGTTAGAGGAGTTTCGCTCTGCGATGGATGAGGATGACGTGCGTCAGTTCTCATCTGATTACTTCATTTATCTGGATGTGCATCCAGAGGCCCCGGACGTCGATGCGTGTATTGCCGATTTCCCCGAAGGGAAGATAGGGTTATACACGCGCTTTTTTGAGTACGCTAACTATCGCGTACCAATATCCTTATTTTTTAGCAACGTGCTCAATTTCTATCACCTTCATATCTCTCAGCTGCACTGTATAGGTGCGGCGAAGATATCAAACTTTGAAGTAAACTGTCGTTTACTTGCAATAAACCCGACCGTCGACCTATTCCGTGCGTTTTACCACACAACGTGGTCGCATGGATGGGTATCCTTTGCGAAGCGTGCGGGGAGCCTTCAGTGTTATACCGATAAGGTAGATTCCTTGAGGCATTGGAGGGAGTATTTTTTTCTGGGTTGATGATGTGGTGTTTCCTTCCCCATTTGAGTTTTATACTCAAGAGACGCTGCCGGGGGATGGGCGCCCCACACCCGGTTTGTATAGCTTGGCAGATGCGCAGACTATTGATGTAAACCGCATCCCCATTAACCCTTATCCTGAGGAGTTTTTGGTGTACATGGGGTTGAGTCGCAACTATTTCCATGGTGCTGACGAGGTGCCAACCTTCATTGATGAGGAAGGCCGGGGTGGGTGTTCATACCTTTTAATTGTTCGCTTCAAATAATATAAGTTTTTCTGTATGCGCGCTTTTAATAATTAACCTGTGTTTTGTTATTTGTTCATGTGTTGCGCAGAGATGGATTTGTTTGCTGTAGTGAAGCTTGAGAAGCCGAAACAAGTGACCGTTGGTGTGCGCCCTCTGAGAGGGGATGAGCAACCGCTCTTGGATGCGACTGCTGGGCATCTGACTGTGTTGGGGCCAGCTGGTCATGAAGATTCGCCCCCTCGTCTTGTGACGCCAGTACAAAGCGTGGCTCCTACTGTGGAGTCTGCGGATGTGGAGAAGTTACAGGCTGAATCTTCTAACAGCGTAGAGGTAGTAGAGCCTCAGGGGGTAGCGCAGAATCTGAAGCGCAAGGGAGAGGATGATGCCCCTGGTACTTCCGAGAGGAGGCGTCATTTGATTGCGGATGCAGAGTCGTCCGCGGAGGATGATACATCCGCAACTGGCGTGGAGAAGGAGACTGCAAAGGCTTCTCCGCTTCTGTAAGTGATGTTCCACATTCCTCCTTATTCTTTATATATATATATATATATATATATATATATATATATATATATATATATATATATATATATATATATATATATATATATATATATATATATATATATATATATATATATATATATATATATATATATATATTATTACTTGTCGTAATATGCGCTGACTTGCTTCCTTATTCATTGTAGTGACCATGCTGCGAAGGGTGATGCGGCATTTGTGGAGAGTGTGGTCCCTCCTCAGAATGAAAACGTGGAGGAGGGAGTGAAGGTGGCTGAGGATGTGTCTGCGCAGCAGCTTGGTGGAGTTGGCTGCTACTGCTGAGCGTCAAACTGAGCTAGTTGCTCAGTTGAAGACGCGATATGTCGGGGAGAGCAGCACTCTTGCCCAGAAAGATGAGGAGATAGCTCTTCTCCGTGCGCAGCTGGCTGAGGCGCAAGCGGAGGTGGGATCCTTCAAGGCGCACGCAGACAAGGTCACTGGCGAGAAGTTGACCATGATGGCTGAGCTGCAGCACGCGCGCGGAGAACTTCATCAGTTTAGGGCCAACCTTACCTGGGTGGTAAGGTATCTTGAGGAGAAGAAGGACGAACATTTTGAGAACATTAATGAGTTCCGCGTGCACATGGAGAAGATTATTCAGGTGCAGGAGGAGAAGCTGCGTGGCCTGAGCATAGACTTTGATGAGGAATTATACCCTCACCTGATGTCTACCATAGCTAAGTGCAGGTACGTCCTTACATATTTTCCTGCAATGTTATATTCGTTGGTTTGTCTCTTCTAATGCAATTTGTTTCTGTTTATGTAGGTGGTTGATCAGTCATGGCTTGCGCTTGGCTGCGATGGGCACCTTGGAGTCTCTGGAAGTATTGGAGACCTTTGGAAAGGTGGTTCAGTGCGCTGTGGAGCGTGGTAGGGCGCAAGCCATGGAGGAGCTTCATGAGGCTAAGTTGCTGAAGGTGGCACTTGCTGAGGTGCCTGCTTACAATGCCAATGCGTATGACGAGCAGATGAAGGCGATGGAGGGAATGAAGCTGCTTGAGCTTCCTCATATTGCGCGGCTGGAGCGCGACCAGGATAACCCTATAAAGGTAATTATGGAGGGTTTGACCCTGGGGCGCCATATCTTGGAGGATGCAGAAGCGCAGCCAGACTACTTTCTCAAGCCTGATGAGTCGCAGCTGCAGGTTCCTGTTTTTGCACAGCCACGCCATATGTTGAATCTCTTTGTTCTTGAAAAGGATATTCCTCTTAAGGAGGTGTTGGAGCTGCACGCAGAGAGAGCTGCCAAGAAAAAGGGGATTAAGGGCAAGGCCGTCTTATGCGGTGTGGGCGCTGCGCATATTCCCAGGTCAGATGGGATTCCTGTTAGTGTAGCGACCGTATCGCCTAAGGATGCGTTGCTCTTGAGAAAGCTTCAAGAGGCAGGAAGCTCCGCTGCCCCAGAAGATAGTCCTTAGCATCGTCATATCATATAGGCTTTTTGTGACTTGTATACTTTTGTATAAATAACAAATGATATCTTTTGCTTGTTATTGCATCCGTTCGTAAGTTATCAAAAAAGATCAATTAAGATATTCCTTTGGTTTGAACTTATGTTTAAATTAAGTGCGTGGCTTAAGATAAATTTTAAGTATGAAAATAAACTTGCATTATTTTTGCAAAGTTTTATTATGTGACCAAGAGTCTTGGCTCATTATTTGCTAAGTTGGTACAGTGTACGTGATATTTGCGCATCCTTCGTGGGATGCGCAAGAAAAACTTACTTCAACATCTCGAAAGTAAGGCGCTTAGCAAGGATACGTAATCCAATGTTTATGGGTTTGCAACCCTCTTACTCAACGAGTTAGTTAGTAGGTTTACTCATCCTTTATGCCATCGTGGGTCTTAATTAGTGCATGCACGCCATGTAGGCAATATAGTATAACAATATTGAGACATATAAGAATGTACGCAATATAGTAAAATGTGTTATAGAGTTAGCTAGAAACCATAACGTTTTATTGATACTTGCAAGTTTTTGAAAAAGTAAAAAACAATTCCTAATAAAGAAAAGAAAAAACAAACAATTATTGGGCACATACTAAAGTGCAAAGTTGTCTGTTTGTGGGCCGTAGCCTTTCCTAAAGATAGCATCTTTTGAGGTTGCAGATATTCCAGGTGCGCGCCAGGTCGTGACCTTCCATATCGCGCAACCTGTATGCACCATTGCCTAGTGCATCAGTGACCTCGTAAGGTCCTTCCCATTTTGGTCCAAGCTTGCCTGTGTCTTCTGTGTGGCTCGCGTCGTTAGCGCGGTATACGAAGTCTCCTGGCCTGAAGGAAGTATGTTTGACTTTTGCGTCATAATACTTCTTCATTTTTGCTTTTGCCTTTGCTTCGCGTATAGCTGCGCGTTCACGCCTTTCTTCTAGCAAGTCCAAGTCTATGCGCCGCTCCTCGTCATTTGTTGTGACGTTGACCTCTGCTGTTCGTATAGTTGGCATCCCTATTTCAGCTGGTATGACAGCTTCTGTCCCATAGACAAGAGAAAATGGTGTGTCTCCGGTACTGGTTTTGATTGTGGTGCGGTGCGCCCATAAGACATGTGACAATTCGTCCACCCACTTTCCTTTGTGTCTGTCGAGGCGTGCTTTTATCCCTTCGCCTAAGCTGCGATTCGCGCACTCAACTAAACCATTGGTTTGTGGGTGTTTTACTGAAGCAAAGTGTTGTGTGATGTTCAATTGCGCGCACCAATCTTTGAATGGGTTGTCACAGAATTGTTTCCCATTATCTGATATGATTTCACCTGGTAGTCCAAAGCGACACACAATATTGTCCCATACGAAGCGTTTTACCTGATTGCCCGTGATACTCACCACTGCCTTTGCCTCAATCCACTTTGTAAAGTAGTCTATGGCTACGATGAGGAATTTTAGCCCTCCCGCTGCAACTGGGAAAGGGCCTGCGATGTCAATGCCCCATTTATAGAATGGCCATGGTGAGGTGATGGGGGTTAGCTCTTGTTGTGGTTGGCGCAGAAGTGGTATGTGTACTTGGCAATTGCTGCATTTTTTTATCATATCTCGCACATCGCGGTGCATAGTAGGCCAATAATATCCTGGCCGTAGAGCGCGCGCTACAACGGACTGTGGTCCTGAGTGCATGCTACATGATCCTGCATGAATTTCTTGGAGTACATAGTCTGCTTGAAGAGGTCCAACACATCGGAGCCAAGGTTGTAAGAAAGAACGTCGATATAGGATGTTATCCCGTAGTTCAAATCGCTGCGCTGTGCGTCGCACTCTTCGAGCGTCCTTAAGATCTTGTGGTAAGATCCTTTGCCGATGAATTCAATGATAGGTTTCATCCACGTAGGATCTTGTTCTTCTATCACCGTGGATACTTCCATCTCCAAGATTGATTTATTTTTTAGAGTTTCCACCAATACCTGTTTTGATAGGTGCGCAAAGCTTGTAGATGCAATCTTGCTAAGCTTTCCTGTTGTCCCCTCTAGGTACTTGTTTGATTGTGAACCTATCAAAGTTCTGAATTAAGGATTTGGTTTTTTCCAGGTATTGGATCATGTGTTCATCCTTGGCTTCATACTCGCCTAACACATGGTTAGCTACTAACCTGGAGTCTACGTTTGCTTCTAGGTTGCGTACACCCATTTGAATTGCAATACGTAGTCCAGCAAGTAGGGCTTCGTATTCTACCTCGTTGTTTGTGGCTGTGAATTCGAAGCGCAGCGCGTAGGTGAACTCCATTCCTTCTGGATTAGTAAGAATAAGGCATGCGCCTGATCCATCCACGCATGAGGATCCATCTGTGAACAGAATCCAGGGTTCCTGTAGATCTGTTTTGGTTGTTGAAGTTGGACTATCGGTATCTGGATTTTCAATAATAAAGTCGGCTAATATCTGCCCCTTGATTGCAGTGCGTGGTCTATACGAGATGTTATACTCGCTTAACAACACACTCCACTTGTGTAGCCGTCTTGATGCGTCCGGTTTAGAGATAACTTGTTTGATTGGCTGGTCTGTGATTACAGCTATGGGGTGCGCTTGAAAGTATCTGCGCAGTCTTTTATCTGCGAATACTAGGACTAAGACCAGCTTTTCCATGGCGCTGTAGTTAGTATCTGTTTTCTTCAATGCTTTGCTTACAAAGTATATGGGTGTCTGGACGGAGTTTCTATCTGTCAATAGTACTGCGCTAACTGCTCTGTGGGTTGCAGATAAGTACATGATTAACTCTTCCCCTAGTCGTGGTGCGACAAGTTTGGGGAGTGATGCCAGATGCTGTTTTAGCTGTTGGAAAGCTTCTTCTGCT
This sequence comes from Artemisia argyi, assembly GCA_030686995.1. Classification (NCBI taxonomy): domain Eukaryota; kingdom Viridiplantae; phylum Streptophyta; class Magnoliopsida; order Asterales; family Asteraceae; genus Artemisia; species Artemisia argyi. The sequence continues at coordinate 207,657,583 of CM060702.1, read as the reverse complement.
TCAGTGCTTCCTTAGTCCAACGAAATTCTCCCTTTTTGGTGCACTTCGTGAGTGTTTTAAAGAGAGGAAGTGATTTGTCTGCTGACTTAGACAAGAAACGGTTTAGCCCAGCTAGCTTTCCGTTTAATGACTGGACTTCTTTGAGTGTGCGCGGTGAGGGGAGATCGATAACAGCTTTTGTTTTTTCTGGGCAAGGCTTGATTCCATCAGGTTCTATTAGGTATCCAAGGAACATGCCTTCTGTCGCGCCAAAGGTGCACTTCTTGGGATTTAACTTCATGTTTATTTTTCCTAATGTTTTGAATGTTTCCTCGATGTCGCGCACCAATTCATCCTCTGTGTGGCTCTTGATGACAAGGTCGTCAACGTAGACTTCCAAGTTTCGACCTACTTGTTTTTCGAAAGTTGTGTCCACCAATCGCTGGTATGTTGCGCCTGCGTTTTTTAGGCCAAAGGGCATTTTCGTATAGCAATAGACCCCTTGCCTTGTGTGGAAAGCTGTTTTTTCTTTGTCCTCCACTACCATCTGGATTTGATGGTATCCTTTGTATGCATCTAGGAAGCACTTGAAAGGACATCCACACAGGGATTCTACTTTCCAGTCTATCTCCGGCAGTGGATAGCAGTCCTGTGGGCATGCCTTGTTGAGGTCTGTGAAGTCCACGAACATTCTCCAACTGCCATCACTCTTCTTTACCATCACTGGATTAGAAAGCCAGTCGTGATAGTATACTTCGCGCATGATGCCTGCGTCTACAAGTTTATGTACTTCTTCCAGAATAGCTTTTGCGCGATCTGGAGCCTGGCCGCGCTTCTTCTGTCGTATTGGGGGATATCCTTGTCGGATTTGTAGCTTGTGCTCCGTGATAGAGCGTGGCACTCCGGTCATGTGCTTTGGTTCCCACACAGAGATATTCAGGTTCTTTTGCAAGAGTGCGCACACGGCTGCTTTACCTTTGTCAGATAAAGATCCTCCAATCGAAATTTGTTGATCTGGGTAATCGGGGTGAATAGCGACCTTTAAGTTTGGTGTTTTTTCTGCGCGCTGTTCTGGAATATTCTCCACCTCACTGGTTACTGCGTTGCATTCTTTGGGTGGTACTGTGGTGTTGTAGAGGGTGACAATTCCTCCTTCTACTGGAAATTTTAGCATCCCATGTGTTGTGGATGGTACAGCGCGCATAGATGATATTCCAGGTCTCCCAATGATACCGTTGTACGGTGAGGGAGACTTGATTACCATGAAATTTATCCATGCTGCTGTTGAGTGTTGTTCATCGCCCACAACTACAAGTAAGCGCAATTGCCCCATAGGCCAAATCTTTTCTCCTGTGAATCCAGTCAGCGAAGTTGTGGCTGGTATCAATTTACTTTGTATCTCGGGTCGCAGCCTTTTGAAGCAATGCTCATATAGAATGTCTGCTGATGCCCCTCCATCGATATATATGCGGCGAATCTCGTGTCCCCCAGTATGTATCTCAATAGTTAGTGGCTCTACTACTGCGTTGTCCGCAGCTAGAGTGGGGAAGGATATTTCCTTTTCTGAAAAGAACCTTTGACTGACTTTTTGTTTCGTCTTGCGTTGCCATGACTGTATCATGTAGATGATGTCCGCTTTGTCTTTGAGAGGTTCTTTTTTGCCCCCATTCCTTTGTTTGTCGTTCCCTTCTTTAATGTTCTTTACGAGGTGATCCATTCTACCTTCCCTTACTAATTTTTTAATTAGTTGTCGTAGCTGGACGCACTCTGTTAGCCTTGCTATTTTATAAAAGATAACGTCACACATAAAGAAATGGACTAGATATCATACAAATAGTACTTTAGGGACTATTATTGTAATATAGGCAAACATGTGATGTAATGAGCCTATAAATACCCCTCATGACTCTCCATGAGGGGTGTGGGAAAGTGTGTGTATTGTTTCATTTATTCTTTGTTAATATAAACCCTTTTCTCCACCTTTCTCTCTCTACTTTCTCTCTCTAGAATAATGATGTATTTTCATCAACCGCGACCTCCCGAACGTGTTTCTTGGTCATAACAAGTGGCATCAGAGCTAACCGGGGGCGAATCGTGGTGTTTTTGTGTGAAAAAATTGTGTTTTTGGGTGAAATAACGGATCTGGTACTGTTCATCTAAAGTTTGTCGAGTTTGAAAAATTTTTCGAGTTAGAAAAATGTTATCGAGTTAGCATGTTTTCTTATCGAGTTTGGATACTTCTTATCGAATTTGAATAAATGTTTACCGAGTTTGGAAATATCCTTACCGAGTTTGGATACACGTTTACCGAGTTTGGATTTTCTATCGAGTTAGATATTTTGACTTATCGAGTTAGGATCTAAAGTTGGCGAGTTAGCCTGTTCACCTAATCGTTTATCGAGTTAGGTTTTTTGTGGCTTATACCTAGACGAAACTCTGCCAAAATCAATTAAGGTTTATCGAGTTAGGATCCAAGGTTATCGAGTTTGAGGTATTATCGAGTTAGGGGTAGTACCGAGTTTGGAGCTTATCGAGTTTGGGGCTTATCGAGTTTGAAGGTTACCGAGTTAGGAGATTATCGAGTTAGGAGATTATCGAGTTAGGGGCTACTATCGAGTTAGCCAAAAAAAAAAAAAAAAAAAAATTTGGCGGGAAAATTTGAGTAAAATTTATTTTTGAGAGAAGACTAAACGTTCCATTTTTACGCGAGATTCAAAATTTGGTATAACGTTGAGAATTTTGGCCCGAAATTCAAATTTTTAGGCCAAAATTCAAATTCTTTCGGTGAAATTTTGCGTAAAAATTTTCAAAACTCAAATTTTTCTGGTAACCTTAGAATTGCATTTCATAGTGATTTCCAAATTATGGGCGAGAAATTTTTCCAATTTTATTTTTGGAGGGAAAATACGAAATCACTACGAATCACCCGAAATAGAATTTCAAGCTTCACCAAAACACACCACGAATTGCTTAAACGATCCTGATCAAGAATCACATTCAAATGACAACGGCTAGTATCAGATTTTTGTGACTACGGAGTTTTTGTACGATATTGCTTATTTGGGTTTAAAGTTCATTTCACGGGCATGTGTACTTATTTATCTCAAAGTCTAGGGGTGGATGGATGCATGACTTTCGGAGATACTTGTTTGGGCAAACACTGGTAGAGATAGTGATTAAGACTTGGATTATCTAGTTATACCCGATGTAAGGAGTTACATTGTAGTACTCACGGGTTATAGCTATCACTTTAAGGAGTTACGTTGTAGTACTCAGTGTCACATGAACTTGTGGAGATTCCAAGAGGTGAATATTTCATATACTGTTTGTTGGTTTGGGTATATGGCACTACCTATGCTTAAAGGAGTTACATTGTAGTGCTCAGTATAGGTTCTTAGTCACACCTTCGTACAAGATTAAGTCACATATCTATGAGATGTTTACTTCATTCTCAAATTGGTTATATTGGGTTCTCTCCATACAGTGGTCATTTACTAGCTGGTTGGAATTTGAAGAGGTCGCTTAAGGTTGAAGAGAAGAGAAGAGATTGTAGAATCAAGAGAGTCATATCCTATCAGCATATTCTCACAAATTATGCTTTCATGGTCTATCTACATTGCATTAGAAATGTAAAGTACGGGTAATTTTGGCATGTACACACAATAGTATGATGATTTCGATACATCGCAACCATCAGGAGGGAGAAGAACATGCCAAAAGAAGTAGTGTTTCATCTCTAGTACGATTGGTTGTTCGAGGGAATTGTGCTTACACTAGAACCGAAGAAGTACTAATGATGTGTACATCGGAGCGTATTACCAACCTTCTGTGCAATACTATGTGAGTTATGCTATGATGCTCCCAGAACGACAACCACGGTGCAAACTCATTAGTATCTATCTTATCCGCTGCGAGATGAGAAGAGAGTTGTCTGTTCAGGAGGGAGCAGAAGAAAAAGAATAAAGGCTCACTAGTTAGGAGGGAGTAATAACCTAACTAGACCATTACAGTTGAAGTTCAGAGCTACAAAGACCTTTGCCGTCAGTGTCAAAGATCATACGCCGAGATCGTCGGAAGAGAGAACTTCAAGTCTGCCTCAGTATCTAGACTACAGAGACTCTGCGCTTCAACAACGTCAACATACTTTACTATTGTTGTAATTTACATGTTTATGTGTTTATAGGTCTCATTGTATCCATTCATGTGTGACGATATCTTGGAGGGAGATTGTTAGCCTTGCTATTTTATAAAAGTTAACGTCACACATAAAGAAATGGACTAGATATCATACAAATAGTACTTTAGGGACTATTATTGTAATATAGGCAAACATGTGATGTAATGAGCCTATAAATACCCCTCATGACTCTCCATGAGGGGTGTGGAAAAGTGTGTGTATTGTTTCATTTATTCTTTGTTAATATAAACCCTTTTATCCACCTTTCTCTCTCTACTTTCTCTCTCTAGAATAATGATGTATTTTCATCAACCGCGACCTCCCGAACGTGTTTCTTGGTCATAACACACTCGTTGGTTGTATGGCCTTTTTGGCCATGATATTCGCAGTATTCATTCCCTATGCGCTTGTCCTCTGCGGTACGCATTGGCGGAGGTTTTGGGAAGTTTGCTCCTTCTGTTACAAATATTTCCCTCGGGGTCTTTGTGAGAGGGGTATACTTGTCATTATCTCGTCCACTGTGATAATTCTTGCTGCGGTTGCTATTCTGATCATTGGATTGTCTCCTAGGCTGTTCTTGTTGCCTATAATTTGAGTAGCCTTTTTTGATGTCCGCAGCGGCTGCTTCTCCTTGGATGAAGGATCTTGTGCGCTTCGTTAGCTCATCGAAGGTTTGAGGAACCTTGTCGTTTAGCTTCCGAATGAGTTCTGGGTTATTAATCCCATTCATGAACCCTGAAATTTTTAGGACCTCGGGACACGCTTTGACATGTATACACTCATCTTTAAAGCGTTCCATAAAAGTACTAGTTGATTCTCCTTGGCGCTGTTTTACTCTGGCTAGTTCAACAGGGTTTTTAGCGCATTTCTTTCTTTGGGTGAAGTTTAAACGGAATGCTTTCCGCAATTCTTCAAACCCGCCAATGCTCCGTCGTGGGAGCTTGCTAAACCACATGCGCGCATTCCCTACTAAAGTGGAATTAAACATATGGCACCACACAGGTTGTGGCCAATTTTTGATAGTAGCAGCCGATTCGAAAATTTTTAGGTGCTCATCCGGATCACCTGTTCCATCATATGTTTTGACATTAGTGGGCATGCACCTCCTCTTGTGATCGGAGTAATCGCTGATGCGCCGTGTAAATGCATCAATTTTCTGGTGACGCCACGGGAGAGACATATCTTCGTCTTCTTCTTCGCGACGTTTTCCTCTAGCCTTCCAATGTCCTGTTTCCTTATCCTCGTTGTCCGAGGAGTCATTGGAGGAGGAGTAATCTCTTTTGCGGCGCTTGCGCCAGCTTCCTTCAGAGGAAGAGCTTGAGGGGCTTTCACTTGGGGATATTCTCCTCCCTAATCTGTCGTGAATTCTTTTGCTCCCAGACCTGGAGGAACCTTCGCTTGGTGTATGTTGAGGTCCTAATCTGTCTTGTATTCTACGACTACCAAGTCTGGAGTGAACATTAGTGCGCCTCTCGCCATCTTCATATTCTTCTGAATATTGTGAGTTAGATGTCGTACCCAGCCTATCATGGATAGTGGTACGTCTTTCATTATTTTTGCGTCTTCCTTGTAGGTGACGCGGCGGCGATGCATCGCGTTCAGGACCAAAGTTGAGCCGGGCTTGCAGGCTCGTACTCGACCTTCTCCTCGCTTTTTCTTGCATGAGGGCGGTTAAAGTTTCGTAATTTTGGGATACAAAATTACTCAACGTTAGGTTAGGTGCGTCCTCATTCGCTGCAAGAATATCTGCTTCAGTATTGGGCACCCTATCTCGGTTAGGTGCACCTGGCGGCACAATGTTGTCCACTGTAGGTGTCGTTTGGTGAGGAGTATTGAAGAGGGTGCGCTGGAGTTCTTAAACACTTGGGACTACGGTAGTGACTTGGGTAGTACTTACAGGCAATTCCACCGCTGGGAGAGGTTGGGTTGGTCCCGTTTCTTGGTGACCAGGCGCACTGGTTGTCCCAGAGGCCTGCCTAGGGGTCGAATCTTGTTGATTCTTCCTCTGGGGGTCACGTGTTTTTTCCAACTGCTGAGTCCGCTGGCTTGAATTTTTATTCTTCGTCATTCTAGTTTCTTAGTTTTTTAGTCGTAGGTCCCACGGATGGCGCCACTTGTTGATACAAAAGTTGGGCGTTCCTAGTTTGGGCTCTTGCTCTCGTACCAATTCGCTCTTAATGCTTGAAACCTGCGCACTAAGAAAACAAACAAACACCGTTAGGCTTATCGTGGGATTGTCTCCCACGATTATCCTCTGGCGTGAGGGTAAGTAATCGGTTTTAGGGTTCTCGTAAAGAGTTTAGGGTTTTGTAAATCGTACCTTTAACGAGAGTTATGTCATTCCTTATATAGGTGCAGAATTCTCGTAGGTTTCTTGTTCCTTACGTTTCGCACACGTGGTGCTTATCCGGGTTAAGGTTATTTATTCCGTAATTAGAAAATCCTTATCTATGCCCGGGTAGTTTGGTTGGGTTTGGGTCTACGTGAGCCCAATCTCATTATCAATGCGACCCAAGTTATAATAGCTCACTCATAGTGGTTTTGGGCCTTAGTGATGTTTATCATTTGGCTCGTGGCCCAAATATAAACTATACGTCATCAAAGATAGTGACAGAGGAGACACAGATATTGCACACAACCCTATGTTTCATTATTGCATCTATAGGCTCATGTCTAGTTTTCTTATATGAATACACTTACATGTAATTACTAGTTTACCCTTGACTCCTTAGATAATTACACTCAATGCCATTTCATGTCTTTATTATTATTTTAAATAATCACGTTAATATATAAAAACTCATTCCATAAATTTTTAATATAAATCTTAATTCATAAATAATAGAACTGAGTTTCGGAATGCTACAGAAAGTATTTCAGTATAAAATTCTAATTTTTTACTTTAAATTAAATAAGTTACAACTAAGTTTCTTCATACTTCTAGCCGTTTCATACAACAATTATTTAAATTGCAAGATTTTGGTATTACTATGTTTTAGAAACGATCAACGAAAGTCATATTTAGATAGGCATAGCCACAGGCCCACAAATAACAACAAAATACAAGACTTCACAAAGTCCAAGTCAATGTTGTAGTTTCCTTCCAATTGTTCAATTTTGTCTTTAAGGGAACTTCACAATAAAAAGAAGCTTAAAATTCAACACCACAGCAAAAAGAAGTAAATATTTAATTTTTGATAATTATATTAGTGAAAGATAAGTTTTTGATAAATTTATACAAACTTCTTTTTCTTAATTGACAAATTTTATTTTTTATTTCTTTTTTTTTTTTTGGCTATAAATTAGATCTTATTAGAAATGCCACTTAAACTTTAAGGGTTGTTTGGTAAATTGTAACTTGCCCTGCAAGTTTTTTTAGAATTTGGATACTATTTTATGACGGTTTTTTTAGTCTATAAATAGGGATCATTGGCATTAGTTTTCTTTGTACTTTTTGAATAATAGTTTGGTATCTTTTGAATTTGTGGTTTGTACCGTTTAAATTAGAATTTGGTGCTTTTGGAATTAGAATTTATCTTTGAATTTCATTTTGTATTTGGTTTGATAATTTTAAATAAAGCTTCTGTTTCTTATTTTATTTGTTTGTTTAGTTTGAACTACCAACAGATCTTAAAGGGTTTTTTTTTTTTTTTTTTTTTTTTTTAATTGATGAACAGAAGCTTAAAATATTTTATGCTATTTTTCATTTCATAAGAAGGAAAAATTTCTTTAAATTGGCATGTAACTAAATTGTTTTATCAGTTACTCATGAATAAATTTCCAGTTTGATCAACAATGAGAAATTTGCTAGTCAATGGTGACAGAGTCTGATTTTTTTTTTTTTACCTATATCAGTGACAAATGTGCAAATCTTATTCTATTTTTAAAAATTTATTTATATCTAGATAGCACAATAGCAAATCTTATTCTATGTTGAAATTAAAAACCGATCAACAACTCGAGTTTAAGAGCAAAACCATATTGTGATTTCCATAAAAACATTAGCTAAAAGTCTAAAACACCAAAACTCAACAACCATTCTACAGTCTACACTAAAAAGAAATTGTTGCATTTATTTTTGTTCGTCGCAGTGATTCCGACCTCATTCGTTCTTTCATTTTACTTATAAACTCCGCGCATCGTTTATTCAATTCCTCTGTTTCCTCTAACTCCCCTGTTTCATATTCTTCAACAACAACACATTCCCCTGTTTGCTGAACTTCAAACTCATCATTAATAACCGAAACAACGTTCTCATCATCCGTGACACAAATCCGAGTCCCTTTTCGCTCAATTTCATCATATTCCTCTTTAATTGCCACCTTTTGTATATTCATTTCATATGTGATCACTGATGGAGTCTCTTTTAGTGAAGACCCTTGTGTCGAATCGAAGTTTTTGATCAGGAAGGCAAGAATTACATTGCATAGGAGAAAGATATAATGTCTGTCGTTGTAATCTGTGAAAATCGAGAAATGATAAGTGTAGGAACATAGAGATACGAAAGACGAGAACACGAAAATGAATATGAAGATTGAGATGATGTGATTGAGTTTGATGAAGTTTTTTTTTGGTGTTAATTTGATGATATTTTTCTTCATTTGATCTAAGTATATCTTCATTGTAGCAGAGGTTTATGTTGAAAAATAAAATGAAGATGGACAATGTGATGATGATGGTTTAGTTGCATGATGTGATGTCAATATATAAGTTCAAAAAATAGAGAATTACCAAACTACCCTTGATAAAAAAACAAAAGAGAATAGTGTATTTGAGCCCCAAATAATAAGTTTTGATTTTTGATTTTTGATTTTTGATTTTTTTTTTATTTATTTTTTTTCATTAACAAAGATTATATGCTTCTTTTAGCTATGAAAAATAGTGTTTTGAGACAAAAGAAAAGTTATATCATTGCATTAGAACATTTGTCAACTTGTTTAGCAGAACGAGCTATACCCGTTAAGTCTTGTACAAGTTAAATATACAGAGTATGTAGTGAACTAAGCAACTAATAAGCCTAAACACAAGTGAACATAAAACTATCTAAATATTACCTTATACGCGAATTATACTAAGGTGTCTAATAAGAATGTAACCAGACCCAGAATCAAGAGTTATCAGGGTCATTTATGAAAAGTACTGAAAATCGTAACCCAAAATTAAAGACCGGGTTCATTTTAGAAAAATTGATATATTTAACATAATTTTAAATTACTCAAGAAAATCCATGGGTTCCCGTGCAACCCCGAACCCCCCTCGGTCCGCCACTGAATGTAACTTATCTGTCAAACTTTAAGCAAAATACATGTTTCTAAGCTTTCGACTAAAGAGTAAGGAGTAGTTTAAATCGCCATATGATATTAATCTATATAAATAAATTGAAAGATAATTTGTAAACAAATAAGTAACTATGAAAACTCATAGAATGAGATATTTGTAGTTTTACTACGTTTCTACAACAACAATACTCAATTCTGTCACTAACAGTATACGAGTGATAAGTTATAAACAATCGTAATTCTATGTGAATGCAAAGGCTATTTCCATGTGTGATTTCACTACGTAGGTTGGATTTAAAACAAAAAGAGATGATTTGCGGACTCTACAAAATAATTAGGACACTTAAATTTATAGTTTTTAAACATTTATACCCTCACATGGGTGAAAATTTAAAAATAACTGTAAGGGTATAAATGTCTAAACAAAATAAATTTGAGTGTCTTAATTTATAGAGTGTGTAAATCACTTCCCTTAAACAAAAAGTGTTGTTCAAATAATCAAATGTTAGAACAAGTCAAAGTCTACTAGCAAGTCAAGTTATAAATTACTCTACTAGGAAAAAGCCAGACACGGTGGACCCAATGGGCTTTGGAAACACGGTTGTTGTGTCAAATGGGAATTCAAACTTTCAAAGGAACCTTCCATTCCAAAAGCCCAACAAACACTTTATGACGTTTATAAAGAAATTAAAATATCAGAGAGAATTAATCATCATATACTCATTAAAATTTTAATATTTACACATTCTTTCAAAATAAAAGATTTTAATATGTAATGCATTATACTAGTACTTCTTATTAAGTAAGTGAAAGAAGTCTTAAAAAGCTTTCTAAACTTACGACACACGCACATAAAATATATATATATATATATATATATATATATATATATATATATATATATATATATATATATATATATATATATATATATATATATATATATATATATATGTTAAAGAAACCCAATAAACTATATATGTACCGTCCTACAAAGCATCGATATATCACCAACTTATTATCGCCCAACAAAAATTGTGTCAAATTGAGATTGAGATTCTCTCAAGTTAGAATGAACATGACCGGTCATGTTTCCTCACATAAAAAATTGGGAGGTCGAATGCGAGGCCCGGTCTTTCTTTTGTTTGTGAAAGATAATGGCCGTTGATGTTCATCTAAACTTGAGAGAATCTTAATCTATCAAATTAATACTCCATCTCTCCTCTTTCCGAACTTCAATTAAGATGTAATATAAATCATGTCTATTAATACGAATCAAGAAAACCAGTATGGCCCAGTTTGATAAATCAACCCTTAACATAATAAAAAACCCCAATACATCTTACTTTTGAAAGGACTAGTATGCAAAGAATAACGCCTCTCGCAACCAGTCTTTATAAAAATGTCGAAGGGTTATACTGGTGAACATTAAAAGGAACACGCAAGCGGAAATGAGGAAAAAGTGACGGAATGAAATGGAAATGAGAATACGATAGCATTCTCATAAAAGAGTAAAATTATCCAGAGAGTTTTGTATATTTATCTCGATTATAATAAAAGAAAACCACGAACCCTAATTTTATTTGGCAATGCAACCTTAATGTAAAAAAAATAAATAAAAAAAAGCATCTTACTTAACAAAGTATGAGTCATCACTTAGCATTATATTGGTCCTTAACAGATTGCGTTCTCTTTGATATAAACTAGTGGTATAAAACAAACATAAATCCGTTGTAGTCTAGTTGGTTAGGATACTCGGCTCTCACCCGAGAGACCCGTGTTCAAGTCCCGGCAACGGAACTATCTTTTAATTTTGCCCAGGTGCAATTTTTATATCAATGTAACATTACTGTACAACATGTCATCAGCACATTTGTGGTGCTTGTTACCTTTACATACATGGTTGCATAGTCGAAAGCATCATGTTCGACATTTTACTCTTTCAATTTCTAAGTCATTTAGTATGAACATGTTCATTTATCAGCAACCATGTCTCTTATGTTGAGGAGGAAGGTTTTTAAACAAGTTCTAATTTGCCCACAAGATCAAGTCATTGAATCGAATACTAAAGATTGGCCAAGCGACAAGATGTCAAGATCCTAGTCAAGAGAATAAACATTAGAAAGATCCTAGTCAAGATCAAAGTTAATGCAAGGTTATTACTCTAAGATTCAGTTCAGTTTATCATGCAAATTTTATCTACTAAAGTAGTATTTGAGCCTTTTGCAAGAAAATAAAACAATTTTATATCGTCACTTGATATAAAAATTAGTAAGCGTGCTTGATTTGCGAGAGGTGGGTGAACCACTACAAGGTGAGTGGCGCATAAAATATACGGAGTATATAAATTACGTTTAAAGTTCCACTTGAGTTTTAATAATCATTTGTTCGTACAAATTAACTCTTCACCTTATAGATAAGCATCAAGCTACACCAATTTGAAGTTTCAAAACCAATAATCACAATACCAAACATTAAATCAACCAATTTGAAGTTTCACTTGCCTATCTAAATTCTACTAATGAGTTTCGCCATACTACATATAACCCTGGACTACCTGAAATAAATGAATTTTCATGGTTTCGGACAGCTAACAGGGGGATCAACGTTATGGAGTCTGCGACGACGAAGGGTTATCCGGGAGGCTTTCCATTCCATTTTACTTATAACCATCAATGGCAAGAATTACAGAAGAGGCCAAACCAACCCAGGCAGCACACCACAAGTATATACGCTAGGAGTAGCAGATCCTATAGAAACAAAGAGAAAGCCCGAGGAAGATTCAGATGCGTACCTAGGCGAGTAATATTAATTCCTTTAATTAGACTTGCTTGGCAACCCTTTTCTCCTTTGTACCCGTTAAAGCTTATATTAATAATGGGCCAAAACATTTCTAAACTTTCAAACACCCACAACCAAACCCGAAATCAGCCATTCCAGCTAAGCACACAGCCACGTCAACATGTAGCATCTACCAGCAATAATACTATGTCTTCTATCTATCCAAACATGGAAGACTTGCCCTTAAATGTTATGGTCGATATTCTCTCAAGACTTCCGGTCAAGATCATCATCCATTGCAAATGTGTATGCAAGAAATGGCAGTTTCTAGTTTCGGAATCATACTTTGTAAAGATTCATCTCTCGAGATCACCCGTAAGCCTTATAATTCATGAGTTCACTGTGCAAGAAATACACAATTATGGGCTAGGAATATTGAAGTTGGTGGAGATCGAAGACGAAGTTGATCACCACCGTTTATTCCATGACCCTATCATGAACTTTGATCTTAATCGTGGTTTGTTTTCCAAAGGGGCCAAAAGGTTTAGGAAACTCCTGGTGGGGTCGATCAATGGCTTAGTTTGTTTGACGGAAAATGGTAACGGAAGTGACAATACGTATATATGTAATCCAGTTACAAGAGAGTATATGATGCTCCCCAGGCATATTTTCTTTGCTGAACGTGATGAGTCTGTTATTTTTGGTTTTGGAGTTGGATTAGTAACAGGGAAGTATAAAGTCATACGGACATTTTTAATGCATTTTAGGGAAAATCCAAATCCTAAAATATCTCGACCAGATTTAATAGAAGCAGAAGTTTACACTCTTGGAACGGGCAAATGGAGAAGACTTGGCCGGGTCCCTTACTGGTTTGATGGACGCCAGGCATTAATAAACGGTCCATATTTAAATGGTCATGTTCATTGGATTGTTCGTGATGAAAATTGCCCAGAAAAAATTTGTGCTTTTAATTTTGATGATGAAACATTTAAGTTATTTCCATCACCTCCTTTTGATGCTACAAAAGAGCATTTGATCAATTTACGTAGCATGGGAGTCCTAAATGGTTGTTTAAGTCAATATGATATTAGTTATAATGATGTCACGATTTGGGTGATGAAAGAATATGGTATCAAGAAATCGTGGTTTAAAATGGTTACCGTTAGGCAATATATGTGCCCTAAATTGTTGATGTTTCAACCTATAGTTCTTCTTCAGGGTTTAAAGGATGGAGGTGTTTTGATGGTTCATAATCCAGAGAAACTGTTTGCATATTATCCTCGAACAAACGCAATTGAATACATAAGAATGTTTAACGGTCACTTTATGGGAATAACTTATCGTCCTAGTTTTCTTAAACTCAGAGTTTTCAAAGTTGAATCGGGGAGAGTTCGTTTGCTAAAAGGTTAAAAATCCTGGCATGGCCCCTAACTCCCTTAATTTCGGAGATATAATGAATGATAAAAGTTGTAGTGATGGATTATCCGTCATTAGAATGTTGCAATATTTCAATAGATGTAACTATTTAAACAGTGACACAAATAACTGTCGCTAATGGGACTTTCCAGAATTGTCGCTAATTTCACGCACTTGAAAGGTTGTAACTTTTCATAAAAGGGTGCGACTATTTATGAATGGGTGTCATTTTTCACCAAAAGTCACTATTTTTATTATACATAAACATCATTTTGGTCATTCATGTTACATGAACAAATACAACAAATTATCCATGTGTTTGTTCTCTTTCTCTTGTGTTTAGAATTTGAGTGTATTCTTGTCTTATCCATGTTTTATCATAGTGGATGCTATAACTTTGGTTTTTAGTTTGAGTGATAGAGAGAATACCAAATTGTCATTCAACTAGTATTGTTATTTTGCAAACAATCTTTGTCAATTCTTTAATTCATTCATATAAGAATTAAAACGTTGAAAAATATATAGACTGTTTATTATCTTTACTTGCTTTAAACTACCATAAACACTTAAACTGTTATGGTAATTGTGATTTAGTTACTTTCTAGCAATGTGAGTTACAATTACCAAGAACAGCACTCTTATTAATTAACTTATTCATGTAGTGCTATGAACTTCATTAAGTATATAAACTAGCGTCTTATTTTATGTTTTATCACTATATATATGAATTATGATATGAGAAAAGATGTAACTTTATCTGTATCAAATTCTTTACAAATAAATTGGGGACCTTTTTGTTTTCTCTTTAAGTATTCCGTGTGTTTGACTAGCTTTCCTGAAGCTCAAATAGCACTGCCTTTCCAACAAAAAAAAAAAAAAAAAAAAAAAAAAAAAAAAAAAAAAAAAAAAAAAACGCTGAAGTCTATTTGGCGGGTTTCTAAGGCACCATCGACGTGCATTACGGATACTGTAACAAAATATATAACACTAAATGTACAAATTTACGCTTTCTTTATTACAGGCTGATGTGAAACAATAATGCTGTAGTTTTTGTTCAATAGCATCACTTTTAAGGATGTCTAAGATTGTTTGTTAAATGATCGACCTACCTAAATATTGAACAAGCCCTGAGAAAATCACGTTGAACACTTATAATATCGAAAAATGTAGTATGAGTTAATTGATCATTGTTATGTTAATTAATCACTGTAAATCACTTAGTTGTGAAACAGAGATTGTGGTGTACACTTCTTAATTGTTGTGAAATAGTTTATTTGTTGGGTAGTTAGATTTAAAATTATAATGATTGATGTAAAACCTAGAGACTTGAAAATGTTATGTTAGTTTATGCTTAGCACTAATTTGGTGAAATTGTTTGTATTTCATCCAAGTTTTGTCTGCATATCAAAGGGGTGTTTGAGATTGTGTACTTATGAGGGTGTTTGGATTGTATTAAAGTTCTTATTTGCTTCAATTTTACCAACCGGGTAAACATTCAGGTTACCCCAGGCAGTCAAGCCTTTCGGGCTATGATGTACAACGCATAACCGGTATCCCGGTGGCCGTTTGCTGAACTTTTCACTCGTCATACCAAGATGTTCACACCTTTGGGGACACCTAATCAATAGGGCTTTTAAAACACAATTGTAAAGACCCTCTCAAATGTATAAGCATTTGGATGTTGTGTAGGTTATATACATTTGTTTCTGTATTGATGTAGTTAATGTATCAGACAGTTAACCTATCACTTTTACTGTGAAGAATTTGTTGTCAATCAAAATTTTCATTAACCATACATGGCAAATACTACTACTTATTTGAGATACAGGGTTAAAATGATAAAATTTAGTCATTCATACATGCTTAAATAGGACTTATTGGAGGCCCTAAGAGTCTACATACATCCAAAACTAAAACAATGTTTCGATTACTCGACTTTGTCCACTTAAGTACACTAGGCTTATCGTGTTTATGTGTCTAACATTTACAGACTCCTCATTGCACAACCTTTGAACTAATTCTTCCGGCATTTCTTCCAAGTGTAATTTCTGCAGAGTAGTAAGATGTTCGATCCCTTGTAAAGAAGATCTCATTTCTGGACATCGAGTTAGATTCAAGTCTTTAATATTTGGCAATGTATTCTTGTCTAATCTCAATCCTCTAAGCTCCACGAGTTCCAACAACCGCATTCTGTTGAGTTTCGGAAACCCTCCTGCTGTGAAGTGCAAGAACCTGCATTTGCTAGCATTCTTGAGCTCTAAAAACACTAGTGTCGGTAGATTTTGGAGCGATAATAGCATATTGTCGCCTAATCCTGAGCAACACAAGTAAATATGAGTTAAATTGGCTAATGACTCGAGCCATCGAGGCAGTCTATTTAACTTTCCAACCAATGCCAGCTTCTGAAGAAATGCTGGAGGGAAAGATAAATTTTCCAGCAGGAGTTCTTCGCTTTTGGTACTGGCGGTAATACTTAGCCGCCGAAGGCCCGTCATTTTTTCAACTGAGCTACACAGTTTTGCCCCGTGAACCGCTTTAACCTTTGTGATATCCAGTCTCTTGAGCTCGGTCAAGTTTCCAATTTTCTGGATGAGTTCTTCCTCAGCTTCAATCGATGCTAATGCTTGTAGATTTCGTATCTTCGTTAATCCTACTGGTACCCTCAAACCACATAGAAGCAGATGGCGTAGTCTTGGCATATTTGATAATCCATTTGGTAACTTTTTCAGGTTGGTGTTTCTGATATCAAGTGTTTGCAGATTTCTTAGCCTCTCCATCGACTTTGGAAGCTCACTGATATCTGTTTCTCGAAGGTTTAGATACCTCAAGATAAGCTTGTAACCGCAACTGGGATTGATCTAATGGGCACTCCCTCAAGTTCTAGGACTTTTAGCAGCTTAAAGCCAGATAGGAAGGCATTCATTGGAAAAGACGAGTTTGTCTCTATTTGAAACACGAAAAAAGCACGAAGGTGACGTGACATCGAGCTGCTTAAGCGTATGTTTCCACCACTGTTATATACTGAGAGCCTCTGGACTTTACTTACAAGTCTGGTGTCGTCATATGCTAAGCAAAAGTTCTCCTTTTGAGAAGTGGTTGTGCATGACATGTTACTCGGAACTGATACGAGTGGTTTCAGCTTCAAGTGGGATTCTGAGACTTGTTGTGTCGATGCAGAAGACAAAGTTTGGACGGATTACTGCAAGGTATTACTTTTTGTGTCTTATTAAGATTATTATGATGTAATTCAAAAAACTTATGTAAGCTGTTAATAAATTTCAGACTCATAAAGGTGCTGCAAATTTTAAAGGCAAGCCATTACCATTCTATGAAAAGCTGTGTACCATCTTTGGTAAGGATAGAGCTACAGGCTCCCGAGCCATTGATCTCGGAGATGATGATGTTGTACCAGAGACGCCTATATCACCCACTGAAGTTGATATAGAGAGTCCTGTTCCTACTGGATCTAATAAACGTAAAAGAGACAAGAGTATCGAGTTCATCGAGACTTTCAAGGACTGTTCTAAAGACTTGACAGAAAAAATCGAACACTCTATTGGTGGGTTAGGAGAAAAAATTATGGCAAGTGCTAATCAGGACATTGTGGCTGATAAGTTGGACGAAGTTATCACGGTTATACAAAAGTTACCTGGTCTCACAGCACATGAGCGTATTAAAGGGATGCACGTCATTGGTCGTGATGCAAGTAAGGCCCGTATATTTCTACGAGGTTCAGAAGAAGATAAAGTCATCTACATTCAAATGATTGAAGACGGTTCTTTGGATTAGCTGCTACTCATTACACTTGGTTTGAGATTGCTTTTAAATTTCTTGCAAATAAGTCCATCAAACATGTTTATGCATGGCTTATGGTACAATGATTTTGATGTTCGTGATTTTATTTTGTTTATGACTCTTTTCATGAATTTGGAGTAATTTAATTAAATGGTTCACGTTAAACTTATTTACTTATGTTTTATAAAAGATTCATGAATTGGTATATCCTATTATTCTGATCGAGTTGCTGTTTGCATGTAAATAGGGTCAATATTGGTTTGTATCAGTTGCTAAGTTTGTAGTCCTATGATCGATTCTCCATCATACCAAACAAAAGAATTAATTCTCGAGCACATTCCAACGCTCAATTCCCTACTCACGCCAAACAATAGAATCCATTCCGAGACTTCAGAGTCATTCCTTTTCTCTACAATTCCATTCTCTACTGTAATTCCATTCTTTGTGATTCCACCCTACCAAACATCCCCTTAGTATTTTTGCCTAGGAAGGATCACATATTCTTTAGTAATTGGATTGCATATGCTGGTGTTATCATATTCAGGAATAGGACCATACTGCCACAGGCAGATCAAACCATTGACGGATCCCACTAGAAGGACATTGGAATCTTGAAAAACAGGCACAAGATTAAGATCAATATTCATGATGATATCGTGGTGTAAATGTGTGTCATCCTGTTCGCCTTTAATCTCCAACCACTTTAAAGCACCTGGTTCATCCCAATCTTCTAATTCAGAGTCCAAGTCAAAGTCAGAGGAATCTCCTAGCTCATGACGGATCATGACATTTGCGGGTGATCTTGAGAGGTGAAGATTGACAAAATGAGAGTCTGAAACAAGTTCCCGCCAGCTCTTGCATACGGACTTGCAGTGGATGACTTTCTTAACAGGAAGTCTTGATAGAATATCGGCTATGATATTTTCTGGAAAGTCTTCTATAGATCAATTAGAAAAAGACATGATCTTCTATTAACTGCAGAACAAGAGAATGTTAGGAATAATATAATCGTAATACAAATTGTTTTGTGTATAATCGTAAGATTATATCAACAGATTGAGGCCTGCGATTAGCAGTGTCTTTAAACAGAAATTCGTCCTATCTAGTACGAACTGTTTAGAGGATACAACAATCAAATCAAGTATGAAACTTGAATCTAGCGAATCGGTTATGTTATGATGATGGAAATGAATGATGTTTGTGTGTTTTTGATGATTCCAAAGTGACAAATTCGTCCTCTATATATAGGCACATGGTGACCCTTCAAAACAGTCACAATACCCCTTCAAATGGCCTTAGAGACGCTTCTTTTCGTAACAGTCACAATGGTTCACAATTAGCGACGCTTTAGCGACGACCTAGCAACAGAATAACCGTCGCTCACTGAAATCGATTCAAACAGTCGCGATGGTTCACTTACTGATGCCTTTTTAATAGATATAACCGTTACCATTGCGATTAGACGCGTCTTTACAATAATGATGCTTAATTAGCAACGGTTTTGCGACGGTTTAGTGACAGAAAAACTGTCACTAATATCTATTTCGTGGGTAATTATAAAAACACAACCAAATTTATTAGTAATGTTCCAACAATACCCCACATTTTCTATTCAAACACCAATAATACCCCACATTTGAATAGAAAATAAGAAAATTACTTATTATTCTATTTCCATCAAATGTAATATGACATGCATCAGATTAGGTGTCTTTTGGACTTGAACCTATCCTAGTGAGTACATATCGGATTTACTTTGTGTATAGTGAACATAAGTCTTGAACTAGCCACGTTTTGTAGTAAATCGAGACAATAAGTATCACATATGTCATATTTATGTAATAACAGATTCTTACCGTTGTGTTCATTTCGGTCGTGAACATATCCTTATTCATGAGAATTTTAGAGAACTTAGCCATCTGGTTCCCAAAGATGCGACCACACATCAATCTCGTATAGGTAATGCAAATCAAGAATATTCCGTAGTATTCCATTGTAAAAGCCATTAGCATTATTAAGAATTAGAATTCAGCCCTCAATCATCAACGGAAAAACACACAACATTCATCATAGGAATGGGCATACCTGTGTGTTGGTACTTTTTGAGTTTTCCTCAACTAGTTTTTCTATTGAACCTAGACCATGGGATCTCCAATTTTGCTAGGTTAGGTTTCCACCGAGTAGTTACTCATTGTGTTGGCTTTAAGCCCATACCCCTCGATGTAAATATGACTTGTTCTCTACAAAGGCCTTTTGTCAAAGGATCTGCTATATTTTCCTTTGACTTAACGTAGTCGATGGAAATGATTCCATTTCTTAACAAGTCCTTTATCGTATTGTGGCGACGTCTTATATGTCTTGACTTGCCGTTATAGATTTGATTCTTTGCTCTGGTAAGAGCAGCCATACTATCACAATGTATACACACAGCAGTCATAGGTTTTGGGCACAAGGGAATACCCTCTAGAAAGCTTTTAAGCCATTCTGCTTCTTCAGCAGCTTTGTCTAAGGCTACAAATTCTGCTTCCATTGTTGATCTGGTATTCACAGTTTGCTTAGATGATTTCCATGATACTGCAGCCCCTCCAAGTGTAAATACATAGCCACTTGTGGACTTTCCTTCATTATGATTGGAAATCCAATTTGCATCACAAAATCCTTCTAACACAGGAGGATATTTAGTGTAATGTAACCCATAAGCCATTGTATGCTTAAGATATTGAAGCACTCTGACTAGTGCATCCCAATGATCTTTCCCAGGGTTATGTGAATATCGACTAAGCCGACTTACACTATATGCCAAATCCGGTCGTGTACAGTTCATTATATACATCAAGCTTCCTAGTACTTGTGTATATTGTAACTGAGATACACTTTGTCCTTTGTTCTTCTTGAGTTGAACCTTAGGATCAAAGGGAGTTACAACCGGTCTATCATTATAGTGCCCAAATTTCTTAAGGGTCTTCTCAATGTAATGAGATTGGGTAAGGATGTATCCATTGGAGTTCTTTTGAATCCTTATACCAAGAATGACATCTGCTTCTCCCATGTCTTTCATCTCAAATGAAGAATGAAGCATTTTCTTGGTTTGGTTTATAACATCCATATTTGTTCCCATGATCAACATATCATCTACATATAAACAAATAATGACAAATGCATTTTTGTATTGTTTAACATAGACACATTTATCACATTCGTTTATTTGATAGCCGTTTGATAAAAGAGTGTTATCAAATTTCTCATGCCATTGCTTTGGAGCTTGTTTAAGGCCGTAAAGAGATTTAACCAATTTACATACCTTATGCTCTTGACCTTTGACTACAACCCCTCAGGTTGTTACATATAGATTTCTTCATCTAATTCACCATTTAAGAACGCAGTTTTCACATCCATTTGATGTATAATCAGGTTATGAATTGCGGCTATTGCCATTAACGTTCTTATGGAGGTTATCCTTGTAACCGGTGAATAAGTGTCAAAGAAATCTTGACCTTCTTTTTGACGGTATCCTTTTGCTACTAAACGAGCCTTATACTTCTCTATGGTACCATCAGGTCTTAGTTTCTTTTTGAAGATCCACTTATGGCCTATTGGTTTATGTCCCGAAGGTAGATCAACCAATTTCCATGTATTATTATGCACAATTGAGTCTATTTCGCTTTGAATAGCCTCTTGCCAATAAGGTGCTTCTGATGACTCCATAGCAGCCTTATATGTTTGTGGTTCTTCATTCACAATATAGGTCATATAATCCTGTCCAAAGTCTTTAGAGACTTTTGCACGCTTACTTCTTCTAGGTTCATCATTCTCTTGTTGAACCTCAGAATTGTTTTCTCTTTGATCTAGAGACAATTGATCATCAATACTCTTTTCCTTGGATTTGAGATTTGTTTCTCTTTATCCTTATAAGGAAAGATATTCTCAAAGAAATCTGCTTCAGCAGATTCTATAATTGTGTTTTTGCTTATATCCTCTACATTGGATTTGTAAACCAGGAACCTATAAGCAGCACTATTCTTTGCTGGACCGAGATAAACACAATCAACTGTTTTGGGTCCAAGTTTGGTTCTCTTTGGTAAAGGTATTTGAACCTTTGCCAAACAACCCCACACTTTCATCCTTTTATAAGAAGGTTGCTTTCCTTTCCATAATTGATATGGATATTTGTCACTCTTTTTATGAGGAATTTTATTCAACACTGTATTTGCAGCAAGACATGCTTCACCCCATAGACTATGAGGAGCCCCTGAAGTAATTAACATTGAATTAATCATGTTCTTCAATGTTCTATTCTTACGTTCAGCTACACCATTTTGTTGTGGGGTGTATGGGGCTGTTGTTTGGTGTACAATACCATAAGTAGAACAAAATTCAGCAAAGTCATTGGATTCATATTCTCCTCCTCTATCAGACCTTAGAATTTTGATCTTTTTGTCTAGTTGATTTTCAACTTCTGCCTTATATGTCTTAAACATATTCAAAGCTTCATCTTTGGTATTTATTAAGTACACATAACAAAATTTGTTGCAATCATCAATGAAAGTAATATAATAATTCTTTCCTCCTCTTGATGGTGTTGCTTTGAAATCACATAAATCTGTATGAATTAAACCAAGTATTTCATTTGATTTTTCTACAGATTTATGTGAATGACTTGTGTATTTAGATTCAACACAAATTTCACACTTGGATATTTTATCCATTGTACATTTGGGCAACATGCCTAAGTTTATCATTCTTTGCAAGGAACGGAAATTAACATGAACTAATCTAGAATGCCATAAGAAAGAAGGATCAATCATATACACAGAAGCGGTGCTAGTGCCCGCGTTATTATTATTAATAACATTGTCATTTGTTACAGTACTTAGTTTAAAGAGTCCCTGATCAAGGTAACCCTTTCCTACATACACACCACCCTTGGTGATTACAAATTTATCTGATTCAAATACAAGTTTAAATCCCTTATTACTAAGAATAGGGCCAGAAATCAGATTCTTGGTGATGTTAGGCACATGCAACACGTTTGAGAGCACAAGATCTTTTCCAGAAGTCAGCTTCAATATGACTTTGCCTTTTCCTTCAATCTTTGAAGAAGTTCCATTCCCCATAAACATTGGTTCAGTTTCATTCACCTTTTGGTAAGAAACAAAAATACTTCTTGAATTACATATGTGCTTTGTTGCACCAGTATCCAACCACCAATCAACATCATTTGTAGTCAAGTAGGCTTCAATTACTCCAGCAAATTCTGTTGGAGAGGCGACATAGTTTGCTTGGCTGGAATTTCCTCCAGAATTTCCTCCTCCATGCTCTTTCTTGTGGCGACAATCCTTGGCTTTATGACCAGGTTTCCCACAGACCCAACAATGATAAACTTTCTTGAAGTTGTTGCTCTTTTGTTGGGTGTAATCTTTTTTTTCTTATCCTTGGAAGAATTCTGTCCAGAACCACCACCCTTTTTGTTATTTTTGTGGTAGTTCTTTGATTTGGAAGAGCTTTCTCCAACCATGTTTGCATTTGGTTCTATCGAATTTGCATAAGCCTTTTCCTGCATCCTGTTATCTTCCTCAACACGAATTTTAAGAACAAGTTGCTCAAAACTCATATCGTCAGTCAAATGTTTAAGATATAATTTAAAGTTTTTCCAGGATTGAGGTAATTTTTCAATAATAGAACCAACAAGAAAGTTAGAGTTTATACCCATGCCTTCTACTTCCAATTCATGGACTATGATTTGGAGTTCTTCCACTTGCTTTACAACAGGCTTTGCATCATTCATCTTGAAGTTTAGAAATTTTCCAACAACAAACTTCTTAGAACATGCAACTTCTGTCCTGTATTTCTTTTCCAAAGATATCCATATTTCCCTCGCACTTGTAAAGGAAGAATAAATATCATACAAGGAATCATCCAAAGCATTCAGAAGATAATTTCTGCAATTATATTCATTATGATTCCATTGTGAGGCGGCCCTTTCATAGTCTGCCACTTGTGCTTCGGTAGGAACATTATGTCCCTCCGCATACGGATCTGTTGGTTCAGAATCCGTGAGAACATTTGACACATGCAACGTTGTCAAATAAAACAACATCTTTTGTTGCCAACGACGAAAATCAGACCCTTTAAATTTTTCAGGTTTTTCAACATGCGGTTTCTGAATCGTTTGATCCATCTCTGAAAATTTCTGTTTAAGATTGTTAGGAATAATATAATCGTAATACAAATTGTTTTGTGTATAATCGTAAGATTATATCAACAGATTGAGGCCTGCGATTAGCAGTGTCTTTAAACAGAAATTCGTCCTATCTAGTACGAACTGTTTAGAGGATACAACAATCAAATCAAGTATGAAACTTGAATCTAGCGAATCGGTTATGTTATGATGATGGAAATGAATGATGTTTGTGTGTTTTTGATGATTCCAAAGTGACAAATTCGTCCTCTATATATAGGCACATGGTGACCCTTCAAAACAGTCACAATACCCCTTCAAATGGCCTTAGAGACGCTTCTTTTCGTAACAGTCACAATGGTTCACAATTAGCGACGCTTTAGCGACGACCTAGCAACAGAATAACCGTCGCTAACTGAAATCGATTCAAACAGTCGCGATGGTTCACTTACTGATGCCTTTTTAATAGATATAACCGTTACCATTGCGATTAGACGCGTCTTTACAATAATGATGCTTAATTAGCAACGGTTTTGCGACGGTTTAGTGACAGAAAAACTGTCACTAATATCTATTTCGTAGGTAATTATAAAAACACAACCAAATTTATTAGTAATGTTCCAACAGAGAAGAGTTGATTAGGCTTTCGTCGTTTTTTCACAAAGGTTTGATATTACCATGAAATATTTGCCCAATAACTTAATCATCATAATCCAACATTCTCATTGAGGCACATTTTATGGAACACAAAAAAGTCTGGACGTTTCATAAATATTTTTACAATCAATCTGATACAATTGTAAAATCATTTGTCCATTATAATGGTAAGCACTGCACGAAGTAAAATTTGAATATGGAAACTGACAAAGATTGCATTCCTTCATCATTGTGCAACATTCTGAGTTAAGCATTTTATCGAACGGCCGTCTACACATATGTAAAACCAACAACAGTATACCCGATATTGTGACATGATTTTTCCATCAACTTAGTAGCAAAAAAATATCGGCAATGTTGCATAATTGGGTATAGAGATATCACAAATATTGTTAGAGTCAAAATACAATTATAGAGATATCATCGAACAGTTGGTGTTCACAAACAAAAAAAGTAAAAAACAACAAAAATATTTGACAATACCTCTGATACTATAACTATCACAATGCAAAGAATGAGAATGATGGAACATACCATAAAACAAGTTGATAGTAGTCAGTGAGTCGCTCAAATGGAATGGAAACAATCCATAAAACATGTCATGTGTGGTGAATGGTGATGGGTATGTTTGGGATATGGAAAATTAAAAGACCTCATATTTAGAGGGTGTTGGCCTAAACTTATGAATTGGGTTATATTTTATCTTAACTGTAAAGAGAGTTTATGTGAAATTATTAAACTTCAATATTTGGGTTGATTGGATGAGTTGACATCAATATAGAACCAATGAACCAAATTTTATTTAGAGGGTTTGTTTGGGATACGGAAAATGAAAAGGCATCATATTAGGGGTGTTCATCGGTTCGGTTATCGAGTTATTCGATTTATTCGATTTGGTTTGTTCGGTTATTTTTTTTTATGGGTCAAACAAAAAACAGAACCTACCGAATTCAAATTTGATTCAACCGAACCGAAAAACCAAAAACCGAACCCCTATAATCGAAAACCGAACCGAATAACCCGAATTACATAATTTTAACTATTTTTCATTTAATTATATATATTTTTAGAATAATTTTTTTTCAAGCTTAAATAATGTTATATTTATAAGACAAAACACTTTTAGTGATTATTTTTATATATAAATACATAAAATATATATATATATATATATATATATATATATATATATATATATATATATATATATATATATAAATATATATATATATATATATATATATATATATATATATATATATATATATATATATATATATATATATATATATAACTGGAGACGTTTGACTATTTTTTGCCACATATTCATGGTCAATGCCCAGTCATCACTATTTTTTGCCAAATATTCATGGTTAATGCTCAGTCATCATGTTTTGAGTGCCATGTCATCAGGATTATGTGACATGTCATCATGTTTAGTTTTTGAGAGCCATGTCATCAGGATTATGTGACATGTCATCATGTTTAGTTTTTTTTTTCGTCCATATATATTGATGATGTCCACGTAGGCAATATTGATGTGAAATTTCGCTTGTAATTTATTTCTCAAAAAAATCACTGCAATGAATCGAACTCAAGACCATGAGTGTATTATGTGGTATCTTAACCACTGAACCACCACATTTTTTGTTTTATATTTTGCAACACAACATCTATAAACCTCTGTAATTAATGATTTTTGCTAATCCACATGCATCTAATTAAAATCATTATCCATACGTTTACTCAAAACCCTAATATCATAATTTTTTCAGTCCTCCTCTAATGATACGGTACTCCCCTTAACAGATGATGAAAGATGAAAACATACGTATGTTTTTCCACAAAAGAAAAACCTTGATGATCACAACTCTCTCCATAAAAAAACTTCATCACGATTTTAGGGTTTTAATGATTTTTAATGTGTTTTTCTATTTATCTGTGTACACTTCTGATGTTTACGCTTTACATAAAATTTTACAGGTTCATATGGAATAGTATATCATGCTACGTGGAATGAATCAATGCGTATCTATGTCCACCAACTTCAACTCCTATTGATCAACGATCCATAGAATGGAATTTCCAATCAGGAACATCAATGTCATGCCCACATGTATCCGGTGCAGTTGCTCTCTTCAAACCCTAAATCAACCATTAATGTAATTATTTATATTGTGTTTCTTAACCATCTTCGAACCCTACAACCAATTCTTCACAACCTTCATCTTCATCCATGGTGTAGCATCTTAAAGATTAGGTATAATAATCTTTACTTTAGTTTTTATTTGATATCCATTTCACTATTGGACCAGTATATATGACTCATGATCATCTTCATGCAGGTTGGTAATGGAACATGTAAATTGCAGCCTGAATACCTGCTCAATGTCTACATGATTCCTCTTGGTCTAAGTGGCGCCACAAGGTAAATTTTTTCAACTTAAGCCGTTAGAATTTTAGTTAATGTGTTTACATTTATTTAATCTATTAGAGTTAGATTATGAATCCCAGTTATTCATATATATGAAAATTATTATGTCTGCAACTTCTTCATCTGAGCAATATGATCTTGGGTCATTTAAGTTTTAGCACATTAAGGAATCTACTGTGGCTCGTGAAATTATCAGGAGGTACATGACTGATACGATTACTTATGTTGATACTGATGTGGTTATTTGTGGTCTGGTTCTACTGGTTTTTCTTGTGCTTATGAGCTCAGTAAGAACCCCAATGTTCAAGTATAATATTTACTTGTGTTATTTACACTTTAGTATCATGATCAAGAAAACTGCATCTAACTGTAACCGACTAATGTTTACTGTCATGAGATTTTTTATTTTCATATGATGTAACATACCTTTGTACAAGTACTGTTTGAAGTAACTTACGTTTGCTTTGTGATGATCTGTAAGTATGTCACTCAAGTAATTAAGTTAGGACTTAAGAGACTCTTTGTTTGGTATGTTCTTATGAGCATTGTTAAGATGTTAACTATATGCTGTAATCAATGTTACATATGTGAAATATGATACATTTTAATTTTGATGATCGTAGATACTGTAGTCGTATTACTACTGATGAATCAAGGTACAAGATTGAATTTTTCCACTATTTTATTGGTTGTGTTTTCTTAATATTTGGTGTGTTTGATTTTTCTGTGATGTTGCACTATCATTGATAGGTCTGCATGTACAGAGGCTACAAAACTATCTCCAAAATGGTCCAAGTCCTGCAGCGGGAAAGTCAAACAGTGCATATATTTATACGTGAGTCGCTTCCAGTTTCAGTAAAGCAGATAAGCTCACAAGATAAGCTAATGCAAACACCCTTTAATTAGTCGATGAGCTATCTTTTATCATTTTATGACCTTATGGACTTTGTATTGCCATTTTTTGGGGTTTTAAATTGTGATCCGGACCAACATTTTGAACCAAATATTTATCTCTATGTAAGAAAGGAACGTTTACACAACCCAAGCTATGACAGATTAGTTCAATCACAGTTGTATTATTTTCGAGTCCATAATATCTTGCTGCAAGTTGTGTTACTTTCAATGCTTGCTGCACCAGTTTTATCATTAGCGACCTTCCTTTATCTGGTGCTTAAAGTAGAGAAAGTGTTCTCCTCCACCATTGATTGATACGCCTCTGCTAATCAAAAAATGGGTTCTCATTCTTTCCTTATCTTTTGTTATTTATCATTCTATTTCGTTTTAGCAACTCTTTATTCCAATTAAAAGGGTGTCCATTCTTAGTTTTAGTTAATGTTGTCTCCAATTAAAGTATGTTTATATAGACCGATAAGAGTTGAGAATGGATGTTGCTGCTATGTTTTAGTAAAAAATAGCTCATCTCTTTCCAAGTTTAATTTAAATTTTGTCTTTTCCATTGCTATAAAATGCTTATTATATAATAATAATATTTGATAGCGCCTTATTCTCAAAGTTTGTGTTCATCCAACAAATTATTCGGCGGATATACATAAGCAATTCTGACGTGACTCCCTTAGCTGTGAATAATATGTCAACTGGATACGAATTGATTTTTGATGTAGCTATAGTAAATTAAAAGTTTTTGCAATCACCCTTTCTTAGATAAGGGAGTAGCCTAGCACCTCCCAGTTTGGAATACTCTTCGGCTCATTCGGAACCGCTTCACCAAATAATTTATCTAACAAAGATAACCCATTTCTATACTGCATAGATTTACCCTACTGATGTTGCTGCTATGTATAGAATACATTCGCGAAGTTTACTGCATAGCCTTACATCTGATGCACATACCTCAACATTATAAAACCCATTTCATTTTGATAGTGTACCTATAGTAAACTATCAGTTATAATGTTGAAAAAAAATATGATGGCCATCAATAATAAATTTTAGAGCTTATCAACAAACTAATTTTTTATACATCTAATTCAGACTACATCTGGGAAACTTACCTCATCACATCAATTAGAATATGGAATATTCTTTTATATTGTTGTCTCCAATTAAATTTGAAAACCCATTGTTGTATGTCGGTAATCACCTGATTGTTTGATGAACATGATCCAAATAGATTGCTTCTTCCTTTAGAATCTTTGACATTTTCAATTGTCTTATTAACAGAGTGAGTATAGGATTTCTATTAAATAAACTATTTTTAAGTGACAGATGTTAGCGTGAGAAGATGGCTGCTATGCAGTCAAGTCATGGTTAAGCGACAGGCTGGGTACGAATTGATTTTTGATCTAATAAGTTTATATAACTATATTCAGTTTAAAATGTTTTTATTTCGTTTTTTGTTTGCAGCTTGCTACACAATAGGTAGCTGTACTTCTATGAGTTTAGCAGCTAACCAAAGTGTCCCATATGTAGTCTTGGTTGCTTCTGATGCCGTTGTTGTTGACGATACCACGGGTCTGTTGGTTGATGATTTTTAAAAAAAAATTTTGTTTCCGTCCATCTATATGTGGTTTGCAGGGCTAACAGTTTGTGTCCTGGTGTTGTTTTTCCAGTGGCTAATATGTGGCACATCCGTGAACCAATACCGATGTGTGCTGATAGAGCCTATGGTGACTCTTTTTTTTTCCAGTTTCAAATACCGACGGTAGTTCACGATGCTAATTTATCTTTTACCGTCGTTGTACAGCTCAAAGTGATGTTCCGTGCAGCAGTGCATTCACTGTCACTGTGTCTGAGGGTCAGTTCTTATACGTTTATGAATGAAAACAAATATGAAACCTTTTATTTAGCTTGGTGAATTTCCTTCAATATATTGGTTTTTGTGATTGCACACATTTTTTTAGAGATTCTATGGTAAGAACAGACATTGAGGACCACAAAAACGATACCAATTGCGTATTTCTGTAAAGTATTCTATTTTTTTCATCTCCTTTATTAAATGCCATATGATATTTCACTGGTCTATAGGCAATTGAGTGTCGGTTTGAATAATTGGATGTACAAGTTTCTGAATCCACTAGGCCTCCTTGGAGGCACGTCGAGGTTTGTTTCTGGTGTGATATACATATATCTCATCAATTACGTTTATTTTTTTAATACTGATGTATTTATTTATGTTTCATGTTTCGTAATTAAGCATTTCTAATACAATTCATAATTTATAACTTGATTTCAAAAGTTTTATTATACCTGGTATATTTAATTCCGAACTATAGTGATATTGGCAATTTTATACATCACACATACAGTTTAGTGCAACACCTGTTGATCAAGAGTCTTAATTCCATTGATGAGTCTTCAAATCCCATAGATTACGGCAGCCCCAAAGTCGAAGAACAATAAGTTGTTTCACCATGCAACTGAGAAAAGTTACAATCATCAAAATACATCTGACCCAACTTTATTTGTGACAATATTTCATATCTTTTCAATATATGTTATAGAAGAGAATGTCGAGGTAACCGAAGAAGAGACTGATTATGTAGAAACCTCACCTGCAGCAATATCACCACAAGTTACGGCTACTGATGAGGCACATAGTTTCTCTTCATTTGATCTTTGTCAAGAAAGTCCATACGTCTAATCAGGGTGGTACATGCATGTTTTTTTAACCAATAGGCTGTTTTATATAAGCCGTCCCATTTAATACTTGATGATAGGTATTTTATTGGTGTTTGTATAAAGCTCTTAGTCTCAGTGTATAAGGGTGATTGGGATTGCTTATTTAAATGTTAGTCCCATGTCTTTGTCCGCTCTATCTAGCCAGTCGATATAATAGTTTCTAACAAGAGTATGGAAATTCATTTTGGGTGGGGAACGTTTATAATTAACTGAGCATTATGATGTGTTGTGGCTTCTTTATAATAGCTAGCTTTATGACCAATAGCACCAAGTAAAGCTAAATTTTTTGTTTCAACTATGCTAGCCTGAGTTTAATATGTTATTTTCTTGTGAAGTTGGGGACAGGATTGATGATGAGTGTGTAAATACTCATCATTTTTACCTTTTCTGAGCTGCCAAAACATCCAAAAACAGTCAATATTGCATCAAAATAGTGAAAATATCCCAAGAATGTGTTTTATATGTTTCAGATGCAAAATAATCAAAAACAGATGAAAAACGTACAAAGTTTGCATAATTGGCAGTTTCAGTCCCTCAAGTTTCAAAAGTTCTCAAAACTAGTCCCTGGTTCTTCTAAAAACATGAAAAGTCACCAAAGGTCCTTTTTGAATCACAAATTACATATTTAGTCCTTTAGTGCAAAGTTTCACAAAATTACAAGTTTAGTCCATGTACTTTGCAAAATTGACATAAATGGTCCCTGGGATATAAAAACTTTAAGAAAATCAATTTTGGTCCTTATACTAATCTTTTATGGCAGGAATGGTCCTTGGATGAAAGTTTTGAAGAAATTACACATTTAGTCCCTAAAGTTTCCAAATTGGCAAAAATAGTCCTTGGGTATTCAAAACATGGAAATTTACCTTTATTGCCCTTGTACTATTCACTACTGACAAAATATACCCCTTGGATAACTTTGGAAAACTTACACTTTCAGTCCCTCAAATTCTGGTTTTTACAAAATTGGTCCTTGAAATAATAAACAAACCAAATGGATCTCTTTTGAAATAAATACCAAATCCTAAAATCCAAAAACAAACAACCCAGGCCCCAGAACTACAAGCTCAATGCCCTGGCCCATATCCCCTTTTTAAATAAAACCTGGGCATTGACCCCGTTGACCACCCTCCTTCTTCAACCTCCACTCCACCTCCCCTGCTACTTGCCTCCTCCACCTCACCACTCTACATCCACCACCTCCTACACCACCTCACTACCCTCCCTGTCAATCCCACAACAAAACCCACCTCTAAAGTTTACCTCAGAGGATGCCACGTATCACTCCTACACCTCTGCCAACACCTACACCTGCCAAACCACCCTGCAACTCCCACTACCCCTTATACTGTCCTAATTCCACTTCCCAAGACCAAATAATACACCAAAACCCACCCTCCAACACGCTACAGTCCCAATTGGTATTTAACCAATTTTCCCGCCAAAACCAATCAATGGCCAGGATGAGTTTTTATGATCTAATGGTGTTGGGAAATGATCTGTGGGACCCAAAAGACCTGTTGGGATGCTATAAAAGCAATGAAGAAGGCAGAAGATAAAGTGGTAGAAAAATTAGTTTAGTTTTAGTTTAGTAAAAATCAACTTAGTGTAATTTTGTTTCTTAGTTGTAATTCTCAGTTTTAAAAGCTTGTAATCAATGTTCTAGTGTAATCTCAACTTTTTTTAATATCAATTTCAGGTTTCATCAGTTTTTATTAAATTCACTAAAAATACTCAAAAAATCCATATATATATAAAATAGAAAATAAATCAAAAATCATGGTGATGATGAATAGGAGCAGAAGCATGGAGAATTTTGGATTAATCTTGGTTTAGTAGCTTTGTGGAAAGCTGTTAGGAAGGTTCTTGGTCTATGGTTTACTAGTTCTCAGCCTAATCCATTTGTAAGCTTTTGAATCCATTTTTACCAATTTACTGTTTTAGTGTTTGATTTACTTAAATCTTTGTGTTTTCCTGTTTATGTGTTGTTGTTAAGTTAATATATGGCTTAATATAGGTTGCTTATTAATCAGATTTCATTATTGCTTAAAAATCAAAATCTCACAGTGTGGTATACGAATTTGACAAACTTGTGTTTCATGCTTGTGGTGTGGATGATTTATACTCATTTGATCTTAAATAATCATAATATAGTATTTGTAATCAGTGTTGTGGTTTAAATTCACCATTTGCTTTGAAAATCTTAAAAACAGTGGATAATAGGAGTGTTTGGATCAGTAGGTTTATATGGTGTTCAAGTCTGTTTCACATGTTTTATTTAGCCTAAGTATGTTTCACTGGGTTATAATAAGTCAAGTAAACAATAAAACCTTAGTACCATTTGGTTAAAAGTCAAAATTAGTTTTAAACTCATCATATAAGTAATCTGTTAAGGCATTATAATGTATTTTCTTCATATAAGTTCATTAGTTGCTTATCTAGCTTAAAATCATATTTCAGTAGCCTAATATATCATAATAAGTCATTAGATTAGATTAGAAGTTCATATAAGTCAACATTTTAAGTTTGAGCAAAAAGTCAAAAGTCACCATTTCTCAGAAATCTCAAAACTTGCAATAACTTTGTAGAATTTTGTATTTGGTTTGAGGTTCTGAAATTTCTTGGGATCATAGTCTCCCACCTCAACTTTGTAATCCACTCTTTAGTTTATTTTTGTGATTTTCTTTGTGGGTCCCACACACCTTCAAACTCAGCTGCAGGGCAAGGGGGTTCCCCTGCATCAGCAGGTCACCACCACACAGCCACCTTTATTGGTTGCTGTAGCCCACCACAGTGGGTCCCACACCTTAACTTTGGGTTTTCCCAACCCCCTCCTAGCAGGCTTCAGGATTTTACCAATTGTTTGACCTTAGGCTAAGTGGAACCCAATTGGAATTGCACTCACACTTTGTCCCATTTCTGTCTCTGCCCACAAATACGCAAGTGCTTATTCTGGCTTGTGGGCTTATTCATGTAGCTTATTTGATCATTTCTAGTTTAAACATGTTCAATAAACTCAAGTGAAGCAGAATTAACCATGGTGGACCCCACTTAAGCCCATTTGAGCTTAATCCCTTGTCTAGTCAAACTTAGTCAACTGTTAAGTTAATAAGCACTCACTGTGCTTATTTTTGAGTTCCAAAAAAGTTATTTTAAAAAAATTTAGTTGTTTTTAGTTGTAAAATAGTTTTGTAAAAGAAAAATCCAGAAAAGACAAATTTAATTATAAGTGATAGTTTCTATTTAATATAATTTAAATTTTAATTTTCATTTTTAGATTTTTATTAAGTAACCTACATTTTTATTAATTTCCTTTTATGTTAAAGTAATTTTAATAATTTTCTCATATTTTTATTTTGTCATTTAGTATTAATTAGAATTAATATTATTTTTATTAATAATTAATTAATATTTAAGTTTTAGATAGCATAATTAATTTTTATAAAGTAACACCTAGTTTTTATATTTTTCCTAGCTTTTAAATGTTATAAAATAATTTTAGGAATTTTTCCATAATTTTCTAAGTCATTTAGGTATTATTAGTAATTTAAAATAGTTTAATTAAGATAAATAGTTTTTAATTAATAAAAAACTCATAAAAAGACAAAAATATTTATTTTTATTTTTTATACTTTCTTTAAGTTCATTTTGAGGTTTAGAAATTATTTTTTCAAGTTTTTAGTTTAATTTGAAATCTTTATAATTTTTAGTTTTATTTAAATTAGGTTTAATTTACTTTTTAAATAGTTTTAATTAATTTAATATTATTTAAATATTAAAATA
Source organism: Artemisia argyi (assembly GCA_030686995.1). Taxonomy (NCBI): domain Eukaryota; kingdom Viridiplantae; phylum Streptophyta; class Magnoliopsida; order Asterales; family Asteraceae; genus Artemisia; species Artemisia argyi. The sequence continues at coordinate 207,623,468 of CM060702.1, read as the reverse complement.
ATCATTTTAATAATTTCATTTTCATTTTAACTTTTCTTTTAAATTTTAAGTTTGTAAAAGTTTCATTTTCACCCCCTGTAGTTTATTTTCCTTAAAACTCACCTTTTTCCCAGCACGCAATCATATCTGATTTTAATTTGGTTTACGTTTATACGTTTTTGTTTCCCGTGATTGTTAATATTGTTATTCCTAATCATTCAAGTAGTGTAAACAAATCCAAATCTTATTCTGGTTACTTCCCATTCAAATTCACCCGATCACAAACCCGTTTTGATACCATCCACACCTCGTTGGGACATAACGACCCAGGGAAACACTGTATTCCACGGAAGCATTGGTTTAAGCTGTTTGACTATTATGGTTGACCATTCACAAGTGGTTGACTAATAATTATCTGACTGTTTCGGACCAATCAAAATTTGGCGCCGCTGCCGGGGAGGTTGTGCGCATATTCTAAACGGTTTTTCTGATTAGTGATTTTGGAATTCATCCATTTGTATATTTATCCACATTTGTTCATATTATCTTATTATCATATACAAAAAAATTCCCGAAAACATTTTAAAATTAGTTTTAAACGAACACAAAAACACAAAAAGATTTTCTTTCGTATAAAATGTTTATCAAAAATCCCAAAAATATCCATCTTTACCCTCTTACCTATTTGATTCTACATTTCTTACCCTCCAAAACCCTTTGATTCTTTCTATGTCTTATCCTCACTATCTTGATTGTCAATGGTGTGGAGGTCCTTATAATGGTGGTAATTGTTCCAGTTGTAGCATGGTAGAGTCAGGAAACGGGTCTGTCTATAACCAGAATCCCTATTCCTACCATGACACAACTGATTCATTCCATCAGCTTCCACACCATGAGACTCAGCAGTTTTACTGTTGTGAGTACTGTGATGGTTCACACTACAGTTTTGATTGTCAATCAGGAAACACGCTTGTCTATGAGCAATTTCCTAATAACAATTATAACTTACAGCCACATCAGTTCAACTGTTGTGAGTACTGTGGAGGTCCACACTTTAGCTCTAATTGTCAAACAAGGACTCCATTTCTTTGTAACAATTATGACTATCCGTTTCAAGACCCACCTCCACAATGCCAAATGATTCAAGCAACTCCTCATATCCAGCAAGACCCTTATATAAAGGTTCTTGAGAAACTTAAAGATCTTAAGGAGGAGTTGGCTAATATTTCGCTTCGCCATGATCCAAGTTCTTCTTGTGTATATTGTGGGGGTCCTCATAATGATGATCAATGTCAACCTTCCGGTTTTGACACATCCACACCCCCACGGTCTCCACTCATTCAAAATTCTCGTGATAAATCTATCGCAGAATTACTTGCTGAAGAACGAGATTCTGGAAAAAGCATGGAAGAATTACTTGCTGAGCAAAGAGCAGCCAAAATACGTGCCAATATTCGCTATGCTGCTCTTTATGATGACGATGATGACACTGATGATGATGAAGATAACATTGTTATCATTCAAAAAGATTCATCGAGTTCATCAGTTGTGATTCCTTCCATGGAAAATCAGGGAGATAAGGATACAGAGAAGTTACTAGCAAATGAACAAATGGAACTTGTAGAATCCATAACTGCTAGTCCTTCTCAACTCCCTCAGTCTGTTGTTATCACACCCGAAGTTCACACTCACTCTCTAAACATGGGGGATGAGCATCTTAGCACTGTTCCTAATAAGGAATCGGATGAATTAATAAAGTCTAGTGTTGAGATCCTTTTCCCAATCCCGAGAGAGTCACAGGGAACTTTTGATCAAGTATGTGATATTCCTTCTATCCCTGATAATCCAAATGATCAAATGGAGAATGTCTCTGATTCCAGTGATGATTGTTTATCTTATGGAGACATTGAGTATGTTGATGCATCCCTTCCCCACTCTAATGTTGACTTTTAAGTTCATCGATGAACTCACTCACACCAGTCCACTTCCATCAGGAAGTAATGATCTCTTTGATTTCAAAGATGATCTGGAAGAAGTCGAAGCTTTCCTTGCCCTAGATAGTTCAACTTCGTATGAAGTTGATGATAACTATCTTGATCCTGAGGGGGACATTCTTTTTCTAGAAAGTTTGTTAAACGAATATCCATCTCCGCCTCTTCCACCCAAACAACTTCATAATAAGGAAATCAAATCAGTTGAGAAAACTAATAAATTTCCTGAGATCAAGCTTAAGGGCTTGCCTCCTCCACTTGAATATGCATTTCTTGAGGAGGAAGTTCTTATCTTAATTGCTATTCAGATCTCTCTTCTTTCCTTCACCTACCAGGTGATTTCTCCTCTTCTTCACTCCCTCGGGAATGAAGACACTATCTTTGACCCCGACATTCTCTTTTATAAATTTTGAGCCAGGATCTATGTATCTCATCGGTGTGGAACTTTCACGTGCTTCAAATGTTTATCCAAACATCTTGAATGAAAGTCCGATGGAGATTGTTTCTTCGACATCATGCTTCCCCAAGGACAAATGAATTCGGGGTCAAGTCAAGCTAGCGACTCGGTAAACAAAAACAGTAGCATGCATACGGGGTTTTCACCCTAAGTGTGGGGGCGTTGCCCCTGCTGTTGTTACCATGTATATACTCTCAAAAAAAATGTATATATATCTATATAAAATAAAGTAAAAAATGATATTTCCACATTTAGCTTGTAATGTTGCCCTTTTACGTTCAAAGGGTCGGCATAATAACCGGGACTTTGAATATTGAGGACAATATTCAATTCTAAGTGTGGGGGGGGGGGGGGGGGGAATTCTAGCGAATTTTATCACATTATATCTTCTAGTACCCCCGTTTTAGCCAAAATTTTTAAAATTTTTTTCACTTTATTTCAAAATTTTTGTGGTAATCAGTCCGCCATGTCTAAACGACAAAAGGATTGGCTAATCCAGGAGCAAACGGCTCTTGGTAAAGATATCTCAAATCCGTTGATTGCTTGCAATTTGCCCAAAATTGTATGGTAAATCAACTCGCCATATCCCATAAAGCGAATGAGTTGGCTAGCCCGCAAGATTATGGCTTGTGGTAAAGGCCGTGGAAAATCCATAATTGGTAATCAGCTCACCAAGATGTTGACTTAGTCCATCAAGAGTTGGCTAGTCCAGAAGCAAACGGCTTTTGGTAAAGACTAATCAAATCCGTTGACAGCTGGTGATTTGCTCAAAATCACATAGTTTTTCTCAAAAGATTGCTAGGGACTAGCAATGTTTTAGTGTGGGGGATTGATGAGTGTGTAAATACTCATCATTTTTACCTTTTCTGAGCTGCCAAAACATCCAAAAACACTCAATATTGCATCAAAATAGTGAAAATATCCCAGGAATGTGTTTTATATGTTTCAGATGCAAAATAATCAAAAATAGATGAAAAACGTACAAAGTTTGCATAATTGGCAGTTTCAGTCCCTCAAGTTTCAAAAGTTGTCAAAACTACTCCCTGGTTCTTCTAAAAACATGAAAAAGTCACCAAAGGTACTTTTTGAATCACAAATTACATATTTAGTCCTTTGGTGCAAAGTTTCACAAAATTACAAGTTTAGTCCCTGTACTTTGCAAAATTGACATAAATGGTCCTTGGGATATAAAAACTTTGAGAAAATCAATTTTGGTCCTTATACTAATCTTTTATGGCAGGAATAGTCCTTGGATGAAAGTTTTGAAGAAATTACACATTTAGTCCCAAAAGTTTCCAAATTGGCAAAAATAGTCCTTGGGTATTCAAAACATGGAAATTTACCTTTATTGCCCTTGTACTATTCACTAGTGACAAAATATACCCCTTGGATAACTTTGGAAAACTTACACTTTCAGTCCCTCAAATTCTGGTTTTTACAAAATTGGTCCTTGAAATAATAAACAAACCAAATGGATCTCTTTTGAAACAAATACCAAATCCTAAAATCTAAAAACAAACAACCCAGGCCCCAGAACTACAAGCCCAATGCCCTGGCCCATATCCCATTTTTAAATAAAACCTGGGCATTGACCCCGTTGACCACCCTCCTTCTTCAACCTCCACTCCACCTCCCCTGCTACTTGCCTCCTCCACCTCACCACTCTACATCCACCACCTCCTACACCACCTCACTACCCTCCCTGTCAATCCCACAACAAAACCCACCTCTAAAGTTTACCTCAGAGGATGCCACGTATCACTCCTACACCTCTGCCAACACCTACACCTGCCAAACCACCCTGCAACTCCCACTACCCCTTATCCTGTCCTAATTCCACTTCCCAAGACCAAATAATACACCAAAACCCACCCTCCAACACGCTACAGTCCCAATTGGTATTTAACCAATTTTCCTGCCAAAACCAGTCAATGGCCAGGATGAGTTTTTATGATCTAATGGTGCTGGGAAATGATCTGTGGGACCCAAAAGACCTGTTGGGATGCTATAAAAGCAATGAAGAAGGCAGAAGATAAAGTGGTAGAAAAATTAGTTTAGTTTTAGTTTAGTAAAAATCAACTTAGTGTAATTTTGTTTCATAGTTGTAATTCTCAGTTTTAAAAGCTTGTAATCAATGTTCTAGTGTAATCTCAACTTTGTTTAATATCAATTTTAGGTTTCATCAGTTTTTATTAAATTCACTAAAAATACTCAAAAAATCCAAATATATAAAATAGAAAATAAATCAAAAATCATGGTGATGATGAATAGGAGTAGAAGCATGGAGAATTTTGGATTAATCTTGGTTTAGTAGCTTTGTGGAAAGCTGTTAGGAAGGTTCTTGGTCTATGGTTTACTAGTTCTCAGCCTAATCCATTTGTAAGCTTTTGAATCCATTTTTACCAATTTACTGTTTTAGTGTTTGATTTACTTAAATCTTTATGTTTTCCTGTTTATGTGTTGTTGTTAAGTTAATATATGGCTTAATATAGGTTTCTTATTAATCAGATTTCATTATTGCTTAAAAATCAAAATCTCACAGTGTGGTATACGAATTTGACAAACTTGTGTTTCATGCTTGTGGTGTGGATGATTTATACTCATTTGATCTTAAATAATCATAATATAGTATTTGTAATCAAAGTTGTGGTTTAAATTCACCATTTGCTTTGAAAATCTTAAAAACAGTGGATAATAAGAGTGTTTGGATCAGTAGGTTAATGGTTTTCAAGTCTGTTTCACATGTTTTATTTAGCCTAGGTATGTTTCACTAGGTTATAATAAGTCAAGTAAACAATAAAACCTTAGTTCCATTTGGTTAAAAGTCAAAATTAGTTTTAAACTCATCATATAAGTTGTTAAGGCATTATAGTGTATTTTCTTCATATAAGTTCATTAGTTGCTTATCTAGCTTAAACTCATGTTTCAGTAGCCTAATATATAATAATAAGTCATTAGATTAGATTAAAAGTTCATATAAGTCAACATTTTAAGTTTGAGCAAAAAGTCAAAAGTCACCATTTCTCAGAAATCTCAAAACTTGCAATAATTTTGTAGAATTTTGTATTTGGTTTGAGGTTCTGAAATTTCTTGGGATCATAGTCTCCCACCTCAACTTTGTAATCCACTCTTTAGTTTATTTTTGTGATTTTCTTTGTGGGTCCCACACACCTTCAAACTCAGCTGCAGGGCAAGGGGGTTCCCCTGCATCAGCAGGTCACCACCACACAGCCACCTTTATTGGTTGCTGCAGCCCACCACAGTGGGTCCCACACCTTAACTTTGGGTTTTCCCAACCCCTCCTAGCAGGCTTCATGATTTTACTAATTGTTTGACCTTAGGCTAAGTGGCACCCACTTGGAATTGCACTCACACTTTGTCCCATTTCTGTCTCAGCCCACAAATAAGCAAGTGCTTATTCTGGCTTGTGGGCTTATTCATGTAGCTTATTTGATCCTTTCTAGCTTAAACATGTTCAATAAACTCAAGTGAAGCAGAATTAACCATGGTGGACCCCACATAAGCCCATTTGAGCTTAATCCCTTGTCTAGTCAAACTTAGTCAACTGTTAGGCTAATAAGCACTCACTGTGCTTATTTTTGAGTTCCAAAAAAGTTATTTTTACAAAAGTTAGTTGTTTTTGGTTGTAAAATAGTTTTGTAAAAGAAAAAATCCAGAAAAGACAAATTTAATTATAAGTGATAGTTTCTATTTAATATAATTAAAATTTTAATTTTCATTTTTAGATTTTTATTAGGTAACCTACATTTTTATATTTTTATTAATTTCATTTTATGTTAAAGTAATTATAATAATTTTCTCATATTTTTATTTTGTCATTTAGTATTAATTAGAATTAATATTATTTTTATTAATAATTAATTAATATTTAAGTTTTAGATAGCATAATTATTTTTATAAAGTAACACCTAGTTTTTATATTTTTCCTAGCTTTTAGATGTTATAAAATAATTTTATGAATTTTCCCATAATTTTCTAAGTCATTTAGGTATTATTAGTAATTTAAAATAGTTTAATTAGTTTAATTAAGATAAATAGTTTTTAATTAATAAAAAACTCATAAAAAGACAAAAATATTTATTTTTATTTTTTATACTTTCTTTTAGTTCATTTTGAGGTTTAGAATTTATTTTTTCAAGTTTTTAGTTTAATTTGTAATCTTTATAAGTTTTAGTTTTATTTAAATTAGGTTTAATTTACTTTTTAAATAGTTTTAATTAATTAAATATTAAAATAATCATTTTAATAATTTCATTTTCATTTTAACTTTTCTTTTAAATTTTAAGTTTGTAAAAGTTTCGTTTTCACCCTCTGTAGTTTATTTTCCTTAAAACTCACCTTTTTCCCAGCACGCAATCGTGTTTGATTTTAATTTGGTTTACGTTTATACGTTTTTGTTTCCCGTGATTGTTAATACTGTTATTCCTAATCATTCCAGTTGTGTAAACAAATCCAAATCTTATTCTGGTTACTTCCCATTCAAATTCACCTGTTCACAAACCCGTTTTGATACCATCCACACCTCGTCGGGACATAACGACCCGGGGAAACACTGTATTCCACGGAAGCATTGGTTTAAGCTATTTGACTATTATGGTTGACCATTCACAAGTGGTTGACTAATAATTATCTAACTGTTTCGGACCAATCAATTGAACATTACCATAGCAAAAAGAAACCCTTCTTTGTTCACCACATTTGCCTTACTTTCTTGTGGATGTCTTTTCAGCTCTTACTGAGAGGTACATTAGTTCTATAAGTTAAGCTATTTTTTAATATATTAAGATTCATACCTTTAACTTATTTGTTGTTAATTGCATTTGCTTTTTTATTTGACCAGGTAATATCTTAGTTGTGCTTCACACCTTGAATCGGGGGAGGTTTACTGTGGCAGTGGAGACATTTCTAAAGACAGGTTAGTGCGAGTCACTTTTATTGTCGTATGTCATTTTCCGTGCTTTTTCTGAATCGAGATATCTCTCCAGGAAGAAATCATTCATCCCTCATAGAAAACTCATCTATGTTGAAATGGTAGATTAGTATTTTTAATTGTAGTGTCCATCTACCAATGCTTGATTGACTTGGTTGATCAATATATATTTTTGGGTAAAAATTGGTTAGTCAGTTTCTTGAGAATCAGTAAGTCAGGAATTTTTTAACAACTGAACTATGGTCAAGTATGACCCTTACAACTTCTGTCTAACTATGTTCTTGAGCCAATCTCGAGAACCTTTGGTTGAACTTTCCACCTAATGTAACACAAATATTACCATTAATTATAGATAATGACATGATACCGAATAACTTACTTTAGCTTTCATCAATTTTAGTCATAAATTTGGAAGGTTTTGTTACTTCTAATGTTAATCTGAATTGTGGAGTAATAGGGTGATGGCCAATCGCGTGTTGATTGTTATCAAGAAAATCAGCAACAATAACATTCAGCAGGCGTGAATACCAACAAAAAATTTGAACGACATATTGACGAAGGTAATTGGTTCATGTGTTAGAGGCAAAGGGGACACACCACAATTTAGGTCTGTCTGCGCATAAGAATGGTATTGAGAAGGTATTAAATTGTTCTCAGTTAACAGCTTATCACAACGTGTTTAGGTCGAAACATGCCATTGTTATTTTACGAACTAAAACGGGTTCGGTGAGCTGGTATACTTTTTATCTAAAGATTTTTAATTTTACAATAGTAGTAATAAAAGAACATCATTTTATCAATTACATGTGTTCTTTCAATAAAAATATTTAGGATGTCTAATGCATAATTCTTTTTTAGTATATTGCTCAAAGTCGTCTTATGTGTCGATATTAAATTATTAGCCAGAATAGCTGTTAGTGAACTTTGACACCATAACCATTTTGGTCCATTTTGGATGACTAAAATTTTATTATGCAATAGAACTCCAAGGTGGAGCGACCAAACACAACAGAAAATATGTAAATTAAACTTAGTTGGACCATGAACCTGTTAATGTAGTAGTCAAACTAATATGATAACAGTTGACATAGACCAGACATAGCCACTGACACACTTAAAATTGCATACTTAACATCCAACTATTCTCACATGATATACCTTTTTCTATTAAGAGATACATTTTGCTTAAAAGCATTTGTCACTTATAGAATCAGATTATGATAAAAACAAATATTTTTGTATTGCTATATGAAACTGAAGGATTTGAACAATCGATAAGCCAATCAAGTCTCATAATGGTTAATTCTGCTCCTCAAAAGTTGTATTTAACCTTTAGCTACTTTGCATGTTTATTAATTATATTTGTTAATGCTAACAAGTTACTTGGGGCTTTTACAGTGAATACCGCAAGGAACGAAGCATTGATCTTGATAACCTTACAAACATCTAATGATAGCAGCTAATGTGAAATACCAACAAGCCTAATGGTACCATGATTTATTATAGGTAAATTTCAGTTTGTTGTTATACAAGATGCTACAATTAAATGTATCTTTGTCATAATGTAATTTTGCCAACCTGTAACAGGACATGAGCGTTCGGGAATTACTTATGAAGGCTGAGAAATCTTTTAAATTAAGCCAAAGGAAGGATTGGTACAAGAATTTGGGTATTTCAAACAGTACATCCATTGGGCGGGATATGCTACTAGCAACCTAAGCATGTGTTACACATGATTGTGATCTACATCACATCAATTACCTTTATTTTTTTAGTGTTGTATGGATTTGTTTAACCTTGATTAATCCTATAATTCTATTTAGTTCATTTTATGGTTGAATTATGGCTAAGATGACAATCACTCCAATATTTTTTGCACGCTTGATACTTCCAACTTCTTTATTTTGAATTTATTTTGCTGATGAAATGGGTTAATTCATATCGTTTTGAGGTTTTGGTTACTGATATCCATACATGGGTATCATCTCCTTTTGATTTCGGGTATGTTATTTTTTATTATTTATCTAAAAAAGTCATGAAATTAAGGAGATGGTGTTTTAAGAAAGGACATATTATGTATCTTCTATAAATAATGAATGTCTTCAATAGGTTGTCTGAAGAGTGAAGAACAGAAATGGATCGAAGATACTTTGTTGTGATAAGGACGGTAATTACACCAAAATTAACAACAAACGTATACAAAGAAGTTTTATTTCACATTTGAATTTATTTGGTTGTATACTTTGTTTTGCGTACTACGTTGTAGCTTTAGACAGGATATCTCGAATGTCTGAGATTGAGGACCTACAGGTACCACGTGAGCCTCCAGTTTATGATTACCCGCCTTCTTTCGCTGTAGTAAATTATGTCAACAATAATTATAAGACATGCCCGCCCATCGGGCGGGCTTCGATGTAGGACACAATAACATTCATCAAGTATACTTGAAATTTATCAAGTATATTTAATATTCATTAATTAACATTCATAGACTATACTTAACATTCAAAAGCTCACCTTACACCTCTTTCTTTCAAAATATCAACTTTCCGATCATTTTTTTACCAGCCTTTTTTGACAATAGTAAAAATAAGTCAATGATAACCAACATCATTAACCATAATTTCACGATAACTAAAACCATACGAATTACCATTATAAGTCATGCCCGCCCCTTGGGCGGGCTTTGAGATCTAGTATATATATATATATATATATATATATATATATATATATATATATATATATATATATATATATATATATATATATATATATATATATATATATATATATATATATATTTGGTTTTCATTGCCAAACCCATATCTAAACCGATAACCGAATATTTATTTCGGTTCAGTTCGGTTTTGACCAATTCGGTTAGGTTACGAATTCAGTTCGGTTTTTTTCGGTTCGGTTCGGTTTTGGTTTTCGGTTATTGTGGATATTACCCGATCCTTGAACACCCCAGAGGGTGTTGGGCTAAACTTATATGAATTGGGTTTTAAGTTTTATCTATGGAAGCTTTTGACGGCAATTGATTGGAAGAGATGGGATTAATATTGAACTCATATTTACCATATAACCAATAAACCAATTTTTATTTTTTTACCTTTTTTTTTTTAAAAAACAACATATCTTGCAAACGGTAAATCTTCAAGCTACAAAAATAATACCATTGCGACGAGAATTAAATCATCTTTCTATAGATATGCATTTATATACTTTCGACGAAATTTTTTTAAATTTCCGCCCAGAAAAATCATATATGATTCGTAAAAATCACATATGATTTGGCTTTTACAAATCACATATGATTCTTACGAATCATATATGATTTATAAAAATCATATATGATTCGTAAAAATCACATATGATCTGATTTTAACGAATCACATATGATTTCATTGGATGAGTTGACATCAATATAGATTTTATATTTGTCATAAATCCAAAAAACCAAATTCAGCCATTCATTTTTCATCTAAATTTCCTCCCCGGGATTCGAAACCAAGACCTCTTGGCACTTTCGTCCTAAGAGGCTAAGCCCTTACCATTGGGTCACCCCCATTGGTTAATAAGCCATCAAATTTGGGCTTATCAAAACCCCTTCATATAAGCTCATAAACTCAAACAATTTTTTTTGAACAGCATAAACTCAAACAAATAAACTTAACCAAACACTTGCTTAATTTTGTTATATAAGCAAATAAACCAATAAGCTCCCTAAATAAGCTAACTAATTTGTTTTTTCAGAAAAAACCCTAACCCTAACGGCGCTCCGGCGGGATCAACGCCACGCCTTCGCAGATTCAAGTTCAATGGGAGACCTCGAATGGAAGGAGGTTACTCGGAAGAAACATCGATCGTTGTTCCAAAGACTAAAATTCCCACAAGGAAATACATCTTTGGTGGATGATTTGGTGAAGATTCCTTTAACCGTGTATGTTTCTAATTTTCCTACTCACCTAACGCTATGTGAACTTTGGATTATATGTGGTAAGATGGGTAGTATTTTGTCAGGCATAATCAGGTGCTTTGCTCGTCATTCCGACCAAAACCCCTGAAACAATTTCAAGTTTAAACGGCTAAATTAAAAAATCCCTAAAAACATACAACATGCAACAAATTTAGCTTATGAATCAACAGTGAACACAAAGCATGGTATGTCAGACATAATCAGATGTTTTACTTATTATTTCGAGCAAAACCCCTAAAACAATTCAAACTTTAAGCGGCTAAATTAAAAACCTCAAATTTCAAAAAATATCAGTGAACAATCAAGTAAATAAATTAAAAGCCATGACTTACATGCAGCAAATGAGTTTCGGTTTAATGTTTCAGCTTTGGATCTAATAGTTTGTGTGTGTGTGTATCAAGTTTTGTTTCTGTATATGTGTATACATTACAAAAAATAGTGCTACTTTCCACACTTATTTTGCCATGGTATGATAAACCGTGGACTTTTTTTATGTGTATAATAATTTTGCTACATTTATAGGTGTCACACATATTTAAAAAAATAATTCATATATATAAGTTTGTACAATTACAATAAAGCTACACTTATATATGTCACAAATGCTTTCACACTTTTTATTTTAAACGTTTTGTTTTTGCAATTTTACCACACTTTTAGGTGTGGACATTCAAAAAATATTTTCACACTTTTAACCATAGAAATTTGGATAATATCTACACACTTATATGTGTAGAAAAATTTGTCACACCCATTATTACTATACTTTAGAAAGTGTGGACTCAATAATTTTACACATTATTAAATGTGGCTATTCGGCCTTTAAAATGCGGCCCACTAACTCTAACGCATGTTTTCATTATAGAAGCCCGTTAGAAAAATAATTGCACTCGATTTTTATACATTTTAACTTTCTTTTTTCTTCTTTCTTGCAAGACCAACCTTTGACATGAAAAATCAGAAATGTAAAATGACCTAGCTCCTCCATCAGTGCTGTTCCCTACTACGGCTGATGTGCTTGATCGTTTTATAAAGGTACACATGTTATAAGAACAAAAGTATTAAAAGCAATTGTGAATGTGAATTGAACTATTTGTATCTTTTATTAACATATATACAGTTTAACAAACCGGATATGTATGTTTGTGTTTTGTGTGTGGTATGTTCATTAGTTTGTATTTATATGTTGTATTGATGATCTAAAAAAAACGAATTAATGAGCACATCACACAAAAATCTGTTAGTGTAGTTAAGTGTTTGTGTTAATTCTTTTGTTGAGTTAAACTTGAACAAATGGACAAATTTTTTTTGCCATTGAGCAAATCACACAAAAATCTGCAGGGTTGTTTGTTTCTATTAGGGATTTTTTACTTTTTACGATTAGGGTTCAAGTTCTTATGTATACTCCGACTAGGGTTTTTTTATAATTTCACCCAAAGAAAATCAAAAACTAAGTGTTAGCTTGAAATCGCAAAACTGATTTGAACCACACAAGTTGGTTTTTAGATTTTGATTGCAAAATAGCAGTTAGCTATATATATATATATATATATATATATATATATATATATATATATATATATATATATATATATATATATATATCTGAACATGTAGTGTATAAAGAGAGAGGACAAACATATTATCATGGTTTCCGACCTTTTGGTCGATTAATCCATGGGGTTTGAAATTACCGCCACATAGACTCAAAACGGGCAAGGCCCTCCCTTTTCAGAAGGTTGGCGTGGCCACTTGAGGGTTGTTTCTGACCATTTCATATTCGATGCTTTCACGTTATCTTACTATTGCAAAAGTCGTTCATATATCTCACTCCCATATAACGGCTACCGTTTGAGAGCCGGTTTTGTTATTTTAAATATGCCACATCCTTTACAATGGCCACCTTATTAAATGAGGATCGACCCTAGTTATTTACTTCATAAAATAGCATCATAATTTTTTGCAACATTACGTTTTGGTCATTGATCGATCCTTATAAATTTTGTTTTTGGAAATATAAAAATGTATTCTTATATAATACTTTCCATTAATATTCTTGTCATGTATTTTCTACGGTCTATCATTAGGCCTAGAAACGAGTATCGTCAATTCTCTCATCCTTATTCAACCTTTGCAGATTCTCACTATCCATTAATGGAAGCTTTAGAAGATTATTTCCTGTTGGACATGTTATCAAGACTTGATGTGAAAACAATAATCTACTGCAAGTGTGTATGCAAAAGGTGGCGAGATCTAGTTTTGGATCCTCACTTTGTTAGTAATCTTCATTTGCCGAGAACATTGTCATCACCCCCGAGCATAATTATTCATGGTTTACCAAGAGAAAACATAAATGATGTAGAAACTTATGGCGGCCGTGGTTTACGTGGAGAAGTCAGCGTTGGTAGACCAGGATATCTAAAGTGGGTAGAGATGCAACAACAAGTTGATGGGTGCCAACTGACTCATGTCGCGAGCCATAACCTTAGTGATAATAGATGCAATTTCCCAATGATTAAGATGGTTACAGTGGGATCAGTCAATGGTTTGGTCTGTGTGTTACAACGGTCTGATGCCTTTTTCATATTCAATCCAGTCTTTGAAGAATATATGGCCCTTCCCAGGCCACAATTAGCTGCAACAAGGTATGAGTTGATACATTATGGATTTGGATTTTCATTGGCCAGTGGGGAGTACAAAGTGATACGGATATGCAGGAAGAGGAACTCAGTGAGATCTCATGTATTGGGAACTGCAAAATTAAATCATGTTGAAATTGAGGTTTACACCCTTGGCACAGACCAATGGAGAACTTTGGGACAAGTCCCTTACCCTGATGTATACGATTATGACTTGGGTTCAAGTATATCTTTCCATGGTCATGTCCATTGGATTATTTATGGAAAAATATATGCTTTTGATTTGGGTACAGAGACATTTAAGTCATTTCCATCTCCTCCTGCTACAGGAGATTGCAACAAGATTTTGGGAGTTTTAAGAGGCCATTTAAGTCAATTTTCCTGGTCTAAGTATAGATTCACTGTTTTTGAAATGAGGGAATATGGGATCAAGGATTCTTGGTATCAAGAGGTGCATTGGACGGAAGGAATTAGCCATAAAGTGGAATCAGGATGGAAAACGTGGAAGCCCTTGTGTCTCATTGATGGTATAAATGGCACTACTAGCAATTTGATCGCTGTCCATGAAAATGAAAATAAATTCTTGGTACATTGTCTTGACTCAAATACATATGTACAAACGAATGCGCTGCCCATCTACACCACAAGCAAATTAATTCATTATCATCCAAGCTTTCTTAAACTGCAGAAGTTTGGAGCAGATAGAGTTCACCCCTTCAAGAAGGTACCATAAAAAACTCTACCATCATCTCTAACTATTGCTGTTTTTATACCATAGATTCATTTTGAGACCAGCCAATATGTTACTTTGCATCTAAATTAGTGATATCCTAGTTCTAGTTAATTCACATATTTATTGCTTTACATATATAGTTTGTAGCGGTATCACATATATTTGGAGCAGGAAATGAGAAACCAATTCAACCTGAATGTGTAATGAAATAATCATTCGGTCATTTATAAATTAGTAATATAAGATTTTAAACTTTTAAATTAATTTGAAAGGCGCAAAAAAGGCAAGGCCCAAGAGAAGAAACATTAATTTGATATCATTTAAGGCTTATTATAAATAATGTAATTATTCCAATAATCAAATAGAAACCATATTATGTCAGCCGTTCATATTATATAAGTTACTGGCCTAGAAAGCTAAAACTCTATTACTGTGATATTTTGACTTTTTAACTACTCTTCATGGGAGTACTTCTCTCCCGTAAGGGGCTATTTGAGCGGCGGCGTCATTGACTGTCTTGCTTTTGTTAATGTCAAGTTGTCAACGTAACTTAGTAATTATATTTAGGATGACTTTCGGTCTTGTATGGAAGGTTTTTTTTATTTTTTATTTTTATTTTATTATTATTATTTTTTTTGCGCGATAAATGAAGTATATCTATTTTTTTAACCTTTCTTTTTCGGATATTACTCACTGTGATTATACTTGATTCAGGTTGAAGACTTGTTGCAAGAAGTTAGACTGGGTAAGTGACAACTCATCTGCCTTAGGCTTATTTTACGTATAATTAACCAAATATACAATCACGCCTAAAAATGGCTAGTGACAATTTCTTTATGATATATAAATGTAGGTCGTGGTTGACGTTGAGCGTGATAAACGCTGACCAACGTAAAGGCAGGAGAGCACCAAGCAACATTCTGAGTGAAAATGATTTACTTCCCTAAATAAGACTTGTTTGTTAAGACGACATCAATTATGTTTTTATGTGGTTTTGTTGTAATCCGGCACATACCAAAGTGCCTATGAGTCTATCATAGCTATTTCCTTCTTTGCAAAACTAATATTTTATGGTTTTGAGGTTGTTCTGCTTTTGTATTAATGAGATTGTGGAATTTCTGAAATTGATGTCTCTGGTTTGTTAGTCATCTTTTAAGCAGATGACAAGTGCCATGTCTATGGTGAATTGGTGTTGGATATCTTATTGATACTAGCAACTACCCATGCATAACGACAAGATTTTATAGCAGGAACTTGTTAAAGTTGCGATGTTGTGGTCAGGTGTTTTGCTTAAGTTCCCATGTAGGCAAATAGTCACGATGATAGCCCGTCTAAAGTTTTCTACTATGCCATCTTTATTAGTTCAAAGATCAGGCTTGGGGGTCAGTCTTAGTGGTCAATGAAATGTACTAGTGGCTTTGAAAGGAGGTTTTCTTGAGGAACTTCCTACAGGGAATTGTGATTTGTATTTGTTTACACTCATCACTATGGCGAGGTGAAGTGTGTGTTCTGAAGTCATAGCGTCATCCTGTATGAACTTCTTGCCATATAGAATCGTATAACTTTTTTTTCCAGAGCTTGACTTTCCTTTATCAACAGAGATAATGGAATTTCGGGTTCAGCATATGTTGATACACTTTTCCTTTGTCAATAGGAATGGGGGGTTTTGATGGAATTTTATTTGTTTCATCAATGATGATTCGTGTTGACTTACAAGCATTTCTTTTGAAAGCAGCTTTTTAGTCAGGTTTGGTTTTGATCCTTAAGCTTGGTTCAGCTCCTTTAAGTTTGTTCAATGGGGGTAAGGGTGTCTTATGACCTGAATCTAATTCATCTACTCATTAAGATTCAATGTCATTCGGTGAAAGTTTTGGGCTTTTAGTGATAGTAGATTTTGTTAAGTCATATTCAGGGGATAGGATTCTTCTTGTGTTCCAATTAGGCATTTAAGGTTAGCTATATCAACCCAGTCTTTTGTCATCTCATGATTGTATCCTGTTGATCTTACAAAGACTAACTCCTTAGGTTTAGTGTTAGATAAAATGTCAGTAAATTGATCAGCTACTAACGTTTTTTGTTTTTGATTCGGAATTTGCTCACTAATGCACTGACTTAACTTCACTAAGTTCTTTCTAAAGGCCCAATTCTCTTTTAGAATCTCAATGTTTGCATACTAAAAAGTCAGGGCAGTGATCTAGCTTTGCTTGTTTTAATTCTGATAACTCATTCCTACAAGTGTTCAATTCTAAACCAAGATTCCTATATTTTGAAAACTAGACGACCACCCGTGCATAGCAACGGGATTTTATAGTGGCAAATTAAACTTGATCAACCCGCCGGGTTTGAAGCGTCCTGGGTCAACCCGATTTTCAATGTGTATTAATAGTTTACTTTTGAAAAATATGTGTATTAATAATTGAAATTGCGCATAATTAATTGTTTCAATATTTTCTTTTTAATTTTTTTCACATTTCACTTTCTTAAGTTTTTACTTTTCACTTTTACTATTTTTGTTTTATAGATAGTATAGATAAATTCATCATTTGCTCTTCTACAAACTTAAGGTCTACACATGTATAATCACGAAAAATATGTCTTTTTATTTGATCTCATCCCTATATATGTGCATTTGTGAGCACTTTTTTATTAACATCTCACATATATGTTGGACAAATATAATAAACACAATTTAAAAAATGCAATATGTTTAGGGAAAAAAACTTTATAAAGTTTATTTATAGAACTAATAATTTGTAACATTATGCAAATCTACTTTCAATAGTAACAACAAACATGCGTTTGCTGGCTTATTAATCTACCATATGTTTTTTGTTCAAAAAAATCTACCATATGTTTTAACTTTGGGATAGGCAAATTGTTGTAAAAACTATACACTACTTAATAATTAATATTGTTTTGTATAGACGTTTTAGTCAAAATTTGGACGTACAAAATGTTATATACGACCATATAGTTTTCTAAAAAGAAAAGACTAACTAATGTCTTTTTTTTTTTTCTTTCTTTTTTTTTTTTTAAATAACTTATATGAAAAATACTCCTAAAACTCAAATACGAGTTCAAATGTTTTGATTGTTCGATTTTAAATTTATAAATTACAAGGATGGTATAAACCAACGTATACAAGCAATTAGTAGTCGACAAATATATTTCCTACGTGGTGTCGTTGGTATCTTGGTTGAGATGGTTTGGTGGTGTCTGTTAAGATGGTAGTTGGCAATGGTGTTTGTTGTGTTAAAAGAGAAAAAAGCTATTCTGTTATCTCTGTGTTTGTGACGAGCGTTCCTTTATAATGTTGGGGCATTTACATCTATGTCCTTACTAAAGTTCAATATTAAATCAATGTCCTTCTCATTTTTGTAATTACGTCAATATCCTTCTCAAATTTTTGTAATTATATCAATATCCTTTTCAAACTTTTAAGTTCTCGTATATATCCCTAAATCAACATGTTCTTTCATCACTCGAGGCTAAAAAGTATATATGAACGAATAAATAAATATGAACAGTATTTTCTTTCATATATATATCCAAAATTTTGTAATTACGTCATCATTTTCTATATCAATCTAGGCCAAAAAAATATATATGAACAATATAATTGTGATGAATATCATAGATAAATAAGAGGTATAGAATAATAGTTTTTGAATTTAAAATAAATATAATTATAATTTAATTGATTTCTAGATATATGAGAATTTAAAAGTTTAAGAAAAATATTGCTATAATTACAAAAGCTTGAGAATGATATTTATGTAAATGAGAAGGATATTTATGTAATATTAAACTTTAAGAAGAATATTGTATGTTAGGATCCCTCCTTTTTAATATTAACCGTTAGATTTCAGAAGAATAAATGCATAATCCATTAATATTAGTAATTTAAAATACCCAATTTCATTCATAATCTTCACTTTTGATTTCAACATCACATCATCCATTTCTTAAGTATTTTAAGTATACATTTTAGGCATTACAATTATTTTCATATATATTTTACCAATAAGTTTGTTGACATTCAACTTGATTTTATTTATACGATATTTGTGTATAGACCCTTTGGAAAATCAAAGGAAAATTAAGCTATATAGGAAAATCACTAATCTATTTTGAAAGAATATAGTGACGAACAAATTTAGATTTACTTATATTATTTCTCCTAGGTTATTCTTAAATCCGAACTTCATGACCCGTCCATATTAAATCAAACTATCGGTTCTTTATAGAAATTGTACTCTTAAACGACTAATCATTTCATCAACATACATCAACAACTCATATTAAAGGTCATAAATGTAGTATATTTTAATTGGTATCACATATTAAATGATATGCAAAGAAATGTACAAATCTCTTGGATTATACTCGGTTTTGAGTCTGGTGTGGTGGTTAACTCAAACCTACGATTAGTCATTTAAAAGGTTAAAAAGAATTACTATTACAAACAAGAAAATCTTATGTACGCACCATATTATAATTATAAACTAAACTAATTATTTAGGTATAGATAGGCTCAATGTTAATTTTGTGGAAAACTAGAAGGGGGTTGAATAGTTTTATATCCTTTTTAAATTTATTACCAAAATATTTTGTAGCTTATTAAAAACTTTCGATTCGATCTCAAGTGAATTCAAGTGACAACCAATATAAGCAATTCTAATCTAATAATGAAAGTATTAAAATGTAATGAAGAAAAGATAGAGTTAGAAAGATCAAACCACAACACGCGAATTTATAGTGGTTCGGCTACAAGGACACCTTCCTTGCCCTACTCCACTCCCCGAGTACCACACTCGAGAGTTTTCTTCACTATGTCAACAAACTCCTTATGGTGGAGAAACCTTACACACCTTGGCTTACACGAGTTAACGACACTAAGCTAAATGTCGAGTTCTAATCGTAGCTAGAACCAATCTCACAACTTCTTCAAAGGCTTCACACCTTCTTCACACCTTCACAACTTCTTCAAGACTTCACACCTTCTTCACACCTTGTCAACTTCACACCTTCTTCTATGCACAACTAAGTCACAACTTCTAAACTACTTTACAACACACCTAGTTTCTACAAGCAACAAATTCACATAACACTTTTACAAATATCTAACACTATTACAATATGAAACTAGCTATTCACAACACTACTACAATTAGATGGATGTAGAGGAGTGTTCTTCTTCTTGCACTTGAGTGGATGAAGCTTTGGATCACTTGGAAACAAAGACTTATGAATTATATGATCAAAGGATTTTAGATCTAGAAATGGAGGTTGGATCAGAAAGTTTATAGTGCAAAAAGGTGAGAAAAATATGTGAAATGATCCAATATTTATAGGGCCAGAAAATACTGTTCTGGAGCGTGCCGGTCCCCTTAATTAGGGGGCGGTCCCCTTATGTAACACCCACAAAATTTGGTACAGCGGAAGACTCAACAAGCTTTCGGGGTGCTACGGGGATTAGTATCCATTCAAAGTCATGAAAGAACGAGATAAAGTAAACGTAAGAAAAACACAACCAAAACGGGTTTTAAAGTTTACATTTATCCCAAGAATTATCCAAAGTAAAGCCCAAAAGAAATAAACGTAGGTCCACAATAGTTATCAGAGTTTTAGAAATATAGATCCATAACCAGTGCCAATGCCAAGCCTCCAATCCCAAGCATCCATAGAGCATCACTTAATTACCTGAGAAAACGTGCTAAAAGTCAGCTTTCGCTGGTGAGATCATGGGCTTAAATTCATAATTCAATATAGTGGACATATACGCAAAACGCATGCTAGCTAGACTAGGCCTCAATCATCCAATCAAAATAATCCATCCAATATAATCCAACCAAAATCAAATCATCCCTATAGGTGCACGCTATAGCTCAAATCAATCCAATCAATAGCTTACCTAGCTCAAGTCTAGGCCTCGCTCTAAAATCAATCCAATAACTTACCTAGTTCGGGACTAGGCCTCGCTCAACAACCAATCAATAGCTTACCTAGTTCGGGACTAGGCCTCGCTCAATAACCAAATCAATAGCTTACCTAGCTCATGTCTAGGCCTCGCTCAATAACCAAATCAATAGCTTACCTAGTTCGGGACTAGGCCTCGCTTAATCCTACCTAGTTCTATAAGCATACCAAGTTATAAAATAAACGAAGCGATAATAGTCCACATAAAACATTTGCACGTTTCACACCCCAAGTATTGAAAAGAAAGTTCAAGAGTAAAAAGTCGGGCTATGACTCACCTCAAGTCCAGAAATCCTCAAAAGAAATCGATAGAAGAAAGACGTAAGCAAACTCACGTAACGGCGACTACAGACTCGGCACTTCCTAACAATATCAAACTCGTTCAGAAATCATTTCCTCAAAATCAAATATTCCCATTCCCGAACGTATTCCATTTTACTTTCCAAAAATATCCATTTTTCGAATTAACTTCATATTAATTTTGAAATTCGACGTTTGGTATCCATATGGGTGGAGGGTCGACACAACTCAAACTAAAAAGCCACAACAAGCAAAATAATAAATCAACTATAGGTCTAATGTTAGCCCAACATATTATTTAAATAATTATCGAAGCTTATCAAATCCATAGATTTGATAATCTCTCATATTTATTTACGTAATATATCGTTCCAAAATTATACCCAACCTAAAGCACATTGCACAAAGAATTATATTTGGTATATATCGTAGTCCAATAAATTCCCTATATATATCGTCGAATCGGCCAAATTCCACGAGATACATAGTAATTTCTTACCCTAAAACATATACCACAACCTATGGGCGTCGTGGGATACGATGCCCATTAATATACTCATTTTATATCGTCAAATAACTCGATCTAATCCGTCGATTAAATAAGTCACTTGATATATAAAATATTTATATTAATCGTCATATATCCGTGACAACACAAAAGTCACAATATAAAGCCCACTTGGACTTTAAAGAACCACAACTCGTATAACTCGATAAGTTTCCAAATTTATAAAAATCACGTTTTTAATTATTATTCACCCGACTTATTATTTATAGTTATTATTTATAACAATATTCCGACATTTATTACACTATTTGCATAGTATAATAACTATCGTTATATTATTATACGTTTACTCGTGATCGTTTTATTTTTAATATACGCATTCATACATATATATATATATATATATATATATATATATATATATATATATATATAT
Source organism: Artemisia argyi (assembly GCA_030686995.1). Classification (NCBI taxonomy): domain Eukaryota; kingdom Viridiplantae; phylum Streptophyta; class Magnoliopsida; order Asterales; family Asteraceae; genus Artemisia; species Artemisia argyi. Next base: position 207,601,513 of record CM060702.1, on the reverse strand, counting down.
ATATATATATATATATATATATATATATATATATATATATATATATATATACGTTTACCACGTGTATATACTTATATAAACGATTATATTATCAATAATATTATTACGAGTATTATTTTTAATATTTGACTTTTAAATATTTATCGAGTCATAAAATTTGGTCACATGTCCGAGTCATGACCCTCGGCTCATAGTCCAAGTCCAAATATAAGAATCAAGTCACAATAATAAATCAACTCCATCCAAATCAATCCCATATCCACGTGCTACAACATGAGGGTCCGACTACGGCACCCAACTATCCTATCTCCGTCATCTAATCGACCGTCTCACAATCGGTCCCCAATTCCACATTCGACAACACATCTCCATATCAAAACACAAGTAACCCAAGTCCAAAAGCTTCGGTCCAAAGTATGCCACAACATAAAAATAATAACACAATATCAACCACAACAATATATATCATATATACGGGTCGACTTACCAAGTCAAACCCGGGTCAACAATGAGACCACAAAACACAAGAAATAACCTCACCCGAGACCATTTGGTCTCGGCTAGCTCTAGTGAGCCACTCGACCCAAAACAGCCCACGGGGGGGTGTCGGCCGAGAACCAAGACAACAACAACAAAAAATCGAGAATAGCCATTCGACCAAAACATCAAATAGCAATAACCAACACCAAGAATCATAAATATTCGGACCCATACGACATCCAAGACTCCCAAACGAGTCAAGGAGTGGTCACCTCGAGACCATATGTCTCAGTCGAGCTCCAAACGAGCCGTCACAAAACCAAACGCGACCCAAGAGTCACGCAACGAGTACCAAACTCGCGTCACACCCAAACCCGAGATACCAAACGGACCATTATTATCAAAACTTCATTTCCCCATCAATATTTTACAAAACTCATCAAGAAAACAACAAGATACCCACGATTTGGGTAAACGTCGGGGCGCACGAAAACAAGTCGTGGCCACTCACCTCCAAACAAGCTCCAAAAATCCGATTTCTTCAAAAACCCAAGAGAAAAGATGGTGTATGTGGTGATAACGTGATGATTTTGATTCGTATGTGGTGTTAGGGTGGTCCAAATCGCGCGTGGTTAGTACCAAAAGATAGATCGTGAAAAGATGGTTAAGATTATGGTGTTACTTTTGAATTTGGAGTGGCGGTGGTGGTGCTATTGGGTGATAAGGGGCGGCGATGGTTGAGTTTTAAAAGAGAGAGAGAGAGTTGGTGAATTGTGTTGGTGATGGTGTGTGTTGTGTTGCTATACGCAGACCCACAAGGACGATTTTTATGTAATTTACTCTTTTAAAAAACTTTTTTTTTTTTTTTTTTTTTTTTTTTTTTTTTGTAATAATAATAATAATAATTGTGAGGTGTGTAGGGGTTTTAAGTAGCCCGGTGTCAATACACGGACTAAACCCGAAACGTAAATAACCAAATGACTTCTCAAACCGAACCCGTTCCAAAAATAATAATAATATCCGAACCAATATTAAAACATAAATAAAATTGTTAGGTTAATCTAGTGCCGGAGTCAATGTAGTGCCAAAAATAACGATCTCACAATAAATCATCATGACCGAAATCAAACCAAACCATAAATAAATAACCAAATCTCATAAATATCGTACGATTAAAAATCACGTACCAACGTTCGTAAAATATCTCGTCATAACAAACTTTCAAAAATTCCAAAATTATAATTTTTAATGTAATGCGGGTTTTATAAAACGGCTCCCTATTTGGCCAGTTGTCACATCCTCCCAGCCTCAGAAGGAACCCGTCCCGGGTTTCTCTCGGAATAACCCATCTACGAAGTAAAAAGCTTCGGATATCTCTTTCGAAACTCATCCTCACGTTCCCACGTGAATTCCGGTCCGTACCGCGAATTCCGACGAACTTTGATGAGCGGAATACGACTCCTCTTGAGTCGTTTGATCTCTCTATCCATTATCTCAATCGGCTCTTCCACAAAATTCAAACTCTCATCCACACGAATATCCTTGATTGGTATAACTGGTGTTTCCACTGAAAGACATTTCTTCAGATTGCTAACATGAAACACATCATGAACTTTACTCAATTCCATTGGTAATTCCAAACGATAAGCTACGGGCCCAATTCTTTCCAAAATAAGAAATGGTCCAATGTAGCGGGGATTAAGTTTCCCACGTTTCCCAAAACGTATCACACCCTTCCAAGGCGAGACTTTCAACATCACTTTGTCTCCAACCTGGAATTCTAGGGGTTTACGCCTCTGATCGGCGTAGCTTTTCTGCCTATCTCTAGCTGCTTGCAGTCGATCTCGAATTTGCATTACCTTCTCAGTAGTTTCCAAAATAAGCTCAGGGCCTGTGAGTTGGCTATCCCCAACTTCTGCCCAACCAATAGGTGAACGACATTTACGACCATACAAAGCTTCAAATGGTGCAGCCTTAAGACTTGTGTGGTAGCTATTGTTGTAGGAGAACTCCGCAAGGGGTAGATATTTCTCCCAGCCTTTACCAAAGTCTATGATGCATGCACGAAGCATATCCTCCAAAGTTTGAATAGTTCTCTCACTTTGACCATCGGTTTGGGGGTGATATGCAGTACTCATATCAAGTCTCGTCCCCAAAGCGGTTTGAAGTGATCGCCACAATGCTGATGTGAAGCGGCTGTCGCGATCCGAAATAATCAATATCGGAACTCCATGACGAGAAACAATCTCCTTCACATACAACCTCGATAGTTTATCCACACTATCATCTTCACTAATCGCCAGGAAATGAGCAGACTTAGTCAAACGATCCACAATTACCCATATAGCGTCGCAACCGCTAGCTGTCTTTGGTAATTTGGTAATAAAGTCCATCGTAATCCGCTCCCATTTCCAAACCGGGAGTTCTGGCTGCGTCAACAATCGTGACGGTCTTTGGCGTTCGGCTTTAACCTTAGAGCAAGTCAAACACTTACTAACATACAACGCTATATCTGCCTTCATATTTGGCCACCAATATAACTTTTTCAAATCCTGATACATTTTGTCAGACCCAGGATGAATAGAGTATCTTGACTTATGCGACTCATGCATAATCAACTCTCGAATTCCTCCATACAATGGTACCCAACTTCGCTCTCGAAAACATAATACTCCATCAGAACGTCTAACAAATCCCTTCTCATTTTCTGCCATCCCAAATATATTCTCAGCAAACCGATTTTCTGCTTTCAACGCTTCCGTTTGAGCTTCCAATATTTGAGACGGTAATGGCGACACGATAGTCATCCCTAATGACCTAACTCGTAATGGTGGAATTCTCTCATTTCGACTAAGAGCATCCGCAAGAACGTTTGCTTTACCAGGATGGTAGCGAATTTCACAATCATAATCGCTTAGCAACTCAATCCAACGTCGCTGCCTCATGTTCAGCTCTTTCTGGTTCAAAATGTGTTGCAGACTTTTGTGGTCAGTAAACACTACACACTTGGTTCCATACAAGTAATGTCTCCATATCCTCAAAGCAAAAACCACAGCACCTAACTCCAAATCATGGGTGGTGTAGTTCTTCTCATGCTTCTTGAGCTGTCGGGAAGCATAAGATATCACTTTCTCTCGTTGCATTAACACAGCTCCTAAACCTTTATGAGAAGCGTCACAATAGACGACGAAATCCTCGTTACCTTCGGGTAACGCCAAGATAGGAGCACTACACAACATTTTCTTAAGTAATTGAAATGCTTCCTCTTCCTTATCTCCCCATTCATACTTAACACTCTTTTGAGTCAATTTGGTCAACGATTTTGCTATCTTCGAAAATCCTTCAATGAATCTTCAGTAATAACCGGCTAATCCCAAAAATTGACGAACTTCTGTTGGGGTCGTAGGTGCAGCCCAATCTTTAATCGCTTCAATCTTAGCAGGCTCCACATGAACTCCTTGTCTATCAATCACATGACCTAGAAATTGTACCGTCGGAATCCAAAATTCACATTTTGAAAACTTGGCATACAGTTTCTCCTTCCTGAGCAATTCTAAGATAAGTCTTAGATGCTCCTCATGCTCCTTCTCACTCTTCGAATAAATCAGAATGTCATCGATGAACACAATCACGAATTTATCTAAGTAAGGCTTACACACCCGATTCATGAGATCCATGAATACTGCCGGTGCGTTAGTCAACCCAAACGGCATCACCTGAAACTCGTAATGCCCGTAACGGGTTCTGAAAGCCATTTTCAGAATATCCTCCTCGCGAACTCGAAGCTGATGATATCCCGATCTCAAATCGATCTTCGAATACACACTTGATCCATGAAGCTGATCGAACAAATCGTCGATCCTCGGTAACGGGTATCTATTCTTCACCGTTAACTTGTTCAACTCTCTATAATCAATACACATGCGAAACGATCCATCCTTCTTCTTCACAAATAAGACCGGGGCTCCCCAAGGTGAAGAACATGGTCTTATGAATCCATTTTCGGCTAACTCCGCCAATTGTTTCGATAACTCTTCCAATTCAGTAGGTGCAAGGCGATAAGGCGCTCGTGCTACAGGTGCAGCACCAGGTATCAACTCAATCTGAAATTCCACTTGTCTAGTAGGTGGAATTCCCGGCAAATCATTGGGAAACACATCCGAAAAATCACGAACTATAGGAACATCTCCAATGCACCTTTCCTTCTTCTCCTTCTCTCCTTTCTCAGAAATTTGGGCTAAGAAAAGGTAACTTCTTTTTTCCATTAGCTTCGGCAACTTAGTGCAAGATATAACCGCTAATCTAGATGGGCCTCTCAAATCCTTTCTATCTCCTGGTATGTTCAGAATCTCCTTGCCGTATGGCACACGCACGATCTTCTCATCGCAAATTATATGAGCACGATACTTCGACAACCAATCCATACCAATAATGACATCAAAACTTCCTAACGTGACGGGTAGAAGATCTATGTTGAAAGGACGGTTCAGAAAGTTTAACGTGCAGCCGCGAATGATAGTCCTAATCCTCTCTATGTTCCCATTAGCTAACTCTACATCATAACCAATTCCTAAGGCCATCGGGGGTTTCTCAAGTAAGGGTGCAAACTTAGTGGACACAAAACTCTTATCGGCACCAGTATCAAATAGTATGGAAGCATAACGATTATTGAGAAGGAACGTACCAGTAACAATGTTCGGATCTTCTCCTCTCTCGTTCCCAAGTGCATACACTCTTCCATGAGCAGCTCCAGCTTCCACACGTTGGTCCCCATTATCTTGTCGTCCACGGTTTCCTCCAGCTCCACGGTTTCCATTATTGTACCCATTACCACCCGATCCTTGATTTCCTCGGTTCCACAATTCCCTACACTCATTCTGATAATGTCCTTTCTTTCCACATCCATAGCAAGTAACATTTGCTTTGCTCATAGTTTCAGGAGTAGCTTGAACCATAGCAAGTGGTCGAGCTCTACAATCCTTAGCTATATGTCCCATCTTAGAGCAATTCTTGCACATCACAGTACATCGACCAAAATGATGCTTGTAACATCGGTTACATTTGGGCGCATCTCCATTGTAGTTCTTCTTGTCTCCATCTCCCATGGCATAAGCTCTAGTAGTTGTTTGTCGCTTGTTTCAATGGTCATTACCCTTAGAGTGATCATCCCTCTTTCTCTTTCCATTCTAATCCTTCTCAGCTTCTTCCAATGCCAAAGAGTCCATCAATTGTTGAGCGATAGTGATAGCCTCATGAATGTTTGCAGGCTTAGCAGAAATCGCATCGTTCCTTGTAGCTACCGGCAATCCATCGGTATACCTCTCAATCTTTTGGGTCTCAGTCCTAACCATATCGGGACAGAGTAAGGCCAACTCTCGATAACGGCGATTGTAAGTTGCCATATCAGTACCTTTCACCTTGTGGTTCCAGAATTCAACCTCCAGCTTCTTGATCTCATTCCTTGGGCAGTAAGTCTGAATCAGCAAAGACTTAAATTGCTCCCAAGTCATAGCATAAGCCACATCACTCCCAACCGAATTACGGTAATTGTTCCACCAAGTTAAGGCTTCATCTTTGAAAGTAAAAGAAGCAAACTTTACCTTCGCATTCTCCGCACAACCACTGACGTTAAACACTGACTCAGTCTTCTCAATCCACCTAACCAAGTAAACCACTCCTTCAGTTCCACCAAACTCAATAGGTCCACAAATCTTAAACTCCTTGTAGTGACATCCATTAGCACGAACAGGTGGAAACGTTCCAGCAGAATTGTTGGAATGATTTGACTCAGCTAGTAGCTCAGCAACTCGTTGCTCCACAAGTTGATTGATCATTGCTTGATCCACAGTAGGTGCATTAAGTGGAACATGATCATTGTCTCCCTGAACATCAACATTTTGATTCCTGTTGTTGCGGTTAGTAGTGTCCAGGTTATCAGGAGTAGGGGTCTCAACATTTCGAGTAGGACGGCGTCCTCGACGACCAGGGGTAGTCATTGCAGGTCCAGTTCTGGTAGCTCTAACAGGGTTTCTTCGTGGGCCCATTGATCTGAAACATCATACAAGTTCGTGAGTCTCCGATAGAACTGATCATATGCTCAACAAGAATTAAATCAACGAAGCCAAGTCATGGAAAGAATATCAACAATACACCGCAAGACATCAATAAGGCGCATAAGAACTCAATTTCCATAATATCCAACATCCACATAATACCATAAAATAATAACCATCGACCGTACAATAAAGATCCAACATTGTTCCAACTACCAAAAACACAAGGATAACAATCGTTCCAACGAGACGAGTAATCAACGGAAATACATCAAAATAAGATAACTAGCTTTTCTAACTGAACACTCCTCGGTTAAGAAAACAACAAGATAACATAGCTCGAACGTCTAGCCACGCTGCTGGCGGAGGTTCCTCAACTCCTGCCTCAAGCCATCAAGATCCCTCCATAATAATCCCAACTCCACACTATGGGTGTCTCGGTCTCTCTTGAGGTCAGCCACCTCCTTCTCCAGCTCGGCATTCCTTTGCCATAGCTTGCGGTCGGCCTCTCGAGCTGTAACAAAACCTCGCTGTAAACTATCGATATGCTCGTGAACCTCCATCAAAACTCTCCTCATCTCAGTAGTCCTGCCCACAACCACAGTCATATCAACTCTCAAATCCGCTATGAATTCTCCAATAACCCTCTCAAGTCGATCAGATATACGTGCAACTCTCTCACCAAGATCAGTAACCTGAGTCCATAACCTACCAATCTCACCTAACTCTGCATGCTCAGCAGAAACCTCGGAAGGTGCATCCGACTCAACGGGACTACCAGGTGGCAACTCAAACAAAAATGGATGATCAGGTGAATCAGGCTCAATCGGATGTATAGGTGAATCAGGCTCCTCAGCCTGTGCTGGCGGCACAATCAAATCATCATCAACAGGCATCTCCTCCTCCTGAGGGTCATCCTCCTCCTCAGGGTCATCATCATCACCCTGCTCAGCCTCCTGAGGGTCATCAGCCTCATCCTCACCCTCGTACTCCTCCTCCTCATCGGAAGAGTACATCATCAATCGTCGTCGCCTAACAGGTGAACCACGTGGTGAAGGGGTAGGTGATCTAGGACGACGACGCAATGATGCGGGTGGTGCCTCAAACAGAAAAGAGTGAGCATCAATCTGTAAAGGTGGTGAAGTAGGGCGTACCGACATACGTGTCGTAGCTCGGTGGGCAAAACGTGGAGCCACACGAGCCAAAGCCTGATGAAGAGTAAGCTGCCTCGATGTACCAGAGAGCCCTAGAGAAGATGAGGGTCCCTGCGTAGATGCAGCAGGTGGTGCTGAAGTAGAACCTGTCGGTGTCATAGTAGCTGAATGCATGGCAACCTGGTAAGGGTCATCAGGAGCCATGGTGAACTGTGCTGGCAATACCGGTGTAGTAAGAATATCCTCAACAACATCAGGCGTATGGGAGGCCATAGTCTGTGACAACGGCGTAGGGTAGGTGTAAGTGTTTCAAAAACAACTAAACCGCGAACTCAAAATACCATATCCACAAATCATCATATAATTCCAAATCATATATTATCAAGAAAGATTTAAAATACCGCATTACTAAAACCATTCGCAAAACAATTAAGCCATATAATTCCTCAAAACGCATATAATTCCTCAAAACGCCGTCATATCACTAAATCAATAAACCTCAAAACCTCAAATCATCTCAAGAAATCCCAAATCTATAATCATCTCAATAATCTCATAATACCTCAATAATAAACAATGATGCTTCGGCTTGGCGGGCTGGCGGGCAATGGTCGAGGATCGTTTTCTATAAAAATCGGTTATAGTTTAAGTGTTTATTTACCTAGTTCTCTATAACCTTGGCTCTGATACCAATCTGTAACAACCCCAAAATTTGATACAGCGGAAGACTCAACAAGCTTTCGGGGTGCTACGGTGATTGGTATCCAAACACAAGACATAAAAGAACGAGATAAAGTAAACATAATAAAAATACAACCACGCGGGGTTTTAAAGTTTACATTATCCCAAAATCATCCAAAGTCAGGCCCAAAAGAAATAATATAGGTCCACAATAGTTATCAGAGTTTTAGAAATATAGATCCATAACCGGTGCCAAATGCCAAGCCTCCAATCCCAAGCATCCATAGAGCATCACTTAATTACCTGAGAAAACATGCTAAAAGTCAGCTTTCGCTGGTGAGATCATAGGTTTAGATTCATAATTCAATATAGTGGACATATACGCAAAATGCTTGCTAGCTAGACTAGGCCTCAATCATCCAACCAAAATATCCAACCAAATCAAATCATCCCTATAGGTGCACGCTATAGCTCAAATCCATCAAATCAATAGCTTACCTAGATCAAGTCTAGGCCTCGCCCTATCATCAATCCAATAGCTTACCTAGTTCGGGACTCGGCCTCGCTCAACAACCAAATCAATAGCTTACCTAGTTCGGGACTAGGCCTCGCTCAACAACCAAATCAATAGCTTACCTAGTTCGGGACTAGGCCTCACTCAATAACCAAATCAATAGCTTACCTAGTTCGGGACTAGGCCTCGCTCAATCCTACCTAGTTCTATAAGCATAGCAAGTTTTAAAATAAACGAAGCGATAATAGTCCACATAAAACATTTGCACGTTTCTCACCCCAAGTATTGAAAACAGAGTTCAAGAGTAAAAGTGGGGCTATGACTCACCTCAAGTCCAGAAATCCTCAAAAGAAACAATAGAAGAAAGACGTAAGTGATCTCAAGCAACTCACGTAACGGCGACTACAGACTCGGCACTTCCTAACAATATCAAACTCGTTCAGAAATCATTTCCTCAAAATCAAATATTCCCATTCCCGAACGTAATCCATTTTGCTTTCCAAAAATATCCATTTCTCGAATTAACTTCATATCAATTTGAAATTCGACGTTTGGTATCCATATGGGTAGAGGGTCGACACAACTCAAACCAGAAAGCCACAACAAACAAAATAATAAACCAACTATAGGTCTAATGTTAGCCCAACATATTATTTAAATAATTATTGAAGCTTATCAAATCCGTCGATTTGGTAATCTCCCATATTTATTTACGTAATATATCGTTCCAAGATTATACCCAACCTAAAGCACATTGCACAAAAGATTCTATTTGGTATATGTCGTAGTCCAATGAATTCCCTATATATATCGTCGAATCGGCCAAATTCCACGAGACATATAGTAATTTATTACCCTAAAATATATACCACATCCTATGGGCGTCGTGAGATACGATGCCCATTAATATACTCATTTTATATCATCAAATAACTCAATCTAGAATAAGTCACTTGATATATAAAATGTTTATATTAATCGTCATATATCCGTGACAACACAAAAGTCACAATATAAAGCCCACTTGGACTTTAAAGAACCACAATTCGTATAACTCGATAAGTTTCTAATTTATAAACAAAATCACATTTTTACTTATTATTTACCCGACTTATTATTTCGCCATTATTTATATAGTTATTATTTATAACAATAGTCCGACATTTATTACACTATTAGCATAGCATAATAACTATCGTTATATTATTATAACGTTTACTCGTGATCGTTTTATTATTAATATACGCATTTATATATATATATATATATATATATATATATATATATATATATATATATATATATATATATATATATACGTTTAACACGTCTATATACGTATATAAACGATTATATTCTCAATAATATTATTACGAGTATTATTTTTAATATCGACTTTTAAATATTTATCGAGTCATAGAATTTGGTCACATGTCCGAGTCATGACTCTCGGCTCATAGTCCAAGTCCAAATAATAAGAATCAAGTCACAATAATAAATCAACTCCGTCCAAATCAATCCCATAACCACGTGCTACAACATGAGGGTCCGACTACGGCACCCAACTATCCTATCTCCGTCATCTAATTGACCGTCTCACAATCGGTCCCCAATTCCATACTCGTCAACACAACTCCAATAATACTCGCAATCGAGAAATACCACATCAAGTCCGAATAATATACCAATGTCCAACATCACAATCACAACAAAATATAAATAATAATCACAAGTAACATATTGTCCGAAAACCAAGTAAGCAACGGGTTGAGTCACCAAGTCAACCCGGGTCAACATATGCTCAAAACATGAAACGGGAGCCACACCCGAGACTCATGAGTCTCGGCTAGCTCCTTGAGCTCAACCGAACCAAAACAGCCCCTAGGGGGTGTCGGCCGAAAATACCAACGACCACAAGGGTCGACCAATCATAACCGAGAGCAACCAAACATCACAAATGGCACCAAGAATCAAATATACACATCAAAGGTCAAGAAAATCGACCCAAAAGCTACCCAAACCGAGAGCATAAGCTCTCGGCCGGTTCTCGACCCATCAAGAAGCATAAACCCGGATACCAAACCTCCATTTAAATCGTTATTATCAAAACCCATTTGATTCATGTCTCAAAAATCATAAACCCGACAAGATAGTGAAAACCGTGACCCAAGGTCGCGGCTCAAACCCACAACTCGAGTCAAAAACTCGGCCTACCTTCAAAACCAAAGCCAAATCGAATAGATCTTCAAAAATAATAAAAAGTGGTGATGAACTCGTGAGGATTTAAAATCGAATTAGGTGTTAACGGGGGAGTTAGAGCGCGTGATTGGTACCAATAGATAGATCTCGAAAAGATGGTGAAGATGGTGGTGTTGTTTTTATGGTGAGGGCGGCGGTGGCGGCGCTATGGTGGTATAAGGGGGGTGGTGGTGTTGTGTTTAAAAGAAGAGAGAGAGAGTATTGGTGAGATGTTGGTGATGGTTGTGTGTTGCTAATGAAAGACGCAGGCCACAAGGACGATTTTGTTATTACTCTTTTAAAAAAAATGATAAACTTTTTAATATTAATGATAATAATAGTGGGTGTAGGGATTTAGTAGCCCGGTGTCAATACACGGACCAAACCCGAAACTTAAATAACCAAATGTCTTTCAAACCGAACCCGTTCCAAAATAATAATATCCGATCCAATAATAAAATGAAATTAAAATTGTTAGGTTAATCTAGTGCCGGAGTCAATGTAGTGCCAAAAATAACGATCTCACAATAAATCATCACGACCGAAATCAAACCAAACCATAAATAAATAACCAAATCTCATAAATATCGTACGATTAAAAATCACGTACTAACGTTCATAAAATATCTCGTCATAACAAACTTTCAAAAATTCCAAAATTATAATTTTTAATGTAATGCGGGTTTTATAAAACGGCTCCCTATTTGGCCAGTTGTCACAGTCCCTCTCTCCACGAAGCCCAATATCCACCTCCTTACGAACAGAAACTCCAGACCGAGAACATATATCAACAAGAACATGACGCACAATATTGTGCCGATGTTTAATACCAACTAAGCCTGTGCACGATACAGCATGATCTCCAAAAATATCTCCAGGAAAAACCTTAGAACAAGCTGAACATGGCATCTGGACAGTAAAAAGAGGAACACCCAACCGATAACACAACACACATCGGTAAGTCCTGGCATTTATAGTTTGCCCCAATCCGGATATCGGCGCCACCCTAAGCCAATCTGACGTATAATCCTCTTTTAATGAGTTCCATAAAGCCATCTGTCTAGAGGATAAATGGAAAGTGGATTCAACCGTTTGGGCAACACGTGTGAAATGTATATCTGCCAATTTCTACATAAGTTTGGGGGCAGCGATCTCACTAAGGTTACTCATAAGGTCAATATCCATATTCACATTGAAAGGACACAGTGCATCATCAAAAGAGGGACCAGTAGACACAATACCAGAATTACGGAGAAGCTTAGTCTGTAAACTGGCAGATTGAAGTCTAGAAGCGAGGTTTGAAAATGTGAGGAATGAAGGTTCGCCAGGTCCCTTTACGTTTATTTGGTAGTTATCCTTGGCTCCTTGCATCCAAACTTAGAAACATGGAAATTTGGTTGATCACATTATATGTGTTCTTTATTTTGGTACACTAAGATTAATGTTTACGGTTTCTACTTTATTGTGGATACACAAAGATTATTGTTTACGGTTTCTACTTTACATACACAAAGATTAATGTTTACGGTTTCTAGGTTATTTTGTTCTTTATTTTGGTACAATATATATGGAGATATCCAAATTGTTATCAAGTGTAAAGAAGCGGCTGGACAACAAGAATAGACTGACGGACAACACTACTACACAAAAATCTAATTAGGTACGGTTTTTAACGTTATTTGGTACGGTTTTAAAACCGTACCAAATGTTAGCGTACCAAAAAATAAAATGTTTTTTGGTACGGTTTTAAAACCGTACCAAAAAATGATTATTTGGTGCGGTTCTCTTTATAACCGTAGCAAATTATCTTCTATAAACAAGTCAGCATATTTTTCTTTTCTAGTACGGTTTTTTAATAAACCGCACCAAAATTTGTTTTTTCAAAAAAAATAAATAAATTCATTTTGCTTTTCCAAAACCTGTAACCAAACACCACAATATCGTTCGCAGCAGACCCGACCATTGTAGCATACACAAACAGTATTCAACAAACTTACCATTCTATATAAACATCAACCAACTCAACAATATGAGTTAGACAAAAGTGTTATCCCTTACAATTGTTTAAATGTCATCAACAAGAAAATATAAAACCTTAACTATTGAAGAGCCTTCGTATCTAAGGAGTAACTACAACCCTATAAAACTCGTTCAACGTCAAAAGAGCCACTTGGTCAATCTCCAGCAATTCTAGACGGCATGTATCATCCCAAAGCTATAAAAACAAATATAGAATATATTAGTCATATTAATTCGCAATAAAACCAGCGGTTCTTGTCCAGTATTGCAATCGATTTCTAATATGACTTGCATGTTCAAGTGTATAATGACTTCTTGTAAGTGTACCAAGTCAAAAAACATAAGATGACATATCAAATTAAACACAGTAAGCAATTTCCAAGTATGTGTATGATGAATAAAAATGACAGTAACATGATAACTCTAATGTCAAAAGTTGATACTAATGCAGAATTACAACAAGAAAGAAACAAATACATGCATTTATTACAGTTTTAACCCAAACACGAAACTAAATAATATAGCTATGTGTACATTTCAGTATCAATGGTGTTGAGAAAAACGAAATAATATAACTCTTATCATCAATAACTATGTGTACATTTCAGAAAATTGTGCTAAAAGTGACAGTAAGTTTCCCATCATCAAGTGCTATTAACTCAACACCATTGATACTGCTTACTGCCTTGATCACCTTTCACTTTTATCTATCACCACTAGTTATTATTTAGCTACAATTTTTTTGACTCAACAGGCCTATGTTCAGCCGTCAATCCGTATGCAGGGTATCACTGGTAAAACATAACACGAGTAGCAGCTACTACATTAAAGCAAACTACGACATAAACTGCAACAGCAGTTGACCCGCTGCAACAGCAGCCGACCATTGCAATCCTAGCTAACCTGCTATAATCTCAAGCTTAAAAGGAAATACTTGCACTTTTTGGAAAGGCGACTTGTTTTTTAACAGCAAGGTCATACATGAACTTCATCAAATAGCATCCACATTCCCATATACCCTCTTGTTGGAAACACTAAATTTAAATAAACATAGTTACACAAATGCAACAACCAAATCAATTATATATACACAACAATTGTAGATTATTTACCTTAGCCATCGTCCAATTAAACTTGATCTCGAAAGCACTAAATTGAAAAGCAATGGCATGGCGTTAAGTTCAACTATTTTTTCAAAAAATACATGTCAACTCAAAGTCAATGTTAGAAAATTTTACCTCTGCTATCTCTGGAAAATTATATTTTTTCTCGTTTATTCCCTAATTCGACGAATCCACTATATAACCCCTCCTCAAGTTTTGGCAAACCACAAAAAGAAGTCAATGACACTCGCTACACAAAAGGTTCATCAATTTAGTATAGATACAAAGCACATATAATAAAATCCTTGAAGCGGTTATGGTTTTTGCCACATGGTAACTTACTATTATTAAACTTAATTTAATACACAGCTCCTTGAAAATATTTGGATCCCTTTGATACACCTCGCTCACCCCGCATCGACATTGTATAAATACCTAAGATGTTGAGTACCTGAAATGCATGTTGATCAATAAGCTTAGAGAGTTTTAAAAGCGACAACAGTAAGAAACACAAAGAGCTTGCAGGTTCTTCACAATTACTAGTTTTTCCTTAAAGCTAAGCTACTCAAGTTTACTAAAAAAGGATAACATTTTGAATACTCATAGTGATCAGTGCATGACCTAATGAATCAAACAAAACAATACCTTTTGTTGGAGTTCAAATAAAGAAAATTAACTATCTTGCCACACATCCTGCTGTAAGCTTTTTGAACTCAAATTCATGACATGTCTAGTTGTTAAATCAAAACAAGTCCGAGCAAGCTTGTGAAGGAGTAACTTAATCATTTCAAGTAATTCATAGCTAATGGCTAAGAAAACAACCTACCTGATAATTCTAACTTATCTCATACATATGAAGATCCAATAGTTTCATATATATATATATATATATATATATATATATAAAAAAAAAAAAAAAAAAAAAAAAAAAAAAAAAAAAAGACAACATTTCTCCATAGATCTAAGTTCTAACAGATCTTTCTCATAATTACTGGTATAACTTGTACACAAACAACATGCTATCACACTGCATTAACCACTTTGATTTCTATCACATACATATGAAGATACAAATGTTTCAGGTTAAGAGCTCTTTTCTAATATTAGCAAACTATGCACATTTAAAACCTTGACCAAACAAGATTTTTGTAACCGAAACATGTAATACTCTAAATTTAAACAATGAATGATAGTATATTACAAGAAAGTACCTTGTAATGAGCATCAAATGTAGCGGAAAGCATGTTTCAAGTTTATATAGATTCGGATTTACAAGAACCCTAACTCCTAAAATCAACCAAACACAAAATTGAACAATAAACACCTTAAATTGATGATTAAATTGAAGGTATAACACAATAAAGTACCTGATTTGTGGATAAATGGACTTAAATTCGCGAGTTCAGATGGTGAACCACAAGGGTCTGTGGTCAGTGAAGATGCAATTGGCTTATGGTGGAAGGAGACTAGTGGTTGGTAGCAGAGACGAGAGAAAATGTGAAATCTGAGGTCAAGGGATAAAGTCATATGTGTGGGTTATGTGACCTAGAATTAGAACAAAGGGAGGGATAATGAAAATGGTATTTTGAATTTGGTGAATTTTTTAGCGGGAGTAATGAAAATATGTGAGGGAACACCAAATTTAAGGAAAACAACTTGTAAAATGAATCTATCTACTAATATAACTAGTAGGGTACCCGCAGGTTGCAGCGACGGGTACCCTGAAATTAAATTTTTCGTTGAATCATGTATTTTAATTTATTATGTTCTTGTTGTCAATAAATTTACGTATATCAAGAATTTCGTTTAGCCTATGACTGTTCGGGCTCGAGCCTGTTGGCTTGCGCCCGTTCGAGCTCAAGCCCATTTGACCCGTTGCTCGTTCGGGCTTGAATATTTGTATAATATGTTTTATTATTTGTATTAGTGACAAAAATTAATGAAGAAAACAATAAACTAGGTAAACAACAATAGAAAAAGAGTAACGACTTTAGCACAAGTGACAAGTTCCTCGTATAACCTTTATCAAAGAAATCTAAGTTCATTTATCATCGAATAACTTAAAGAAATTCAATAAATAAAAATTGACAATGATATCGAACAATACAACAACATACCCATGAATAAAGTATCTGATTTGAAGAGAAACCGATTTGAAACTCCATGAATAACAAAGGTTAATCAATGACAGGCGTGTTTGTTTGTGTGAGCGGCGGGTATAGTGATGGTAGAGAGAGTAGGTGTAAAGTAGGTGGTGTGTGTTTTGGGAGAAGAAGAAGACGCCGGTATTTGGAAAATAAGATGAATGGGGTAGGGTTTAGATGTTTGTTGAAAATTGAAAATAGGGAAAAAGTCCTGCTCAATAAATTTGGGTGAAAATATGGATGAAATTAAATTTTGGGGAAAAAGTTTAGGTGAATCATATTTGCAGGGAAAATTTTGAAGTGAAATGTGAAGTTACAAACTACATTTTATTTTGTAAAAGATTAGAAGTTGTAAACAATGTTTTGAAAATTGCGGTTTTCATCGACCCGGTCGAGTCACTGGCGCATCGTCTCAATCTCTCATCTTGAGGTATCGAATCTCGGAGATCTCTTGCACTTGTTGTAATGGTAATGCGGAATCTAATCTTCATATCTTTTTTGAGTGTGATATTGCCAAAGATATTTTGAGGCTCGTTAATACTTGGTGTGATACCTCCATGCCGTTACTCACATCCCATGTCTATTAGAGAGATTGATTAAGCTCTTGGCAATTTAGTGGATGTTTGGGGATCTTGTTTTGTTTTTCACTGCGGCGGAAAAGAAAGAGTATGAAGTGTGTTTATGAAAGGTGAAGTAGGGCTTTTGATTGTGAAGCCGCGTAAACCCGAGAAAAAAAAAAATCAATATTGGTGCACTCAAGACACCTTCCAACACCTCACTCAACCTTCAAATCTACACCTTGATGACAAAGAGAATGTCCCACCAAGACCTTCACATCATCCACCACAACCATCTCCATTGCTTCTCATCGGTCGAACCCACCACCTCTTGAACCTTCCTGCACATCATTACCAAGAGGTCCTTTTGACATCTAAACCTATGACTACCAAAGACAACTACATGACTACCGTTGCATGTGTTGTCACCACGATCGTGAGCACATCACCATGCTTAGGGAGATAGTCAACATGATGTTTGCCTACATCCAACACCACTTCAAGCTCCACCCGCACACCCACCAAACTAAGTGTCGGCTTATAGTTAAGCCATAGTATGTCTTAGGATTATCTTATTTTCTCTTCTTAGTTATTTTGTAATTTTAGGACTAATTGACCTAAGAGTCAAAATTTTACCTTGTTTTCTTATAGTAAAATGAGGTTACTTAGTTTGTGTTCTCTTATGTCTTGTTGTGATCTCATTTATTGCTTGACATTTTTGTGATTGTGCATTATGATTGTTCCAATATTGTGGTTGTGATGTAGTGACTGTCGTCATACTCGTGCTTGTATGCTAACCTTGTTTTGTAGCACAACTTCATAGCTCGATTCATTGGTGCCCCAAACAAGGGGGTATTGGTGAAGTCATGTTGATCACCACAACTTCACGATCAGTTATATTGGTAATTGGTGAGGTGGTCATTGTCAATAAGAAAAAGGCCATCAAGAATATAGAGACATTTATCAGATCTCAATATCTCTGATGCTACTCAAGTACCTTAATCACTGCATCTCCTTCTAGTTCTTCATACGTTGTATCCTTTAATATTGAACAATATGTCGTATCCAATGGTAGTGAGATTAATTAAAAGGATTTGTCATAACAATACAATAGTGATGCATCCCAAAAACTTATGATACGAGTACCTTAATCACTGCATCTCCTTCTAGTTCTTCATACGTTGTATCCTTTAATATTGAACAATATGTCGTATCCAATGGTAGTGAGATTAATTAAAAGGATTTGTCATAACAATACAATAGTGATGCATCCCAAAAACTTATGATACGAGTTAAATTTAATAATTGGTGAGTCGTGATAAAATCCTAGACTTGTTGCAATACGGACGAGACATTATGAGTAGATCGCCATTTAGCATATTTTAGAATCCGAGAATGAAAAACAAATCATTATGAGTAAAAGCGACCAGGTGGAGGATTGGATGCTGGCGTTCTCGTATGTTGGCGTTCTGGTATGTGTAGCCCAGTAGTTTCTTAATTCTTTGTATGTAGTTGAATAATGTAGCAACCAGTGTCGTAGCTACATGGAGGCATTGGTGGGCCATGGCCATAGGGTATATTAGTAAGCTCATTGAATGTAATAATTAACCATTAGTGAGATTTAGCTTTTAAATTTATCGAAAGACAAAAATTAAAGACTATTATTGGTATGTGCTACATCTCGGCCTACCCATAAGTAAAATCCTGGCTACGCCACTGGTAGCAACGATATAAATGTCATTGATAAATTTCATTATTATTCTATTTACGAGTGAAAGCGAGACGTAGATAAACAAATTTCAACGAATATCAAAAACTTGTTGGTAAATAGAGCAGTAATTTAAGAAATTAGCAAGAAATTGGTAAATAGAGCATGAATTTAACAATTTTACATTTTTTTGGTACGGTTATTTAAAAACCGTGTGTAAAAAGAAAAAATTATTTGGTACGGTTAGTAAATAAACCGTAGTAAATAACTTTTATTTGGTGCGGTTTGTAAATAAACCGTACTAAATAATGTTTATTTGGTATGGTTTTATAAACAACCGTACCAAAAAACAAAAAAAATGTTTTTAGGTACGGTCTTTTTAAGAACCGCGTCAAATGAACAAATTTTGGTACGGTTTTCTTATAACCGTAGCAAAATACCGTACCAAAAAAGGTTTTATGTAGTAGTGCAAGTAGTTCGATATCAATAAATTAACAACACAAAGTCTAACCGGTGCCATAATAATAAATGGTACTAACATTTTCGAGTCAAAGCTCAAAAGGATTGTCTTATAAAAAATAAGGATCTTCTTGTACTGCATAACGGAAAAGTTTATTTTGGCTTAGCATAAGCTTAAAAAAACCTCCTCTGTTCCCAAGTTCTTATTTGGAGAGAAGTGGAAAGCAAACTGAAATTAAAATAATAATAATATTAATAATAATAATAAATAATAAATAAAAAATTCTCGTTCTTTTTTTTGAAGAAAAGAGAAGAGAAGAGAAAATTATGCCATCATAATCTTCTTTCCAAATGATTTGCTTCTCCTTTTCTTCTCTCTTTTTTCCTCTCTATCATTTCTTTCTTTCCGTTTTATACTCGGGAACACATGAACTCTCTCAGATTCGAAGTTCCGGAGTTTAACAAAGCTAGGACGATAAATCATTAAGTTCATTAATCCATAGCTCTTAGCACATATTTCCGTTTCTTCAACTCTAGATGTCTCGAGACTGTATGCCACAAGTTTGCGTATCTCTTTATCAGCGACAATCAAAATACTGGTATCGTTTAAACCATCAATGAGACACAAGGGATCCCAGGTTCTGTGAAGTATAGAAGGAATACAATATCCTTTGATCTTCATCATTTTGTGCCAAGATTTCTCGATCCCATTTTCCTTCATCACCCAAACAGAACATGCATCATAAAATTCATCATAAGAGTGAGACTGTGACAATAAACTGAGGCAACCTTTTAGGACTCCCATGAAAGGGAAAAACTTATGTCCTTCTTCCAAAGGAGATGGAATAATAAGTTGGAATATCTCGTTATCCAAATTAAAAGCATAAATAATATCACAATCAAACCAATGAACACGGCCATTCAGTGATAGCCCCTTAGTGGTATGTGTGTAATTTATAATAACACAATCTGGGACTTGGCCAACATTTCTCCATTGATCAGTCCCAAGGGTGTAAACCTTAATTTCAGTTATACCGCGAGGTCTCGTCTTTTTAGAAAGCCGTATCACTTTGTAATCACCAGCCATTGAAACTCCGAAATCATATCTTACTGTTTCTTCACAAGGGTCAGGTTTATGGAAAAATAAATACTCTTTAGTGATTGGATTACATATGTAAATTTTATTACTACCTTTACAAAGCTCCGACGCGCAGATCAAACCATTAACTGAGCCAACAATGAAAAGATTTGCAATATCAAAATCAAGATCAAGGCTTGTGATACGGTTATGATGGTGACCAAGATCGCCTATGGTCTCGATAAAGGTCATCCCGTATAATAATTGATGAACCATTAGGCTCGGAGGACATGGTCTCAAAAGATGAAGATTAGCAAAGTAAGAATCCAACACTAGATTATGCCACTTTTTGCATACACACTTGCAGCTGACGATTGTCTTGACAGGAAGTCTTGATAAAATATCAAACATGACATCTTCAGGTAAGTCTTCCATTGATGGGATCGTTTGAAAACCTAGTTAGGGTTTAATGTTGTATATATGTGTTTTTGTTTATAGTCGGTTTGATTTTATACAAATAAGATATACCATGTAAATTTTTCTCTTTATTTAAAATATACACCCATTTTTATTTTATGTTATTTTACTTTTTATTTTTATTTATTTTATTTATTTATTTTTTAATTTTCCCACATGCAACCATTACTAAATGTTGATAAACGAGCATATATTATGAGACGCGAAATCTTAACATAAGCATGCAGTGAAACTTCCGTTTATGTCAAGTGGACAAGTGATATTTCCCTTTGCCTTTATTTTTTTTTATTTATTTTTTTATTTTTTATATTTTTTTAATACTAATCACATGAATCCTTTATTATTGTTACATGCTCATTTAGATGCAACTTTATACGTAACTAATTTTGCAGTATTGAAAACGTAAGAATGTAAAATGGTCAAAGATTATAAGCAAAAACTTAGTTAAAGAAGTAGATAATCAAAAGAGTTATGATATTTAGGCCTACATAATAGATCTACAAATAGACCTACACCATTTACATTTGTGACAACTAGCAAAATAGGGAGCCATTTTGAAAACCCGCATTACTTTAAAATTTATGATTTTTGTAATATTGGAAAAGCTTATTCGTGATGAGATTTTGTAAACGTCGGAATGTGATTTTTAAACCGTACGTTATTTATGGAATTTGAATTTTAATTATTGGTTTGGTTTGGTTTATTTGCGGTGAATTATTTTTGAGATGATTATTTGGCACTACATTGACTCCGGCACTAGGATAACCTATCAATTTTATATATTTTAAATGTTGGTTCGGGTATTTTATATTTTAGAAAATATCGTGAGAAGTTAAATATTTGATAATGATCTCGGTTCGAGAGAGAGTCGGTTTATTTAAATAAGTTCAGGTTTGGTCCGTGTTATTTACCTCGGGTTACCTCACCCACCGTTTTAATACCATTTCTATTATTTTTATTATTATTATTATCATTTTATTTTTTTTTGGGCCTTGGGGCCGGTTTTTAGCTTGTGGGTTTATCACCCCACGCACCACATAAACACAAAACACAAACATAAACACAACCATTTCCATCTCTCTCTCTCTCCTTCATCAACATCATCACCAACCAAACCCTAGCCGCCACCTTACACGGCTGCCACCACCACACCGCCCCTCACACGACATCACCACCACCACCATCTTAACCCTCTCGTCCCGATCTTTCTTTTGGTGTATTTCACGCACCACAAAATAACCCCTAACCCTAGTTTTTAATCACCACCGCCGCTCAACACCAGCACCACTATTAGTACTTTCGAGTTTTTACAACCTTTTTGAGCTTGAAGTTATTTTCAGGGTAAGTGGCCACGAATTCCAATTCGTGTGGCTCGATTGGATCTCAAAACCGTGTTCACACGGGTTTTTCTTGTTGGGTTTTGATTTAAACAAGTGGGAAATGATGTTTTGTTATTAAAAAATGAGGTTTGGTATCTTGGGTGTTGATTTGGCTCGAGTTTGGTGCTCGATTCTTGATGATTGGGTCACGTTTGGATTTGGGTTTGGCTCGTATGAGCTTAATCGAGACCCCATGGTCTCGGTGTGATGATATATTTGACTCGTTTGGGAGTCTAAGGTGACCTTTGGTCCGATTGGCTTGATTCTTGGTTTGATTTGGTTACCAATTTGATGATTGTTGTTGTCTTGGTGTGCCGCGACCTAAAGGGTCCGTTTGGCAGTTTTGGGAGTGCATGTATGAGCTTATGCCGAGACCACATTGGTCTTAGGTTTGAGTCTCTTGACTCGTGGTAATGGCCGAGACCCAAGTGGGACTTACGGCTCTGGTTTGGCAATCATTTATTTTTTAGATTAGTTATGGAGTTGTATTGTCGAGGTGATATTGGGAACCGATTGTGAGACGGTTAAATTAGATTGACGGAGATAGGTTAGTCGGGTGCCGTAATCGGACCCTATTGTTATAGCACGTGGATTGGGATTGATTTTGGACGGAGTTGGATTATCTAATTTAAGACTTGGTTATTATTTTTAGTTTTGGACTTGGACAATGAGCCGAGAGTGATGACTCGGACATGTGACCAACTCATATGACTCAATAAATATTATAATCGAACATTAATAATAAAACTCGTAATAATATTATTGATAATATAATCGTTTATATAAGTATATAGACGTGATAAACGTATATATATATATATATATATATATATATATATATATATATATATATATATATATATATATATATATATATATATATATGCGTATATTAATAATAACACGATCACGAGTAGACGTTATAATAATATAACGATAATTATTGTGCTATGCGAATAGTGCAATAAATGTCGGGAATGTTATTATAAATAAATAGCTATAAATGATGACGAGATCTAATACGTTGGGTAATTAATAAATAAAAACATGACTGTTTATAAATTTGGAAAACTTATCGAGTTATACGGGGTTGTGGTTACTTAAGTCCAAGTGGACTTTATTTTATGTGACTTTTCGTGTTGTCACGGATATATGACGATTAATATATCCATTTTCTATAATTATGTAACTTATTTAAACGATGGGTTAAATAGAGTTTATTTAGCTATATAAAATGAGTATATTAATGGGCATCGTATCCTATGACGCCCATAGGTTATGGTACGTGTATTAGGATAATGAATTACTAAATATCTCGTGGAGTTGGCTAAATTGACGAATTTGGCAAATTTGACGATATATCTAGGGAATTTATTGGACTACGACATTTACCATATAGTATTCTTTGTGCTATGTGATTTAGATTGGGTATAATGTTGGAGTGATATATTACGTAAATAAATATGGGGGATTACCAAATCGACGGATTTGATAAACTTCGATGATTTATTTAAATAATATATTGGGCTAATATTAGACCTATAGATGGTTTATTATTCTTTCGTTGTGGCTTCTTGGTTTGAGTTGTGTCGACCCTCCACCCGTATGGATACCAAACGTCAAACTTCAAATTAATAAGAGGATAATTCGAGAAATGGATTTTTGAAAAGATAAATGGAATACGTTTGGAATTGGGAATATTTGATTTTTTAGGAAATGATTTCTGGACGAGTTTGATATTGTTAGGAAGTGTCGAGTATGTAGTTGCCGTTATTTGAGTTGCTTTACGTCTTTCATCTATCGATTTCTTTTGCGGATTGCTGGACTTGAGGTGAGTCATAGCCCCACTTTTACTCTTGAACTTTGTTTTCAATACTTGGGGTGAGAAACGTGCAAATTATTTTATGTGGACTATTATCGCTTTTATATTCTTTCAAAACTTGTTATGCTTATAGAAATAGGTAGGTTTTAGCGCATGTCGTATCCTTACGAATGCATGAACATGTCGTATCCTTACGAATGTTGGGCATGTCGCATCCTTGCGAATGCATATTGATTGATTTGGATATAGAGCGAGGCTTAGTCCCAAACTAGGTAAGCTATTGGATTGGTTATAGAGCGAGGCCTAGACTTGAGCTAGGTAAACTATTGATTGGATTGATTTTGGGCTATAGCGTGCACCTATAGGGTTGATTCGTTTGGTTGGATGATTAAGGCCTAGTCTAGCTAGCAAGCGTTTTGCGTATATGTCCACTTGATTTAGTTATGAATTTAAACGTATGATCTCACTAGCGAAAGCTGACTTTTAGCGCGTTTTCTTAGGTAATTAAGTGATGCCCTTAGATGCTTAGATTGGAGGCTTGGCTATGGCACCTGGTTATGGATCAAATCTTCTGAAACTCTGTTAAATAATTGTGGACCTATATTTATTTCTTTTGGGCCTGACTTTGATTGAATTTGGGATAAATGTAAACTTTAAAACCCCGAGTGGTTGTATTTTTCTCTTGTTTACTTTATCTCGTTCTTTTATGTCTTGTGTTGGATACCAATCCCCGTAGCACCCCGAAAGCTTGTTGAGTCTTCAGCTGTACCAAATTTTGGGGGTGTTACAGATTGGTATCAGAGCAAAGGTTATATTGAACTAGGTAAATAAACACCTAAACTATAACCGATTTTTATAGAAAACGATCCTCGACCATCGCCCGCCAGCCCGCCAAGCCGAAGCATCATTGTTTATATAGAGGTATATTGAGATGATTAATAGATATGAGATTTTTGAGATGATTTGAGGATTTGAGATTTATTGATTTAGTGATATGATGGCGTTTTGAGGAATTATATGGCGTAATTGTTTTATAAATGTTTTTAGTAATGTGGTATTTTAAATCTTTCTTGATATATATGATTGGGATTTATATGATGATTTTTGATACGGTATTTTGAGTTCGCATTTTAGTTGTTTTGAAACACTTACACCTACCCTACGCCGTTGTCACAGACTATGGCCTCCCATACATTTAACGTTGTTGAGGATATTCTTACTACACCTGTACGCCCAGCACAGATCACCATGGCTCCTGATGATCCTTACAGGATTGCCATGCATTCAGCTACTATGTCACCGACAGCTTCTACTGCTGCACCGCCTGCTGCACCTACTACGCAGGGACCCTCATCTTCTCTAGGGCTCCCTGGTACTTCGAGACAGCTTACTCTTCATCAGGCTTTGGCTCCTGTGGCTCCACGTTTTGCCCACCGAGCTATGGCACGTATGTCGGTACGCCCTATTTCACCACCTTTACACTTGGATGCTCACACTCTCCTTTCAGATGCACCACCTACATCATTGCGTCATTGTCCTAGATCACCTACCCCATCTCCACATGGTTCACCTGTAGGAGACGACGATTGATGGTGTACTCTTCCGAAGAGGAGGAGGAGGAGTACGAGGGTGAGGATGAGGCTGATGACCCTCAGGAGGCTGAGCAGGGTGATGATGACCCTGAGGAGGAGGATGACCCTCAGGAGGAGGAGATGCCTGATGATGATGGTTCGTTAGTACCGCTAGCTCAGGCTGAGGAGCTTGATTCACCTATACATCCGATGCACCTTCTGAGGTTTCTGCTGAGCATGCAGAGTTAGGTGAGACTGGTACGTTGTGGGCTCAGATTACTGATCTAGGTGAGAGGGTTACACGTATGTCTGAGCGGATTGATAGGGTGACCGTTGCGTTAATTGGAGAGTTGAGGATTGATATGGTTACGGCTGAGAGGAGAGTTACTGAGATGAGGAGAGGCATGATGGAGATTCATGAGCATATTGAGAGCTTACAGCGAGGTTTTATCATAGCTCGAGAGGCCGACCGCAAGTTATGGTAGAGGAATACCGAGCTAGAGAAGGAGGTGGCAGACCTCAAGAGAAACAATGACACCCATAGTGTGGAGTTAGGATCTTTATGGAGAGAGCTTGATGGCTTGAGGCAGGAGTTGAGGAGCCTCCGCCAGCAGCGTGGCTAGAAGGTTGGATTACTTGTCTTGTTGCTTTCTACACCGAGGAGTGTTCGGTTAGAAAAGCTAGTTATCGTATTTTGATGTGTTTTCTGTTGATTATCGGTCTCGTTTAGAACGATTAGTATCTTTTGTGTTGTTCGATAGTTGGAACGATGTTGGATCTCTATTGTATGGTTGATGGTTATTATTATATGGTATTATGTGGCTTTTGGATATTATGGAAATTGAGTCCCTATTCGCCTTATTGATGTCTTATGGTGTATTGTTGATGTTCTTTCCATGACTTGGCTTCATTGACTTAATTCTTGTTGAGTATATGATAAGTTCTATCGGAGGCTTATGAACCTTGTACGATGTTTCAGATCAATGGCCCCACGACGAAACCCTGTTAGAGCTACCAGAACTGGTCCTGCAGCGACAACCCCTGGTCGCCGAGGACGCCGTCCTACTCGAAATGTTGAAACCCCTACTCCTGATAACCTGGACGCTACTAATCACAACAACAGGAACCAAAATGTTGAAGTTCAGGGTGGCAATGATCATGTTCCACCTAATGCACCTACTGTGGATCAAGCAATGATCAACCAACTTGTGGAGCAACGAGTTGCTGAGCTGCTAGCTGAGTCAAATCATTCCAACAATTCTGCTGGAACATTTCCACCTGTTCGTGCTAATGGATGTAACTACAAGGAGTTTCGAATTTGTGGACCTATTGAGTTTGGTGGGACTGAAGGAGTGGTCTACTTGGTCAGGTGGATAGAGAAGACTGAGTCAATGTTTAATGTCAACAACTGTGCGGAGAATGTGAAGGTGAAGTTTGCTTCTTTTACTTTCAAGGATGAAGCTTTAACTTGGTGGAACAATTACCGAAATTCGGTTGGGAGTGATGTGGCTTATGCTATGACTTGAGAGCAATTTAAATCTTTGCTGATTCAGACTTACTGCCCAAGGAATGAGGTTAAGAAGCTGGAAATTGAGTTCTGGAATCATAAGGTGAAAGGTACCGATATAGCAACTTACAATCGCCGCTATCGAGAGTTGGCCTTGCTTTGCCCCGATATGGTTAGGACTGAGACTCAAAGGATTGAGCGGTATACCGATTGGTTGCCGGTAGCTACAAGGAACGATGTGATTTCTGCTAAGCCTAAAAACATTCATGAGGCTATTACGATCGCTCAACAATTGATGGACTCGTTGGTATTGGAAGAAGCTGAGAAAGACAAGAATGGAAAGAGGAAGAGGGATAATCACTCTAAGGGTAATGATCATCGAAACAAGCGACAAACAACTACTAGAGCTTATGCTATGGGAGATGGAGATAAGAAGAACTACAATGGAAATGCACCCAAGTGTAATCGATGTTATGGGAATCATTCTGGACGATGTACTGTGGTGTGCAAGAATTGCTCTAAGATGGGACACATAGCTAAGGACTGTAGAGCTCGACCACTTGCTATGGTTCAAGCTACTCCTGAAACTATGAGTAAGGCAAATGTTACTTGTTATGGATGTGGAAAGAAGGGACACTATAGGAATGAGTGTAGGGAATCGTGGAACCGAGGAAGTCAAGGATCGGGTGGTAATGGGTACAACAATGGAAACCGTGGAGCTTGAGGAAACCGTGGACGACAAGACAATGGGGACCAACGTGTGGAAGCTGGAGCTGCTCATGGAAGAGTGTATGCACTTGGGAACGAGAGAGGAGAAGATCTGAACGTCGTTACTGGTACGTTCCTTCTCAATAATCGTTATGCTTCCATACTATTTGATACTGGTGCCGATAAGAGTTTTGTGTCCACTACGTTTGCACCCTTACTAGATAAACCCCCGATGGCCTTAGGAATTGGTTATGATGTAGAGTTAGCTAATGGGAATATAGAAAGGATTAGGACTATCATTCGCGGTTGCACGTTAAATTTTCTGAATCATCCTTTTAACATAGATCTTCTACCCGTCACATTAGGAAGTTTTGATGTCATTATTGGTATGGATTGGTTGTCAAAGTATCGTGCTCATATACTTTGCGATGAGAAGATTGTGTGTGTGCCTTACGGCAGGGAGATCCTAAATATACCAGGAGATCAAAAGGAATTGAGAGGCCCATCTAGATTAGCGGTCATATCTTGCACTAAGTTATCGAAGCAAATGGAAAAAGGATGTTGCCTTTTCTTAGCTCAAATCTCTGAGAAAGGAGGGAAGGAGAAGAAGGAAAGATGCATTGGGGATGTGTCTATAGTTCGTGATTTTCCGGATGTATTTCTCGATGATTTGTCGGGAATCCCGCCTACTAGACAAGTAGAGTTTCAGATTGAGTTGATACATGGTGCTGCACCTGTGGTACGAGCGCCTTATCATCTTGCACCTACTGAACTGGAAGAGTTATCCAAATAGTTAGCGGAGTTAGCTGAAAAAGGATTTATAAGACCAAGTTCTTCACCTTGGGGAGCCCCGGTCTTATTTGTGAAGAAGAAGGATGGATCGTTTCGTATGTGTATTGATTATCGAGAGTTGAACAAGTTAATGGTGAAGAATAGATACCCGTTACCGAGGATCGACGATTTGTTAGATCAACTTCAAGGATCGAGTGTGTATTCGAAGATCTATCTGAGATCGGGATATCATCAGCTTAGAGTTCGAGAGGAAGATATTCCGAAAACGGCTTTCAGAACCCGTTACGGGCATTACGAGTTTCAGGTGATGCCGTTTGGGTTGACTAACGCACCGGCGGTATTCATGGATCTCATGAATCGGGTGTGTAAGCCTTACTTAGATAAGTTCGTGATTGTGTTCATCGATGACATTCTAATTTATTCGGAGAGTGAGAAGGAGCATGAGGAGCATCTAAGGCTTATCTTAGAATTGCTTAGGAAAGAGAAGCTGTATGCCAAGTTCTCCAAATGTGAATTTTGGATTCCGACGGTACAATTTCTGGGTCATGTGATTGATAGACAAGGAGTTCATGTAGATCCTGCTAAGATTGAAGCGATTAAAGATTGGGCTGCACCAACGACCCCAACAGAAGTTCGTCAATTTTTGGGATTAGCCGGTTATTACCGAAGATTCATTGAGGGATTTTCGAAGATAGCAAAACCGTTAACCAAATTGACTCAAAAGAGTGTTAAGTATGAACGGGGAGATAAGGAAGAGGAAGCATTTCAATTACTTAAGGAGATGTTGTGTAGTGCTCCTATCTTGGCGTTACCTGAGGGTAATGAGGACTTCGTCATCTATTGTGACGCTTCTCATAAAGGTTTAGGAGCTGTATTAATGCAACGAGATAAAGTGATAGCTTATGCTTCCCGACAGCTCAAGAAGCACGAGAAGAACTACACCACCCATGATTTGGAGTTAGGTGCTGTGGTTTTTGCCTTGAGGATATGGAGACATTACTTGTATGGAACGAAGTGTGTTGTGTTTACCGACCACAAAAGTCTACAACACATCTTGAATCAAAAAGAACTCAACATGAGACAGCGACGTTGGATTGAGTTGCTAAGCGATTATGATTGTGAAATTCGTTATCATCCTGGTAAAGCAAACGTTGTTGCTGATGCTCTTAGTCAAAAGGAGAGAATACCACCGCTACGAGTTAGGTCACTGGGAATGACTATCGTATCGCCATTACCGTCTCAAATATTAGAAGCTCGAACGGAAGCATTGAAAGCAGAAAATCGACCTGTTGAGAACATATTTGGGATGGCGAAAATGAGAAAGGATTCGTTAAGCGTTCTGATGGAGTATTGTGTTTTGGAAACCGAAGTTGGGTACCATTGTATGGAGGGATTCGAGAGTTGATTATGCATGAGTCGCATAAGTCAAGAAACTCTATTTATCCTGGATCTGACAAGATGTATCAGGATTTGAAGAAGTTATATTGGTGGCCAAATATGAAGGCAGATATAGCATTGTATGTTAGTAAGTGTTTGACTTGCTCTAAGGTTAAGGCCGAACATCAAAGACCGTCAGGATTATCGACACAGCCAGAACTCCCGGTTTGGAAATGGAAGCGGATTATGATGGACTTTATTACCAAATTACCAAAGACAACTAGTGGTTTTGACGCTATCTGGGTAATTATGGATTGATTGACTAAGTCTGCTCATTTCCTGGCGATTAGTGAAGATGATAGTGTCGACAAACTTGCGAGGTTGTATGTGAAGGAGATTATTTCTCGTCATGGAGTTCCGATATCGATTATTTCTGATCGCGACAGCCGCTTCACGTCAGCATTGTGGCGATCACTTTAAACCGCTTTGGGGACGAGACTTGATATGAGTACTGCATATCACACCCAAACCGACGATCAAAGCGAGAGAACTATTTAGACTTTGGAGGATATGCTTCGTGCATGTATAATAGACTTTGGTAAAGGCAGGGAGAAGTATCTACCCCTTGCAGAATTCTCCTATAACAATAGCTACCACACAAGTCTTAAAGCTGCACCATTTGAAGCTTTATATGGCCGAAAATGTCGTTCGCCTATTGCTAGGGCTGAAGTTGGAGATAGCCAACTCACAGGCCCTGAGCTTATTTTGGAGACTACTGAGAAAGTTACACAAATTCGAGATCGATTACAAGCAGCTAGGGATAGATAGAAAAGTTATGCCGATCAGAGACGCAAACCCCTAGAGTTTCAGGTTGGAGACAAAGTGATGCTGAAAGTCTCGCCTTGGAAAGGTGTGATACATTTCGGGAAACGTAGGAAACTCAACCCCCGCTACATTGGACCATTTCTCATTCTGGAAAGAATTGGGCCCGTGGCTTATCGGTTGAAATTACCACAGGAATTGAGTAAAGTTCATGATGTATTTCATGTTAGTAACCTGAAGAAGTGTCTTTCAGATGAAACACCGGTTATACCAATTAAGGATATTCGTGTGGATGAGAGTTTGATTTTTGTGGAGGAGCCGATTGAGATAATAGATAGAGAGATTAAACGACTTAAGCGAAGTCGTATTCCACTCATCAAAGTTCGCTGGAATTCACGGCATGGACCGGAATTCATGTGGGAACGTGAGGATGAGTTTCAAAAGAGATATCCGAAGCTTTTTACTTCGTAGATGGCTTGTTCCGAGTGAAACCCGGGACGGGTTTCTTCTGAGGCTGGGAGGATGTGACAACTGGCAAATTAGGGAGCCATTTTGAAAACCCGCATTACTTTAAAATTTATCATTTTTGGAATATTGGAAAAGTTTATTCGTGATGAGATTTTGTAAACATTGAATGTGATTTTTAAACCGTACGTTATTCATGGCATTTGAATTTTAATTATTGGTTTGGTTTGGTTTATTCGCGGTGAATTATTTTTGAGATGATTATTTGGCATTGCATTGACTCCGGCACTAGGATAACCTCACAATTTTATATATTTTAAATGTTGGTTCGGGTATTTTATATTTTGGAACGTATCGTGAGAAGTTAAATATTTGGTAATGATCTCGGTTCGAGAGAGAGTCGGTTTATTTAAATAAGTTCGGGTTTGGTCCGCGTTATTTACCTCGGGTTACCTCACCCACCTTTTTAATACCATTTCTATTATTTTTATTATTATTATCATTTTATTTTTTTGGGGCCTTGGGGCCGGTTTTTGGCTTGTGGGTTTATCACCCCACGCACCACACAAACACAAAACACAAACATAAACACAACCATTTCCAACTCTCTCTCTCCTTCATCAACATCATCACCAACCAAACCCTAGCCGCCACCTTACACGGCTTCCACCACCACATCGCCCCTCACACGACATCACCACCACCACCATTTTAACCCTCTCGTCCCGATCTTTCTTTTGGTGTATTTCACGCGCCACAAAACAACCCCTAACCCTCGTTTTTAATCACCACCGCCGCTCAACACCACTACCACTATTAGTACTTTTGAGTTTTTACAACCTTTTTGAGCTTGGAGTTACTTTCAGGGTAAGTGGCCACGAATTCCAATTCGTGTGGCTCGATTGGATCTCAAAACCGTGTCCACACGGGTTTTTCTTGTTGGGTTTTGATTTAAACAAGTGGGAAATGATGTTTTGTTAATAAAAAATGAGGTTTGGTATCTTGGGTGTTGATTTGGCTCGAGTTTGGTGCTCGATTCTTGATGATTGGGTCGCGTTTGGATTTGGGTTTAGCTCGTATGAGCTTAACTGAGACCCCATGGTCTCGGTGTGATGATATATTTGACTCGTTTGGGAGTCTAAGGTGACCTTTGGTCCGATTGACTTGATTCTTGGTTTGATTTGGTTACCAATTTGATGATTGTTGTTGTCTTGGTGTGCCGCGACCTAAAGGGTCCGTTTGGCAGTTTTGGGAGTGCATGTATGAGCTTATGCCGAGACCACATTGGTCTTAGGTTTGAGTCTCTTGACTCGTGGTAATGGCCGAGACCCAAGTGGGACTTACGGCTCTGGTTTGGCGTGGTAAACCAACCCATAATACATGTAACATGATTATTTCTTGTTATTGATATTGTTGTTGTGACTTTTGTTTTGGACAGATGCATTTGGATGGGTCGAGACCCTTTGTGGTCTCAACAATGATTTATTTTTTGGATTAGTTATGGAGTTGTGTTGTCGACGTGATATTGAGAACCGATTGTGAGACGGTTAAATTAGATTGACGGGGATAGGTTAGTCGGGTGCCGTAGTCGGACCCTATTGTTGTAGCACGTGGATTGGGATTGATTTTGGACGGAGTTGGATTATCTAATTATGACTTGGTTATTTTTTTTATTTTTTTTTGACTTGGACAATGAGCCGAGAGTGATGACTCGGACATGTGACCAACTCATATGACTCGATAAATATTATAATCGAACATTAATAATAAAACTCGTAATAATATTATTGATAATATAATTGTTTATATAAGTATATAGACGTGATAAACGTATATATATATATATATATATATATATATATATATATATATATATATATATATATATATATATATATATATATATATATGTGTGTGTGTGTGTGTGTGTGTGTGTGTGTGTGTGTGTGTGTGTGTGTGTGTGTGTGTATATATATATATATAAATGCGTATATTAATAATAAAATGATCACGAGTAGACGTATAATAATATAAAGATAATTATTGTGCTATGCAAATAGTGCAATAAATGTCGGGAGTGTTATTATAAATAAATAGCTATAAATGATGAGATCTAATACGTTGGGTAATTAATAAATAAAAACATGACTCTTTATAAATTTGGAAAACTTATCGAGTTATACGGGGTTGTGGTTACTTAAGTCCAAGTGGACTTTATTTTATGTGACTTTTCGTGTTGTCACGGATATATGACGATTAATATATCCATTTTCTATAACTACGTAACTTATTTAATCGACGGGTTAAATAGAGTTTATTTAGCTATATAAAATGAGTATATTAATGGGCATCGTATCCTATGACGCCCATAGGTTATGGTACGTGTATTAGGATAATGAATTACTAAATATCTCGTGGAGTTGGCTAAATTGAGGAATTTGGCAAATTTGACGATATATCTAGGGAATTTATCGGACTATGACATTTACCGTATAGTATTCTTTGTGCTATGTGATTTAGGTTGGGTATAATCTTGGAGTGATATATTACGTAAATAAATATGGGGGATTACCAAATCGACGGATTTGATAAACTTCGATGATTTATTTAAATAATATATTGGGCTAATATTAGACCTATAGATGGTTTATTATTATTTCGTTGTGGCTTCTTGGTTTGAGTTGTGTCGACCCTCCACCCGTATGGATACCAAACGTCAAACTTCAAAATAATACGAGGATAATTCGAGAAATGGATTTTTGGAAAGATAAATGGAATAAGTTCGGAATTGGGAATATTTGATTTTTGAGGAAATGATTTCTGAACGAGTTTGATATGTTAGGAAGTGCCGAGTCTGTAGTTGCCATTATTTGAGTTGCTTTACGTCTTTCATCTATCGATTTCTTTTGCGGATTGCTGGACTTGAGGTGAGTCATAGCCCCGCTTTTACTCTTGAACTTTGTTTCAATACTTGGGGTGAGAAACGTGCAAATTATTTTTTGTGGACTATTATCGCTTTTATATTCTTTCAAAACTTGCTATGCTTATTGAACTAGGTAGGTTTTAGCGCATGTCGTATCCTTACGAATGCATGAACATGTCGTATCCTTACGAATGTTGGGCATGTCGCATCCTTGAAAATGCATATTGATTGATTTGGATATAGAGCGAGGCCTAGTCCCAAACTAGGTAAGCTATTGGATTGGTTATAGAGCGAGGCCTAGACTTGAGCTAGGTAAGCTATTGACTGGATTGATTTTGGGCTATAGCGTGCACCTATAGGGTTGATTCGTTTTGGTTGGATGATTAAGGCCTAGTCTAGCTAGCAAGCGTTTTGCGTATATGTCCACTTGATTTAGTTATGAATTTAAACCTATGATCTCACTAGCGAAAGCTGACTTTTAGCGCATTTTCTCAGGTAATTAAGTGATGCCCTTGGATGCTTGGATTGGAGGCTTGGCTATGGCACCTGGTTATGGATCAAATCTTCTGAAACTCCGATAAATAATTGTGGACCTATATTTATTTCTTTTGGGCCTGACTTTGATTGAATTTGGGATAAATGTAAACTTTAAAACCCCGCGTGGTTGTATTTTTCTCTTGTTTACTTTATCTCGTTCTTTTATGTCTTGTGTTGGATACCAATCCCCGTAGCACCCCGAAAGCTTGTTGAGTCTTTCGCTGTACCAAATTTTGGGGGTGTTACAACATTTTGACAAGTTTTAAACACTTTTTCTCTCTCTTCGTATTAACCAATCAAATTTTCAATTTCACCAATCATAGTTGTAGGTCTTTTTTCAAGCAAACCATTTAGGTCTACAAATCATTTTTGTAATCAAAATTATATATGAAAATGTCAAAATTTCAAACAAACACTATACATTATTAGACGGATGCCCGTGTATAGCAACGGGATTTTATAGCGGTTTGTAGCGATAAAAAAAGTTTAGGAGTCCTAAACGAAAAATAATAACAGTTAGAGGATTTGAAAATTAAACATAATGTTTGAAACCCGGTTCGACCCAACCGGTTCCACCGGTTAAACCGATTTTGATAAAAAAAAATGGGTCAAATAAAACCGATTTTATATTTTCGAAACCTAGTTATACCCGAAAATTAGTTTTTTTTATATTATTCCCTATAAGTCTGGTGTAAGCTTAGACTAATTAGTATATACCTTAAATACATTTTAATTTAAAATTATTTTACAAGTTTTCTTAGATAAATGACTGAATTTTTTAAATTTGATCATGACTGAATTTTTTCACTTTTTAAGTTTGACTATTTTTGTTTTATAGATAGTATAGATTTGCTTACAAAAGAAAACTAATACAGTGTTTAAATTCTATAAAATTGACAATTTGATATTATCCGAATATAATAACAAGTATGTGACTTTCTTTCATTGGTTCGTTTAATTAAAACACAATAACAGAAACACCTATTCGAGACCTTATTTCAAAGATCTTGAAGTCGTGGTTCTTGAATGTTTTGAAGAACAAAAGATGATGTGAAGCTTTGTGAGTGTTAGAGGGTCATGATTTGTGATTCATCTTGATAAACTGAAGAAGTATTATGTTTGTTTTTGTCTAATCGGTTATGATTAATGAAGGATATTAGATTAGATAATAAGATGAAGATGATACTGAGATGAGTTTGGTAGGCGAGAGGTGATGTGAAGACGAGGGCGGAGATAACAAACCCTGTGTGTTTACGTTATGATTGAATGAATGAATTAGGGTAACCGGTTATATGTGTGATTGGATTGCTTAATGAATCGGGTATTATCACTTTGCCTCGCCCAGGTATAATTTTAAATTGGGATTTCCTAACTGGCAAAATATATGTTGTGTAACAAACATGAAACCCTATGAATCCAAGATTTTTTTTAAATGAAGGTTAGCGATTGTATATTGTTTTCGATGACATGAGTTATATTATTATTATTATTATTTTGTTATAATAGCCACATGTTGTTGCCGCCGCATTTGTTGATTCGCCGAATAGTTGCAACCGCTACAGATCCGCCTTTAATTGAAGTTTTTAAGGTATTTTTCATGTTTTACTAAGTCTATTATTATTTGTCAATTTTTATTTATTTATTTTTATTTTTTTTTAAAGATTCGTAGGTTTAATATGTAGATATATATGAGTTTGTATTAAATATTTTTGGTCTTTTTTATAACAGCCATGAGCCAGCTGACCTGCCCGTTTTACCGCCTCTGCTTGCACATCTATTGTAGACCATGAAATGTTATGTATTGTACATATACTCAATTATATAGTACATCATGTTTTATTTGCTTTCTTAATAACTTTACAATGCAACCTATTGAATATGTCATAAACACTTCTTAGTTATTTATCAAACTTTTGCTTGAGGTTAATATGATACTTTATCACATTCCATTTTATACTTAACTTTTTGTAATTAATATATTTTACTGGGTTAACCCTTTACCAAAAAAAAAAAAAAAAAAAAAAAAAAAAAAAAAAAAAAAAAAATCATGAAAATGGAACCTTTGATATCCATGAGTTCAAAATAAAGGAGCATTGCTCCAGTAGTATCATTCCATTACTGCAAATGTATAGTTAATCAGGAGAGCTTTGAGGAGAAACTAGAAGGGTACCTGCGCATTGCAGCGGCGGGTATCCTGAAATTAAATTTTTCGGTGAACTATGCATTTTAGTTTATTATGTTTTTTTTATAATAACTTTACGGATATCAAGAATTTCATTTAGCCCGAGCTCGTTTGGGCTCGAGCCCGTTGGGCCCGTTTGGCCTGCACCCGTTCAGGCTCAAGCCCATTTGGCTCGTTATCCGTTCGGGCTTGAATAATGTGCTTTATTATTTGTATTAGTGACATTTAATGCTGGAATTGTGTTTAATTTTGTTGTACAATATGCTTGATAATTTGTATTTCTTATGTAAGGGGTGTTTTAATAACTGTATTAATTGTATTTATTAACCAATTAATTAATTGATTACGTTAAATAACATTAATGTTTTTTTAACGTGTGCATTAAAGGGGTGTACATTATGCTTCTTGTCTTGTAAGTCTGAAAATTATGTGCATTAAAGTGGTGTACACTATGCTTCTTTTATTGTAAGTCTTAAAAAATTACAAGCATGTATGCATCTTTCCTATTAAAGAAATGTTTTTGGTCTTAAACATTTTAAGACTTAGAGTTGAGATCCATGAAGAACCCATACATGCCATAGAATCTATCAAACAATCATATCCACCCATTTATATTTTCCACATTTTTTTTCAAAACAACATATCTTGCAAACGGTAAATCTTCAAGCTACAAAAAAAATACCATCGCGACGAGAATTAAATGATCTTTCTATAGATATGCATTGTTATATACTTTCGACGAACTTTTTTTTTTAGTTTTCACCCAGAAAGAATCATATATGATTCGTAAAAATCATATATGATTCGTAAAAAATCATATATGATTCGATTCTTACGAATCATATATGATTCTTACGAATCATATATGATTTCTTAAGAATCATATATGATTTGTAAGAATCATATATGATTTGTTAAAATTGAATCATATATGATTCTTACGAATCATATATGATTTTTCTGAGCGAAAAAAAAAAAGTTCATCGAAAAAAAAGTTCATCGAAAATATATAACAATGTATATCTATAGAAAGATAATTTAATTCTCGTCGCGATGGTATTTTTTTTGTAACTTGACGATTTACGGTTTGCGAAATATTTAAGTTTTAAAAAAAGGGTGGAAGTTTATTATTTTATTTTGATAAAAAAAATGAGTGGCTAAGATTGCTTGATGAGTTCTATGGTAAAAGGTAGATCTATAAAGAACTTTTGGCTTAAGACTTATAAATATAGATGTCCTAAATACATTATAAGGTAGTATATATAAGTCATGAGTTTAATCCCAACTCTAAATGTCACTAGAACAAGTGCTCATTGTCTCGAGCTAATTCTTGGGGAAGGGTCAGTTGGCACCAAAAAGAGGTGCAAGGGGTTAAGGTTTCCCCTCCGATTTAAACATTTTGGAGAAAATTAAAGGGTGTTTATCGGTTTGGTTCTTGGGTTTATTGGATTTTTCTACGTACGGCCCAATATCTTTCTTTAAAGCCCACTAAAACTTTCGTGTTATCCATTTCCCTAAATTACCTCAGACAGATCTAGGAAATTAATCGTGCCCTAAATCATTTCATTTTTTTTCTTGCAAAACCAACTATTGGCATGGAAAATGTAACCAAGTCCACTACCTGACAGCGTTGCTCCAGCTGATTTGCTCCTATAATTTCCTACGTATGATTGCTATAAAGGTACACTTGTTATGAACAAAATAATTTATGTGCAATTGTTAATTATCGTGTAATAAGATTGTTGTTAATGAACCTAACGTTTATGTTTGTGCAAGTTGACATAGGGTTTGTTTCAGGTAATGATTGTTTATCTATTTATTTATTTATTTATTTCTAGGCTTTTTTTTGGTTTAGGTTTTAACTTATACTTGTTTTTTTTTTTATTACCGTTCAAGTTTTTATAATTTAACTTCTTTTTTGTATAAGATACACTTACAAATGATCAAAAACCACCTCTTAGTTTAAAAATAAAAAACCATTGTGAATCAGTAATTGTTAATTTTTTTTTATTTTTTTTTTATTTTTATTTTATTTTTATTATTATTATTTTTTTTTTTTGGGATAAGAGTTATTTTTGGACATGAGTGTAAAAATAGAGAGGACAAAAAAAAATAATCAAGTAACTTTGAGCATCAATGTATTATTATTTTTTGTTCATTTAGTCACTTTACTATATGTTTGGCTTTTCTGCCCACTAAACCTCCTATTTGATAGTTGATACTATCAAAAGTCGTTAATATATATAACCCACTCCCCCTAGCGGCTATCGTTTACAACCCACTTTGTTATATACGTCATTTGAACTAGCCACGTAATTAAATGAGACCCACATCAACTATTATCCTTTCCATATAAGAATTGGGGTTTCTAGCTTCTCATTGCATACAAGATATAAAAATTAGGGTCACGAAATCCAACCAGGGATGGCGTAAGGAATGAGTAAAGTAGCCGGTTTCAAAGGTTCACTCAGCTCAAAAGGTACAAATATTGTATAATGACTAAGGTGAACATCAACACATTGTACAATGAACCACAAAGTCATTAACCCAATAAGCAACTAATGACATTTGGAAACCTAAAAAGAAGGAAATGAAAAGACACCGTAACATGATTTTCTGCAATTAATGAGGTTAACGTCATATAATAGCAACATATTTTTTGCAAAATGTGTGTTTTGGTCAATGATCCTTGTATTTATTTTCATGAATCATTGTTACGATCATGTATTCTTGTGTGACACTTTTCTTTTATAATCTTGTAAAGTATTTTCAGCTGTCTATAATGAAGCCTAGAAACCATTATCATCAATCCCTCTCCTTAATCAACCAAATTTTTAATTGCAGATTCGCGCTATCCATAAATGTCAGATTTTTTTTGATGAGAACGTCCTGTGGGACATATTCTCAAGGCTCGATGTGAAAACAATAATATACTGCAAGTGCGCATGCAAAAGGTGGCGGGATCTAGTTTTGGATCCTCACTTTATCAGTAAGCTTCATCTTTTGAGATCATTAGCATCACCTCAAAGCCTAATCATTCATGGTTTACAAAGAGAAGACTATCCGGTAATGAACAATTATGGCCTTCATGGTTTACGTAGAGAAGTCAGCTTGGTCAGACCAGGATTTATGAAGTGGGTAGAGATCCAACATGAACATGATGGGTGCCAACTGAATCATGTCAGGAGCCATAACTTTAGTGATAATAAATGTAATTTCCCAAAATTCAATATGGTCACAGTGGGATCAGTCAACGGGTTGATCTGCATGTATCAGCGACCTGATGGCTTTTTCATATTCAATCCGGTCTTTGAAGAATATATGACCCTCCCTAAGCCAAAATTAGTTGAAAAAAGGTATCATTTAATAAATTACGGATTTGGATTTTCCATAGCCAGTGGGGAATATAAAGTGATACGAATATGCAGAAAGAGGAACCCACGATCTCATATATTTCCAAATACATATTTATATCCACCTGAAATTGAGGTTTACACTCTTGGGACAGACCAGTGGAGAACTTTGGGGCCAGTCCCTTACCCTGATAGATACAACACTGCCGGTTCAAGTGTATCTCTCCATGGCCATGTCCACTGGATTATTTGGGGTAAAATTTATGCTTTTGATTTGGATATGGAGACATTTAAGGCATTTCCATCTCCTACTGCTACGGGAGATTGCAACAAGATTTTGGGAGTTTTAAAAGGTTGTTTGAGTCAGTTTTCTTGGTCAAAATTTAGATTCACAGTTTTTGTAATGAGGGAATACGGGATCAGTGATTCTTGGTATCAAGAGGTGCATACGACAGAAAGCATTCTTCGTAAAGAAGAATTTGAAAGATGGTCAACGTGGAAGCCCTTGTGTCTCATTAATGGCTTGAATGGTACTACTAGTAATTTGATCGCCGTCCATGAAAATAAATTCTTGGTACATTGTCTTGACACCAATACATATGTACAAAAAAATTTACTTCATATCTACAGCACAAGCACAGTACGTAATGACTTATCATCCTAAACTTCTTAAACTGCACAAGTTTGGAGCAGATAGAGTTCATCCCCTCAACAAGGTATGGAATAACTCTATAATCATTAATCATTCTTGTTTATATATCATAGATTAATTTTGAGCGTAGCTGATATGTTACTATTGCATCCAAATCGCTTTATTTTGGACATGTAATGGAAACTATTTTAACCTCAATGTGTAATGATTAATGAAGGAACCAATCATTAAAAAAAATAATAATAAAAAAAAAAAAAAATACAAAATAAGAGATGATCATGCATATGAAAAAGGCGCAAAATGGTGAGGGCCCTAGTTAAGAAATAGTACATAAATATCATTATTTTAGCTTAAGGAAATAAAATATCAGTAGATTTAAATCATTATTATGAAATTATAATAAGTTTTTTTTTTTTTTTTTTTTTTTTTTTTTTTTTGAACAGCAATTTTATTAAGAGACTATAGCAAGAACCTAGAGAAAAGAAGACTATAATAAGAATAGATAATCATGTATATTTGAAAGAATCAGAGAACACAAATTCTTCAGCACATTACGAACGAAGAAAAACACATTAAACCGATCGAATCACTATCATGAGTAATATTATCTAGTGTATTACTCGTATATGTATTATACATGATGATGCAATTACTATAATCAGAGCGAAACAATATATGTCAGGCAAATTTGTTTGATATAAAAGTGACTGGCATAAAAGCTAAATCCTTTAAGATATTGTAGACTTTTTAATTAATTTTCAAGAGAAATTATTTAATGAGTTGCATATCATGGAAAAAGAAACCCGATAAGATACTAACAGTCACATCACAAATTATTGACCTAAAGAAAGCAACCTCGCCTTTAGTGTATCAAGATACTTTGGCCAAAGCAATCTCGTTTTATTTTTTATTTGAGCGGCTGCTAAGTACCTAGCTAGCTTTGTTTAAGTGTCAACCAATCTCATTAATCTGCTTGTTACAGAGTTATGGTCTTATATTAAAGTTTATTCTTTGTTTGCAAATAATCGAGTATATTGCATATTTACTTACTCTTGTTATACTTGATCTAGGTGGAAGACTCGTTGGAAGAAGACTAGGTAAGTCAGACTCCTCTGCCTTAAACTTGTTTTACATATAGCCAAGGGATAATTACCAAAATAGATCGTTAACTTTTTGACTAGTCACTTTTTAGACTTTCAAATTTCACTTTCCAAAATTAGATCGGGCAACTTAAAAAATTGAGCAACTCAATATAAACGCGACACGTGTTCAAAAAGATTCTAGAATATTCCAAAAAGATTCAAGATTTTGTACTATACATTTCAAAAAG
Source organism: Artemisia argyi (assembly GCA_030686995.1). Classification (NCBI taxonomy): domain Eukaryota; kingdom Viridiplantae; phylum Streptophyta; class Magnoliopsida; order Asterales; family Asteraceae; genus Artemisia; species Artemisia argyi. The sequence goes on along the minus strand of CM060702.1, from coordinate 207,559,428 downwards.
ATTCTAGATTCTGTGTTATATTAATAAAAAATTCGACACGTGTCGCACATATATGAAGGTTGCTCAGTCGCCAAGTTGCCCTAATCCGCCGGAGGAAAGTGATTTAAAAACATCTATTCAAAGAATGTGCTTTGGACGACTGATCTATTTTGGTAATTATCCCTATAGCCAAATATACAAACACTTGGGGGTGTTTACTTTCTTTTTAGTAGGGAAGAAATGTGGGCCCAAAGCCTTAGTCCCTCATAATTGGGAGAGGCATTAAAGCTTATGCCTCTCCTCTACAAGAGGCTAAATAAGAGCCTTATGACAATCTCTTTATGGTATATATATAAATGCAGATGCTGGTTGACGTTTGAGCATAGTCGATGACCACAGGGGTGGGAGAGCACCAACCATTATCCCAAGTGAAACGAGACTCCGTTGAATTGACTGCTTATTAAGATGACATTAATTATATATGTCACATTTAGTTCCTTGTTCGCAAAGATTAATGTTTATGGTTTTTAGGTTTTTGCCCCCTTGTTTGGGTGAAATTGTGGATTTTCTGAAAGTAATGTTAATTCTAACTTGTTTTGGATAACAAATTTTGTTTTAACGATTAGACCATGTGTAAATCCAAGTACGTGTTCGGTGAGAGCATCTTTGACACCTAACAAGCACCAAGTTTAGGGTTCGACCTTAGAAACTCTCATGACCACTAGTCGATTGTGAGGCAGCTCGGGTTGCTGGATATCAACCTTTTGCCACATAACACAAAGTACATAATTTTATAGTTTCTAAAAGAAAATCACAAATAGTATAACATTTTTCATTGGGTTCAATGCCAAATTGATCTACGTATTTGGTTTGGATATCAAATTCTAATTCTTTATCATATGATTAGTAACAAATAATACACTTTTAAGGGGGTTGGCAGTGGTCACGGTATGCACACGGGAAGACCACGGTACCGTGCGGGAACACCGCCGCCGGCACCACGGTACCGCACGGTATGGGTCACGCACGGGAAGGCTTGAAAATTTCGACCGTTGTGATTTTTTTTGAACATCGGGGATTTATTTTCAATTGTTGCATCCTTTTTCAATATAAAAAAATTATATATATTTGCAGGTGTGTTGATGAGTAGAGGAAGAAGACGACACAAAAAAAAATATTGTTGTTTCATGGGCTGAATGTTGAAATCACCATGCAGGTTAAATTTTAATGGGCTGAATGTTGGGGCAGTTGGGCCTTGTAATTTTATGTAAATATTGTTGTTTCATTTTTTAATTTTTACATATTCTACAACATAAAGTTTGTTTTATTTTAATTTTAAAAGAATTTAAAAAAAAGAAAAAAAATGAAGTGAGGGATGGTGGTGTGGTGCCACAAGTGATGCCAACAAAAAAAGGGTGAGGGATGGGAAAAATGGGTGAATGATGTGGCATAAGGGGATTGGTTGAGAGTGAGAGATGGTGGTATGGTGTCACAAGTGTTGCCAACCCCCTAAGAATTAAAGACAAAGTTACTTTCTTTACCTCTCAACGCTGTTTATACATTGTATTGATCTATGACTGCCTTTTGAGCGGCTCTCTCATCTATGACTGCCTTTTGATCTTATGTTCAATTTTTTTTTTTTTTTTTTTTTTTTTTTTTTTTTTTTTTTTTGCAATTTAGATCAGTTTATATAACCTGCCTTTAGCGGAACTTACTGGCTAATTGTTATAACTAATTATCCAGGTTGAAGATTTTCTGGAAGAAAACACCGTTAGTTGTCTATCTAGCTACGATACTTGAGGTGAATGATTAATCGACCTCATACGGTTGGTCAGTCAACTCGTGTTCTGCCATTTGTTGGATTTAAAACTCAAAACTCGATTCGCAACACCACCTCATCTGAAACACTTATACAATGTAGGCTAGCTATTAAAGGAACTCTAAACCCAAAATTTAGTGCTCTGTGAATTTTAGGTAAATAAAAAAATATATATGTACTTATTATTTCTGTATAGAGTGGTTTTGTAGAAAAAACACCTGAATCATTGTCTGGAATAGCCAACTACAATGTACTTGAGATTACTTGGTGCTTAAAATCATCCCTTATATATTTCAGCTGTTTAACAGATGACCAACAAACCATATATATAACAATTTTGTAAATTCCCAAATTGCACCTTATAAATGTGAATCTTTTTGTAGCTGCAAGAGAAGAATGATCATGCCACACTTTATTATTGTTGTCTCTCAACACGTGTCATAGACCTACCATCTATTTTATTGACCTCGCTATCTCGGGGGATGGTTTTTGTTTCTTTGCTCCAACCTCCAATGGGACATCTTCACCTACATACATTACACAGGGACAATGTCATAACCAAATTTATGTGTCTCAAGTTAGGATGCAAAGATAACAAGCACATAAAAGAAGTTAAGGGATCTGTCAAACCTTCTTTCCAGACCTCTTCAAACCTGATCAATTATAAGAGAGTGACATCAGAAAAAACCAAGGATTTGCATCAAATACATACATACATGTGTGATTGTTGTATGTCTTAATTGTTTCATTGCTCGCCAACAAATATAAACCTTTCATATCCCAAAATTCAAGTTTCACTAATCATGGGCTTTGATATACTGAAGTATGTTTTTGGCCATTTGACGGATGGTATTTACATATGTCAATTATAGCTTAGAGACAAAATTAATCACTTTTTGTAAACAACAGAAAGTTACTTACTGAATTCAAATTAAAATTTATTCCAAACACATCAACGAATGTTCAGGGTTAGAAATATTGTTGACTTTTAGAGGACATGTACTCTTTCTGATTCGAATGTCTGGAGTTTGAGAAAGCTAGGACGATAAGCCATGCCAGTAAAGAATATTCTAAACATTTCTCTTTTTTCAATTGTTTTCTTCCGAGGACAGTATACCAACAAACAGTTATCACGAAGTAACATCAGAATTGTCCGGTCTTCTAAACCCTCCAACACAGTCACAGGTTCACATATCAACCAATCTAGTTCAGGGCTAATACTTTGCTTGATCACCACCTCTTTATGCCAAGATTTCTTAATCCCGTATTCCTTCATCACCCAAATCGTGAATTCAATAGGAGATGATTCACACTGACATAAACAACCTTTTAAGACTCCCAAACTTTGGGAACGAATATTACCATGTATTTCTTCATAAGGAGGTGATAGGAATAAATGAAAGGTCTCATTGTCGAAATCAAAAGCATAAATCTCTTCAGGAGAATATTCATCAATAAAAGTCCAATGAACACACCCATTCAAAAAAGGTCCATTATGGAACGTAAGCGAGTAAGGAACAGGACCAAGAGATCTCCATTGGCATGTGCCAAGGGTGTAAATTTCAGCTTCTAATAGACAAGGGGGAACTGAAGTAAGGTATGGTTGTAAATTCGTTTGGAAAATCCTTATCACTTTGTATTCCTTTGTCAGTAAACCGACTCCAAAACCATAAACGATTGTTGCATATTTTTCTTCTCTATAGTATCGTTGCTTAGGAATGATCATATATTCTCTTGTGATTGGATTGCATATGTAAGTGTTGTCGTGATGGCTATAATATTGCCACAAACAGACCAACCCGTTGACTGAACCCACTTGAAGTAGACTAGTATTGTGAAAAGTAGGTTCAAGGTTAAGATCAACACTTGTGACATGATCATGGTGTAAACGTGTGTCATCACCCTCACGTTCAATCTCCAACCACTTCAAAACGCCCGGTTCGTCCTCACGGTTGTAGGTAAAACCCTCTGGCTGACAGTTATGATGAATCATGACGCCTGCAGGTGATCTCGAGAGATGCAGATTAACAAAATAAGATTCCGAAACATATTCACGCCATTTCTTGCATACACACTTGCAGTGGATGATTGTCTTAACAGGAAGCCTTGAGAGAATATCGGCTATCACATTTCCTGGTAAGTCTTCCATCAATGGACTCACAGACGACATGATCTTCCAAGGTAACTGTATATCGGAAGAAACATCGATTATGAAGTGTATATATGTTTTACAATCAGGGACACAGAACAACTCATAAACAAAATAATAGCAGAATTAGCCAAGATCCCCTCAAATTTTTTGGTTGGGGCTTTCCTAGTTACTATCTGCACTATGTTAACAACACCGCGGATGGGTTTCTGCCTCTTATCAAAATGAATATTAATTCAACATAAAATATGGACTTATTGTAAGAAATATAATTGCGTATTCAAATTTTTCTTCACCCTAACTGACACTTGGTTATGCGTCTACTCAAACTTCAAAGGGGTTTCATCATAGAAAATGGATTAGATTTATCAGTGAATTGATGACTCATAAACTTCACAAAACAGAGGTATGTTGAGTAAAACTTATGTTTTTTTAACGATATCTAAAGCTATTTGATGTTTGTTAAAGGCATCTTGATGCAACAGAAAACTGTGTTGGTTATTTTAGTGTCATCAACTACATTAGGGGATTTTGATTAACTAAAGACCAACGGGGATTTCATATTTTGCTCGGATACGGTTAGGAGGTGCGGAGTGCACACTCGTTTGAGCTAATATGATTCCAAACAGGGTCAAGAAGTAGTGCAACGCTTTTAACCGACAATAACTGTCAACTACCATCTGTTAATAACAACCATCTGTAATAACAGATTGTTTCTCTCATCTGTAATAGAGATTTCATGCAGCCCATGCATCTAAGGGTTGGAAGTACTTTACATTTGGAAAGTAATTGGCAATTTAATGACCGGTTGTTTTGACCCAGTATTTGTGGGCTGATGTCAAAATTCCAAGTTTGGTTTGTGTAAAACTTTCAAGCTTTCTTAGCTCATTTACAAGCTGGGTTATGATTGGGCTAAACAAAATATAAACAGTCATGTGTATACGTTGTATTTGTAATGCTCGTTTAGGCTCACGTGAAGCCCAATCGAGTATCGGTTATAAAGCCGGCTCGAGCTCATGTATTAGTTGATCCCCATGCTATAGGCTCAACCTTGTGTTTGGCTTACTCGTTTAGGTTCGGCTTATCGTTTATGATAAGGACGAAACCATGATACATAGTGACTGGGTGCACTTAAAATAAACTAAACATGACTACAAACACAATTTTTAAATACCAAGTGCATTTAAGAAAAATCGAGATTTTTGTAATAAAATTAACAATACACTACAAAAATCCATAGGTGTCCCTATGGGTGGCAAATTTTGACCCAACAAGAAATCCGACCTGAGACCGACAGGAAAATTAATAGGTTCGGGTTAAGTTTAAATAGGTTTTCGGTCATGTTCGGGTCGACCCATCCAACCCGTTTATTAAACAAGTCAGGTTCAGGTTGTGTATAAGTTAAAAGGGTCGACCCGCCAACTCGTTTAAGTTTTTTCAAAAGTTAAAAAGTTAGATATTCTTTTATTATACGGGTTAAATGGGTTAAATTAGTCGACCCACGAACCCGTTTAACCCGTGTAATATGCCAACTTGGATAAACGGTTTAAATAAGTCAACCCGAAACCTGTTTAACCTTTTAACCCCGTGTAACCTATTTAACCCGCCAACCCATATATTTATACGGGTTAAATAGGTCGTGTTCGGGTTATGTATAAATAGGTAAGCGTTGACATAGTTGACCCGATTATTTAAACGGGTCGGGTTCGGGTTGAGGTCTTTTGACCCGGCAACCTGTTAACCCGAACTCAACTCGAATTGCCAACCCTACACCGGAGACCCCCCATTCCGTCACTGTTTATGATTCCGCAGGATATAATTAAAACTTACAAATGTTGGTTACAAAATTCCAAACCTACTTATTATTTTTTAAAAAAAACAAAACCATGTATGACTACTTGGGATCTTACATGACATTTGATCTCGACCTTACGACATGACAACTTTACTTGCATAAGTGGCTTGTCAAGTTTACTTATCTTTCAACAGATAGGCTACTGTGAGTTTCTTCATTATAAGAAAAAACAAACAACAAAACAAACACATATACAAAACCACCACCAAACCCAAAAATAAACTTTTTCTCTTGTTCTGCTGCCACCACTCAGCAACAGCTGCAATATCATTTCCTGCAGTTTTCATGTTGTATAGAAGAAAGATTCATTTCCAGAGTTTGGGGGTCCTAAAGGGCTGTTATGAGTTGGTTATAACTTATAGGTACAGAGCGGGACAATTTAAATAGAACTACAAACCACAGACATCAGCTTGAAACATTATCAAATCAAACCAAAACAAGAATAAACAATAGAAAACCCATAATCAATAATCTTTCTTAGCTACAATCCTACAAGAATGAAAATCCGGAGAGACACATTCATATCTGCCAGCATAGAGCCAAACCAGATAAAGAAAAACATAGCTAATATATAGTCTATTAAAACATGCAATCCAAAGACCTACATTTTATTATCTTGTCCACTTGTGATGATGCTTGGTGTTCTCCTTCCAGCCGCTCTGCTTATACCTCCACGCAGATGTCGGGAACTGCACGTAAATTACACAGAGAAACTGTCATCACCCAATGTGTTATCACTATGACAATATGCCTTATTAATTATACACATTGATGTAAAAAAGCTACACTATCGCCAATCTGACATGTTCCAATATGCACTACTAAAAGTTATGTTTATTACGTGATTGAAGTTTGTTAAAAATATGAATTACGACTCAAGACAATTTTAATCACTTTTGGAAAACCATAGTAAATAAATTAAAGGATTAGCTAATACAAAAACAAGAAAAGGGAGTTCAGGTTTGACCTTTCGAGCACATGAACTTTCTCCGAATCGAATGTCACGAGTTTAAGAAAGCTTGGACGGTAAGCTATCCCAGTGAAGAATGGTTTAATAAGTCGTTTCTCTTCAATGCTTTTCTTCTGAGGTAAATAGACCAACAACCCATCGTCTTCAAATAACATAAAAATTGTTCCATCTTTTAAACCCTCTATAAGAGACACATGTCCATGCATCCACCAATCTCGTGGCTCCGCAATATTTTGCTTTATCACCACCTCTTTATGCCAAGATCTCTTGACCCCATATTCTTTCATCACCCAAATCGTGAATTTCCAATCCGTTGTTTCAGATTGACTTAAAAACCCATTTAAGACTCCCAAGCTTTGGACGCGAATACGATCCCAGTCTTCACAAGGAGGAGACGGGAATAACCGAAATGTCTCGTTGTCGATATCAAAACCATAAATCTTTTCAGGAGAATCCTCATCAAGAACAATCCAGTGAACACAACCATTAAGAAAAGGCCCATGGAATTTTTCAAGCCAGTAAGGGACATGACCAAGATGTCTCCATTTCCCTGTGCCAAGGGTGTAAACTTCAGCTTCTAATAGACGAGGCCGGGATGAGGCAGGCTTAATTGGTTGTTTATCCCCTTGAAAAATCCGTATCACTTTGTATGCCTTAGTCAGTAGTCCGACTCCAAAACCATAAACGATATCCGTGGGGCCTTTCTTATAGTATTTTTGCCTAGGGAGAATCATATATTCTCTAGTGATTGGATTGCATATATAGGTGTTATCTTTATTGTTCTGATATTGCCACAAGCAGATCAAACCATTAACTGACCCCACTTGACGCACATTAGAATTTCTAAAAGTAGGTGTAAGGTTAAGATTAAAACTCATGACAAGATCATGGTGTAAATGTGTGTTATCAAGTTCGCCTTGAATCTCCACCCATTTCAATATTCCTGGTTCTTTCGGACTTGACATGTCTTCCTCAGAGTCAGAGAACATTTCTGGGTCACAGTTATGAACAATCATGATGCCTGGTGGTGATCTCGAGAGGTGACGACTAACAAAGTAAGAGTCAGAAACAAGTTCACGCCAGTTCTTGCATGCACACTTGCAGTGGATGATTTTCTTAACAGGAAGCCTTGAGAGAATATCGGCCATCACGTTTCCTGGTAAGTCTTCGATGGATGGACCGAGAGACGACATGATCTTCAAGTAACTGTAGAGCAAAAGAAATGTTAAAGAGGGCTTTGGTGGGACTTTACAATGATTTTATATTATTGTGAAATGATTCTCCCGTGAACTCATCCATCATAACGCAAAATTCTCATCAAACAGTCGGCGCTCATAACAAAAAACTAACAAGAAACGGGTAAACGAAGAGGGATCTGTTAAGAGATCGATTTGAGATGGTCAATCTTCCAAGAAACAAGGTAAGAAAGTGATTTGATAAGGCCCTTGAGCGGGCAAGACTCCAAGAACTAGAGAGGAACTAGACTTCAATATTCTTTTTCATTCATACCTTCATTAACCAAATGAACGATTACATATAGGAACTTGCTACACCACTATGCTAAGAAGAAGAGAATAACTACCACTTAAGACCCACTACAAATAACTACATTGACTAATTCAAATGAAAATTAAATAACTAGTTTAGATATTAAAATGACTAAACTTACGTACTTAAATTAAATAATATAAAACAAACTTAAATGGCAAATGACTGATATTCGAGTGGTGCATGCATGCTTGGTGTGCCTCAGTCAACTCATATGCATAGGAATTGACCCATTCTTAATAGACTCGGTTTATGATATACATGTCAACAGTATCAGGATCCCTGTTTAGGCTACCGTGGGAAAATCAAGCCTTTTTTTTAGCTCTGATCTACGCGGCCTAACCGGTTTTCCCTTTACCATCTCCCTGGTCATCCCAAGATATTTACCCAGCAAACTTCAAACCAAGTCTCATACGAGACACATTCAATACTACTATCAATTACCACTAGAGATGATTAACAAAAAACCAACTAACAACATTGTCCCAGAAAAGAGTCTTGACATATCACAAATATTGTTACAATCATTTGTCCATTTTGGGAAGAAGCTGATAGCGTTTGGTAATTGTATGTATGTTTTACAATGATTTGCCCATTAATCTATCCATCATAATGCAACATTAATTCTCCATGAGGCAAAAACAAAAATGTGAGCCACAGCTAATCATATACGTTAAAAACAATTCACATATAGACTAATAAGCGTAAACACTGCACAAAGTCACAATCAAATATGTAAAATTCTATCAGTTGAGTTGTAAAAATGGGTGTAACTGATTATAGTTTTGTCTATTAAGTTAAGCATCAAAATGCAATATTCTCACTGAGGCATTTTATCGAACAGTTGAATAACACTAAAATAGCACATAAACCACGCTAAAATGGCTTAAAATGGAGATAAAGCTTAATGTCACCCAAAACAGTAGTAATATGAACAAAATTAATTAGAAGTTGAAAAACAACCTTTGATACCGTTGATGGTGACGACGACAGAAGCGACGGATGGAGCGACGCCGGTGATGGTTGATGTCACCTGAGTTTGTGTGGTGTTATAAATGATATGAAGCGGTGTTTAGGTAAACTCGTTTTAAACTAGGTATTAGGGGTTTAAACGAGTTGATTAGAGGATTTCGATCTTATTTTTATAGCAGTTTGTTTGGAGGGTTTCGGAAATTTTTTTATTCTTACACCACAATGTTACACTGCTAATGCATATGTTACAAGGTAAGATATGCATAATTATTGTGAAAGAATAAAAAATGGTGGTGTGAGTATCACCCCCATTTTGGAATCATGGAATGAAATTAATAGGCATTGCAAATGTTTGGTTAAAATTTTGAGAGTTAAACTATGATAGCACACCATTTATACATAGTTATGTGGATAGGTGATTACATTTTAAGCTTGAATTTGATAAAGAATTGGTATATGATGATCAACTCGACTATTTTATTTATTTATTTATTTATTTATTTAATCAAAACTTGATAAGATTAGTGAGCCATACTAGCCGTGTATTTTAAAGCTCGAACTTGACTTGAAAGTATATTCAAGTAGCTCGAGCTCGAGCTCGACTTGTTAAAGTCCTATAAATTTTGAGTTGTCTATTCTCGTTTATAGTCATATACTCATAATGATATGGTCATAACTTATAAGTCAAGGCTGTCAAGCTTATATGAGATGAATAAGGGCCAAGTTAGTTGTTTTACTTATAAGATTAGGCTACCCACAGAAAAGATGGTTGATCGAGACCCACGATCAATCCCCAGTCAATCGACCTTCTGTGAGTACTCGATAACGCAAAATTTGGAAATGGGTCGGCCAAACGATCGATTGGAAATTCCACACTTTCTTTTGCATTCAATTTCTAACCGTTGCAATCTATACGTTGGAAAGTTTTTTTTCAAAACAAATTTAAAAAAAAAAAAAAAAAAAAAAAAAAAAAAAAAAAAAAAATTGCTACTAGCCGTTTACTTTTGAACATTCGAAAAAAAATAGAAAAATAAATAATAAATAAAAATCTTTTAACACACTATAAGTACCACATTTAACATAACATATTACACACTTTAATCCATAAAATCTCTCAATTCTCTCTATTCAAAATGGCTTGCAAACTCCCTCATACCATCAAACAACTTCAAAACTATGTTAAAAAACAAGCTGACAAAGACGACAATGAACGGCAAGAGCAACAGCAGCAACAGCAACAACAACAACAACAACAACAACAACAACAGCAACAGCAAAAACAACAACAACAACACAACAGGAACAGCAACAGCAACAGCAACAACAACAACAACAACAACAACACCGAAAATAACAATAACAACAACAATTTGTGCAAGGTGTATCAAGTTCATCTGGTGCACCAAGAGTTGTTGAGCCACAACAACAGCTGCCTCATCTGGATCACTTTTAGCTAAGTTTTGAGGAAAATGTTGCAGCTGATGATGGTGGTTGGAACTCTGACAAGGAGCGGGAGCTGAGTAGGTTGGAAGCTCAGTTAGAAGCAAAGCAGTTTGCGAGCTATGATCCTTACGATGACGGTTACGACTCCAACAACTCTCAAACCTGGGATCACCCGGATTTCAATTGAAGTTTAAGTTTATTTTTATGTGATGTTTATGTAGTGTTTTCAATCGATGTACTATTTTAATTATTAATCAAATTAATGTTTTAATTATTAAAATATTGGTTGTAAAAAAAATAGACTTGGTCGCCCTTACTGGGGCACCCAATCGGCTGCAGATTGCTAGAGAGAGACTTGACATAACAAGAAAAATGGGAGGATTGGAGGTCCTTACTATGAGTAGCATTATATACTATTAGACTATAAGCTATTTCAGTGATTCGACACTTATATATTGTTACACTAGAAGTCTTTTAATTAACAACGTAAATTAGTTAATGTATAGATTATTCACATTAACTATACTAGTTATAATACACGTGCACGCACAGGGTTTTAACTTAAAAAATTTTGTTGACTTTTATCAAATTTACTTTAGTTATTAATATCCATTTTCTTATTGAAAACAATGTAGATCGATGTCTAAATCTGGTTTTATTTGCTTTACGTGTGAGTAAATTTACCTTGTTAAATTTCTTATTATATTATTGAGTTCAAAACTTAATATGAAATCACATATTTGGAACTAATGGAATCACCTAATATGGCAGGGTAACACATGCGTCCATCGAGTGTGAAAAACCTTGCATTTGGTATTACAAGTGTCTACATTATAGTTTGTATGTTGTAAGAGATTCATTATTAACTTTTGTATAAGTTATATGCATTTATACTTTTACGCCTTTATTATTATATATCTTTATTCATATGCTTTCTCACTTGCATACACACATATTGATGTTACTTATTTTCTCTCATGGCACACTTTGTCGTAGGTTTTTGTAGGTAGTCCTTTTATCTTTTAATAGGGATGTGGGTGTATACATCCTAATTCTCTCATACGTCACTCACGCAAAGTATAGTTATTATTGTTGTAGTTTACAAAGGTGTTTGGGATTTGAACGTACATATACTTTTATAAACAGGCATGTACGTATTTTGTATTACTCCCTTCGTTTCACATTAAATGTCCATTATGACTTTTTTAACTTTTTTTTTCTTCAACTTTGACTTTAAATATTTTTGTTCATGTTATATAATACTTGATGCATGATATATGAATGAATTAAGTTTTTAAATGTATTTACATTTGTATAATTTTCATTAAGTATTATATTACACAAACAAATATATTTAATGTCAAATTTGAAGAAAAAAGACTTAAAATGATAATAGTGGACATTTAATGTGAGACAGAGCTAGTATATTTTAACAAATACTCAAAGAGATCCCAAAACTCTCAAGTGTGTTCAACTTTCATCCAGTAGTGTGCCATTTAACTATTGTTAGTTTTTACGATAATGCCTTCAAAAAAATTTATTTTACAGATAATAGAGTTTGAAAATATAACCACTTCTTTTATTAATTCAATAATAGTTTATTTTCATTTTAAATTAGTTTAAAACCCATGTAATACACAGATAGTTCAAGTTTTATTTTAAAAGTATATTTTTTATGATTTAATGACCAATATCCATAAAAATGTTTAGCTTTATGTATTTTTAGTCACTCATCCACACCATTATTCATTCTTCTTATCCTATATATACATAGGCATATACATTAATCTCTCAGCATATACACTAATGTACAACAAAAATAATGACATGTAGTTGCATTTATTCCACTTGATTACGTCCAAATTTAAATGACGTTAAACATATCCAAGCTCTACGTGACTTCATGTCCTAAACTTTTTGCGTCAAATAAATATAAACAACTTTTGGAAGGATAAGCTACGAAGAGTGAAGATAAAACACAGCAACACTAAAGAGCCTCTCATTTCTTTTAGCGAAATAGTTTTCATAGTCAATGTTGGATACTGTGAAATACAAAACACATTTGTCATGACGCCATATGCGAATCCCAATATACTATAAAAAATATTGATGGCGTGGCATAAATGCTTATATTAAGTACCAAAAGACTTGAAAAGCTTGCGAAGGTGTGTAAACGGGTCTTCAAGTCTCAAGAAGTAGTTTCACATAGTTCTCCATCAATATTAGAAAATGGTCAATTTTTGTAACCCATTCATTAATAGCCCGGCTTACATATGTTTTAGACCCACTTCAAGTAATGTTGCAATATTCTAAAATCTCAATTTCATCTTTTTTTTCAAGATTTTATTGTACGCTTTACGTAAGGTGTCATATGCAAAATAGTTTGTAGCAGCATATGGGACTTCACCAATTAGACTTGGTGTGAGGCCACGGTAGAGCTCGGTAGGCCCCTCTTCTTTCACAATAGTTGGAAACACGTCCACAAAGTTTTTGTACTCACCCCTCTGAAGAGAAAAGGACCACATTAATATGGATTAAGTAGGTTTGGATTGATTTGCAAACACTTTTTTGTCCATTTGTATATTTTATCTTGCAAATAATCAAGAGTTAATATAGCTAAACTGGTGGTTCAGCCTTTTTTCACATAATTTAGTCCTCAACTTTTGCGGGCGATTTATGTGAGTAAAAAATGTTTAGGAATTAAACCAAAATCCAAAAAGGTTTTGGGAAAGAACAATTGAGAGAAAGTTGAAAGGTTAAACTGCCACAATAGGGAAATAATATACAATAATAATCCTAAGTAAAATACACCAGTTTAGAATAATGTATGCATTAACAAATTACAATTTGGGTCACTTTTAACCCGTTTGACCAAATGTCTTGTTGCCATTTTAGCTTGATTTTATTACTTAGACATGTTTGAGATACATAATCTAAGTCTACCCATTCATACAAAATAAAAGTAAGAGGTCGATCATTATACATGAACTGTCAGTCACGTTTTTAGTGACTCAAGAGGTAGGTGCATATGGAGTAACTAATATCGGCGACATCACCCGTGATAAGAGACTCTGGTATACATGGTGTTGGCTTTTCTCCAGATTTTTAGGAGCCAAACTTTTCTTGACTAAATCATAAGCAAATAACTGCACAAGATTGTATATGACCTCAAAGTTATAACTTATAAAAATGTAGCATGTAAAAGTGTAAATGATTGCATAAACAAAGACAGTCATAACTTGCTGAGTTGCTTCTAGTGTGTGTTATGAACATGTAGCATGTAAATGTGCCTAAAAGATATCTTTTAATTATTGATATTTGAAGTCAGAAAGCTAGTTTCTAGTGTTTTAAGTAGCTTGCATGTGTGTATGATAATCTGACTTAAGGATCAAAAAATTTGTGTCGGGTAATTAGTTTGTACTAATAGTTAATCATCAAATGGTATAGTGAAATTACTTATATACCTTATCTTAGCTTTAAATTACCTACTACTTTAACAAATAAACATAACTTCTCATATATTTTCATCATGCACATCCAAACACCCCCTTAAGTTGCATTACGACCAGTCCAAAACCAATTAGTGATTACGTAAACTACAAAATGCCATAAAACGCATACTAATCTACACGGAGCCATCATTGATGAATGGTCACATATGAAAAAATAGTTATACCTCAATTGCTTTGCTCGGAACAAAACGAATGACATTGGCCAAATTAACCCACAACACCAGTCCAACCTTCAGTCTGCATAATATCTTGAAAAGTTTCAGTAATAGAATGCCCAGAACTCCCTACCATCAAATGAGTCATAATCTTCTCTAATTGAGCAACACATGTTCATGAAACCGCAAGCCGAGTCAAATAAGCTCATAAGCCCTAAAGTAAGCTTAAACATACACCCCCTTATACAGAATTACAGGAATTTCCTATATAGGGATATCTGAATGGAATGCAAATATTATGTTAGTAGCTAAACAACTTTATAACTTATACGAATAATGTTGGAGTATGCTCGTGTCATAATAAATAATTATGTGGCTAGACATATGTGAGCCTATGGGGTCACACACTTATACACAGAGACACCATTTTATAGATTGTATTTATCGTATTTACAATATATAAATGACCACGTAACGCGGGATCTATAACGGGCCATTAAGTACTAAGTTAGACTTAGTGTTTTTGGATTGGACCAACAATGGGCAAACCCATTGAAGGCCCTTACCATGGCCGGCCTAGGGGAAGAGAAAAAGGGGCAAGATGGGCTTTTGGAGGTGTTAGATGTAACTATTATTATGATAAGATTAACTTTGATTTAGTCTTTGATTATCACTTATGACAACATACCCTACCAAAAACGTTTCCCCCCCCCCCCTCTCTCTCTCAATGTGACGGCAAAACAAACACACCCTTTTAGGGTTTGTGTTTTTATCTCTTGTTTTGCTTCATTTATTGTAGATGAATCAAGAATCATGGTTATGTGCTCAAGACTAGCATCGGGTGGTGTTACATGACGTGTAGTGTGGACATAAAATAGAGGTGATCTCCATTGATCACTTGGTTTCATTGGTGATTCGTGATTGTTGGTGACGGTCTCCATATGATTCAACCGATCACGCTACAAAGGTATAAAAACAATTTATTGTTATTGATTGATCATATGGCTATATGGATCCTTATTGGTGATGTTTTCTGCTGCGTTTATTCCTTTCATATATGTTTTATATTCATACATCACCATTAGTGGTATCACGAGCCATCATATGTGCCATATGATTATCGGGTATGCATAAAAATGGCTAAAACGGGTGTTTTTTTGATGATTTTTGAAGTCATGGTTAAAACAGCCCTAGGGCTCCAATTTTTTTTCTCATAAGACGACCCTTTAGGGGTCTTATGATCTGCACTTTTTTGGTCCCATGGCTATTTGTTATGCATACGCTAATTGGTTACTTGTCGGGTATGTAAAAAATGGCCTAAAACGCGTGTTTTTTATCAGTTTTCGAAACGGTTTTAATTCAGCCCCTAAGGCCATATTTTCTTTGGTTAAATGGTATTTGGAAGGTCCTAATATCAGTGGGTTATGACCCTTAAGTAATAGGAAACACGTACCCAACGGGGTTTTAATTCTTGTCAATTATTTCTTCGTTTTCGTTGGCTAACAATTTATTTCTTATTATTTATTTTGTTTCCATGGCAAATACATGCATGCTTATCCATGGAGTTAGCCAACACCATGTTTCATTCATAATATTATGGTATTATTATGTTTATATGCAAAGCCGATGAAAGCCTAGACCACTTGTGCATTGAATGGTTGTGAATGTTGTTTAAATTTCGTGTTTTGGGGTTTTTGCCATTGTTTCGGCATTTATGTTATTATATTCTTTTGGTTGTAGCCATTGTTTGGGAACTTTTACAGTAGATTAAAAGTAGATTAATTGTATTTTACTTTCAATATAATGTAATCGTGGCATGGTGGTGAATGGCGAAAGAGTTAAAGACGTTTTTGCCGAATAATGACTGCTGGAACACCAGTTGGTAAAACGGAGTTTCCCGGTGATTGGTAATGTCTTTTTGGCTGAAATTTGTTTTACAGGTACCAAAGACATGGGCCTACAACTTTCTAGTTTTGAGCTAGGCTCGGGGAAGCCTCCTTCATGGACTTTTGGGCCCTCTAACACAGAAATTCTGGAAGGACAGAAACTTCTTTTCATGTGCATCATGGGCTTCCAACTTGCTCTTGTTTGTCTTGGAGCAAGTGGGAGTCCTCCGTGTGGTTGTGTGGTTTGTCCCTAGTTGACTCTTGGTTGTCGTGATGGCTCACGAGACCAAGCATAGGTTTTTTTCATCGGTTGAGGCTTTGCATATTGTGGTTGTGTGTTTGTTTTGATTTTTATATATCTTGTGATCATATGTAAATTGCAAATAGTTTTCTATAAACTTATAACGAAACACAAACCATTTTAAAAACTAAGTCTTATGATTTAGTTTTACTAAGTTTTTGAAACTTAAAATCATTGTTTTTTAAATAACACCTAAACTTGTTATGTATGTTATTTTATTTATGTATTGTCCAAACTTTATTATCCATGTAGGATTAATATTAGTCATGAAAATGGACAACTTGACACACATAAATTAAAACAATGATTAGACTTAAGTTAAGAAAAGTTTTTAACTTGTGCTACATGACACTAGTTGTTTGACACTAGATGCCATGAGTCCCATAAGGATCTAAGAGTTGCACTTGTAATTCAATTGGTGATCGTCGCCTACCAATTGAATCTACTATTGCTAGCAGATCAACTGATGTGATAGTAGAAGCACAATGTGGATCTTAGTCTTTTACGTAAATTAATTGTTTTAAATTGTAAACATGGGGTAATTAATTTATAAAAGGATAATTATCGAAAATACTAAATATGAACCTTGAGAATTCAATTAATGAATTAATGCAACACAAATCGTAAACAAAAGTTTGTTCTTTTCTTGTTAAAGGATCAAACTAAGTCTTCCTTTCCTTGTAAGAAAGAGACTTGTTCCTATCCTTTTCCTTATGAGGAAAAGCCATAATAGGAATATTTAAATTGTCCTAATTCTAATCAAACTCAAAGCACACATACTCTAGAAATCGTGATGTCTTGTAAAGTCAAAACGGTTAAGTATGTTTGCACATCTTATTCTTTCAAGTTCGTTTTATAACCCTATTTTTGGTTTTGAAACCTTCAAGAAATATAAGATATTTGGATAACTAGAGAACATGTTTTCTATAGCTACCAAACTAATATGAGTTAAAATAATTAGAAAACGGAAATATCAATAAACCGGAAAGTGGTAAAGGCAATTACTAGCATGATTACCTAGCAATGTGTCTTAACCCGATAAACATGGAGGAACTGCATGCCTAATTTTCAAGTTTAAAATGATGGCTAGCCCATCATCTATATATTAGAACTTGATGCACTTCATTGAATACCTAAGTACATGTTACTAGTCATAGTGACTCACATTAGCAATAATGTGTAGATATTCAAAGAAAGCAGGAAAGTATCCAATCATCACTCACTCTCCACTGGTGATGTAACACTTTTAATGTTGTCTAATCCAGTAGGAGCTACATGATTGTACTACTGGTGACGAAACACATGTAATGTTCTCTAATCCAGTGGGAGTTGTAAGCTCTATTAACTTACAAGTTGCCCATCTTATTTCTAGATTGTCTTGAAATAATACATTACTTTCCACATATGAAGCATCATAGTTTTTATGAGAACCATTGCATGAATTTATTAGATAACTTGTCGCGTTCCTGATGTTGCTTCCTGAAATGTTATCAATAAAATTGTTGTGCATGATTCTTTATAAAAGCGATAAAGTTCTACACATCTATATTTTGATTTTGACTAAAATCATATGTTATCTGTGACATTGTCATATTTGCTTGCATAATGTCGTGCCATGCACAAGTGGGAGAAATGTGCAAGGTACAACATATAACAATATGACTAATGGTTTTTCTTGACTGCAAGATAAGAAAAATAAGGTTCTACTAGGACTTATACACATAAAATGTATGTTGCCCTAATTAGAAAAAATGTCAAGATAACATGAAAAGTTACTTCAACATATTTGCTGAATTGTTTAGTAAATATGATTATGTTTTCTTGTAAATTCATAATCATGAAGTATGTAATTAACTTGAAATTACTATTGAGGCCAATTATCGGCACTCATAATTACTTTAGTTGAATATGTTTAGGTCTCTTGTAAAGACATAAACATCAATTCCGTTAATTGTTGAAAGACTTATAACGTAAAGTAAAGACGTTAATTTGTTATGCCTTCTTGTTAAAGACATGTACACTTACGACGTATAATAAAATATTTAATGTTTATGTTTTCTAGTTAAAGCATACACATGAAGTTATTGACTTGGTCAAAGACTTTAAATATAAAGTATGCAGTAGGCTAAAAATACTATTGATGCCATCTGGTATGACTTGGTTGGCAGATACGTAAGCCAAAAAGTATAAGTTCATCTAATGAGTTGTGTGATAGTCTCACAACATCTATCCACTTGGAATACCACAACTTTATGGTATGTCCATCATGGATATCATTTGATCTTTGATGACTTAAACTCTTTTACCTCAAAAGCAATCAAGGTTAGAAAATTGGATGTGCCATGCGTACACCCAATATGGTTCCAACCCAGAAGGAATTTAAGACACAATTGTATTATGGAATGGGATGAATCCCATTATGTCTTGATTTTAGTTCTGAATTTGTTAAATACCTATGAGTAAGTAATTAACAAACTAGAGTCAAGAACTAACGATGTATTTTGGATGTCCCACTTGAAAACAATTTATTGTTAATCAAGATGCTGAGTACTTGGAGATTAGTCTCCACTTACAAAAGCAAGTGGGAGCACCTTTAGATCTTGAAGTCATTCAAGAGCTAAATACACAACCTTCTAAGTACACTTGCTAATGTCATTCTAAGGCTGAACATACATATGTTAAACCATAGATTGATATCTCACATTCATAAATCCGCAAGGATACCCCTAACACTTGAATGATATTTTTTATATCAATGTTAAGGGACATAAGTTGGAGGAGCATAGGGAACCTGCTAACTAAAGAGATGCATTATCAGATCTTGAATCTGATGAATAGCTCAAAACCATGAATGATAAGATGCAGTCCTTGAAAGATAATCACTCATGGAGCTTGATTGATCTCTTACCAAATCAGTTAGACGGTGAGGTTTAAAATGAGTTTCTTGATAAGAATGCTCAAAAGGACAAACTTGTACACACATTTAACGCATGCATAGTAGAAGGAGTTTACTCGTACTCAAGAAATTGATTACGATTAAATCTTCATACTTACAAAAATTAAATGTATAAAGATGATTAATTGTCATACTTGTTTTCATGTAAATGAAATATGACAATAGGATTTTAGAACACTTTTGATTACTTTTGCGAGGACGATGAGTAATCAAAAGGGTTTATGAATCTGTATAATCTTTATTATGTATACAAGACATAAGAATCCAGGTGTGGATTAGATCATGCATCTAGGAGCAGAGATCTTAATTTAATCATTAATTTGATTTTGATTAAATAAGATTACTCCCGAGAACTCAGAGTGCAAGTAGGATAAATGAATTTATTTTCTTAAATCTCATATGTTGTTAACATATAAGAAACAATATTCCATCTAAGCTAGACTTTAATCCTTAGCCTGGAATGAAGTTTTAATTAAGGAATTTAGGAAATAAAACATAAAACCTTGTTGCATGTGTTTATTAGAATAAACATAAGCGGTTAATAATCTAAACACAATATTACATGTCATTGAGGGGAGTCTCAATGATCAATCTTACATGATGAGATTGAATGCATGAGTGGAAATCTTAAGTTTGACTATAGGATTCATTATGTAAGTCATATTATGTATTGGATTATTTATATCATTTGCATGAATGCAAGATGAGTTGATAACAACAAATATCTAAGTGAAAGTCATTAGATAATTGTTAAACGAACAACCTAATGGACCTGCAAAGGACCAAATATTTGTTCAAATGTTTACGGATATTTGAGGAGCTCTGTTATGTTTTCATTCATTAATGCTTATATAACTGAGATGATGCTCAACCCTAGTCGTAGTAGGATGACATCATGAATGATGACACCTCTAACTAGATGTACTCGATTGAGAGCATTAATGCATTATACATTAAAAGAATAATAATACTTTACAGTTTAGGAAACTGTTATTATGACTGTCTAAAGTAGGTGTTTTGCTAGCTTCAAACACACTATGGAATGTATTGTTGCAATACTCGTAATGTACTTGATTGCACACATACAAAAGGACAATCATCATTCAAAACATTTTTGAATTTTGAAACAAGTATTCTCAAAGTTTTCTCAGATGATTACTTGTTGTCTTGTACAACAAAATTAATCATGTTGGAAACATCGGATTCTGATCTGTATGTAGTCTTGTGCATATCTGTTTTTAGTATTTGGATAATGGAACTGTAAGCAGTCGTATTATATAATGAATTGATATACCGGGTATTATCGTCTTCATTTATACTACTGTGTTCTATATTTGCATGTTTAATCCATGAATAATTTATTTATTCTAAAATTGTCCATTGCCAGTTGACGATACGGGAGTATCATCGAATTAAGGCAAATGTGAGCGTGTTGGTGATTTATTTGCCAAACTCATATGTTGTTCATTGTGATGAACATTGGACTGACCCAACCTTCGAGAATTCACTGCATGGATCGGCGTCAATAGTGAATCTCGCAAATGGTTATGTCTCTATTCACTGCATGGATCGGCGTCAATAGTGAATCTCGCAAATGGTTATGTCTCTTATCCTTAGACTTGAGATGCAAGTAGGTCTTACATGTGCGGAATTTTATTCTTTGATATGGTTAAATGCTGTCCTGAATAAGGTAGTTATAAAAACCATTTTCAGGAGTGATTTGAAACACATGAATGACACGTGCAGTCAAAATAGGATTTGTTCCTCCACATGTCATGGAGTTAGATACTATTGGGCCCCTCGATGAATTGAACAGATGTTTGTATGGCCGTACCAAAATGAGATTAAGATGAATCTTAATTCACTTCGTAATCTTGTTCAATATCTAGATCGAGAAACAGAATAGTTGAACAAATGGAATGACTTTGATCCATGTCTAGTGTTCAACATAGTATCTGTAACAAAAGGAAGGATGACATATAAACCATTTAAATGAGAAGTTTAAGAAACTACCCTCACATATTTCTAGGGGCATTGGCGTGTTGCTAGACGCTAACCTTTGCTTATATAATTACTTGATTATTATGACGTCACAAGTGGGAGCTGTTGGAGTATGCTCGTGTCATAATAAATAATTATGTGGCTAGACATATGTGAGCCTATGGGGTCACACACTTATACACAGAGACACCATTTTATAGATTGTATTTATCGTATTTACAATATATAAATGACCACGTAACGCGGGATCTATAACGGGCCATTAAGTACTAAGTTAGACTTAGTATTTTTGGATTGGACCAACAATGGGCAAACCCATTGAAGGCCCTTACCATGGCCGGCCTAGGGGAAGAGAAAAAGGGGCAAGATGGGCTTTTGGAGGTGTTAGATGTAACTATGATTATGATAAGATTAACTTTGATTTAGTCTTTGATTATCACTTATGACAATATACCCTACCAAAAACGTTTTCCCCCCTCTCTCTCTCTCAATGTGACGGCAAAACAAACACACCCTTTTAGGGTTTGTGTTTTGATCTCTTGTTTTGCTTCATTTATTGTAGATGAATCAGGAATCATGGTTATGTGCTCAAGACTAGCATCGGGTGGTGTTACATGACGTGTAGTGTGGACATAACATAGAGGTGATCTCCATTGATCACTTGGTTTCATTGGTGATTCGTGATTGTTGGTGACGGTCTCCATACGATTCAACCGATCACGCTACAAAGGTATAAAAACAATTTATTGTTATTGATTGATCATATGGTTATATGGATCCTTATTGGTGATGTTTTCCACTGCGTTTATTCCTTTCATATATGTTTTATATTCATACATCACCATTAAATAACATTTAACACAACTCCGGCAATATACAGATAATTAACTAACCTAAATGATAATCACGAGACTTGTAAATTCCAGAAAGACCACCGATGCAAAAGTTCCCAAACTTGACCACTTCTGCAAATCCCAAGAAGTATATAGAAGGTGCAGCCAATCCTCCATAGTATCTAGATAAACAACATGTTGAGTAGCTTATCAATAATTAATTTTTACAGATTAATTAGCAGAAATAGCAAGAAAAATTTCTCAACTAAAGTAAATTCATCAGTTTGTCATATAATCAGTTTTTTTGCATACAGAAAACCACTG
Organism: Artemisia argyi; assembly: GCA_030686995.1. Taxonomy (NCBI): domain Eukaryota; kingdom Viridiplantae; phylum Streptophyta; class Magnoliopsida; order Asterales; family Asteraceae; genus Artemisia; species Artemisia argyi. The sequence continues at coordinate 207,536,725 of CM060702.1, read as the reverse complement.
AAATGCTCATCTGATTAAGCAGTTAATACAAATCCATATCACACGATAATACAGGTAGACGTTCACTTTTTTCCCTTATAGTTAAAATTCATAGTATTATCACATGCTAATCACATGTATTCACCAGTAGCTTAGAATAGGATCTAGAGAATCAAATTTCTTCCAAATGACCCATGTGACACCCTTACCGAATCATAAGACAATTTTTGCAGCCCAAGTCATGTAGCTATGGTCAGTGCGTCCGTATGCCTTTCCGATTCATAGTCATCTCACCTACAGTCATTGTTTAATCACCCATATAAAAAATCTATAATCAGCCTAAACACATTGTAAGTGTATGTGCCAATTACTCTTAATTTATTGAGTTATATATAATCTATGTACACCATTGATATTGCACATAAGATTTACCAAAATCAACAAATAGTACCTGTTAGCTTGCTATTCAAGGACACTACAAACAAAACCTGGTGTTCCAGAAACAAACACTTGTGCTGTTAGTGCATCCCCATGAAAATCATTCATTCTTTTTACATCCTTATCATTCTTGACTGTAATCAGGTTTCGCTTGTTTCTAGGCAGAAAATACTCACTGTTTCCCGGTTCAAATCACATGTTTCGGCCAAACTTAATTTCAAACACTAAATGGAGTCTCAGAGGTGACACTAAGCCTTAGTTGATTCTTAAGCATCTTCTGCTTGATTCCGCTTTCTTCCACCATATGCATATATTTTTTGCAAGGCCCCTCATTTACATTCCTGCAGATCTAAGCACACATCACATTTAGTTAAAGCAGCTATCTTAAGAAATATTATTGTCAAAATATATTTAATGATTAAAAGGCTAGATGTTTAGAAATAGGTTTAAGTACTTTCAAACTTCTCACTGAAACAACTTATTTTAATTGCATATATCCATATTAGCAGTTCCAAAAAACTACCCCAAACACTCTTAAAACTCATAAAGCTCCCTCAAAACCCAATAGACCATAAAAATTAACCATAAATACAGAGTTATAGACTTATAGGTGTTCTTTCTGTAGTTATTAATCATTGAGAGTATTTGGCATTGGTTGTTATAACCGCTTAGTTGCTTATTGCTTATTGTATGCGATGTTCCAGACAAGGGATTTCTCATTATTAATCCAAAAACAGCTTATTTCATTTGCAGACAATGACATAAGCAAATCCTATAACCAATACCTAAACACTTTCAAAACTCGTTACAGCTATATCAAAATGCAATTAATAGAATAATAGCTATTGCAAGTATGTTCGATATTATTTTAAATCAGTAATATTCATGTCTAAAATTGAGTTTATGCACATATCTATTGTTAGGCATTAGTTTTCTATCCACGTAAATGAAACAATTTGTTTAGCTGATTATGGGATTTATGCATAACCATAAGCCATGAATAACATTACCCTTTGCATGAAGATTGTTAAAATAACACAGTAATTCAAAATTAACTACCTCAATCATGTTTGTTACTGTTTGGCGCATGGCATCTATAACCTAACAACAATTACAATAAGAGATGGTCCATTTATAAAAACAGTAGTAGCAGTATAGGGAGAACATGTTAACTGCTGAGGAGCTCTTTTAACAAATAGCTCCATAACGAAGACACATAATTATAATAAGAGATGGTCCATTTATAATTTCACTCATAACACTTTTACCACAATCTTCACCCGTGATACCCACCCTATAAAATGCAGACACAGGCTGACCCACATTAACCCCTGTCAGGAGGTCATGCACATCCCAATAACCTAGCCTAATAGATATTGCAATGGTAAAAGCCATAGCGGGCTTTTGGCCTTAAAACTGACTTTCTAATCTTACCCATAACAGGAGGAGCAGTTACATGAACTCAATTTGATTAAAAAAAAAAAAAAAAAAAAAAAAAAAAAAAAAGCATACATATAATCATCATTATCTCCTTATGAAAATCACAACACAGTCAACATAACAAAAAAATTTACACTCAAAATCTACCATCAATTTTGACTAATTTCCTAGCTTTATGTAACAAAGAACACAATACAAACCTAATCCCACTTGATTCTTACGTTTTAAGTCTAATAACCATATTATATATTTGAACAACAATTAACATAGTAACATATAAAATCAACACTTCACACATCTTCGCTATAAAAAAAACATTACCTTAAATAGGATCGAGATTGAAACCATCTTCATCATCATGTGTTATGTAAACAGAGTATGGCTATTACCATAGCAATCGCAAGTACCTTAATAGTTCATAGCTATTTTCTTTGGCGCATTTTTTTGGTTGGTTGATTTAGGGTTATGAGAAGGAAGATTTGGAGTTGCGTTTCTTTTTTGTATTTTTACAATTTGGTCCGTAACTATTAGATAAGAACCGTTCAGTACATGTGTATTTTGCATTTTTTTCTGAGTTCAAGAGAAAAAACGAAGTTTTGTGGCCAAATCAAGAAATATTTAAGCTTTTTTTAGTCAAAATCTTATTTAAGAAAAATAATAATAATTCAATTATTGCTAAATAAGGGAAGGTTGAGTTTTTTGAAATGCAAAAGTCCCCACTTGGGGTTTTGTTTTATTATATAAAAGATTTTACTATCTCACTTAAATGTTGTTGATATATGGTATTTTAGGATGTAGCACAAATATCACAACTTTTTAGTTTTTTTTTTCAGTTTATTGACTTATTTCAGAGTTCAAAGTGTTTATAAAATCATTTTTTATCAGTTTGTAAGTTTAACTGAGACGCACAAAAAGTACTGTTTAGCAAAAACCATAGTCGTCGGTCTAGCAAAAAAATCCAACAACTGAATATTGTCTTATGGACATGTGTCAAAAAACTAGTAGTCCCACAATCTATTGACTAGCAAAACCATTTTTTTAAATGAGTTGTTTTCTCTAATTCTTGAACCCACTTTGCAAAAAATGACCATTTTTAGAATTTACTCTTTTGTTTATCAAAAGATAACATAGTACAATTCGCTTTCAGATAATCAAACGAACTACCTACCAACTAAAATTGTAGTTCTAACATGGCAGATATGAATGTATTCATCACAATCTTTCCCATTTAATCCTACACTTTTTTAGAGCGTTATTAGAAAAAAGGTTTATGTAACAGGAAAAAAGGTCATGGTTGCGTAAACCAGAGAAAGTCAGGAATACGCGAACCACCGGTTACCTTTGCTTACACAAATCTTAATAGTTACGGTTTGTAGATAATCTTTTAAACAATTATAGTCCTATATGCTTGTTGATACTATCAAAATCTGCAGTAGCTATGACATGGATTCACAAAACTATGAGCAAGTGAAACCGTATAACTAAATTTGGCTTCAAAATGAGTAGAATTCAACGTGCCGAGATTGATCAGCAACAAAGATTGAGGTAAAATAAGTGAGTGAAAATTTTGTCTTCCTAGATATGAAAGTACGAAAAAAGAAGGTGCGGTTAGAAATGAATGTTATAAAAGGGTAAAAAGAAACCGGTAATAAATTACTTTTTTTTTTATCTGATCTTACAATCTGACTTGCGTCAAACCTAAAAACTTGTGTCTTAATGATACCTTATGATGTGCAAGAAGCTCTCTAACAAAAAGAAAATGAATTCAAGCTATGCTTAAGATATCTTAACTACTTATAATAGAGAAATGGTCAAGTGAAATGTTGAGTTTTCAACACTTGGTCAAATGAGAGAGAAAATTACTAATAATAATGTTTTCCTAAAACTAAATTATACTGTAATTAATACTTTTATTAAAATACCCATTACTTAAAAGTACAATGGTTTGTTCACATTGTACAACCAATTAAAAGTATATCTACCAAATTAAATACAACTAATTAAAACACTACTTACTAAAAAGTACAATAAAATTTCATAATGTACAATTTAAATAAGCTACAACATAATCCACATGAAAAAAAATTAAACACACTAATTAATGTTATTATTATACACATTATAAAAATTAATAAAACACACAAAGCTTCATACAACCTAACAAGTTGATGGTACATATAGTTTTGAAAACTGGACGGGACCAACGGGTTCAACCGGGAACTGGTGTCGCCACCGGTTCGGCTAACCAATAAAAATCATCCGAAAACGAACCAGAGAGGACCCGTTAAAACCGATAGAAACTGGTGAATCAGGCTTCATCGAGATCTATTTCTTTGGTTAATTGTCACAGGGTACCCGAATGAAAACTGAAAAGTTGAAACTAGAAAAAGAAATGTTGAAAACATATATTTCAAAAGGAAACTATTAATACAAATCACAAACCGGGTTGACCTAGGACGCTTCAAAGCCGGCGGGTTGACCCGGTTTAATTTGTCCCGTTTTCGATCAACCTAGCAAGTTGAACCGGTTTAAATTGACCCATTTTTTGACCGAAACGATTCAACCGGGTCGAACCGGGTTTTAAAACATTATGTTTAATCCTAAAATCTTCAAACTTTTTTTTATTTTCTATTTATAATCTATAATTTTTTTTATCAATAAATTATCTGTCGTTACAAAATCCCGTTACTATGCACGGATACTCATCAAGTATGAGATAAATTTGTAATGTATACTATTAGATTATTAGTTTGACTTTAAAAATAAAACACGTGTGTCATTAAATCTCAACCAATAAATAAGGAAGCCCAGTGGGGTGAATAAGTTTGGCCCAAATTTAATATAACTCGGATGAATAATAACCCGACCCGAACAGAACTATCTATTTAATTCTATGATTTGCATCATCAAATCGAAAACTTTAATCCAATTTAGGTCGGCAAGATGAGCATGAATCGCCACATACGGTAAATTCTCATCTTCAACTAAAATTTTTAAAGGGTTGTTTGGGATTGCTTATTCTTTTTGTGGTTAAGTTTCCGGCTTCAATGTTTTGAAACCCGGGTCGACCCGAAACCGGATTGTATACGGTGTCGACCGGGTTTTTGCTTGTTAACCCGGCTCGAACCGGTTTCATTTTCGTTGGTGACAAATTTTACAAATTTTTAAGGTGTTTGGCAAGCTAAGTAAGTTATTACAATCTTATTTTTGTAGAGAACCGGTTCGACCCGGTGGTTGAACTGGCTGCTTAAAAACATTGGTTTCCGCTTAAAAACAAGACCTTCTGAAAATGATTGTTTGGGTTTACAAATGTTCACTCTTAATTGATTTTGCTTATCTGTTTGCTGCTTGTTTGAAATGAATATAATTGATGAAATAAAAAGTAGCTTTGTACTATCATATCTAACCTCAGACCTTTTCATAACCGGATTTAATATAATTTTTTTGATCAAGTTTTCGAGTTCATTGCATCTAAAATAAGCAAACCTAAACACTATTACTATTTTCTAGATGTGCTTAGTTGTTAGGAGCTTGTAGTTACTTAATTATAAAGCATAAGGAAACAAATCCAAAACACCCTCTTTATTTTGAAACTAGAGCTCGCCTCGTGGTTTATATCAAACTCCAGCCAAGCTCAAGATTGTCCAATTTTCTCTTGTTATGCCGTTACCATAAGATCGCCTCGCCATTCAATCCATGTATCGAAAACTTGCCAGAAGATATGATGGCCGATATTATCTCAAGACTTCCTGTTAAAACAATCATCCACTGCAAATCCGTATGCAAGAACTGGCGTGAACTTGTTTCAGACTCTTACTTTATCAATCTTCACCTCTCGAGATCACCAAGATGTGTCATGATTCATCATAAAACTCGGCCTGACTTGTTCTCTGAGTCTGACTCAGAAGATGAGGATGAGACGGTCAATTTGGTAAGACCAGGTGTTTTGAAGTGTTTGGAAATTAAAGGTGAACTTGATACCTCACATTTACACCATGATATTGTAATGAGTCTTGATCTAAACATTACACCTATTTTTAAGAATACTAAAATACTTCAAGTGGGGTCAGTAAATGGTTTGGTCTTTTTGAGCCAGTATAGTGATGAAGTTGATAACACTTACGTATGCAATCCAATCACTAGAGAATATGTGATCCTTCCTAGGCCACGATACGTTGCATTAATTCCTGTGACAAACACTTACAGTTTTGGAGTCGGTTTACTGTCAAAGGAATACAAAGTTGTATTGATATTCCTGGGTTCTATATCACAAAACCCTACCTCATCTCTGCCTTATCTATTTGAAGTTGAAGTTTGCACCCTTGGCACCGGCCAATGGAGACGGATTGGTCATGTCCCTTACTTGATTAATGCAAGCAATGGGCTTTTTCTCAACGGTTGTGTGCATTGGATTGTTAATGACAATTCCCCTGAAAGGCTTTGTTCTTTTAATATCGACAATGAGACATTTGAATTATTCCCATCTCCTCCTTCTGAAGAAATAGTAGGTGATACTTGTTACTACAAAAAATTGGGAATCCTAAATGGTTGTTTAAGTCTGTATGATTCATCTTTATTAGAACCTGATTTCACAATTTGGGTTATGAAAGAATATGGGTTTAAGAAATCTTGGTGCAAAGAGGTGGTGATCAAGCGAAGTATGATGCCTAATGTAGGTCGGTTTTTGCCTGTGTATCTAATTGAGAGTTTAGATGATGGATCTATTTTGATGTTTGTTGATGAGAGCAGTTTGCTGGTATATTGTCCTCGGAAGAAAACAATTGAGAAGAGAGACTTTTTTAAACCTTACTTCACTGGAAAGGCTTATCGTCCAAGCTTTCTTAAGCTCCCGACCTCTGAATCAGAAAGAGTACATGTTTTCTAAAGGTGAGAAATTTTTTACCCTGAACTTTCTTTTTTGTATTTGTAGTCATTATTGTAGTATTTTTTTTACAGCCCGACCTGTTAATTACTTATGCATTTGAATTTAGTAAGTGACTTTCTATTGGTTATCAAAAGTGATAAATTATGTCAGTCCTAAGTGCCATTTGTATTTCACATCCCACATTTGTGAAAAGTAATAATGTGTGCTTTTTTTAGTACATTTACGCACATAATTTTGATGAAACATATTTTCTAAAATGTATAATGGAAAATAAGATCAACTTGAATTAGGGATGCAAAAGGTTTGTGTTTGTTGACATGCAGTAGAAAAATTCACATGTATGCTTGTATTGGACGCAAAACCTTTTTTTTTTTTTTTTTTTTCCTAATGTTACTATGCTATACTTTATTAGGTTTGAAAATGCGAGGAATGAAGGTTCACCAGGTTCCTTTATGTTTATTTGGTAGTTATCCTTGGCTCCTTGCATCCAAACTTAGAAACATGGAAATTTGGTTGATCACATTGTATGTTTTTGATGCAAGTCAATTAAGCAAAGAGTCCAAGCCAAACAACCAAGTGAGTAGGAGTACTCGAGTGACACGCGTGCCAGCAAAGTTGATGATGTAGGAGTAAAGCTTAAGACTACTTCAATAACTAATTAAATAACTGTAGTATTAGTATGTGGAGAGTAACTTGTGATGTAATGTGTTAGTGGGTTTACTTTCAGTTATGCATTCAGTTATGTTTATGTTTAAAAGTATTATGCAATGAAGCAATAGGTAACATATGCCTATTTTATCAATTTCTTCCCCTCTCAAACCGTCTCCTCTTCCTCCTCACATCTCTATTATTTCTCAGTCCCATTAACTTACTCTTATTAGTTATATAAGTTGCATCAGTTTTCTTTATTTTGGTACACTACGATTAATGTTTACAGTTTCTACTTTATTGTGGATACACAAAGATTCATGTTTACGGTTTCTGCTTTACCACACAAAGATTAATGTTTACGGTTTCTAGGTTATTTTGTTCTTTATTTTGGTACAATATGGTGATATCCAAATTAAGTGTAAAGAAGAGGCCGGACAACAAGAATAGACTGACAGACAAGTAGTTCGATATAAATAAATTAACAACACAAAGTCTAACTGGTGCCATAATAATAAATGGTACTAACATTTTCGAGTCAAAGCTCAAAAGGATTGTCTTATAAAAAATAAGGATCTTCTTGTACTGCATAACGGAAAAGTTTATTTTGGCTTAGCATAAGCTAAAAAAAACCTCCTCTGTTCCCAAGTTCTTATTTGGAAAGAAGTGGAAAGCAAACTGAAATTAAAAAAAAAAAAAAAAAAAAAAAAAAAAAAAAAAAAAAAAAAAAAAAAAAAAATCCATTCTCGTGCTTTTTTTTTTTTGAAGAAAATAGAAGAGAAGAGAAAATTATGCCATCATAATCTTCTTCCCAAATGATTTGCTTCTCCTTTTCTTCTCTCTTTTTTCCTCTCTATCATTTCTTTCTTTCCGTTTTATACTCGGGAACACATGAACTCTCTCAGATTTGAAGTTCCGGAGTTTAACAAAGCTAGGACGATAAATCATTAAGTTCATTAATCCATAGCTCTTAGCACATATTTCCGTTTCTTCAACTCTAGATGTCTCAAGAGTGTATGCCACAAGTTTGCGTATCTCTTTATCAGCAACAATCAAAATACTGGTATCGTTTAAACCATCAATGAGACACAAGGGATCCCAGGTTCTGTGAAGTATAGGAGGAATACAATATCCTTTGATCTTCATCATTTTGTGCCAAGATTTATCGATCCCATTTTCCTTCATCACCCAAACAGAACATGCATCATAAAATCCATCAGAAGAGTGAGACTGTGACAATAAACTGAGGCAACCTTTTAGGACTCCCATGAAAGGGAAAAACTTATGTCCTTCTTCCAAAGGAGATGGAATAATAAGTTGGAATATCTCGTTATCCAAATCAAAAGCATAAATAATATCACAATAAAACCAGTGAACACGGCCATTCAGCGATAACCCCTTAGTTGCATGTATGTAATTTGTATTAACACAATCTGGGACTTGACCAACATTTCTCCATTGATCAGTCCCAAGGGTGTAAACCTTGATTTCAGTTATACCGCGAGGTCTCTTCTTTTGAGAAAGCCGTATCACTTTGTAATCACCAGCCATTGAAACTCCGAAACCATATCTTACTGTTTCTTCACAAGGGTCAGGTTTATGGAAAAATAAATACTCTTTTAGTGATTGGATTACATATGTAAATTTTATTACTACCTTCACAAAACTCCGACACGGAGATCAAACCATTAACTGAGCCAACAATTGAAAGATTTGCAATATCAAAATCATGATCAAGGCTCATGATACGGTTATAATGGTGACCAAGACCGCCTATGGTCTTGATAAAGGTCATCCCGTCTAATAAATGATCAACCATTAGGGTCGGAGGACATGGTCTCAAAAGATGAAGATTAGCAAAGTAAGAATCCAACACTAGATTATGCCACTTTTTGCATACACACTTGCAGCTGACGATTGTCTTGACAGGAAGTCTTGATAAAATATCAAACATGACATCTTCAGGTAAGTCTTCCATTGATGGGATTTGAAAACCTAGTTAGGGTTTAATGTTGTATATATGTGTTTTTGTTTATAGTCGGTTTGATTTTATACAAATAAGATAAGATATACCATGTAAAATTTTCTCTTTATTTAAAATATACACCTAATTTTATTTTATTTTTTATTTTTATTTGTTTTATTTATTTATTTATTTTTTAATTTTCCCACGTGCAACCATTACTAAATGTTGATAAACGAGCATATATTATGAGACGCGAAATCTTAACTAGATGCAACTTTATACGTAACTAATTTTGTAGTATTGAAAATGTAAGAATGTAAAATGGTCAAAGATTATAAGCAAAAACTTAGTTAAAGAAGTAGATAATCAAAATTATATATGAAAATGTCAAAATTTCAAACAAACTCTATACATTATTAGACGGATGCCCGTGCGTAGCAACGAGATTTTATAGCGGATTGTAGCGATAAAAAAAGTTTGGGAGTTATAAACGAAAATAATATCAGTTAGAGGATTTGAAAATTAAACATAATGTTTTGAAACCCGGTTAGACCCAACTGGTTCCACCGGTTAAACTGATTTCGATAAAAAAAATGGGTCAAATAAAACCGATTTTTATATTTTCGAAACCCAGCTAGACCCGAAAATTAGTTTTTTATATTTTTCCCGATAAGTCTGGTGTAAGCTTAGACTAATTAGTATATACCTTAAATACATTTTAATTTAAAATTATTTTACAAGTTTTCTTAGATAAATGACTGAATTTTTTAAATTTGATCATGACTGAATTTTTTCACTTTTCAAGTTTGACTATTTTTGTTTTATAGATAGTATAGATTTGCTTACAAAAGAAAACTAATACAGTGTTTAAATTCTACAAAATTGACAATTTGATATTATCCGAATATAATAACAAGTATGTGACTTTCTTTCTTTGGTTCGTTTAATTAAAACACAATAACATAAAAACCTACTCGAGACCTTATTTCAAAGATCTTGAAGTCGTGGTTCTTGAGTGTTTCGAAGAACAAAAGACGATGGGAAGCTTTGTGGTTGTTAGAGGGTCATGGTTTGTGATTCATCTTGATAAAGTGAAGAAGTATTGTGTTTGTTTTTATCTAATCGGTTATGATTGATGAAGGAGATTAGATTAGATGATAAGATGAAGATGAGACTGAGATGAGTTAGGTAGGCGAGAGGTGATGTGAAGAGGAGGGCGGAGATAACAAACCCTTTGTGTTTACGTTAAGATCGAATGAATGAATTAGGGTAACCGGTTATATGTGTGACTGGATTGCTTAATGGATCGGGTATTATCACTTTGCCTTGCCCAGGTATAATTTTAAATTGGGCTTTTTTAACTGGCAAAATATATTTTGTGTAACAAACATGCCACATGAAACCCTATGAATCCAAGATTTTTTTAAATGAAGGTTAGCAGTTGTATATTGTTTTCGATGACAGGAGTTATATTATTATTTTTTATTTGTTTTGTTATAATAGCCATATGCCGCTGCCGCCGCCGTTGTTGATTCGCCAAAAAATTGCAACCGCTATAGATCCGCCTTTTAATGAAGTTTTTAAAGTATTTTTGGTATTTTACTAAGCCTAATATTATTTATCAATTTTTATTTATTTTTTATTTTATTTTCTTTAACAGCCATGAGCCGCCCGACGATCCCGTTTTACCACCTCTCCTTGCACACCTATTGTAGACCATGAAATGTTATGTATTGTACATATACTCGATTATATAGTACATTAAATTTTATTTGCTTTCTTAATAACTTTAGAATGTAACCTATTGAATATGTCATAAACCCTTCTTGGTTGTTTATCAAGCTTTTACTTGGGGTTAACGTGATACCTTGCCGCATTTCATTTTATACTTAACTTTTTGTAATTAATATATTTTACTGAGCTAACTTTTTACCAAAAAAAAAAATTAGACATCATGAAAATGGAACCTTTGGTATCTATGAGTTCAAAATAAAGGAGCGTTGCTCTAGTAGTATCATTCCATTACTGCAAATGTATAGTTAATCAATTAAGGAGAGCTTTGAGGAGAAATAAGTCATGGGTTTAATCCCAACTCTAAATGTCACTAGAACAAGTGCTTATTGTCTCGAGCTAATTCTTGAGGAAGGGTCAGTCGGCACCAAAAACAGGTGCAAGGGGTTAAGGTTTCCCCTCCGATTTAAACATTTTGGAGAAAATTAAAGGGTGTTTATCGGTTCGGTTCTTCGGTTTATTGGATTTTTCTACGTACGGCCCAATATCTTTCTTTAAAGCCCACTAAAACTTTCGTGTTATCCATTTCCCTAAATTACCTCAAACAGATCTAGGAAATTAATCGTGCCCTAAATCATTTCATTTTTTTTCTTCCAAAACCAACTATTGGCATGGAAAATGTAACCAAGTCGATCTGACGGCGTTGCTCCAGCTGATTTGCTCCTACAATTTCCTACGTATGATTGCTATAAAGGTACACTTGTTATGAACAAAATAATTTATGTGCAATTGTTAATTAACGTGTAATAAGATTGTTGTTAATGAACCTAACGTTTATGTTTGTGCATGTTAACATAGGGTTGTTTGTTTCAGGGAATGATTTTTTTTTTTTTTTTTTTTTTTTTTTTTTTTTTTTTTTTAACTTACACTTGTTTTATTATTACCGTTCAAGTTTTTATAATTTAACTTCTTTTTTGTATAAGATTCACTTACAAATGATCAAAAGCCACCTCTTAGCTTAAAAATAAAAAACCATTGTGAATCACTAATTGTTAGACCTTTTTTTTTTTTTTTTGGTAAGAGTTATTTTTGGACATGAGTGTAAAAATAGAGAGGACAAAAAAAATAATCAAGTAACTTTGAGCATCAATGTATTATTATTTTTTGTTCATTTAGTCACTTTACTATATGTTTGGCTTTTATGCCCACTAAATCTCCTATATATTTGATAGTTGATACTATCAAAAGTCGTTAATATGACCCACTCCCCCTAGCGGCTATCGTTTACAACCCGCTTTGTTATATACGTCATTTGAACTAGCCACGTAATTAAATGAGACGCACATCAACTATTATCCTTTCCATATAAGAATTGGGGTTTCTAGCTTCTCATTGCATACAAGATATAAAAATTAGGGTTACGAAATCCAACCAGGGATGGGGTAAGGAATGAGTAAAGTAGCCGGTTTGAATTTCAAAGGTTCACTCAGCTCAAAAGGTACAAATATTGTATAATGACTTAGGTGAACATCAACACATTGTACAATGAACCACAAAGTCATTAACCCAATAAGCAACTAATGACATTTGGAAACCTAAAAAGAAGGAAATGAAAGACACACCGTAACTTGATTTTCTGCAATTAATGAGGTTAACGTCATATAATAGCAACATATTTTTTTGCAAAATGTGTGTTTTGGTCAATGATCATTGTATTTATTTTCATGAATCATTGTTACGATCATGTATTCTTGTGTGACACTTTTCTTTTATAATCTTGTAAAGTATTTTCAGCTGTCTATAATGAAGCCTAGAAACCATTATCATCAATCCCTCTCCTTAATCAACCAAATTTTCAATTGCAGATTCCCGCTATCCATAAATGTCAGATTTTTTTTGATGAGAACGTCCTGTGGGACATATTCTCAAGGCTCGATGTGAAAACAATAATATACTGCAAGTGCGCATGCAAAAGGTGGCGGGATCTAGTTTTGGATCCTCACTTTATCAGTAAGCTTCATCTTTTGAGATCATTAGCATCACCTCAAAGCCTAATCATTCATGGTTTACAAAGAGAAGACTATCCGGTAATGAACAATTATGGCCTTCAAGGATTACGTAGAGAAGTCAGCTTGGTCAGACCAGGATTTATGAAGTGGGTAGAGATCCAACACGAACATGATGGGTGCCAACTGAATCATGTCAGGAGCCATAACCTTAGTGATAATAAATGTAATTTCCCAAAATTCAATATGGTCACAGTGGGATCAGTCAACGGGTTGATCTGCATGTATCAGCGACCTGATGGCTTTTTCATATTCAATCCGGTCTTTGAAGAATATATGACCCTCCCTAAGCCAAAATTAGTTGAAAAAAGGTATCATTTAATAAATTACGGATTTGGATTTTCCATAGCCAGTGGGGAATATAAAGTGATACGAATATGCAGAAAGAGGAACCCACGATCTCACATATTTCCAAATACATACTTGTATCCCCCTGAAATTGAGGTTTACACTCTTGGGACAGACCAGTGGAGAACTTTGGGGCCAGTCCCTTACCCTGATAGATACAACACTGTCGGTTCAAGTGTATCTCTCCATGGCCATGTCCACTGGATTATTTGGGGTAAAATTTATGCTTTTGATTTGGATATGGAGACATTTAAGGCATTTCCATCTCCTACTGCTACGGGAGATTGCAACAAGATTTTGGGAGTTTTAAAAGGTTGTTTGAGTCAGTTTTCTTGGTCAAAATTTAGATTCACAGTTTTTGTAATGAGGGAATACGGGATCAGTGATTCTTGGTATCAAAAGGTGCATACGCCAGAAAGCATTCTTCGTAAAGAAGAATTTGAAAGATGGTCAACGTGGAAGCCCTTGTGTCTCATTAATGGCTTGAATGATACTACTAGTAATTTGATCGCCGTCCATGAAAATAAATTCTTGGTACATTGTCCTGACACCAATACATATGTACAAACAAATTTACTTCATATCTACAGCACAAGCACAGTAATGACTTATCATCCTAAACTTCTTAAACTGCACAAGTTTGGAGAAGATAGAGTTCATCCCCTCAACAAGGTACGGAATAACTCTATAATCATTAATCATTCTTGTTTATATATCATAGATTCATTTTGAGTGTAGCTGATATGTTACTATTGCATCCAAATCGCTTTATTTTGGACATGCAATGGAAACTATTTTAACCTCAATGTGTAATGATTAATGAAGGAACCAATCATTAAAAAAAAATACAAAATAAGAGATGATCATGCATATGAAAAAGGCGCAAAATGGTGAGGGCCCTAGTTAAGAAATAGTGCATAAATATCATTATTGTAGCTTAAGGAAATAAAATATCAATAGATTTAAATCATTATTATGAAATTATAATAAGAATAGATAATCATGTATATTTGAAAGAATCAGAGAACACAAATTCTTCAGCACATTACGAACAAAGAAAAACACATTAAACCGATCGAATCACTATCATATAGAGTAATATTATCTATGTATTACTCGTATATGTATTATACATGATGATGCAATTACTATAATCAGAGCAAAACAATATATGTCAGGCAAATTTGTTTGATATAAAAGTGACTGGCATAAAAGCTAAATCCTTAAAGATATTGTAAACTTTTTAATTAATTTTCAAGAGACATTATTTAATGAGTTGCATATCATGGAAAAAGAAACCTGTTAAGATACTAACAGTCGCACCACAAATTATTGACCTAAAGAAAGCAACCTCGCCTTTAGTGTATCAAGATACTTTGGCCAAAGCAATCTCGTTTAATTTTTTATTTGAGCGGCCGCTAAGTACCTAGCTAGCTTTGTTTAAGTGTCAACCAATCTCATTAATCTGTATGTTACAGAGTTATGGTCTTATATTAAAGTTTATTCTTTGTTTGCAAATAATCTAGTATATTGCATATTTACTTACTCTTGTTATACTTGATCCAGGTGGAAGACTCGTTGGAAGTAGACTAGGTAAGTCACGACTCCTCTGCCTTAAACTTGTTTTACGTATAGCCAAATATACAAACACTTAGGGGTGTTTACTTTCTTATTATTAGGGAAGAAATGTGGGCCCAAAGCCTTAGTCCCTCCTAATTGGGAGAGGCATTAAAGCTTCCCTCTCCTCTATAAGAGGCTAAATAAGAGCCTTATGTCTAACCACTTAATTTGGTAAACACCCTCTAAGTAATTAAACTAGCTAGCTACTGACAATCTCTTTATGGTATGTATATAAATGTAGGTGCTGGTTGACGTTTGAGCATAGTCGATGACCACAGGGGTGGGAGAGCACCAACCATTATCCCAAGTGAAACGAGACTCCGTTGAATAGACTGCTTATTAAGATGCCATTAATTATATATGTCACATTTAGTTCCTTGTTCGCAAAGATTAATGTTTATGGTTTTTAGGTTTTTGCCCCCTTGTTTGGGTAAAGTTGTGGATTTTCTGAAAGTAATGTTAATTATAACTTGTTTTGGATAACAAATTTTGTTTTAACGATTAGACCTTATGTAAATCCAAGTACGTGTTTGGTGAGAGCATCTTTGACACCTAACAAGCACCAAGTTTAGGGTTCGACCTTAGAAACTCTCTTGACCACTAGTCGATTGTGAGGCAGCTCGGGTTGCTGGATATCAACCTTTTGCCACATAACACAAAGTACATAGTTTTATAGTTTCTAAAAGAAAATCACAAATAGTATAACATTTTTCATTGGGTTCAATGCCGAATTGATCTACGTATTTGGTTTGGATATCAAATTCTAATTCTTTATCATATGATTAGTAACAAATAATACACTTTTAAGAATTAAAGACAAAGTTACTTTCTTTACCTCTCAACGCTGTTTATACATTGTATTGATCTATGACTGCCTTTTGAGCGACTCTCTCATCTATGACTGCCTTTTGATTTTATGTTCAATTTCTTTTTTTTTTTTTTTTTTTTTTTTTTTTTTTTTTTTTTGCAATTTAGATCAGTTTATATAACCTGCCTTTAGCGGAACTTACTGGCTAATTGTTATAACTAATTATCCAGGTTGAAGATTTTCTTGAAGAAAACACCGTTAGTTGTCTATCTAGCTACGATACTTGAGGTGAATGATTAATCGACCTCATACGGTTGGTCAGTCAACTCGTGTTCTGCCATTTGTTGGATTTAAAACTCAAAACTCGATTCGCAACACCACCTCATCTGAAACACTTATACAATGTAGGCTAGCTATTAAAGGAACTCTAAACCCAAAATTTAGTGCTCTGTGAATTTTAGGTAAATAAAAAAATATATATGTACTTATTATTTCTGTATAGAGCGGTTTTGTAGAAAAAACACCTGAATCATTGTCTGGAATAGCCAACTACAATGTACTTGAGATTACTTGGTGCTTAAAATCATCCCTTATATATTTCAGCTGTTTAACAGATGACCAACAAACCATATATATAACAATTTTGTAAATTCCCAAATTGCACCTTATAAATGTGAATCTTTTCTCTTTATTATTGTTGTCTCTCAACACGTGCAATTCATAGACCTACCATCTATTTTATTGACCTCGCTATCTCGGGGGATGGTTTTTGTTTCTTTGCTCCAACCTCCAATGGGACATCTTCACCTACATACATTACACAGAGACAATGTCATAACCAAATTTATGTGTCTCAAGTTTGGATGCGAAGATAACAAGCACATAAAAGAAGTTAAGGGATCTGTCAAACCTTCTTTCCAGACCTCTTCAAACCTGATCAATTATAAGAGAGTGACATCAGAAAAAACCAAGGATTTGCATCAAATACATACATACATGTGTGATTGTTGTATGTCTTAATTGTTTCATTGCTCGCCAACAAATATAAACCTTTCATATCCCAAAATTCAAGTTTCACTAATCATGGGCTTTGATATACTGAAGTATGTTTTTGGCCATTTGACGGATGGTATTTACATATGTCAATTATAGCTTAGAGACAAAATTAATCACTTTTTGTAAACAACAGAAAGTTACTTACTGAATTCAAATTAAAATTTATTCCAAACACATCAACGAATGTTCAGGGTTAGAAATATTATTGACCTTTAGAGGACATGTACTCTTTCTGATTCGAATGTCCTGGAGTTTGAGAAAGCTAGGACGATAAGCCATGCCAGTAAAGAATATTCTAAACATTTCTCTTTTTTCAATTGTTTTCTTCCGAGGACAGTATACCAACAAACAGTTATCACGAAGTAACATCATAATTGTCCGGTCTTCTAAACCCTCCAACACAGTCACAGGTTCACATATCAACCAATCTAGTTCAGGGCTAATACTTTGCTTGATCACCACCTCTTTATGCCAAGATTTCTTAATCCCGTATTCCTTCATCACCCAAATCGTGAATTCAATAGGAGATGATTCACACTGACATAAACAACCTTTTAAGACTCCCAAACTTTGGGAACGAATATTACCATGTATTTCTTCATAAGGAGGTGATAGGAATAAATGAAAGGTCTCATTGTCGAAATCAAAAGCATAAATCTCTTCAGGAGAATATTCATCAATAAAAGTCCAATGAACACACCCATTCAAAAAAGGTCCATTATGGAACGTAAGCGAGTAAGGAACAGGACCAAGAGATCTCCATTGGCATGTGCCAAGGGTGTAAATTTCAGCTTCTAATAGACAAGGGGGAACTGAAGTAAGGTATGGTTGTAAATTCGTTTGGAAAATCCTTATCACTTTGTATTCCTTTGTCAGTAAACCGACTCCAAAACCATAAACGATTGTTGCATATTTTTCTTCTCTATAGTATCGTTGCTTAGGAATGATCATATATTCTCTTGTGATTGGATTGCATATGTAAGTGTTGTCGTGATGGCTATAATATTGCCACAAACAGACCAACCCGTTGACTGAACCCACTTGAAGTAGACTAGTATTGTGAAAAGTAGGTTCAAGGTTAAGATCAACACTTGTGACATGATCATGGTGTAAACGTGTGTCATCACCCTCACGTTCAATCTCCAACCACTTCAAAACGCCCGGTTCGTCCTCACGGTTGTAGGTAAAACCCTCTGGCTGACAGTTATGATGAATCATGACGCCTGCAGGTGATCTCGAGAGATGCAGATTAACAAAATAAGATTCCGAAACATATTCACGCCATTTCTTGCATACACACTTGCAGTGGATGATTGTCTTAACAGGAAGCCTTGAGAGAATATCGGCTATCACATTTCCTGGTAAGTCTTCCATCAATGGACTCACAGACGACATGATCTTCCAAGGTAACTGTATATCAGAAGAAACATCGATTATGAAGTGTATATATGTTTTACAATCAGGGACACAGAACAACTCATAAACAAAATAATAGCAGAATTAGCCAAGATCCCCTCAAATTTTTTGGTTGGGGCTTTCCTAGTTACTATCTGCACTATGTTAACAACACCGCGGATGGGTTTCTGCCTCTTATCAAAATGAATATTAATTCAACATAAAATATGGACTTATTGTAAGAAATATAATTGCGTATTCAAATTTTTCTTCACCCTAACTGACACTTGGTTATGCGTCTACTCAAACTTCAAAGGGGTTTCATCATAGAAAATGGATTAGATTATCAGTGAATTGATGACTCATAAACTTCACAAAACAGAGGTATGTTGAGTAAAACTTATGTTTTTTTAACGATATCTAAAGCTATTTGATGTTTGTTAAAGGCATCTTGATGCAACAGAAAACTGTGTTGGTTATTTTAGTGTCATCAACTACATTAGGGGATTTTGATTAACTAAAGACCAACGGGGATTTCATATTTTGCTCGGATACGGTTAGGAGGTGCGGAGTGCACACTCGTTTGAGCTAATATGATTCCAAACAGGGTCAAGAAGTAGTGCAACGCTTTTAACCGACAATAACTGTCAACTACCATCTGTTAATAGCAACCATCTGTAATAACAGATTGTTTCTCTCATCTGTAATAGAGATTTCATGCAGCCCATGCATCTAAGGGTTGGAAGTACTTTACATTTGGAAAGTAATTGGCAATTTAATGACCGGTTGTTTTGACCCAGTATTTGTGGGCTGATGTCAAAATTCCAAGTTTGGTTTGTGTAAAACTTTCAAGCTTTCTTAGCTCATTTACAAGCTGGGTTATGATTGGGCTAAACAAAATATAAACAGTCATGTGTATACGTTGTATTTGTAATGCTCGTTTAGGCTCACGTGAAGCCCAATCGAGTATCGGTTATAAAGCCGGCTCGAGCTCATGTATTAGTTGATCCCCATGCTATAGGCTCAACCTTGTGTTTGGCTTACTCGTTTAGGTTCGGCTTATCGTTTATGATAAGGACGAAACCAGGATACATAGTGACTGGGTGCACTTAAAATAAACTAAACATGACTACAAACACAATTTTTAAATACCAAGTGCATTTAAGAAAAATCGAGATTTTTGTAATAAAATTAACAATACACTACAAAAATCCATAGGTGTCCCTATGGGTGGCAAATTTTGACCCAACAAGAAATCCGACCTGAGACCGATAGGAAAATTAATAGGTTCGGGTTAAGTTTAAATAGGTTTTCGGTCATGTTCGGGTCGACCCATCCAACCCGTTTATTAAACAAGTCAGGTTCGGGTTGTGTATAAGTTAAAAGGGTCAACCCGCCAACTCGTTTAAGTTTTTTCAAAAGTTAAAAAGTTAGATATTCTTTTATTATACGGGTTAAATGGGTTAAATTAGTCGACCCACGAACCCGTTTAACCCGTGTAATATGCCAACTTGGATAAACGGTTTAAATAAGTCAACCCGAAACCTGTTTAACCTTTTAACCCCGTGTAACCTATTTAACCCGCCAACCCATATATTTATACGGGTTAAATAGGTCGTGTTCGGGTTATGTATAAATAGGTAAGCGTTGACATAGTTGACCCGATTATTTAAACGGGTCGGGTTCAGGTTGAGGTATTTTGACCCGGCAACCTGTTAACCCGAACTCAACTCGAATTGCCAACCCTACACCGGAGACCCCCCATTCCGTCACTGTTTATGATTCCGCAGGATATAATTAAAACTTACAAATGTTGGTTACAAAATTCCAAACCTACTTATTATTTTTAAAAAAAACAAAACCATGTATGACTACTTGGGATCTTACATGACATTTGATCTCGACCTTACGACATGACAACTTTACTTGCATAAGTGGCTTGTCAAGTTTACTTATCTTTCAACAGATAGGCTACTGTGAGTTTCTTCATTATAAGAAAAAACAAACAACAAAACAAACACATATACAAAACCACCACTAAACCCAAAAATAAACTTTTTCTCTTGTTCTGCTGCCACCACTCAGCAACAGCTGCAATATCATTTCCTGCAGTTTTCATGTTGTATAGAAGAAAGATTCATTTCCAGAGTTTGGGGGTCCTAAAGGGCTGTTATGAGTTGGTTATAACTTATAGGTACAGAGCGGGACAATTTAAATAGAACTACAAACCACAGACATCAGCTTGAAACATTATCAAATCAAACCAAAACAAGAATAAACAATAGAAAACCCATAATCAATAATCTTTCTTAGCTACAATCCTACAAGAATGAAAATCCGGAGAGACACATTCATATCTGCCAGCATAGAGCCAAACCAGATAAAGAAAAACATAGCTAATATATAGTCTATTAAAACATGCAATCCAAAGACCTACATTTTATTATCTTGTCCACTTGTGATGATGCTTGGTGTTCTCCTTCCAGCCACTCTGCTTATACCTCCACGCAGATGTCAGGAACTGCACGTAAATTACACAGAGAAACTGTCATCACCCAATGTGTTATCACTATGACAATATGCCTTATTAATTATACACATTGATGTAAAAAAGCTACACTATCGCCAATCTGACATGTTCCAATATGCACTACTAAAAGTTATTTTTGTTACGTGATTGAAGTTTATTAAAAATATGAATTACGACTCAAGACAATTTTAATCACTTTTGGAAAACCATAGTAAATAAATTAAAGGATTAGCTAATACAAAAACAAGAAAAGGGAGTTCAGGTTTGACCTTTCGAGCACATGAACTTTCTCCGAATCGAATGTCACGAGTTTAAAAAAGCTTGGACGGTAAGCTATCCCAGTGAAGAATGGTTTAATAAGTCGTTTCTCTTCAATGCTTTTCTTCTGAGGTAAATAGACCAACAACCCATCGTCTTCAAATAACATAAAAATTGTTCCATCTTTTAAACCCTCTATAAGAGACACATGTCCATGCATCCACCAATCTCGTGGCTCCGCAATATTTTGCTTTATCACCACCTCTTTATGCCAAGATCTCTTGACCCCATATTCTTTCATCACCCAAATCGTGAATTTCCAATCCGTTGTATCAGACTGACTTAAAAAACCCATTTAAGACTCCCAAGCTTTGGACACGAATACGATCCCAGTCTTCACAAGGAGGAGACGGGAATAACCGAAATGTCTCGTTGTCGATATCAAAAGCATAAATCTTTTCAGGTGAATCCTCATCAAGAACAATCCAGTGAACACAACCATTAAGAAAAGGCCCATGGAATTTTTCAAGCCAGTAAGGGACATGACCAAGATGTCTCCATTTTCCTGTGCCAAGGGTGTAAACTTCAGCTTCTAATAGACGAGGCCGGGATGAGGCAGGCTTTGGTTGTTTATCCCCTTGAAAAATCCGTATCACTTTGTATGCCTTAGTCAGTAGTCCGACTCCAAAACCATAAACGATATCCGTGGGGCCTTTCTTATAGTATTTTTGCCTAGGGAGAATCATATATTCTCTAGTGATTGGATTGCATATATAGGTGTTATCTTTATTGTTCTGATATTGCCACAAGCAGATCAAACCATTAACTGACCCCACTTGACGCACATTAGAATTTCTAAAAGTAGGTGTAAGGTTAAGATTAAAACTCATGACAAGATCATGGTGTAAATGTGTGTTATCAAGTTCGCCTTGAATCTCCACCCATTTCAATATTCCTGGTTCTTTCGGACTTGACATGTCTTCCTCAGAGTCAGAGAACATTTCTGGGTCACAGTTATGAACAATCATGATGCCTGGTGGTGATCTCGAGAGGTGACGACTAACAAAGTAAGAGTCAGAAACAAGTTCACGCCACTTCTTGCATGCACACTTGCAGTGGATGATTTTCTTAACAAGAAGCCTTGAGAGAATATCGGCTATCACATTTCCTGGTAAGTCTTCGATAGATGGACTGAGAGACGACATGATCTTCAAGTAATTGTAAAGCAAAAGAAATGTTAAAGAGGGCTTTGGTGGGACTTTACAATGATAATTTTATATTACTGTGAAATGATTCTCCCATGAACTCATCCATCATAATGCAAAATTCTCATCAAACAGTCGGCGCTCATAACAAAAAACTAACAACAAGAAACGGGTAAACGAAGAGGGATCTGTTAAGAGACCGATTTGAGATGGTCAATCTCCCAAGAAACTAGGTAAGAAAGTGATTTGATAAGGCCCTTGAGCGGGCAAGACTCCAAGAACTAGAGAGGAACTAGACTTCAATATTCTTTTTCATTCATACCTTCATTAACCAAATGAACGATTACATATAGGAACTTGCTACACCACTATGCTAAGAAGAAGGGAATAACTACCACTTAAGACCCACTACAAATAACTACATTGACTAATTCAAATGAAAATTAAATAACTAGTTTAGATATTAAAATGACTAAACTTACGTACTTAAATTAAATAATATAAAACAAACTTAAATGGCAAATGACTGATATTCGAGTGGTGCATGCATGCTTGGTGTGCCTCAGTCAACTCATATGCATAGGAATTGACCCATTCTTCATAGACTCGGTTTATGATAAACATGTCAACCGTATCAGGATCCCTGTTTAGGCTACCGTGGGAAAATCGAGCCTTTTTTTAGCTCTGATCTACGCGGCCTAACCGGTTTTCCCTTTACCATCTCCCTGGTCATCCCTAGATATTTACCCAGCAAACTTCAAACCCAAGTCTCATACGAGACACATTCAATACTACTATCAATTACCACTAGAGATGATTAACAAAAAACCAACTAACAACATTGTCCCAGAAAAGAGTCTTGACATATCACAAATATTGTTACAATCACTCTGATACAACTGTGAAATGATTTGTCCATTTTGGGAAGAAGCTGATAGCGTTTGGTAATTGTATGTATGTTTTACAATAAATTGCCCATTAATCTATCCATCATAATGCAACATTAATTCTCCATGAGGCAAAAACAAAAATGTGAGCCACAGCTAATCATATACATTAATTCTCCATTAAAAACTAATAAGCATAAACACTGCACAAAGTCACAATCAAATATGTAAAATTCTATCAGTTGAGCTGTAAAAATGGGTGTAACTGATTATAGTTTTGTCTATTAAGTTAAGCATCAAAATGCAATATTCTCACTGAGGCATTTTATCGAACAGTTGAATAACACTAAAATAGCACATAAACCACACTAAAATGGCTTAAAATGGAGATAAAGCTTAATGTCCCCCAAAACAGTAGTAATATGAACAAAATTAATTAAAAGTTGAAAAACAACCTTTGATACCGTTGATGGTGACGACGACGGAAGCGACGGATGGAGCGACGCCGGTGATGGTTGATGTCACGTGAGTTTGTGTGGTGTTATAAATGATATGAAGCGGTGTTTAGGTAAACTCGTTTTAAACTAGGTAGGGGTTTAAACGAGTTGATTAGAGGATTTCGATCTTATTTTTATAGCCGTTTGTTTGGAGGGTTTCCGAAGAGAGACTCACACCACATTTTTTTATTCTTACACCACAATGTTACACTACTAATGCATATGTTTTTTGGTGCAAAAGGTGAAATTTTATATATAACTTCTAACATGTACAATAAGCATAACATCAAACTGATTTGACATGCCAAATCAGATACAAGAACCTCACTACAACAGTACCACAAATACATCTTATCTGCTATACTAGACAATTAATAACAGACATAAAGCTACTAACTATCTTCACTGAATTCACCTTAATGCAATGCACCAAACCATCTGACTACATTTCCATATCAACTCCCCACCAAGGCCATTCAACCAGCACCCACAACAGCCTAAGTAGGAAAGAAGTATGGCTTCATCAGGAACCCAACCATTCCAGTCAAGGGCTCTTCTAAAACCCCTACATTTCCCTCTTTACAAAAGGCTTCAGGGTTCTAGAAACACACACCTTGAGGGAGAATCTACATGCCCCCTTGGTGATACACTGAAAGGACCAAGTAGGGTCATCTTGCACCCCTCACTATTCCAATCATCGCATGTACCACCCTCCAGTTCATTTTCCCTTCTCTATAGGTAACCTACTTTATGATTAATCTGATCTAAGAACAACAGAGGGTGCAATTAAACTGAATAGCTACCTAACAAAGGCCTGCTACACAGTTAATTGTAAATGATGGTGTGAGTATCATAATTATTGTGAAAGAAAAAAAATGATGGTGTGAGTATCACCCCCATTTTGGAATCATGGAATGAAATTAATAGGCATTGCAAATGTTTGGTTAAAATTTTGAGAGTTAAACTATGATAGCACACCATTGATACATAGTTATGTAGATAGGTGATTACATTTTAAGCTTGAATTTGATAAAGAATTGGTATATGATGATCAACTCGACTATTTTATTTATTTATTTATTTATTTAATCAAAACTTGATAAGATTAGCGAGCCATACTAGCCGTGTATTTTAAAGCTCGAACTTGACTTGAAAGTATACTCAAGTAGCTCGAGCTCGAGCTCGACTTGTTAAATTCCTATAAATTTTGAGTTGTCTATTCTCGTTTATAGTCATAAACTCATAATGATATGGTCATAACTTATAAGTCAAGGCTGTCAAGCTTATACGAGATGAATAAGGGCCAAGTTAGTTGTTTTACTTATAAGATTAGGCTACCCTCAGAAAAGATGGTCGATCGAGACCCACGATCGATCCCCAGTCAATCGACCTTCTGTGAGGACTTGATAACGCAAAATTTGGAAATGGGTCGGCCAAACGATCGATTGGAAATTCCACACTTTCTTTTGCATTCAATTTCTAACCGTTGCAATCTATACGTTGGAAAGTTTTTTTTCAAAAAAAATAAAATAAAAAAAAAATAAAAAAAAATTGCCACTAGCCGTTTACTTTTGAACATTCGAAAAAAAATAAAAAAATAAATAATAAATAAAAATCTTTTAACACACTATAAATACCACATTTAACATAACATATTACACACTTCAATCCACAAAATCTCTCAATTCTCTCTATTCAAAATGGCTTGCAAACTCCCTCATACCATCAAACAACTTCAAAACTATGTTAAAAAACAAGCTGACAAAGACAACAATGAACGGCAAGAGGCTATTGTCGAAGCGATTAAAAAGTTTGAGCTCGCAAAAGCACTCAAAAGACGTATGAGAGAACGATACATTGAGTGCAAAGACATATCGGATGAATGCAAAGCTGTGATCGATCAGTTTCTGTACGATGAATATCGTAAAGACACTGCCGTTACTGATACTTTGTGGTCTTGTGTGATGAATCAGATACAGGCCCAAATCTCCAACAAGATACGTTGGAGTTTTGAGGAAAATGTGGAAGCTACAGCAGCAACAGCAACAACAGCAACAGCAACAACAACAACAACACTACAACAACAGCAACAGCAATAGCAACAGCAACATCAACAGCAACAGCAACAGCAACGAAAATAACAATAACAACAACAATTTGTGCAAGGTGACCAAGAGTTATTGAGCCACAACAACAGCTGCCTCATCTGGATCACTTTCAGCTAAGTTTTGAGGAAAATGTTGCAACTAATGATGGTGACTGGAACTCTGACAACGAGCGGGAGCTGAGCAGGTTGGAAGCTCAGTTAGAAGCAAAGCAGTTTGCGAGCTATGATCCTTACGATGACGGTTACAACTCCAACAACTCTCAAACCTAGGATCACCCGGATTACAATTGAAGTTTAAGTTTATTTTTATGTGATGTTTATGTAGTGTTTTCAATCGATGTACTATTTTAATTATTAATCAAATTAATGTTTTAATTATTAAAATGTTGGTTGTAAAAAAAATGGACTTGGTCGCCCTTACTGGGGCACCCAATCGGCTGCAGATCGCTGGAGAGAGAGAGCTGACATGACAAGAAAAATGGGAGGATTTGAGGTCCTTACTATGAGTAGCATTATATACTATTAGACTATAAGCTATTTCGGTGATTCGACACTTATATATTGTTACACTAGAAGTCTTTTAATTAACAACGTAAATTAGTTAATGTATAGATTATTCACTTAACTATACTAGTTATAATACCTGTGCACGCACAGGGTTTTAACTTAAAAAAAATTTGTTGACTTTTATCAAATTTACTTTAGTTATTAATATCCATTTTCTTATTGAAAACAATGTATATCGATGTCTAAATCTGGTTTTATTTGGTTTATGTGTGAGTAAATTTATGTTGTTAAATTTCTTATTATATTATTGAGTTCAAAACTTAATATGAAATCACATATTTGGAACTAATGGAATCACCTAATATGGCAGGGTAACACATGCGTCCATCGAGTGTGGAAAACCTTGCATTTGGTATTACAACTGTCTACATTATAGTTTGTATGTTGTGAGAGATTCATTAGTAACTTTTGTATAAGTTATATGCATTTATACTTTTACGCCTTTATTATTATATATCTTTATTCATATGCTTTCTCACTTGCATACACACATATAGATGTTACTTATTTTTTCTCATGGCACACTTTGTCGTAGGTTTTTGTAGGTAGTCCTTTTATCTTTTAATAGGGATGTGGGTGTATACATCCTAATTCTCTCATACGTCACTCACGCAGAGTATAGTTATTATTGTTGTAGTTTACAAAGATGTTTGGTATTTAAACGTACATATACTTTTATAAACAGGCATGTACGCATTTTGTATTACTCCTTTCATTTCACATTAAATATCCATTACTAGTTTCAAGACCCGGCCGATGGCCGGGCTAGCTCTACAATTTTATTTTGTATTTATCGTTATATTAATATCATAAAAAACAATAAACTAAAGAAAAAACACATAAAAATACGCAAAGTACTTTAAAAAGAACTTAACATGACAAAAAATCTATAATACAATAAAATAGAATTCGTGAAGATAATAACTTGTGAATAACATTAAAATAAAAACTGTTATGCTTAAAGGCGATGTAAGACTTCTTTGTAGACAACATTAGTTGTTTCACTGAGAAGATGTCGACGCAAACATCAAATTCTCACCATGTCAAGGTTTGAATAATAATGCTTAGGTGTTGTCCCATAAATTGTAGATTGCGCGTTCACAAGCCAATGATTTGAACTGGTAGTGTGCAGTTGTGCACCCTCCTTTAAGACTCCATGAAAAATTACGCCAAATCTAACACCTGTAGAGACGATAAGATATATTGTTAAGTAAAAAGAGTTAGAAATGATGGATCTTTTGAGATGGTTAAATTGTACACATTGATTTGATGTAAAGAGCAAACAAAATAAAATGAAATTTGAAGAGTCAAATATAAAAACTTAGTAATAGTATCACATACATAGTCAATAATACCTAAACTGTCCAACATATTTGAAATTGAGGGCCACCGAGATTAAAGTTATTGAAATAATTCTATAAGCGATTTGGGCTAGCTAGTTACCAACCTGATTATATTGCCTTCAAGAAAACAACAAATAGTATACTAATCGTACACAAATAACTTAGTAAGAAACAAACTTCTACATTATAAAGGTTGCAGCAGAGGGCCATTTTTCCAAACTCCATAATGGCTACAATGATATAAGTACAGGGTTCGAGTAATGTACTTGTTGTAGTCATATCATTTAGCCGTTCACATATTCAATTAAAATGCACATCCAAACAGCCCTTACGAAGCATTATTTATATTTTTTATAGTTAAACATGTACGGTTGTACCAATTCAATAAACTAAATGCTAACGATTTGTCAAGCAAAAATTGGTAGAAATTACCTAAACAACTTTCATTATTGTTCGCATAATCTCAACTGCAGCACGTTATGTATAGAGTCCCCGAACCACAATCCGGTTAAACAATTCTCCACCACTGTACTCATATTCTTTGAAAATAGGTTTAGGACAGCCCTGCACACCTGAAAAAAACCGAGTTGTGCACCTTGTGATCTTTGACCAGAAACAAATAAAAGATAAATGAACCGTAAATACTCTTCAAACAGAGTTGAAAGCAATTCCTGAAAATCCAATCCAACCCAACCAAGCCCCATGGCACAATACTGAGGAAGTACATATACTGGTTCATATTAGGTTCAGGAAAATATATATATTGGCTTAAACCTATAACCATATCTATTTTAACTTCATATTTGTCTCTTAAGATTTAATAAGATGGAACATAGGGTCTTCAGCAGAGGCATGCAAATTGCAGACATGTTGCTAAGTTCAAGAGGCATAATAATCCAATGTCGAAAAACAGTTTTGCTACTTCCACTGAAAAACTGTGTAGCCATTAAACAGCGCAGTGTGTCTGCATGAAAACATTACCTAGGCTGTTTAGATTTGGGGATATCTAAGAACTTTTAACTCCTATGAGGAAGATAAGATTGCTATTCTCAATACATAAAAACAAAAGAGCAATAATAAAATAGATAGGTTAACAAAAAATAATTCAAGAAATACACAAAGCCTACCACATACCATGCGCTGGTCCAATATATTGGACAAGGACTCGCCTTCTGTTATATTTGGGAGCATAATCTAAAGAGTTTTGAGGTGAGATGCAATCTGATGCATGGACCAACTGAAGAGAAGTTCACCATCATAGTTTTCTTCACTTCCTGATGTATCATCAACGAATATGGCACAATATCGGTTAACAACATCAAAAAGATGCATCTTGAGACATTTTACCATTCCTTTTAGGTATTCATAAGCATTTCTCTGATCCAGGTCATCAAGATTCCCAGACAACCATGACTCTCTACATCTCAGAAAGTGCCACCATTAAAAACATTGTCATTAACACTTTAGCAAGTAATAAATTAGGCTTGGTGAAAGCGATTACATAAAAAAACATGCGAGAGATGATATAAAGATACCTGTAGGTACATTTCGTACTCGCTATATACTCCTATCTTTTGTAGATATCCAATAATACTATGACCATGTACAAACCTGTTATTAATACATACGTTTTGATAACCAAGTCAGGCATATAAATTGCAAAACTCGTTGGAAAGTATTTTGAATGCAATTCATATTAATCACATTTCCAAGAATCAGAAATTGATGAAGGTCAAAAATAACCTAACACTATAACGGTTTCACCACCCCAAGCGTACCTCGGTTGTGGGACAGAACGCTTCACACAAACACGATCACCAATCTGTATGCATTATCAGTTATTGTTAAAAATTTATATACAATATAAGCGAAGCATATTATATTGATAAACATATTTTTTACTTACCATTAACGGCTCAACAGGTTCCACTTCTTCCGGTTCACAATGCCATGGAATTAGAAGATAACTAAGTTCCAATAACAAACTACTGTACTATCAAGTTTTATACAGTATATAATACCAATGCTTCCTGGTGTGGCTGATCCCAAACCAATGCTTAGCAGTAATAAGGATGGACCAGGCCCAAACACAATCTCCAACTTTGGATTCTTCAACCCATTTCATTTATGCAAATCGCCTTCCATCCTCTGGAAGCTCCTGGGGAACCTGACCAAAATAAAATCAAATTTAGCAATTAACGTAGTCATTTAAAAAAACTAAATACCCAAACCCCTTAAAATTAAAGTTTCGTAACATATCCAAACGCCCATAAAAGCTGCAGTAGCCATACCCAAATACTCTTTTAAATTACAAATTGCAGCAGACCCAAAACCCCTTAAAAAATTGGTTTTGCATCAGATCCAAACACCCCTAAATACAACAACATTCATGCCCGAAAGCCCCTTTAAAAGTGCATTTTGCAGCAGCCCAAACACCCTTCAAAGTTTAGTTTTGCAGCACACCAAACATGTTTGAAACAACAGTAGACATACCCAAAACCACTTAAAAGAGTCGTTTTCAGCCGCCCAAAAACCTTGTGTGCTCATCCTTTTTTAGTGGTCATTGTACACTACACACAACATGCTCAACCAATATTACTCGAAAATAACCTGCTTTACTCATTCTTATACACATGGTATTATTCACTAATTTAACCCGTATCTAACTCGCCTAGTGTTAGAAATACATAGTTATAGCAGAGTCAGTTTTCAATCTATGTTGTGAATATCTTGTATAATTCACCACTTGGTGTTTTTCAGGTATAACTCTTAACTGTTTGATTGATTAATAGATAAGATTAAAACTCCGAGCACACACGACATGTTTATTCTATGAGTTTAAAATAAAAAATTTAGAATCATACACCAAAAGCATATTGTTAAACTTACCTTGTCAATCGTACTTGCTTTTTCCGTTTCTTTCTTCTCCAATTCCATTGTCATCCAATTTCTGAATGACCAAATGGTCTAGAACATAACAAAAAAATACAACAAATTTATAAAAAAATTCATATTGGGGAGACCTGGAAGCAAATCACATTATACGGTCAACTTATTTTAACAAAAGCATCTCTTGTGTGATATATATTTCTATCCTGCAAAATTTCTATCTCACAAATCTCCTACTTTTATACTTTACACTAAATATATATTTCTTATAAATAGCTGTAAAAATATTACGAATGCAAAAAAATAAAAAACACCTAAAACCTGCCTAAATCTATAGGATAAAATTTAAATAGGTGTCTAATTTGGAATGCCGAGTGAGCAAGGGTTTCTGTTTTGATAGTATGAGATAAGGGGAGATTTGATAAGGTCTTCTAGAATGCCTAATTTGGAATA
Source organism: Artemisia argyi (assembly GCA_030686995.1). NCBI lineage: Eukaryota > Viridiplantae > Streptophyta > Magnoliopsida > Asterales > Asteraceae > Artemisia > Artemisia argyi. The sequence goes on along the minus strand of CM060702.1, from coordinate 207,505,609 downwards.
GGCGCCTAATACAGTAATTCTAGATTTGATAATAGTTTTACAAAGTAACCAATATACTTTTAGAACCAATTACCCAAATGCTTACACAATGGCAAAAAATGAAGTACCTTTCTCTATTACATTTCATCTAACATCCTTCATGCAGCATTCAGTTCTTCAAATCACATACCTGGTGAACCATAAAAAGTGAACCAAAAGTATCAAAATCTATCGTAATCACATTTTGAAAACAACACTGCTTAAAAAATTGTCACTTCAAAAGAACACCTAATTTCCCAATCACATTATTAATCTCAACATACCCAAAATGAAAATAAAATTATTACATTTATTCAAAACCAAAGACAACGCTTGATGATCGAATTAAGGTGTACCTGAACACCGTGCAACTCCCACATTAACGAAACATTCTTGGCCAAGAATGTACCGGGCTTTGTAGTTGTTGATGCTTCCTGTGACTTTATAAAATTTGATATTAAGTCAATATTGATTTCACAAATAAAATTAACAATCAAAATCCATAAATGTATACAAAACTAATCCTCAATTGATCTCACAAAAAAACTGATCAGTTAACCTAATCTAATTCAATCGGACCAAAAATTAAAATAAGAATGACCTTAACATAGGTTAATTAAAAAGATACCTCCGATCAGTGGATGATAGTGCTAGATCTTTTGTGTGTGTTTTTTTGAATCCCATTAATTAGGTTTAAATTTAGTGTTTGGTTTTAGTTTGATGATCGTGGGTTTGATTTGCTGAGCGTGATTTGTTTGTGATTGAGAGAAGATTGAAACAATATCATAAATTTAGGTTATTTGAATTTGAGTCAAACATTGTATAGATTGTTAGGAGATGGGATGAGGAAGGAGCGTGCTTTGGACTTTTTCTTCCGATTTTTACTTCATCAATATTTGCAATCTTTCTATTTCAAGAGTAGATGCCAGGTGTAGTTTTTTCAGAGTTTTGAGGGATTTTTTTTGATTTTTGCCTTCTAAAATTAGAAATCAAACTTGTGCTTTATATAGGTTAGGATTACTTTTTTAACTTTTTTTTTTCTTCAACTTTGACTTTAAATATTTTTGTTCATGTTATATAATACTTGATGCATGATATATGAATGAATTAAGTTTTTAAATGTATTTACATTTGTATAATTTTCATTAATTATTATATTACACAAACAAACATATTTAATGTCAAATTTGAAGAAAAAAGACTTAAAAAGATAATAGTGGACATTTAATGTGAGACAGAGCTAGTATATTTTAACAAATACTCAAAGAGATCCCAAAACTCTCAAATGTGTTCAACTTTCATCCAGTAGTGTGCCATTAACTATTGTTAGTTTTTACCATAATGCCTTCAAAAAAAATTATTTTACAGATAATAGAGTTTGAAAATATAACCACTTCTTTTATTAATTCAATAATAGTTTATTTTCATTTTAAATTAGTTTAAAACCCATGTAATACACAGATAGTTCAAGTTTTATTTTAAAAGTATATTTTTTATGATTTAATGACCAATATCCATAAAAATGTTTAGCTTTATGTATTTTTAGTCACTCATCCACACCATTATTCATTCTTCTTATCCTATATATACATAGGCATATACATTAATCTCTCAGCATATACACTAATGTACAACAAAAATAATGACATGTAGTTGCATTTATTCCACTTGATTACGTCCAAATTTAAATGACGTTAAACATATCCAAGCTCTACGTGACTTCATGTCCTAAACATTTTGGCCAAATAAATATAAACAACTTTTGGAAGGATAAGCTACGAAGAGTGAAGATAAACACAGCAACACAAAAGAGCCTCTCATTTCTTTTAGCGAAATAGTTTTCATAGTCAATGTTGGATAGTGTGAAATACAAAACACATTTGTCATGACGCCATATGCGAATCCCAATATACTATAAAAAATATTGATAGCGAGGCATAAATGCTTATATTAAGTACCAAAAGACTTGAAAAGCTTGCGAAGGTGTGTAAACGGGTCTTCAAGTCTCAAGAAGTAGTTTCACATAGTTCTCCATCAATATTAGAAAATGGCCAATTTTTGTAACCCATTCATTAATAGCCCCGGCTTACATATGTTTCAGACCCACTTCAAGTAATGTTGCAATATTCTAAAATCTCAATTTCATTTTTTTTTTTCAAGATTTTATTGTACGCTTTACATAAGGTGTCGTATGCAAAATAGTTTGTAGCAGCATATGGGACTTCACTAATTAGACTTGGTGTGAGGCCACGGTAGAGCTCTGTAGGCCCCTCTTCTTTCACAATAGTTGGAAACGCGTCCACAAAGTTTTTGTACTCACCCCTCTGAAGAGAAAGGGGCCACATTAATATGGATTAAGTATGTTTGGATTGATTTGCAAACACTTTTTTGTCCATTTGTATATTTTATCTTGCAAATAATCAAGAGTTAATATAGCTAAACCGGTGGTTCAGCCTTTTTTCACATAATTTAGTCCTCAACTTTTGCGGGCAATTTATGTGAGTAAAAAATGTTTAGGAATTAAACCAAAATCAAAAAAGGTTTTGGGAAAGATCAATTGAGAGAAAAGTTGAAAGGTTAAACTGCCACAATAGGGAAATAATATACAATAATAATCCTATGTAAAATACACCAGTTTATAATAATGTATGCATTAACAAATTACAATTTGGGTCACTTTAAACCCGTTTGACCAAATGTCTTGTTGCCATTTTAGCTTGATTTTATTACTTGACATGTTTGAGATACACAATCTAAGTCTACCCATTCATACAAAATAAAAGTAAGAGGTCGCTCATTATACATGAACTGTCAGTAAGGTTTTTAGTGACTCAAGAGGTAGGTGCATATGGAGTAACTAATATCGGCAACATCACCGGTGATAAGAGACTCTGGTATACATGGTGTTGGCTTTTCTCCAGCTATTTAGGAGCCAAACTTTTCTTGACTAAATCATAAGCAAATAAATGCACAAGATTGTATATGACCTCAAAGTTATAACTTATAAAAATGTAGCATGTAAAAGTGTAAATGATTGCATAAACAAAGACAGTCATAACTTGCTGAGTTGCTTCTAGTGTGTGTTATGAACATGTAGCATGTAAATGTGCCTAAAAGATATCTTTTAATTATTGATATTTGATGTCAGAAAGCTAGTTTCTAGTGTTTTAAGTAGCTTGCATGTGTGTATGATAATCTGACTTAAGGATCAAAAAATTTGTGTCGGGTAATTAGCTTGTACTAATAGTTAATCATCAAATGGTATAGTCAAATTACTTATATACCTTATCTTAGCTTTAAATTACCTACTACTTTAACAAATAAACATAACTTCTCATATATTTTCATCATGCACATCCAAACACCCCCTTAAGTTGCATTACGACCAGTCCAAAAACCAATTAGTGATTACGTAAACTACAAAATGCCATAAAACGCATACTAATCTACACGGAGCCATCATTGATGAATGGTCACATATGAAAAAATAGTTATACCTCAATTGCTTTGCTCGGAACAAAACGAATGACATTGACCAAATTAACCCTCAACACCAGTCCAACCTTCAGTCTCCATAATATCTTGAAAAGTTTCAGTAATAGAATGCCCAGAACTCCCTACCATCAAATGAGTCATAATCGTCTCTAATTGAGCAACACATGTTCATGAAACCGCAAGACGAGTCAAATAAGCTCATAAGCCCTAAAGTAAGCTTAAATAGACACCCCCTTATAGAGAATTACAGGAATTTCCTATATAGGGATATCTGAATAGAATGCAAATATTATGTTAGTAGCTAAACAATTTTATAACTTATACGAATAACACTTAACACAACTCCGGCAATATACAGATAATTAACTAACCTAAATGATAATCACGAGACTTGTAAATTCCAGAAAGACCACCGATGCAAAAGTTCCCAAACTTGACCACTTCTGCAAATCCCAAGAAGTATATAGAAGGTGCAACCAATCCTCCATAGTATATAGATAAACAACATGTTGAGCAGCGTATCAATAATTAATTTTTACAGATTAATTAGCAGAAATAGCTAGAAAAATTTCTCAACTAAAGTAAATTCATTAGTTTGTCATATAATCAGTTTTTTTGCATACAAAAAACCACTGAAATGCTCATCTGATTAAGCAGTTAATACAAATCCATATCACACGATAATACAGGTAGATGTTCACTTTTTCCCCTTATAGTTAAAATTCATAGTATTATCACATGCTAATCACATGTATTCATCAGTAGCTTAGAATAGGATCTAGAGAATCAAATTTCTTCCAAATGACCCATGTGACACCCTTACCGAATCATAAGACAATGTTTGCAGCCCAAGTCATGTAGCTATGGCCAGTGCGTCTGTATGCCTTTCCGATTCATAGTCATCTCACCTACAGTCATTGTTTAATCACCCATATAAAAAATCTATAATCAGCCTAAACACATTGTAAGTGTATGTGCCAATTACTCTTAATTTATTGAGTTATATATAATCTATGTACACCATTGATATTGCACATAAGATTTACCAAAATCAACAAATAGTACCTGTTAGCTTGCTATTCAAGAACACTACAAACAAAACCTGGTGTTCCAGAAACAAACACTTTTGTTGTTAGTGCATCCCCATGAAAATCATTCATTCTTTTTGCATCCTTATCATTCTTGACTGTAATGAGGTTTCGCTTGTTTCTAGGCAGAAAATACTCACTGTTTCCCGGTTCAAATCACATGTTTCAGCCAAACTTAATTTCAAACACTAAATGGAGTCTCAGAGGTAACACTAAGCCTTAGTTGATTCTCAAGCATCTTCTGCTTGATTCTGCTTTCTTCCACCATATGCATATGTTTTTTGCAAGGCCCCTCATTTACATTCCTGCAGATCTAAGCACACATCACATTTAGTTAAAGCATCTATCTTAAAAAATATTATTGTCAAAATATATTTAATTACTAAAAGGCTAGATGATTAGAAATATGTATTCTTTCTCAAAACCCAAACACTCTTAAAACTCATAAAGCTCCCTCAAAACCCAATAAACCATAAAAATTAACCATAAATACAGAGTTATAGACTTATAGGTATTCTTTCTGTAGTTATTAAACGTTGAGAGTAGTTGGCATTGGTTGTTATAACCGCTTAGTTGCTTATTGCTTATTGTATGCGATGTTCCAGACAAGGGATTTCTCATTATTAATCCAAAAACACCTTATTTCATTTGCAGACAATGACATAAGCAAATCATATAACCAATCCCTAAACACTTTCAAAACTCGTTACAGCTATATCAAAATTCAATTAACAGAATAATAGCTATTGCAAGTATGCTCGATATTATTTTAAATTAGTAGTATTCATGTCTAAAATTGAGTTTATGCACATATCTATTGTAAGGCATTAGTTTTCTATCCACGTAAATGAAACAATTTGTTTAGCTGATTATGGGATTGATGCATAACCATAAGCCATGAATAACATTACCCTTTGCATGAAGATTGTTAAAATAACACAGTAATTCAAAATTAACTACCTCAATCATGTTTGTTACTGTTTGGCGCATGGCATCTATAACCTAACAACAATTATAACAAGAGATGGTCCATTTATAAAAACAGTAGTAGCAATATAGGGAGAACATGTTAACTGCTGAGGAGCTCTTTTAACAAATAGCTCCATAACGAAGACACATAATTATAATAAGAGATGGTCCATTTATAATTTCACTCATAAAACTTTTACCACAATGTTCACCCGTGATACCCACCCTATAAAATGCAGCCACAGACCGACCCACATCACCCCTAGACCCAATAACCTAGCCTATAATAGATGTTGCAATGGTAAAAGCCATAGCGGGCTTTTAGCCTTAAAACTGACTTTCTAATCTTACCCATAACAGGAGGAGCAGTTACATGAACTCAATTATAAAAAAAAAAAAAAAAAAAAAAAAAAAAAAAAAAAAAAAAAAAAAAAGCATACATATAATCATCATTATCTCCTTATGAAAATCACAACACAATCAACATAACAAAAAAATTTACACTCAAAATCTACCATCAATTTTGACTAATTTCCCAGCTTTATGTAACAAAGAACACAATACAAACCTAATCCCACTTGATTCTTACGTTTTAAGTCTAATAACCATATTATATATTTGAACAACAATTAACATTAGTAACATATAAAATCAACACTTCACACATCTTCGCTATTAAAAAAACAATACCTTAAATAGGATCGAGATTGAAACCATCTTCATCATCATGTGTGTGTTATGTAAACAGAGTATGGCTATTACCATAGCAATCGCAAGTACCTTAATAGTTCATAGCTATTTTCTTTGGCGCATTTCTTTGGTTGGTTGATTTAGGGTTATGAGAAGGAAGATTTGGAGTTGCGTTTCTTTTTTGTATTTTTACAATTTGGTCCGTAACTATTAGATAAGAACCGTTCAGTACATGTGTATTTTGCATTTTTTTCTGAGTTCAAGAGAAAAAACGAAGTTTTATAAATTTGTGGCTAAATCAGGAAATATTTAAGCTTTTTTTAGTCAAAATTTTATTTAAGAAAAATAATAATAATTCAATTATTACTAAATAAGGGAAGGTTAAGTTTTTTAAAATGCAAAAGTCCCCACTTGAGATTTTGTTTTATTATATAAAAGATTTTACTATCTCACTTAAATGTTGTTGATATATGGTATTTCAGGATGTAGCACAAATATCACAACTTTTTAGTTTTTTTCAGTTTATTGACTTATTTCAGAGTTCAAAGTGTTTATAAAATCATTTTTTATCAGTTTGTAAATTTAACTGAGACGCACAAAAAGTACTGTTTAGCAAAAACCATAGTCTTCGGTCTAGCAAAAAAACTCCAACAACTGAATATTGTCTTATGAACATGTGTCAAAAAACTAGTAGTCCCACAATCTATTGACTAGCAAAACCATTTTTTAAAATGAGTTGTTTTCTTTAATTCTTGAACCCACTTTGCAAAAAATGACCATTTTTAGAATTTACTCTTTTGTTTATCAACAGATAACATAGTACAATTCGCTTTCGGATAATGAAACGAACTACCTACCAACTAAAATTGTAGTTCTAACATGGCAGATATGAATGTATTTGTCACAAGCTTTCCCATTTAATCCTACACTTTTTTAGAGCGTTATTAAAAAGGTTTATGGAACAGGAAAAAAGGTCATGGTTGCGTAAACCAGAGAAAGTCAGGAATACGTGAACCACCGATTACCTCCGATTACCTTTGCTTACACAAATCTTAATAATTACGGTTTGTAGATAATCTTTTAAACAATTATAGTCCTATATGCTTTTTGATACTGTAACACCCCCAAAATTTGATACAGCGGAAGACTCAACAAGTTTTTAGGGTGCTACGGGGATTGGTATCCAACACAAGACAATATAGAACGAGATAAAGTAAACAAAATAAAAACACAACCAAAACGGGGTCTTAACGTTTACATTTATCCCAACATCATTCAGAGTCAGGCCCAAAATAACATAACTGTAGGTCCAAAGTTAATTATCAGAGTTTAGAAAAATAGATCCATAAACCATGAGCCTTGGCCGAGCCTTCCATTCCAAGCATGCATATCATCACTTAATTACCTGAGAAAACGTGCTAAAAGTCAGCTTTCGCTGGTGAGATCATAGGTTTAAATTCATCTAACAATATAGTGGACATATACGCAAAACGCTTGCTAGCTAGACTAAGGATTCGCTAAAAGCCCGCGGATACCCTCCGCTCCAACCTAACACACGGATACCCTCCGTTCCAACATAGATATTCGGGTAACCCCCGCAATACCAATAAATACTCGGATAACCTCCGAAGTATTAATAACCTATAGGTGTACACTATAGTATCTAAATAAGCCAACCTTGAATAGTACACACGAACCGTGTGACTAAAGCTGACAATAACCAAATAAGTCAACCTTGAATAGTACACATAAAATATGTGACTAAAGCTGACAAAACATCCTAGTCCATACGCATAGCAAGTTTAAAAAGAATATAAAAGCGATAATAGTCCACATAAAATAATTTGCACGTTTCTCACCTCAAGTATTGAAAACATAGTTCAAGAGTAAAAAGTGGGGCTATGACTCACCTCAAGTCCAGAAAATAGCAAGAAGAAATCGGTAGAAATAAGATGTATAGTAACTCACGAAACAGCAACTACGGACTTGGCACGACCTAACAATATTAACTCGTTCAGAAATCATATTCTCAATTTCAAAATATTCCCAAACCCGGACGAGAATCCGTTTTATTTCCAAAAAATCCATTCCGTATTAGTTTGGTGTGTTTACGTTTGGTATCCATACGGGTGGTGGGTCGACTCAAAACAAACCAAAAGGTCACACAAAGAATAATAAAATAAACTATGGATCTAATATTAGCCCGATATATCATTTAAGTAAATCGCCGAAGTTTATCGAATCCGTCGATTTGATAATCCTCATATTTATTTACGTAACATACCGTTCCAAGATTACACCCAACCTAAAGCACATAGCACATAAATACTATATAGCACATATCATAGTTTAATAAATTCCTCATATATATCGTCAAATTGGCCAGATTTCCCGATATATACACTCGCAATTTATTACACTTTACATATACCACAACCTATGGGCGTCGTGGGATACGATGCCCATTAATATATTCATTTCATATAGCCAAATAACCCGGTTCAACCCTACGGTTAAGTGGTTATTTAGTTATATAAAACGTTTATATTAATCGTCATATATCCGTGACAACACGAAAGTCGCAAATAATAACTTACCTGGACTCGAGTGACAACGATTCCGCATAACTCGATAAGTTTACTCGTCGTATATATAAAATAACATTTTATTTAATATTTAATAATTTGTCAAGAGTTCCTCGTTTTATATCCATTTCTCTATATTAATAATAATACGTTCAATAATATTACGCCACTTTCGTAGCCTAATATATATCTAGTTGTATTATTTATAATACGACTCGTGATTATTATTATTATTAATATACGCGTCTATATAATTATATATCCGTTATTCACGTCTATATATTCATATAAACGTTTATATTATCAATAATTATTATTACGAGTTTTATTATTTACGTTTTAATTGTAATAGTTATCGAGTCACGTGAAATGGTCACATGTCCGAGTCATGACTCTCGGCTCATTGTCCAAGTCCAAAATAATAACAAATGTCATAAAACAATACATCTCCGTCCAAATCAATCCCAATCCACGTGCTACAACATTAGGGTCCGACTACGGCACCCGACTAACCTATCTCCGTTATTCTAAGTGACCGTCTCACAATCGGTCCCCAATCACACTTTTTCGTCAACAACTTCACAATACCAATATCCATTGTCGAGACCAAACGTGGTCTCGACCCACAAGTATTCGGCCGAAATATTCAACCAAAGCCAATTCCAAAACCAAGTTATCAATACAAGTCATAAGTGAATAAATATAACCAAAGTTTCACATTCGGGATGGTTTACCAAGACAAACCCGAGTCTACTCGACTCGATTGAGTCGCGGTCCATACCACGAGCACAAAGGCTCGAACCAAACATAAAAGGGTCACAATTAGGGCTCCAAGGAGCACACCCAAATTGCCCAATCGACCACATAGGGTCTCGGCAACAATTATGAGTCAAAGAGGACTCGACCAAGAACCATATTGGTCTCGGCAAAAGCTCAAACGAGCCAACCAAAACTGTCCCAAACACCCTTTTGGGTCGCGACACCATCATCAGCCATTCGGCCAAGAGCATGACTCCAATGAGTCGAGTCAAACACCATAGCACCAAACATGAACCATCAAGAATCCAAGGTCAAATATCAAGAAAGATAACGAGCCACAAAACTCGAACCACAACAAGCCGTGAGTCCGGGACTCACGGTTCACACGACCCAACGAAAACTCACCATAACCCGGATACCAAACAAGATTTTAATATCAAAACATCATTTCCCAACTAAATGTATTCGAATCCCACAAAAATCATCCGTGTAGCCACGGATTTATCACCATATCGAGGTACCCAAGGTACCAACACGAGCTCACTCACCTTCTTGAACCTCCAAACGTGCGGATCTAGTGAAAACAATAAAAACCCGATCGAAACTACAAGGATTTCGTGGTGTTATAACGCGTTTTAGGGCGCGTGTTATAGCTCAAATGAAAGAGGATGAGATAAGGAACAAGATGGTGGTGTTTGTTTTGTGATGAGGGTGGCGGTGTGATGGTGGTGGCCGGAATAGTGTCCGGTGGCGGCTAGGGTTTAGGTGGTGAGGGAGAAAAGAGAGAGAGATGAGGTGTGAGGTGTTGGTGTGTGTTGTTTTAATACCGAAAACCACAAGGACCCAATTTGTAGTTTATATTTTATTTTTTTTATTTTTTTTTATAAAGATAATAATAGTAATAATAATAATAATAATAATAATAATAATAATAATAATAATAATAATAATAATAATAATAATAATAATAATAATAATAATAATAATAATAATAATAATAGTAATAATAATATTACTAACGGTGTGGAGCGGGTAACGTGGGTAAATGTAAAACATGTGGCCCGAAACCCGAACTCATTTCAAACTTCAATATCTCCCGAAAAACATCTCGTAAATAATTATATATAGTCGGACTCGTAAAACGAATCATAAAGTCTTTCGTTAGATAAACCTAGTGCCAGAGTCAACGTAGTACCAGTGAGAATTTAAGAATACATCACCGAGCATAACATCAAAATGAATTATGAAAATAATTCACGAATTCCATAACATCAATAATCTATAATTATTCATAAAATAGGTCTTACAAGTTCGTTGTGAAATAAAATTCTAAATAAAAATTATAAACGAACTTTAATCGTAATGCGGGTTTTCAAAATAACTCCCTAAATTGCCGGTTGTCACAGGAAAAAAGGTCATGGTTGCGTAAACCAGAGAAAGTCAGGAATACGCGAACCACCGATTACCTTTGCTTACACAAATCTTAATAATTACGGTTTGTAGATAATCTTTTAAACAATTATAGTCCTATATGCTTTTTGATACTATCAAAATTTGCAATAGCTATGACATGGATTCACAAAACTATGAGCAAGTGAAACCGTATAACTAAATTTAGCTTCAAAATGAGTAGAATTCAACGTGCCGAGATTGATCAGCAACAAAGATTGAGGTAAAATAAGTGAGTGAAAAATTTGTCTTCCTAGATATGAAAGTATGAAACAAGAAGGTGCGGTTAGAAATGAATGTTATAAAAGGGTAAAAAGAAACCAGTAATAAATTACTTGTGTTTTTTATTCGATCTTACAATCTGAGTTGCGTCAAACCTAAAAACTTGTGTCTTAATGATACCTTATGATGTGCAAGAAGCTCTCTAACAAAAAGAAAATGAATTCAAGCTATGTTTAAGATATCTTAACTACTTATAATAGAGAAATGGTCAAGTGAAATGTTAAGTTTTCAACACTTGATCAAATGAGAGAGAAAATTACTAATAATAATGTTTTCTTAAAACTAAATTATACTATAATTAATACTTTTATTAAAATACCACATTACTTAAAAGTACAATGATTTGTTCACATTGTACAACCAATTAAAAGTATATCTACCAAATTAAATACAACCAATTAAAACACTACTTACTAAAAAGTACAATAAAAATTTCATAATGTACAATTTAAATAAGCTACAACATAATCCACATGAAAAAAATTAAATACACTAATTAATGTTATTTTTAAACACCTTAAAATGAAAAGTACATGTTATTATACACATTATACAAATTAATAAAACACACAAAGCTTCATGCAACCTAACAAGTTGATGGTACATATAGTTTTGAAAACTGGACGGGACCAACGGGTTCAACCGGGAACTGGTGTCGCCACCGGTTCGGCTAACCAATAAAAATCATCCGAAAACGAACCAGAGAGGACCCGTTAAAACCGATACAAACTGGTGAATCAGGCTTTATCGAGATCTATTTCTTCGGTTAATTGTCACAGGGTACCCGAAGGAAAACTGAAAAGTTGAAACTAGAAAAAGAAATGTTGAAAACATATATTTCAAAAAGAAACTATTAATACAAATCACAAACCGGGTTGACCTAGGACGCTTCAAAGCCGGCGGGTTGACCCGATTTAATTTGACCCGTTTTCGATCAATCTATCAAATTGAACCGGTTTAAATTGACCTATTTTTTGACCGAAACGATTCAACCGGTTGAACCACCTGGGTCGAACCGGGTTTTAAAACATTATGTTTAATCCTAAAATCTTCAAATTTTTTTTATTTTCTGTTTATAATCTATAATTTTTTTTATCAATAAATTATCTGTCGCTACAAAATTTCGTTGCTATGCACGGATACTCATCTAGTATGAGATAAATTTGTAATGTATACTATTAGATTATTAGTTTGACTTTAAAAATAAAACACGTGTGTCATTAAATCTCAACCAATAAATAAGGAAGCCCAGTGGGGTGAACAAGTTTGGCCCAAATTTAATATAACTCGGAATCTCGGATGAATAATAACCCGACCCGAACAGAACTATCTATTTAATTCTATGATTTGCATCATCAAATCGAAAACTTTAATCAATTTAGGTCGGCATGATGAGCATGAATCGCCACATACGGTAAATTCTCATCTTCATTTAAATTTTCATTTTATCTGATCATACCAGCTGTACATATATTATTTTGATTAAAGTGTTGTTTGGGATTGCTTATTCTTTTTGTGGTTAAGTTTCCGGTTCCAATGTTTTGAAACCCGGTTCGACCCGGTGGTTGAACCGGCTGCTTGGACGGGTCAAATAACTGGTTTTTAAAACATTGATTCCGCTTAAAAACAAGACCTTCTGAAAATGAATGTTTGGGTTTACAAACGTTCGGAAAAACTTGAGTTGACTCATGTAAATAAAGGAGGTTCAGTTTCGTGCTCGAGCTAGGTTCACTACGAGCCTTAGGGAGTGCTTGGGATTGCTTATCTGCTTGCTGCTTGTTTGAAATGAATTGATGAAATAAAAAGTACCTTTGTACTCTCATATCTAACCTCAGACCTTTTCATAACCGGATTTAATATCATTTTTTTGATCAAGTTTTCGAGTTCATTGCATCTAAAATAAGCAAACCTAAACACTATTACTATTTTCTAGATGTGCTTAGTTGTAAGGAGCTTGTAGTTACTTAATTATAAAGCATAAGGAAACAAATCCAAAACACCCTCTTTATTTTGAAACTAGAGCTCGCCTCGTGGTTTATATCAAACTCCAGCCAAGCTCAAGATTGTCCAATTTTCTCTTGTTATGCAGTTACCATAAGATCGCCTCGCCATTCAATCCATGTATCGAAGACTTGCCAGAAGATATGATGGCCGATATTATCTCAAGACTTCCTGTTAAAACAATCATCCACTGCAAATCCGTATGCAAGAACTGGTGTGAACTTGTTTCAGACTCTTACTTTATCAATCTTCACCTCTCGAGATCATCAAGATGTGTCATGATTCATCATAAAACTCGGCCTGACTTGTTCTCTGAGTCTGACTCTGAAGATGAGGATGAGATGGTCAATTTGGTAAGACCAGGTGTTTTGAAGTGTTTGGAAATTAAAGGTGAACTTGATACCTCACATTTACACCATGATATTGTAATGAGTCTTGATCTAAACATTACACCTATTTTTAATAATACTAAAATACTTCAAGTGGGGTCAGTAAATGGTTTGGTCTGTTTGGGCCAGTATCGTGACGAAGTTGATAACATTTACGTATGCAATCCAATCACTAGAGAATATGTGATCCTTCCTAGGCCACAATACGTTGGAATAATTCCTGTGATAAACACTTACAGTTTTGGAGTCGGTTTACTGACAAAGGAATACAAAGTCGTATTGATATTCCTAGGGCCTATATCACAAAACCCTGCCTCATCTCTGCCTTATCTATTGCAAGCTGAAGTTTGCACCCTTGGCACCGGCCAATGGAGACGGATTGGTCATGTCCCTTACTTGATTAATGCAAGCAATGGGCTTTTTCTCAACGGTTGTGTGCATTGGATTGTTAATGACAAGCATTCCCCTGAAAGGCTTTGTTCTTTTAATATCGACAATGAGACATTTGAATTATTCCCATCTCCTCCTTCTGAAGAAATAGTAGGTGATTTTTGTTACAGAAATTTGGGAATCCTAAATGGTTGTTTAAGTCTGTATGATCATCCATCTTTATTAGAACTTGAGTTCACAATTTGGGTTATGAAAGAATATGGGTTTAAGAAATCTTGGTGTAAAGAGGTGGTGATCAAGCGAAGTATGATGCCTAATGTAGGTCGGTTTTTCCCTGTGTATCTAATTGAGAGTTTAGATGATGGATCTATTTTGATGTTTGTTGATGAGAGCAGTTTGCTGGTATATTGTCCTCGGAAGAAAACAATTGAGAAGAGAGACTTTTTTAAACCTTACTTCACTGGAAAGGCTTATCGTCCAAGCTTTCTTAAGCTCGAGACCTTCCAACCACAAAGAGTGCTTGTCTTTTAAAGGTCAGTAAATTTTTACCTGAACTTCCATTCTTGTGTTTCTTTATAGAACATGTTATTTAATTCTGCATTTTTTTTTATTTATTTTTTTTTTTTGCTGAACATCTGCATTAAGTGACTTTCTATTGGTTACCAATAGTGATCCATTATTTCATTCCTAATTCACATGTGTATATAACATCCAACATTTGTGAAGCAACATTTTGAAGGAAAAACAAAACATGCAATAGAACAATTCACATGTGCTAATAATTATGTTACTCTGGTATACTTGATCAGGTTGAAGACGCGAGGAATGAAGGAGGTTAGACAGTTCCCTTCACGTTTATGTGGTAGTTATCCTTGCACCCAAACTTAGAAACATGGTAATTTGGTTGATCACATCGTCTATGTGTGATATAAATATAGGTCTATGAACTGCACGTCTTAGTAGTCAACATTAATTGTTGCTGTCGGGATCTTTCTCCTCGTGTAGATACACTAAGATTAATGTTTACGGTTTCTAGGTTTTTGTGTTCTTAATTTTGGTGCAATTTGATCTAGGGGTATTCATCGGTTCCGTTATTGGATTGTTTGGTTTATCTAGTTAAATTTTTTTCTTGGTATAACAGAAAAATGAGTTCACCCAAATTACATAATTTATACTGTATTATTTTTTTCCATTTAATTATATAGTTTTTTAGCAACAAAAGAAAATTCAAGCTTAAAAAATGTTATATTTATACTAAGAAAAAGTTTTAATGGTTTCTTTTATGTACAAATATATAAGAAATATATAGGGTAAATGATTAAAAAAAATTATCATACTTGCCACGTTTTCCTTTTGTGGGTAGCGAACAATTTTTTTGCTTTTGTGGGTACTTTTCTTTCAAATTCATCTTTTTTTAGGGTATTTTTTGAAATTTTTTGCCATTTTTGCCTCTCTTAGCTAATAGAAATTTTTTTTCCTGGAGGGCAAAAATGTCACATAGTACCTTAAAAAGGATGAATTTGAAAATAAGTACCCACAAAAGCAAAAAATTTTATTCGCTATCCACAAGAGAAAATGATGTTAATTATGATATTTTTTTTTAATCGTTTGCCATATATATATATATATATATATATATATATATATATATATATATATATATATATATATGTGTGTGTGTGTGTGTGTGTGTGTGTGTGTGTGTGTGTGCGCGCGCGCGCGCGCGCGCACGCGCGCACGTGCGTGCGTACGAGAATTCGGTTTTCGTTTATCCTAAACCTTGCCCAAACCGAAAAGCGAGTATTTAATTTGGTTCAATTCGGTTTTGGCAAATTCGGTTCGGTTTCAATTTACGGTTCTTATGAGCATTACCAATTTGTGAACACCCAAATTTGATCCAAAGCTAGGTGGACTAGGCCGTGAGTCCAAGATAGAAGACTAATGCAAATTCAAGTAAGACTGTGATATTAGGCTCTTATATCATGTAAAAGTAAAGTAAAGTAATTTCCAATATCGTCTTTCATGGTGTATATGGGAGGTTGAGATGTAGACAACCGTACCCATACCAAAGTAGATAGGTTGTTTCCGGTTCTACCAAAGGTAAAAAAGGACTTCCGGCCTTGCAAGGAGAAGAAGTAAGGATTGAACTCTTAACCTGTGTCTCCAGAGGCAAAATGTTAACCATTTGATCCAAGTTTTGCTTGTAGCTAGACTCTGTTATCATGTAAACTTGTATAATTCCTTTTTTTTTTTTTTTATCTTTTTTTATTTTTTTTTTTTATCTTTTTAGAACGTGCTTAATTAGCATCATTATTTTTTTCCGGGTATATTTTCTAGATAAATAACTCGACACACCATGAGATCTACTACATCTTAATTCCGTATTATATATTTTTTTTATTTAGGGGCTGTTGATAAAACTATGTGATTTAGTGCTGGATGATTTGTTTACCCTGAATGATTAAAAGACTCTGAACCAAAATGTTTCTGATTGATAACATGATGTTTGATAAGTGTCCTGAATGCATAATTTCATCGGCTAAATTTACTATTTTAATATTTTATATAGGAAAATATTTTTTTAAATTATTATCACTTTTTATAAAAACAATTATTATCAATTTTGATATGTAGCTCTAAAATAATTGTTAAAAGTTCATAAGTTTATTCTTGCACATATTATGTATACATTTGTGACTTTTTTTTTTTTTTTTTTTTTTTTTTTTGATATTAGTTTTAATATTTAGCTGTATAATCTTATATGTTACAATAATTACAAGTGCCTAAAAAAAGTTAAAACGTTATGGAAAAAAACAAAAAAAGTGATTAATAAAATTCTTTTGGATAAAATAGGCGTTTTCCATTTCTTCAAGGAAAATATGTTTATGTAAAATCATTATGATAAAATATCTTCAAGGCCCACATAATGAATTTGCATCTCTTGGATGCTGAGCCACTAGCCTCCTAATCGAATGACTAAGTAGCATTAAATACGTTATCAAACAAGAATCACCTCTGACCGATTTTGCATAAGGTCTATTAAGAGGCTATCAAACAACTCCTTAGACTTTCTTCTGTCTCATTGACATTTTTTCATGTACGGCGGCATCCGCACTACATCTTCATAATGTATTCATTGAACGCCAAAAAACTTTTAACAAACAACCTTAAAACCATAAATCCAACTCTTTGTGTGGCTACAAAAGACGAAAGGTACAAATTAACACACTCATATCTACCAAAGTCACATCAATTCTTTGGTTCGATCAGTCTTCATAAACATGCAATACTCAGATGGGCTACCTTTCAGTTTAATAAGCCGGTCGCCTTGAAATCTTTGAATAATGCTTCACGCTCTTTAATCTGCCTGGGATGCTGATACCTGACCTATACAGAGACGATCACCAAAAATAAAATAACTCATCAGATCTAATCACTAAATTCAATCTGTTGAATAATAATTAGAGTGGTTTGGCCTAAGGGTCATGACGTGTGTGAGTATTTTGTATGCAAGCAGGAAACTAGTTGCGTATTTGCTTGTTTACAACTTGTCTACTGTTTCATTGCACGTCAAGATAGATCAACAAGCCCCTTACTTAAAAATACAATTAAAATTTGTTTCCATTGTAAATTTTGGAATTGTAACTAGTTAATCATATATAGCTAGACTTTGATCTGCTGAAAAACAATGATTTAGCCCTTTTGATATGTTCATAATATGTGTGTTATTTGTCTAGTGATGCATCATACATGTAGCAGAATTTAAACATTTAACCCATGAATCATAAATGCAAAAAGTTATAATTTATAAAGCAGACTCAAACGGAACATTTAACCCATGAATCATAAATGCAAAAAGTTATCTATATATATATATAAAAATTGAGTTCCCTCTATTGAATGTGAGCATTAATGCCACAAGATAAGAAACTTAAATATGTAGTTTAAGCTAATGAATATAGCACATGTGGAGCTTATTCTGAAGCTTTTAAGAGCTTTTAAAGTTACATAAATATACAAGCTATACAATAATCTCGATTATACAAATTTTAATCATAAACCCATTAAATGCAATACTCCATTATGCAATCAACTCATGAACCATAAGTAACTTACAAAAACAACTCAATTATAAAGTCATTCTTTAAAACTGGCCATACAAATCGATTGATGCAAACCCTTTCATGTTTCCATGATGCATCAACTCCTCATTTCATCTACTCACCATTAAATGTATCTACTCATCTACTATCTAGATTAGTTCCTATAAAGCCTCATTTCATCTACACACCAACCACAGTTTCCAAACAATACTGCTACTCAGCAATATTTATCGTTGCACCTAACTTTTGGTCCATGGCTACTTTCCAGGCCAGCCACACTTACTTTGCACAATGATGAAATTTCTGCAGTCGTTGAGTTTAAAACAAAAATCAGGTACTCACTATCATGCATTTTGAAGCATGTACAACTTCAAAAAAAAATGAACACTATTAAAAGTTATAAATTTTAGTGATGTCGATGAGACTGAAATAAGCTTACCTGTTGTGGCTTCTGAACCCAGACATGGAACCATCAAAGAGCTCTTAGCCTTGCCCGCGACAAAAGAAAATATGTATGGTCATTTTCCTCCCACATGCCCATATACTGTCGTTGTGATGTGGGTCCAGACGGCTGCGGCGCTAACAAAGTCAAGCACTAAAGCACTTTTACAAAACTACAAAACCCAAGAACGGAAACATGCATAACCGAAGCATGTATCACAGTGATACATAGCGGTTAGGGTTTCGGCAAGGTGCATACGCGGCGGCATGAGCATTAACCGCGATTCTATGGTTAGATCTACAGCGGGCCCGACAACACATGTTCGTGGTTAGATCTTGGTAAGCCAACCACGACAAAAGAAAGGTTACAGGTTACCTATTCAGTGTCGAGATTATAGATCCGTAGGAAACCGAATTTGATGTCGTATCCGATATAAAAAAAATAACAGATTCTTGGAAAGAGAGAATGATATGAGGTGGTGGCGACGGCTTAACGATTGTGGTTGTTGGTGTATGTCTTAAAGATGGGGTCACGGTAGATCTTTTGTGGCGGCAGCAGCTTTAGGGTTAGATCTTGATTATTCTAGATGAAAGGGAAATAGAGAGATGAGAGGGTGTCGTATGTGGGTGTGATTGAACTAAACCTCTGTTACCAAAATTTCAATTTTCGTACTTAAAATCCTTGCAATATATTGTCCGCCTCATGATTGAAAATTTTTCTCATTTTCCTTATTTTATATAGGGCCTTTTTACTATCAAACATAGATAATTTTTAAAAAATGCATTTGGTCCGATGGAATTAGAAGATTGGAAATTTTGTTTCATAACGTCTCAAAGAGCCCATATGATGTTAGATGACTTTTTACGAACTTTGATAAAATGATGCCAAGGAACATGCCACTTGATATAACAAAACAACATTAATGAATCGTAAATTGATCCCGTTTGCCCCTATTTTCAAACTAATACTCACAGTTATTTATTTTATTTCCATTATTCCAATAATTTATGTAAACATATAAACTTACAGTTACTTATCTTATAATGTGATAAGAATGCATTAGAAGGTAAGATTGTTTTTATACTTTCTAATTGTTGTTTCATGTGATAAATTTATATATATACAATATAAATTCTCTCTTATCTATCTTATTTTAAGTGTATTAAAAAGATGCATTTTATCTTTAGATTGTTTTGTACTTTCTAATACATTTTTAACACATTTTTTGGCTCATTTGATAAATTGATGATTAATGATTTAATTGCTATAATACATTAGAACAAATGGCAGAATTTCTCAAAGACAAGTGAAAAATACTTACAATTTTTTTCACCTGTTTATAAGGTAAACTAAACTATTATTCTCTTCATATTTGTAGATTTACATTTATAATCTGATTGTAAATATAATGGAGTTAATATCCAAGTTATCCTAAATCCTTGCTTTTAAAAGAAACGAACAGTTCAATTCATCCTAAACACTTTTGACATTAACTCGATTGTAAATATTTTGAACTAACTCATTTTTCTTAAATATTCAAAACCTACACCAGTACATAGTGGTAGAACCTTAAAATCATAATAATAAAAATATTACTTAGAAGCTCGGACCAGACAATTCATGGCAAATGGGGAGAACCATGTTAGCGACTTGGTATGGGGTAGAATGACAATAGATATGAAAAAGTGTATCATTATAATTGTTTATGTTTGAATAACAAAATAGTATGAAAAAGTGTGTGTGTGTGTATATATATATATATATATATATATATATATATATATATATTAAAAATTTGTAGTGAAAAAGAGGGGCCCACGGAATGGATTTATAGACACCAAATTAGTGACTAATGAATATGACTATAATATACCTATTTCATTCCCGGGCTCACTAAACAAACACTTTGAATCATAATGAAATCCATAGGTTCATTCCGATAGAGGCATACCAAACGTACCGTGAGTTTTTCCGCTTAATAGACAATACCATGTGAAACAGCACATGCCGGTAAGTTTGCAAACATTTTTATGTATCAAACATCTATGCTTAATTTGTGTTTAGTTTCATTATATAAATGCTACTGTTTATGATAACAAACACTTAATTTAATAAAAAAGAATAAATAAATAAAAGAAACACTTAATTTTACACGCACATTAGAGTGAAATATGTAATAAAAATCATAATATTTGTCATAAGGATTTTTAAGTACAAAAATGTGTAAGAAAAATTGATTCAAATACGTAGCATAGTATGCATAATAAGTGTTTGATTAAACGGCAACAAATCATGTATTTGTCTTTCATTTTAGATGATCGTATATGTTTGGTAACTTGGCTAAATAGATATTAATTCGATATCTTAATATGTTATATATGAAAATCAACCTCAAATAGTACCCACATATTGACGCTAGGATGCACCACCGAATAAGCTATATATGATATTTCGATGCTACTAATTAAAAAGTAGTTCGTATTGATTTCTTTAAACACGAATAAATGTTTTGCTTCAGTGAGATATAAACCCATCTTACGAAATGCACATGTAATTTCTTTATTGTGTTACTCATGGATAAATATATTGCACATTTTGAGTGCAAGTCATTTGAACCCGTCAAACTTCGTTTATTCTGTTGAGTACTCCCGATCAAAACTAAGCATATAACAACTAAATACGCATAATCCTTGCAAAACCGATGATTCTTTAAGGTGAACAAAGCCCGTGCATCGCACGGGCCATGCTGTCTCGTAATTTAAAAAGCAGACTCAAACGGAACATTTAATAAAAAGACATGGTAGAATTTTTCCTGACCTTTGAACCATATGAACTCGCTCTGATGCCATGTTTCGGGAGTTTAACAAAGCTAGGGCCATAAATCATCAAAGTCGTTATTTCGACGCTGCCATTATGAGATATTTCTGTCTCTTCCACCCTACCAGTCTCAAGACAGTATACCACCAGTTTGCGTGGTTTACTTCTATTAAGGACAATCAAATTACTTGTACCATTTATACCATCAATAAGACACATAGGATCCCAGATTTTCGATTCCAAGCAATAGATAGTATAATGTTGTCCCACTTTTCTGGATCGATTTGTGAATTGCAAAAGTAATATGAATAAGTAAAAACTAAAATTTCATTAACCATTGTAATGTTACATGTAATTACATATATATAAGGTTCCAACCATTGTGTTGAACCATTGTGTCTTTTCAAAGAATGGTTGTGTCCATTCGAACTAGCCTAACCATTGTGTCCATTCGGTTTGGTCAATGTCCAACCGAAATAACCATAAGTTAGTTATTAACTTTCTACTTAACATAAATAGTCCTTCTAACTTTTAACTAACTAATAATAATACTAATATGCAATGTGAAGATTATATCGGGTCACATTCTCCTCCTTAATCTTCATCGTTGCTTCTTGTTAAATCTTGAACTCCAAGCATTTGTCGCATTGTCATGAACTTCAATCTTGGTAGAGCTTTTGTTAATATATCTGCTCTTTGTAGTTCTCCTCTGACATGTTCTATGTTGATGTGTCCATTCTCTACGCATTCTCGAATGAAATGGTATCGAATGTCGATGTGTTTACTTCTTCCATGAAATACTGGGTTCTTTACTAATGCTATTGCTGAAACGTTATCGATCTTCAACGTTATCTTTTGTTCTTCATTTCCAGTTAATTCACTGAGTAATCTTTTCAACCATAGTGCTTGACATGCTGCTGCTGTAGCCGCCATAAATTCTGATTCACATGATGATAGTGCCACTGTCGGTTGTTTCTGAGTGCTCCATGTAATGGGTGACTCTCCAAAATAAAATACTACGCCTGTAGTTCCTTTTCCTTGATCAGTGTTGATTCCATAGCTACTATCACTATATCCTGTAATCTTGCAGCCGCCTTCTTTCTTATAAATTATGCCGTGCTCTCTTGTTCCTTTGATGTATCGGATTACTTGCTTTACTGCTTTCAGGTGATGGTCTTTTGGTTCTTGCATCCATCTGCTAAGTAGTCCGACTGAATAACTAAGATCTGGTCTTGTATGTAGTAAGTACCTGAGACTTCCAATTAAGCTTCTGTAATAAGTTGCGTCAACTGATTCTCCATCTTCCGCCTTGACCAACTTAGTACCGGGATCCATTGGTATCTTCGTATCATTACTATCTTCCATGTTTGTTTCCTTCAAGATCTTGTTAATATAACCTGTTTGCTTGATTGTAATTTCTCCTCCTGTCTGTGTAACTTCTATCCCAAGGTAATAAGCTAACAATCCTAAGTCGCTCATTTCAAACTTGTCTTCCATCTGGGATTTAAATAATTCTACTTCTTTCTTTGGAGTGCCTGTAATTATTAAATCATCTACATAAACTCCAACTATAATTGTTGAGTTCTTGGTTCTCCTTGTATATACTGCTTGTTCGAGGTTACACTTCTTGAAATCTAATGACTTTAAGGTTTGATCAAGCTTCACATTCCAAGCTCTCGGTGCTTGTCTTAATCCATATAAAGCTTTAATAAGCTTGTACACTTTTCCTGATTCTCCTGGTTGTACGAATCCTTCAGGTTGTGTAACGTAGACTTCTTCTTTTAAATCTCCATGTAGAAATGCTGATTTTACGTCTAAGTGATGAACTTGCCAACTATAATATGCTGCTAAGGCCAATATCAAACGAACTGTTTCTATCCTAGCAACTGGGGCAAATACTTCATCGAAGTCTATTCCTTGTTCTTGTACGTATCCTTTTGCTACTAACCGTGCTTTGTATTTGATAATATTTCCATGTGCATCTCTTTTGGTTTTAAATACCCATTTGAGTCCAATTGCCTTTTGATTTTCTGGCAATGTAGTAAGAATCCATGTGTTGTTCTTGTTTATTGAATCCAATTCAATCTTCATGGCCTCAATCCATTTATGATCTTTTGATGCTTCCTTGTAGTTACGAGGTTCTTCTTCTATGAAGAGTAAACTAGGTGCTTCAACGACACTAGCTGTTTCGTAGATTGCTTTCAAATCCTTTAATCCTCTAACTGGTGTATGATCAATTCTTCCAGAGCTTCCTAACGAGCTTCTAAGTGAACTAATAGTAGTTTCTATTTCACTTTGTGAGTTAGGTTCGTAACTATATGTTGGTGGTGTGAATGGTGAGTTTGGTTGAGAGGGGGAGTTTGGTTCTGATAATGAATCTGGTTCTGATGTTGGATCTGGTAAAGGATCCGGTATTGGAATTACATCATCATTTCCTATGTTGACGGGTATTTGATTTGAATCGTCAACTTCCTCTACTACAAAACTAGTCCAAAAGGTGTCTTGTGTACTTGTATCCTCTCCATTCTTGTCCCAATTCCACGGTTTAGTTTCCAAAAATTTAACGTCTCTACTAACATATTTCTTCTTGGCTATTGGATCATATAACCTACATGCTTTTGATCCTTCCTCTACTCCTAAATAGATCATTGGTATGCTTCTATCATCCAGCTTCTTTAAGTGAGGTGTTGTTATCTTAGCATAAGCTGTGCATCCAAATATCCTTAGGTTTTCTAGGTTTGGTTTCCTATTGTAGAGTGCCTCATATGGAGTTTTATCTACTAGGGCTCTTGTAGGTACCCTATTTAGTATGTAAATAGCGTGTTTCACTGCTTCCGCCCAAAAAGTTAAAGGTAACTTCATGGCTTTCATCATACTTCTAGTGGTTGATAACACTGTCCTATTTCTTCTCTCCACTACTCCATTTTGTTGTGGTGAGTATGGTGCTGTCAATTGTCTAGCTATCCCATTATCCTTACAGTATTGTGTGAATTCATTTGATGTAAATTCACCACCTCTATCTGTTCTAAACATCCTTATTTTCAATCTCAATTCCATTTCTACCTTATGCTTAAATTCCTTGAATGTACTAAAGGCTTGGTCTTTTGAAGTAAGAAAGTAAGCCCACATAAATCGTGTACAATCGTCTACTAACAAGAATATAAGTTTCTTGCCTGAGTGTGTTGCTGGACTTATAGGACCGCAAAGGTCTCCATATATTAAATCTAACGGGTTCTCTGATCTGAATTTAGCTTGGTTTGGAAATGGTGTTCTACTATGCTTTCCCAATAAACATGCATCGCAAATCTGTCCTACATGATTTATTCTAGGTAATCCATTTACTAGACCCTTTCTAGTCATCTTGTTGATATCGTCAAAGTTTAGATGACCTAATCTAGCATGCCATAACCATGCTGGGTTATCTATATTTGCTAATAGACATATAGGTGAGTCTATTCGTAGTTTAATACTGTAAAGTCTGTTCTTAGATCTTTCTACTTTCATCAACAACCTTCTGCTCTTGTCATACAAAGTCAATTTATTCCCATCCATTATAACTCTACAACCTATTTCTGTAAGTTGTCCTAGACTTAGTATGTTGCTCTTAAGGTTCGGTATATAATATACATCCGTTACTACCTTTTGTTCTTGGTTTATACAACCTAATAATATAGAGCCTTTTCCCTTTATTTCTACATATGACCCATCTCCAAAACGTACTCGTCCTGTTATCTTTTCATCTATGTCCCTAAAATGAGTTTTGGTTCCTGTCATATGGTTACTCGCACCGTTATCTAAATACCATACGCTCTCATCCTTTGAAACATATTTTCCTGGTTGAATTTGGCATTCATTCAACAGTACTTCTTCATATTTGGTTTCATGTACGGTCATTAATAGTGATGGTTCTTCATCTTCTAAGATAAGGTTTGAATGTTCCTGAGCTGTTGTGTTTGATCTACATGTGTTCATGAAATGTCCAAGCTTATTGCACTTGTAACATCTAACGGTACTCAAATCCTTCCTATTCTTATTCTTATTTGGGTTTCCCTTATAGTTTGAGTTTCCTTCATGTGAGTTATTTCTATATCTGTTTTTCCGCCAGTTTTTCTTTGAATAATTTTGTTTACCTCCGCGTTTAATAAATTTCTTTCCTCTATCTGAGTGTTCACCCTGTGTGAATAGTAAATTATCCTGGCTTTCAACTTGATTTCCCTTACGGAGTTTTATTCTTTCCTCAAATGCCTTGAGTTTTCCAGTGATCTCATCTAGGGTAATATCATCTAGATCACTAGTTTGTTCTATGGATGCTACTATCTGAATGAATCTATCTGGTGTGGAGTCTAATAGTTTTCTAACTACAAGTGATTCATCCAATGTTTTGCCTAATTCTTTTGCCTTAGTAACATAACCGTTTAACTTATCTGAAAATGCATCCACGGTTTCATCATCCTTCATCTGAAGGGCATTAAATCCTATCATTAAAGATTGCAACTTTGCTTGTTGCACTTTCTCTTCTCCTACGTGTCTCCTTTTTAGTGAATCCCATAATTCTTTTGCCTTTTTACAACTTGCTACTTGTAAAATTACATCTTCTGATAACGCTTGATATAGAAGGGCAATAGTTGACTTATCCTTCTTTTCATCTACTTCTACGCCTTCCTTAGGTTCTATTGTATCCCATAAACCATGTGCTTCTAATATAACTTTAATTTGTATAGCCCATACCGTATAATTTGTGTTTTTTAACTTAGGGCATTGGTATTGTGCAATAGGTGTTACGGGTTTTAGTGTAGTTGTTGCGTTTGCGTCATCGCCCATATTGAAAGTGTTAATGATCTTCACTTTCTAAATCAATGAGAATTCCTAATCTTTTGTGGTATACTTAAAACTACGGGAACAATAATAGTTTTCGGAAATCCTAGTAATAATACGAGTATCTATAATATGAAAATTTGTAACGAAATTCAAAGGTTTGAATTTTGTTTTGACCTCGTTGTGTTAATTCACGGATTTGAATTTCCTTGTGTGTTCCCTTGTTTTTTTTGCTTCGTTGTCCTTTTGTTCAATTCGACTTGATCTCCAACCAAAAAATTAATTCGGACTGAATTTTGCTTTCCTTCTTTGCTTCTGCTTCGTACCAGAAATAAACAACCAATTTCTATCTTTTTCCTTTGTGTCGAATTGGTGATATCGAACCAAAAGTTTCCAGAAGTTCGATTAGATCAACGAAAAAACAAACACCACTTTACACGTTCTATATTACCACGCCTTGGTAATTCTTGAAACAAATCAATATCTTTGCTTGTTCCTTTTCTTCTTTGCAGCGAAAACAAAAAAAAGTTTCTGGTTTTTTTTTTTTTGTTGCTACGTACGTTGTTGTTGTTGTTGTGTTAAATTCGACACAACAAAATCTCCACACACTTATCTCCAAGATCTTCAATTCCTACGTATACGTTTTTCTTTCACAACAACGATTTTTGCTTTGTGTTAATCTCCAACTAGTTGTCTCTTTTTCTACACAAAGTCTCCTCTTTTCTTCCTCGACACCAATACGCTTGATGTTGGCGTTTGCAATTCCTTACGTAAACTAGATCGTGCACTATCTTTTCTACGCGTTTCTTATTCAACTTTCTTATGTTTTCTTTGGAAGAATAGAAAGAAAACAGATTATCTCTCTCGCTCAAGAAGAAAAACGAATTGTCCTTCTCCTATCCTGCGTTTTGCTTGGCTTCGATTTTCTGAATATATGTGATGTTTTGCAGAATTTCTGTTTATGTTTCGGTGTATTGAATCCTTGCTCTTGATGCCAATTGTTGTCCCACTTTTCTGGATCGATTTGTGAATTGCAAAAGTAATATGAATAAGTAAAAACTAAAATTTCATTAACCATTGTAATGTTACATGTAATTACATATATATAAGGTTCCAACCATTGTGTTGAACCATTGTGTCTTTTCAAAGAATGGTTGTGTCCATTCGAACTAGCCTAACCATTGTGTCCATTCGGTTTGGTCAATGTCCAACCGAAATAACCATAAGTTAGTTATTAACTTTCTACTTAACATAAATAGTCCTTCTAACTTTTAACTAACTAATAATAATACTAATATGCAATGTGAAGATTATATCGGGTCACATATAATACTCGGTGTTCCACGTTTTATGCCAAGATTTCTCTGTCCCATCTTCCTTCATCGCCCAAACAGAAAATCTATCATAAGATTGAGACCGAGCAAATAGACTGAGACAACCTTTCAGAACTCCCAAAAATGGGAAAATCTTCCATTCTTCTCCTGAAGGAGTTGGAATTTGCAAGACTGTCTCGTTATCCAGATCAAAAGCATAAATAATATCACGATTAAGCCAATGAACACGGCCATTCAAAGCTAGCCCTGCCCAGGTTCCGTCTTTTGCAGTAACATAGTTAGCTACTTGGCCAAGATTTCTCCATTGATCTGTGCCAAGGGTGTAGACCTCGATTTCAGTTAAATCTTTAACATGTTTCCTTTGTAAAATTCGTATCACTTTGTATTCACCAGCCATTGAAACTCCGAAACCATATCTTACTATTTCATCACTGGAGTACCATTTTGGGATGATCTTATAATAATCATTGGTGATTGGATTGCATATATAAACTTGTCTATCTTCATGTTTAGTATCATAAACCAACAAGCAGATCAAACCATTAACTGACCCAACTGGGGTTATACATTCCGTATTTGAGGAACGTTTTACAATACCAAGCTCAAGGTTGACGCAGGAGTGATGGTGATCAATGACGTCGTCTGTGAATAACTCCACCAACTTCAAAGTTCTTGATTTTTTAATATCTGAACACGATCTTTGATGAACCATCAGACAGGCCTGAGGAGGTGATATCAAGAGATGATGATTAACAAAGGAAGAATGCGAAACTAGCTTTCGCCATGTTTTGCATACACACCTGCAGCTAGCGATTGTTTTGACCTTAAGTCTTGATAAAATATCGAACATGACATCTTTAGGTAAGTCTTCCATTGATGGGATCGATCGTTTATTACTTAGGGTTTAAAGGTGGTCGATCGTTTAAAGGAAAAGATATTTGGATAGTACGTATATTTATAGACATGTTTGTTCATAGTCGGTTTGCTTTACCGAATTAGATAATGTAGGCTCAAGGAATAACACGTAACTTTTGTGAACTCTTTTAACGTCTTTTTAAATATTGGACTCAAATACAAACATGGGGAATATGATAATGTAATTGTATCAGAATTTTATAAGGCCCGTTTGGTTTACGGGTATCAGTGGGTATATTGAATGAAAGCAACATCTAATAACTTGTTTGGTACAACTTTAATTCTCTGGCCTCACGTCTTTGAATGATAGATCGAATCCTAGCTCCCCTTGAATCTTTTGGTGATATCATTCAATAACATTTTACATTTTATTTTTTTAAAAATCTCAACCACATGTTTGTTTATAATTACTCTTATTTTTATTCCTTTTCCAAACTAGCTCAATTTATATATAAAAAAAATATATAATTTAAATAATTATTAATTTTCTTTCTCATCACTTTCTTTCTTACCAAATTCTAATCAAAATCTAATTTCAAACCAACCTACAAACCAAACAGACCCAAAATCTTTATCTATAGTAACTAAAAAAAAATTGTTAAACTTTAAAATTGGAAAATTCAATCATGGCCAAACTTGAAAAGTTCAGTCATCTCTATCTAAGAAAACTTATGAAATAATTTTAAATTAAAATGTGTTTAAGGTATATACAGATTAGTCAAAGCTTACATCACAAACTTTTATTATAGAGTATTTTTGTTTATAACTCATAAACTTTTTTATCACTACAAATATTTGCCGCTATAAAATTTCATTGCTTTGCACGGTTACTCGTCTAGTTTTATATAATAAAGTAACCTCTTTAGTCATATTAACCGCATCAAGTCCATAAGTGTATCCCGCTAACTATCGTATCCCTCTTTTACGTGTAAGAGTGGATTTCGATATATTCCTCGATCTCTAGTTTCTTAGTTGTTAGTTGGTTTGACGTTGACCTCCTGAGGGCAGTTTGGTAATATTAGTCCTAAAGGTATTTTTGGTCTTTTTGTAATATCTTAAGAAGTTAGATTTTGTATGTCGGTGTTTTTTTTGTATTGTCGGTTATTTAGATATATAACCAAAAGCAAAAAAGAACTTTGTACTACGACACTTCATAATTTTGATAATAGAAATATTAGTTTTTGCCCTAAACCTCTGAGTCTTCTGATCTTATGTTCCTATTCTGAATTTGCGTTGCTGCTACTGGTCTGCTATTGGTCTTTTGCCTTTGATTATGTATCCCTGATCCTAACATTAGTTCATGTATGTAAACTTGCATTTGTCTCTCTTTATAAATTCTAACAGGCTTGGTATAAACTCTATGGCACCCCGAACATACACATAGATTTCAAAAGCCTTATTCTTCAACAAGAGCCGGTAACTCGGCAACTCATAATGTGAATAATTTTTTGCGATTTGAACCCTTCTTTTCAAAAGGTTCCAACTTAAAATTTTGCAATAATTTAGTGTCGTAAATAAATTAAAAAAGGTGTAGTAAAGAAAACAATTAGAAAATAGTACCCATAATTTACAAGAACCGGTAAAGGTAAAAAAAAATTAAAAAATAAATAAAAAATAAATAAAATAAAATAAAAAGCCTGCAGTGAACGTGGATTGATCTACCTCGTCTACATAAGGCAAACAGACCATGAAATCAAAAAAGTTGAAGGGTTGACCTCATGCTCTATCATCATTTATCATCGTGGTGTTGAACTGTTGATCATGTAACAATATCATCGTTCGACAACCAAGTGTATAGAGCAAATAGAGCATACGCAAATCTTCTGCCATCAAGAGTTGAATTAATGATATTCTCAACATAATTCGGATGCTCTCAAAAGAAAAAATCAAGTACTGCATAGAAATAATTGAAACCACACGTTTTCATATTCGCATGTCAATTCCTAACACAATACAAATAACTTTCTAGAGGGTCGCCTTAGGTTCATAAAGGGTTTTCAAGTGCAAATAAAATACCTTTAGAAATAATATATCTGGGCCAAAGGCAGATCAAAACATAGTTAATGGTGTCTTCATAAACGTGCAAATCATTACAAAGAAACAACATAATTAGAGAATTGTGTGTTCTTCTATGACTGGACGTCAACATAAGTTCCACGTAGAAGTATAACCCGCATAATTAACATCATAAAAATAAAGATTGCATGCAATTCTGAATAGGTACTAGTAAATGGGTCAGTTTGGGTTATGTTTGATCTCTCGTGGGTCGTACAGATAAAATAACAAAAAGTTTAAATTCATAAAGGAGAGACCCCATAAGATATATAATATTGGATTATTATTAAAATGATACAACATATGTTACTATGATACAACATATGTCAACATATATGAGATACAAAATTATTAATTAAATAGATCTAGTAACTTGGAGAAAAAAAAGTGACCTATTTGACCCAAAGTCGTTACCCAACCCACATGACTCAGCATTTTGTCACCTCTAATACAAGTTACCAAGCTATACATGATACTTGCACAGTTGCAGATTAAAATGATGCAGCATTTTATTATAGGACCAAAAGGGGAAAGGTCTTGACAAACACAATCATATCCACCAACTCCAGATTAAACATAACTAATGTCGTCATCGTAACCAAATGCAAGGACAACTTCTACATATAAGAAGATAAGTTACCTGCCAAATCTCCTTCGGTTAAGTCTTTAAATCTGATCAAGTATAACCAAAGTCAGTAACATCCCAAAAAGGATATGCATCATAATCATTATATTTTTGGTAACAAATGTAGCTAGAACATGTAAATTGGCCATTGGGACCTCACCATGGAACATTAAAATACAAGTAGAAAGACATGATATAATATTTCCTGACCTTTAGAAGACATGAACCCCCTCTGATTGAAAGTTCTGGAGTTTAAGAAAGCTATGACGATAAGTCATTACTTTGAAGATGTTGTCGTATATATCTGTTTCTTCAACTGTATCTGTCTCAAGACAATATGCCACAAGTTTGTCTTTCTTTTCATCATAGACAATCAATATACTTGTATCGTTTAAGCCATCAATGAGACACGAAGGAAGCCACTTGTCTGCACGAGTTATTGTATTATATTTAATCTCCAACTCCTTATGCCAAGAGTTCTTGATCACGTGTTCTCTCGTCATCCAAACTGTAAATCTTTCATAAGACCAAGAAAATCGACTAACACAACCCTTTAAGACTCCAAAAATGAGAAAATCTCCCGTTGTCATCGAGGGGTGGGACCAAATAAATGGAATTTTTCATTATCCAAATCAAACACATAAAGAATATCACTATCCACCCAATGAACACATCCATTTAATAATAGTCCATCCATCACATGTTCATGCCTCTTAACATAGTCAGGGCCTTGGCCAAGGGTTCTCTATTGGATAAAAAAGTGTAGATTGGCAGGGACACCTCAACCCTGTGTACCATAATGGTACCCATCAACCCTACCCATCAAAGGTTTGATGCTTGTGAAATACCTCCACCCAATACCCAGCCATTGTTAGTAAATTTAGTACACTTGAGGGATCAATTCACACCTGGTAATGGGCTTGGAGGTATGGAGTATACACCCATTTGGTCACTGAATCCCCTGACTCAATAGTGGTTATGTATTGAATCTGCTGATAGCATGATTCTGCTGATTGTTGTTACCACTGCAAGTGTTAACGTTACCACTGCAAGGGTTGTTGTTACCACTGCAAGTGTTAACGTTACCACTGCAAGGGTTATTGTTACCACTGCAAGGGTAACTGTTTCCACTGATAACCACAGATCCTATAATTATGGAAATTATTATGTTATCATTAATGGGCTGTTAATTATACATAATACCATGGGCTAGGGTTTGAGTATTCTCTATTATAAATAGAGATCACATCATTATGCATGAAAAGAAGTTATCATACGATATACTAAACACAAAACCCTAAACACTTCTATACGCATCTGGTTCTTGGTTTGTGCCTAAAACAAGAACATCACTTGGTCTTATCCCATAGAGATATTCGTGTAACCCAGGCATAGGGTCGAATAGTTTCTATTGGAAAGTGATACCACGATTTCAAGTGAATATCCGGTACCTTTATTGATTATCTTAACCCTAATCTGGAACTGTTTTGCAGCTAAACAACCAACAATCAATAGAAACTATTAAGTGATAATCAATGGCTGCTGCTATGAGACAAATGGCTGCTAACTTTTCCAAGTTGGAAAAGTTTGAAGGTGTTGATTTCAGAAGATGGCAAAAGAAGATGCACTTCTTATTGTCAAGTATGAATGTGGTGTATGTTCTCACGACTGAGATTCCAGAAGATCATGGAGATGATGCTACTATGGATCAGATGAGGGCAAGGAGCAAGTGGGAGAATGATGACTACATATGCAGAGGTTTAATTCTCAATGGTATGTCTGATTCTCTATTTGATATTTATCAGAATGTTGAAACTTCTCAAGAACTATGGGATTCCTTGGAAGCCAAGTATATGGCTGAGGATGCATCAAGTAAGAAGTTCCTTGTAAGTAATTTTAACAATTACAAAATGGTTGATTCTAGACCTGTCATGGAACAATACAATGAACTTCTTAGTATACTTGGTCGATTCACACAACACAAGATGAACATGGATGAGGCTATTTCAGTCTCTTGTATCATCGATAAACTACCTCCTTCTTGGAAAGAATTCAAACATATGCTTAAGCATAAGAAGGAGGAGTTAACTCTTGTTGAGTTGGGCAGTCACTTGCGCATTGAGGATTCACTCAAAGCTCAAGACATTGACAAGCTAAAGAGTAGCACTGCTACTGGTCCATCAGTTGTCAATATGGTGGAGCATAACAACTCCTCCAGGAACAATGACAACAAGGGCAAGCGTAAGCATCAAGATAACCCCAAATCTGATCTTAACAAGAAACCTAAAGTGACTTGTTGGAAGTGTGGGAAACCTGGACACTTCAGGAAAGATTGCAAGGGTGGTAAAGTTGGAAACAAATCCAATGGATCAGGCACAAGTGGAGGGAATGGTAACACCAATTCTCTGAAAGGTCAGAATGTGTTTAATAAGTCTTTTAAGATTTATTATGTTACATATATATCTGACATTTACTTTGTGCAGGATGATGATGTTGCTTGGTGGGTTGACTCTGGAGCTACAATTCATGTGTGTAAAGATAGAAGCTGGTTCAAGACCTACAAGTCAATGAATGATGGTTCTATTCTTCACATGGGAAATGAGTCAACTGCCCTGGTGCATGGAAAAGGATGTGTTGAGTTGAAGTTTAGTTCTGGAAAGAGTGTTTCTTTATTTAATGTTTTACATGTTCCTGATATTAGAAAGAATTTGGTTTCTAGTAGTGTTTTGAATAATTGTGGTTATAAACAGGTTATTGAATCTGATAAGTTTGTTTTATCTAAAAATGGTGTGTTTATTGGTTTTGGTTATTTGTGTAATCAAATGTTCAGACTTAATATTGTTCATGATAATATTGATTCTGCTTTTATATCTACATCTAAACTTTATGATTCAAACCTTTGGCATGCAAGACTTGGCCATGTACATTTTAAAAGAATGCAAGATATGTCTAAGGATGGGTTAATTCCAGCCTTTGATGTGAACACTGAAAAGTGTAAAACTTGTATGTTGAACAAGATAACTAAGAAACCTTTTCAAGGAGTAAAACGTGAAACTAAAGTTTTGGAGTTAATTCACAGTGACCTTTGTGATTTACATGCAACTCCCTCTTTGGGGAATAAAAAATACTTTGTAACATTTATTGATGATGCTTCAAGGTTTTGTCATGTTTATTTATTACATTCTAAAAATGAAGCATTAGATAAATTTAAAGTATTTAAAACTGAAGTTGAATTGCAACAAAGTTCCCTGATCAAAAGATTAAGGACTGATAGGGGAGGTGAGTACATGGATACTCTGTATTTTCAGTCTGTTGGTATAATCCATGAAACGACTGCCCCTTATACTCCTCAGCAAAATGGTATTTCTGAAAGGAAAAACAGGGTGCTGAAGGAGATGGTTAATTCCATGTTGTCCTATTCAGGGCTGAGTCAAGGATTCTGGGGTGAAGCTATGTTAACAGCTTGCTATTTATTAAATAGAGTTCCCAACAAAAGGAACAAAGTTACCCCTTATGAACTTTGGACTAAAAAGAAACCTAACCTTAATTATCTTAGGATATGGGGTTGTAGGGCTGTTGTAAGACTCCCTGATCCAAAGCATAAAACTTTGGGTGAAAGAGGCATTGAATGTATCTTTGTTGGATATGCTGAGCATTCCAAGGCATATAGGTTTTATGTTATAGAACTTAATGAGTCTGTTTCAATTAACTCAATAATTGAATCAAGGGATGCAATCTTTGATGAGAATAGATTCTCATCTATCCCTAGACCAAGTCAAAGGATTCCAAATGGAACCAATGACAATGGTGTTTCAGAGGTTCCTACTGATGAGGTTCCTACTGATGAGGTTCCTGCTGATGAGGTTCCTACTGAGGTTGTGGAACAACAACCTGAACCTGAGCTCAGAAGGAGCAATAGGGTGAGGACTCCAAAGTCATTTGGACCTGAGTTTCAATTATACTTAATTGAAGGTACAAGGAGTGAGGTCTCTGACCAATACTCTTATTGCTTCATTGTGGAGGATGATCCCAAAACATTTGAAGAAGCAATGAAGTCCCAGGATGTTGCTTTCTGGAAAGAAGCAATTAATGATGAGATGGACTCCATCATGGGCAATAACACTTATGTGTTGACTGATCTACCACCTGGTTGCAAACCTTTAGGGAGCAAATGGATTTTCAAAAAGAAAATGAAGGTAGATGGAACTGTTGAAAAGTTTAAGGCAAGATTAGTTATTCAAGGCTTTAAACAAAAGTCAGGAATAGACTACTTTGATACTTATGCTCCAGTGGCACGTATCAGTACCATAAGATTGCTAATTGCTTTGGCATCAATTCACAATCTGATTATTCATCAGATGGATGTGAAGACAGCTTTCTTGAATGGTGATTTAGATGAGGAGGTTTACATGAACCAACCTCAGGGCTTCATCATGCCTGGCAATGAAAACAAGGTGTGTAAACTGATTAAGTCTCTTTATGGACTAAAACAGGCACCTAAGCAATGGCATCAAAAGTTTGATGAAGTGGTTTTGTCTAGTGGTTATTTACTTAATCAAGCTGACAAATGTGTATATAGCAAATTTGATGAATCTGGTAAAGGAGTCATCATTTGTCTATATGTTGATGACATGTTGATCTTTGGCACTGACCAAAATCAAGTTGATCTTACAAAAGAATTTTTGTCATCAAAGTTCTCCATGAAGGATATGGGGGAGGCAGATGTTATCCTTGGCATTAGGATTAAACATGAAAGTAACAAAATTTCTATATCTCAGTCTCATTACATTGAGAAGGTGTTAAAGAAATTTAATTACTTTGATTGTACTCCAGTGAGTACTCCTATGGATACAAGTGAGAAGCTAATGCCTAATACTGGCAAAGCTATATCTCAACTTGAGTATTCTAGGGTGATTGGCTGCTTGATGTATGCCATGACATGTACTAGGCCTGATATTGCTTTTGCTGTGGGTAAATTGAGCAGGTATACTAGTAATCCTAGTGCTCATCATTGGCAAGCAATTCAGAGGGTCTTTAAGTATTTGAAGAGAACTATGGATTATAGTCTCTCATATACTGGTTATCCTTCAGTATTAGAAGGATACACTGATGCAAGTTGGATCAGTAACACTGAAGACAATTCGTCTACTAGTGGCTGGGTATTCTTACTTGGTGGAGGTGCAATTTCTTGGGCATCCAAGAAACAAACTTGCATTACCAGTTCAACCATGGAATCTGAATTTGTGGCTTTAGCTGCTGCTGGCAAAGAAGCTGAATGGTTGAAAAACTTGCTTCTTGAGATTCCATTGTGGTCTAAACCTATAGCACCTATTTCTATCCGTTGTGATAGTGCTGCTACATTGGCAAAGGCTTATAGCCAGATGTACAATGGGAAGTCTAGACACTTAGGTGTTAGGCATAGCATGATTCGTGAGCTTATCATGAATGGGGTGATATCTATAGTGTTTGTTAAATCTCAACAAAACTTAGCTGATCACTTGACGAAGGGTTTGGCTAGAGA
This sequence comes from Artemisia argyi, assembly GCA_030686995.1. Lineage (NCBI taxonomy): Eukaryota > Viridiplantae > Streptophyta > Magnoliopsida > Asterales > Asteraceae > Artemisia > Artemisia argyi. The sequence goes on along the minus strand of CM060702.1, from coordinate 207,468,867 downwards.
CTTGGTTTTGAAGTCTGCTAAAGGGATGGGTTTAAGTCCAACTAGTCACTGAATGCAAGGATACCCAACTCCCTTCTAAGGAAACTTGGAAGCTGAGTTCAATGTGGAAAGCTGATCATTTAGTGGACTGAAGCACATGTATCACAAACATCCCAAGGTTGTGCTTGTTACCTGCTGAAAGGAGGATGAAGTCTTCACTTCTTAATGGTTAATTTTCTTTGAAAAAGTGCTAAGCAGGAGCATGAATTAAAGATGAACCACCTATGTAAATGTTGAAGTTTTGCCGCTTCAGGAAGCTTTGGACTTTTAGCTTTTACAACATTTATGAATTGGATATGGACACATGGCTTATATAGTGTCAGGAGTATTTTAGTGTTTGAAAACTTGTGTGTATTTATCATCAGGTATTCAAATGGGTTGAAGGGTTCAATTCTTAGAACACCCCGATTCTCGAATATTTGAAAGTATATGTACTAATGTGGAAATTCAATCCTCAGGATATTTTCATTTATGCACTTGTTTTGGTTTGTGTTTGAATTTTCATGCAAAGGTAGTGAACTAAATTTGGGGAGGATTGTTAGTAAATTTAGTACACTTGAGGGATCAATTCACACCTGGTAATGGGCTTGGAGGTATGGAGTATACACCCATTTGGTCACTGAATCCCCTGACTCAATAGTGGTTATGTATTGAATCTGCTGATAGCATGATTCTGCTGATTGTTGTTACCACTGCAAGTGTTAACGTTACCACTGCAAGGGTTGTTGTTACCACTGCAAGTGTTAACGTTACCACTGCAAGGGTTATTGTTACCACTGCAAGGGTAACTGTTTCCACTGATAACCACAGATCCTATAATTATGGAAATTATTATGTTATCATTAATGGGCTGTTAATTATACATAATACCATGGGCTAGGGTTTGAGTATTCTCTATTATAAATAGAGATCACATCATTATGCATGAAAAGAAGTTATCATACGATATACTAAACACAAAACCCTAAACACTTCTATACGCATCTGGTTCTTGGTTTGTGCCTAAAACAAGAACATCACTTGGTCTTATCCCATAGAGATATTCGTGTAACCCAGGCATAGGGTCGAATAGTTTCTATTGGAAAGTGATACCACGATTTCAAGTGAATATCCGGTACCTTTATTGATTATCTTAACCCTAATCTGGAACTGTTTTGCAGCTAAACAACCAACAGCCATGCTTGCGGAACGGAATCGAACTCGCGTCCTTTAGTTGGATCAAGACATCACATGGTTGGACCCAGGCTTCTAAGGTAGCTGGTTGATATCATTAGAGCTTGTGGTCCCCATGTGAGGACTTCCGGTTGGTCACCCAACCCGGTACTACTCTCACCTAGGCTCGCTTAACTTAATAAGCTTCACCCAGTAGACCACAAAGCCCCATGATTTCAACTACTCACAAGGGTTCTCCATTGATTTGTGCCAAGTGTGTAAACCTCGACTTCAACTAGATTTGGATGTCTAAATCTTCCAAACATCCTTATTACTTTATATTCATCCTTTCTTGAAACTCCAAAACCATATCTTACTTCACAGTACGTATCGGTGTGAAAATTTTGTTTTGGGAGCATCATATATTCTCTTGTGATTGGATTGCATATGTAAGTGTTATCACCTTTACGACCACCATATTCCCACAAACAAATCAAATCATTAACTGAGCCTACTAAGACTTTTGTGGTGTATGGGAAATGATTTGCACCATTAAGATCAATATTCATGACTAGGTCGCGGAGCATACGGTGGTGATCAGGTTCGTCTTCTGTCTCTACAAACTTTAAAAATCCTGTTTTACCATCACAGAGTACATTTTGATGTGATAAATGATGAATCATAAGGCCCTCACGTGATCTTGAAAGATGAAGATCAACAAAGTAAGAATCCAAAATCAAATTATGCCAATCCTTGCATACGCACTTGCAGTGGATAACTGTCTTGACTGGAAGTCTGCGATAAAATGTTGTACATGACATTTTCAGGTAAGTATCCAATGCTTGGACGATGACGACAAGACTTCTTCTACAGGTGGTCAAATAAGTAACCAGTATTAGGGGTGACAAAATGGATTGTTTGTTAAAAAGCCCTTTCATATGAATAATAATTATATTTTAAAAACAACCACTCAGGAGTGGTCTAGTAGCATAAGACGTGTTACTACAATAACAGTACCCAACCCCGTCGGAGCAGGCATGAGGAGGTAGGATGTAGACAATCACACCCCTACCCAAAAGTAAATGGACTGCTTCCAAAAAAACGTATGGCATAAGTGTGTTAGGTGCATATGTGAACAAAATATATAGCGTATGTAGAGGGACGGAATCAGGGGGTTCCTACGGGTGCCCGGGTCCCTTATGGATTTTCTTGATGTAGTGTTAATTTTTGAAAAAAACATCAATTTTTTCAAAATGCATCCTAAATGCACCCGGTCCATCAAAATGTGTTTTTATATTATGGTTCCAAAAAAATTGTGCACCCGATCATATCTGGTCCTGGTTCATCTCTGCGTATGTATGTGTGTATTTTTTTGTGTGTGAGAGGATAAAAACTAGTTGCATATGATAAGTTAAAAGCATACATAAGTAAAAGCGCAAACTACCATAGAACATAAAAAATAAATAAATAAATAAATAAATAAATAAAGCATACTCCCTCCGTCCTATAACTATTATCCAGTGTGACTTTTAAAGTTTTTATTGTGTACCTAGTTTGAACATGATACCGGCCTCTTATGAGTTGTGAGGAAATCATGTGCCTGGCCACTAGGCTACCATATATAATGGTGGTTAAGTATAAAAATAATATATCTACCAAATACTAGTTAAAAAGATATAAACCAAACAGAAGGTGAAATGATACATTAACAAAAAAGTTTACTATAACATTTGATTACAAATAGACAAATAGACATAAGCCTTGAAGTGTAGTAAATCAGCAAGAGAATAAATACCTGATGACGCCGGAGCCAGCGACGTTTGGCGGTGACTGGCGGCATGTGACGGTTAACTATAAAAATATAGTTATATTATTTTCATTTCAAGGGGCCTTTTGGTTACTTGACTAATCAGGAATGGTACATGACAAAAGTAATAATTAAAAAAATAAATAATAATTGAAAAAAACAAGACAAAGTTACCAATTTTACAAATATTTTTAATCAAATATTTCATTTTTGTTTAGAAAGCTAAACTACCCATGAAACTAGTAAGATCTTGTTATTTTCTTTTTTAAGACGCAGCCAATTATTTTCTTTTAAATCGCAAAACCTTAAACTTTAAGAGCACAACCAATCTTTATTCAAACTCTCTTTACCTGTAGAGAATTTGTCAATTATGTAATGACCGAAGTCTAGCTCATGACGACCTAGTTGAACTGAGAGCTGGTTTTTAGAAAACTAACAAGGTTTATCTTTCTAATTCTTTTTAAATGGCAAGAACTTGCTATTAAATAAAAAAAAAAAAAAAAAAAAAAAAAAAAAAAAAAAAAAACTTTGCTATTTTCATGGGTAGTTTGACGTTTTGGTTAAAAATTGAGTGTTTGATGAAATATTTTATAAAATTGGTTTATTTTTATCATTTTACCTAAAATTATTAATTATTATTATTTTTTTAATGTAAAAGTCAATATCAATAAAAGAAGCTGTTCATAAGGAACAAACCAAAAAAAAAAAATGTTTTGTTCATTAAACAAAAGTAATGCAAGCTTATTTTGACTTTCTTTAATCAAATATGATGTAGTCTTGATATATTTGAAACAAGTAATTTTGAGATGGTTTTATACATAAGCAGATAAGCTTACGTACATGACAAGTAAATGTACGCTTTTCTTTTTTCTAAAAGAAAATATTTATTTCGTAAATTTCTTACCTATAAAAGAAAATTGTATCACGTCAAGTGTTTTTTCATGTAATCTGTGATACAGAGCACATGGTACAACTCGTTAAATATGCTCGCGAGTCCACCGTGACCTTCGCCGTGGCTCGTTGCCACACCGCGACCCTTCATCGTTGCTCGCCACTTTGTGGCTAATGTGTCAGATGTCTTCGTTGTACAATGTTTTAAAATATTAACGTTGGCCTTAAAAAAAAAAAAAAAAAAAAAAAAAAAAAAAACACCTCATATTTACACACTATAAATAAACATAACACATTTCAATCAAATAAACATAACTACTTTCATTTCAAAATACTTACACAAAAAAAGATAAAAAAAACATGAGTGGATCATTTTGTTCCGGTGTTAGTGACTTTGAAGAGATAACGGAAATAGAGATGATTATCCAAGAGTTTGTGTACGAGCAATCGTTGCAAAATCAAGAAGCCGGTCATTCACAACGTCGTAGATACATCCGCTGTGAACGTGAAGTTGCTGAAGCACGTCTAATGGCCGACTATTTTGGTGACGAATCAAAATATTTGGAGGATAACTTTAGGCATTGTTATCATATGAGCCGTAAACTATTTTTAAAAATAGTAGAAAGTATTGAAACGTATATTCAAACTCATCATCCTCTTCCCATGCATTTTGATTTCTTAGAGCCTGACCAAATGCTGCGAATGTAATGAGTTTTAGTATGATTATTAAATGCACATGTGCCCTACGCCAATTGGCTTACGGGATATCACCTGATTTATTAGATGAGTATTTACAAATATGTGAATACTGTGCACGCGATTGTCTAGATTTTTTTTACTATATGCATAATCCAGTTGTTTGCTAAGGAGTTTTTAAGAACTCCAGATGAGAATGACATTCGCAACTTATACCACTCACATAACATGGTTTATAAAATACCGGGAATGTTGGAAGCATCGATTGTATGCATTGGGAATGGAAGAATTGTCCTAAAGAATGGCAAGGCCAATTTCATAGAGGTGAAAAAAAGTATCCAACTATAATGCTTGAAGCCGTTGCTTCATACGACTTGTGGATTTGGCATGCATTTTTTATGGTCGCAGGTGCGAATAACGATATTACCGTTTTGAATAATTCTCCGTTATTCGACAACCTGCTTGATGACATCGGTCCTGAGGTTCCGTTTGAATATACCGACGTAAATTTAACCATGGGTATTATCTAGCTGACGGAATTTACCCATAGTGGGCATCTTTTGTCAAATCATTCACGGTTGCAAGTAACCCAAAAAATGCCGCATGAAAAGCGAAACAAGAAAGAGCTCGAAAAGATATTGAAAGAGCTTTTCAGTGTCCTCCAAGGACGTTGATATATTATTGCTCCACCGGCGCGTGCATTTACTGTGGGTAAGTTACGGAGAATCATGTACTCGTGCATCATAATGCATAACATGATTTTGAAAGATCAAAAATTTGTGATATCCGAAGCTAGCGAAATGTATATTCCACCGCAACCAAATTTACAACAGACATGGATTGAACGTTGCTCAGTGCAAAGGAAAAAAAACCAAAGAACTACACGATAAACGCACACACACAAGGCTTCAACGATGTCTCATCGAGTATGTTTGGCAACATCAATGGGAACAAATTCAACAACAGAATAGGAATAATTAGTTTCGTTATAATTTGATGTATTTTTTTCGTATCGTATTTTTTCGTTATGTTATTTTTAGTTGTGTGTAATATTTATTGTGTTGTATTTTATTTTAATTATTAATGAAATGAATTTAGTTTCACTAGTACAAAACTGGGATTTCGTCACACATGTTATTTTTCGAACGGCCACACGGTAACTTTTTTATGTGATTAAATGTACCAGAATAAAATAAACAACCACACTTGATCCGACTTGTGTGACCATTTCGTCTTTCCAACTGCGGCTACAGTCACACATTCAAATTTTTTCATGACTAGAGGTATCTTGTAATTTTTTTTTTTTTTTTTTTTTTTTTTTTTTTTTTTTTTGATTATTTAGTAACATACAATTTGGGACGTGTGACGGATACAAATAAGTTTGAAACATTAGTCACATTATATATATACGTATGTGACAAATATATGTCAAACAATTGAACAGTGTGACCAAAATCCATATATGGTCACATGAAGTAATTGTGTATGTGGCTAAATCATATACTCAAGTTTGTCACAAATTATTTAAAAGTGACTAAATCATATAGTCAAGTCTGTCACACATTGTTTAAAAGTGACTAAATCATATACATCTACAGCATTTAGTTTTTCCCAAAATAAAATTTCCTTCTTCTCAACTTTTCACAAGCCCCGCCTAAATTTTTCCCCAAAATCAAATTGCCCTCCTTCCCAAATTCCCAAATATTTCATTAACCATCCCAAATATCCCTCTCAACTTTTCACATAGATGTGGTCATCTTCTTCTACCACACTCGCACAGCTGGCACCACCACCACCACACTCACATATGTTCTATCACACCAGGTCTCGACCTTCTTCTTCTTCACCTTCACCCTTAGAAACACACACATGAAACAAAACCAATGATCTTCTACATCCCCTAATCCCAAATCAAAATGACGATTGATGATCAAAAAAAACTTTCATCAGCATCAGTTATTCAGAAAATTGCATCCATTTAGTTGTACAGAAATCACTTCTGTAACTTTATCATTGTGATACATTTTTGAGTCTTTTCATTCTTACCTTATTTAATTTCAATAGGTTTTCAGTTTTGGATTTGACCAATTTTTTGGTCCAACTTTTTTTACAGGCACTTCAATTTTTGGCTTTATATATGAGTGTAAAAGATGGTATCCCTCCTAAAGAAGTCCTTGATGATCTCTGCAGGTATCTTTCTTTTTTATTTTCTTATATTATTTCTGAAGATGGGTTTGGAATTATGATTCAGGGGTGTTTGCTATTCAGAATTTTGTAAAATTTCGATTAAATTGGAAATAAGTTGTCAAGTTGAATTTGAAAATGAGGATTCATATCGTTGACTTTTGAAAGTCAAAGTCGTAGTTGCAGGATAGTAACATAAGCAATTGACTGTTTAGCTTTTTAAATTTATTGTAAGAATAGGTTAATTAATGCATAAACTTTACGAATATTATGGACCACACCGAGTTTTAGACAACGAAAGTTGAAAAATTAGCTACAAGATGATGACATAAGCAATTGACTGTGTTACGTTTGATATTTATAATAATCTCTTAACATATGTTGGTGTGAATGTGTGATGACTGTCGAAAGTTGCTATGTTTTAAAACTTGATCGTGCTGAACGATATCAGCGAGATTTAAAAAGTTGAATTGGATTACTACGCAAAATGCTTTTACTCCTTCACTGTTTGTTACTTTTTAAAGATATTATATTAAATACTGATTAATGTAACTGGGGTGAGGGAAATGATGAAACATCGCTGTTACATTGGCCTCATGGTCTAGATGCTATGCATAATAATTGTCAACTCGCAGACATCTTAGATGACTGAATCAAACTGTCATAGACATTTAGTTCTCATTAAATTAATGTTTTTTGAAAAGCATCTAATGTTATTGAGAAGCATCTTGTAGCTTCCAAAGGTGTAACTTATCTTTGTTACTTCCTAAGAGTACCATGTAAAGTATTCCAAATGCTTTGATACCTCTAATTTGATCATTGGATACAGGATGGAGATCTGGGAACTATTTCACTTGGGATATTGTACACATCTTTCACGATTTCTTTGTTGTTTGCTTCCGTTGTGGTTAGAAAGCTTGGATCAAAGAATGCTTTGCTGCTTGGTACTACAGGTTATTGGCTGTACATAGCTGCAAATTTGATACCATCATGGTAATTAAGATACTTGCAACTTATTATATCAAAAACACAACAATGTTAGCTGTTACAGATTATTAAAAAAATACTACGGAGTATTCATGATTGTTAAATGGCGGAAGAATAAAAAAGATTGTTCTTCTTGTATTACAAGTGTATATCTTCTATCAATTTGGAATTTTAATCTGGATTCTTTCATTTTCCTTGCTTATAGGTATACGTTGGTGCTAGCTTCTTTGTACCTTGGGTTTGGTGTCGCTATTTTATGGGTTGGGGAGGTACGTATCTTCAGTTCTTTACTAATCAAATGTTCATGTATCAAAATTCTATCAGTGTATATTTATTGACTATGTCTATGTGTATCAGGGGACATACCTTACCTCCACTACTCGGAAGTCAAGCAAATGATCATAAACTACATGAAGGAACTGTAATTGGTCACTTCAATGGAGAGTTTTGGGGAATTTTTGCTACTCACCAGGTGTAGTTTACCTTTTCACTGAGCAAAGTTAACTATTCAGTGTTTTAGTTTCAACATTTGAGCATTATAGTAAATGTTATCAACAGATAAACTAATTTCTTTTTGTATCGAATTGTCAGCTTGTTGGAAATCTGTTGACTCTTTTTCTGTTGAAGGATGGAGAGGTAAGCATCTACATCTAAAAGTCTAATGTTCTTATACAAAATTGTAAGTAAAGTCTTTCGATTATCTTTGTTTTTACATAGAGTTATTACTAACCTACAAAACAAGGCTTAACTTAATTGAGTTGAGATATCGCCATTAAAAATGGAAATCGTTGTTATCAATAAACTTGTGTTTAAAATGTATAGCGCTGAACCTGGAAATCCTCATAACTATTACTACTTTATACTCTAATAAAAATATGAAGTTCCCTCTATATATGTGATGAGGCGAAAAATAAACCGTTTTTAAGGGGTCATTTAAGCCCGAATTTGAATTTATTTGATCAAATATTGCCCTAAATCGATCCTTTTGTCATTTTAGGTACTTTTAGAGTGAAATCTGGAAAAGGAAGCATTTTGGACGTTTTTAGAGCATAAAAGCGAAGAAAACGGCAAAGTCTTAATTTTCCTTGCTGGGAACAGTACCTGACAGCGTCACATGCTCCTTAATGACGGCGTCAAGAGTTATACAAGAGGTGGATGTGGACTATACACGTGATGATCCAGAAGAGTTTTGTGCATAGGAGATGACGGTGTTACCCAAGGCCGTCATGGTCCATGTATTAGTGACGGACCAGAAGAAATTTACACATGACGGCGTCAAAAGTGGATCTAGGTAATCCGATTTCAACATAGGCGGCGAGTTGACGGCGTCACATGTTTACACATGACGTCGTCACCCTGTATTATCTATATATAGTTTTCAAAATTTCATTCATTAGTGTGCAACTTTGAGGGAAAAACCCTAGGTCGAATTTTTCTAGCTTTTTCAAGGGTTTCAACCCTTTGAACATTTCATGTCAATTTGAGATAAGTACTCTTTCAATTCAATCAATATGTCTATGTGTTGTTTGAATATATCTTATGCTTGTCTTCAATTTAACATGCTCGGCTAGATTACTTTTGTGTTTGCTTAGATGTAGTGAAATCTAGATGTTAATTATGTGTTGATTGTTTGTTTATAGTTGTTACGGATGATTGTATTCGATGTTAGGCTTAAGAAAACTGGCAGACTTCCATTGGTAACATGCTTGAACGTCTTAAGAAACATGATCAGATGTGTACTATGATTTTTGGTTGTATTTAATGCGTAGGAGAATTCTAATGATCCCATGTTAGGAGCCTCTAACGGCTCGACATAGGAGTGAAGTAGGATCCTATAGAGTTAGGGAATATTGTACACGGCCCTACGATTAGTATTAAGGAATATGACCCGTCATCCATGCAATTGTAACAAACTATCAACCTGTAAAAGATATCTAGGGAGTAATGAAACCTAAGTAAACACAACTTTCACTATCATTGTTTACACCACATTAGTATAATTAGATTTATTTTCATTTCTGTCATTTTATTTTGATTACATTTTAGTTATTTGGGTTAGTTGGATAGCAACTAATTCCGCCCACTCTTTCATAACCCGAGATTTTAATTGCTTTTATAAAATCTAAAAAATACAAAAAGAATCATCCCTCACCTCTAGACCTAGTTTTTTAGGCTTTCTAATCCTAGCGACACTATTCCTGAGTTGAACGATCAATCTTACGGTACTTGTCACTATACTATACTACAACGATCAGGTATACTACCTGGTGGGGGTTGTAAGCTTCTCGAGATCCCTCGAGAGGTAAAGCCTGGTGCAATTCCCACGTATCAAGTTTTTGGCACCGCAGCCCGAGGAATAGTTATTGTCTAGGTTAGGATTTCTTTTTATTAGGTCTACTTGCTAGATTCCTTTCTAGTAAGATTTTATTTTTATTTTTAGGTTTTCTTTAGTCTATCTCATTTCTTCGTGTCTTGGTTCGTAACCTTTACCATCCGACATCATGGAACGTGGTAACATCTTTGAACCCATCAACCCACCACAACAAAACCACCTACAAAACCCACCACTAGCAAACCAACCTCTTAGGCCCTGAACCTTAGGAGAGTATTCCCGTCCTAGCCACCAAGGCTATCGAAACACTATTGAGCTCACTCAGGGAGCCAATGTGTCCCCCTTGCGATCTGACACCATCCGGTTGGTGCAAAGCGGATGTGCATTTCATGGACTTCGTTCCGAAGATCCTAATCAACATCTCAAGGATTTCCTTAAAATCGTAGATTCTATAGACCTTGATGTTACAACTAGAGAGTCGACCCGATTACACCTATTCCAATTCTCTCTACGTGATCAAGCTAGTCAATGGCTTGAACGTTTACCCGCGGGATCCATCACCTCATGGGATGATCTCACAACTCGTTTCCTTGCTCAATTTTTCCCACCGGGGAGAACTACCAAGCTTAAAAATGATATATTGATGTTCCAACAACGTCAAGGTGAAACTCTATATGAAGCATGGACTCGTTTCAAGGACTTACTCCAAAAAGTCCCTCATCATGGCATAGATCTTTGGCTCCAAGTCCAAATCTTCTATGACCATATCGATCTCTCCACAAGGTGAACCATTAACCAATCAGCCGGTGGCAAGCTACGTGATCTAAGTGCGGAAGAATCATGGGAACTCATAGAAGATCTTGCTCTCTATGACAACAAAAGTTGGAATGATCCCCGTGATTTGAACAAAACGGTCAAGACAATATCTTTGCATTCGAACAATTCTAGCACTCCCGACTGTAGGATCATGGAACTTGAAGAACAAGTCAAGTTTCTCATGAAATCTTACGAAGCTCCCAAGCCTTCAAGCCAAGTGAACAAAATCACTTCTTCATGCGAATTATGTAGTGGTCACCATGATACTCGTGATTGCGTGGAACTCCCCGGACAAGCTTTTGCGGATTACGCATCCTCGCGTACCGATGAAGCGGGAGACAAGTGGTACACTTTCAAACCCGAGCCAAACCCTTACGGTGATTCCTACAACCCTTCTTGAAAAAATCATCCGAACCTTAGGTGGAAACAAAACCAAAACAATTCTTCCAATCCAGCTAATCGCTACCAACCAAACGGTCCATCCGCTAACCGTACTTTCAACAACAATCCTTCTAACAACTATGGTAGTACCAATAATCTTGAAGGATTGATGTCCAAGTTCATGGCATCTCAAGAAGCTCGCATAGCTAAGTTTGAAACCGAATTCAATCAACAAAAAACGGAGATGACCAATAAGATTGACAACTTGTTGAAAGTCCTTAACAACCAAGTGCTAACTACACCTAGGAAGGTCACTAGGGACACTAATAGCGGAATCAAAATTAAGGACCCCTCATTATCCAAACACGTCCACTTTGTCAATGTTGTCACCATTAAGTCAATAGATAAGAATATAGAAGAAAGTGACAAGGATGAAGTTGGATTAGAAACCGAGACTAGTGATGAGATTAAGGAAGTTGAGGATACTAAGGAAGAAAAGTTAGAGGAATTAGAAAATGTAGAAGAGTATTTTGATAAGTTGCCCACCAAGAAAGAACGGGAATATTACAAGGATTTATTCGATGATCCCGAGACACCATATATCCTTGGCTCACCCCTTATTAAAGTAGGAGATCCCTCTAACATCAACATACCATGCAACATTGTGCATATGCATGTGTGGAAAGCTTATATCGATCTTAGGTCTCCTATAAACATCATGACTAGGACCTATTATAAATGGGTAATGAAGAAGCAACTTAGGTATAGGATGATGCCCAACACGAATTGGATGAGCAACTTTGTAGGAAGAGTGAAAGGATTACATGTCTTTGTAGGAAACTTCACTTATGTTACCGACTTTGTGATAGTGGAGGATACTCATCCGGTAATAGGTGATTGCCTATGTCAAGTAGTGTTTGGAAAACCATTTGTTGAGGCCTCTAAGATGAGTTATGACCCGACCTTAGGGATAGTTAGATTCAAGGAAGAGAATAATGAGATTGCTTACCAAATGCCCTATAAGATTGAACAATACCGCCTTCTATCAAACATAGAAAAAGAACACAAGCAAGCAGTTTACTATAGGAATGATGAGAATAGACGTAGAGGGGTAGATTATGTCATGAATAGAATACTTGGTTTCTACAAGGAATGTTTGCAACTAGGTCCGGAATACAAAACTAAGATTAGGGATGACCTAGAGAATGAGACCAACGATGAGGTCACGTAATTGCCCATGACCTTGAGTCTAGCTACAAGACTCGTAAAATAAAGAAAAGCGCTTCTTGGGAGGCAACCCATGTTTTGTGTGATTTTTAATTGTTTGATTGTTATTTGCTTCCGTATGCATGCTTTATTTCTATTGTTGGTAGATCATGTTTCAAACTAAAATTGTGAAATGCTTTATTTTGTTGTTTAACTTCGTCTTAACTTCATATAAAGGTATTTTGCAAAAGATAAGTGTAAGGGGAAACCCCAAATTTGTTTTTAAGAACGAAATTGATCTTGATTCTCCACCATATTAAATGAGCATGTGTATTAGTATTTGTTAGAGTCAAATGCTTGTATCAAGTCATAATGATGTTTTGCAGGATTTTCCAGGAAATAGGACATAAGTTTTTCCAGGAAATTTTCCGAAAACTTAACGTAAAGATTTCTGCAGGTCACTTCTGAAGGCGTCATGTGTAAAATTCTGGAAATTTTGCGAGTTTTGTTTTTCTAACGGAGTCTTAAAGTTTTTGTTAATTCTTTAGTTTTATAAAGTCCATGAAATCTGCAAACATTCATTCCACAAGCATTATATCTTAATTTGTTTTCTAGGACTTTTTAGTATATATAGATTGCCGCCGATTTTACGCGAGGTTGCCTTGTTTGTTTTCTCAGGTTTAACAGGTTATGTATGACAAGAAGATGATTTATTTTTCTGGAAGGGAAGCTTTGAATGTTCATTTTCTTGGAGGAAGATCTAACCTTGTTACCACACTATCCACACCGAACAAATTAGGGGAGTATTTGCATTCATTCTTTTACCTATTTCACTTTTACATTCTTTAATTGAACATTGGGGACAATGTTCATCCTAAGTGTAAGGGGAGGGTAAATGATGATACCTTATAGGATACCATTGCACTTGAGTTTATTTGTTTGATGGTAGGTGTGTAATAAAACTAAGAGAAATACTTGTTAGTGTAATTTTAGCGCCAAATTTAAAATTGTATACAACATTTAGGAGTGAAACTTTAGCCTTTGCAAGCGTCTCATGGATATGAGTTGTATGACTAGCACAAAACCGTACCATTCAAAAAAAATTTCCACCCAAATATGTGAGGTTCGCCTTTAGATTTAATAGAAAAAGCATTTACTATTAGTGCTTATGAGTGTACCGGTAGCATTTAGATTCTAGAACTTGCGTTAGTGATGCATCCCGAGACCGCTAGTGAGACTACATTCGTGTAGTAGGATTTACTACATGATAAGAGGCATTAGGATCACCATTGTGTTAAACCCGTATCATAATTACTTGACCATTTAAGTCATATTACTTGGCTAGTAAAGTCAATTAATTCTTCCCACACCTTAGCGTTGTACTCATTTTTAGTACACGAAACCCCTAGTACACCCCTCTGAGCCTATCTTTTCGTTTCTAACTTTAAGCATCTTACTTAAAGGAAGAATTTGTTACAACCCACCCAAATGTGCAACCAAATCGCCTTAGCCTTCCGTGTATGCACTTATCTTTAGTGCATTATTGTTACATGTTTAAACCCTTAGTTAATTATCTAATTGATTACATGTTGCTAAGTTGAGTCATATCTTGTACATATTGTTTTGGGATGATTGGGACTCATGGGTAAAATACTTGTGTTATGGAGTAATGGGGAAGAACATCATATATTACCCCCCATATGTGTGTTAATCTTTAAAAGTACTCCAAGTGTTTTGATTATCTTGACTCGAGTCATTAGATTAGTTTATTGTAAAGTATGTAAAAATTCAAGTGTAAGGGGAATGTACATTCCCTATGATGTATTATTTTGGATGGTAACGCAAGAATGTATGCAAAAAAAAATCGAAAAAATTAAGAAAAAGAAAAAAAAAATAGAAAAAGACAAGAGAAAAAAACATACGGACTACCATCCAGTTTCATTCTATGTTTGTTTTATGTTTTTGTTATTTTTGATTTAATAGCTTAAGTCGAGTCTAGTCTTAGCTTAGCAGCGCCATATTGTACATGTAATTAACCAAGATGATTAACTCGTCACCAGTAAATATTGCCTTTATCCAACAAAACCGTGTATTCCATATCCCTACACTTAACGTTATAACCCTTTGAAAGACCTCTTTGATAGTTTATCCTAGGTGCTTTTGCCAAGTGGTGGAGGTTTGATCCTTTCCCAAGCCTATGGTAATCTATTTTGCTATGACAGGTAGTGAGAGATGTTTTCCATTTCCATATTGTGATATATACTTTATTACACCCGAGAGATGTGAGTATCTAAACACTATTTGTGAGGTGCTAGTGTATGACCTCCGTGCTTGTCTTTGGTCTTTAGTGGAACGATTATTTGTTGTAATTACTTTTATATTAGCGTTAAATGACCCCTAACTTGTATTTCGAATAGAATAAAAGCACATTTGCTTGAGGACAAGCAAATCTCAAGTGTAAGGGTATTTGATAAGGCGAAAAATGAACCGTTTTAAGGGGTTATTTAAGCCCGAATTCGAATTTATTTGATCAAATATTGCCCTAAATCGTTACTTTTGTCATTTTAGGTACTTTTGGAGTGAAATCTGGAAAAGGAAGCATTTTGGACTTTTTTGGAGCATAAAAGTGAAGAAAACGGCAAAGTCTTAATTTTCCTTGCTGGGAACAGTACCTGACGGCGTCACATGCTCCTTAATGACGGTGTCAAGAGTTATACAAGAGGTGGATGTGGACTATACATGTGATGATCCAGAAGAGTTTTGTGCATAGGAGATGACGGTGTTACCCAAGGCCGTCATGGTCCATGTATTAGTGACGGACCAGAAGAAATTTACACATGACGGCGTCAAAAGTGGATCTAGGTAATCCGATTTCAACATAGGCGGCGAGTTGACGGCCTCACATGTTTACACATGACGTCGTCACCCTGTATTATCTATATATAGATTTCCAAATTTCATTCATTAGTGTGCAACTTTGAGGGAAAAACCATAGGTCAAATTTTTCTAGCTTTTTCAAGGGTTTCAACCCTTTGAACATTTCATGTCAATTTGAGATAAGTACTCTTTCAATTCAATCAATATGTCTATGTGTTGCTTGAATATATCTTATGCTTGTCTTCAATTTAACATGCTCGGCTAGATTACTTTTGTGTTTGCTTAGATGTAGTGAAACATAGATGTTAATTATGGGTTGATTGTTTGTTTATAGTTGTTACGGATGATTGTATTCGATGTTAGGCTTAAGAAAACTGGCAGACTTCCATTGGTAACGTGCTTGAACGTCTTAAGAAACATGATCGGAGGTGTACTATGATTTTTGGTTGTATTTAATGCGTAGGAGAATTCTAATGATCCCATGTTAGGAGCTTCTAACGGCTCGACATAGGAGTGAAGTAGGATCCTACAGAGTTAGGGAATATTGTACACAGCCCTACGACTAGTATTAAGGAATATGACCCGTCATCCATGCAATTGTAACAAACTATCAACCTGTAAAAGATATCTAGGGAGTAATGAAACCTAAGTAAACACAACTTTCCCTATCATTGTTTACACCACATTAGTATAATTAGATTTATTTTCATTTCTGTCATTTTATTTTGATTGAATTTTAGTTATTTGGGTTAGTTACCTAGCAACTAATTTCGCCCACTCTTCCAAAACCCGAGATTTTATTTGCTTTTATAAAATATAAAAAATACAAAAAAATCATCCCTTACCTCTAGACCTAGTTTTTTAGGCTTTCTAATCCTAGCGACACTATTCCTGAGTTGAACGATCAATCCCCCAATACTTGCCACTATACTATACTACAACGATCAGGTACACTGCCTGGTGGGGGTTGTAAGCTTCTCGAGATCCCTCAAGAGGTAAAGCCTGGTGCAATTCCCACGTATCAATATGTGAATTCAATCTTTATCTCATTATATAATATAAGAATATATGTTTAATATAATGACAAGGTAACACAGATTGGGTAACAAGATTCCATGACTAAGAAATACTTCAGACAATTGGTTTGGTCTTTGAGGCTCAAATATCAGAAAATGATAGAATTCTTGTGTACATTGATATGCAGTTTCATGATATAAATTTCTTTTAGCTCTATGCTGACACAACTTCTATTATAAGATGCATGTTCCAGAAATAAACTATTTGAATTTTAACATTTGTTTCTGATCTACAATTCTTCAATTTTTGCAGGAAGGAAGTACCTGTGGCACAACTTTACTTTTCACCATCTTTCTTTGTAGCATGACCATGGGAACCGTTCTAATGGCCTTCTTAAAGAAAAGGGATGGCGAAGTAGAGGGGGAGAGAGATTCGTCTCCCGGTTTCTATAATCTTCTTGTATCTTTATGGGAGCAAGTGGTAACTCCTTTGTGTGACACAAGGCTTTTATTGATTGTCCCACTTATAGCATTTTCTGGTCTACAACAAGCATTTGTCTGGTAAGGAATTCACCAACTTTTGGTGGTGGTAACCGTAATTATTTGTTTTATTCTTCTTCAGTTAAACATGGATTATATCCATCATTGTAGGGCTGAGTTTACAAAGTATTACGTTCAGCCATCTCTTGGCGAGTCTGGTGTCGGTAGTGCTATGGCTGTCTATGGAGTTTTTGATGCAATTCTAAGCTGAGGAACTCAGATTATTGATTTTTTTATGTGCTATTTTTGCCTCATTGTATAAACTACTTTAGTACTGCTAGTGTATTAGTTACAACTGTTAGTTATAAGTTAGTACTATTGGTTCATATAGTTAGTGCTGGTTATATGATATGTATTAGTGGTTCAGTTATGTACATTCCAATTTTATTGTATTTGAATTCGTTTTGATATATATTTGAATTTCTTTTGATATATATTGATTTCTTAAACGTGACTAAAAGATGCATATACTCACACTTATTCTGGTCACTGTTTGCTTAATTCGTTGGGTGACTAAATATTACAAAAGGCCACACAAGAAAAATTCATGTGGCAATTTGATGATCAATAGTCACACAAAATATACATTTCTTCACCTTAAACATCATATGGTTACACTTATTAACATTTTTGGTCACTTTTTGCTTAATTGTGTGTGACTAAATACCAAAAACAAATATGCTTTGTGTGACTAAATATTACAAAAGGCCACACAAACTAAAAATTCATGTGACCATTGGATGAACAATAGTCATACAAAATACACATTTTTTTATTTTAAACAGCATATGGTCACACTTATTAACACTTTTAGTCACTTTTTGCTTAATTATATGTGACTAACTCCAAAAAAACAACACCCGTTGTGTGACTAAATCATCACAAACGTCACATTTATTATATATTCATGTGGCCATGGGACGGAAATAGTCACACAAAATACACATTTACTTGAATAAATCATCATCTCAAATGTCACATATATTATATATTTATGTGGCCAAAGGACGAACAATAGTTACTCTAAAAAAACATTCGTGTGACTATAAAGTGTTTACGGTCACACATACTCATTAATCCAACCAAACTTGTGCATAATTTGTCACACATATTCGGGTATTGGTCACTCGTTTTCAATGACAATGGTCACGAACTCAACATTGTCACCATATGCCACCTACGATGGCACGACCTTTAGTGAAAAAAAAAAAAAAAAAAAAAAAAAAAAAAAAAAAAAAAACGTGTGTGACTATAAGCATGTCGTCACACATTTCTGGCGTGACCAATACCACTTTTTGTACCCGTGTTTATTAAATGAAATGAATAAAAAAATAAAGTTGTAAGTAGTGGGCTCAAATGTGTAAGTTGTGGTTAGTTGTTAGTGATGGATTGTTAGTAGGGGAGGTTTGTTAAAGTGATGTGGGTAGGCTGTGGGCCTCAAATGACGAACCTTTGTTCATCACTACACCTTGTGCTCTAACTCAGTGGTAGGGACATGGAGCGTAAAACGTATGTTGGAGATTTAAATCCCATCCTCGATCGAGTACTTTTTAATCACTTGTCCTTTGAACAAAATATGCATGTAAATAGAAAATGATTGTGATGTGCATATTTGTAAGTGTGTATAAATCATCGCCTTTTCTTTGTTGAAGTATAAAAGTCGAAAGGTAAAAATCTATCGTGAGAGTTCACATTTGAAATATCAATTTTGGTCAAGTTTAGAATAGATTCAATGGGAATTCAAACCACCATACAAAACACTAAGAAATTATATAAAGATTTGACAATCCAAATACACTTTTTGGAAACGTTTCGCTCATTTCCAGAATATAAATATATCGACAATTCATCTTTGTATAATACAAGATCAAAGAAGTTTAATCCCGATACTCGTGTGATCGAGTTCATTCATATTCCCCGGACTACTACCTTGTTAGGTTAATTATGTATAAGCGTTGAACTTTAGAACATGTGAACTGTCTCTAACTTGAAGTTCCGAAGTCTAAGAAATCCAGGACGATAAGTCATCCCAAACAAGTACCGTTTAAAAATCTCCGTGTCTTCAATTGTTTTCGACTGAGGATCATACGCCAGCAATTTGTCTTCATAATACACCATCAAAATTGTGCCATCTTTTAAACCCTCTAGTAGATGCATAGGTTCCCACATAATCCAATCTAGATCAGGGCTAATACTTTCCTTGATCACCACCTCTTTATGCCATGATTTCTTGATCCCATATTCCTTCATCACCCATATCGTGAATTGAGAATCAAAGGTGTCAGATTGACTCAAACAACCATTTAGGACTCCCAAACTTACAAAATGAATTTGACTTTCTTCAATTGCTTCAGAAGGAGGGGAAGGGAATAACTTAAATGTCTCGCTGTCAAAATCAAAAGCACAAAGCTCTTCAGGGGAGTCCTTGTCAACAACGATCCAATGAACATGACCGTTTAGAAAAGGCCCAAAATATCCCATAAGCCAGTAAGGGATATGACCAAGACTTCGCCATTGGCGCGTGCCAAGGGTGTAAACTTCAGCTTCTAAAAGACTTGGTCTAGATCGTGAAGTTTGGTCTGGTGGTATATTCCCTTCAAAAGTACGTATTACTTTGTATTCCTTAGTACGTAAACCAACTCCAAAGCCATAAACAATTGTGGCATAACCTTCTCTGTAGTATTGTTGCCTAGGAAGGATCATATACTCTCTAGTGATTGGATTGCATATGTAAGTGTTATCAACTCTTGGACCATACTCCCACAAGCAGATCAAACCATTGACGGACCCCACTTGAAGTAATTGCGCCTCATGGAAAATAGGTGCAAGATTTAGATCGAGGCACATGACAGGGTCATGGTGCAAACGGTGGTAATCTTGTTCATCTTCTATTTCCACCCACTTCAAAACGTTTGGTTTAGAGTAACCGCCCATATGTTCTTCGTAGTTA
Source organism: Artemisia argyi (assembly GCA_030686995.1). Lineage (NCBI taxonomy): Eukaryota > Viridiplantae > Streptophyta > Magnoliopsida > Asterales > Asteraceae > Artemisia > Artemisia argyi. Next base: position 207,448,993 of record CM060702.1, on the reverse strand, counting down.
TGCTGAATCATGAGGCCCTTAGGTGATCTCGAGAGGTGAAAATTAGCAAAATATGAGTCCAAAACTATATTCCGCCACTTTTTGCAGACACACTTGCAGTGGATGATTGTCTTCACAGGAAGCCTTGTAAGAATATCCACCGTGACATTTGGTGGTAAGTCATCCATGGATGGATTGGAAGAAGACATAACGTCCACGACTTCGCGTTAAGTGAGCTAGATTTTTTCTTTGGATAATGTTTCTTGTTTATGTGTATGTATGTTTGTGGTGCATGTGTGCTTTATAATGTGGAACACATAATAGTCTCTTGTTTGGAAGATAAGTAAAGTTGACTTGACTAGTATTTGGTATTTCTAGTAAGTTGTCAGCTTTGACCAGTTGTAATGTCAAATTCAAACCTCTTATAAAAGTTGTAGCGTTAAATTAAAAACTTGAAGGCCCTATGGGTTGTACAGGATATCTAAGGGCCCAAGTTATGAGATCCAAGAAAACAGGTTAGAAACTTAACGAGCTATAGGTTTCATGAAGCTTTTTATTCAGTAAAACATATGTGGTACCTTATCTTTAAATAAAAGAAAGAGTAAATTACACCGTTCGTCCCTGTGGTTTGCTCCAAATCACTACCGAAGTCCCTGATCTATTTTTTTTTTGCTTTTTTGATCCTTATGGTTTACATATTGCACGCTGTCAGTCCCTATCGCTAACTGTCGTTATCTTCTCCGTTAGGAGACAATTGTCAAGTGGCAACGTTAGTCCATTAACCAAACGATCATTTGCAACGTTAGTCCTTTATACTAACGACCGTTACTAATTAACTCAAATTTTGGTTTTCTTAAAAAAAAATCTTTTCTATGCGGTTTTTATCGTTTTCGCCTGTTTTCATGCGTTTTCTTAGTTTTCGTCAATTTTTATACGGTTTCATCCGTCTTTATACGTTTCATCTGTTTTTCTTACGTTTTCATTCGTTTTTATATGTTTTCTTACGTTGTCATACGGTTTTATCCGTTTTTATACGATTTTGTCTGTTTTTCCCCGTTTCATGCGTTTTCTTACGTTTTCGTTCGTTTTTATACGTTTTCGTCCATTTTATACCTTTCCGTTTGTCTTTACACATTTTCGTCTGTTTTCCTTACGTTTTCATGCGTTTTTATACGGGTGAAAAGGTAAGAAAACCAGCGAAAACGTATAAAAATGGATGAAACCATATAAAAACGGATGAAAACATATGAAAACGTAAAAAATACGAAGAAAAACGTAAAAAACGGAGAAAAACGTATAAATAAAAACAACGTAGGGAAATGGATAAAACCATATGAAAACGTATAAAAACGGATAAAAACGAAGGAAAACGTAAGAAAAATAGACGAAAACGTATAAAGACATACTAAAAAGTATAAAAATGGACACAAACGTATAAAAACGGACGAAAACGTAAGAAAACGCATGAAACGGGGAAAACAGACAAAAACATATAAAAACGGATAAAACCGTATGACAACATAAGAAAACATATAAAAACGAATGAAAATGTAAGAAAAACATATAAAAACGTATAAAGACGGACGAAAACTAAGACAACGGGCAAAAATGATAAAAACCGCGTAGAAAAGATTTTTTTAAGCAAAAATGGACGCAAACGTATAAAAACGGACGAAAACGTAAGAAAACGCATGAAACGGGGAAAAACAGACAAAAACGTATAAAACGGATAAAACCGTATGACAACGTAAGAAAACATATAAAAACGAATGAAAACGTAAGAAAAACAGATGAAAACGTATAAAGACGGATGAAACCGTATAAAAATGGACGAAAACTAAGAAAACGCATGAAAACAGGCGAAAACGATAAAAACCGCATAGAAAAGATTTTTTTTAAGAAATCCAAAATTTGAGTTAATTAGTAACGGTCGTTAGTATAAAGGACTAACGTTACAAATGATCGTTTGGTTAATGGATTAACGTTGCCACTTGACAATTGTCTCCTAACGGAGAAGATAACGACAGTTAGCAATAGGGACTGACAGCGTGCAATATGTAAACCATAAGGATCAAAAAAGCAAAAAAAATAGATCAGGGACTACGGTAATGATTTGGAGCAAACCACAAGGACGAACGGTGTAATTTACTCTAAAAGAAAATCCAACAGTAACAAACGAGTATGTGAGAAAAATCAGATTGTCCCTCTCATTAGTCAATAAAGTAAAAAATTTAAACAATGTTGAAATTATTAGTTATAATATCCGTGCATGCATAAGATTTTGATATGAAATTTATATTTAAGTAAAAGTAAAAAAGATCTTCTCACGTCCCTTATTTTTTTCTTTTTATAAAAGAATAGTCTGATTTAGTATTGACTAAAATTGGCTTCGCATTTGACTTATATTTTTCATTAAAGGAGACTTTATTTAGAAATCGATCTTTCAAGGATTTTTATCTTTGGAACCGGCTGGTCACCACCTTTCAAACGTGCGTTAGACTCATTGCCTATATGAGGCTGTCCTTTTTGGACATCAATTTTAACTGGAACATTAACAGCTTGTATATGTGATTTGTCACTTTCTTTGGGTCAATAAATGCGTCAGGTAAGTGATTTGCTCTTTGTTAATGAATTATGTTTGAAACTTCTAATTCACATTCTTTAGATCAAGGATCAAAATTACATAAATAACAATTCTTTTCAACTTACTTCTCTATCTAGTTGTCTTATCCCCCCCCCCCCCCCCCCCCCCCTCCCCCAAACACTACCAAAATGTTGGAAACATTGACTCATCAAAATGACAATCAATAGAACAAGTGATAACATCAAATAATGTATGTATTTCACTATCAATATCCCATGTTTATTGCCTTAAATTATATTGTTTTATATGAATCTGGTACTTAACTCATTCATATATGCAAATTCAAGTAGTAAAAGGCAGTGTAATGGAAAAGATGCGATTATGGCTAAAACTGGAAGAAATACATGGAAATCTGCATTCAGAAGATATATACGACGTAAAAAGTACGAGCTACCTACGCCGTATACATTATTTAATAATATTTCAAATTAAATCTGGATGCAAGATAGTTACGGCGTAGATGGGACGAGGTCTGTAGACTGTAAATATGTTGAAGCTTAGAAGAATTATTTACCGAGAGCACATGCGATGTAAGTGAAATGATTGAACTACGCCGTAAATGGTAGATTGGGCGTCAAGAAATTAAAGGTCCAGGGACTAAACTCGGTCAAATCTATACAAAGTTTTGCAATAAAGCATAAGGACTAGAGATAAAAATATGACGAACGATGGAAGGTCGTGTGCTTACAAAGTAATATAAAAGTTTGATCCAATATAAAACACATTTATGTGTTTGGACTTTGGATGACGCAACAAAGATAGCAAAGGACCAAGTTTATAATGAAGGCGAATAATGAGGGACCAAATATTGACATGTGAATGATAAGTTTGATACTATAAATAATAAACCCTTTTTATCAAGTGGGGTGTGTCGTTCGATTGGTGATATACTCGAAAGGGTTTTAACCCTTTTGTTGTTTCTGCTGTACGACATCAAGAAGAAGGCAAACCCTTCAGGGTTTTACCATGGTATTCGATTAGGAGCTGATGTAACGAAAGAGGCGTCATAGTCATGTGTAGCATAGCAAGATAACAACAATATTTATGTTTGGTTCGATTTATTTAATCTATTGAATTCATTCTTTTTATTCTTTTGCCTTGTTAATTGTTTGCGTGAGATTGATCTTTTTATATTTGCTTAGTCACTAACTCGATGTTTATTTAGTTGCGACCTTTTAGTTTAATTAATAATTTTATTGGATATAGTTTGTTTGTGTGCCATAGAACCTTAGGTTACGAAGCTATTATGAATCTTAGGTTGTGAGTGTACTAGGTAGTAAGTGACCGCCGAACCCTAGTGTCCTCTATTGGATGTAGGACAATAAACCCGTATCTGTTGTAGGAAATAAATATGGATGACCCTAAGTAGGAGTAATAGTGGAAGAGTTTAAGCCATGTTAGTAAGTAGCAATTTATTAGCATTGGACGTTTTTCCTACGACCCTTATACCTGTACAAGGTGTAAGCTATTATTAAAGCTCGTCTATAGTTGTAGTGGTAGGTGTAGTGCATGACACATAAGCGTTGTTGGGAACACGTAGGTACATCTCTCACGTTAGTTGGATTCTTAAGGACTAGGTTTGAGTAGATTGGTATGATGACCAGTCTACTGACATTGGAAGCTATAGGTTAGGTACATGACAATAAATCATTGCCTAGCGACACTAGAACCACCAATAAGTTGGAGGTTAGACGTTACACGTAGGATTGCGATTATTGGATTTAGAGGAAATGACTAGGTAACTGTGTTTATCCCTCTTAGTTGAATACCATTGTACCATTACCTTAAGTAGTTTAGGAAAGTTATCATGATTGTGTGGATCTAAAACACAAATGTGACAAACTTTACTGCTTTCCTAGAATCCTAGGTAGATCATTATCTCAATTAGGCAGCTAGAGATCACACACCGTCTTGGGGCGAGTTTACCAATCACTGCACTGCACGCGACCGGGTACACTGCCGTTAGTATATGTGCGGATCAGTAGGTAGTTAGAGTACATTATAAATTTAAGACCTGATCTAGCGTATCAACAAGCTGTAAATAAATCCCCCGTTGATGGCTCTAAGTTTTTAATAATCGACGGTGAGTCCTACCCAACATATATTCTCAACCTCCTTTGAGGTCCCATCTTTGTGCGATGTACGACATACTTTGCCCAATGATTAAAACTACCACAATGATAGCATGCATTTACTATCAAGGCCTTATCTTTTCCACCACCTTCATTCTTATTCACTTCTTCTTATCTTGCCACTTCTTTTGGCCATTTTTGTTCTTAAACTGAACACCATGATTAACACCTTGAACATTACCTCTACCAAATCCACGTCCTTGACCACGACTACGACTATGACCATAACCTCGTCTACGTCCATAGTTATAACCACGACCGCTACCTCCATTGTGATCATTATAAGTTGCCATATTTGCTTCCGATAACGGAACAGTACCAGTTGGACGACTCTCATGGTTTTTCATTAAAGTCCATTGCTTTGCTCGGCTACAAGCAAACATGCAATCAAGTCACAATATTTTGCCAAACCTTTGGCTCAATATTGTTGTTGCAGCAGTATATTAGAAGCATGAAATGTGGAGAAAGTCTTTTCCAACATTTCAGCATCAATGATTGGTTCCCCACCAAAAACCGTGGAGGTAATGTCATGCATCGCCAAGTTATACTCGCTCACTGATTTGAAATCTTGTAGTTTTAAGTGAGTCCACTCATACCATGCCCTAGGCAAAATCACAGTTTTCTGAAGGTTATATCTATCCTTTAATTTGTTCCAAAGGACTAGTGGATCTTTCACAGTGAGGTATTCATTTTCAAGTCTACATGGAGATGATGGCGTATGAACATCAATGCATGAGCCTTTTGCATATCGGTTGTTACCTTTCCTACTTGGATTGTAACCCCAAGCCCATGTGCATCTGAGTATGTCTCTACTTCCAACCTCCAAGATAAATTATTTATCTTGGGAAAAATTATTTATCTTGGGATTGGAAGAAAAAGACATACTTGGATGCGTATGGGCTTGGGGATACAATCCAAGCGGGAAAGGTAACAACCGTTATGTAAAAGGCTCATGCATTGATGTTCATACGCCATTATCTCCATGTGGACTTGAAAACTGAATACCTCATTGTGAAAGATCCACCGGTCCTTTGGAATAAATTAAACGATAGATATGACCATCAGAAAATTGTGATTTCGCCTAGGGAACGTCATGAGTGGACTCACTTAAGACTACAAGATTTCAAATCAGTGATTGAGTATAACTCAGCGATGCACTGCATTACTTCCACATTGTTGTTATGTGGGGAACCAATCACTGATGCTGAAATGTTCGAAAAGACTTTCTCCACATTTCATACTTCCAATATACTATTGCAACAACAATACTGAGCCAAAGGTATCACAAAATATTGTTGACTTGATTGCATGTTTGCTTGTGACCGAGCAAAACAATGGACTTTTAATGAAAACCCGTGAGACTCCTCCAAATGGTACTGCTCCCTTATCGGAAGAATATGTGGCAACTTATATTGATCACAATGGAGGTCGTGGTTGTGGTTATGACCCTGGACGTAGATGTGGACAAGGTTATGGTCATAGTCGTGGTTGTGTTAAAGGACGTGGATTTGGTAGAGGTAAATTTTTCAAGGTGTTAATCATGATGTTCAGTTTAAGAATAAAGGTGGCCACAAGAAGTGGAAAGATAAAAAAAAGTGAATAAAGATGAAGGAGGTGGAAAAGATAAGGCGTTGATAGCAAATGCGTGTGATCGCTGTGGTAATTCTAATCATTGGGTAAAGTTTTGTTGTACACCCAAGCATCTAGTGGACTTTTACTAAAATTTTATGAAGAAAAAGGTAAACGGGTTAGTATCTTTTGTGATTATAAAAGTTTAACAGGATTAGTTGGCCTTGTGTTTTAAGTAGCATCTTAGCTTATTATATTATTATTACAAGTTTGAAACATCCAGAAATTAAGAAACAGTCTCTTACTTGGAGGACAAATAGAGTTGACTTGGCAAATATAATTGAGGAAAAGTACTGTAACTCAAGCAGAATTATCTTGATGTTCTCTTCCCGGGTTTTTTTTTTTTTTTTTTTTTTTTTTTTCATTTTTTTAACGTCTTGTTCCTGGTTATTGTAATGTTCTGGCTGCAGGGACCGCAGGACATATCATGTTGTGAGGCTATCCTGAACTTATCAAAGAGACCTGTGAGGCTTTATATTAAATTTAGACTAATGACTATCTATATGCATTGCATGTGATCAACCTTTTGATAAATATGCAGCTCAACTAACAAAGCCTTATGATATAGATATATGTATGTGTGTGCGGCAGAGATTAAGTGATCAAAGTTTGTGTCATTCATATCTGGAAATTAAGCCGGCCTCTTCAATATTCTTGTAGCGCATAAAATCCTGTTAATGTTAAGACTGTGCGAGTATGAACCAAGTATATATCCTTGTTGCACTGAGGCTTTAACTGATCAATCATGTATCTTAAGTTTTGTTTGATTTGTGTCTCTCACTTGTATCCCGCATTTCTTACTTATCCACGTAAAAGCCCACCACTTGGTTGTTTTTTTTTTTTTTTTTTTTTTTTTTTTGAAGTATATATAGTACAACATGTTGGCGATATCATTGTGTAAATTGTAATGGTTACACATACGGAAAATATATATTTTTCAAATATTTAAAGTAAAAAAAATAACCCGTCCAGATTTAAAAGACATGAACTTTCTCTGATCCGAAGTTCCGGAGTTTAACAAAGCTAGGACGATAAGTCATTGCAGTTAAGTAATGGTCGAAAATTTGTGTATCTTCAACTGTTTTCTTCCTGGGACAATATCCCAACAATGTCTCTTGATGATAGACCATCAAAATTGTACCATCTTTTAAACCCTCTAGTAGATACATAGGTTCCCACATAATCCAATCTAGATCAGGACTAATGCTTTGCTTGATCACCACCTCTCTATGCCAAGATTTCTTAATCCCATATTCCTTCATCACCCAAATCGTGAATTGAGAATCAAAGGTTTCAGATTGAGATAAACATCCATTTAGGACTCCCAAACTATTGAAATGGATCACACTTTCTTCAATTGCTTCACAAGGAGGAGAAGGAAATAACTTAAATGTCTCGTTGTCGAAATCAAAAGCACAAATCCTTTCAGGGGAGTCCTGATCAATAACTATCCAATGAGCATGCCCGTTAAGAAAAGGTCCATCAAATCCATTAAGCCAGTAAGGGACACGACCAAGACTTCTCCATTGGCCCGTGCCAAGCGTGTAAACCTCGGCTTCTAACAGACTTGGTCTAGATACTGAGGTAGGATCATCTGGCGGTATATTCCCTTGAAAAGTCCGTATCACTTTGTATTCCTTTGTTTGTAAACCTATTCCAAAACCATACACAATTATCGCATAACCCTCTCTATAGTATTGTTGCCTAGGGAGGATCATATATTCTCTAGTGATGGGATTGCATATGTAAGTGTTATCAACTCTATCAACTCTTGGACCATACTCCCACAAGCAGATCAAACCATTAACCGAGCCAACTGGTTGTATTTGAGACTCTTGGAAAATGGTTGCAAGATCAAGATTTAAACTCATGATAGGATCATGGTGAAAATGATGATGATCTGGCTCGTCTTCTATCTCGACCCACTTCAAAATTCCTGGTCTATAGCCGGTTGCATTTTTGAAGGAGATATGATGAATCATGAGTCCGGCAGGTGATCTAGGGAGGTGAATATTCACAAAGTAAGAGTCAGAAACTAGATTGCACCACTTTTTACAAACACATTTGCAGTGGACGATTGTCTTGACCGGAAGTCTAGAGAGAATATCGATCACAGCGTTTTCTGGTAAGTCTTCCATGATTGTTTTGTAACAAGACATAATCTTCGAGTAAAAGAGGCTAGAGCTAATTTGCTTGTGGGTGGTGTATGTGTTTGTGGTTAATCTTTTTTTTTTTTATAATGAAGAAACATAGAATAGTCTCTTACTTGGAAGACAAGTAGAATTGACTTGGCATATATTTGTCTTTCTAAGTTGCCATCTTTGACTAAGTTTATACTCCGTCAAAATTAAACACAGAGTAAACAAAGTACGTGGGTTGAATCAGAAAATCTATGGGTCCAACCTATGAGATCCAATATACAATATTGCAAGGCTCATACATAGAGTAAACAAAAATACTGTAAATGATGTATTTTTTGACATTACCTTTTTTATTTTTTATTTTTTTAAGTTAACAGATGTTGAGTTTTTTTCGTTTTGGTTTTGATTTTTTTTTTTTTTTTTTTTTTTTTTCTCCCTAAGAATGGTTTGATTTTATTTATCGTTTGTAAACATGGCCACATGGTTTGTATTTATTTTCATCTGTGTACGCACAAGGTTTTAGCATGTATTAAATATTTAAGTTATTTCTAGGAGTATTAGTTTTGGATATTATTTTTATTAGATTAGGATTGCTCCCAATCACAAGCTAGGGTATATGGGACAGAGATTTCACACACTTTCACCATGAAGCGAGAATTACGTGAGAAAATCTATTGTTGGTTGGGAGTTTTCGGCATTGAACTCGGAGTTGGTTTGGGCATAAGAGTTGTTGCTTTTCTGATGATGTTATTCATAATCTTGATGCGTTCCGATTTAAGTTAGTAGTTAGTCGCGCGGTTTCTATGTGTGACATTAGGATCTGAAAATGACCGTTTTAAGTGTTTAACCTTAGAGGTCTAATCTGTTCTTCATGATGTTTTTTAAGCATTAACTAACTATATATGTTCAACTAATTCTATAAGTAACGCTTTATGCTTTGTTGATGTCAATATTTCATACTGACTTCTTTATGGACTAATGTACCGTGATGTTTTTTTCTGGATGTTTTAGTAATTTGTGTAGCTAATATTGTGAAGCTTAATAATTAATTATGTCATCATCTTTATAATGAATCAATATTGTTTCACTGAATATCCTTGATGGCCATATCAAATCCTTGGAATTATTAGTTTTTAAGAAACACTTTAGTCTACAAAACCATGCATTTGTGTATTTGTTTGATCGCAAATGTGATTGCTATCGGTATACTCACTACAACAAATTTGTCATTTCTACACACTTTTTTTTTACACTTTATAAAACGTGACCTTTTTTCTAAAGATATTCACACTTAAAAGTGTGAATAATAGTTTCAAAATCTTCACACTTTAAAAGTGTGAAGAATTTCAATCTCACACTTACAAGTGTGAACAATTATTTGAAAATCAAATCATCACACTTAAAAGGTGTGAAGAATTATTTCAAAATCAAAATCATCGCGCTTAAAAGTGTGTAGAATTATTTTAAAACCCTCACACTTAAAAGTGTGAAAAATATTTATAACGCTTCACACATAAAAGTGTGAAAATATTTGCTATATCCAATTGGTTCACACATATACTAGTGTGAACTTTTTGATTTTTCACACTTTAAAGTGTAGCTACATGCTCGAATAAGTGTGAGTATATCTGTATATTGCTATTTTGTAGTAGTGACTGTTCGGTTTGATGTTTTAAATTGAAGAGTTTCATAAACTTTTTTCATGATTTGAATTATTCGGTTACTAATCATCCTTGTTTGAATTCATTTGGCCGTTTATCGCTCCTCCACCGTTCTAAGCGTTTCATCAAGTTCGCTATTCATTGTGTTTTTTATAATTTTCTATGGATTGACAATGTTTTCAAGTATATTGCATGTTTGTCGATGCTTATTTTTCTATACTGAACTGTTTATGTATTGTTTTTTTGAACTTAGGAACTGTTTATGTGTGACATATAGTTATAAAAGTGTAGTTATCTTTTTTGATTATAAAAGTGTAATAGGATTAGTTGGCCTTGTGTTTTAAATAGCATATTAGCTTATTGTATTATTATTACAAGTTCTGAACATCCAAAAATTAAGAAATTAAAAGTCTCTTACTTGGAGGACAAGTATGGTTGACTTGGCAAATATAATTGAGGACAAAGTAATCAAAAAAGCCATCAAAATATTGCAGCAGGCATGCACCATGTTGAACAAGTCATAGGAAGAAGAATTTTTTTTAAGTTTAGTTCCTGCTTATTGTAATGTTCTGGCTGCAGGGACTATGGGGCATATCATGCTGAGAGAGGCTATCCTTAACTTATCAAAGAGAACTCCAAGGCTTGCTTATATTAAATTTAGATCAACTAATGACTATCTATGCATTGCATGTGATCAACCTTTTGATAAATATGCAGCTCAACTTACAAAGCCTTATGAATTAGATATGTGTATGTGTGTGTCATTGAGATCAAGTCATCAAAGTTTGTGTCATTCATATATTTGGCTTTTTAGCCTCTTTTGTTGGTTTTATAGACAAAATAATAATAGCCGTGTGTTAGGATCGAACTTGAGATCACGAGATTGCACACAATACGTATGAAGAGAAAAAGAAATAATTATTTATAAAATATTATAAGTAATTATTAATAAACACAAAATAAATAATAGTAATTAGTATTTAATGATTAATGACTAATGGACTATTAAACGAAAATTAGAAAAGTAATACTACCTCCGTCCCATTATAAGTGTCCAGTTTGACTTTTTACGGTCTAACTTGTTCAACTTTGACCTTGAATACTTTTATGTGTGTTATATAATACTTGATGCAAAATATATGAATGGATTGGATTTTAAACGTATTTTCATTGATATAATTTTCATCAAGTATTATATAACACAAATAAAATTATTTAAGGTCAAAGTTAAATAAGAAAGAACAAGAAAAGTCAAACTGGACACTTATAATGGGACGGAGAGAGTACTAAGCAAAATTTGGAAACAAAAGAAGGTTCCGGAATCCCCTTGGGGGATCCAAATCCGATCGGCCATAGGGGGGGGGGGGGAGGTAACCTCCTTTGTGCCTTGAGCTCCAAGTTTTGAATAGTATATAAGCAAACCCAAGATGCATGTTTTTCTCATAACTTGTACACACATATCTTGGTGTTTTTCTCTCCTCTCTTTGTCTTTGGTCGATCCATCTAAACAAAACCCTAAGGGTTTCGATTTTCATAGATCAAACAAGGTTTTGTGTTTAATTACTTGCATAAACTTTTTCTTGAATTAGTACGTGTGTACAAGAACGTGAATCAAACACATTATTGTTTGATTATTGGATTGAAGTACAAAAGAGGTAAGGGGTAATTCTTGTAATCCACATAAACCCTAATTAGGGTTCTTGTTTCGGAAGATTGCTGTTGATTCTTGTTCGGGCTAGAATCACAAAGGTATGTTTACTATTTAATTATTGATTAATTAATTACATATTATTTGATCTTGTTATAATTGCTTCCGCTATGCTCACTTGATGTGTTTGGTTTATAATATATGAATGTCATGATATCATAATTCCAACAGTGGCATCTAGAGCCGTTATAATGTGTAATTAATTATCGAAACGCATAAAAATTAGATCTTGATTCGTTTAGTTACATGTTTTTAGGGTTTATTTGTTAGATTTCTAACCCTAAAATTTTTTTTGGGTCGATTGACCTTAAGGGTTTTTAGGGTTTTGGTTTTTGATTTTTTAATATGATTAGAAACCCTAGGATGTCATGTAATTGTTATGCGTTTTAGTAAACGATCTTGGTGCAATATGTTAATTGTTAAGCTAAATCCATGAAAAAGTGCATATTTGCATGGATTTTTTATATTGTGTAATAATTTAAATGGTTTAAATTGTTTATATGAATTAATGGTTAAGTTATATCGAAACATGTAAATTTATTAATAGATGTCGAATTGGGGAAGACTCCAATATTAAGTAATCAATTATGTGCTATGTGGTATTTATTTAATTTTGGCTTACGCAATCGATTTATCGATGTATGTGGCTCTTTTCCTACAAGAAAAAGCCTTAATTGAATTAATATGTTGTACACCTAGATTTGATTATTAATAGGACTATTGAATAAGATTTGCATGTGGCTACATGTTTTATACATATTTAATTGTTATGATTATGTATATTTGTTTATTTAGTTGTTTTATTTTTATTTTTTATTGTACATTACTTGTTTTGTTTATTAATTGTGTTAGACATGTTTATAAACGAAAAGGGTAATTTTGAATAGAAAAATAATACGGACTAAATAATGGCGAAATTGTTTTGGTTTTTAAGAGTTTAAATTTCAAAGAATTGGTTGATTGATGTTTTTGTACGTAATGGTTAACTAGGCCCGACCGAAGTTTACATACTATAAGATGGGTATAAGGATGGCTTCGCATTAAATTGTGGCCTTAGAGAGACAACATTCTGTCTTAACGCTCGTTTGTGTGTAAATTAGACTTACCGAACAACTATTACATGTACATTGTCATCTTAAGGGTGAATTAACCACAATTCCACAATGATTATTCGAAACACTAAGCTTTCGGGCTTATTCAAAAGTACGATATAGTGAACGATAATTGATGGTAATTCTTTAATTGGTGAACCCGATACCTCAATCAAAACTTTGTTATTTTATTCTTAGCAAATTGGTAATAAAAATGTTTTGTAAAACCAATGTTATGAAGTTGTATGCATGCTTCTTCATACATTATTTTGATCACATCAAAATATTAATACCCTTATAAAATTAAGTCGAATGCCATCTAATTAAGAACACTTGAAGTTGTAATTTACGTCATTTGAGAACTTGGCGAGATTGCAATGGAGAGGTAAATTTCATGAATTCATTGCTAGCAGATCAACTGATGTGATGGATTTGTGAGTTTGCAGTTTTTAAGTTAGAAGACTTAAATTGAGTAGTAAGTGAGATCTTGGACTCAAGGCATTAAGATGGGGACTAAACATGCTTACAATACATATGTTTTGTGATTGTAAATCCCATATATCTAGGAATTGGACAAATGTTATGCCAATTACTTGTACGACAAGTTACCTCATATTATACTTTCATTACTAGCAGATCAACTGATGTGATGAAACTATGTTTATGGAGGATCCTAGTTTTCAAGATTATTCTATGGATATGATTTCCTTGGGTATTTTAATTTTCTTGAAAAATTGTATTATCAAAAATACTAATGTTTTGAACTTTCTTTATCTGTAGAAATGGCTTAAACTGATAACACCAACTTTCGTTCTGTGTTCAAAACTTATTTTGAACGAGAAAAATTGACTGGCTCAGAGAATTTCAATGATTGGTATCGTTCACTTAGGATTGTCCTGTGAGTGACTGGTCAACTTGAAATCTTGAAAACGCCTTGTCCTGCTGAACCTGAAGGCGAGGCAGCTACTGAAGCTGCTAAGACTAAATGGAATCTTGATTGTAAGGAACATATTGATGTGGCTGCAATGATGTTAGGGGCAATGTCCACACCTCTTCAAAGGCAGCTTGAAGAGTATTTCCCCATGAACATGATTGATGAACTCAAGAAACTGTATAAGAGACCATCAAATGTAGAGATTTACGATTTGATGGAGGCTCTACATGGTTGTAAGCAGGGTGATGGTGAACCTGTGAGTGCTCATGTGTTGAAGATGAAAAGTTTCATGGATCAACTACAAACACTTAAGAAACCCTATGACAATGATATGGCTGTGAACTTAATCAATAGATCCCTTAACAAGGATTTTAATGGTTTTGTGAGGAACTTCAATATGCATTGCATGGGGAAGACAGTAAGTGAATTGCACGCACTGCTCATTGACTATGAGAAAGGGTTAACACCAAAGGCTCCTACGCCCCAAGTACTTGCTATACAAGGGGGTAGAATTAACAAGCCAAATGCGAACAAGAAGAAGGGTAAAGGAAAGAAGAAGGCTGATAAGAATAAGCAGGTTATGGCTTATCAACCACCTCAACCTAAGAAGAACCCTCCTGTGAAGAATAATCCAAAGAAGGATCAAGGATGCCATTACTGCAAGGTGATGGGCCACTGGAAGAGGAATTGTCCTCTTTATCTCAATGACTTGCGAAACAATAAGGTTAAGAAGACTGGGCACATGGGCGCCAGCACTTCAGGTAACTTATTTGTCATTGAATTATATACTTTATCTCATAAATTAAATTCCTGGGTATATGATACTGGATGTGGTATTAATATTTGTAATACACTACAGGGGTTTAGAGAGGAAAGGAGACTAGCTTATGGGGAGCAATTTCTGCATGTGGGAAATGGAGCACAAGCAGCAGTTGAAGCCATAGGAATGTTTAATTTAGTTTTACCTTCGGGTTTAGTACTTTGTTTAAACAATTGTCATTATGTACCTTCTATAATTAGAGGTGTTGTTTCCTTTTCATGTTTGTTGGATCTTGGTTTTACTCATACTATTGATGGCAATAAAATTTCTGTTTCTTTAAATGGTGTATTTTATTTTAATGTTGTTGCTGTGAATGGTGTGTTTGAAATTGATATGAATAATTGTATGACTTCCAACAATAATAATAATTCGATGTACAGCATAAGTAAGAGAATAAAGTATGACTTGAATTCGTCTTACCTTTGCCACTGTAGACTTGCCCATATAGGCAAGACTCGCATGCAAAAGCTGCAACGTGAAGGGCTTTTGAATAATATCAATGATGAGTCATTTGATAAGTGTGAGTCTTGTATTTCTGGGAAGATGACGAAGAAACCTTTTCATAATAATATGGAAAGAGCTTCAGATCTACTTGGTTTGATACATACGGATATATGTGGACCACTTAGACATGTGTCAAGGAGAGGTGCTGTTTACTTCCTAACTTTTACAGATGATTTCAGCCGTTATGGTTATGTTTATTTACTTAAGCATAAACATGAAGTGTTTGAAACATTTAAAGTTTTCAAAGCAGAAGTAGAATTGCAATTGGGAAAGAAGATTAAAGCTCTTCGTTCTGATCGAGGTGGTGAATACCTTAGTCAAGATTTTAAAGATTTCTTAACTGAGAATGGAATTGTCCAGAATCTCACATCTCCATATACACCACAACAAAATGGTGTATCTGAGATAAGGAATCGTACATTGTTGGACATGGTTCGATCAATGTATAATCTTACTAGTCTTCCTTTGTCTTTTTGGGATTATGCTCTTGAATCAGCTGTTCGTATTTTGAATATGGTTCCCACCAAGAAGGTTGATAAGACTCAATATGAGATGTGGACAGGAAAAGCTCCGAACTTGTCTTATTTAAAGGTCTGGGGTTGTGAGGCGTATGTTAAACGTGACTCACAAGATAAACTCCAACAAAGATCTGTAAAATGCATTTTTGTAGGATACCCAAAGGAAACAATGGGTTACAACTTTTACTACCCACATGAGAACAAAGTGTTTGTTGCTAGATATGGTGATTTTCTTGAAAGTGATTTTGTAACTCAAGAAATCAGTGGGAGAGTATATGATCTAGAAGATGATCTAAATAATGCATTACCTTCAGAAAACACTAGCACACTTCCTATAGAACCAGAAAGTCTGGGTCCTCCACCGGAAGTTGAAGTAGTTCCCATTCGCAGATCTTCAAGATCTGTGAAAGCTCCTGACCGTCTATGTCTTAATGTAGAGGTCGATGAGCATACACTAGGGGATCTTAATGAACCTACTAGTTATAGAGCTGCCATTAATAGCCCTGAAAAGGTTAAGTGGAAAGTTGCTATGGATGGGGAAATACAATCCATGCATGATAATGAAGTCTGGGAAGAAGTTGACTTACCTCCTGGTGCCAAGGTAGTTGGGAGTAAGTGGCTCTACAAAATTAAGACTCACATGGATGGATATGCACACATTTATAAGGCTCGTCTAGTTGCTAAAGGTTTTACTCAAACTTTTGGAATAGATTACGAGGAGACGTTTTCTCCTGTAGCAGACATAAGAGCTATAAGGATTCTCATAGCTATAGCAGCGTACTATGACTATGAGATTTGGCAAATGGATGTGAAAACCGCTTTCTTGAATGGTCATCTAGATGAAGACATCTATATGGCACAACCAGAAGGGTTTGAAAATCCAGAGTTTCCAAATCATGTATGCAAGCTTAAAAGGTCCATTTATGGATTGAAGCAAGCATCACGACAATGGAACAAGAGGTTTGATGCTGAGATTAAAAAGTTTGGATTCACTCAAAATCTTGATGAGCCATGTGTGTATAACAAAGCTAGTGGGAGTGATAATGTAATTTTCCTAATTCTTTATGTTGATGACATATTGATCATGGGAAAAGACATTCCAAGTTTGCAAAAGGTTAAGGCATATCTTGGAAAGTGCTTTTCTATGAAAGATTTAGGAGAAGCTGCATATATTCTGGGAATCAAAATCTATAGAGATAGATCAAGGCGGTTAATTGGATTAAGTCAAAGTGCTTACATTGACAAAATATTGAAAATATTCAATATGCAAAATTCCAAGAAAGGATATTTGCCGATGAAAGTAAAACATGGCTTATGTAATGAGTTTTGTGCTTCAACACCTGCTGAGGTGGATCGCACGAGTAAAGTTCCTTATGCTTCGGCTGTAGGATCTACTATGTATGCGGTTAAGTGCACAAGGCCAGATGTGGCGTTTGCTCAAAACATTACCAGTCAATTTCAATAGAATCCAGGTGAGAAACATTGGATTGCTGTTAAGCATATTCTTAAGTATTTGAGGAATACAAAAGATATGTTTTTGGTATATGGTGGAGATCCAGATGCAGAACTTTGTGTTACAGGTTTCTGCGATGCATCCTTTCAAAGTAATAAAGATGATTCGAAGTCTCAGACGGGTTATGTCTTTGTTATTAATGGAGGAGCTGTAGACTGGAGGAGCAAGAAGCAGAGTACAATTGCGATGTCTGCAACAGAAGCTGAATACATTGCTGCTTCAGAAGCTGCTATGGAGGCTGTTTGGATTAGGAAATTCGTTTCAGGACTTGGTGTTATGCCTTCAATTGAATTACCTATTAATATGTATTGTGACAATTCTGCTGCAATCATATTTGCCAATGAACCTGGAGTCATGAGAGGTACCAGACATTTTCTACGGAAGTATCACTTTGTTCGTGAAAAGGTTAACGAAGGTGAAATAAATCTGTTGAAAGTTCACACAGATGATAACTTAGCTGATCCGTTCACTAAGGCTTTGGCGAAAGAGAAGCTTAATGAATTATCCAATGGAATTGGACTTGAATTAGCTAGTAGTTTCATGCATAACTGTGATTAGTATTTGGATAAAGGATATTGTAAACAATTATTATTTTAATGAAATAAAGTATGTTGGTATGTTTATTTCTATTGTTAATTATTGTTGTCCTATTTTTGCATGTTTATATCCATGAATAAGAGTTATTCTAAATTGTTCATTGTCAGTTAATAATATGGGAATATTATTGAATTAAGACAAATCTGAAGTTGGTATAATATACTTTAAGTATATTGATGCGTAGTCATGCCATTTCAGACGATATTCGATGATACTGAATATAGGACTTATCCCAACTATATGATGTTACTTTATGGATCTTGTCATTAAGTAAATTATAAGAAGTTATCCTTAGACTTGAGATACAAGATAACGGTCATGAATGTAGTACATTTTTGTGGAACAACTTAACGCTATACGTAACTGGTAGTCATAAGGGTTGTTTTTGGAAGTGTTACAAAGTTTGTGTGTTTTGCTTGTAATCAATAAAGAATTTGTTCCTTCAAATTAATTTTTGGAGTTTAATACTGCCGGGCCCCTCGTAGGGTTGTCAAGGTGTTTGTGTGGCCACGCCCAAGGTCTTTCCTGAAAGATTCAGAAGATTTGGTAATCTTGTCAATTTCTAACAACGAGAAACAAAATGGTTAATTAAGGAATGACCTAGATCCATATCCTTATTTAACACGGTATTAGAAACAAAGGGATAATAATAATGAGAAATCATTAAAAGGTTTTCCAGGAGCCTTACTCAAGTTGTACTAGAGGCATCGGCGTGTTGCAAGACGCTAACCGATGTGAACACACTATTATGATATATCTAAGTGGGAGCTGTTGGTTTTATAGACAAAATAATAATAGTCGTGTGTTAGGATCGAACTTGAGATCACGGGATTGCACACAATACGTATGAAGAGAAAAAGAAATAATTATTTATAAAATGTTATAAGTAATTATTAATAAACACAAAATAAATAATAGTAATTAGTATTTAATGATTAATGACTAATGGACTATTAAACGAAGATTAGAAAAGTAATACTAAGCAAAATTTGGAAACAAAAGAAGGTTCCGGAATCCCCTTGGGGGATCCAAATCTGATCGGCCATAGGGGGGGAGGTAACTTCCTTTGTGCCTTGAGCTCCAAGTTTTGAATAGTATATAAGCAAACCCAAGATGCATGTTTTTCTCATAACTTGTACACACATATCTAGGTGTTTTTCTCTCCTCTCTTTGTCTTTGGTCGATCCATCTAAACAAAACCCTAAGGGTTTCAATTTTCATAGATCAAACAAGGTTTTGTGTTTAATTACTTGCATAAACTTTTTCTTGAATTAGTACGTGTGTACAAGAACGTGAATCAAACACATTATTGTTTGATTATTGGATTGAATTACAAAAGAGGTAAGGGGTAATTCTTGTAATCCACATAAACCCTAATTAAGGTTCTTGTTCCGGAAGATTGCTTTTGATTCTTGTTCGGGCTAGAATCACAAAGGTATGTTTACTATTTAATTATTGATTAATTAATTACATGTTATTTGATCTTGTTATAATTGCTTCCGTTATGCTCACTTGATGTGTTTAGTTTATAATATATGAATGTTATGATATCATAATTCCAACATCTTTAATATTCTTGTAGTGCATAAAATCATGTTAATGTTAAGACTGCGAGTATGAACCAAGTATATATCCTTGTTGCAGTGAGGCTTTGACCTTTGTGTTATGCGTGAGCACTACCACTATCACATTAAAGAAATCCATTAAAGTGACCAATGTACTGATGTATCTGTATTTATTCAAAATATAACTGATCAATCGTGTATCATAAGTTATAAAATCATGTTAATGGTAAGAGCCCACCACTTGATTAGTTTCTCATAATTATGATCTTAGCCACTTTATTTTTAAAATGATGAAGTAAGGGGGTGGCAACCATGCCTAATCATGCTTAAACATCAATAGTAATTAGCCAATCATGTTAAGCCAACTAATTTCATGCCTAATGATATCTAAGTCCATAATTTTAGTGGCAATGTGATGCCTAACCATGCCTAAACTTTTTTTTTTTTTTTTTTTTTTTTTAATTATATTTAACAATTTAATTTAAAACATCAAATTCCATTAATAATTCAAATAAAAGTTACATAATACTTTAAGAAAATAAAAACAAAACAAAAATTGAAAAAAGGAAATCACTACTCATCGAGGTATGGTAAGTCTTGCGCCGCTACGTGCTCCGTAAGATCATATTGAAGACGGTTATGAATATCTTCGTCCAGTAACTCCTCTAGCACACTATCGTCATAAACTGGCGTGACCGGCTGATCCATTATATGAACCGGTGATATTGCCACACCATCGTCTTTTAAAATCATATTGCCCAATATAATACATGTATAAACAATTTGTCGAATCTTTTCGACGGTCATAGGTCGTAGAGGACGACTGAGAATAAACCATTTTCCCTTCAAACGACCAAAAGTTCGCTCGACATCCTTTCTTGCAGACTCTTGTAGTTTCTTGAACTTCTTTTCCTTCGGGTCAGTGGGATACGAATATGCTTTAACAAGAGTTGAATATTTAGGATATATTCCATCGGCAAGATAATATCCACGTTTGTAGAGACGTCCACGTAAATAAAAGAACTGTTTGGCGCCGTATCATTTCGCTCGTTAACATATAATGGAGACTGATTCAAAACATTGATATCGTTGTTTGAGCCGGGCGGACCAAAAAACGAATGCCAAATCCACAAATCATATGAAGCCGTCGCTTCAAGCATAATTGTTGAGTATTGATGATCACCTCTCTTATATTGGCCTTTCAAATATTTAGAACAATTTCGCCAAGTGAAATGTGTACAATCAATGCTACCAAGCATTCCAGGAATGTGATGTTTTTCTTCATGTACCTCGAATAACCAAGCAATGTCATGGGTTGTCGGCCTACGTAAGAACTCTCGGCCGTATAACTTTATAATCGCATCACAAAATTTATCAAGACATTCACCTATAAAAAAACAAAATATTATTTTATAAAAAAAATTATGTATTGCACAAAAAAAAATTACTAACGACTTACAAAAAATAACAAAAAAATTAATAAGTAACAAAAAAATATGACTTACGACTAAAAAAAATAACAAAAAAAATAATAAATAACAAAAAAAATGACAAACGAATAAATATAATAAATAACAAAAAAAATACTAACGAAAAAAAAATATTAATAACCTGAAGTTCTTCGTGCCATGTTTAAATAGTCATCGAATCTATCCGGAGGTTCACCCGTTGCGAGTTGCCTTATTGCCGATATGCATTTCTGTAACGCCGTGAAACTAGTCTTTCCATACGCGTCTTGACCCTCTTGAAACCATTCAAATTGCACTTCAATGTCATTTACAATTTGTAAATACAATCTTTTACTCATACGAAAACGATCACGAAAAACATCTTCGTTAAACTTTGGTTGTTCAACGAAATAGTCATTCATTAAATTTTCTAAAGCTTTATCACGAAAACGTTTTACATAACCACGGATGAAGGTAGAGCTTCCCGTGTCTTCAAGAGCTTCGTACGCGGCTAAAAAGGTTTCGATTGTACTACCGGATAACCATTCTTCGGATGAGTCGGGTGGAATAATTATGTCGTTTGAGGATGAACCCGATGATGACATGGTTTTAGAATGTAAATTGTATGTGTGATTTGATGTTAGTTTAGATGTGAAAATGAAAAGGAAAAGGAAAATGGTTTAGTATTTAAAGAAAAATAAAATTTGAAATTGTACCAAACGGTCGAATATTTAATGCATGTAACGGTCGAATATTGAATGCTTTTCCAACACACCGAATCGGTATTGTATACCGCATCTCTCGCCGATTTGGTCATGCCGATGTAGTGGCTTTGTTTTGCCGATGAACGCCGAGCTTTGCCGAACATGAAACCGACTACGATGCCACCCCCCTAATAGTACAACATGTTGGTGATATCGTTGAGTAAATTGTAATGGTGGTTACACATACGGAAACTATATTATTTTTCAAACCTTTAAAAAAAACAAAACAAAACAAAAACAAAACAAAACAAAAACAAAAAAAAAAAAAAAAAAAAAAAAAAAAAAAAAAACTCCTTATTTAAAAGACATGAACTTTCTCTGATCCGCAGTTCTGGAGTTTAACAAAACTAGGACGGTAAGACATTGCAGTTAAGTGACGGTCGAAAATTTTTGTATCTTCAACTGTTTTCTTCCCAGGACAATATGCCAACAATGTGTCATCATAATAGACCATCAAAATTGTAACATCTTTTAAACCCTCTAGTAGATACATAGGTTCCCCACTAATCCAATCTAGATTAGGACTAATACTTTGCTTGATCTCCACGTCTCTATGCCAAGATTTCTTGATCCCATATTCCTTCATCACCCAAATCGTGAATTGAGAATCAAAGGTGTACATGTCAGATTGAGATAAACAACCATTTAGGACTCCCAAACTATTGAAATTATCCTCACTTTCAAATGTTTCACAAGGAGGAGAAGGAAATAACTTAAATGTCTCGTTGTCGAAATCAAAAACACAAAGATTTTCAGGGGAGTCCTTATCAAGAACGATCCAATGAGCATGACCGTTCAGAAAAGGGCCACCCCATCCATTAAGCCAGTAAGGGACATGACCAAGGCTTCTCCATTGGCCCGTGCCAAGTGTAAACCTCGGCCTCTAACAAACTTGGTGTAGATTTAATCGAAGGATCTTGCCGTATATTCCCTTGAAAAGTCCGTATCACTTTGTATTCCTTTGTTTAATTTGTAAACCAATTCCAAAACAATAAACAACTATCCCACAACTATGTCTATAGTATTGTTGCCTAGGGAGGACCATATATTCTCTAATAATTGGATTACATATGTAAGTGTTATCAGCTCTTGAACCATACTCCCACAACCAGATCAAACCATTAACCGAGCCAACAGGAAGTATTTGAGACTCTTGGAAAATGGTTGCAAGATTAAGATCTAAACTCATGATAGGATCATGGTGAAAATGATGATTATCTGGCTCGTCTTCTATCTCGACCCACTTCAAAATTCCTGGAGTACGGAAACCAGTTTCATCTTTATCAGAGGTATGATGAATCATGAGTCCGGCAGGCGATCTAGGGAGGTGAATATTCACAAATTAAGTGTTGGAAACTAGATCACACCACTTTTTACAAACACATTTGCAGTGGATGATGATCTTAACCGGAAGTCTTGAGAGAATATCGACCACAATGTTTTCTGGTAAGTCTTCCATGAGTGTTTTGTATGAAGACATAATCTTTGGGTAAAAGAGGCTAGAGTTAATTTGCTTGTGGGTTGTGTATTCATAATGAAGAAACATAGAAAATTCAAAGTCTCTTAATTGGAAAAAGTAGAGTTGACTTGGCTTTTTTTTTTTTTTTTTTTTTTAACGGAAATTTGTGGCTACATGGCCCCTAGCCCACAAGGCGTAGCGAGCCCACACAACCAGATTGGGTCCAGCCCATAAGGCAATAGCACCCTTCCCTTTACACACGCGAGAGGAAACTCCTATCGCCCTAGACAAGACTCGAACTTGAGACTTTTATGAGTTACCCGCATAAAAGGTAATGCGTCTCATGGGATTTATTCTTAAACATGATCACTTGGTTTTCTTTTGTTATGGTTTATTCTTAAACAACATTATTTTCTTATGTCTATTTTGCGTTTGATCAGCATTATATTAAAATAAATCTTGGCAACGAGGAGCTAGAAAAATCGATGATTGTCACGATCAATACATCCTTTTGGATCACTAATTCAATCTTACCACTTGGGTTTAAGAGTTCTATGCCTATTAACAATTCAAAAACGGGAATAAACTTTTATACCTTCCGTTTGGGTGTCTTTTCGAGGAGGTTTAAGGTCAAGGCAAACTCAATATCTAACCTTCAAAGAATCCAAACTATAGTTGAATTGCAAAACCGTGTCAAAGAAAAGTCTTGTTGAATTAGCCAAATTAATTGTGTCTCCCCAAGAGTGAAAGGTAGGCAAGGATTAATATTAATCAATAAATCCTTTCAAAGATTGGTTGGCAACGCACACTCCACTGCCAGCTAGTTTCAACAGCATCATCATATACTGGACATCAATCTAGTTTAAGTAAACACCGATCCCATGAACATTAAGCTAACATCTAGTAGGTAACCGATCTAAGCAAAGACGCCATGTCTTTATATTTGTTTCGTCGTTTTAGAATTAAACATTTTCTTATTATTCTAGTTGAAAAGGTTATATATTTATTCGTTAGATCGACCTCAACACTTATGAAACGAGAATTACATAAAACATGATGCTTGGTTAGTCTTACACGAGAATAGTAAACTTAAATCCGTGAACATTTAGGTTACTGAAAATCATAAGGTTGGATTTCTAATTAATACTTTAGAAAGTCGAGAAACTAAACGAAAGTAAAATCTAGCGAGTAGTTATTCGCATGACTAAAAATATGACTAACTTATATGTTTAAATCGTAAACACGTGACATGTGTTTTGGTCATTTTTCTCCTTCTTCATATCAACTTTATGATTCTCAATTCACAATTTGTATGAGTGTGTCTCACATATTAATGTTGGAATTATAATATCATGACAATCATATAAATAAACCAAACACATCAAGAGAGCATATGCGGAAGCGTTATAACAAGATCATATAACATGTAATTAATTAATCAATAATAAATATTAAACATACATTTGTGATTCTAGCCCGAACAAGAATCAATTGCAATCTTCAAATCAAGAACCCTAATTAGGGTTTATGTGGATTATAAGAATTACCCCTTACCTCTTTTGTAATTCAATCCAAGAATCAAACAATAGTGTGTTTGAATCGTGTTCTTGTACACACGTACTAATTCAAGTAAAAGTTTATGCAAGTAAATTAAACACAAAACTTTATAGCTTTATAAAAATCGAAACCCTTATAGGGATAAAGATGGATCGATTTTGAGGACAAGAAGAGGGAAAGAAAACACCTAGAATGTGTGTACAAGTTATGAGAAAACAATATCCCATGAGGTGTTTATATACTTGCGTTTACTTGGAGCACAAGGCACAAAGGAGGTGGAAACCACCCCTTGGCCGATTGGTCTAGGCTTCCCCCAAGGGATTCCGGAACCTTCTCTTGTTTCCAATTAATCACACGTATTACTTTCCTAATCTTCGTCTAACGGACGTTAGTCATTATCCGTTAAATACTAACGGTCGTTACTAGTTTTGTGTTTATTAATAATTATATATATAACATTTATAAATAATTATTCGTTTACTCTTCATACGTAAAGTGTGCAATCTCACGATCTCGAGTTCGATCCTAACATACGACTACTAAAATAATGTCCATAATCTAACAGCTCCCACTTGGACATATTTTAATAGTGTAATCACATCGATTAGCGTCTTGCAAAACGCCAATGCCTCTAGTACGATCTCGAGTAAGGCTCCTAGAAAAACCTTTTAATGATTTCTCATTATTATTATCCTTTTGTTTCTAATACCACGTTAATAAGGATATGGATTAAAGTCATTCCTTAATTAACCATTCTGTTTCTCGTTGTTTATGATTGATCAAGATTACCAAATCTTCTGAACATATTCAGGGGAGATCTTGGGTGCGGCTGCACATGCATCTTACCAACCCTACGAGGGGCCCAGCAGTATTAAACTCCAAAAATAAATTTGAAGGAACAAATTCTATCTTGACTACAAGCAAAACCCACAAACTTTGTAACACTTCCGAAAACAACCCTTATGACTACCAGTTACGTATAGCGTTAAGTTGTTCCACAAAAATGTACTACATTCATGACACTTATCTTGCATCTCAAGTCTGAGGATAACTTCTCATGATTTACTTAATAACAAAATCCATAAAGTAATATCACGTTTTTGGGATAAGTCCTATATTCGGTATCATTGAATATCATCTGAAATGGCATGACTACGCATCAATATACTTTAAGTATATTATACCAACCTTCAGATTTGTCTTGATTTAATAATTTTCCCATATTATTAACTAACAACGGACAATTTAGAATAACATTTATTCATGGATTAAACATACAAATATAGGATACAATATATTATAAATTAAACATACCATGTATTTTAATTTATTATAATAATTGTTTAGCATCCCTTATCCAAATACTAAATAGATCAATGCATGATAACTCTTGTTGATGAATTATGTCTAAAGTAATGACATTCATACTTGTTGACAAGGCATAAATCATCCAACTTTGATCTATTGGAATTTTAAGAATACTTATTTCAAGAATTCAACTAGTGAAGTTATTGTATGTGCATACTAAACTATTTTGATAGTGCCACATAATTTTTCATAAAGTGAGTGTCATCCTTAACCACCAATTTATGATAATCAAACTCTCAAATATTTTAAAGTTTAAAGTATTCTTATTCTCTTAATGTATAATCCAACTATGCTCTTAGTAAGCACAACTTGTACATATAGCCAAGGATGAAATCCTTACCATGACTAGTATTGAGTGTCATCTCAATTTCATTAGCATCATTGTATGCAACAACAATATGCTATTAAAACTTCCCGTAAACATTAATATCTATTGTGTAATGTTTGATGCCCTTCAAACTTTCAAGTTTGTTGGCTATGACAATTTTCACAACAATTAAAAAAATTGTTTATCTATAGAATTTGGAAGTTGTTCCAGATTTAGGATGTGATTATATAATCAAACATATTCTTTTTAGAATATTACACAAGTTATCTAATAACTTTTAACTAGATATTAATATTGCCAAATCATCTTGTAATCAAGCATGATACAACAAAACATGATGTTCATGAAAAATCTTTGAGAGTCATACTTAAATTTTATTCATGTCATACATATCTATTTAGACTTTCTAAATAATATATCATGTTATATTAGATTCATTTACCGCACATGTTTCAACAATAAACATTCATTCAAAGGTTGTATGTCTTATTTTCTAAATCTTTCAAGTAAAGTTTCATTCCAAACTAAGACTTAACTTTTAACTTATATGGAATGTTACTTTTTATATGTTCTACAACATATATGATTTAAGAAATTAAACATAATACTCCCACTAGCTTTTAGGAATACTTAGAAATTATCTTATTTCAATTATAAATCAAAACATGGATTTAACAATTAAACATAAGAGTAATCTTCTAGATGTATGCATTTATCCATCCATGGATTATTGCACCATGTACACTTTCAAAGATTTATATGAATTCATAAACTCCTTTTGATTACTTATCGTCCTCGCTCAAGTAATAACTCAAGAAAAAGTTTTGATATTCTATTGTCAATTTCATAAATATGACAATCATAATCTTTATATATTTAATGTGTTTAGAAAAGAATATTCAAGCACAGTTAATTGCTTAAGTGTGATTAATAATCTTGTCATAAAACATGCATTAAATATGTGCACAATATTGTCCATATGATTTCTATACAAAGATTTAAACCACAAAGGTTACCTTATCTTTGAAGAAACTAATCTTCATTTTCTAGTCTAACTATTAAGATAAATCAAGTTTCTAAAAATTGACTATCTTTATGGACAGCATCTTAATCATTCATAGCATGCGTACTTTACCCAATTTCATATTTGGTAATGTATCATGATGATTATCAGGTTTACAATAATCCTGTAAATCATAACCCTCAGCATATTAATCAAATATCCGAAATATCTTTGCTAATCTATGAATGAGAATTCCATCACCTTGAGATTTAACATTTTAATGTCAACCTCATTATGATATTTACTAGTGTATTTTAGAAGATTATGTATTTTGTAATTTTATCTTTTAGAGATCAAAATTCCCACTTGCTTTTAGCAATTTAAAGACTATCTTTAAATACTTAGCAAATAAAGCAACAATATAATGTTCTCTTTTGGGATATTACAAATACATATTGACAGTTCCTGACTTTACTTTGTTAATAACCTCTTCATAAGTAGTTAAACAAATTTAGAACTTCAATTTAAGACTTAATGTAATTCATCACATTCATCACATTCATCATATTCCATCATATGATGATGTCTTATTAATCTTCTAGGTTGAAGTTTTATTAAATATGTCCAAGTCATACTCAATATTCTAACCTTGATAAATTTTGGAAGAAAAGAAGTCATAGCTATCTTTAATCAAACAATATAACTAGAGTTTGATTTTCCTAACTGAACATACCATAAACATTTGGTATTTCATTAGTATTAATATTGTAAGACAATCTAACAATATTTAAGATAATCATATTCGTTTTGACTTGTTTATTTACCAACTAATTTATTTTAATGGTATAATAATTTTTAAGCCAATTACATGCTTTATAACACAAGTACTTTTGACAAAGTCACTTCATGTTCATGTCTCTACAAGAAAACATAAACTGTTGTAATCCCACTATACGTTATAATTCATTTAACAATTTAATGACTTCATGTATATGTCTTAATTAAAAAACATAACAAGATAACGTCTTACTTTATTATAAGTCTTGTAACAATTAAAAGACTTTATGTTTATATCTTTACAATGAAACATAAACATGTTTAACTAAAGTAATTATGAACACCATCTTTTGGTTTCAATAGTAATTTCAAGTTAATATATTACTTCACAATAATGTAAATAACATTATTTCTTCATTTATTTATGTCATTCCAAGAACACATAAATATTTAGATTGAAGTAGCATTAGATTACTTTATTACTTTATGTCATTCCATGAATTCATAAATATACTAATTAAAGTAGTCTTGATATCATATTGACACATGTTCTAATAGGTATCTAATTTAAAAACTGCAAATTCTCATAGTTCAATTACATCAGTTGATCTGCTAGTAATGAAAATATGAAATTCACCTTGTTGTTGCAATCTAGCTAAGCTCTCACATAACATAAATTGTAACACCAAGTGTTTCTTGAATTAGATTAATATAATTCATATTAGAACATTATTCTCTTACCTTGCAGTCAAGAGAATCCATTAAATCATATCTTTATGAGTTGTTTCTTGCACACATTAAAGATAACATTTCTCCCACTTGTGCATGGAACAACCTCATATAGTTGATAAACAACATGCCATGCATTTTTTTATGTGTTCAATATGATTGTGTCATAGATTTTAGCATAACAAGTCGATGTAGAACAACAATGTCTAGTAAGGAAACGTACAAGACTATCCTTAAAAGTATGAGTGTCTACACTTGGAAAGTAATTATCTTTAGCTACCAAGATGTCAAAGCTTGTAACTCCCACTGAATTAAAGATCATTACAATAATTCCTTATTCAGTAATAAGTACACAATACTCCCACTGAATTTGACAACATTTAAAATGTTTCATATCCAGTGAAAGAAAATAGTGTGCTTTTAACTTTCCTACACCTTTGAATGTCCATACGTAACAATTACTTATGTACTAAAGAGTGTATTCTACTACATAAATGATGGACTATCCACCAAATGCTATTAACTTGAAAATTGTGCATGCAATTTCTTCCTTAACAGGTCTACCATCCTACAATGTATGTAGCACCTTTAAAATAGTTAAAACAACTAGTTTGTCTTTAAACATTTTGTGGTAATTAGTCTAGCTTCTAATTATAATAACTCATAAAATGTCATACATAATTTTCTGTTAACCAAATATCATATTTGTTACTAAGAATTTAATCACCGAATGATGAAATCCCTATGGAAAATATTCGCAATTTTCTTAACTATTAAAAAATTTGCTATGAGTTATATTAGAATTTAGACATATTCAATATTCCTATTATCCTTTCTCATTCATGAAAAGGAATAGGAATGTATATCACTCTTAGTTCATAGAAAGGAGACTTCTTTTGTCTTTTAAGTAAATTATTCTTAATCAAACATTTGTTTGAAAATAGAACGAGATCAATTTACCAAAGCCCAAAGTGCGTTTACGGTTTGAACGTTGCATTAATACATTAAAACGAATTACAAAATTCAATTTCAGTATTTTCGATAATTAGATCTTTAAGAAAATAAAATACTCATTGGTAAATATATTCATATAAACTATAGTATTTTCTTAAAGCTAGGATCCTAATTGACATAGTACCATTACATCAGTTGATCTGCTAGTAATGATAGTATTCAACAATGTAATTGTCATACAATAATTGGCATAACATTTGTCCAATTCCTAGATTTATGGGATTTACATTCACAAAACCTTTGTAATGTAAGCATGTTTCATCCTCATCTTAATGCCTTGAGTCCAAGCTCTCACTTCCAACTCAATTTAAGTCGTCTAACTTAAAAACTGCAAACTCATAAATCCATTACATCAGTTGATCTGCTAGCAATGAAATTACGAAATTTACCTCTCCATTGCAATCTCGCCAAGTTCTCACATGACGTAAATTACAACTTCAAGTGTTCTTAATTAGATGGCATTCGACTTAATTTTATAAGGGTATTAATTTTGACGTGTGATCAAAATAATGTATGAAGAAGCATGCATACAACTTCATAACATTGGTTTTATAAAACAATTTTATTACCAATTCACTAAGAGTAAAATAGCAAAGTTTTGATTGAGGTATCGGGTTCACCAATTAAAGAATTACCAACAATTATCGTCCACTATATCGTACTTTTGCATAAGCCCTAAGGCTTAGTGTTTCGGATAATCTTTATGGATTGTGGTTAATTCACCCTTAAGATAACAGTGTACATGTAATGGTTGTTCGGTAAGTCTAATTTACACACAAACGAGCGTTAAGACAGAATGTTGTCTATCTAAGGCCACAATTTAATGCGAAACCAACCTTATACCCATCTTGTAGTGTGTAAACTTCGATCGGGCCTAGTTAACCATTACGTACAAAAATATCAATCAACCAATCCTTTGAAATTTAAACTCTTAAAACCAAAACAATTTCGCCATTTATTTAGTCCATATTATTTTTCTATTCAAAATTACCCTTTTCGTTTATAAACATGTCTAACATAGTAATAAACAAAACAAGTAATATATAATAAAAAATAAAACAACCAAATAAACATATACATAAAATAACAATTAAATATGTATAAAACTTGTAGCCATATGCAAATCTTATTCAATAGTTCTATTAATAATCAAGTCTAGGTGTATTATGCATTTATAATTCAATTAAGGCTTTCTTCTTCAAAGGAAAAAGAGCCGCATACATCGATAAATCGATTGCGTAAGCCAAAACTAAACAAATACCACATAGCACATAATTGATTACTTAATATTGGAGTCTTCCCCAATTCGACATCTATTAATAAATTTACATGTTCGATATAACTTAACAATTAATTCATATATCCAATTTAAACCATTTAAATTATCACACAATAAAATCCATGCAAACACGCACTTTTCATGGATTATGCTTAACAATTAACATATTGCACCAAGATCGTTTACTAAAACGCATAACCAGTTACATGACATCCTAGGATTTCTAATCATATTAACAAATTCAAAAAACAAAACCCTAATAGGTCAATCGGCCCTTTGAAAAAAAAATAGGGTTAGGAATCGAAAAAACCCTAAAAACATGTAATTAAACGAATGAAGATTCAATTTTTATGCGTTTCGATAATTAATTACACATTATAACGGCTCTAGATGCCACTGTTGGAATTATAATATCATGACAATCATATAAATAAACCAAACACATCAAGAGAGCATATGCGGAAGCGTTATAACAAGATCATATAACATGTAATTAATTAATCAATAATAAATAGTAAACATACCTTTGTGATTCTAGCCCGAACAAGAATCAATTGCAATCTTCAAATCAAGAACCCTAATTAGGGTTTATGTGGATTATAAGAATTACCCCTTACCTCTTTTGTAATTCAATCCAAGAATCAAACAATAGTGTGTTTGAATCGTGTTCTTGTACACACGTACTAATTCAAGTAAAAGTTTATGCAAGTAAATTAAACACAAAACTTTATAGCTTTATAAAAATCGAAACCCTTATAGGGATAAAGATGGATCGATTTTGAGGACAAGAAGAGAGAAAGAAAACACCTAGAATGTGTGTACAAGTTATGAGAAAACAATATCCCTTGAGGTGTTTATATACTTGAGTTTACTTGGAGCACAAGGCACAAAGGAGGTGGAAACCACCCCTTGGCCGATTGGTCTAGGCTTCCCCCAAGGGATTCCGGAACCTTCTCTTGTTTCCAATTAATCACAAGTATTACTTTCCTAATCTTTGTCTGATGGTCGTTAGTCATTATCCGTTAAATACTAACGGTCGTTACTAGTTTTGTGTTTATTAATAATTATATATATAACATTTATAAATAATTATTCTTTTACTCTTCAAACGTAAAGTGTGCAATCTCACGATCTCGAGTTCGATCCTAACATACGACTACTAAAATAATGTCCATAATCTAACAATTAAGTGATCAGTTTATGATTTTTTTTTTCTGGCTTTTTGACCCCTTCAATATTCGTTTAGCGCCTTTAGTCTCAAAAAGACTGCATGAATCGATTTATGAAGATGACTCCCAACCAAGTGTTGGCAAGAATCAACTATCTCCAGTGAGCATTATTTGGCCTTTGAGTGAAAAATACAATTGCAAAGTGTGATGCATCCAATTGTATTATGCGTAAACACTAACACCGTTACATTCAAGAAAACCTGTTAGCACTGGAATATCTAAAGTTACATAAAATGGTGGAATTTTGGATTGTAAGTTCTGTTTGCATTCCTATTTCTCCACTCATGTATATGTTAATTATCCTTTTGTTCATTCTCACTCAAAAAATAATGAAGCACAAGATGTTGGTGATATCATTGTATAATAGACGTATAAATATTTCCAAAAAATGATGCCCAAGTTCAGAACACATTAACTCTCTCTAATTCAAATTTCTAGAGTTTAAGGAAGCTAGGACAATAACTCATTGCAGTTCAGTAGCGATTAAAAATTTGTGTATCTTCAACTGTTTTCCTTGTAGGACAATACGCCAACAATTCGACATCACGAAAGACCATCAAAATTGTTCCATCTTTAAGACCCTGAGTAAGAGACACAGGTTCTGACATAAGCCAATATAGATCAGGGCTAATACTTTCCTTGATCACCACTTCTTTATGCCACGATTTCTTGATCCCATATTCCTTCATAACCCAAAGCGTGAATTGAGGATCAAAGGTATCAGCTAGACATAAACATCCCTTTAAGACACCCAAACTTTGGAAATGATTATAAGGCTAGTGACAGTAATAGAAGGCGATCGAGTAGGTCGATCGATTCCACTCGGTCATCGCTACTGGGGGTACTCGATCGAGGGACGAAAAAAACACAAATGGGTCATGTGTGGGATCTATTGTTTTTTTTTTTTTTTTTTTTTTTTTTTTTTTTTTTGCCTTTTTGATCCTACATAACCATTGGTACCTTGTTATAGAGTGAAAAACAAAACAAAAAATGTTACCGTTTAACTTTTAGCCGTTTGGCGCAAAAAAAAAAAAAAAAAAAAAAAAAAAAAAAAAAAAAAAAAAAAAACCTTTTAAACTAGCTTATAAATACACAACACGAACACACTCCAATTCACAAACACAAAATTTGAAACACAATTCAAACAACAAATCAAACACAAAAAAATGGTTTGTAATCTTCCCCACACTGTCAAACAAGTTCAAAACTATGTCAAAAAATAAGTCGACGTAGACGACAAGGAACGACAAGATGGAATTGTTGAAGTTATTAAGAAATTTGAGCTCGCAAAGTTACGCAAACAACGCCTGAGAACACGATACGCAGATTGCAAAGACATTTCTGACGACAGAAAATTTGTGATCGACCAGTTTTTGTACGATGAAGTTTTAATTATTAAGTTTGTAGTTTAATTATTATGTAATGTTTTCAATTGATGTACTATTTTAATTATTAACGAAATTAATGTTTTATTAAGTTTGTAGTAAAAAAAATTGAACTTGGTCGCCCTTACTGGGGCACTGAATCACCTGCAGATCGCTGGAGAGAGAAAGCTGACGTGGTAGAGAAAAGTAGGGGATGGAATCCCAATACTGTGGCCAGCCTGTGAAAGTATGAAGGACTAATTGTATATTTCTTAATAGTATAGGGACTTAGTATGACAAGTTGTAAAGTTGTAACTATATATATTTGTAATTCTGTTACATTTCATTTCATTCAATCAATAACACAATATCATTTTCTTCTCAATTCATCTTCTACTTTAGAACTTCTCATGGTATCAGAGCTTCATTAATGGAGTTCTAACCAATTTCTAACCGTTTTCTAACGGTTTTCTGTTACAAGTGTACTAGTGTGTGTACTAGTGTGTTTCTACTCTGTTTTCTTTGTTACGTTTCCGCACAACTTCTTGATTTTTTAACAACGGCATCATCCAATCCACCATTACAAGATCTCACAAAACCTGCAATCTTTCAAAATGCACTCTATCTTCATCCATCTGATGGTCCAGCATCATTAACTGTTCAAGAAAAACTCATTGGGGCACAAAATTACAGAGCATGGAGAAGAGCTATTGAAATTGGATTGTATAGCAAAAGAAAGCTTGGTTTTATCAAAAGAACCACGTTAAGATCAACTACTGATCCCAATCTTGCTGAGTTGTGGGATACGTGTAATAATATGGTGATTTGTTGGATAATGGGTTCTGTGGGTGAGTCTATTGCAAAATCCATAATGTTTGTTGGTACTGCAAGTGAAATTTGGAGTCAGTTAGAAAGAAGGTTTTCTTTGAGTGATGATTCAAGAAAGTATAAGTTGAATAAAGATACGTTTGCAATTGCTCAGAATGGTGGATCTGTTGGAGAGTATTACACCAAAATGAAATGTGTTTGGGAAGAGTTGGATAATCTAAATGTGTTACCAGTGATCAATAATGTTACTCCTGAAGTGTCATTGTTCTTTGCTGCTCTGAATAAGCAAAGAGAGGAGCAAAGATTGTTTCAATTTCTTAATGGTTTGGATGAATGTTACAGTCATCAAAGAAGTCAAATATTGATATTCCATTGCCTAATGTGGAATCTGCTTGTTCTTTAGTTCAACAAGAAGAGTCACAAAGAATGTTATTTGGATCTTCAAGTATTGAATCAACTGCTTTGTTTAGTAAAGGAAATATTAAAGATGGAGTTAAAGATGGTAAGTGTGGTATTTGTGGATTCAAGTGGCATCCTCCTGAAAGGTGTTGGGAAAAAGTTGGTTATCCTTCTTGGCATCCAAAGAGCAAACTATCTCAGTCAAAGCAAAACAGGCCTGGTCAAGGTCAAGGAAGGAATCAGTTTGTTTCTAGGACTACTGCTCATGTTGAGAGTGGGAATATCAGTTTTACTCCTCAACAATTTGAACAATTACTCAAAAGTGTTCAACAGATAACTGGTTTCAACAATGCTGGGGAGGAGATTGACCATCAATATGTGGCAGGTATTGCTTGTCTTAGTAGCCAATTAGATTTGTTACAAATATTGGAGAATTAGATTTATGACTCTTGTGCATCTGACCATATGACACCAGAGCATGATGATATTATTGATCCTTATTTGCTTCAAATCAAACCACAAATACGACTGCCAAATGGTGAAACATCTATTATATCTCATGTGCGTAAAGTTAAACTCAATAATGGGATAATTTTTAAAGATGCATTAGTTGTACCATCCTTCAAATTCAGTCTATTATCTGTTCTAAAACTCACATAAGATAATCAGTGTGTGGTCTCAAACAGGCACCTAGACAAGTGTTTGGTAAGAAACCTGCTTATGATCATCTAAAAGTGTTTGGGTGTTTTGCTGTGGTGAGTAATCCTTCAAGAGCTGCTGATAAGTTTGATCCAAGAGGTGTACCTTGTGTGTTTTTGGGCTATCCAGCAAGTCAAAAGGGATACAAGTTTTATAATCTTCTAACTCATAGTGAATTTGTGTCAAGAGATGCTGTATTTTATGAGCATATCTTTCCCTATGCTGCAAAAAGTATACAACATTTTTTGAATCCTCTTCCAACTTCATTGCCTTGTCAATTTGAAACTTCAAGTAAGTTCTGTGAGGATTTTGATAGTTTTCAAGTTCCTGATGTTCTGAATTAAACAACACCTGAATCAGTTCAAGTTTCGAGTAGTGTTACTCATGAGAATGATAACTCACAGCCAACTACTTCTAGTGTGCCTCCTCAATCACAAGCTCCTACTAGAAAGTCTACTAGAACCACTACTGTGCCATCAAAGTTGAAAGATTTTGTTCTGTCTCATATTCCAAAGGCTAATCAGGTGTCCCAAACACCCCTTATACCTGATTTCCAAGATTTTATTTGTGCTTTGTTGGCTCAAAAGGATCCAGTGAATTTCAAACAAGCTATTGTGAATCCACAGTGGTGTAAAGCTATGGATGTTGAGTTAAAAACCTTGGATGATAATGGTACTTGGGAGATGACTGAGTTGCCTGAGGGAAAGACTGCTATTGGAGCTCATTGGATTTTCAATACAAAGCTTAAATATGATGGTACAGAAGATAGAAAAAAGGCTAGACTGGTGGTTCAAGGTAATAGAAAAAGACATGGTGTGGACTATCAAGAAACTTTTGTACCAGTGGCAAAAATGGTGACTGTGAGATCACTTTTGGCAGTTGCAGCCTTGAAAGGATGGTTCACTTGTCAGATGGATGTATCAAATGCATTTCTTCATGGTATTTTGCTTGAAGAGGTGTACAGGAAAGTTCCATTGGGATATGCTGGCAAAAGTAAATATGTGAGTGTTGATGTTACTTCTGGTCCTAATGTTGTGTGCAAGCTGAAAAAATCATTGTATGGCCTCAAATAGGCACCTAGACAATGGTTTTCAAAATTTTCAAATGCACTATTGGAGTATGGCTATACACAGTCTAATACAGACTATTCTTTATTCACAAAGAAGAATGGGACTAGTTTCACTGCAGTTTTAATATATGTTGATGATCTCTTGATAACAGGAAATGATGAGTCTCAAATATGTGCTATAAAGTCTCAACTCAGTTCTATGTTTCATATGAAAGATTTGGGAGATTTGAGTTATTTTGGGCTTCGAGGTGTGTAGATCTGATCAAGGTATTTTCATTTCACAATATAAGTATACAAGGGAGTTATTGCAAGAAGGAGGAGTTACTAATAATAAGCCTTACAAATTGCCCATGGATCCTAACCTAAAGCTTCAAGCAGATGGTGGAACACCATTGACTGACCCTGAAGTGTATAGGAAGTTCATTGGCAAATTGATTTATCTCACTGTCACTAGACCAGACATATGTTATTTTGTGCAGTTGCTAAGTTAGTTTATGCAATCTCCTACCTCAGTACATATGCAGGCAGTTAAACATTTGTTCAGATATCTCTTTCCCTCTCCTAGTCAAGGTATTCTTCTTGCTAATGACTCTGTTGTTCAATTGAAAGCCTATTGTGATTCTGATTGGGCTAGTTGCCCAATGACTAGAAGGTCAACTACATGGTATTGGGTTCTTTTGGGTGATTCACCAATATCTTGGAAGTCTAAGAAACAAGCTGTTGTGTCTAGATCTTCAGCAGAGGCTGAATATAGAGCAATGGCATTAACTTGTTGTGAGGTAACTTGGCTTGTAATTTTGCTCAATGATCCTGGTATATAAAAGACTTGGAACCTGTAGATTTGTATTGTGACAATCAAGCAGCCTTGTACATTGCTTCAAATCCAGTGTTTGATGCCCGAACAAAGCACATTGAGGTGGATTGCCACTATGTCAGAGATCAATTAAAAGCTGGCAACATCAAACCTTCTTATGTCAATACTAAGTCATAGCTAGCAGATGTGTTCACTAAAGTAGTAACTGTTGATCAGCATCATAAACTGTTGCCCAAGTTGGGAGTTTCTACACATATCAACTCACAACTTGAGGAGGAGTGTGAAAGTATGAAGGACTAGTTGTATATTTCTTAATAGTATAGGGACTTAGTATGACATGTTGTAAAGTTGTAACTGTATATATTTGTAATTCTACTACATTTCATTTCATTCAATCAATAACACAATATCATTTTCCTCTCAATTCATCTTCTACTTTAGAACTTCTCAATGTGAAAGTATGAAGGACTAGTTGTATATTTCTTAATAGTATAGGGACTTAGTATGACAAGTTGTAAAGTTGTAACTGTATATATTTGTAATTCTGTTACATTTCATTTCATTCAATCAATAACACAATATCATTTTCCTCTCAATTCATCTTCTACTTTAGAACTCCTCATGGTATCAGAGCTTCATTAATGGAGTTCTAACCAATTTCTAACGGTTTTCTGTTACAAGTGTACTAGTGTGTGTACTAGTGTGTTTCCACTCTGTTTTCTTTGTTACGTTTCCGCACAACTTCTTGATTTTTTAACAATGGCATCATCCAATCCACCATTACAAGATCTCACAAAACCTGCAATCTTTCAAAATGCACTCTATCTTCATCCATCTGATGGTCCCGCATCATTAACTGTTCAAGAAAAACTCATTGGGGCAAAAAATTACAAAGCATGGAGAAGAGCTATTGAAATTGGATTGTCTACCAAAAGTAAGCTTGGTTTCATCAAAGGAACCGTGTTAAGCTCAACTACTGATCCCAATCTTGCTGAGTTGTGGGATACGTGTAATAATATGGTGATTTGTTGGATAATGGGTTCTGTGAGTGAGTCTATTGCAAAATCCATAATGTTTGTTGGTACTGCAAGTGAAATTTGGAGTCAGTTAGAAAGAAGGTTTTCTTTGAGTGATGGTTCAAGAAAGTATAAGTTGAATAAAGATATGTTTGCAATTGCTCAGAATGGTGGATTTGTTGGAGAGTATTACACCAAAATGAAATGTGTTTGGGAAGAGTTGGATAATCTGAATGTGTTACCAGTGATCAATAATGTTACTCCTGAAGTGTCATTGTTCTTTGCTGCTCTGAATAAGCAAAGAGAGGAGCAAAGATTGTTTCAATTTCTTAATGGTTTGGATGAATGTTACAGTCATCAAAGAAGTCAAATATTGATATTCCATTGCCTAATGTGGAATCTGCTTGTTCTTTAGTTCAACAAGAAGAGTCACAAAGAATGTTATTTGGATCTTCAAGTATTGAATCAACTGCTTTGTTTAGTAAAGGAAATGTTAAAGATGGAGTTAAAGATGGTAAGTGTGGCATTTGTGGATTCAAGTGGCATCCTCTTAAAAGGTGTTGGGAAAAAGTTGGTTATCCTTCTTGGCATCCAAAGAGAAAACTATATCAGTCAAAGCAAAACAAGCCTGGTCAAGGTCAAGGAAGGAATCAGTTTGTTGTTAGGACTGCTGCTCATGTTGAGAGTGGGAATATCAGTTTTACTCCTCAACAATTTGAACAATTGCTCAAAAGTGTTCAACAGATGACTGGTTTTAACAATGCTGGGGAGGAGATTGACCATCAATATGTGGCAGGTATTGCTTGTCTTAGTAGTCAATTAGATTTGTTGGAAATATTGGAGAATTGAATTTATGACTCTGGTGCATCTGACCATATGACACCAGAGCATGATGATATTATTGATCCTTATTTGCTTCAAATCAAACCACAAATACGACTGCCAAATGGTGAAACATCTGTTATATCTAATGTGGGTAAGGTTAAACTCAATAATTGGATAATTTTGAAAGATGTGTTAGTTGTACCATCCTTCAAATTCAGTTTATTATCTGTTCCAAAACTCACAGAAGATAATCAGTGTGTGGTCTCTTTTTACCCTAAGTTTTATGTTTTTTAGGACTTGACAACCAAGAAGTTGACAGGATTGGGTAAGAAGAAAGCTGGGCTATATCATCTTGTTAGTGTTCCTTCAGACAAGGTTGATAGTGTTTTTAGAAATCTTGTGCAGTTTACTATGCAAAAGTTCTCTCTGTCTGCATTAGGTACTTTTGATTCTAGCAATAAGCAAACAGTGTCATCATATGGTTTGTGGCATCATAGGTTGGGTCATGTATCTTTCTAAGCTAAAACATATGAATGATTTGCCTGATTCTGTGTCAAAGTCTTGCAATGATATCTGTTTGTCTTGTCCTATGGCTAAATTTACTAAACTTCCATATACAAAAATGTGATTCCCATAGCAGTAGTGTATTTGAGTTGATTCATATTGACATATGGGGTCCT
The DNA here is from genome assembly GCA_030686995.1 of Artemisia argyi. Lineage (NCBI taxonomy): Eukaryota > Viridiplantae > Streptophyta > Magnoliopsida > Asterales > Asteraceae > Artemisia > Artemisia argyi. Next base: position 207,408,908 of record CM060702.1, on the reverse strand, counting down.
TATAAAGTACCAACACAAGGGAAGTTTAGATATTTTTTTGACAGTGGTTGAAGATTGTAGCAGAACAACTTGGTTATATTTTCTAGAACAAAAGTCTGATTCATTTCATGCTTTGAAGTCATTTTTGAAGATGTTTTCTACTCAGTATGGAAAACAAGTTAAGATTGTGAGTTCTGATAATGCTTTGGAGTTTGTGAAAGGTCAGTGTGGTCCTTATTTGTTAAGCCAGGGCATAATCCATCAGACATCTTGTGTAGATAGACCACAGCAAAATAGCAGGGTTGAAAGAAAACACAGGCATGTTCTAGATACTGCAAGAGCTCTTAGATTTCATTCCAAACTTCCTCTTAAGTTTTGGGGCGATTGTGTTGCAACAACTACTTACTTGATAAATATATTACCATCTTCTGTACTTGATAATATGACACCTTATGAAGTTTTACTTGGTAAGAAACCTGCTTATGATCATCTAAAAGTGTTCGGGTGTTTTGCCGTGGTGAGTAATCCTTCAAGAGCTGCTGATAAGTTTGATACAAGAGGTGTACCTTGTGTGTTTTTGGGCTATCCAGCAAGTCAAAAGGGATACAAGTTTTATAATCTTCTAACTCATAGTGAATTTGTGTCAAGAGATGCTGTATTTTATGAGCATATCTTTCCCTATGCTACAAAAAGTATACAACAGTTTTTGAATCCTCTTCCAACTTCATTGCCTTGTCAATTTGAAACTTCAAGTAAGTTCTGTGATGATTTTGATAGTTTTCAAGTTCCTGATGTTCTGAATCAAACAACACCTGAACCAGTCCAAGTTTCTAGTAGTGTTACTCATGAGAATGATAACTCACAGCCAACTACTTCTAGTGTGCCTCCTTAATCACAAGCTCCTACTAGAAAGTCTACTAGAACCACTACTGTGCCATCAAAGTTGAAAGATTTTGTTCTGTCTCATATTCCAAAGGCTAATCAGGTGTCCCAAACACCCCTTATACCTGATTTCCAAGATTTTATTTGTGCTTTGTTGGCTCAAAAGGATCCAGTGAATTAAACAAGCTATTGTGAATCCACAGTGGTGTAAAGCTATGGATGTTGAGTTAAAAGCCTTGGATGATAATGGAACTTGGGAGATGACTGAGTTGCCTGAGGGAAAGACTGCTATTGGAGCTCATTAGATTTTCAAAACAAAGCTTAAATCTGATGGTACAGAAGATAGAAAAAAGGCTAGACTGGTGGTTCAAGGTAATAGACAAAGACATGGTGTGGACTATCAAGAAACTTTTGCACCAGTGGCAAAAATGGTGACTGTGAGATCACTTTTGGCAGTTGCAGCCTTGAAAGGATGGTTCACTTGTCAGATGGATGTATCAAATGCATTTCTTCATGGTAATTTACTTGAAGAGGTGTACATGAAAGTTCCATTGGGATATGTAGGCAAAGGTAAATATGTGAGTGCTGATGTTACTTTTGGTCCTAATGTTGTGTGCAAGCTAAAAAAATCATTGTATGGCCTCAAAAAGGCACCTAGACAATGGTTTTCAAAATTGTTAAGTGCACTATTGGAGTTTGGCTATACACAGCCTAAAACAGACTATTCTTTATTCACAAAGAAGAATGGGACTAGTTTCACTGCAGTTTTAGTACATGTTGATGATCTCTTGATAACAGGCAATGATGAGACTCAAATATGTGCTCTAAAGTCTCAACTCAGTTCTGTGTTTCATATGAAAGATTTGGGAGATTTGAGTTATTTTTTGGGCTTAGAGGTGTGTAATTCTGATCAAGGTATTTTCATTTCACAACATAAGTATACAAGGGAGTTATTGCAAGAAGGAGGAGTTACTAATAATAAGCCTTACAAATTGCCCATGGATCCTAACCTAAAGCTTCAAGCAGATGTTGGAACACCATTGACTGACCCTGAAGTGTATAGGAAGTTCATTGGCAAATTGATTTATCTCACTGTCACTAGACCAGACATATGTTATTATGTGCAGTTGCTAAGTAAGTTTATGCAATCTCCTACCTCAGTTGATATGCAGGCAGTTAAACATTTGTTGAGATATCTCTTGTCCTCTCCAAGTCAAGGTATTCTTCTTGCTAATGACTCTGTTGTTCAATTGAAAGCCTATTGTGATTCTGATTGGGCTAGTTGCCCAATTACTAGAAGGTCAACTACAGGGTATTGTGTTCTTTTGGGTGATTCACCAATATCTTGGAAGTCTAAGAAACAAGCTGTTGTGTCTAGATCTTCAGCAGAGGCTGAGAGCAATGGCATTAACTTGTTGTGAGGTAACTTGGCTTGTGAGTTTGCTCAAAGATCTTGGTTTAAAGGACTTGGAACTTATAGATTTGTATTGTGACAATCAAACAGCCTTGTACATTGCTGCAAATCCAGTATTTCATGCCCGAACAAAGCACATTGAGGTGCATTGCCACTATGTCAGAGATCAATTAAAAGCTGGCAACATCAAACCTTCTTATGTCAATACTAAGTCACAGCTAGCAGATGTGTTCACTAAAGTAGTAACTATTGATCAGCATCATAAACTGTTGTCCAAGTTGGGAGTTTCTACACCTATCAACTCACAACTTGAGGAGGAGTGTGAAAGTATGAAGGACTAGTTGTATATTTCTTAATAGTATAGGGACTTAGTATGACAAGTTGTAAAGTTGTAACCGTATATATTTGTAATTCTGTTACATTTCATTTCATTCAATCAATAACACAATATCATTTTCCTCTCAATTCATCTTCTACTTTAGAACTTCTCACAGCCTAACTATTTTCAATAACTTCTATAAGAGGAGAAGGGAATAACTTAAATGTCTCGTTGTCGAAATCAAAAGCACAAATCTTTTCAGAGGAGTCCTGGTCAATAACTATCCAATGAGCATAACCGTTAAGAAAAGGTCCACCAGATCCGGTAAGCCAGTACGGGACATGACCGAGACTTCTCCATTGGCACGTGCCAAGGGTGTAAACCTCGGCCTCTAACAAACTTGGTCTAGATCCTGAGGTATGATCTGGCGGTATATTCCCTTGAAAAGTACGTACCACTTTGTATTTAGCCCGACTCCAAAACCATAAACGATTATAGCATAACCTTCTCGATAGTATTGTTGCCTAGGGAGGATCATATATTTTCTGGTGATTTGATTACATATATACGTGTTATCACTTGGACCAAACTGCCACAAGCAAATCAAACCATTAACCGAGCCAACTGGTAGTATTTGAGACTCTTGAAAAATGGTTGCAAGATCAAGATCTAGACTCATGATAGGATCGTGGTGAAAATGATGATGATCTGACTCGTCTTCTATCTCCACCCACTTCAAGATTCCTGGTTTATGGCAATTCCTCACATGTTTTTCAAACTTGTGATGAATCATGAGTCCGGCACGTGATCTAGAGAGGTGAACATTCACAAAATGAGTGTCCGAAACTAGATTGCGCCACTTTTTACATACCTTTGCAGTGGATGATTGTCTTGACAGGAAGTCGTGAGAGAATATCGACCATGACACTTTCTGGCAAGTCTTCCATGATTGTTTTGGAGCACGACATAATCTTTTGGTAAAATGCATGAACTAGATTATGAATGTTGATGGTGTATGTCAGTATGTATATTTTATAATGTAAATACATACATAAAGTCTTACTTGGCTAATTATTTATCCTTCTAATTAAGTTGCCATATTTGACCAGGATTGAAGTAAGAGGTCCAAATACAGTGTGGGTTTGAATAGAATGCCCATTGGCCCAACTTAAGAAATCCCGTAAAGAAATCAAGGCCCATAAAATGCAAGGAAAAAAAAAACAGTTGAACAAAAAATAAGGTGGTGTTCTTTCTCCCATATATAAACCTCACAATTTCTACATTACTTCATGGTGTTATATGACTGCCTCCAATAAGAAAAGTCATAAATATTGACAATAGTTTCATTTACTATAATTAAACTTAAATCACACGATACGTATTCATACAACGACATATACAAACTCTGAAAACGTAACACGAAGGGCATAAGAGCAAAGTTTTAAGTCAATCAATATATATAAAGTTTGTAAATATAAGTACTGGTAAAAACGTTATACTCCTTTCAACCCATAAAAAGCATTCGCATTACTATTTTTGTTTGTCTCAAAATAATGGTTGCAGATCAATATATAAGAGTAATAACATACTATCAGTTTTCCTATTTTACCTTTAAATATTTTCATATCTTAAAATAAGCATTTACTCGGTGTATGAAACGCAAAGGTAAAAATGACACTTTCTCGACTAAAATCTGAATTAGTTGCACACATCGTAAATTGTAAAAATTATGTTTGTGGATACTTTTTTGTGCATATGGAATATCAATTTGTTGTAACTATATGGATATAAAACTTTTATATCTTTTAGCATTGAGTGGTCTTCTTCACTAAAAGAAAGATAGAGAGGTGCACATTCCAATTGAGTTGGATTTGAATATTTGGCTTTGAATACTTGGTTTCTTTGTTTACCTTTTTGTCTCTTGTTTTATTCTATTTGTTTACTTTAGAAGCTCATTCACAAGTTTTTTTTTTTTATCATCTCTGACCTTTTTTGATATTTGCATTCTTGTTTTCTGTTTAGGGATTTGGATATGATCTCTTACGAGAAAATTGCATCAATTCATACTACTGTATTTGTATCATAAACTTCAAGTTGAGATTGCTATGTACCTATAACGCATTTGCAACTAGTTGGACGTTTGATTTTGCATTCTAAAATCTAAAACGGTATTAATCATGAGTTCTCATCTCGCAAATGTCAAAAGTGGAAGCAAAAATAAGTTTGACATAAACTCGATCGATAATATTATGGTTTACCCTGAACCAAAAACCATGAACCAAATGTAAAATTTGGTTATATATGATGGAGGGAAAAAAAAAGTTTCAACATGGAATATAATTGGTTTGATTCGGATTTTGTAGCAAGTATTTTCGAACAAACTATAACTAACTAAACATAGTTGGTTCACATTTGATAAATAACTAAAAAGATTTTTGAAAAATCTATTTGTTCTTATGGCTATCAAAAAGATTTTTTTATATCTTAGGGTTTGTCAATCTATAAAAGGAAAGATGTCTCATGGGATTTGATAGGGCCCAAATCTAAGCACTTGTGAAGTGAAAGCTACTTGACCATGATTACTTGGTTTTCTATTGTTTTGGTTGGATCTCAACCAACATTATTCTCTTACGGAGTATCATAATCTTTCTTTTATTGGAATAAAACAGTTTGTTATTATGCTGGTTCTGATATTAGGGCCCGAAGATCACATAATACAATCTTTTTGGTTACTATATATGCTCTTAGACCGTTCGACATTATCACAAAACTTAAGTATGCTACAACAAATATTTAAATTCTATACATTTTCAGCTAAATAATACACGTTTTTAAATACTTAAAATATCAAAGTTCAAGCTAATATGTGGACAAATGTTGCGTGAATAATATCTCATTTGCAAATGTTAATGTTGATAGAATAGTTAAATGTTCACATAAAAAAGTGTGAAAAAAAAAAAATACTTTAAAGTACACTTGCATAAATGTGGAAGATAAATATATTCACACCCAAAAGCGTGTAGAAATCATATTCTCAAAAAAAATTGCCTAAAATACTCTCCACAACTACAAGCGTGTAAAAATCAAATAGTCCACGCTCTATTTATCTTTTACCTTTTATTATAAACAATTTTTACATGTTTGTAAGAGTGACCCTTTTTATATAGTGTGATTGTTTATTACTAAACATTTATAAGTGTGTGTAAAGGGTTTTCCTGGTAAAATATATTACTCCAAAAAATAATTGAGTACATAGGATAAGTGTGTAAGTTTTTCACATGCCTATAAACGTAATTAAAATCATGTTTTTTTATATATCTGCAATTATGTTATTTTTAACACATTTTATAGTATGTAAATGTATAAATATAAGTACACATCTATATAAGGCGCATAAAAATAAGTTCGTAGGATTTTATTTTTTTTATTTTATTTATTTATTTATTTATTTTTTTTTTGTAGTGGTATCGTCAATTCGTAGTATTATAAAGTTGTTTATGAAGAAAAAGTTACATATATTTCCAAACAATGTTATTCCTCTATTTTTGTGTTGTTTGTAAGCGAACAAATTTTCACCCCCAACGGATCAAAAACGTAGCGTTGAAACCCGGAAGAGAGAAAAAAAACCTACCATCAAAAACAAGAAGAAAAAACCAACATTTTCTCACTCCCCATAAAAAGAGATATTGACTATTTATTATTTTATCTTAATTTAATTATGTAATGAGAGTGCTAAATGTTAAATGTTTGTACCCTTTTTGTTTAGTAATTTACTAATTTTATAGCAAAATGTTCATCTTTTATAGAACTTAAATATATGTCTATATCATGAACCATCATCATTTCCTTCGTGTTATATCATGTGTCAAGAACTCAAGATAGTGTAATTATTAACGTAAGATATGCTAAAAGTTGTATATTATCTGAGCTGTATACGAGGGTGTGCGAGGCTGCTACCGTATAGAGCCTCAAAGTTTTAAAGGTCTCAAAATATATACTCGTCTTATACTTGGGTCCTCAAAATCCACTTCCAACAAAAACTTGTTACCATTGTACAATCTTATGTTGTAAATATATGTTAAAACTTAAGAAAGATCATCAAAATACTATGTTTTTTTGTTTTCATAGTTACTATAATATATTTTTGATCATCGTATTTAGTTATGGGAAATGTTTTGGCATAGGGTTTCCGTTAGCTCAGCTACGTCACTGTAAATAATAGATGTCTATGTGTCAAATTTAGTCATTTGAGTTTTTCATAAAACCGAATATGCTTTTCGTCACCGCTACTAATAAATTTAATTGATAACAATAAATCATAAATTGCAGAGTAAGCTGCAAAAGTTTACTCTTTTAGTCGTTAATATCATACATGTTAAGTTAGTGGTCCAAACCTAATTTGGGTCACTAACTTAATATGTCTGATATTTAATGGAAAGGTGATTAACCATGTCATATTTTATGTTACACTTTACCGTTGAGCAATTGCAATATTCCTTCAACTCCCCTTGTAATCTAGTAGTACTTGTCATTTTCCACTATCTCATAACACCCCAAACTCAATACAAATACCTTTCACACCCCTCACATCCCAACACATCACATTTCCATATTTCCATCCGTAACAAACTCTCCATTTCACAAATGTTAAACAACCATATCGACATACTAATCGAAATACTACAAAAACTCGACGGACGGTCCTTAAGCACAGCCGCATGCGTATGCAAACAATGGCATGCCATAGTACGTAACGACTCATTATGGGAACATTTATGTTTTGGAAAAATGTCTCTAACTCCATCTCTTGGTGTTCGCTCAGTTGTTACGTCGCTTGGAGGGTATCGAAGGTTGTACATGTTATGTGTACGTCCAGTTGTTACTAGACTTAAGAAACGAAGAGTTAATAATGGAGAAACTGAGCTTGTTAGGCGTGTTTGGGATAAAAGAGAAGCTGAGCTTTCGTTGTCGTTGTTTTGTGTTGAGTATTATGAGAGATTGTTTTCTGATGGTGGTGATCAGTCGACTGCAAAGTCTTTGAAGTTTTTATGTACCACGGTTAACGTTGGTATGTGAATGTGATTGGAATGAGGTTTTTGTTTTTTGTGTTTTTTTAGTTTGATGTTTTTTATTATTTTGTGTGGTTTTGGGAATAACTGTAGTTCATGACTTCAGGTTACTATTTAGAATATTATTATTAATTTTATTATTATAAGAAGATGTTAATTGATACCTTGCAATTTCATCTACTGTGTTTGTACGTGAAGTTTGACTATTGTTTTGCTTAAAGTTACTCAAAGTTTGAATATTGTGTGTGAAACTTTTGCATGTTAATGTAGGTGAAGGTCAAAAAAGAAAGTTATAGTTTCCATATTTGATTGTTTCATTTAGTTGAGAACAAGTTTAAGTGTAACCTACTTTCAAAAGTGATGAAGGATAAAGTCTGATTACTGCAAGGATATGATATATTCATGAATTATGTTTAAGTAAGTTGTCTCAATAAGATTTGTTACAATCAGCTTCTTAAGGCATATTTAGTTATTTACCATTTCTTGAATGTGTTTTTATTAATGATCATTTTACCATTTCATATCTGATACTGATAGTATGATCAAATATCAGATGAGTATGATCCAATGAGTTGTTATACATATATAGTCCATTAGCCAACTACGGCCCTAGTCCTTTTTGTGGGTTTGACACAAATTAAGACAGATGCGCGGTTCATTCTTAATACTAGAACTTACATAAAATTGATGTAACCGTAACTTCAATTCATTTACCGAAAATTGAACGTGAGGTATATTATCTTGAGTGAAAAAACCAGGTTGTTTAGGTTCAGGCGATGAACCTTCTCCAGCCAACATTAAAACCATTGATGACATCTCCGGACGGTCTATTGGAGAGTGTTGGACACGTAACAGACCTACTTGGACTGACCACAATTCTTCTGAAACATATAATGACTCTAGTAATGGTGCATCAATAAGTTCCATTGACCAACCCTCTCTTTGTAGACCTGAACAATTCCTAATCATTTTAAGCTATAAAGTAATCTGGACGGTCGCTTTTTTAAAACTGATTAATGTGTTTTGATACATCAGATACGCAGTTAGATTTGCATACATGCCTTAGGAGGTTATCGCTATGATCCTCCTCAAATAAGTCTGTATTTTTCTTGGCACTAACAATTTCCAGCAGTACAACACCAAAGTTGAAAACATCTGATTTTACCGAGAAAAGCCCACGAACAGCGTACACTAGAGACATGTAGCCACTTGGAAGAATGTTAATACAAAAGGTTAGATTAAATTTTTTTACAACATATATCTTATTTGTGCAATCAAATAGCAGAAAAGGTCATTGTTAGACCATACTATGATAAGAGAACAAAAGATAAGTTAAATTAAATAAGAAAAAATGAGTACTAAATTGTTACGGTATAATATACAATATGGTAGAATTGTTACAAAAAATTGACACTTAATCATTCTCCTTCTTGTTACTAAAATTCATAGGTTTAATTGTTTTGCCTATAAATAGCAATAAGAAAAAGGACACCCACCCTTCTACTTATTCTCCCGAATTGTTCTTATGCGTTATGATCAAAATACGCATACATTGAAATGGAATACCATTCCGTTCTCGATACCTTCCTTTTTGCTACTATTAAAACCTCGGTTCCGACTTTGGATATGTGCCGTAAAACCGTATGAAGAATATGAGGTACTAGTAGCAAAATCGTCACCCGAGATATTATTCATTTCAGAAGCATCAGTTGCCTCGTCATATTATTGTCACATGATTGCTCCCTGTCATTTACTCGTTTTTAGTGAAGTTATACTAGACTATAGGTATAGATATACGGTATTGACTCGGCTATTCTGTCACATAATTCGTACCTACATACTTACATACTTACATATCATCAGTTCGCGAGGGTTGCAAAATTCTTGAATATTTCCAACGAAAAAGAATTATTTTTTGCCAATTTAGCTAGTTCGACAAATTTCTCTAAACAAAATATACAAGAGCTAAAACACAAATAAATTGATATAAAGTTTGCATCACTAGGGATCAATATGGTCAATAGCTAGTGATTTGACTAGAAAGTCAACGGGCCACCATTTGACATTTGTGACCAAACTAAGGAGCTCGATAATACAATGGAGGCAAGAATTATTTGAAATGATCGAGCATAAACGAAAGTAAATTAAAGACATGACATATATCTAACAAACTATTCATTTGATAGATTTAGGTCAAAAGTAATACCTAACCGTAATGGTTGATTAAGGCTTTTGAACAAAGTTGTTTTTGCTCAAGTCTTCTTGGCTAAAAAAAAGAATGTTAACTGCATGTTGTTAGCATCCGTAATGCATGATATTTACTTTTGCCACACAAGCTTTTGAATATATTTTCTCCATTAAACACACATTGTATAAGGATAGAGATCTTTTAAATTTCATTTAAACATGCGCAATGAAAATATAGATAAATAAAAAGAATGTCAACTCTTTTAGGATATTAAACTTTCTAGCCGTCTTTCTCCTATTTTTTCGGATCTGAACCTTCATCAGAATAAGTGGGGTGGGGTGGGGGTTTCAACCATGGGAAAACAAACACAAATCACTGACTCTAAAGGATGGACATGGGTTTTTGGAAACAACAACAAACCTCACTCAAAACCCATTGGTAACCCGTATCAACAAGACTTGGAAAAAGTCGCGACATCATTCTTCGTTTCTGATTGTACAATATTTCGCACTACCAGGCCTTCGATGGTGATCAAAAGAAATGAGGGGTGTTGTGATTACGCCAAGCTTGGATATAACCTGAAATAAGAAATACTAAAACACTACGTTAAGTGATTCGCAGGGGGTGAGCCCTGCGAACCACCTCCGGCGTGTGAATAAGTGATCGGTATGAGAATTTTAAGTGTAAGCGTAGTAAAGTAAGGTGAGAGAGATTGCATACCAGATTTGTCATCGTCCAGGACTATTTATAAGTGAAGAAAACGGTCCTGGAGAGTGGTCACACGTTTGAGAGAGATCATGGGGGCGTCCCATGATTTGTGGTAACCGCTAGGGTTTAGTGTCCCACTCCTCCGGGTTTAGCGGGGGTGCTAAGGAGGAAGAGAAGACGTGGGTAAGACTTGGTCTCACCAGTATTGGACTTGGCATTGTTCCGTCCATAAAACTTATCGAGAGATACCCCGAAGGGCTTAATCCTTCGATTGGCGAATTCCCACTTGGTAACTAGATCATTGATGATTAGTTTTACGCCAAAGAAAGTTTTAGGAGGCTAGCCAGAGCCTTCGATTATGTAGGTTACGATCAGACTCGAAGGGGAGTCCTTCGAGCTAATCGGAGGGTACATCATCAAGCCCCCCAGTTGAAAGTTATATATACGCACAAGAAAATGTGGCTTTCAACTCTATCGTCAAGTGAACTAATCGTGTTAGCCCGTAGGACCCTGCAAAAGAATTTATCGTCCCAAATTACGCATTAAATGCGCTTAAATACCCTCTAACTAACTTGCATTATATCCCCACTTGCCAAAGCATCGGTAATCCCATACGTCCCGTTATTTTTTAAACCCAATTTGAAATCCGAATAGATTAGAACGTGAGGGACACGTGTTCAGTGAGGATCAAAATAAAAAGCAATATAAATTCGCCTCAGCCAAACCCTAATTTACTTTTTCACTGCGCCTAAAATTTCATCTACCTCACTGCGTGTAATCAAAACCCACATAGTATCATCTGTCATTATCCTTTGCAAGAAAAAAGGTAAATTTCTTCCTCGTTAAACTATATTTCATCGTAGAAGTATCATTCTTCGTTAATCAATATGGCTAAAAATAACAAATTTGTGATTAAGGAACAAAAATGTACTTTATCAAAAGATGAATTACGTGCTTTTCTTGAGGATTATCCTATTCCAAAAGAATTTAAGATTATGCTCCCTAGTAAAAATCAAACGATATTTGATGCTCATGAGGGATATGTCTGTACACCCATGCCTTTAAGTTATCAAACTTTAGAATACCAATCCACCCTTTGATTTTAGAGTTTATGCAATACTATCAAGTACACATCTGTAGGTTCAACCCATTTGGCCTGGCTAAGTTGACAACATTCATTGTGATGTGTAAAGCCTATGGATATGAGCCTACACTGACAGTGCTTAGGGGTTTTACGAACTTGTATCCGGGTGGGGATTGGTTGACTTTGGCAAAAAGAGGGGACCCTGATGTCCCAACCATATTGTTAAAGCCTTTTACAAACATTACAGACTGGAAAGGGAGTTTCTTTTACATTCAGGATACAATAATACCTCCAGAGTACCCTGCTTTAGTGAACGAAGCATACAGGTTTGATAAAAAAAAAAAAAAAACGTTTCAACGATGAGTTACCTTATACTGTTTGAAGGAATCCATTGTATCAGCGTCTTGTTCGTCATCCAGTGAATGTTCAGTCTTTCCCCGAGCCCATTCTTTACATGGCTGGTATTGTTGGCCATTGGGAGGGTTCCCCCATGAAGCCTGAAATTGTTTGTGATGGAAAAGGTATGTATACTCTTATTTAAATAAATTTGAACAACTTATTTGATTATATTTATCTTTTTTCTTTCGTTTTGCAGGAATGTCTTTCCGAAACTTTGTTGTTGCCGATGGTGCAAGGGAGACGAGCTTCCTTCCAAAGAATCCTGAGGAAGTCAGCTATGGGGTTGGTTCACCCTCCGTGTCAGTTAATAATCAGGAAGACGATGCCCAAATGGTGGAGCCCATAGCTTCCATGCAGCCTTCCAAACCAGAGAAAAAATCGAAGCCAATGATTGCAGAGGAGACTTCTCAGTTGGTGGAGAATGTTGCTGAGTCCGATGACCCTCTCTCCGAGGATGATCAGGTGACCATTATTGGCTCATCTTCTGGCATAGCTGACAGGGTTCGAAACAGGAAGGGTACGAGTGCCAAGCCAGTAAAGCCCACTCCCAAAAGGAAATTGATTTTGCCAACACCTCCTTCAAGGAACACCAGGCAGAAAGGTCAGATCATTACCAAGAAAGCTGCTGAAGCGTTGGATGAAGACATCCATGGTAAGTAGATGTGCTATTGATTTAACCGGAATATTTGTACATGTCTTCTAATTGATTGTATATTCCTCAGGTCTTCCTAATACCAAAGAGCTTCCTGATGCCTCGGCTTGCCATCGCCTTGCCTTGCACATTACCCCTCCGAGCTGGAAGTCTGTGCTAACCAACATGCCCATTGAGAAGTTGTGCGATCTACACGACAAGAGCTATACAAGGCAAGTTGTGTTAGACAATCATCTCAATTCTCGAACAAGGGAGGTGGTACGAACCCTTGCTTCTGCTAGGGAGAAGATGGATGAGATTTTGGCAAGAGAGAAGAAGAAGGACCAAGAGTTTGCAGAGGTTCAAGCTAAGTGTGAAGAAGCTTTGAGGGATATTGAGCAGAATCCCCTTGTACAAGACCTTCGTTCTGACATTGCAGGGTTGGAAAAGGATCTAAACAAAGTGAAGACAGAATGTAAGAGGCTTCGAAAGGAGGAGGCAAAGATCGTGGGTTACAAGGAGGAGATTGTTGAGCTGGAGATCAAGTGTGAGAATCTCGAAGAAGAGAGGACGAAGCTGGGTGAGCTGGAGGTCAAGCTTCGCGAAGATCTCGATGGCCTCAGGCGCAAGTATAATGCGCTTAAAAGAGATAGGGCTGCTGTTGTCTCGAAGGTCATTCCATACATAGCCATGGAGTTATATCATAGCGATGAGGTAGGAAAAATGATAGGTGATGTTGTCAATGCTGCCATCTATCATGGGAAATGCACCACTTTGGAGGAAATTGCTGCGACTGGAAAGACTGTGGACTTATCTGAGGTAACCTATTACCGTGCCACTCATAAAGCAGAGTATGATAATGCAAGCAACCTCCTCGCAACTGCAGAGTACCTCTTCCTCGTTTATGCTACCAAGGATTCAATGGCTTCAGTTGAGACGCTTCTTTCGAAGAAGCCGCGTAGGGTGAAGCCGTTGTCTGTGAGCAAAAAGAATACTCCTGTGAAGCATGCATCTGTGAAAGCAACTCCTAAGGAGCCCTCATCCCCAAAGGTGGTCATTGAGAAGCCCCAGTCTCCGGGTAAAAGTTCTGCCGTGCAGCCGTCCTCTCCGAAGGCTGATTTGACAAAAGAAACTTCCCCCAGCAAGGCCAGTCCTGAAGCATCCCAAGTTCAACATGAAAAACCCAAGTCTCCTGGTAAGTGAAGGCTGCAGTGTTTGCAGTAATTTGGCTCCAAGGGTGGTATGTACCCTTTAAAACAATGTTTGTTTATGCCATGTGGTTTATGGTATTATGTTTTGAACAATTTGTGTTTGCACTTAGACAATGTGGATCATCTTTTGAGCAGCGGAAAGTATATGCTGCATTAATGGTTAAATTTAATGGGTGTGTTTCCCATCTTTGCTTATATATTTTCTCTTCATTGTTTATTAATTAAACGTAAATATACATCCTAAGGCTTAGAACAAGGAGCCTCATTGCGTGTATTTTGAACCAAGATTTTATAGCAATCGTATAATTTGATTGCTGACAGAGGGTTGCGACCCGCTCTGTCTTCATCCTTTAAGTGTGAAGGGCTTCGCATACCCTAAGACCATTTAGGAAAGTTAATGTGAATTGTGTTGGATGTTTAATAGCCTACAAGATATAAGTATCTTGTATCATCCTTCGAACATTGAACTTGTAATTACTTGGCTGAGCAAATCTTTCTAGTTATATATGACCAAAGATTTGAGGGAAATATGTGATATCATTAAGTGGGTAGGGGAGGATTACATCATTTGTACAAATGAATACTAAGACGCCTACCATTAATGTTTTTTTCCCAAAAGAGAAAAGTTTAATACATAATAAGAAAAAAAACTGTAAGTCTTGTACGTAGGACTTACGAAGGATATGGCAAGTCGTGCATATGCCGTAGGAGGGTAGTTACTTTTGACTCATTCCATATATTCTTCCTCGGTGTATGTTCCAGGAATCTTCCTTTGTTATTATAAACGGCCGGCATCTTGCTATGGAGCCTGCGATTTGGAGCGGGAAAGGTTTCTTACCTTGTCGAAGCCTACTGCTCCATTCCGAGTTCGAGACGTTCTTGGTTGTGTGGGACTGAACGCGTCTCTGTATCATATATGTGGTGTTTTTCCTTTTGTTTGGCTTGGAGAACTTTCTTGTTGGAGGACATACTTGATTCGCATGTTTCAGCTGGTTCATTACTTTGTCCTTCGAAAGGATCGTTTTCTCCATATTCTATGTCATATTCCTCCAATTCTTTAGCCCAATTGACCATCCTTCGCGTTCCCTCAGGGTTCAGGATTATCCTTTCGAATGGCTTATCCGTGATTACTCTGATGGGGTGATCTTTGAAATACCTTCGGAGACGTCTTGTGGCATGGATTAAGGCTAGGATTAGCTTTTCTGCTGTTGTGTAGCTTTGTTCCACGTACGGTAGAGCTCTACTTACAAAATATATTGGTATCTGTAGCTGTCTTCTTTCTGCGAAGAGCATGGCACCGATCTCATCAGGGGACATTGCTATGTGTAGGAACAACACCTCTCTTCTGGTTGGGGGTGCCACTGTTGGTAAGATCTCCATGCAATTCTTCCATCTTAGGAAGGATGTTTAAGCTTCCTTGTTCCAAGGATATGATAAGTTGCTAATGACTTCATTGCGGACCTTGTAGAGAGATGAGGATCTGTTGACACCTTTCGACAGGAATGCTTTCAGTGTTTCCAAGTCGTTCTTTAGGTTTTGAGTCCTCCCTTGCGTTCCCCACGTTTGCATTTTTGAGGAGATTTCCTCATTGATTGGATTGGTTCTAATCATTTGCCTTACGAACGGGCGTTCGTTTGACCCTTCCTTTTCAATGCCGAAAGAACACATTATTGGGTTTAGCTTTAGGTTGATTTTCCTTAGTTGTATGAGGGTTTCTTCTACATCATGAAGGAAGTCTTCTTTTGTCTTGCTCTGGGTGACTAAGTATTCGTCATGAATTCTTAGGTACCTTGATAAATTCTTTTCGTAGTATATAATTATTCCGAAGAGATACTCGTGAAAGTATTTCCCGGGTCGTTTTCCCAGCAAAGGTAGAATGGAGTCGTGAATTATCAAATCGCGAAATCGTGTCGTGAAAAGTGGTAAAGTGAAAAATAAGATTTTGGGATTCAAATTATGAAAAGTAATAATGAAATAAGCAGAATGTACAAGCTAAATATGTACAAATGCTGAAAACGTAAAAACGGAAATGCACACGCGTTATTTAAAACGTAACGTTTATTAAAAATTGATCCTACGAACTTGGAAATATTTTCTAAAAATCTTAAACTATTAAAAAGAATTTTAAGAAAAAGAAAAATATTTTTTAGACTTTTTATTTATTTTCTAAAATTTATTTTCTATTTTTGGAATTAAAAATGAATTAAAAATAAAGAAAAATAGAAAATTAATGTGGAAAAATGAAAATTTAATTCTAAAAATTCTAAAATATTATAAAAGAATTTCTAAAAATTATTTGTATTTTTCACAGCTTTTTCTGATTTTTATTGAATTTTTGCTATTTAAAAATGATTTAAAAATGAAGAATAATGAAGAGAAATTAAGAAAAATACCAAATGGACTCAGAAAAATATGAAAAATTTAGGGAAAATCAAAAATAATATTTTAAACTTAAGAAAAATTTAAAAGTTGGAAAATAAGCTCTAGAAATGCTACTGGGCTTAAAACAGCTTATTGGGAGTGCTTATTTATAAGCACTCCTTGACCCAGTTGACCAAAACTTTAACTAACTGTTTCTATGACTAAATAAAGCTCAAATAAACTGATACAGAACCAAAGTTATCACAGGAACACAGATAATGGCAACAAACATATGAAATAAGCAATACGTAATAAGCCAAACAGAAGAGCAATTAAGCAAATGGCACAAGCAAAATGGAAACAGTAATTCTAAGCTCAAATGAACTAATAAGAACAGCCAAACTCAGATATCAAACACAAAACCTCACTTGCAGCCCTTATATTGAAAACAGATACTAGGTTCAATCCACACAACTATTGAGCCAAATAAGCAGACAGATTAAGCTCAGATGTGAAAGCTCATGGGGGCAAATCCCTCACTATCCAACTGAATACCTAAAATCACCAATACCTTTCAATCCTTAAACCTATAAACTATCTAAAAATAGATTAGAAGATTAGCCAGAAACTGTGGAGCAGGGGAATTATAAGCCAAAACAGTCAACTACAAAGCACTTTTTTTATAAGCTGATAAAATACAACCCTTAATTTTCCTTTTGAAATTGATTTACTGACTGCTAATCTCTACAAAACAGCAAACCAAATGAATTTCCAACAAATATTGAATCCTATAAAGGATCCCAAAAATGTGACCAAAACTGAGTGAACAACTCCTATTGACTTTTTGATACTGCACTTGTTTTGACCAAAGAAGAATTTGATTGCTTAAATTTTGCTGAAAATGTTTTGTTAAACTAATTTATGAATGAAATAAACTTTAACTAACACTAATGCAACTATGGTGAGGAATTATGCAACCTAGATTCTAACAGACATGAAAATTAAGAAGAGACAAACTGATTTTTTTGACTTCTGCTAATAATCTATGATTTATGAACCTACTAAACCTATATGAACCTAAACTAAAAGGCTGGAACAGTATTATCAGTAAGAAAACCAATCACCACAGGTTTAAAGCCTGATCCAAACACCCCTGCAACTGATCAGTTACACAACGCGATGATATAACAAGCTACAAACTACTATACAAATTATCAAACAAGCTAATCTAAAAATCAGAGATACTGAATCAACAATCAAACTATACTAAATCCAACAATACAACAGAACATAGAAATGTAAGTAAATCAGATATAAGCTATAACAGATTCTAAGAATGACTATGCTACTCAAGTATAACTACTAATGATGAATCAATTAAACTACAAATGTAACAATTACCAAATCTACACTATTCAACTCAATGAAACAGTGATCAGAATTATACCACTAAAATCAGACAATAAAACTAAAATAAAGCATAAAATCAAGAGTTTACCAACTAACTTCCCCCTCAGCTAGAACAGAGGGGGTTCCCTATGCTTGCCCGTCTTTTGACAGGCTGAGTGCTTCCCAATCTCACTCAATCTTGTCCAATTTCACCACAAATCAATTCCAACACCAACTGTTGACTTTTGTTTGACCAATACTTCAAATGAACATAAACTACTAAAGATTAAGACAACAAAATTTCCAAAGCTAGAAAACTTATGATAAGCTGTATATAAGCTATTGAAAAGCTAAACTGAAAGCTGAATCAAACAGAAACTATTTTTGTATTTTCTATTTTTTTGATTTTCATAAAACTATTTGAATGAAATAAAATCTGACTTATAAGAAAAGTAGTATGAAATGAAGTAAGATGTTGAGACAATTGAAAGAAACTAATAATAATAAGATAATAACAATAAGCTAAATGATTTAAGGGAAAACAAAACTGATTGCATTGAAATATGAGAAAATTACAACTAAACTAATCTAGATACAATCAAATGAAATTTTGGCAGAGCTTGGCTACTCCAAGACTCCACACTGATTACAAAGGCCTAACCATCTATTTATAGGATGTGAGGAGGGATGAGCTCACGGATTGCCATGTTGCCAATCCGTGTGGTGTGTTTCTTCATGCCAATCCTGAGCCCTTGGATCTCAATCAATCATTACCCATCAATATATTGCCTTAGGATCAATACAAATGACGCGTTCATGCCAATCCAAAGCAGCCACGTGTACCCTTGTGTGTTTGTTTGAGTTCTGACACATCCTGACATCACCAATGAGCTTCTAGAACCAAGTGATTAGACATAAGTACCCTTAATTGTGGTTAATTGGGACGGGTAATTTCTAGTGTTCTTAGTTACTGTAGACTTCTGGATTAATTGGGGGAAAAGGGTGGAGGGAAAGGTACGGGTAAATTTTATTTTTATTTGTTTGACCTTTGACCAAAAGTGGGGGTTGACCGGGGTATGGATGGGCCGGGTTATGGTATATAGGATGTGGGCTGGGGTTGTGTAGTATATTTTTGTAGATTGGGCTTTTGGTATTATTGGATCAAGGCATGTTTCAGCTTTTGGTATAAATAAAAATCAAGGACCTTTTATGTAATTATTGATTCTTTGAGGACCTATTCTGCCATTTATGAAACATTAATCCAAGGGCCACTTTTGACAAACTATGCTTCTTCAAGGTTTATTTAGACACTTTGAGCTCAAATAATGATCAAGACTTGAAAAATGCTTCCCGGCCTCGGCTCTTGATTCTTTTTCCACTCTCATGCTCGGTTTTCCTGGTTTTTGCTTGATTTATGTCCATTTAATTAATATCCGTACCTGCATATGACAAACACAAAAACACTACAAATTTGGCAAAATTCGATTAGTTTTTGGTCTTTTGAGTCCGGTTTTGGTCAAATAATAGTGAGTGAATAAGCACTCACCATTCCTCCCTATCTGTTTTTCGAAGACCCTTTGGATCAACCTATTGTAAGTGGCTTCGATATTCCGTAAGCCAGAAGGCATGCGTTTAAAGCAGTAGGAGCTACTGTCTACATGAAAGGATGTTTTTTCCTCATCTTCCTGTGCCATCTGTATCTGATGGCATCCCATGTTTGTATTAAGGAAACATTCCCAACGAACTCCAGGTGGCGGTTGTTGTTCTCCTTCCGACAAATAGCTTCCTTTTTGGCAAACTTTGTTGATGTCTTTGAAGTCAACCTTTAGTACCCATTCTCCATTTCTCCGTTGGGCTGCAATTGGATTAGTAACCCATCATGGATTTAATACCCTTCGAAGTATTCTTGCAGCTGTGAGTTTGTCTACTTCTTTCTTAATTGATGCGCTTTGTTCAGGTGTCACTTGAAGAGGTTTCTGCCTGACTGGTTTGATGTATTTGGATTCATTTAGCTTGTGTTCCATGTTAAAAGGTCTGTCGTTGATTGTGAGCAACCTTGGAATTCCTGTTATATCTGAATATTTTCCTACAAACACATCTTCATAGGCTTCGAGCAATTTTTCCAATCTTTTTCTGAAAGTGGTAGGGAGTTGCTTTCCCATTTCCACCTTTCGTACTGGATGGGGGTTCTCTAGTGCCACATACCCCTTGGGATCGGAGCCTCCTCTGACATTCATTGCACACCGTTAATTACCATCTCCCTTATCCTTTTGGGCTTCCTGGTGTTTCCTTTCGCGATAGCTAGAGAATATGGTTCCGACACCATTGGCTGTTTGGAACTTCACTGTTACATGAACTGTGGAGACCACAATGCCCATCTTTTGCATAGCAGTTCGTCCGATCAACATGTTGTAGGGTGACTTTGATTTTACGATGACAAAATTGAGGATTTCCGTTCTTGCAAGCTTTCCACTTCCGAGCGTTACCTCCAGAGGTATTTCACCTAAACGCCACGATCGTTCCCCCGAGAAACCTACCAGGGGCATTCTTGACTCTACTCGCTTGGATTTGATTGTAGGGCTGAGTTTCCTAAAGCAATGTTCGTAGATTACCTCGCAGGAACTCCCGTAGTCCATATAAACTTTGTTGACCTCCGTATCCGAGACTATGACCTTAATGATCACTGGATCCTTTGAAGGGGACTCTCCCGTTTCGGATGGGAACGTTATTTCCCTTGCAATGTAAGTTTCCCTTTCGGAGGCCTTTCTTTTCAACCGGGAGGTATCCCACCGAACCATTAGGATAGGAGCTTCCTGGGGGGTATTATCCTTTCCCAGTTGCGCGTCAGTGGCTTTCTCTTTGCCCTTTCTTATCCCTTTTACGAGATGTGTTAATTGCCCGGATTTTACTGCCTCTTCTATCTGCTTTTTCAGCTCTCGACAGCTGTTTGTCTCATGGCCAAAGTCTTCGTGGAAGTGGCAATATTTAGTAGTGTCTCTGTTCTTGCTTTTTCCTATCATGCGAGGGGGTAGCACGAAGGCTTTTGCGGCCTTCTCTGTCGCTAAAATCTCCCTTGGAGACTTTGTGAGATTTCCTAATAAACCATGGTTCGGACCCTTGTTGTAAGGAGTAAACCTATTATGGCTTTTGTGTTTGTTCTACGATCCTTCCCATGAAGACGGTTTTGTTCCTTTGTTGTTCTCCATCGGAGCCCCATTGGTGGATACTTCTTTGGCCTCTATCCACGTGTATGTTTTTTCCATCAGGCCTTTGTATGTTTCCGGAAGATCTGTAGATAAAAATTCTAGAAGAGTCCGGTTGTGTAGGCCATGGACGAAGCCAGAAACACGTTGTTCTTCGTGTAAGCCTAGAATTTGCAAAGTTTCGTCAGTGTACCTAGTAACGAAGTTCCTCGTGCTTTCGTTCTCCTTCTGCTTAATGTTGTGCACTGTGAGGTGTGTCCTTGTGAACTTCTTTTGCTGGCTAAAGTGAGATCGAAACCTAGCCTTCAAATCATCAAAGTTGATGATGCTTTCTGGTTTCTGCCCATTCCACCAAATACGTGTGGAATCCCGAAGGGTATATGTAAACATGTGACAGGCTACGGGCATGACCCATTTATGCATCCTAATGGCTCCTTCGAACAAATGCAAGAAATTGTCCGGATCTCCCTTTCCGTCGTAGGTGCCTATATGTGAAGGCATCTTTAGACCATCCGGCAAGGGATAGTCTTCGATCCATCTTACAAAGGGTGTCGTAGGACCAGCGGGCTCTGCGTACGAGTGGGTGTAAGGTGGTATGTTCATGGGGATGCCATGATATGGATTATGAGTAGGGGTACCCCTGAAGAATGGTGACTAGTGTAGAAAGGATGAGGAGTACTCGTGTTTGGAGGGTAACCATTATACATGGTGTACGGAGGGTATATCATGGGGTGATTGTAGGGTACAGCCATTTGTGAGGGGTACTGATTTCCGGGTTGCCCATTAACGGAGGGATAAATATTTGAGGGGTAACTTTGAACCGGGAATTGAGGATACAGGCTGACGGGGGGAAACTTCCTCCTGTGTTGACCGATCCCGGGTTACCTCCCACACCCGATGCGTGGGAGGGTTGCAGTGGAACTCCTCCTTCGGCCCTCCCTAAATGTGCTGCTAATAAGGGAGGTAGGTTCACCTCCGTGTTCTCCCTCTGTTGGCTCCCCCCATTAGAGCCTTCAGTAATAGTCCCTTCTCTCCTCGTGGGAGTTCTTTCAGGAATTCCTTCAAAGCCTACATTCCTTCCTCCAGCCCTTCTACCCGTAGGAGACCCAATCCTCAGGATGGGGTGTTGAGCCCTAGTTATCGAAGGTCTTGGCTCCATCTCAATTTCTTCATCATATTCATCGCTGGAATATTCTAACTCCCTTCGCATCTCCATGTTTCTGATTTGTCTCCTTCGAGCTCTTAATAAGGACTCTAGCTCTTCGTAATTAGCATCGACAAAGGCGGGGCTAATGATGAGCTCTGGATTGGCTGACGTGGATGCGTGATGGTTGGGCGTTATTTCAGGGTGAGATCGTGTGGTGAAGGTGGAGGCCGTGATTGGCGGAAGGTTGTTGGTGTCAGTTGCGGGTAAAGGGGTTAAAGACGAAAAACCCGGTGGGGTGTAATTTCTCTTTCTGGATTCATGCCGGAATAATAGCGAGTGTATTTGACTTGGTTATTTTACTTGGAAATAACGGGACTAATTGTAGCGGGTCCCACGGATGGCGCCACTGATTGTACAATATTTCGCACTACCAGGCCTTCGATGGTGATCAAAGGAAATGAGGGGTGTTGTGATTACGCTAAGCTTGGATATAACCTGAAATAAGAAATACTAAAATACTACGTTAAGTGATTGCGCAGGGGGTGAGCCCTGCGAACCACCTCCGGCGTGTGAATAAGTGATCGGTATGAGAGTTTTAAGTGTAAGCGTTGTAAAGTAAGGTGAGAGAGATTGCATACCAGATTTGTCATCGTCCAGGACTATTTATAGGTGAAGAAAACGGTCCTGGAGAGTGGTCACACGTTTGAGAGAGATCATGGGGGCGTCCCATTATTTGTGGTAACCGCTAGGGTTTAATGTCCCACTCCTCCGGGTTTAGCGGGGGTGCTAAGGAGGAAGAGGAGACGTGGGAAAGACTTGGTCTCACCAGTATTGGACTTGTCATTGTTCCGTCCATAAAACTTATCGAGAGATACCCCGAAGGGCTTAATCCTTCGATTGGCGAATTCCCACTTGGTAACTAGATCATTGATGATTAGTTTTACGCCAAAGAAAGTTTTAGAAGGCTAGCCAGAGCCTTCGATTATGTAGGTTACGATCAGACTCGAAGGGGTGTCCTTCGAGCTAATCGGAGGGTACATCATCAGTTTCCAACATCCCTAATTCATTAGATGCGAAAGGCCTGTGGAAAGCTACTGTCTCATATGGTCGCTTGGTGGATGCATTCATCGCTAACAAATTATCCAAATGAGGTAAACGTTTTGGATTCATTCGATTTCTGAGTGTTAAGGATGCCAATGTTTTCGTTCGATCATTATCTAATATATGGATTGGTAGCTATCACATATTTGTTACTGTTGCTCGATTCCAAAGAAACAATATCACTGGTTATCATACAAACCCTACCATGGATCCTCCCATTCATAAACCTAAACCTAACCCTAATCTTTCATCCTTCAATCACGTGGAACTGCAACCTAATAAGCCTTCATTCGCATCGGTTATCCATAATAAACCCAAATCCACTGGTGAACCTTCCTCACACAATAACGATTGCACTGTTGTCATTAGTGAACCTGATCTCATTAGCGTTGATGACTCTTCTTCAGTTATCTTGTTGAAGTAAAAGATGTCGATTCCATGAGTAACATGTCGCACCCCCAACATACATGTATTAACAGCGGAATGGAATACCTGGGGGTGACTGCCATAGCATCATAGTTACAGTTATATTGAACAACCTAAAGTGTCGTTTATAAAATACATCGTTTGATCATTTAAAATATTCAGAGTTTACAAAGTAAGGTCCCAAAAGGTGTTGCAAGTTTACTGAAAAACAAGTAATACTAGATCAAACGTTTTCATAAGTGCATGAAATAAAGATGAGACGCGTCGACTCCGCGACCACATGAAGGTCCAAATGCATGCAAGCAAGAGCTACTTTAATAACCTGAAAATACATTGCTAAAACGTCAACACGAATATTTGTGAGAAGTCTAGGTTTATGAGTTAAATCGTATGTACAATAGCCAAAAGTAAAAAGTAAAGCAATAAGATTTCATAAATAATAATACATTGGCTCTTAAGCTCATGACCCCGAAGCTAGACGTTACTTGGCCCCAAAGAAGTGTTTACCAGACACTCTAAATATATTAGACATGAAATGCATCCGTTTTCCTGTTGGAGCAACCCAAACACGGATGGAGGAGTCACCCTCAATAGATCTATTCACTCACTCTCGCTTGTAGATTAATTAACGGTCCATGATAATAAAGGGGACTTGTCATGACGTGGTAATAAAGAAACTTAAGCAATGTAAGGAATTTAATACTTTGGCATGTACAAAAAAATAAGTGATGCAATGTATTCTCCCCCGTGGGATTTGAAATCAAAATATTGAATTAAAACGGGGCTATGAAAACTCACCTGAAACCATGATACTATGACGTGAAATGATAGGGACAACAAGGCGCGAATATAGCCGCAACCTAATATAAGTAATGAAGATCTACTTTAGATCATGACGTGATGTAATGAATGCACATGCACATGATGCCTATACCACTCGTAACTTGAAAATACTAGTTGTTGTCAAAGTAAAATATTTTCCATAATTAGGAAAAATAAGTCTAACTAGACTTATAAAAACTAGTCGTAATATATCATATATAAAATGTTAGTGTTATATCCATCGCTTTGAAATCCTTAAAATAACGTCAATTAGTCGTATAAATAAGCTTTGGGTCATACGTACTTCATTGGTTAAAAATATAGCTCTTTAACAATCATATGAATGTAGATCTTGTATAAAAATCATATGAACATAATTAGAACTTGGTAAAATCATGAAAAAGAGCTTGACATACTTACTTGAAAGATTAGAGAGTTTTGATGATGAAAACCTAATAAAACCTTGGATTTTTACTTCAAAACCCTACCAAAGAGTACCAAATGGACTTGATTAATACTTGATCTTGAAAAATTGATGAAGATTGCTTGTGATTTGATCCATGGCCGAGCACCCCAAGGAAGAGGAAGAGAAGTTGAGTTTTGCTTGTGAAATGATAAGTCTTGGTGTTTTAGATAAATATCTTGATCTTGATGGCATAATGGTAAATAATTGATCAATTTGAAGTAACCACATGTGTTAGTAGTTAAGGGGGGGGGGGGGGGGGGGGGGGGGGCGGCACATGTAAAGAAATGGGGTGTGTTGGAGAAGCTTGGGGTTAAAATGTAGTTATTATGTGTTTTAGTTTTAGATATTTCGTTATCGGGTACCGAGTTAACTAAAAATAAATCGTGACGAGTTGAAATAAAATATGACGAAGTTAATCGGGACATAATAAAGTCATAAAAGTTGTAAAAATATGTTGGGTACAAGTATTGAGTGTTCGGATGATTATCGTTTAGTTTTTAAGAAAACCGTCGTAGTTATATTAGACGTACGATAGAATTTAAATAAATTTCCAAAATACCGGGTAAATGATTTTTATAATATTTGTAATGTTATAAGAAGTGTAAAAATATATCGGGACCATTGTAGGAAGTGTCGGATATTTTAGTCACATTTATCGATCGCGTGTTAACGTTTATTTTAAAAATAAACTTACGTAAAACGTCAAATATATCAAATATGTTAATTTGAATATCCTACGAGTGGAATAGTATGCAAATGCTATTCTAATGATGTGTAATCTATTTCTAGTCCGTATGAAGTGTCCCTATTAGTGATTCTTGAATTCGCAGCTAAACCAACCTGGTTACGTGAATTTAATTACCCGTAAACTAAATTTACGATGAAATTAATAAAGTACATGAATAGTGTTTTCTCTCTGGAAATGAATATTGTCATGTGAATAGTGAATTTTCTGAACGCTTCTCGGAATCTCAAACTGACTCCAAAAATGATGAATAGTAAAATGATGAATAGTGATCGGTGAATAGTAACTTTCCAATATGAAAATGAAATTTCGACATCTGAAAAGGGATCTGAAATTACGAGTTGTGATAGTCTTCCCCTCTACAGGGAACTTCGTCCCGAAGTTCAGTTTTGGTTGGTCTCTGAAGTATATTCGGTAAAAAGACGTGGATACTTGAGTTGCATTTGGTCTTCCCATTCCCAAGTAAATTCGGGTCCTCTTCGAGAATTCCAGCGAACTTTCACGATTGGAATTCGACTTTGCTTCAACTGTTTGACCTCACGGTCCATGATTTCTACTGGTTCTCCTACAGGTTTAGGTTTGTCATTGGGTTGGATTCCTTTCAATAGAATCATGAGTCACTAATGTGAAAGTCATTTCTCGGGATTTGAAATTGTGAAACCTGTTTGTGTAATCCTGCTACTTTCCAACAAGGCTCAAGTCTGAGGGTAACTGGCCTACTCTGTCTGAAATATTAAATGGTCCAGTGTACATCGAGTCTAACTTCCCGAATTTTTCTGAATGGTATCATGCCTTTCCTAGGCAGAACTTTTAACGTGACCCTACCATCAACTTGAAATTCTAAGGGTTTACAACTTATCGACTTGTAACTGATTCTTGATTTGCAGGAAATTCCTGGTTATTTCATGAGTACTTACAGGAATAGTGAGTTTGGCTTTTTCCGCGTCCGGTCTGTCAATAGATGATCAGCGCTTCTTGAGGTTTACAATGTGATATGGGCAATATATGTTGTTGAACTCTGCCAAAACTCAAATTTGTATGTCAGCTGGTCGATTCTAAAATGAATCTTAAATGGTCCAATATACTAGAGGTTCAATCTCTCGTGTTACCAATTATATCATGCCTCTCCAAGGCAAAGCTTTCAACTTAGTTCGTTCTCCCACTTGAATCTAGATGGTTTGTTGTTCCGGGATACCCAATCCGCATGATGTGCAACATGCACCAACCCTACTTCTACCATTTTCTCGTTGCTTGTAACTTGTTCTTGACTTGTGAAATTTCCTTTGTTGTTCCATAATTTAGTTCTAGACCAATGAATTTAACTTTCCGATTTCGGTCTGTAAATTGGTAATTGGTACTTCGACCATAGAGTGCCTCAAATGGTGTAGTCTCTACGCTCGTGCAATAACTATCGTTGGAAACGAATCTGATTTATGATAAATGGTTAGTCCAACCATTTCTAGAGTCAATCGCTCACTCTCTGAGCATATCTTTCCTATGTTTGAATTTCCCCTCGATATGACCATTGGTCTGAGGATGATAGGCGGTGTTTACATCTAAATGGGGTTCCGAAGGAAATCTTAAAATGATTGCTAGAAGTCTGAGGTGATTCGATCACCTTTATCAGGAATAATTAAAATGGTTACAATGAATCTGGTGACGAATTCTACACGTTATGCCTTTCGAAAAAGGCGTTATACGAAGAAGATAGAATATGGGTAACAATTTTTGATTCCTTGTGTTTTGGTCTAATGGATGCTAAGACATGTGTCTTTCTTTGCCTATTGTGCTTGGTCTCCATTACTGACTTTTGTAATCGATCTATGGTGTCCCTCCTAATTTCCTTCATCACATATTTCAATATTCCTTATTGTCAAATCACAAAGCCCTAAATGCATAAGCGATGTAGTATGGTGATTTGTTCTCAAAATTTATCTCGTGATTTTGAGTTTTTGGTCGAAATCTCTTTCTGAATAAACGAATTTAGGAAATGGAACAAATGGTTTACTAAATAATATCTTTCTTGATGATTCGAAATTCGATAGTTACGAAATGTGACGCGGTTTTTAAACATGTTGTGAGTAGGACTGTTTACTAAAGTTTGTTGTTTAAATATTTCTCATTGTACAATGGTTCTGCTAAATATTGACTAAAAAGGATCGTATTTATTCAAAATAGGCAATTCAAAATTATTTTCTACGAGATATGTGATTTGTATAAACACAATTTTTGAAATCAACTTCATTTAAAAGTAAAAATACTAACAAGGATAAAATAGTAGGATAGGTAATGTTCGCATAAATGCATAGATGTCTAACGTTCGGTTCCTGATATTGGAAGATGCCTATTGGCGGGTATCTGGCAAAACTACAAGCCTAGGTATTCAACCAACTTTAGTCCTGAAATGGTTTATCGTTGAAATTGTCATCATGTTGGCAAAATGAGGGTGTCCATTGATACTATGTCGATGAATGTCTATTTTATTTCCACATGAAGCTGGGGAGATATGCTTGGGCCTGATGCCTCTCTTGATGTATAGGTGAGGTTACCTAGAATTTCTTGAGGACACAACGCTTTAGGGGAATCTATATCGATATCCTTAATTTGAATCAGTTATTCTTTGCGTAAACTCACTACAGGGAAGTTTGCGTATGGATGAGGCCATGTTTAATTGAAATGCTTTACAGTATCAGTTAAGAGGATTGGTTTATTTCTATAGTGTTGCTTAGCGTACCTTAATAGTGTGTTCGATCCTGCAACTCAATCAATCTAGTACTTTTGAATGATAGAGCTGGACAACTAGGTCGGAGATGGTGGTTCGGATGGTCTCGTGGTATCTTAGAATTGTTGTTGAGTCATGAATTGTCTTACTGTATACTTCTAGTCTAGGTTAGTAGTTCTGTAATCCTTTTATTGCTTTTCTTGTATCGAGGAATCCTCCTTGTAATTGATTTGGAAGTCTCTCCTAGAGAAGTCAATGGAAAAATCCGACTTAATGGCTACGTGAGTGACAGGTGGGGTAAGTATCCAGGGAGGGTTTGTCAAAAAGAGATGTCTATGAAAGAGTTTATTTGTTTAAAATGCTTTTGGATGAAGATTGTTATAAATAATCCTTTAAAAAAAATTATTTTCTTCATGGCATAATCCTTCCTGAATTATACATAGGTGATCAGGCTATGTTTAATTTAGGACCAATGATGCGATGCTTGATTTAGTCAAAATAGCATTATTTTTCTCAAAAGTTTTAGATGGTGTTCAACGTTTTGTTACGAAAAAATGGTATTCTAGATATTTCCTTTCAAGTAACATGAAAATTGTTTCATATAATAATAGTAAATATTTGACGTAATGACGGAAAGATCAATTCATATGGTGGTAATAAAATAGTTTCTTTTAATAATTCCGTAAAACAATTTCCCCATATGGTAGTAAAATAGCTTGTAGTAAAATTCGTTGAATGGTTTATTGGATACATGGGTGAATCTTATGGAATGGTAATAGTCTACTAATCCACTTATTTAAAAAATGTAAACATCTTAGTTCATAACAGGGCACTGGTTTATGATTATGAAGTGGTCGAGAATATGGTAGTGATATTGAGAGTGTGAAGGATGAACGTGTCGTTAAGGCATCTACAGTCAACTGAAGATGATAGTCTATGTGTTAAAGGATATAGGGCAGAAATTGGTGCCAATGATGTGAAGTATTCAAGAATTTATACTAGGTAAAGATCGCAGGTTCAAATGCTTAATCCCACTAGGCATGACTAAAATGTATAAAGAATGGAAATTGTTGTACGGGTGATCTGAGTCAAGTAGGCACCACATCGAATGATGTTTGATTTTCCATGAATGCAAGCTAAATGCCTTATGGTCAGGTGAAACTTCTCGATATCCTTTCATGAAAATGAGGTCTTATAATATGGAATGAGCGAAAAAGTCGTAATTTGAAGTAGTGGTGTTAAGGCATGGTGTATCAATATTGACAATCTCTGGTAGGGGGTTTCTTTCGCATCTAAGGTCAAATAGTAAGTAGGTATAGTGGTTGCTTTCGAGATTCGTTCATGAGTTATGCGTGTTCCTTCTTGGAGATATGGTTTCTAAAATTAACATTTATTTGAGTGAAACATTGTGAAATATTGATCATAAATGTATTTTGGAGTGACTTTATTTGAAATTTGTAATGAATATCGTTATGTAAAAGATGCGACTACGAAATATTTTGTATTTTCATAAAAACGATATCTCATATATATATGTCTTTGGAAAAAGGGAATTCAAGAAGATTGTTGCTAAAATAAAATAAAAAATTGAGTTTTAATCCAACCATTGAAAATCAATAATCTGTCGTACTTCGTAAGGTTTGCTAGAAATCTTTTTGTTTGTAAAAAATTTTAATTTGGCTTTGACTTACTTGAATTGTTATTATCTCCGAAACACGAAAACTAGGGTAGTCACTTTTATCTTGGTCAACATGACCATTTAATCGTAAAGACATTTTCGTCTTTATTAATCCTATTGTCTTACTTGCATCTTCCCAAAGTTGTAATTATATGTTAAAACTACTAATGTGACCACATTGGTCGGTGGAGTGTTGTTAAAGCGACTAATGATGTGATTATCGACTTAGAATGTGGTGTAATCAAACTTGATATTGAAGGGAGAGTTGTGATGAGTTCCATTATGATGGTATAATACCGTTCAAAGCATCTTGTTGGTTTATTGTGTTATGGAGGTATGAGTCGATCATATCTAAGATAATATAGAGTCCTTGTGATAGATGCCACCCTTGGGCGATTGGTTGCAATTCTTATTGTGTTTGTGAGGCTTGTGGTATTATTCAGAGTGTATCGTCCAAACACTCGTGGGTAATCTCAAATAATTAGAGATCATCGTCTAACGATGAAGAGTAGTAGGTTGTCAAGCAGTAGAGGCTCTCAAACTCTCACCAACCTCAAACCTATAAGGTGGTGTAACGTGTGGTAGATGGTAATGGTATGTCAAATAGTGGTTGCTTCTTAAGCGACCTGTCATATATGGGTGTAGGGTCTCTGAGATGTGATGGTGTTGGTGGTGCTTTAGATGATGAGAACAAAGTTGCTGACGATGAGATCCTAGTGGTGAGTTAGGAGACGATGGTGATAATAGTGAATGGAATACAACTCTCTTTCGCGCTATCTCGCGACATCTAAGAGGTAAAACTGAAGTACGCACTATGGGACGACCAATAGTGAAATAAGTAGCTGAAGGTGGTGGTAGTACCTGAGTAGTAAGCGCCCTACTAGTGAAGGAAAGAAAACATACTATCTCCCTTGCAATAAGCATCCTAATAGGTCCATTAAGATTAAGTCTGAATACTCTACCAAACGGCATTCTATGTATGGGCTGAATAATAGGAAAACCCTGTTCCTATAACAAATCAATGGTGCTAATGGTGGTGTAAGTGCAACTGGTGGTACAATGGTAGTGGAAGATGACAAGGCATCTTCAATGTCGGAATCCGACGAAAGGATGACAGGGTGGGTATCTGAAGACATGTCACTTGTGAACCAGGTCAATATAATTATATATACGAATATGGATATAAATAACTCGCACAGTGTGTGCATGAAACAACATGTATAATGAATATGCACCTATGATGAAATGATGAGATGCTATGATGATGTGGTTATAGTCTAGGGTCCAAGATACATTCTAGTTCGCTATAACCTTAGCTCTGATGCCAATCTGTCACACCCCCAAAATACCTGTATTAACAGCAGAATGGAATACCTGGGGGTAGCTTCCATAGCATCACAGTTACAGTTATATTGAACGACCTAAAGTGTCGTTTATAAAATACATCATTTGATCATTTAAAATATTCAGAGTTTACAAAGTAAGGTCCCAAAAGGTGTTGCAAGTTTACTGAAAAACAAGTCATACTAGATCAAACGTTTTCATAAGTGCATGAAATAAAGATGAGACGCGTCGACTCCGCGACTCCATGAAGGTCCAAATGCATGCAAGCAAGATCTACTTTAATAACCTGAAAATACATTGCTAAAACGTCAACACGAATGTTGGTGAGAAGTCATAGGTTTATGAGTTAAATCGTATGTACAATAGCCAAAAGTAAAAAGTAAAGCAACAAGATTTCATAAATAATAATACATTGGCTCTTAAGCTCATGACCCCGAAGCTAGACGTTACTTGGCCCCAAAGAAGTGTTTACCAGACACTCTAAATATATTAGACATGAAATGCATCCGTTTTCCCGTTGGAGCAACCCAAACACGGATGGAGGAGTCACCCTCAATAGATCTATTCACTCACTCTCGCTTGTAGATTAATTAACGGTCCATGATAATAAAGGGGACTTGTCATGACGTGGTAATAAAGCAACTTAAGCAATGTAAGGAATTTAATACTTTGGCATGTACAAAAAAATAAGTGATGCAATGTATTCTCCCCCGTGGGATTTGAAATCAAAATATTGAATTAAAACGGGGCTATGAAAACTCACCTGAAACCATGATACTATGACGTGAAATGATAGGGACAACAGGGCGCGAATATAGCCGCAACCTAATATAAGTAATGACGATCTACTTTAGATCATGACGTGATGTAATGAATGCACATGCACATGATGCCTATACCACTCGTAACTTGAAAATATTAGTTATTGTCAAAGTAAAATATTTTCCATCCTTAGGAAAAATAAGTCTAACTAGACTTGTAAAAAAATAGTCGTAATATATCATATATAAAATGTTAGTGTTATATCCATCGCTTTGAAATCCTTAAAATAACGTCAATTAGTCGTATAAATAAGCTTTGGGTCATACGTACTTCATTGGTTAAAAATATAGCTCTTTAACAATATATCTAGAAAATATAGTACTTAGTACGTAGTTTATTATTTCTATTAGTGACTACTAAAATAAGTAGAGTTTTGACGATTTTGAAACGTGTATATCTTTGTCGTTATAAGTTCATTTTCCTCGTTCTTTATATCCACGGATTCGTTTTAACGTATAATAATATATTTTTGATGATTCGGCTTCTTTAGGTTACATCTAACGCCTCTCTTTGTCCGTCGAAAATCGTCCAACCGCACGTATAATTTTCAGAAAATAGTTTTCGTCGTTAAACTTGCAAAAAGCATATCTCCTTCGTTATAAGCTTGTTTTTATCCATTCTTTCGCCCACGGCTTCGTTTTTGAAAGTATTTTCTAAATCTTTGGTCCAAAATTTCCCACAACTCACTGAGTTTCCCACGTTTTTAAAATAAGGATAGTAGGTATATATATAGTTTCAAAAATCATTTTCCTAGTTTCAAACTTGTTTCAAATCTAACCAAATCACTTTCAATCACCACCAAACTAATTTATTCTTACCATACACCTTCTTAGAGTGTCATGGGTTCCTAAACATCATCCACCAAGTTAATCTACCAAGGATCTACATATTATCCATTTCTAAGGCTTAAAAGATATAAAAGTTTAAATAGAGTGGTATAAACTAGCATATGCATGTAGATCTTGTATAAAAATCATATGAACATAATTAGAACTTGGTAAAATCATGAAAAAGAGCTTGACATACTTACTTGAAAGATTAGAGAGTTTTGATGATGAAAACCTAATAAAACCTTGGATTTTTACTTCAAAACCCTAACAAGGAGTACCAAATGGACTTGATTAATACTTGATCTTGAAAAATTGATGAAGATTGCTTGTGATTTGATCCATGGCCGAGCACCCCAAGGAAGAGGAAGAGAAGTTGAGTTTTGCTTGTGAAATGATAAGTCTTGGTGTTTTAGATAAATATCTTGATCTTGATGGCATAATGGTAAATAATTGATCAATTTGAAGTAAAAGGTGGGGGGGGGGGGCACATGTAAAGAAATGAGGTGTGTTGGAGAAGCTTGGGGTTAAAATGTAGTTATTATGTGTTTTAGTTTTAGATATTTCGTTATCGGGTACCGAGTTAACTAAAAATAAATCGTGACGAGTTGAAATAAAATATGACGAAGTTAATCGGGACATAATAAAGTCATAAAAGTTATAAAAATATGTTGGGTACAAGTATTGAGTGTTCGGATGATTATCGTTTAGTTTTTAAGAAAACCGTCGTAATTATATTAGACGTACGATATAATTTAAATAAATTTCCAAAACACCGGGTAAATGATTTTTATAATATTTGTAACGTTGTAAGTGTAAAAATATATCGGGACCATTGTAGGAAGTGGAATAGTATGCAAATGCTATTGTGATGATGTGTAATCTATTTCTAGTCTGTATGAAGTATTCCTATTAGTGATTCTTGAATTCGCAGCTAAATCAACCTGGTTACGCGAATTTAATTACCCGTAAACTAAATTTACGATGAAATGAATAAAGTACATGAATAGTGTTTTCTCTCCGGAAATGAATAGTGTCATATGAATAGTGAATTTCTGAACGCTTCTCGGAATCTCAAACTGACTGAATAGTAAAATGATGAATAGTGATCGGTGAATAGTAACTTTCCAATATGAAAATGAAATTTTGACATCTGAAAAGGGATCTGAAATTACGCGTTGTGATATAACATGCAAATGATTTGTAGGAATGAAGGCTTCACAGATTTGAAAATACATCACGTAGGTGGACTTTGGATATGGATCCAATTCCCCACTTCGCAATCCTGTTCCAATTTCCAAGAAAACGAAAGTATGAAATGTATCTATTCGTCCATCAAACCGGTCTCACCATCTTTTACAGTTGATGAGCGAATGATCTGGATCGAGATCAACAGCCTTCCTCTCTGTTGAAGAGAATTCTGTAGATGACTTAAATGACCTTAGTGATAACCTTAAAGAAATGGAAAAAGACATAGATGTAGAGAATGTTCCCACAGAAAACATCAACGAATCTGTTAATGATGTTCAATCAAAAAATCACGAGGCTCAGGAAGAGGATAAACCAATTTATTCTTCCAATGATGGTGTCTCATCAAATTTAAGTCGTCCACCTGGTTTTGAGAACATGAAAAGAAGTCGATCTCACACTAGTAAGTGCTCCACATCTTTCGTTAGATATCGCAATAAGGATATTAAAGGTGTTTCTCTTATTCACGAACTTAATAGAATCATTGAAGTTGGTAACTCGTTAGGTTATGACATTAGAGGTTGTAAAAAATCTCTTAACAGAATGATCAACGGAATTGGAGTACACATTGCAGATAAATGAATATCCTCTCCATTAATAGTTGTGGAACGAAGAAAAGGCGTAAACGTGTTTGGATAAGGGATTTGTGTTTCAAACATAATGTTCACTTCATTGGTGTTCAAGAAACTAAGATGACGAGACTTGAACTATTTAGACTCAAATCTATGTGGGGTAATTCAATTTTGATTATGCTTGTAGCATGGCTTGTGGTAGATCAGGTGGCTTAATCTCTATGTGGGACCCGAATGTTTTTGTGAGGGATAAAATATGGTGTGACGAGTCTTTTATTATTGTGAAAGGGCTTTGGAAAAATTCAGTGGCCGATTGCTATATGGTAAACATTTATGGTCCTCAAGACTCAGCGGCTAAGTCTTCTCTTTGGAACAGATTGTCAGACTTCATGAGTCATCATAATGGAAAATACGTCTTATTTGGTGACTTGAATGTTGTCTGAAACGAAGAAGAAAGGTTCGGTTCTAATTTTTCTCGCATTGAAGCTGATCATTTCAATTCTTTTATTGATTCTACAGGTTTAATAGATCTCCCCATCGGAGGTACGGCATACACTTGGATGAATAAAGCTGGAACTAAACTTAGCAAACTTGATCGTTTCCTTATTTCTGAAGCCGTTTTGGAAGCTCTTCCTGACATCCGCATTACTGCTCTTGATCGTTTGTGGTCGGATCATAATCCTATTCTCCTTCATGTTAATAAATCAGACTTTGGTCCAACTCCTTTCAAGCTCTACAATTCGTGGCTTCTTCGTGACAGTTTTGATGATCTAATTAAGTCTGAGCGGGAAAATTTGGAGGGTTACAATAATGGCGGAAAATTAAAGTCTCACGAGAAGTTTCGGCATCTTAAAACCAAAATCAAAGAATGGCATGTCAACCTCAAAACCTCGAACTGATCCAAAAAGCAGGAAGCTTTGTTAGGCGTCTCTACTATTGACAAGAAAATCGAAGATGGTACCGCGACTTCTCATGATAGAGATACTCGTATCATGCTTATACAAGAATTTGATAAATTAGACAACTTTCATTCCATTGATATAATTCAAAAGGCTCGCGTCAAGTGGGATATTGAAGGAAACGAGAATTCTAAATTTTTTCATGGCTTGATTAACCAAAAAAGGAGGTCTCAATCGATCACAGGCATTATGCACGAAGGCATTTGGATTACAGATCCAATACTTATTAAGGATGCTTTCCTAAACTTCTACAAAGACAAATTTCAAGCTCACGATTCGCAAGTGGTTTTTCCTCTTTTATCTCACTTTACAGGCCTTGGGCCTCTTGACCGTCGGGCCTTGGAGATCGAAGTTTCACTCGAAGAAATCAAGACTGCAATTTGGGATTGTGGTAGTAATAAAGCTCCCGGCCCCGACGGCTTCTCTTTTGCTTTTATTAAGAAATATTGGGATATCATTAAGGTGGATATATTTGAGTGTGTTAACTCATTTTTTGTCACTAGTTCGATGTCTCAGGGAGCGAATTCCTCATTTTTCACCCTCATTCCAAAGGTTAGTAACCCTCTTTTTATCAAAGACTTTTGTCCTATTTCGCTTATTGGACTACAAGATTATCGCTAAGATTTTAGCTAACCGATTATCGAAAGTGATTGACAAGATTGTTAGCCACGAGCAATCCGCTTTTATATCTGGCCGTCAAATTCTTGATGGTCCGATCATTCTCAGTGAGGTCATTGATTGGTTCAAAAAATGTAAGAAAAAGATATTAATCTTCAAAGTGGACTTCGAGATGGCTTTCAATTCGGTTAGTTGGAAGTACTTGGATTTTGTTCTAGTTAGCCTTGGTTTCGGTCCTAAGTGGTGTTCCTGGATTAGAGCTTGTTTGCAATCATCTAGAGCTTCGGTATTGGTTAATGGTAGCCCTACTTCTGAATTTTCTATTAAATGCGGGCTTAGACAGGGAGACCCTCTTTCACCTTTTCTTTTTATCCATGTTATGGAGGGTCTTCATAGTGCTCTTTCTAATGCAGTTGGATCAGGTCTTATCAAAGGTGTCAAAATAGGGCATTCGGACATCACCCTTTCTCACCTCTTCTATGTTGATGATGTGATTATCACTACTGATTGGAGCGCTTGTGACCTTGATAATATTATTCGTGTTCTGCATGTTTTCTACTTAGCTTCGGGTCTCAAAATTAACATTGACAAATCAAATATATATGGCATTGGAGTTTCAGATGACAAAGTGTCAAGTATGGCTAGGAATTCTGGTTGTGTCCCGGGTTTATTTCCTTTCACTTATCTTGGGCTTCCGATTGGTTGTAATATGAGTTTAGTTTCCAACTGGAAGACGTTGATTGATCGCTTTCATTTAAGACTCTCATCTTGGAAGGCTAATCTCCTTTCCATAGGTGGCTGCCTTACTCTTCTCAAGGCGGTTCTTGGCAGTCTTGGCATTTATTATTTTTCGATCTTCAAAGCTCCCGAGACTGTTCTTAAATATTTGGAAAGAGCCCGTTCGACTTTTTTCTGGGGTGGTTCTAATGACGCCAGAAAGTTGGCTTGGATTGGATTAAATGGTCCAATGTTCTTGCTACTTTCGAAAAAGGTGGTTTAAATATTGGTAGTCTTAAGGCTTTTAATCTAGCTCTTTTTCAAAAGTGGCGTTGGAGATTGATATCATATCCGAATGCGCTTTGGGTTAAAGTCATTAAATCTTTTCATGGTCATGAAGGTGGTTTTGATATTCAAGGCTACAGTTTCAGTGGTACGTGGGCAAAAATTGTGGGTTCATCTAATTACTTACACTCGAAAGACATCATCCCGGCAAATTCATTTCGGTTCAAAGCAGGTTGTGGCACTCGTATTCGTTTTTGGAAGGATATTTGGATAGGTGAGTCTCCTCTTAATATCAGGTACAATAGACTTTATCGTTTGGAACAAGATAAAGATTGTCTCATTATTGATCGTATTGAAAATGGGCAATGGCGTTGGAATTGGTCGAGGACCAATCTTGGTGCTCGTAATTTAGCTTACTTACGTGACATGCTTATTGAGATCAGTTATGTCGATACTAATAATGTTGAAGACTCTTGCGTTTGGACGTTGGGTTTAGATGGTAACTTTACTGTGGGGGAATCTAGGCGTATTATTGATACCAAGATTCTCCCTTCATTGGTTCCTTTGACTACATGGCACAAAACGCTTCCTAGAAAAGTTAACATTTTTTTATGGAGAATGATCTTGGACCGGCTTCCGCATAAGTTGAATCTTTCGTCTCGTGGAATGGATATACCGTCGATTTCTTGTCCTTCTTGTAATGGCAACATGGAATCCTCTTATCACATTTTCTTTGAATGTGACATCGCTTCGGACGTTTGGAGACTTGTTCGTAATTGGTGTGATATCCCTCTTCCTCCTCTCACCTCTTTTGAGAATTGGAAAAATTGGTTTGGTTTGTGGCATGCATCTAAGGAGAAAAAAGCATCGTTTCTATGTTATTTTTGGTTCGTCTCTTTGGTGGTTATGGAGGTTTCGTAACAGTGTTACTTTTTGTTCGCATCCGATGAAGAAAAGTGACATTTTCGACAACATACGTTCTTCTTCATTCTCTTGGCTATATCACATGGGTCGTATGACTTGTAGTTGGTTAGACTGGCTTAAGTCTCCGTTGCTGCTTGCGAGTTTTGACATTCGTTGATGCTGGAGGATGTTCTTGGGTGTCGTTTGGTTTCATGGTTCTCTTATTTTGGCTCGCATTTTCTATTTTTTTTCTTCCTCTGGGCTTGTTTGGGACTGCATCAAAAACACCCCGGAGTGAAAACCGGTGGCTCGGCCTCTGTGGGTGGGGATTTTTCTCTTGTCGTGGTTTCCGTAATTGGCAAGAGTTTTTTCATCCATTTTGTAGTCCTCGCAGTTAAAGCCTCGGGAAGTGTCTAGAATGTGTTGTTTGGTTTATTTCTAGATTGTATTATACTATTTAGCTTCTAGCGCCTTGCTAGTTGTTTTTTAATTTATCTTTATATTTTGCCGTTCATAAAAAATAAAATATAAAAGAATGTCAACTTTTATAAAAATCACAAACTCACTATTTTAATTAACTCTCAATATATTTAAAAACATGACTTGTCAGGTTGGTATGAACTCATGTTCAAACATTATTATTCATTGCAATAAAATATCGAACATTGTTAGTTCATGCATTAGAGAAGTTTTTGTGTACATTTACGGTGTTTTAGTGACAAAAGTTACAAACAGACAGAGTGTATACATTACTTTTTTTAACGGCAAAATTATATAAAAGGAAACTAGCAATGAGCTAGCACAAAATTACATCGGTTTTTTAACCAATCAGGCCAAACTTCGTTGAAGAATCTTACACCAACTTTTTGCCACCAGGAGAGTCGGGAGAATAACATCATCAATATGATTCCTCGTGGCCCCGAATGTGAAAGTACCATCAAAATTGAGACCCAACGAATAACATCCCTTCCAGTATAGAGCGAAAACGACTGCGATTCAAGGCTTCGAACATGTCCAGACCTGCCATAATCAATGGGACGCCTCCAATGCCAAAACCACTCACAACTTAAGCAACAATCACTAATGATATAGTTAGGATGTAGCTCTAAACGACATAGCCTGTTAAACCGTTGGTAGAGAGGAGAATCCCCGATCCAATTATAGATCCAGAACCTAACTTGAGAACCACAACCGACTTCCTAACTCAAAGTATTTGTTGGAACAATGCCTTTAGAATGTAAATGGTTGATGACACCAGTGATATTAGCCATACCCCTTTGAATTTGTAGACTAAGTGAGTAAGACCTACTTCTTCCCCATGAATGGCCTTGATAACTTGCACCCATAAAATATTCGGATTGGATACCAAACGCGAACACTATTTTTTAATGAGGGCTAGGTTGAAAGCTTTCAAACTTCCAAAGCCTAACACCCCTTTATCGAATGAAGCCAAAGCATTCTCCCATTTAACCGATTATTTTTATCTGCACCCCAAAAGAACTTGGATCGTAACCCTTCAAGGGATGAGAGGATGCCAACACTTCCCAAAAATCGCCTTTACTAATGTTGATCTTCCACCTATAGAAAGAAGTTTTGCCTTCCATTTTGATAGTCTAGCTTCTAACTTATCGATCAAGCTCTGCCAATGGGATAACTATTTCATACTCAATCCAATAGGAAGACTAAGATATGTAAATGGCAAAGGGCACGTCGTACACCCCGTAATCCTAGTCATGTCCTTTATATCATTATTTGATTAAACGTTAGATTTATGGATGTTGATACGTAGACCATAAGTCAAATAAAACACGCTAAATAACTGAATGGTGTTATCCATCTCTACTTGGTTCCAATCTGTAACCAACACAACATCATCAGCATAGAAGAAATGTGACAAGCGCATACATGGATTGTCGACCGTTACTCCTTTAATCATGTTTGAATGAGTCGCATCTTTAATTGCTATGGAAGACCCTCCATGATAAGAATGAAAAGAAATGGAGACAATGGATCGCTTTGGCGTAAACCTCTCTTAATGGAGAATTCGGAAGTAGGACTACCATTGACTAGAATGGAACTATGAGCAGAACGTAAACACTCTTGAATCCATCTTCCCCATTTTTCTCCAAACGGAACTGGATAAGAATTGTAACAATTCGCATTTTCAGGTTAATTACTTTTCCCGGAAAATTTCACTATTCACTTTTACTATTCATTTTTCCCGAAAATTTTCCCGAAATTTGATTTTTATTTCTTGGGCTAAAGTGATAAATCATTTCCATGGCAAATTAAAAGTTTGACCTTCATAAGCTCATTTTCGTGAAAGTTATTAAGGAATTACACGGAATTACACGTTTTAGGGTAAAACGTCATTAAAAAATTCTACGCACAACGAAATTCGGTTGCGTTAATTTTCCCCGTATCAGAAAAATGTTTGACACACTCATGATTTATTTGAGAATAAATCATGACTGAGAAAAACATGACCAAAATAAACCTCGGCCGTGAAAAACTGGAATTTTCAGTTTTAAGCGTTTTTACTCAGCCGTAACCTTAGCCTATACCTGCACCGCATTTCTAAGACGATTTAAGTTTTCAACTTATTAGAAAAAGTCAACATATTTTTCCCTCCTCCTTTGACCAAAAATCATTCCTTGATTTTATAAGTCATTTCGTGATTTTTAGGCTTACGGTTTGATGTCTAAAAGACATTTAATACCAACCGACACTAGACTGAGCCCAGTCTAGACATTATAAGTCTTTTTAAATCATTATTATCATATTAGAAAAGTAACATTTTACTTTTCTCAATTTTACGCAATATTCGTACGTTTTACGTATTACGCGTTTTAGACCCGTGTTTCCAGTTTTAGCAGAGTTTTAGCACCCCAATGGAACCTACCACTCATTTTATATTTTATTATGGAGTATTTTGACAAGTTTAATCATTCCTATAAGTTTCGTATTATTACGATATCCGGTTTTACGTTTCGTGGCTTAACAGCCTACAATTAGCGATTAACGGAACCAAAACACACTCCGTAAAAGCAAGATAACATCAAAAATCATACCTAGTCATCCAAGATAAGCTATGCACGAAATTTTTGAGCAAGTCACAAGCCTTGTTGGCTTGTGATGAAGCCTTGATCAATTAGGATGGTTACATGTGTAAAACTTGCTATGTAAGCTTTGAAAAAGTCTTGCAAACTAACCTCCTCATTTTAGTATAAAAGGAAACTCATTCCTCACTTAGTTTCTCATCAAAAACCTGGAAACACTCAATTATTATAGCAATTCATCCTTTGATGTCCAAGTTGCAAGAATCAAGAGCAATATCAACACATAAACCCTAGTTAGGTTTTGATTCATCAAACTACTTCCAAACCTTATAAACTTTGGTGATTCTCTTGAGTTTGAATCCACTCAAGTCACCTCAACTTTCATCATCTCTCTTTCAAGAATACAAGTGTAGAAAGATTGCTTGAAGTGAAGTGGGTTGAAGCAAGTCTATCAAAGTCCTATCCTTACATGTTAACTTCCTTTCTTGTTTGAAAGCCAAAAGTTGTAAGCCAAACCCTAGCTTACTTCTTGTTAAATAATCATATTCATGTTATTTACATATTATTTGTGCTATATTATGTCTTGTATTCATGTCCATGATGTATAAAAATGAGCAAAACAAGTTATTGTAATTGATTGTTAAGATAAGTTATTAAAACAAGTAAACTAGTGATTTTCTTGGTAAGACCTGATCAAAATGGTAAAAATATGATATTGGATCATTACATATTACATTAGAAGACTTAACAAGGAAACCATAGCAATTTGAACCACCTAAAACGAGTATATGAGTCAAAAGTTACGCCCATTTGAAGTTACCAAAGATTTCCGGCAAAACTGCCTAAACCTTCCTGTCTTGCATTCTGAGTTTTTGAAAGTCACCCTTCTGGTCCGATTCATCAAAAAGTTAAAACACGAAAGTTGTCCGGAACGCCGTTTTCGTTCAGGAACAAAGAGGCTCGAGACCTAAAAACGCTTTCCGAGTGATAAAATTCTGCAAATTCTAAACAGCCCATTTTTAGGCGAAAGTCACTAGATTATGGTTATACTTTGAAAGGAACAAGAGGTCTTATGACCTATAATCAAGACCACAACCATGGCTAGAGCCAAGGTTGTGTCTCATGAACTTGGAACAAGGACCAAAGGTCATGGCTAGGCCATGACGAAATGACCATACCAATTTACATAGGCGTAAACATGAAACAATGAATTAGGCGATAACATGAACAAGCAATTTGGATCTACTTCACTTAAAAGGAAACCATGAGATATTACCAAGAGAAAATGGTCATTCAAGACTTGTGAAACTACCCCTAATAACAATCTTCATATACTAATAAACTTTCCTAAGTTTATTCAAAATATCGGACATGTAATTCTTCGGATCAAAACTTATATCTATATATTTTATCAACTACTACAATAGTAGGGAGCCTCATGTGAGGAGTTCATTATGTAAGCCGTCGAGATGAGTTGTGGATTTATGAATTAAAGTGTCCTGGCTCCTCGAACGCTTACTAACATGACTTCTGAATTATGTCGGCCCGAACGGTAGTAAACGATATATAAGACATACATGTTTCATGAATCATTTCTTTCAAAGACTTACATTATACATCATACCACATCATGGACTAAATGCAAGATATATATATATATATATATATATATATATATATATATATATATATATATATATATATATATATATATATATATATAGGCACTACTTCATATTCTTTACTCCGATCCTAAGTCGCAACATTCGATTATAGGTTGCTCGTAGAAACCTTCACGATTCAACCGTTACATTCATTACTTGCTATCTTAACTTAAGGTGAGTTCATAGCCCCACTTTACATTACTTCAATGTTTTACAAACCCTTGGGGGGAATACATGCTATTTTTAACCGAGCACAATGTTTTTAAATTGTATGCTTGCCTGATTGTTTTATTATCACTAAGTAACATCCTTGCCAAACCAAGATCCCTTATTATGAACCATTTAATCACTTGCGAGGGTTACTTGCAAGTGAGCGCGAATATTGTGAATAGGCCTATTGGGATTGACGAATCCCATTTGTATTGACTAAGTTCAAACAAATGCATTAATATTTGAGACATTAGGTATGACGGCAAAGTACCTACCGGGATAACTCCGCCGATTGATATTGGTACAGGTTAACGTTTTGGTGTCATAAGCTTAGTATTTGATAATAACTGTTCCGGGCGTATAACAACGTGGCCCATCTTTGTTTTCCAAACATTGGTGTGAGTCTATTGCTCACACTACCAACATATTGTGTTCAAACGATTTAACTACAAACACTACGATTATTGTGTTCAAACGATTTAACTACAAACACTACGATTATT
Source organism: Artemisia argyi (assembly GCA_030686995.1). Taxonomy (NCBI): domain Eukaryota; kingdom Viridiplantae; phylum Streptophyta; class Magnoliopsida; order Asterales; family Asteraceae; genus Artemisia; species Artemisia argyi. Next base: position 207,365,233 of record CM060702.1, on the reverse strand, counting down.
GTGTTCAAACGATTTAACTACCAACACATTGTGTTCAAACATTAAACAAACTCTATGAATATCACTCAACCTTTGTGTTGACCTCTCAAGCATGTATTTCAGGTTCATGACGATCAAGGATGGCACGGAAGGACACGGATACTCAAGAGGGCTATAAATTTTATTATCATTCAAAACTCATTTAATGTAAATTGTAAACATGGAACCATTTGGGACCTCATTTTGTAATCTCTGATATTTATACAATTTGAATGATAAATCTTTTAAAACGACTCAAGTGGAGTTCGTTTTCTATTATTGTGACTATTGTGCCGTCGAGTAACACCCAGTTTGAATTCCGCTGCATCCATGAATTGGGGGTGTTACAAGAACATAGTCCAAACACTTCCAATTCATCGAATCAAGCGCCTTTTCAAAATCGACATTTAAAAATCTTCTTCTTCTTCCTTCATTGCTTGTACCATTCCATGATCTCACTTAGTCTCAAAGTACCGTCTAGAATTTGATGACGCGAAATAAACGCTGATTGTTAATTACTAACCAAGGAACTCACAACCGAAGCCAAATGATTTGCCAAAATTTTTGCAATAATTTTGTACTGCAAACCGGTATTACTAACAAAAAAAATAGTACTCCGTTTGTTCCAATTTATTTGTCCAATTTTGACTTATTAAAATATTTCTTTTTCAGTTTTGATCTTAGGTATTCTGTTTTGATAAAAATTATACCAATAAAAATACATTTAAAATTCAATTCATTCGTATATTTTGCATCAAATATTATATAACGCAAAAAAAAAATAGTTAAGTTAAAGTTGGAAAGGAAAAACTTAAAAGGGTAATAGGTGAACAAATAAATTAGAACGAATGGAATACTATCCAACACAAAATAGTCATCCAACTTTCTTCTTTTCTACTTCTCACTTTCCTTTCCAAGAAGAACTTGAAAAAAGAGCTTCATGTCACATGTCACATAGAGATGGCAAAACAGACAAGTCGGGCCATAGGTCCAAACAAGCATGAGTCAAAACGGTCTTATGTTATACAAATCACTTTATAAAACACCCAAAACGACAAACAAAATTTCTCCAAGCCTAATACTTCATCGATATTTAACAAACTAAATCTATTTTATATAATAAACGATGGTTTTGCACAACCATCCTAAGCGCCCAGCATTAAAAATCGATTTAATATTCTGATGTGGATTTCTATAATTACCGAGTATGTACAAGCATGGCACTGCATCTTTTTCTTCCTAAAACCTGCTTCATTATTGGCAGTTTCACAAGAGCAATTAATATTTTGCTTCCTCTATACGATTCAGTTTCAATTGTACAATTAAATCCCACAATTAATGTCAAGCGATTCAAAAAACCATACAAAAATAACCTTCAATTTGTTCTCTATCTTTGATTCACGCATTAACATCATACACAACCGATTTTTGCTGGTTAGCAATTCACTTCGTTCTACAACTTTTTCTTGATTTTTCAATATGTTATCCACACCGTAAAATTGGTAAGTATCGTAATATTCAAGTTTTTTTATAGGGTTTCGATGTGTTGTTTTTAAGTTTATAAATTGGGTGAAATCATTTTGAGAAGATATTGGGTCAAACATGCATTTTTTTGCCAAAACTCTTGCAAGTTTTTAATTGTATTGAATCGATTTGGTTTATATTTTTGTTGATTTTTTATGTTTATGATTTAAACCCAGTAATTCAATTCAAATTGATTTTTGATTGTTTCAGTTCAGGTGATAATACATGTTTCAATTTAATTGTTGTTTCAGTTCCACCATATCGGATAGTGAACGGTGAGCTCATGTTATTACGGCTATGCATAAATCAAGGTAAAAATGTATCTTATGTATTAACTCCGTCAGCCCACTACTGTAGCTTTCTGATACAAGGTTATGAAGAAAAGACTACGCATATATGAAAACGGATGACTTTATAAATGTCCACTCTTTACTTATGTTTTTTATAATTTTGTATCCGTGTATGTTCTTGCTCATTATGATTAGGCCTCCTTTTTTGGGATTTCGTTTTTTTAGTGCAGGGCAAGGAGTTATTCACTTGAAGCGTGATGCTTACAAAGATCTTCAAGTGGTCTATTTAAGATGAGTGAATTATGTTTAGCCGGGCTACTTTGGAGATACGCTTATTCGAAAAGGTTTCAAATGTTAAAATACGGTTCTTTAGTATCTTCAAAAACATAGCTTAAGATATACTCCTGTCAAGCTCCTAAGATTAGGCTACTTTGGAGCCTTTTTATTGAATCGAGTGATGGTATTCAGCCCTGATTATTAATTATAAAAATCCCTTATTATCAATTCAATTAGATTAACATTTTAACTGAAACCCTAATATTATTATTGGGGAAAATGGGTTCGATTATTAAGAACATTAGGAGAATGCTTGAGAAAGAAAGGTATGTGTTTTGTATATCCTATGATTATAAGTTTAATTGATTGTTCTTTTTTATGATGTGTTTTTAAATTAGGTGTTCGAATTAGAGATTGAAATTGACTATACGGCTAACTATGCGGCTTATTATCTGGTATACTTTTAATCCCAATTTTTAATTTTCAAACCCAGTAATTCAGTTCATGCTGATTTTTGATTGTTTCAATTCAAGTGATAATACATGTTTCAATTTAATCGTTGTTTCAGTTCCACCATATTGGATAGTGAACGACGAGCTCATGTTATTACGGCTATGCATTAATCAAGGTAAGAAAAAGTATAAGACTTGAACTGAATATGTTTAACCTTTGTATGCATTTTTTAGAGAGCTCAGCTCATCGGTAAACTTAAAGCTGATGAGCTCATAATATCTGCATAGTGATGTTATCGGCTTTCTCATAATTAAATAAGCCCATAAGCCGGCCAAATACACTAATCCAAACACCCCTTATTATTGCTATGCCATCCCACTAATATCGTGCCATCTCTTCTGTGTAAATAGCTGAGGTAACTATATATAATTTTATAGGATATTTAGATGACGACAATTGTTTATTTTAGAGTGCTTATATGCTTAAAATAAGTGGTTTTCATGTATATATAACCAGATATGTTTTAGAAGTAGGTTATTTTAGTGTAAAGTAAACTGACAAGCCGTTTTACCCATAGACTCAATTATGCTCATATGCAGATAATTAGTGAAAGGGGGGGGGGGTTGGATTAGCATTCCAGAGAGACTATCTTCATATGTTCAGTAATATATTAAATACCACTGTCATACATTTGATTCAATCACTATAAAATTTGCTATTTTTGATGGAAATGGAATGCCTTTGTGATGGGAATTACGTACCCTAAGTGTTTGATGAAATGGAACGTCTTTGTCAAAAAAAAAAGTATTTAGTTTCTTATCTTACTCCGTAATGAATTAAGATCAGATCATCATTTAACATGACTTTAGAAAGGGTGTTCTTTGATCAATGGTTCAAACCTCATGTCTCTTAATTTTAGTCGTGTGTAAATAAAGAGTTGGTTTCTTTCACTCTTTAACAACATGATTCATGAATAGCAAAACAAAGATATAAAGTGAAGGTTTATTATGATCAACTTGAACATCAGAGATGTAATATCATCAAGTAACTATATCAACAAATGATGTTTTATTCTGAGAAGTAATATTGAATGAAATGTTAATGCATATTTCTGCAGCTCTTTACGGGAAAAGTAGTTAACCTTAAATGGATGTTTGTATGGTTATATACAGTCACAAGGTGGGATGAATCGGGAAATGAGCACCATGTGAAGCTTGACTCCCGGCAATAGCACAACCACATTGAGGATATCAGGTTACTTAATGTTTCACTTATAACGTAAAAAAATAATCTAAACTTACACACTTTTTTGTTGATCTTTCTCACATCTAAAAACATATCCTTATGAAGTGTGGATAAGTATCTTTTGTGTTGCAGGTCCTGTGTTGTATGTTGCATCTATATATAACAATCTTTCGGGCTGCCTCTCCATGGGTAGGCAATACTTGAATACTTGAAGGTTTTTGACGTATAATGTGAGTTCAACACATCTTTTTCAGATAATTGTATGTGGGTAATGTTAACCGTTAGTAGTCGATGTGTTAATAATCAAAAGAAATTCGAAACTACTCAAAATATCATGCAATGAATTAGAAAGATTACTAAATACATACTAAAGGGGCTGTTTGGATGCGCTTATAAAGGGTCTGTTTGGAATTGCGTATAAAAAGGATGTTTGGAAGCGCATATCTAAATCAAATATAAAGGATTCAATGCGAAATCGAAAACACCCAATGTAGTAAATTGTTCTAATAAGAATATCCCAAAGAGCCCCTTTTTAAGTGATATAATCAACTGATTGTTAAGATTGCATTTGATCCTAAACAACCTTTTTAAGCGTTTTATAATTAGTTTGTTGCTTTACTTATTATAGATTGTTATTATTAGTTTTGACAATCTGTACATTTAAGATTAAGTTTTACTTCCCTCTTTATTATTATCAGCTTATTATTAATAATGTAAATAGCTTGGGATATTACAAATGGTTTGAAATGCACATGTGATTATGTTTATTATTACCTTTTTACTTCCCACTTTATTATACAACCACCTGACCTGACCAATTCTTATATGATTAAACATGTGGAGGTCGAGGATCATCAAGAATTGGTGATACCTCAGGAAAGACAACAGATATTTTACTGTTCATTCTGCCATATTTGCATATGCATAAGAGGTACTATAGAGAAATTAACATAGCCCAATCCGTGTTAACCTGTACCATATAGTACCCATTTCGACCCGCTACCAGAAATGCCCATTTCAATTGATCATGTCAACCCATTAGCCATAGCTTTTCTCAGTTTTTGAATTGTTTATGCTATTTTTGTATTTGAATCCCCTGTTCCAACTGGTAGGCACCTAATTGTTGTTTGATATAGCACAACCTGTTGGTGTTACTGGAGCTGGTCATATTGGGTCTGCTTACGCTAGAATGATGGTAAGTGTCTCTGCCATCTAATAACCTACAGGCACTACACTAAAATACAATTGTTTTGAAATTCAGTTGTAGTCATAATGTAGTTAAAGTTGAAAAAGATTGAAGGCTTGAATATGAATCTAATCTATTATTATCTCTACCAAGCCAAATGTCTAGAACCATAACATTTCACTTTTTAATTTCGTATATTAACTAAAAGTGGATGTTATTTGCAGTTGTTGACCAATTCTTGAAAGCCAGTGGCGAAAAACGTATTACCAGAAAATGGGCATCATCAATGTACGAGGTTCTAAGTTGAAGAAGGTAAGTTCACATTTAAAATGTTAAAAACTGTTCAAGTAAATGGAGGCAGGGCCTGAACATGCAACATATCGATTTTGCTACATTTGTTAGTTAGTCTTATATTAACATATATGAAACGATCCTTCGTAGTCGAGGGCCTGTTTAGTTTATAATATGTTTAATTAACTTAATTAGCACCAAAAATATCTTACATCATGCAACTTTGTTTACTTGACTTATACAAGTCCAAAAGGTAAAGGCGGATGTAATCACAAACTATTCTACTTCACCATTTAGCTAAGGATTTATATGATAAAATCAAAGAAATGTTTATGAAGTTGTGATGAACCGAAATCCTCACTACACATTGATCTCGGACAATAGTAGTTGTAAGAAATATAAAATTATAAGTTCGGAATGATTGAATGATTGACATATTTTGATTCTAAATGTTCTTTTTCTTATAGTCACACATAAAAGGTTGTTGCAAATCGTTTATAAACTTAGCTTCATATTAACATGTGTTGAATGCTTGCTTTAATACTTGATTGGTTTGTTTGTTCATACTGAAACTAAACAGAAACTGCTTAATTAAATTAAGGAGGTTTCTTTGTAAAATTTGGTTAAGATAGTGTTTCTCTTATAACATTTGGTTAGAATATGAGAATGGGGATTGGGATTGCTTGGTAAGATATGTTAGTTTTTTTATGATCATAATTTAGGAATTAAAGAGAGTCTTGAAAACATCTTTTCATAAATCTTATCAAATCTTTAGTATGTTTAAGACAATTGCAAAGTTCTTAATGTGCATCGGTTACTATTAGCGACTTTGGTTTTAGCATCGGCTGTTGGAAAGATCCATGTGGCATGAGTGATAGGGGGCACAAGAGTAGTTGGCACCAAACAATTTTGTAACGACCTAAACAATTTTGTAACGACCTACAAACTCAGTGGTTTATTCGACATCTGCCGCATGAGGCAATACTGTAACATTATGCAACAAATTTAGAGGAATTAAATGTTATATCCTTTATACTTCAATTTTAGATGTCATTTGTTATTTTGTCTTCAATTTCTTATGCTCTAAATTATGGTCTTAAACTTTTGTGAGGTTTGTACTTTATATCTTACAGTTATGCAGTAACAAAGAACAACGAACATAAACATGTTTCATTATTTTGTGAATGATATAATAAGTAACAAGTCAATAATACGATAAACAATTCGGTTAGTAACTATTAAAATAATTAATAATGAGCATGTATCGTCTTCTCAAATTGGTAATCATTCTTGAAGAGCAAATATATGCAATCAATGTCAAACACTTAAGTAGTTTATGTTCATTCCGTAAATTCCTTAAAATATAAGTATTCAATAACCATCAATATATTGCATACCTTATCTATGAGTAAACTGTTATTGTGTGCTTATAAGTGATGATTATCATCATATATTACATATCTTATCTATTGGTTGTCTTTTGTGCAAGTGACTTCGAACATAATTACAACTAGGGGTGTCATATGGGTCGACCCGACCCGACCCGAACCCGACCCGAACCCGATAAGGCCTTATAGGGTCGGGTTGATTCGGGTCCAATATACCTTATCGGGTTATCGGGTCAACCCGATAAACCCGATAGCCTTATAGGGTCGGGTTTCGGGTCTTAATTATTTCGTTATCGGGTTATCGGGTTGACCCGATAACCCGATAAGCTATAATAACCCATTAAAAGCTTTATAATTTTTGAACTTGACCCGATAACCCGATAACCCGAACCCGATAACCCGAACCCGATAGACCCGATAACCCGATAGACCCGAACCCGATAACCCGATTCCTTATCGGATCGGGTTGCGGGTTAAATTTTATATGTCGAAAACCCGATAGACCCGACCCGATAAGAGGCTTATCGGGTCGGGTTGACCCGAATGACACCCCTAATTACAACCTTGAACCATTTCTTTAAATGTTCATTCAAATGCTATACAAGACCACTCATATATCCTGTATTTTTTGAACCGCCATTTTTGCTTGAAATGGGTAACTTCTTATTTTGAACCGCCATTTGTGCTTGAAATGGGTAACTTCTTATTTGTTGCACCGCCATTTTTGCTTTAAATGTTCATTGAAATGGGTAACTTCTTATTTTTGAACCGCCATTTTAAAACTTCAAAAGGTATGTAAAATACACGTTTTTTTTTTCTTCTCATATTCTCAATTATAATATATTATCAGTAACAACATGCATTTACTCGCATCAGATATGGACAATTAGGTGTGCACGACATGGACATTGGGTTGTAAATCGATAGATGCCACACACATCTTTTGCTACTCAAGACAATCAATTTTGGAGACCTCAAGCTTGGACGTTTGTTAGTGTAATTGTAACATAAGCAATTTCTTATCTGATGATGGATGCATTATCTCATTCTTTGTTTCATATTTTAAATTGAGCATGTTTACGTTATTACTTTTCTTATCATCCCATTTTCTCTATTTCTTTAAAAAATAACCCGGTGTCAACGGGTCTTTAAGCTAGTATAATATATTTATAAGATTTTAAAAAAATAATAAACAAAATAAAATAAAAAATAGCAATGTTGAGATAAAACATATGCCCTATCGATATTTAACAAACTAAATATAATATATTTATACTAAATGCAGTAAAATCTTTTACAAATTAGCTCATAAAAGACATTTTTATAATTTTATGCATAAATTAATTAGCTCATAAAAGACATTTTTATAATTTTATGCATAAATTATCACCTCTAACGTCACGCAAACTATTGTTTCTTACCAAATATTTAATACTCCCTATTTCAATTTGGCTATAAAATATATCTGTTTGTTAAATGCTTTTGTAAGTAAAAGCTTAACCAATTAATCAAATTTTACGAATTCAATGATTAATGATTATCGATATGCTTTTGGTTTTAAGAATCAACTCAAGCGTGCTAAAAGTTGTTGTGAAAAATTAACAAATTATATGAATTCAAACTTGTTATCTACAAAAGTAACGGGTTATTTATGGATCGTTCTATGAATAACCAGGGGTCAAAATTTTATCAAATGTACTTTTTTTTTAACTGTTTCATGAGACTATTTTCAAGTATAGAAAATTAATTTTGGCCAAATCCCAAAAACAAAACTATTATCCCAACTTATAATTACCAATTGTATATAAATCAAACATTCGAGTCTTTACCTATACAAGTGTGTTTGGGTTAACTTATTTTGGAAAGCTGATGCTTATTCAAAGTTTAAAAAGTTCACAAGCCCACCTTTTCGGCTTACAAGCTTATCAAGAGAGTATGTTGTCCAAGATTATTTTCTGAGCCTATGAACTTAAACAAAAAAATTGAACGGCAGTTTCAACTTCTTTGTGGCTAATGAGGTTATGAAGTTAACCTTATAAACTCAAACAAGTATAAGCTTCACATGAACCACAAGAAATGGAAATCTGTTTTGTAACCCGGTTCGAACTACCGGTTTTTTAGGAACCGGGTCAACGATTTATATGCTGTTGTTTACAGCAAAAATAGTGTAAACAATGCTGAAAAAAGGTGTACGAAAAATGTGTATAAGCTGTTTGGTTTTTCCATAAAACCCGGTTTGATCACAAAACCGGTGTTCAAAACATTTTAACCTTACCAAGTAAAGATTTTGCTCATAAGCTAAAATCAGTGACTTGTGCCCTTTACAAATAAAAAACAGCCCATAAGACACAAATTAAGCAAATCCAAACACCCCCTTAGCACAAATAAACAAAAACAAATAACCCAAAAAAGACTAAAAATGTAGTCACCAATAGACGCAAACAGCTAGCAAAACAAAGCATATTGCCTGGAAAGTGACACATCTTTCATATAAGAAAACATAATATCAAAACCAGAAAAATGAAATAACCGGTTTCATTTTATCATATCTTATAAGAATATGATACATATTTTCATTAAAGATAAAAACAAATGTAATACTGTTTTAGGAGATATATGAAGTTCGGTAAGCAGATTTATCGACTAAAAAACGACAACCGGCCAGTAAAACTTCATTTATTATATTTAGCTACAGCCACTTTGGCAATCAAAAGCAAAGTATTGAGCAACTTTACTCTTGGTACAATATAGCAAATGTACATATGAAACTTTAGTCTATATAAAAAAACAAGGTTATAAGAAAGGATTAAGATCTTTTCGTTATCAGATGGCCATGGCAGTTATTCACCGTCATGTTCACCTGAAAACGAAAGAATCGTAATCCTATGAGAGTAAGCTGTGTGTATATTGTGAGATGTTGGAAACCCTAGAGATGGCTGTGTTTTATATAGGGTGTTGGTGTGATGATTTATGAGATTTGTGCCCTAAAACGTTGGGCTTTATGGGCTTGCTAGGTGTTTGTTTCTAGGCCTGTTAAGTCATTCGGCCAGTTGGGTCTAAAAGACTAATATTGTTTTGCACACGAGAATCAAGAATGTAGAACTAAAGACAACATACATAGTTTGGACTAGCCTACATAAGACATGTAGGCTATGTTTGGCGACAGGTAGTAGTAAGCAGTAGCAATAAGCAGTAAGCATTAGTTGCTTGTTTAAAAACCGTGTTTGGTAACGTAGCTATAGTTGTAATTATAAAATGTAAAATTACGAAAAAGGGCATATACTTATGAATGAATGTTATTTTTTAAAGGTAAATTGGTAATATTAAAAGTAAAACGCTAGCGGTATATTGGAAAGCTTCTTTAGGAAGCATTAAGATTGCAAGCTTTTGAGGTGTTGCTAAACGCTAACAGCAGTATTGCCAAACAAGCATTAATACTGGAACGCTTGTCGCTTGTCGCTTACCGCTCTTAAACGCTTCCAAAAAGGTGTTGCCAAACATAACCGTAGAATGTAAACATATCATACTTCAAACGCATTAGAGCATAAAGAGTATTTTTGACAAAAATAGTTGTTGTTGGCAATGTTTTAAAAATCGCGCCTAAGGCGCGCCTACAGCCTACTCCCTAAATCCCACAAGGCTCTAGCCTTTGGGATTTTTTTAGATCGAGGCTCACGACATGCATGAATCCCGTAAAAATCGCAGCGCCTTAGGGATTTTTGCGCTTTTGCGCCTTGGGGATTTTTGCGCCTAGAAGATGTAACGGGGTTTTGGCTTTTTTTCTTAATAGTAAGATACATTTTGGGCTTACATGTTATATACATTTGGCTCTTTAAGTTATAAAGTATCTAATAACCCTAATATTTTTGAAAATAACTAAAACACACAATCAACAAAGAACTATGTATTTTTTGTAATCTAATGTCTAAGAATAGTAGCTTATTAACAGATACGAATGTTGTTTGTTTAGTGTTAAGTGTTACCAAACAACTATAGATTTTTTGTTGTTAATTTGATACATGGTAATTTGTTAAATTTTATAAGTCATAAACTCATATATTGTAATGTATCTTCAGGAATTTAGGGTAGTTCATGGATTCTGATATGTTGTTTGCTTAATATTTTGGGTTTAAATGCAATCTTTATTAGATGTAATAACTATTAAGTTGCATTATGCACTGAATATTGATATTTTTTGTTATTTAAGCTGCATAAGTTTTTTTTTTTTTTTTTTTGGGTAAAGGGTTTCTATACCCGGTGAATAGAATAAATGAAAATAATAATGTTTGTTACATGAGAAAGTGGCGATGAAACCACTTTATCCCTATTGCATCATGCAAACCTCTACCATGGTTCGAACAAATCGAATCACACCTACCAAAAAATAAACAACATATCACTTGGATTAAAATAAAACAGTACATAACAAACCTACCAAGTGAAAAATGGTAAATGTATAGTGCGCCTCATATTTATGAATCCCGCGCCTTGGTTTGCGCCTCGACTCGAGGCTCTTTGACCCCCTTTGCGCCTTAGTGCGCCTTGAGCATTTCAGAACATTGGTTGTTGGTGCTAATGTTGTGCTGATGCTGGAAATTGGAAAAGATTAAAATTGTAGCTTTCTTGTATCGGTGTTTGGCAAACTAACTGTAATTATAGAGTAAAAGTGTAACATGACATAGTTTTTTTTTTTTTTTTTTTTTTTTTTTTTTATCTAAAAGAGTGTGTGGGCTCCACATCCATATGAGCCACTTATTGGGGAGACCATTACATTTCTAGCCTTATGGATATAGATCAACTAAAAGAAATAACGGGTCTCACTTAAAAAACAAATAATATTAAAAAGGTTTGTGAATCCATTCTCTTAGACTATGTTTATTGATAGATTGTCAACCCAATCTTCTTTGTATATGATACATAAATATTGTTTTTTAATAAAATCATACAACCATACCATCCATAAATATTTAATAATCTGTTGCACTAAAACACGTCCATAATATGAAAAACACATTGTAAAATAGTTTGGACTTGTCTAATAATACGAAATTCAAAATTTTGTTATTGTATCAGTTTTACTCTTTAGTCTCAAACCACATGTTTAATTTTCTACTTTTTATCTTAAAATAAGGGTTTATTTGCATATTTTAATCAATTAAAATGGTTTTAAAGATATATATATATATATATATATATATATATATATATATATATATATATATATATATATATATATATATATATATATATTTTAAATCTTTATGATAGGACTTGACTTATAAACTTTTTTTTTTTTTTTTTTTAGGCTATATAGATTATATATAGAGAAACCCAGAAAGGGACCTCACAAATCGAGCAATACAAAGAAACCGAGAGGCCAAAGTGCCACAAAACTAAACTAAGAACGATACAATACCAGAACTACAAAAACCATTAAGAGAAAAATATGAGAAGGCTTAGCCACCCAACATGACCAATTGACCTTCACGTTCGCCTTGATCTTATAGCAATTTGTGAAGATGGAGGTATACGACATGAGCAAGGAGGGGTGAATGGGTGTGCGAGAAAGTAATATGTGACGTGATTTACATTTAGTAAAAGGTATTTGAGATATCATGGACATTGAGATATAGTTAAGGCTAATGCTAATGGCAAAATCTTATTTCCACAAAAGTAACTTCGCCATTTTAGTGTCACCTCAACTTTCTCTCTCCACAACTTCACCCTAACCATAATTAGCTAGTGGTAATCAAAAAAACAACTTCGTTTTTTTTTTTTTTAAATTTAAACTTTTATTCATAAATTAAAATAAAGTGGGGTTTTATAAAGATAAGTGGGGTATTTTTTTATTTATTTTTTATTTTTTTATTATTATTATACTTTTTTTTTTTTTTTTTTTTTTTTTTGAAATAGTCAAACGGTTAAAAAAATAAAGAAGAGATAATGCAATTATTTTTGTTGGCTAGGCAACTGAAACATTTGAAAAGTTGCCCGGCAACGCGTCGGGTGGGACGAAGCTAATGGAGGCAACGCGTTGGTTTTGGGGTTGCTTTGCAAATGTGACACCCATCATTAGCGTTGGTCTTAACATCATCTTTAGTTTGTATACTAAAAAGTAAAAACGATGCCCTGTTTCACCTTAATATTCATATAAAGTTGCAACTCAAAGTTAACGGAATTTCATAACAATAACGCTAGAACAAGTTAAGGTCATACAAATCATTTTCAAAAAAAATTATGGTATTCCGTTTTTTGAAGATTTTTTATTGTAATACTACCAAGATAGTCAAGTGTACAAGAATATACGACACTTCCAAGAACTAGCTGATAAGAAATCGAACTTGTTTTCTAAAAATGTCTCGATCCCTAATGACTTTTCACTTTTGATATTCAAAAACTCAAATTTACAGGTCACACAATACTTTAAATGTAAATAAAGCGTTACAAAATAAAATGGGTGATTCAAAATAGAAGCTAACCACATTTTATGCAAAAACATAAATGTCTTGCATTAAAATAGAAATTTGGGAATAAATGTCAAAATTTGATGCTTATAAAAGCTACCACAAATATATATGGACATGTGATACAATGTGAAGATTAGGTTGGAGAACATGAAAAGTTAAAGTCCATGTCTCAATCTAGCCATAAAACCATCACAACATTGCAAACTACTTTAATGTTTTGCTCCACATAGAATATTTATTGCAGTACAAAATAAATTGCAAAACAAAAAGAAAAGAAAACGACATATGGCAGAAATTGTCTGTAAAACTTATTTGAAATTGAAACTCAGAACAAATTTAATGAATGTGTCAAGATGCTATAGTGTATTTTCTTTTTAAAAAAATTGAAGAGTTTTTGTCATATAGTAGAATTTGGTAAAATTAAAGCAAGAAACATATTTTGATAACCTATAAAGAACTTAACATGTTGGTGGTCATGAGATTTTCTTTAGGACTTACACTTATACGTACGTAAACAAGCCAAGCCACTCGTTAAAGGTTGGGGATTGATTCGGCAAAAGCTTGAAATGAGCCTAATTTAAACGAGCTTGTGGGATTCCAAACGAAAAAAGCCTATGAAATATATGCATTTATACTTGTCAATATATTTCGTATTGCATATAACTATTTTAAATTGTACTTATGCAAGTTTATGAGCGTATTAGAGCCTAGTGTACTTGAATACTTAATAAACCGAGTTTGAGTCAAACTTAATTTTCCTTATGACCAATATAAACACAAATCGAGCCTAAACCGAGCCTTGACTGGTAATAGATGCCACGCGCTAAGTTCATACTAAAAGCATATGGATTGAAATGAGCTCAGCTCGACCTTTATAAACTTAAACACACCGATCTCGAGATTTATCAAACTTAGCTCGACTGATTTTCCACCTCTTAGTTAGGTATGTTGTCAAATGTCAATAGCATTTATTTGCTCACAAAACAAAAAATGATAGAAAAAGATTTATAAGGTGAGAGAAAAAGAATATATTTGGAAAGTCAAGGTATTTTGTTCGTATTTGTTAATTCCAACTTGCGTAGTAATTTCGAGTACCACTAGTTGATGTACAATATTCGTTTAGAATAGGAAAGTGAAAGAAAAAGAAAAAAAGTAAAGACAAGTTTTGTGTTTTAATTTTAATAAAAATATGCGTCATGTCACTTTATGCATTATCAAGTTGAACGAAAATTGGTTCAAAATTTTGGTCGCACAATGTATAATAACATTTTATATAAAAAGTTGTTTGGTAAAAAGTATATATATATATATATATATATATATATATATATATATATATATATATATATATATATATATATATATATATATATATATATATATATATAGATTTGGGTTAAAATAAAAAGTGTGTTATAATAAAAAGTGTAGGAAGCCACCACATGCTGCCATGTGTCCCCCTTAGTCCCCTCCTTTTTTTTATGCTTGCAAGGGTATTTTTGTCAATTCCCAAAATAAATAGGGTATACAATCTCTTTTTTTTGCTCATTCATCTCTTCTCCTTCCCCACCGTTTTCTCCCTACGCTTTTCTCTCTGTTTTCCCACCATCATATTCCACCATTCCACCACCGTTTCCCACCATTCCCCACCGTTTCCCACCATTCCCCATCGTTTTCCACCATTCCCCACCGTTTTCCATCGTATTCCCACCGTTTCCCACCGTTTATCTCCGTTGTTGAAGATGAGTATTCAATCATCAACCATTGAATCCTCAGTTTCTGTTAATAATGAAAGTAATTCATCCTCAGTTTCTGATAGTAAGATTCCTATTAAAGCTTTTTTCTATTGATTGCTACTTAATAGTGTTTGATGCAGTATATATTAGAATGTAGTGTTTTGATTTTTAATTTTTTGATTTTTAGTTTGAAAGTTTGTATTTCATTAATCGAAATTTTTTTAGTTCAAATTGTTTTCAAATAGATTAAATTGATATATGTGTGATGTTCTAGATTATATATTTTGATGCACTAGTTCTGATGTTAAGCATAGTTTATAGTTTATAGGTACATTTTTTTTATCAGATATTAAATTTCATCATTTTGATATTTTATAATTGTGATGCAGTAGAAATAATTCTATGATGCACTTATTCATAGTTTATAATTGTGATGCAGTAGAAATAATTCTATGATGCACTTATTCATTTTATTGTACTTTTCAAAATTGTACAATAAAATTGTACTCAAATAGATTAAATTGATATATGTGTGATGTACTTGATTTTATAATTTGATGCACTAGTTCTAATGTTTTTGTTTTTTCAGTTTTGTTAAGCATAGTTTAAAATCTGAGCAATGATTTTTTATATGTTATGCAATATATTTAAAACTGTGATGCAATCCTTTCAGATGTTGAGGTCGAAAGTGTTCGAGTTAGAGATCACGTTGGTTATTATATTTGTGACGATAATGGCAATAGGACATGGTATCCTGATTGCAGCGAAAAACCTATAAAAGGCTGTCAGTTTGTTTCAATTGATCAGGCTTATAGTTTCTACGTAGCTTATGGTAAAAAAAGGCGGTTTTGATATTAGGAAAGGTGGACAGTACCAGGCTGCAGGTACAAAAGAGACAACTATAAAATACTTCTATTGCTCAAGAGAAGGGTTACCTTTGAAAGGGAAATCTGTAGATGAAAATTCAAATGCCAATATCTCTGAAGAAGGTGAATCCAGTAATGGTTCTATTAAGTTTGGCGAGTTTAAGAATAAGCAAAAAAGGAGGAAGGCTTCTTTTAGATGTGGCTGTTTAGCCTCACTTACTCTTAAGAAACTTGGAAATGTTTATGAAGTTACTAATTTTGAAGACGGACATAACCATCCTCTCGTAGCAGAAAAGGATATGATTTTTATGAAGAATTCTAGGAATATGGGATATACAAAGCAGCATTTTCTTTACCAAGTTTCGAATGCAAATTTTGGTCCTGCAATCGGTTTTAGGTTATTGAAACAGTTGTATGGTGGCTTTGATAGAGTTGGTGTTACAAAGAGTGACTGTAAGAACAATAAGAAGAAAATTAGTGTTTTTATTGGAGACCGAGATGCTCAAATGGCTGTTGAAAAGCTGCTTAGTCGAAAGCTTCATTCACCTGGCTTTTATGTCAATTATTATAAAGGTGATTCACTTATTCATTACATTACACTTATAATCTCTAGTGCATCACAGTTATAATATTTAGTGCATCACATTATTATTATTATTATTATTATTATTATTATTATTATTATTATTATTATTATTATTATTATTATTATTATTATTATTATTATTATTATTTTTTTTTTATTTTTTTTTTATAAACATCACTTTATTGAGAAACAAATAGGATTTTACAAGAAATTAGTGGGGAGCCGAGATACTAACTGAGCCCCCACACCTCTAGCTACAGCAAAACCAATCCTACTAAAAATATGTGGAGCAGCACGCGCTCCAATGTCTTGGGTCATAAAGAATCGTCTAATGCGCTTTAATAAGGTCACTGCATCCTTTTCAAGTTCTCCAAAAGAAGAGAATGAAAAGGGGAGGAACCCATATCCGATATCAGCGCATTTAGCAGCGTACTTGACACGTTTACGTTGTGCAGCTTCAATAACCGCCCGACCGGGCGTAAAATCAACCATACACGAACGCGTCAAAGGTGACGATCCTGTAAGATCAACACAAACATCAAGGCCACCATCCCAAGAGTAAAGTAACATATCGGCCGGACGTAAGGTTTTGTCCCTCTCTCCACGAAGCCCAATATCCACCTCTTTACGAACTGAAACTCCAGACCGAGAACATATATCAACAAGAACATCGCGCACAACATTGTACCGATGTTTAATACCAACTAAGCCTGCGCACGATACAGCATGATCTCCAAAAATATCTCCAGGAAAAACCTTAGAACAAGCTGAACATGGCATCTGGACAGTAAATAGAGGAACACCCAACCGTAACACAACACACATCGGTAAGTCCTGGCATTCATAGTTTGTCCCAATCCGGATATCGGTGTCACCCTAAGCCAATCTGACGTGTAATCCTCTTTTAAAGAATTCCATAAAGCCATCTGCCTAGAGGATAAATGGAAAGTGGATTCAACCGTTTGGGCAACACGTGCGAAATATATATCTGCCAATTTCTTCATAAGTTTGGGGGCAGCGATCTCACTAGGGTTACTCATAAGGTCAATATCCATATTCACATTAAAAGTACACAATGCATCATCAAAAGAGGGACCAGTAGACACAATATCAGAACTACGGAGAAGCTTAGTCTGTAAGCTGGCAGATTGAAGTCTAGAAGCAAGGAAGGCATAGTTCAAGACATCACCTGCAGAATACACCCCAAGTCCCCCGAGAGCAAAAGGTAGGGTGGCAAGTCTCCATTGCCAATCACCAAACCCAGGTCCAGAAGCAGTGACAATACGTTCCAAAGAAGAGCGAAGTGCTGCATCAAAAGAAACCTGAGCACTCTCAAAGACCCGAGGAGGACATGTGCGCATGGAAAAATATAACTTGGAAATACCAGCACATGCACGCAGTAGCAACAACTCACACTGGGGATCATTAAGCTTAGCAACAGCATCCATAAGCTCAATAGTTTTAGCAACCCTTTTCATAACAAGCTTACTACTAAACTCAAAATCCACACTGGCGGGGCCCCCTAATAATTTAACACCATGCGAAGGTCGAGAAATATTAGGGGGAAAAACACCAACATACCTGCTTCTAGGGTCTTCCTTCGGCCAAAAAACCTCAGTTTTATCAACATTGAGGTGTAAACCACAACTAGGTCCATCCATCATAATCAACTCCAAAACCTTCCCCACAACCAAAGTATCCCCAATAATAGTACCATCATCAAGATACCAAGCTTGAAGAGAAAGAGTGAAGGAGTCTCGAATCTTACATGCCAAGGGATGTAACACTAAAGCAAAAAGAATAGGCCCAAGCGGATCACCCTGTTGCACCCCTTGGTGCGACCATAAAGTATGCTCACCATAATATAATCTAGCAGGACTGGAGTAACAGAATTCCACCCAACGCGAAATAGCCGGAACACGAAGGCGAACTTCTCGTAACATAACCGCCCGATCCACCATATTGAAAGCATTTTTAAAGTCCACCAACAACATAGATAAACCCACATCACCCCCCCCCCCCCGGTCTTCAATCAAACGGTTCACAGCATGAAGGATTGCCTCCCCACCTCCCGAAACACCCACACCAAATTGCAAACAGTCAAAATAACCATCCAAAGAATGGCCAATCATAGAAGCACAAACCTTGGAGACTAAACGCCTCCAAACAGTCCCAACAGCGATAGGACGGATCCCCCCTCCTGGCTTAACCAAGGGCGTAAGAGGTGCACTAGCAACATACTCTCCCAACACCCTGGGGCATTTGCCCTCAAGAAAAAGGTTCACCACCTGGGTGATAGAAGCGACTAACTCATCGGAGATGGCAACAGCAGCACCGCTTAAACAATCCAAAAGATGTTGAGCACGCAAACCATCCCTTCCACAAGAAGTACCACGAGGGAAACTCTTAATCATATCAAGAACCATAGCAGGAGATGCTGAAAGGTGATGATGATCAATAGGTATATCTGGCAAAAGGGGAGCAGACTGAAAAGGGTGCTTAACTTTTAAATCATCAAGAGTAGTACTATCATAAGCCGCAATACCCGAAGAGGAAAGAACTCTAACAGCAGCAGTATAATGGCCATCACAAATCTTCCTCTTACACTGCTTGATATTACGGTCACCCAAGTCCAAGTTATCCTCATCAATATTAGACCATAAAGGGGAGGGTTCGGCTAAAACCTCACGCGCAATCTGTAAACTGCCACCAGGTGTACCCCAAGATGAAATCGCATTAACAATATACTCTTCCTGTCGTTGACGCTTAGTGGCAGACCTACACTCTTGATTACTCCTCGGGCAAAAAGTTTTAAGCAGGCAAAGAGGCAAGACTAACAAACCAACCCAGCAAGAAATGTCGTCAGGAGAACAAACCACCTTATCAAGAGCTCCTTTCAAAACCCGAGAAAACCCCAAACGACATTTAGGAGGGATGGATTTGACAGTACGCAACCCCTTAGAAAGTAGAGTATCAAGGAGATGTAAATCAAAACCACCAAACTCATCAGAAACCAAATCCTCAACAAGAGCAACATTAGAAGGAACCTGTGGTTTGGTGAGATCATACAAAACGAACCGAACAATGCCATCACCACAATCAGGGGGTGACACAAAATCAGACCCCCTACCATGCCGACACTTAGCCCGGAAAGTATGCGTTTTAAAACAACCACCACATAACCATAATCCCATACGCTTAAATGTAACCTCAGCTCTTTCAAAAATAACCAAATCTGACAGGAGAGAATGTCGAGTGATAGCTTGCGCTTCACCAATGAAGTGTCGATCACGGAGATGTGTGATCAAATAAGTCTTAGTAAGCCCATTTCCACCCCCATCACGACACCCACTAAGACCCGCGAAGGGGCAATGAAATCTCGTAATAGGCATAGGAAATTAGTCTTATACACCCACTGAAATGCAATAAAGGAATCACCAACTTACAAATGCAACAGTACTGTAGCAGTAACAAAAAACTCCAATGTAACTAGGCACCAAAAGTGAAGGCACCAAAAACTCCAAATCAACACGCAAAAATAAACCACTTACCAATGTAACAGTACTGTAGCAGTCATGTAGATAGCTAAAACAAAACCATGGCAGTACCACAACATAAACTAAAAGCAGAAACGAGACAAACAAAGCAACCACAACCGCAACGAACCCGAAAACTGCTTGTAGAACCTGTTTGAAACCAGAGCCAGAATAGGAGAAACAACCACACCCCTAAACCAGATCTGAAGAACCAAAACAAACCCCCACAACCGGCGTAGAAACTATGGTACCAGCAGCGATCGGATCTCAAAAGAAAACCCTAAAACTGATGGAACCAGTGAAGCCAACCCCAGCAGCAAACGAACAGGAATACGGTATGGAAGAAAAAAATATGTATTGAAGCATCAAAACCCCAACGAAAATAAACAAAAACGAGTTTCACAAAGAAACCCTAATAAAAAAAATGGAACGAAGTGATCCCAATGAAACCCTAGATGAACGAAGTGATCAGCGGTCTCACCTAATCAAACCCAACTGGAGATTGAATCAAACAGACGAGACGTGATCAAAGGTGTTCTTGGGAATGAAAAGGATCGCCATATTCGCCCATACAAAAGGAGAGAACATATTTTATTATTATTATTATTATTATTATTATTTTAATTTTTTGTTTTAGGTGATGACGATCGGTTGGTTGGTCTTTTTTGGGCTGATGAAGAAGCTATTAGTGACTACCAAACATTTGGTGATATAGTATCCTTTGATGCGACATTTCGTTCTAACAAGTACATTCTGTTCCGTATTCTGAATTTTTTTTTTATTTACTGTTTTATTTGTTATTGACTTATATATACTGTTTTTATATGTTATAAAATGTAGGTATCAAATGGTATTTGTTCCTTTTACGGGTATCAACCATCATAATCGTTGTCTTACATTTGCTTCCGGGTTGCTTGCTGATGAGTCTGCCGGAGCGTACATATGGTTACTTACTGAATTCAAAAATGCTTTTGGGAAGGATCCAAATGTTGTTATTACAGATCAAGATCCATCAATGAAGATAGCTATAGAAGAATGCTTCCCGAATTCAAGGCATCGACTGTGTATGTGGCATATTATGCAGAAATTGAGTACGAAGGTATTTCTTTACAGTACTTATGCCTATGATGCAGTAGCTTATATTAGATGATGCAGTTAATTTTTCTTATCCATTCATACTAAAAAGATTTTTATATTTTGAAAACCGTTGATGTATTAATTTTTTTCAAATTGATGCAATTTTTATTTATTACATAAACTGATGCAGTAAAATAATTTATATCCATTCCCATTCTTATTATATTAACAATTTTCTGTTTTTCCAGGTTGGTTCTGATCTATTTAGTGGGCCTTATTTTAAAAAGCGCATATGCGATATTGTTTGGACCGACCAGATTTCACCTGAAGTATTTGAGAAAGAGTGGGAGAGAATGATAAATGATTTTGATCTTGTTGATAATAAATGGTTAGGTGAAATGTTTGTAATGAGAGAGAGATGGATACCAGCGTATTTGCGTGATGTTCATATGGCAGGGCTAATGCGTACCACTTCAAGATCCGAAAGTGAGAACCATTTTTTTGGTAAATGGACCAGCCCCCATCTTTCCCTTGTTGAATTCTTAAGCCACCACGACACTGCTATCGAGTATCAGAGGTACATTGAGCGTAAGAATGACCATGATTCAAGGTATAGATCTCCAGAATTCAAAACAGACCTTCTGATGGAACAAGACGCATCTAACCTATATACAAGAACTATATTCTTTGATGTGCAAGATGAGATGCTTGCTTCTTATAAGTTTTGTATTGCATTGAACGTTGTTCAAAGTGAGAGTATGGAAAAATATTCAGTTCGTGATTCCCAGTTTGAGAAGAGATAGCTCGTTGACAATGTTTATCAGGTATCATATTTTACTGCATCACTTTGTTATATCTACTGCATCATAGTTATAAATCTAGTGCATCATAGTTTGTATATATTGCATCATAGTTATACATCTAGTGCATCATAGGTTTTATTAATTTTTCAATTTTTTTTTTGTAGGTTGAATTTTGTAAGTCTGAGATGAAACTTCATTGTAGCTGTAATCGGTACGAGTATTATGGCCTGTTATGTCGCCATTGTTTCTATGTTCTAAGGATGAACAATGTAGAGGAGTTTCCCCGAAACTACTTAGAGAAACGGTGGTTAAAGAACGTGAAACCTTCAAAATTAGCTCTTCCCAGAATCAGTGGTGCATCAGATGCAGTAAGGAATGAAGTTTTGGAATTATATGATATTTTTGAATCTACTGTTGATCGTTTGGTACATGACTTAAGCAAGTTAGATATCTACAAAGAGAAGATGCAAGAGTTATTGAATCAAGCAGTTAGTGATATTCCGACAGTTCCGAAAATGAATGGGAAAGCTGTTATTGGTTCAATGCTTGGTGTTAAAGAGCCTGAAGAAAAAACAATGAACAATCCATTGAAGAGTAAAACTAAAGGAACCGGTGTCTTTTCAAGAATGAAGCCAAGAGTCGAAGTATCTGCTGAAGAACTGTCAAAGAGAAGGGCATGTGGGGTATGTGGAGAGAAGGAAGGACACAATTCCAGGACTTGTCAACAGGCTCGACCATCGAAGAAACCAAAGCAACAAGATACAACAAAAAGAGCTGGTTTGAGAGAATCTACGCGCAAAAAATGAACATTTTTTTCTATATTTTTCCTTTTTTTTACGAATAAAAAAATGATTCACTTGTAAACATTCTACATTTTTCCTTTTTTTTTACCCATAAAAATTCAATTCAATTGTAAAGAAAGAAAGGTGCATCATACAGTTTTAATGGAAGATTGGCTTAGTTTTCTCAACATGCTATTATTGTCTTAGTACATCAGTATGAATGATCTATTTGATGCAGTAACAAGTATACATTGATGCAGTAATGATAATGAACCGTAATGCAGTAACAAGTATATATTGATTCAGTAATTATAATGAACTATAATGCAGTAACAATTATATATTGATGCAATAATTATAAAACAGAAACCATAAATAAAAGTAATAAAAAACACTGATAATTAAGCTGTTAATTTTGTTCAATCATTAACCATACCATAGAAACATTGTCTAAATTCCAAAGTACAATTCATTCACTGATCACTAACCAAATATAACCATAGAAACATTGTCTAAAATATATCCAAAAGATTTCAGTTTTTAAGTAATCCAACACTAACTTCCCAACACTGATCTAAAATATATCCAACGCTAACTTCCCAACACTGATCTATTCAAGAGTCTTGATTAGAGTGTCGTTAAACATCTTCATCAAGTTTGCATCAACTTTAACATCAACATGAGTTAAGATCTTTGATTTCTTTCCTTGTTTCTTGCAAAAAGCTTCTGCTTCTTTCATCAATTTCTTCTTTTGGTCATTAAGATCTTTTAGTAAAATCTTTGCCAGGTACTTTGCGCGAAGCATCTTTACTTGTTGTTTCAGATGTACCCCTTCATCTTGTAGTTCAAACAAAAATACACCTTCCCCGAGATAGATTTCCATGTGCCTCATGACAAAGATTCCGCAGTCAGCAGCATTGTAAGTTGTCTTCCACTTTAATGGCACCATTTTTGGGATCGACAACCATATCTCAGCAACCTTTGGATGCTTTATCCTTTCAAGGTAATTGACAAATGTATCAATCTGTGAAAAATAATAAGATTTTGTTAAATTAATTTTATTTATTTTATTACCCTGTGATGCACTAGATATTGAACTTAGATGTACTAGAAGTTTAACTGTTTGCATATTTGTTAAAACTTATAAAATATGATGTACTAGATTTTTAACTTTTATGTTGAACTTAGATGTACTAAATTTTTAACTGTTTGCATATTTGTAAACTTTTTACTGCATCATAGTGTTATATGTACTAAATATAACACTATGATGCAGTAAAAAGTTTACAATGTAGTAAATATGACAAAAGTTTTTACTGCATCATAGTGTTATATGTACTAAATATGACAAAAGTTTAACTTATATGCACTAAATATAACACTATGATGCAGTAAAAAGTTTACAATGTAGTAAATAATTCATTTTCATGCAGTAAGAAACATTCTTTTTATTTTTAGGTATACTGACCAGAGCTTGTGCATACTTCCCATATCGAACTGAGATATCTTCAATGCCATTGTCCACGTTGTCAAGTATGTCGATATTACCATTCTTCATATTAAAGCATATGAGATAGTAATGATTCGACCCACTTTCAGTGATCTTAATGCAAGGAAAGAATATCTGCAGACATTTTTACGCTTAGTCATCATTGGAATTAATTATAAAAATTAAATTATTGGAACTCATAATAATAAATCAATTTTTTTTACTTACCAAACCAACATCATTAATATCTTTCACTCCTGAATTTTTCAAAACACAGTTAAGATTTTCTTCAAATGTCTTTCTTCTTCTCTCCAATTCATTTCCTTCTTCAAAATCCACCATACGATGCGGCTGTTTTTGTAAATAAGAAACGTTTTATAAGCATAAATATGTTACATCTTAATTTTAGCTATATTATATAGTTGAATTACGCACCAGCATTAACGTAGTACAGTAAACACTTCTCTTTTGTGAAATGTCATCTCTGAATTGCTCCTCATAGTTTAGTATTTTGGTCCATAAATCTATGACAGGTGCAGCAACTTCAACTTCAGGGTATAGGCTTAAGAAAAAGACACCCTCTATTTGCAATCCATTCGATTCAAATACAATTTCACTGCACATTTAAGATTCAAATACAATTTTAGTATTGATGCAGTGTAATATATATTATAATGCAGTAAAATAAAAAAACAGATGCAATGACATATAACCATTGATGCAGTATCTTATGAATAGTGATGCAGTAACATATTACCTTTCAGGACAGCTGTCACTCCACATGTACTCAACAAGTTTCGTATCTGCTTCATTCCATTTTTTAAAGATATGAACTTTCCTATCATAGTATGGTGACTTCATAGCATTAGAGGGCTTTACTATACGCTTTTTCTTCAATATATCATCCTCTTTATCCTCTACCACAGCTTTTGCGCCTCTCTTTTGGACTCTTTTAGGTTTTTGTGTATTCTCTTGAACTATTTTAGGCTCTGCTTTTTTCGATGGAGCTTTTTGAGGTTTGACCATTTCCTTTTTTGTTTATTCCTTTTTACCCCTTCCCTTTTTTACCGGTTCCTCATTGGTTGCTACCTTTTTTGCCCATTTAACCGGTTGCTTTTTGGTTGCTGCAGCAACTTCTTTTTCCTTTTCTATTTTCTCAAATGGAATATAACTTACAGGCACAACAGAACTCACAGGAATCGCATTAATCACATGAATAGCTGATTCTTTTGCCGCATCAACAGTTGTCTTTTTGGCTTCATTTGAATTACCATCCTTCTCAACGTCATACTTTCCAGAACTGTTTCTTTTTAGCTTTAACTTGGTACTATGGTATGGCTGAGTCGCAATTGCAGCTTTTGTTGCAGTGGCACTTGGTACATCAGAAGTGGCACTTGGTGCATCAGCATTTGAACCTGGTGCATCAGGAATGGCACTTGGTGCATCAGCATTAGCACTTGGTTCATCAGGAATGGCACTTGGTGCATCAGCATTAGCACTTGATTTATCATGAATGACACTTGGTGCATCAGCAGCTAACTGTTTTGCTTCATCTGTTATACCGGTTGACAGAAATGGCAGTTTTACTATTTGGTCAACCATCTCAGTTTCATTCAAAGTTTCTTTGTCTTTAATTGCCCAACTTAGCTGAGATAGTGTAACATCTTCATCATCCAGTTTTCTTCTTTTGTTATTACTTGAAAATGTATTTTCCATGAGATTCGGTTCCTGAGATTCGGGCAACTGTACAATATCTTCAAGGTAATCAAACTGCATCTCTTGTGATTGATTTTCATTCTCATTTGTTGATTGAGATAAGCCTTGACTTGAATTTAAATCAATATCAAATGGAACTATAGCATTGTATTTTGTTGCTACTAAATCTTGTCCCGAAACTTCACGGTTGGTCCCAAATATATCATCCTTCTTTTCCTTATTACTCACTTTTTCCAGAAAGTATTTCATATCAATCAAATCATGACTTTCATTCAAAGATGTCTTTTTGTTTCGAGACTCATTCAAATCATCTTTAATCCCATCTTTATTTATGCCTTTGTCCCCATCATTTCCACCATCTTCTTTATTCTGATCACCCATTTGTTCATTCTGATTTTTTGCAACATCAACATTCTCCCAACAATTTCCATCATTTTCATAATCATTTGTTGCATCATCACCATTTTTATGACCATGTTCATTATAAGATTCAGCAAACAAATCCTTCCTAATTTCAACCAGTTTTTTCAACTCTTCATCCTCAGGGTTTATTCTCGAAGCTATCATCAACTTGTAATCAATATCCAGCATCAACTGATTACACAACACCATATTGTCTCTTATAATTC
This sequence comes from Artemisia argyi, assembly GCA_030686995.1. Taxonomy (NCBI): domain Eukaryota; kingdom Viridiplantae; phylum Streptophyta; class Magnoliopsida; order Asterales; family Asteraceae; genus Artemisia; species Artemisia argyi. The sequence goes on along the minus strand of CM060702.1, from coordinate 207,338,875 downwards.
CCTTCATTTCCTAAACATTTAAAAGAAACAAAATTAGCTTACTGCATTACAGTGTTTTTATTATTTTATAAATTAAATGTACTGCTTCAAAGTTAAACTTCTAGTACATCTAAGTTCATAATCTAGTGCATCACAGTTAAACTTCTAGTGCATCACAGAACTGTTTTCTAAATCTCTTTCGTACATCACATAAGCTACATTTACCCTAACTTATCCACACATGCCGCAAATCAAGTAGCAATGCATCTCAGTTAGGCCTCTAATACATCATATAAGACATCAAGCTTTCTAAATCTCTTTCGTACATCACATAAGCTACCTTTACCCTAACTTATCCACACATGCCGCAAATCAAGTAGCAATGCATCTTAGTTAGACCTCTAATACATCATATAAGTCATCAAACTTTTAAAATCTTTTTCGCACATCACATAAGCTACCTTTACCCTAACTTATCCACACACGCCGCAAATCAAATAGCAGTGCATCTCAGTTTAGCTTCTAATACATCATATAAGACATCAAACTTTTTAAATCTCTTTTGCACATCACATAAGCTACATTTACCCTAACTTAGCCACACACGCCGCAAATCAAATATCAGTGCATCTCAGATAAGCCTCTAATACATCATATAAGACATAAACCATACAAAATATCTTTCGCACATCTCATAATCGATTTATATTCTGACTTAGCCTAAATCATACATATCAACATACATGCTAGTGTATTAAACTTCATTTTCTAGTACATCACGAGTACTAGAAAATGAAGTTTAGTATATCACTACTGCATCTAAATACTACTTCTAGTGCATCACATAAACAGTAAAGCATTCAACTTCTAACACGCAGCAAAATAAATTAAAATAATAAGAATGGCTCTTGTAAGAAAATGAAGTTTTTGTTGCAGTGGCACTTGGTGCATCAGAAGTAGTTTAATACATCTAAGTTCAATATCTAGTGCATCACAGTTAAACTTCTAGTACATCTTTCAATATCTAGTGCATCACAGAATATAATACTTTTTAATTAATAATACCTCAAAAGACTTTGATCTGAACTCTTTACTTGCTTCTTCCATATCAATTGTTCCATAAAGTCCATATTTAAGATCAATTTTAGGAGTCTGCAGTTGATATGCAATGTTTCCTTCTTCGTCCCCTGTTAGTACATAAAAATAAAATTAAATTAAAAATAAACAAGTTTTTCAAAAAGTTTATCTTTCTAAAAATATTTAATATTTTTTGTTAGGTCACCATTTTGTAAACACAAGTATGATTTAGAAAGAAATAAGATGAGAAATAAGATTGGTTGATTATGAGACAATATGAAAGGTGAGAGTGCAAGAGTTTCCTTAAGATAATCAAATAACCAACAAATGAAAAGTTTACATAAGGTTTCTATTTATAAGGGAGGAGTTAGGGCAACACTCCCTTCCTCCCTTATCCTTAATTTCGTGGGATTTAAGGCCCATAGGGCTTTAACACTTAAGCCTTAAAACATAAACAAGTTAGATAAAATAACTAAGCAACCTATTACAAAAGGTAATGACCGAGACTTGACTAAAATACTAAAGTATGATCCCAACAATCTCCCCCTAAGGGTCGGTCATCACGGTTGCTTGACGTCTTCATCTTTGTCGTTGACTTGTGACATGTAAAACTCTAGACGTCTTCAAAATGAGTGAATGATAATGAAAGTACTTTGCCCTTTTGTCTTTGTTCTTTGATGATGATGTAGTGAATAAGTTATGAAGTTGTCTGCCGTTCGTCACTCCTGCGTCTGAGGTGGTTGTCCGTCATTCCAACATACTCATACATCTTTGGGCTTTGACTTTTACGAACAAGAAGTTCCTTTTCATGCATTGAGATCTTTGTCATTATACTTTGTAGATTCTTCTTATTGGTGTTGAATCTTTCTTTGAACTTTGTGTTGTTAAGATCTTTTAGGGGAGCTTTCTTTGACTTCAAGATGTATGTATGAGCATGTTGGAATCTACTATCATGGAAATGAGGTACCTGCGAGTAAACAGTTAGCAATAATACAACCGGTACTTACGGATAAGGAATTAGAGCTCATCAATAGCATAGTGTGAAGACTCCTTCTAATCCTTATCCAGGCCGTTCCCATATCAGATACTCCCGAAGGAGCTTACGAGACCTACTAGGTAGCTCAATGACTGGGTGAGTCGCTGGGGATCACTCCACGACTGTAGATCGCTATGGAACCACCGCAAACAATAAGCGTAACTTACGAGGAGTTACCGAAGTGACCTGTCAAGGCTGTTAGATGATGACCCTGACAGGAGTTTCCGTTCAATCATTGAGAAATACTTATGCAATTCTCTCATAAATGTTCTAGGCAGATTGCTAAGATCTGCGAAGGACTCGATAATTTACAGCTGGTGCCCATTGATGCAGAACACCAGTTGTAGAAGATACTAAGTGTTCCTAAGAGATCTTTGATGTATCTCATGGCTCTAGACTCTATAAGTGCACACCTAGGTTTCCTATGCGGAGACTGGGGATGTCCTGCTTCAATATCAACCGTCTCTAAGAGATGGGTCGATAGGTTACATAGGTTCCCCGTGAGAATGAAACAAGTCCTTTTAAGAGAACTTGAGTGGTTTAGTAGGTTTAGTGCATTGCGTCACTGGGTCCATGACGACTTAATCTTCAATACCGGTGTTGCCTTAGCAACAACCAGTAGCATATGAGTTGAACCCGGTGTCTGCCCTAAAGTTGAACATATGGAGGGCTATTTCTTTTCACCCTTTTCTTTACTTTTCTTTTTAATTCTTCAACTCATTCTTTCCCTTTCATTCTTTTCTCCTTTTTTCGTATCATACCTAAGGACTTCTACTTCTAACTATTGGTGATGTCCTTGGGTAGATCCCTCCGGCTCTGGCGGATCATAGGACGGATATTCCTATCTTAATCACCTTATAGCTCCGACAGTAGCCAAGAAACCTTTGATTGAAAAATCTCTCAAAGTGTTTGTGATAATCAAATATTTTGGTTAACACTTTGAGAGTTTTGTGTACACTTTTTGAAGGGCTCCCCCTGCACATGTGCTCATAAGTATTTAATAAATTTGCACATGCGGGAGGAGCAAGCACTTTTGAATTGATCCACTTTCCGTGAACAAGACCGATTCGAGACACGCTTACATCACTAGTTAGACTAGCTTGAAGTTATTACCCGGCCTGGTCAAGTCCACAGAAAGTTTCTCGAGACGGTACATTTCTACTAAGACTAATCCTTTTCGAGACACGCTTACGTGGTTAGTTAAAGAGATACATTGTCAGCTTTTAGGTGACAACTAGCTCTAGAAACTAACTTGATGTTATTACCCGTCGAGGATAAGTCCTTTCGATGTTACTAACTTGTATTATCTCGTCAATTCCTGGGTGAATCTGAGTCTAGCTCGCACATGATCCAACTTTTAAGCATTGACTTCATATATTTTAATCACATTTTCATTTTCTCCCCCTCAAAAATAGCATATGAAATGATGTTTTTGACAAACTTATAGATTAAAGTATGCCTTTTGAGTCTTACGAGGAGATTCATCAAGAACATTTGATATAGGGCAAAGTATTTTGTTTTGACAAGTGCTCCCCCTCAACAAGTGATTAGGTCTTATTGAGGTGAAATACTTGTCCTTTTGAGCAGAATTGTGAAAAAATCATAAATGTTTGATTAATTCTACTCAAAAGTAAGAAGCCTTCGCTCCTTAAATTTAGGATTGAGGCACTGATGCGTACCTCAGGGTCCTTTCTTTACAAGATCGGGTTGTGCACTGTAATGCGTACACAAACCATTATGAAGTATAATTATGACAAATCAAATCAAATTCTTACAATGTTCTACCATTCAGGCCTCTGAAATGTCAACACCGGAAATTTCTGTCTGCCTCCCACATAGCTCTCCAACCTTCGAAACTGATCCCTGCGCTTTAAGCGGTTCTCGATCCTTGAGATGAATTTGCGGGCATCCCTAACCTCTGTCGTATTCAACCGTTTCGATTTACCCAAAGCAATGTCATCTACTCTGCTTTTGATGCCGTCTCTGACGAACTTTAACGTTTCATCACAGAACTTCTGAACTTCGGTGTAAGCCATGAAGCAGTTGCGACCATTAATGTTGCGGTAGGTGAACCCGAAAGGATACTTGAGCAGGGTGTACTGAGGCAGATGTTGAAGGTTGGGGATGTCGAACAGGTTTGGTTTGGTAAGATTGAGCTTCTTCTGGTAACTTTCCACTCCTAATTGAAGATCTTCGACTCGTTCTCTGATTACGATTTGCCTGATATAAATGAGGAGGGCTTGGATGAAGGCAAGTTGTATGTCTTTTGGTAAACCACAGAGCTTTCCTTGCACTTTGAGTAGGTACAGGTCTTCGATATCATTGAGAAGTAGGCGTGGAAAGTCTGACTCAGAAATGTCGTACTCCTTTTCATCAAGTCTTTTCAGTGTGATTTTGCTGAGGAAGGGGTACCCAAAGAAAGTGACAGTCGAGATGAATTGAATGGAGACTATCTTCAAATCACTTGCTACTTCGCCCATTGTCTGGTTCAGTCTGATGCTTCGATAGTATTGTGCCCGGTTTTTTGGCCAGTGATGAATACCGTAAAGTGCATTCCGGTCATACTTAACAAGTTTGTCAACGAATAATGCTGAAGCTTCTTCTTCGATGGCATTGTTGAGATATCGAGCAACAGGGAGAAAGGCGAGTGAGGTAACGTACTTCTTCTCATTAGCACTGCCAAGTTTCAGAAATTCCAAGTCGGTGTTGAAGAAGAACATGTATGGGATCTTTGGTTCCTTGGGCCTCCCAATCATCGGTAGTGGTTTTGACCAGTCGGTGATGTAAGGTGCTGACTTCTTTGTGACTGGGTCGACAAAAGATTCTGGATTAATCCAGTCAATATCGCTTGACATGGCTCGAGTGATATTTTCCAGATGATACTCAAGCTCGATGGAGTTTGCAGACCGATCTCTGAGAAGATTAAATGCTTCATTCTTAATTCTGCGCAGCTCTTTCTTGTTCATCTTTTTCATCTTGAACTTTTGCTGAAGTAGTTGAGCATATTCCACTGTTCGACCATCTTGAGGTTCTTGATTGTCGTCCAGTGGTGGTTGGGAATCAATCATCTTCTCGAACCAGGAATACTCGGCAGTCTCATCTTTGTCGAGCCATTGAAGGACGGTTTTGGGTTTCTTGGGTTCCTTTCCTTTAGATGAGGTGTCCGGTTTGGGTTGATGATGCTTTCCTTTCTTATCTTTCTTCTTCTTCTTAGGAGACGGTTCTAGAACTTCATCTGGCTGAGGAATGTCCTCACCACCGGTGTATACAAAGTGGTCATGTGCTTTGGGAGCAGAACCTGATGCCTTCGGTTGTTGTGAGGAAGTTGTTGTTGTAGGAGGGATTACCGGTGTTTTGAACTGAGATGAGGGTCCTTCGGCTTGTTTTTGTTTCTTTCCCTGAGAATTCGGATCCCTGTCTTCGTCATCTCTTTGACGTTTCAACTTATCAGCCTCTGTGCTGCAAGACTCTTTGTTCATTTTGTCTTTAAGTGCTTCCAGGACTTTTTCTTCTTCAGGAGTCAAGGTGAACTTGTTTGCAAGCTTTTCAAGGAGTTGTGCTTCCAAATCATTCAGAGATAGTCCTGGTAGAGGAACAGTAGACTTGTCGGCACGAAGAGTGAAGGTAGTTGATCTGATCACTTTCTTGACTGCATGCTCAGCGAACTTGGTGAGTTCATCTCTCATTGGTGCCAGGAGATCTTTCAGCTCAGCAACTAAGTGTTGTGCCATGTATTCTTGTGCTTGAGCTGCTAATGCGGCTTCCAAGTTCTCTGTAACGTCTTTAGCTAAGAAAATATCAACCTTATCTTGTAGCTCTTTGACGTTCGAGTTCAGCTTAGACAGTTCAGCAACTTGGGTTACTAGTGTAGCAACCTGATCTTCTAATTTGCTTCTCTTCTTCTCATGTACCCTATTGAAAGCTGTCTTGAGTAGTTTGGATGCAGCAGAGGCTTTGGAGCTCGGTTTCTTGATAGATTTGTCACGTGTTGATTCAGATGCAGGAGGTGATGACTGTGTGGATTCAATAATGGTGGTAGAGTCTTTGTCATCACCTTTCTTTGGTTCGGGTTGTTCAGCTTTCTTATCTTTGGCTGCATCTTCTTTCACCTTTAGTTCTTCTGCCAGTTTATCAGCTTCGGCTTTCAGTCTTAGCTCTTCAGCCAGTTTATCAGCTTCGAATTTCAGTCTTAGCTCTTCAGCAACCCTGGCTTCTTCTTCTTTCTTTAATTTCTCTTCAGCCAGTTTGGCTGCTTCTTCAGCTTTCCTGCTCTCTTCCATTCTTATTGTTTCTTCCAGTTTAGCTTGAGCAATCTCTTCAAGCCTGGCCTCTTCAGCTTCTTGCTTCTTCTTCAATTCTTCTTCCTGAGCCTGTTCTCTACGCTCCATTTCTTCCATAGACATAAGTCTTGGAGCATCAGTGTCCATGGGATCATCTTCTCCTTCCTCTCCCATAGTTGTAGTCATCTCAACGTCAGTGGGAGATACTAAGGGATTATCATAAATTACTAAGTCAGTATGGATCTCAGTGGTAGGCTCAGGAATGCTGCTTGAAGTGCCAGCTTCGGTGGTGGTCTGGGAGAACACTGGAGGTGGTGGTAGATCAGCATTGAAGGTGTCGATTCGGCTGTGGAGGAGACCAAGGTTGAGAGTCCTTTCATTTTCTTCTTCTACTGAAAGTCCTTCAGGCTCTGGTTCAGCAGTCACTTGTTCCTTCATCTTCTTTCTCCTTATCATTTCTTCTTCCAAGATAGTCTGAGCTTCGGTATAAGGTCTTTGAGTGAGGTAAGATGGATATACGGCATTGTCGGCAAATGCATCAATGTCTTTATCCCAATCGATGTCTTCAGGATTCTCATCTTTCTCAATATTAGCATATGCTTCCCTATACTGAGGACCTTCGTCAGATTCGGTTTGTTCAGAGTCAGACGGTTTTGGGGAAGGTTGTGATGAGGGAAACCACCCAGGTTCAGCAGTTGGTTTCTTTGCAGGAATTCTGATCTTAAGTGATCCCTTTTTCTTAGGTTTGGTCTTGGTAGAGCTTTCTGAGCTGCCAGATTTGCTACCTTTCTTACCTTTCTTCTGCATGTATGACGGTAGAACAGCTTCGTCCAAGAACCCAACTTTATCTGCTTCAAGAGCTTGAAGGTAGTACTTGTAGTTATTGCATTCTTGAACCTTCTTAGTCAGAAGACAATCAGGAAGTTTCTTTCCTTGTTTCCTTGTACTAGTATCCATTCTCTTGATGACCTTAAGTGTGTCCTCATTCTTGTATGTGTGCTGAAACTCATCATTCAATCTTTGAGGTATGTCATCATATTCATGGAGGAAGCTTGCAATGAGAAGTTTGGTGAAACGGACGAATGGAATATTGGTCGTCTTGTGTTGTATGTGCCACACAATGTCTTCCCAGATAATGCTGGCATAGTCAACCTTCTTGACATTAGCAATAGCCCAAAACAGCTTGAGATGTTGGAGCTTAGGGTGTTCATGGCCTGTGTCTCTGCCAGATAGTGATTTGGCAATGATGATGTATAGAGTTCTCCAAGGCTGTGGAAGAAATCTGATATTGACCTTTGAGTGCCTAGTTATGACCCCTTCAGACTCATCATACCTAATATCTCTCAGCCATTCAATCAATTCTTCTTCACTGGGAACTTGGTCATATTCTTCATTAGGTTCAAGTTCGGGAAGTCCAAGAGCACTACGGAGAAGATCCTGGTCGACCGTGACTTGTCTCATGTGAAGCATACAAGTAAAGGATTCTTCAAGGAGGTCCAAGTGGATTGTGTGCCAAAACTGATGTATGTAAAAGCATGCCACTGCAGCAGATTTGGTGAGTAGAACTTTGCACGGGTGATAGATAAGAGCATCTACTGCAACAAGGCAAGAAGACTCATTGCATGTAATTTTGTTGAAGTTGACTCTCAGATTGTTCTTTCCTATCTTTCTAGAGTAGTTCTCAGGAAAGGTGTCTTCCCATGCACGTATGGGTTCAGGCTCTGGTCTGTATGGAATGTCGTTGTGTTCTGCCATCTGAATAGATCATAAACACACACAAACATGGCAATTGTTGATGATGTTAGCATAGACATTCAAGTACTAGATTATGAACACATTATTGATTGATCAGTGGGTGTTTGTGTGTGAAAAACTTTTGTTATATGACAAACTTATGTTTTAATCACATGATAGAAACTTATAACACTTAGGTTACAGCATGAGTCCATCACTACAAGAGATTACACTTTGGAAAATTTACAACACTTAGAAAATTTCATGAATTTGACAAGTTTACGCGTAAGTAAAAAATTTACGCATAACTTATTTTACGCGTAGGAAATGAAATTAAGCATAGGTTTAATTTCTATGCATAACTTTATATGTTACGCGTAAGTTCAACTTCTGCGTAGGCTTAATTTAACGCGTAGGATTAAATCTTAGGCGTAAGATTAGAGCTTAGGCAAAGAGTTGAACTTTGAGCGTAAGATATAACTTGCGCGTAGGTTTAAACTTATGCGTAAGATCATTAACGCGTAAGAAACAACTTATGCGTAAGTTATTCTTTTATGCGTAAACTATGTCTTATCCAAGACACAGCTTGTCCACGTGTTGAATCTTACGCGTAAGATTCAATCTTACGCGTAGGATGAACATTTAACGCTTAAAGACACCATTTTCCAGAAATTCACCTTTGAAATTCGAGTTGTATGTTTCCTGAAAGTGTACAAACATTACCACTGATCAATAATTAACCCAACACACTTAATTCACAAATTTAAGGCGTAAAAATGCCAAAATCCAATTTTAACGCGTAAACACGCATGAACACCTAATCACAATCTTAATCAAACATGTTTCTGGGTATGATTAAGCATGGGGCAAATGATTCTATCAACCTAAGGATCATATGGACCAAGTTACAACAAGATTTAACCACACAATCAAACAATCATAGCTGCTAGTGTCATTCGAACCCTAACCCTTTGATTCAAAAACAAAACACGTTTAAGATGCAATTAAACTACTGGGATAAGATCCTAAACACTAATACACGCTATCCCTATCATCAATCATAATCAAAACATCCACAATCACGAATCCCTAATCTATACGTATGAACCCTAATATCCAAATCATTCAAATCACTCAATTGATGATTCTGGGTGAGATTGGAGTTCACAAACATGTATAGTAGCATAATATGAGCAAATCCCACTAACCAAAATTCATCCTATCACACTTAATAATCTACCCAAATTCTACGCATAACTCTAAAGTCAAATCAAGCGATTGTGATTGATTGACCCGTTGGATTGTAATGAAATTAAAAACCTTTGTTATAAATCATGATCAAAACATAATCACACTTACAGATTTGAAGATTGGTACTCAGATTATTCAGATGATTTTGGGTCGTTGATGATGGTTGTTGAGGGTAGTAAATGTGTTTGCAGAAATAGTTAATGTGTGTGGTCAAACTAAGTTTTGACTGTGGTGAAATAAGTTTCATGTGTTGACACTTTTAGCCCCTTAACCTTAACTAACATTTATTTTAAATGCTAAAATACTTAATCACATGTAACTTTCGTTAGTCAATACCAAGATATGATAAGAACAACTTGTCGTACTCCCCCTCGACCTTAGATCATGGTAAAATTAATTGGTTTTGGTCAAGGAGAGTAACCCGAAATCCTTTTGAATCAACACTTTTGATAAAACGTATATGTTTTTGGTAAAATGCAAGTATAAAAGGTAAAATATTTATTTAGAAATTTGAAAAACGTTACTTTTCCTCCCCTCAACACTTGTTTTAAATATTTGAAGACATTTTATAAAATAGTGTTGAAAGAGTTTTATACTTGCACTTTTTTTTTTTTTTTTTTTTTTTTTTTTTTTTTTTTAATTGGTTTTATGTTTTTGTATTTTTGTTTTTGAAAAAAAATATTTACAAAAGATATTTATGATGTTTGACAATCAATTGTATTTTAAAAACTTTTCCAGATCCTCTGGACTCAAACATCGCATACCAATTTGGTGAACTAGACTAGCAAACCTTGATGGTGCTAAGGATTTGGTAAGTAAGTCCGCCAATTGGTACTCAGTCCCAACAAAATAAAGTTCAACGGTACCCTTTTCCACATGCTCTTTGATGAAATGATATCGGAGATCGATGTGTTTGGATTTGCAATGATGTACTGTGTTGCAGGAGATAGCAATTGCACTTTTGGAATCACAGTAGATTGGAATCTTGTTGAATAAGTAGCCATAATCCTTAAGTTGGGATCTCATCCAAATGACTTGAGCACAACAGGCAGACATGGCTACATATTCAGATTCTGTTGATGATAGTGATGTGCAGTCCTGTTTCTTTGATTGCCATGACACAAGTTTGTCTCCGAGAAATTGTAATCCACCAGATGTGCTTTTACGTGTGTCTAAACAACCTGCATGGTCAGCATCTGAAAAAGCAATTAGTTCAAAGCCAGAATCCTTCGGATACCAGATTCCCAAGTTAATGGTTCCCTTTATGTATCGAAGGATTCTTTTGACCTCACTGAGGTGTTTTTCAGTTGGTTTGGACTGATAACGAGAGCACATGTAGACAGCAAATACTATATCAGGTCTACTAGCTGTGAGATACATGAGGGACCCAATCATACTTCGGTATTTGGTAGGGTCAACTGGAATCCCATGTAAATCAGCATCTAGTTTTGTGGTATAGCCCATAGGTGTATTATAAGTATCACAAGACATCATTCCATGTTTCTTTAATATTTCAAGAGCATATTTGGACTGATTTACAAAAATTCCAAGGGGTGATTGGTGAACTTGTAGTCCTAGAAAGAACGAAAGTTCACCCATCATGGACATTTCAAAATTATCTTTCATTAATTTTGCAAAATCATTAGAGTAACTTCTTTTTGTTGAGGCAAAAATGATGTCATCGACATATATTTGAACAACAAGTAAGTCCTCCCCGAGGGTTTTTGTAAATAGTGTTGGATCCACCGATCATTTGGAAAATTTATTGGCCAGTAAGAAAGTGGACAGTTTGTCATACCACGCCCTTGGGGCTTGCTTGAGTCCGTAGAGTGCCTTTTTGAGTCGGTAAACGTGATTAGGACGCTCAGGATCAACGAAGCCTTCAGGTTGGCTAACATAAACTTCTTCACGGAGTTCTCCATTAAGAAATGCTGTTTTGACATCCATTTGGTAAACCACCATGTTCCTGTGTGCAGCATAGGCCAAAAAGATCCGAACAGCTTCATGTCTAGCCACTGGAGCAAAGGATTCAACAAAATCAAGTCCTTCTAGTTGAGAGTATCCTTTCGCTACCAGACGTGATTTGTTACGTATGACAGTTCCTTCAGCATCAAGCTTATTCTTCCAGATCCATTTTAACCCGATGACAAAGACTCCGTCAGGTCTTTCAACTAATTCCCAGACTTCTAATCTTATGAATTGCTGAAATTCCTCTTGCATAGATTCAATCCAGTTGTCATAAGTCATTGCGTCTTTAATGTTCTTAGGTTCTTCGTGACAGACTGTGAGTGCATAAATGCAAGTTTCTCCATCAGTGTGAAGTCGTTGTCTTGTCATTACTGGTGCATCTGGATGGCCAATGATATGAACTAGTGGATGGTCTCGAGTCCATTTATGTGTTGAAGGGTGTAGTTGATAAGTATCTCGCATGTTAGCAGGATCCAAATTGCGTGTTGACGACTCAGCTATATCAGGAACTGTAGGAGCTGGTGCAAACGGATTAAAGAACGCATCAGGATCATGCTCTGCGGGTTGTGGAACTGATAGTGGTGTTGGATCTTCAGCTGGATGGCGGGAGTTAGAACCAGTTTGTTCTGCTGTAGATGGTGATACAATTGGAGGACCGTCTCTCTCAACACTTGTGGTAGTTTGTTGAGGTGAGTCTGGTACTGGAATGTTTTCAGGTTGAGCAGCGGAATTAGGTGAGACCTCAGTAGGACGGTATTCAATTGTGTCATCAAATAGTGGAGCAAACAAGGTTTCTAATTCTTTGCGGTTGAGTGGCAATGGTTCAGCTGAAGATGCCGGAGAGTTAAGACGGTTGAATTCGGGTCCTAAGCTGTGTTGCTCAGAAGCCATTTGTGTGAGCTCATCAAAATTAGCGTGAATGGTTTCTTGAATTTCTCTTGTTCGACGATTCCATATCCGAAAACCTTTAGAATTTTCACAGTATCCAACGAACACTCCAATGTCAGCCTTTGCTTTAAGTTTACCTAAATCATCACGATCATTTTTCGGATAACAAAGTGCTCCAAATACATGAAAGTAATCGATGTTCGGTTTCCTTTTGTGAACAATTTGATATGGTGTTTTTCGATGGCGTTTTGTGATCATGCAACGGTTTTGAGTATAACATGCGGTTGAAACAGCTTCTGCCCACAAGTAATCAGGTAATTGAGCATTAATCAACATAGTTCTAGCAACTTCCACTAACGTCCTGTTGCGTCTTTCAACAACTCCATTCTGTTATGGGCTTCTAGGAATAGATGTTTGATGTTCAATTCCTACTTTCTCATAAAATGACCTAAGTGTCTGATTTTTGAATTCAGTTCCATTGTCAGTTCTAACTATTCGTACCGTGTTGCGTAACTGAACTTGAATTTTAATGAGAAAGGTGATGATCATTGAAGGAGCCTGATCTTTACTGCGTAGAAAATAGACCCAAGTCCATCTGGAAAAATCATCGACGATTACTAGTATATAGCGTTTACCGTTGATACTTTGAACACGCATCGGTCCACACAAATCCATATGAAGCAGTTGTAGAACATGATTCGTACTGTGCTCAGGTTTTGAAGGAAAATGAGCCCGAGTACTTTTTCCTTGTTCACAGGCAGGACATAAGTGATCTTTGGTGAAACGGAATCTTGGAAATCCATCAACAAGTTTGAACCGAGCAAGGTTAGTCATAGTTTTGAAATTCAAGTGCGAAAGACGTTTGTGCCATAACCAGGATTTAGTCGATTCTGCTTTGGAGAGAAGACATATCGGAGATGTTGCAATCATATCTGACATTGAAATTGTATAAAGATTGGAGCCACGTGAGCCAGACATAAGGTCGTTTCCTTGTAAATCACGAACAAAGCAAGTTTTCTCACGAAATGCAACTTCTAGATCTCCATCACAAAATTGACCAACAGAGAAAAGGTTGTGTCCAAGTCCTTCCACATAGTAAACACGACTTATTTCGATGTTCCCACTTACATAGTCACCATATCCCATGATTAGAGCGTAATGATCATTCCCGAATCTGACAGTGCCAATGAACTTTGAGACAAAGTTGTGTAACAGTTTGAGATTGCCTGTCATATGTCGGGTGCATCCGCTATCAACAATCCAGAGAACAATCTGTACCACCTGCATCACCAGAAGAAGACACGGATGGAACAGAAGTAAGGGTGGAACCCAAAGAAATTGCGGGTTCCTGTTGGTTAGAAGCACATGTATTCAACAATTTAGGGATCCATTTAAAGTCTGGTTTGTGTTGTAACCAACGTTGCCAATTCCAACTAGTATTTGCTTTCTTAATGTTAAATGCACTAGTAGTTGGCTCTGTCCTAGATTTGTTCTCGGCACTTATGGGGGTAACTTCAACATCATTAGAGACCGTAGAAGACGGCTTTCCTAAGTTAGACTTAGAGGCAATAGTGGGCCTAGAAGGAATGCGTGTCCTACGTTTCTTATGACGATTGAGAAGAGAATTAGCTAAACATTTTGTATGATCACCAGATGATACGCTTTTACGACAAAACACACAAGATGCATTAATATTCAAAACATTCAAAGGTTCATCATTCGTTACATTTAGATTTTGATTACAATTTGCCAGATTAGAATCTAAATCTGATGCAACATGAGTTTTATTCAAATTCCTAAGTTGGTCTTCTACTTCTTGAGCTTCTAGTTGTCCTCTCTTACGTTGCAAGATCCTATTCTTCTTTTTACTTTTTCGCTTGGGTCTGCTAACGCTATTAGTGGAGACTAGTCCTGTAGAAGTGGAGTTATCAACATTAGTGTTTTGAATGACAGACTCTTTGGCAGTTTTGTCTAATTTATACTTTCCTGGTGCTATCACCGTGGTGTCAACCATCTTTCCTTTTTGAATTAGCTTGATTTTCTCTTTTAAATCAATGATGATGTGATTTTTGTCTTGTATTTCAGACTCAAGTAAACCATTGCAATATTTGATGTCATCGCGGTTTTGTTGCCATTCGGCGTTTTCAATTTTTAAATCCGCAATTTCCTTCTCGTATCGAAAACAGAGACCTTTTAAAGACTCGTTGTTTTTGCAATTCTGACAAGAGTTTGAAACATTGTGACTTTGAAACTTCAATTCCCTTTCAAGACTTTTAGCTTGACACCATTCAAGCCTTTGATTGAGTAGACTGATTTGTTTTGAAAATTGTTTTGTCACATCATCATTTTTGATTCTCAGCTTTTCGTTTTCCATTTTAAGTGTCTCAATTTCCTCATTCAACAGATTATTATCAACACAATGATCATTCTTAAGCATAGAAGTACCAGAATTATAAAGATCATTCATGATAACAGACAAAATATCAGCATTGAGAACTTGTTCCAAGAGTCGATCAGCATCATTTTTTAAAACTCTATTTCTTTGCTTTTGAGTCAAAATCTCATTTTCAGTAGAGTTGAAAACGTGAATCATATTTTTCACCTCCTTTTGAAGTTCCTGATCCCAACGTGTAGCACAAAGACGGAGGTGTTGAACAATTGGCTTCATTTGTTTTTGAAAAATATCTCTCTTTTCTCGCTCGTAAGCGGATTGAAAAGTTTCAATTTTTATTTCAGAATTACGTTCAATTGTTTCCTCCAAAATTTCGATGTCTTCCATAAAGGTTTTGAAATAATTTAAGACACGACAAGTTTTTGGTAAAGGTGTAAGTTCACCGGATGATGGTAACGGACCATTAATTTGTGCTACAGTTTGGACAGGAGCCGCATTGTGAGATGAAACATATGACTCTTCGATAAACCATGATTTCTCAGGTAAATCTTTTTGAGTAACAAACTTAATTGGAGCTTTTGAATAGTCATATGGTGTCGAATATTGAACATTACTCATTTTTGACCGACTCTCGTCTTCAAGTTCTTCTTCTTCCTTAGTATCAAAAACAACAGCACGCACAATTGTATTATCCATCAAATAATCCATACTGTAAATTTTTGGAATATCTTTGAATGCCGTGTGAAGAAACATTGAATTGTAATCACCAAGTGCAAATCGTTTATCGGGTCTCGGTTTTAAAGTAAATTTCTGAATTGTTGTGACTGAGTTCCCGTGTTTGTAAACAATGTTACGAAATTCTTTGAGTTGTTTTTCAAGATCAACAATATCGCCGAGTAAATCGTCGATATACTTCCTTTTTCGTATTTTATGTTCACAAAAATCCTTTTTACAACTTGACAATTCTGTTTCAGTTTTTGAAAGGTCTCTTTGAAGACGTTCAACTTGTGTTTTTAATTCACACTTTTCGCTTTCAAGTTTCGAAATCAACTTTCCATTTGACTCAATTAAATCTTGCATTTTGCGTTGAAGATCTTGTTCTTTGTTGTAAGAATCTTGAAAAGCTTTTTCAAAACTTTTAGCATGTTTAATCTTTTCTTCCTGATTAGATAGCTGGATTTTATAACACTCAATATCTCTTGCAAGTGCTGCATTAGTTTCTTTTAAAACTTTGTTTTTCTCGTTGCACTTTGCAATTAGCAATTGCTGAGCATTCAGTTGTTTAGATAACATTATGAGGTCAGGGTCTGGATCAAATGATGGTTCATGTTGTTCTAAATTATCATGTTCATCATTCTCAATAGGATCATCAAATGAAACAACTGTGTCATCATCGAAAATGACAACTGTGCTTATTTGTTCATCTTTTTGAGGTGATGAAGATGATTTAGATGGAACAACTTGCGCCATATCTGATTCAGAAGCAGAAGGTGAGACTATTTCATTAATAAAGCATTCATTGAGGTCATGTACCTGAGACAAGCCGTCAGTGTCATACACTGGACCTGAATCATTGAGCTTAAGTTCCTGCATGTTGGCCATAAGCATCACAGCAGCATTGGCTTCCAGATCTTCCATGTCATCATCGTTGTTCACATTTGCCATGAAGTTGTTATCCTGTTCAGGGAAATGTCCATCTTTTTCATCTTGAAGAGCCATGAGTAATGCCTGCTTGTGAAACTTACTACCCCGAGTTCTCGGTTTGGGACATGTTGTCGCTATATGACCTTGTTCATTACAATTGTAGCACCACACTGCATTCCCTGAGTTGGAGTTCCTAGTTGCAACTGATTCAGACCTTGGCTGAGAAGATCCTGAGTTGTTCCTGAACCCACCATTGTTACTAAACCTCTGACCATTCCCATAATTTCCTGAAGAATTTCCTGAACCAGATCGACCATAGCTACGATTCTGAATTTCCACTCTTCCATCATTGACAACAGCTTGATTCCTTGTGTTGGAAGATGAACGTTGACGATTGTTTGTTTTGTTGGAGAATTTGCTGAAAGCACGAGCAATAAGAGCAAGTCCCTGATTCAACGTATTAAAGTCATCATCGTCATCATCATTGGAGTTGGAGTAATACACAGCATCATTGTTGTTTAACGGAACAAGTTGAGTAGAATCATTCTGTAGAGATGAATCATAAGGGACCATTTGGTTCGAGGTGGAAGATTGTGGATAACTGAAGTAGTTCTGCTCTTGAACATATGCATGATTTGACATTGGTGGTGGAGCATAGGGAGATTGAGCTACGAGAGCCAAAGAATTTGGTGTTGATGTTGGTGTGTATCCTCCTCGTAGAGCTCTATCTTTTTCCACTTCAGGTTCATGGTGTTTCAGAAAATCATACAACAAGCCATATGGAGCATCATGAAGATTCTTCGTTTGACGAACAAATGTCACATATTTATGCCAATCAGGGCCAAGACTACCAACAAATTTGGAGTTCACAGCGATCCTTGGTACTGTGATTTTGTGACGTTCCAGATCATTGACCACATTTGTGAAACGATGATAGTAGGATTCAAGTGACTCTCCAGGTTCAATTGTGATGTCAGTGTATTCCATGTATAGCTTGGATTCCATATCATCTTTGTTCAATTGAGTTCCTTCCATAAGGAGATGAACGTGTTCCCACATAGCTTTGGCTGTTTTCTGAGCATCGACACTTCGATAGATCGGATTAGGTATACCTTGAAGTATATAAGCCATTGCATACTGATCAGCTTCACGATGTAGTTTCTGTTCTTCAGTGAGTGCAGATTCTGGAAGGGGTCTATCACCAGGAGGACGTGGAGGATCAGCATGTGGTTCACCAGCTTCAAATCTTGTTGGCCACTCAAATGGTCCTTCAAGTATCACTTGCTTTAAGAACTGCCCATGAGGTTTCTTTAATTCAAGAAATCTTAAGAATCGACTTGACCATTGAACATAATTCCCAGGTGTTAGCATTGGAGGTGTTTCAAGTGATCCTGCCTCATGTCGGGATTGTTGAGTTGTAATAACTTCACACATTCTGTCAAACCAGTGAGGTTGTTTGGAGGAAAACTGAGTGGTTTGTTGTAGCACTTGATATGGTTGTTGTTGAGGAATGATCTGTTGTTGCATCATTAGGTAATGATGTAGTGGATTGTATGTTTGTTTAGGAGGTTGTTGATTCATTATGTGCGGAAGGTATTGTTGTTGCTGAGACTGCTGATGTTGAGGTTGCTGAATATGAGGGAAGTAATGATTAGGTGGTTGAGACATCTTAGAACACTTGTGTAGAAATGGATCTTTGTAGAAGATTGAAATGCACGTTCCTTTGAGTAAGTTCCAAAATCCTTGGGGTAAGTTCAATTCTTACGCGTAACTTAATCTTACGCGTAAACTTTAGGTTATGCGTAAAGAGTAGGTTATGCGTAAACTAAAAGTTTATGCGTAAGTTTTCTCTTTACGCGTAAGCTTAGGCTTATGCGTAAGTTTAGACTTATGCGTAAGGTTTAAACAACCAAACAAATCTTCCAAACTTATCCAAGCTTGAAAGATATCCGAAGTCGAAGTAATCCACTAACTTATCCAAGCTAGGGAAGTACTGAGTCACCGGAACACAAGGAGAAGATCGTTGATGAAGCTTACGCGTAGATTCTGGCAAATTACGCGTAAATCAGACTTACGCGTAGGATCTAACTTAAGCGTAGGTTTATTGCGTAGATGAGCAAGTTACGCGTAGGATCAGGGTTTTAACCTATTTTACGCGTAAGAAAAGGGTTTAGACCTATTTTACGCGTAAGAAAAGGGTTTTAGGCCAAAAGTTATGCGTAAAAAGGACAAAAAGTACTGTTGACAGCTACAGAATCGTACTATTCACCAATATTACGCGTAAACTGGTCAGAAACTTGAAAAATCTCAAATTTTTGAAGGAAAAATGCTTAGAAATAAGGTACTTTTGATCAAATAACTTCACCAACACTAAGAAAACATTAACTATTGAAGATTTTGCTCCCAAAAACTAGTTTTCCAATATCAAAGAAGCTATAAAACCTAAAAAAAACCTTAAAAATCACAACTTTATGCAACAACTAAGCTTCAAATCACTATATCAACCTTGAAACTTGTCCAAGCTTCAAGATTTGAGTGAAAGAAACAAAGAAAAATGCAAAAAGATGAAGAAATAAGCACCAAACCCCACGTAAATCAAAGAAACACACTTCAAGCTTCTAGTAGGCGAATGATACCACTTGTTAGGTCACCATTTTGTAAACACAAGTATGATTTAGAAAGAAATAAGATGAGAAATAAGATTGGTTGATTATGAGACAATATGAAAGGTGAGAGTGCAAGAGTTTCCTTAAGATAATCAAATAACCAACAAATGAAAAGTTTACATAAGGTTTCTATTTATAAGGGAGGAGTTAGGGCAACACTCCCTTCCTCCCTTATCCTTAATTTCGTGGGCTTTAAGGCCCATAGGGCTTTAACACTTAAGCCTTAAAACATAAACAAGTTAGATAAAATAACTAAGCAACCTATTACAAAAGGTAATGACCGAGACTTGACTAAAATACTAAAGTATGATCCCAACATTTTTATATATTATACCTGCTACACTCTTCTTTTGTTTTTACCCAATTTCTTCTTTTTCATTGGTCCTTCAATCATTTTCATCGGTGGTTCAATCACCTCAACACCTTCCGCAATTGGTAGACATCCAAAACCCAATGCGAGTTCTTCTTTTTGTCTTTCTAACAAAAGTTTTGAACTCCATGCCTTGAACGCTGGTACTGTTTTCTCCACTTTGACAGTCTCAGATGTCGTTGAATTAACATATATGATCTGCAACAAATAAATTTGTATTAAAAAATAGTCTTAATTTTTATTGTATGTGAGTGAATATTAGTGCATCAAATATCTATATATACTGCATCATACTTTTTCTAGTGCATCACATATTATTAGTGTATCACATATCTATATATACTCTCTTATCATATTATTTTGAATCAGACAATCATATTTTTTATATCTAATGCATCCGTGTTTCAAATTGTACTGCATCACACACACACACACACACACACACACACACACACACACACACACACACACACACACATATATATATATATATATATATATATATATATATATATATATATATATATACTGCATCATACTATTTATTATTAGTGCATCACATATCTATATATACTGCATCATACTTTTTCTAATTAGTGCATCACAATGTAAGAAAAGATAGAAAACTTACAACAAGCAAAAGTAATGGTCCACTGAAAAATTTGTATGGCTGATATCCGGAACACTCCTTGACCATACACTCTACAACGTACGAGCACCAATCCATACGAGACACGTTATCAGTATTAGAGAGAATTGGTATAATTCTCTCATTTACCTCCCCATCTTTGTTTCCTTGGCCAAATATGGAGAAGAACAGTACAAGAAAAGCAACCCGAAACTCCCAATCCACTTCAGTTAGACTGCACAAATGTTCCTCCAACTTCGATATATAATTTTTTTTAACAACAATACTTTCCATTATTTCTCTCCATTTTGCAGTAGTCTCCTCATAAAGATTTTTCTCTGCAAGTGCTTCAACTTTCATATCACCCATTGGGATTCCGAGCATATCCCTAACCAATTCTCGAGTAATTTTTATTTTTCTTCCATCATTCATTGTAATCGAGCAGGTTTCTGAATCGAAATTTCTAACCACCCACAACCCTAATTCGGATGGTATAGAATAAAAATTGAAGTTATTATGAAACTCGCCAAATCCCATCTTTCTTAATTCCTCCACCTGTTGACTTCTTAAATTCTCTAGAACCTTCTTCAGATTTCTCGGTGACATTCTTATTTTGATAGATTTGGGTTCATTAATTCTAACTTCTTGTTTTAAACCTTCGTCTTCACATTTAACTTTTTCCTTTTTAACTTTCTTCTGTCTTACAAGAGCCATTTTTTAATACGAGTCTTCAAAATCTGATTCAGAATCCATTTCTATTGCAGGTCTTTTACCCTTTCTTTTCTTTTCACTTGTACTGCATTCAGTAACAGAAATGGTTTTCTTCTTCTTCAATTTTGGTGCAGAATATTCAACAATCTTTCCGGCTGCATTTTTCTTCTTTTTTGCAGCATGTTCAAAAACAAGACTACGAAGTAGTTCATTCCATTTTTCTTTAGCAGCCTCTTTAAAAGCTGCTATTTTAACAGAATCTTCTTCGTCTGATTCTTTGTCATCTGTTTCATAATAACCAATTGAAACTCAGTTCAATTTTTAGTACATCAATTAAACCATCATCAAACATAAAAAATAACTTTTGCAAATCAGATAATCTATATTTACCCTAATTTATCCTCATACGCTGTAAAATAAAAGGTACTGCAACTAATTTAATCAACTAAAACATCATATAAATTAAATGCTACTGCAACTCAGTTAAACAGCTAGTACAACATATAAACCATCAACCACACAAAATCTTTTTCGTACATCACATAAGCTACCTTTACCCTAATTTATCCACACACACCGCAAATCAAATAGTAGTGCATCTCAGTTAGGACTCTAATACATCATATAAGACATCAAACTTTTAAAATCTTTTTCGTACATCACATAAGCTACATTTACCCTAACTTATCCACACATGCCCCAAATCAAGTAGCAATGCATCTCAGTTAGGCTTCTAATACATCATATAAGACATCAAGCTTTTAAAATCTTTTTCGTACATCACATAAGCTACCTTTACCCTAACTTATCCACACATGCCGCAAATCAAATAGCAATGTATCTCAGTTAGGCCTCTAATACATCATATAAGGCATCAAGCTTTTTAAATCTTTTTCGTACATCACATAAGCTACCTTTACACTAACTTATCCACACATGCCGCAAATCAAGTAGTAATGCATCTCAGTTAGGCCTCTAATACATCATATAAGGCATCAAGCTTTTTAAATCTTTTTCGTACATCACATAAGCTACATTTACCCTAACTTATCCACACATGCCGCAAATCAAGTAGCAATGCATCTCAGTTAGGCTTCTAATACATCATATAAGACATCAAGCTTTCTAAATCTCTTTCGTACATCACATAAGCTACCTTTACCCTAACTTATCCACACATGCCGCAAATCAAGTAGCAATGCATCTCAGTTAGGCCTCTAATACATCATATAAGACATCAAACTTTTAAAATCTTTTTCGCACATCACATAAGCTACCTTTACCCTAACTTATCCACACATGCCGCAAATCAAGTAGTAATGCATCTCAGTTAGGCCTCTAATACATCATATAAAGCATCAAACTTTCTAAATCTCTTTCGTACATCACAAAAGCTACATTTACCCTAACTTATCTACACATGCCGCAAATCAAGTAGCAATGCATCTCAGTTAGGCCTCTAATACATCATATAAGACATCAAGCTTTCTAAATCTTTTTCGTACATCACATAAGCTACCTTTACCCTAACTTATCCACACATGCCGCAAATCAAGTAGCAATGCATCTTAGTTAGACCTCTAATACATCATATAAGACATCAAACTTTTAAAATCTTTTTCGCACATCACATAAGCTACCTTTACCCTAACTTATCCACACACGCCGTAAATCAAATAGCAGTGCATCTCAGTTTAGCTTCTAATACATCATATAAGACATCAAACTTTTTAAATCTCTTTTGCACATCACATAAGCTACATTTACCCTAACTTAGCCACACACGCCGCAAATCAAATATCAGAGCATCTCAGATAAGCCTCTAATACATCATATAAGACATAAACCATACAAAATATCTTTCGCACATCTCATAATCGATTTATATTCTGACTTAGCCTAAATCATACATATCAACATACATGCTAGTGTATTAAACTTCATTTTCTAGTACATCACGAGTACTAGAAAATGAAGTTTAGTATATCACTACTGCATCTAAATACTACTTCTAGTGCATCACATAAACAGTCAAGCATTCAACTTCTAACACGCAGCAAAATAAATGCTACTGCATCACAAAAAAACTACTAATACATCATATAAGGCATGAAACATATAAAATCACTTCGCACATCTCATAAACTTTATTTACCCTAACTTATTTCAAAATAAATGCTACTGCATCACATATAAACTACTAATACATCATATAAGGCATGAAAACATACAAAATCACTTCGCACATCTCATAAACTTTATTTAATCTAATTTAGGGTTTTTAGAAAGATAATAGAAACGAGAGAGAGAAAGAAATGATCGGAATGGGGAGTTAATGAGAGGGTGTTGATTATTTCAGAGTTAGGTGTAAGTTTTAAGTTGATGCATTATTGCCCCTCAAGTTTGTAATATTTACATAAACGCCACTCCGTTTTTATAAATTTGTAATTTAAATCCAATGGTTGAGATCACTTCCTACACTTTTTATTATAACACCCTTTTTATAATAACCTCACCATATATATATATATATATATATATATATATATATATATATATATATATATATATATATATATATATATCATGTTTAGAACAAACGTTGTTCAATGTTATTGGGTTGGCCGGTGCTCTATAACGTGAGCCCTATGACTCAACTTCACATCCCATCCTAAGTTATAAGTCTTTGCGCCATTATTAACAACTGTGTTATACAATTTTTATTTTATTTTATTTTATTTTTTATTTAATTGTTGTGTTTGTGTTTTAGGCTGAAAGTAGTGGTCAACTTATCTCAGTTTTCATATCAGCGTCAGCTCAGCTTTCTCTCTACTCTCACTCCCTTTCACCTTCCCCTGTATTGGTCACACCACTCTTCACATTTCATTAAAAATATCACTTTATACAAATGGATTGAGTTATCCACACCCTCCCACATGGAGGGTTTGCAATGATTTGACGCATCATCCGGTTTTACTGTATGCATTACGGGTTGCACGGTTTGACCAAAACCTCCTGATGTGACAACATAGGGAGGGTTAGTATAACACAACCCTATACAAATATACCACACACATACTCACAACGGAATAAAAAAACAATAAAAGGGATAGGGCTCACTATTTTTCAAACATAACCAAAGGTGAACCACTCAACTTTCGCTCTCTTTTAAGGTGAGCCACAATTTAATGTGGAAACCTAATGAAGATCTGAAATGTGCCCTATGCAACAAATGTCCTTATTCTCATTCCCACATGTTTTTCTCTTGTGAGTATGGTCAAAAAATATGGATAGAAGTACAGAAGATGCTCAATGTGAAACTCTCGATCAGTTGGAATGCAATAGTTCAAGAACTTATTAGACTGCCAAAGAACAACAATACTTGGAGTGTCTTAAGAAGAATTATGTCTGCAACAACTGTTTACTACATATGGCAAGAGCGTAATAGTAGACTGTTTAAGAATGAGAAAAGATATGTAAAATCTATTTTGACTATCATTAAAGAAGCTGTCAAAATCAGGATGATGGGCTTTACTTTTAAAGAGTTTGCAAATGTGAAAAAAATTTAGGCAATATGGGGTTTGAAATTGCAGAGGCAGGCCTGCAATGGCTTGTACATGAATACTATTATTTATTTATTTATTTTTTATTTTTTTTCAGTATAGTGCAAATGTTATAGAATAAGGATGATTAGTTTTGGTAGTAAGTTTTTTTCACTCTCTTTTTTTCTCCCTCTCACCTTTCACCATAGGTGACTGGAATGGGTCTCACCGAGTTTGTTGGGGCTTTGTGGTGACCACCCACGCCCACTCCAGCCAGTCTTAGTGGGTTAAATGTGGGCAATGAGGTGTCCTATAAATTATATACAGTCACACCAGCTTATTGGCTATCATATCTAGCGCTACGATTTTGAAAAGCCCTAGTTTGCTTAAGCGGGTAAATCATCGAGAATTTTTAGTCTTTCCTGTTATAGTGTAAAATTCCTATAAATCCAAGACCAATATTCAATGTTGATAAATTGTAGTATTCTTTAATGACTCAATTAGCTCTCCATTAATCCAACCGATAAAAATCCAAAATGTAATAAAAGAACCAAAAAATCAAAGAGAAAAAATAGATAAACTAGCTCGTTCCTGATTTAACATGAGATAATGTACAAAGCTAAAATTTTCTACTTAATAAAAGATTTTAAAACTAAAGAAGTTAGAAAATATAATTTTTATAGAAATATTTTTATGCGCAAATAACTTTAAAATAGAATGTCTCATTTTATAATTTCACTTTCGTAAAGGTTAAGTCGCCCATCTCCTATAATATTACAAAAAAAACACCTAATCCTAACATTTCTATTACACATTACCACACAGTAAATGCTCACTTCACTTTTTATTCATTCTACATTTGAGAAAAAAAAAAAAAAAAAAAAAAAAAAATCAGATAAGACTCATTATGTTCAAGATGTTGTGTCTAACTCGCATGGGGCTGTGTAGATGACATTGTTATAGTCACCAATTTTGCCCTCAAAGGTTCCTGTAACCCTTCACACCAAGCACTTTAAGAAGGCAACAAACTATTGTTAATGTTCGTATAAATAACGTTGTAACGTTAAGTCGTTAACTACATAATTTTCTATTTCTTTTTTTAAGTCTTTTTACATTTTACGACATTTATGATGTATCTTATATGTCACTAGTTGTTAGCAACTTGTACACCATCTACCTAAAAGTTATTTGAGAAGCCGAATTTTAATACTGTTATCTACAAAGTAAGATATAAAAATCCAACAACCAACCGTATATACATTTATTTATATTAGAAGGGTACAACAACAAACACCACCACCACAACAACAACAACAACGATATCGAATCTCCTATGAGCAAGGTATGAGAAAGATATAACATAGACAGATCATACCCTTATCATTACGTAATTAATTAAAAATAAAAATTAATGTTGTTATATCACTATATGCAAACTTGTACAACAAAACAAATACTCTTTTATATAATAAAAGAATTACATCATTTTGAAGTATTTTTGCAAATACCTTCTTATTGAAAAAAAATTAGACCAAAAGGAGAGCTTGATTTTGCCACGTAGGCGAAATCGAGCAATATGATTGGTCAATAGAAAGTCAAAATTAAATTGAATTTGGTCAAACTTAATAAATTTGGTGGAGAAATTTGGTTAAGAAAAAAAATACATAAAAATATAGGTGTCAAATTTATGAAAACAAAAACTTAAAAAAAGAGGAAGTGATTACTAAAACTTTGGTAGTTGAATTTTAAATAAATTATATAGAGCTAAGTGTAAAATTTTCATGTTTTTTAATAACTTTACAAAAAAAACAAATAACCTCTTACATTTTATACCCCTATAGTTTATAATATTAACTTTATTTAAAATTACATCAGTATTAGTATTAGTTTTTAGACTTTCATCATTAAAATTATAAAATTTGGTAAATATGCGAATTAGTTTTAATACACGTTAAATATTTTTTAAACTAATGTTAGTTTTAAACTTTTATAGAATATTTTTTTAAATAAGGACTCATGTTATTTTATTTAAAAGTTTAATTTATACATACAGAGGTTTGAATATTAAATACGGCTAAATTATTATTAATGGGAATATAAATATCAAATGGTAAACACGATTTAGTTTGATATTAAAATAAATATACGCGATTCAACTTATAACAACGACTAATGAAATTGTTATTTGAAATTTATATATGGATATCAATAAAAACATTTTAAAAACTTTATGGAGCATATTTTAACTTTATCAACGCTCATTATGTGCTACTAAATCCGCACATTTTTTTCAACATGATATCAATAGTTAAAGTTAAACAACAACATCAACCTTAAACTCAACATGTTTGTTAGTTAAAAACGTTATACAAATCTAATTATTAAAAAATAAATAAACAAATACATGGGTTAGATAGTCATTATTTAATTTAGAATGTGTTCCCTTAAATTAAAATAAAAAATAAAAAAAAATTAAAAAAATGCACGCATCATAATCCTTATTTGATAACAATCACCTCCTAAATCAAAAATAGAAAAACTACGTAGGTGATAACCTAACTTTATTCATTGACGTGATGTTTCATTAAAAAAAATTGTAATAGTTGGCTGTTGTAAAGGAATTAAAAGTATGTACATGAGAATTATTAAGCAAGTATATATAGTTTTTAATCAGGTTATTACGTTACTATACTGCGATAATGTTATTGAGTTGGTAATCACGGATATAAGATATAACCATTCTTCTATACTTATGATTTGTGTGTTAACCTCTTTTTGCTTCTGAATAGAATCCAAAAGAGACCTCAACAGAACTTTGACTTATGCTTTACTCCCTCCGTCCCATATTAAATGTCCATGTTTGACTTTTCAAGTCTTTATTTATCAACTTTGACCTTAAATATTTTTACTTATGTTATATAGTATTTGATAAAAATTATACGCAATGAAAATACATTTAAAACTTAATTCATTCATATATTTTGTATCAAGTATTATATTACACAAACAAATATATTTAAGGTCAAAGTTAAGAAAGAAAGACCTTGAAAATTCAAACAGGACATTTAATATGGGATGGAGGGAGTATCTAGCTGATAGTTTTTAGTAACCTTTTTTATGGTTTAACTTTTTTTTTTTTTTTTTTTTTTTTTATACACACCAACTTTTAGTAATTTTTTTTAATGTTTTATTGAAAACTTCTACACTTAATATTTGTGTTTTTACTATAAACACACTAAGCTATGATAGAATTAGTTGTGAGTTCATGGGTTTTTTTTATTAAGCTTCTCAAAAAAGCTTAAAGCTTTATCATAAACTTATTGTGTTATAGTAATTGAATAAGCCAATAAGCACCTTTAATAAGCATAACCAAACACCCCTTTAGTTATAATATGAAGTTTTATTATTTGATGTTAGGACTAACTTTGTTGTTATCCTCACTATAATGCAACATGTTAGTGGTGTTTACAGTTTTATGATCTTATCGCACACACTAAAATGTAAAGCAATTTATTGTGTGCGTTTTTTAGATGAGGATTAAGTATCAACACATGATTGTCGTGGAAGGATTTTCTACGCCTTCTCAATGTATGAATATATAATTAAGTTGAGTTGCTGATTTAGATATTACATGAATGTATTTTAATGTACCAAATATGTGTTTTAGTGTCTATATGGGGAATTTTATGATAGAAATTCTTAGCAGGTGTATTTGAATGATTTAATGAAACTTAGCAGGTGTTTGCTGTCATTGATAACGCTATGTGTGTCAACCAACGATCTAAAATATGAGTGTCTTTTACCTTGATGATTTAGGCTAATTGTGAAGAAAGTTATACTAAAGTGAAAGGTCGGTAAAGATTCAAACAATCCTAAAGACTTGCGAATGTATTATTTTCCGGTTTTTTCATGCATTTATAATTTACTTATGCAAGTAATACTAATTTCCTTATATAGTTCGGTATCAGAGAAAAATTATTTTTATACCCTTATACATAAATGTATTCTACCATTACATCCTTTTTTGTTTCTCTTTATGTAATAAAGAAGCTATAATGTAAGCATCTATGTTAATTTGATAATTTTATGATCAAACATGAGAAGTAAATAGCACAAACTTATGAAAATACAATTTTTCAAACAAAAATGTACATTGGTAAACATGGTTATTTATAATTAAGGAAATGAATCAATCTTCAAAGTTATCTAAATATGCTACATATTTTAATGAAAATATAAGTAAAAAAAAAATACTACAATTACAAAACACATCGTAAATTGATATCATGAGTTAACAAAACTAAAAGCATATATCACTAACATTTTATGCAAGTCAAGTATCATCATTTGATTTTACTTGAATAATAAAATATTATTTTTAATCCAAAAGAATTCTCCTAAAATAATAAGTAGATTATAACATATATACACGTGGTTTTTTATTTTTGTTCCACAAAGTAAAACCATTTGAAACATGTTAAGTGATTCATTTCTTAATCGATAATAATATATAATCAAAAATAAATTTTAAAAACCCTGTGCGTGCACAAGTATTATAACTAGTTTTTACCTAAACACCGTTAAAAGTTAATAAAAAATTTACTCACTCAATGACTCAAACATTGTTTTGTACTTTTTATCTAACCACATTTGTTACCCCATAAGATTCTCAACCTATATATAAAAACCAAAATTTTAACCAAACTATTACTATTATTCATGTATTTCACATAATTTTTTTTATAAAAAAAAAGTTCCCAATAGTACACGTCACCGGAATATTCACTTCCCATTTCCGGCTACCGGAATCCAAATTTTATTTTTTTAATAAAAAAATCAAAATTAATTACAAAACTACCCAATACCCTAATATTTATTTTTAGTATAATAAATTAAATATAATTAATTATTACACCGTATATTTATATATTTATTAGTAGTATTTCTAAAGGGTTAAGTTTTATTTTTTATTTTTACACTTTTACAAAAGTTAAGCTTTCTTTCATTCATCATCATCATAATAGATCTAATACTAATAATAATAAATCATCTCAAACCCATTAACAATTACTCCATCTTAATGCTTATTCAAGTAAGTATTTTACTTAATTTCAGTTTTGTTTTTACCTTTATAATGTTGTATTTTTTTAGGGTTTTTTTTGCTTTAAAATTTGGGGGTTTTGTGATCTGTTGTTAGATCTTGAAATTGAGACTTGATTTGAGGTGGGTTTTGTGAATTAGAAATGGGTTCTTGTTTTTATAAGCTGGTTTTGAGTTTAAGGTGGAATCTTGGCCAGTTTTGTTGAATTTAGGGGGAAAATTAGGGTTTATGATGTTAAGACTGTGATTTGAGTTTGTGGGTTTGTTTTGTTTGTGATTAAGGTTGAGAAATGAGTAAGGTTTTGTTTTGATGTTTTCGATTAGTTTGATGATAGTATTGAGAATGTGTGAACTATTGTTATTGTTTTGTTTGTTAATGTATCATGCATTTGATGTTTATCGAGTTTCGACTGTTTAGGTTGTTCCTTGTTGACTATATGCATTGTGTTTTCGGGAGTGTTTGGGTTGTGTTTATAACAGGTTATCAGCTTATTGCGTTACTGAGGATGTTCTGGTATTGTTTATTAAAAGTACTATTAGCTTATTGCAATTTACATCTTGATAGCATACTTTAGCTAATTTCAAATACCATCATAACATCTTCCCCAGATCACCAGTTACCAGATCAAGCTGATTTTTGAATGTCTATGTTGTTTTGTGCTGACTATTTGCATTGTGTTTTTTGGGGGTGTTTGGGGTTGAGTACTAAAACTGTTTATATGCTTGTTGTTTTGATACAATCGATAAGCAGTTTTAGGATGTTTGGGATTGCTTATTAAAAATGTTTAACTGCTTATTGCGTTTTGGACGTTTGATACAGTAGATAATAACTTTGAGGATGTTTAAGATTTCTTATCATAGTCATTTATTAGCTTATTGCATTTTTATACAGTAGAATAAAAGATGATAATAAGTTGATGCTGATTATTTGTAGGGTTGAACATCTGAGATGGATCCTAACACGATAGAAGAAGCTCTAAGAGCTAAAGAAAATGCAGAGAAGCTATTTATAATGAAAGATTTCACGGGTGCAAAACAATTTGCTATACGGGCACAAATGTTATGTCCTCAACTCGATGGTATCGCACAAATGGCAGCTACATTTGAAATATTCGCGTCGATAGGAACAAACTCAAACCACGAAGTTGATTTATATTCAGTTTTTGGATTAGATCCATCTGCCGACAAATCAGTTATAAAAAAACGTTACAAGAAAATGGCTGTTCTTCTTCACCCTGATAAGAACAAAACTATTGGCGCTGATGAGGCGTTCAGGCTCGTCTCTGAAGCATGGGCGATTCTATCGGATAATGCTAAAAGAAACTCATACGATGCTAAAAGAAATAGACATGTTTCAGGTGGTATGGGTTCGGATAGTTCTCCAAGACTTGACACGTTTTGGACTGTGTGTACTACGTGTAGGGTCCAATATGAATATTTACGAAAATATGTGAATAAAAGACTTTCATGTAAGAATTGTCGTGGGGTTTTTGTTGCTATTGAAACGGGAGCAGCTCCTGTTACTTACGCCCCATGGTCATATACGTCTGAAAATGGGTATGCTAACCAATCTTACAATACGGGTAATTATCCACCAACCACGTCAGTATGTTTTACAAGCAATGGGGGGTCGACAGTTACTCATGCTACACAAGGGTATGATTATGCAGGAACCGTAGCTTTTCAGTGGAATACTCATCCCGGTTCTTCAACTGTGGATCCAAATAGTCTGCAATCTAAATCTGTTAATTCCAGAAGAGCAAAAGCAAACGGGAGACACCAGGCCAGAGCCCCTGGTGAACGACCGAGGATGGGTAGGCCTCCTAAGAAAATAAAGATTGAAAATGGGGAAACGGGGTTAAGAAATGAACAAGATGCGGTATTAAATAATGTAAATGGAAATGTTGGGAATCAAGTTTTCACCCGACAGTACTCTATTCCTCCTGCTTTTGATGCAAGAAAGTTGTTGATTGATAAAGCTAGATCAGTAATTCGTGGGAAGCTAAAAGAAATGAAGTCAGCGCCTGCTTTGAAAACTGAGAAGATTGAAAAACCGCTTAAGAAAAGTGATTCAATGGCAATAACGGTTCCTGATCCGGATTTCCATGATTTTGACACGGATCGGTCTGAAGAAGTGTTCAAGCCGAAACAAATATGGGCTATTTATGATGAAGAAGATGGGATGCCTCGTCTTTACTGTCTGGTCCGTGAGGTTCTTTCTGTTAAACCGTTTCAGCTTCATATCAATTACTTAAACTCAAAACCAGATACTGAATTTGGTTTTAATAAATCATGCGGAAGTTTCAAAGTTGCACACGCGAATTTTGTTGACCAAGTCAACATCTTTTCTCATCTTTTGGGACGAGAAAATGTGGGAAAGGGTGGGTGTGTTAATATATACCCGAAAAGAGGCGACATTTGGGCTGTTTACAAAAATTGGAGTAAAAAACCATCGAAAAAAGTTAGACACCAATTTGAAATGGTGGAAATTCTTGATGATTATAGTGAAAAACTTGGTGTTTGTGTTACACCTTTGGTGAAACTAGAAGGTTACAAGACTGTGTATCAAAGAAATCCTAACAAGAATGCGGTTAGGTTGATACCCAGAAAAGAAATGGTTCGGTTTTCACATCAAGTTCCATCTTGTTTGTTAAAAGGTCAAGGTTTGAACTTGCCAGACGGCTGTTGGGATCTTGATCCTGCTGCTACACCAGAACAGCTTCTGCAGGCAGACACAGATGCAGATGCAGATGAAGAGGAAAAGAAGGTTGGAGTTACAGGCGTTGAAGGGCGTTTAAGTCATTTACTTTGACAAGTGTGTGAGATTGATAGTGTATAGATCAAAACACATAGTGATGAGGGCCAATTGGTGAGAAAAATTTAGTTAGTTGGAAGTAAAAGGGATCGTAAGTGATCCTCGCGGCAGAAGGTCGAATTTGGTTTTAAGAAAGTTGTACTAATTACTTTGTTATGAATTAGTTTACCTTTTGAGATGTACTAATTACTACTATTATATACCCCCTATGCATTGACGGGTTGTCCACTCGAGCATTCGTGTTGCATGAAGGATTGAAAAGTAGTCTTTTCTTTTTTTAGTCTCGTATCGATGTTATTTACTTTTTGTCAAGTGATTGTAGTTCAGTTTCTGTAGTTTTGACACTTTATCCATTGTTGGGTTGTGCTCTCAAAACCCGCAATCTAGGATGGAGATTTCAAATTCCGTTAGTCTTGATAAAATTATGAGTTTTATTAACGATTGAAGTTAAACTCGCGTTAAATACTGCATTAATGATTTGTTGGGTTTGTTGTTACGGAGTATAATAGTATTTGGTTTTGTTTTCTGCCAAACATGCGGTTAACTTGGATAGCTAGTGCTCATGGTGGCAAGTGTCAAACCTGAAGAATCATTCTTTCAGAGAGGTACTGTAATCCCCATCTGCTCAGTGGTTTGCATTTCTTGATTTCATAATGCTTACTCATTGTGTGGAACAATCTTTAATCGACATCCTACCTATATCAAACATTATTTAAGAAACTACTGATCACAGAAGGAATTCCCTGCAATGATGTTCAAGCCCGTCTTTTGTCAAAGATTTCGGGTATTCTCGCATCGGCATTGCGGAGGATTACGATACTTCATGAAAAATGGGTGTTCTAAAGTAATATCATCAAAACTGTTTGTATACATATGCAGGTTTTTAGTTATTTGACTTGTATCATGATCTTTTTCAAAAAATTACAGATATGTTATCAAAACTACAATTTTTCACTTTCTCTCCCTCTTTAGAATTTTAATCATTTTTAATTTTTATCTATACAACAATTAAGTTTAGGGACTGAGCATCGAGTCAAAATTGAACCGAACCGAAAACCAACTTTGTGGAAGACATGAACTAAACCGAAGTGACTCGGTTCGGTTTAGGTGTGTTTTTCTCGGTTTTGGCTTGAACCAAAACCGAACCGAAACTGAATGTCAAAATATATAGAATCGAAAACTGAACCGAATATGATATGTTCGGTTTCGGTCGGATTGATTCAAGTCCAGTTCAATTTTCAATTAAAAGTGCATTATAAAACAAGGATTTCGTGCTCCGCAGGTCCGTTTGGTTTACAAATTGGTTTGGAATTTGAGAATTTATGAAAAAAAAAATATATTATTATTATTATTATTATTATTATTATTATTATTACTTTTGTAGAATAACAGTTTTAACTTTAAATAATTATTTTAAACTTTGTGATAACAATTAAAAATAAGATCGATATTGTAAATATTAGGGGTGTGCACAAAAACTGAAAAACTAAGCCTAACCAATTGAAAAACTGATGGGGGTGATTTTGATTAAAAAAAATGTTTATGACAGTTTTTGGTTGCATATAAAAAATCAGAATGAAAAAACCGCCCGCCGTAATCTATCTTTCAAATTTTATTAAAATATTTTTTTTTATAAGACTTAATACTTAATTACCAAAATGTTATCTCTTTTTTCACATGCTTTTTAAGTTTTTGTACCTTGTTTGAAGAAGAACATACTAGATCTCGAAGATTGAGGCTGCATGCAATAATGACCAAGACCGACTTCCATGACCCCAATCACATTCGATCCTCTTTGTGTGGCTATTTGGTCGAGGTAGGAAAAAAAACGAAAAGGGTCGTGATCTCGACCGACAATCGCCCCCCCCCCCCCCCCCCTTTTTTTCTTTGTGTGTGTTGTGGGATATGTTTTTTATAGTGTAGGTCGCTCTTACTGGGGCACCCAATCATCTGCAGGTCGCTGTAGAGAGAAAGCTGACGTGACAGAGAAAATAATGAGAATTGACCCTTATTATTGTCGGCAGCCTCAACATTGTGCTTTGAATTGTCACATATTATGCCACATTAATCTTATTTGAATAATTTTAGGGTTTTGCTAAACACTGTCCACTTGACAATATTTAAGCTATATTAAATAATCTGCTTTTTCTATATTTAAAGTAATTATACATTTAATGCACAATAAATGAACATAAAAATTAACTTAAAATATGCCATTTTTTATTTAACAAAGTTCAGATTTTCAATTATATTCATGTTAAACATTGCCTAATGGGCATTGTTTAGCATAACCCATAATTTTACATGAAAACTACCTTTATATTATATAAAAACTTACTAATTGTTTCTTTTATTGATTGAAGAAAGAAATTCATGTTGTGATGGATAGTAAATAAATTGGTAGATACAAACACAAAACGAAAAAACCAAAAATAAAACCGAAACCGAACCAGTTTCTTAAAAGCTGAAATATCCAAAACCGAAGTTTTCGGTTCGTCGTCTGGTTTAGTAAAAAACCGCCCCAAACTGGCTCATGCTCACCTCTAGTAAATATATATGATCAAACTTTTCTATTTATCATTAGTAGTCTTCCCTTAAAAAATGTCTATAATGTAAATGTACAAAGTTAGGAAATTTCACCAACTACACTTTTCCTCGATCAAGTATTATATACTCACCTGCTAAACTCTGTTATAATTAGTTGATATGCAAAGTGGATATTTATTTTGGGAGATCTCAATGGAAACATGGACATTTATCTTGGGACGAAGGGAGTAGTAGATAATTACTTTAAGAAAACCCGATAAGAAAAGTTAGACAAATAATATGAGAACGAATAGTGGAGGGAGTAAATACTTAGAAAACTATAGATTGATGCCTGAAAACACGTAACATAGTTTTAGATATTTACCAAAATGCATAACATACTTTATTAACTGTCAGAATAATTAATTTGAAAATATGAAGGGTGCGTTTAGTTGGAGAAAAAAAAATTATTTTATATTTCTAATTTTTGTAAAATTTGAAAAAGAAATTTATCTCCACAAAACACTTTAAAATATAGAAAATGCGTTTAGTTGATGTTTGCATTTTCTATTTTGAATAAGAGGAGGGATGGTTGTGGGTTACAAAGGAAAACAACTGATTGATGTTTGTATTTTCTATTTTAAAGAAAAGGAGGGAGGGTTGTGGTTACAAAGGAAAACAACTAAAATTTGTTTTGTAATTTTCCTTATTAAGTTAGGAAATAGGGGATTTTGTGTTTTGCAAAACATTTTGTTAGAAAACGATTATTTGAACGCGATATCTGTTTTTCTTGTTTTCCATAAAACAGATTTGGAAAACAATGATGTTTTCCTCCAACTAAACGCACCCGAACAATCTTGCTAATTTTCCAAATGAATCGACTAAAACCACCTTTTGAATTTGTTTTTGAGTTTGCATTTTTGTTAAATCAAACTCAGAAAATTTACATTAACCCTTGGTATCAAATAAGTACTTAATAATTTAAGTTTCCAAGTAGAACGTACGTGTAATGGAAACTTGATTGTATTTTATAACACTTTTTAGTTTATATTCTTCGGTATATCCTTTGAATGTGTATGATGATTCTTGAGCAGTTTGATTTATGGGATTTACTTTTAGTAGGGTCAAACAAGCAAGAAGATGGAGGAGAGCACAACAGACCGGATCTCAACGCTTCCTGACTCTATTCTTCACCACATAACGTCGTATCTTTTGGATGATCATAAATTGTGTGTTCGAATGAGTGTTTTGTCCAAGAAATGGTTTGATTTAACGGCTTCATTCCCCCTTTTCTGTTTCCATCTAGACTGCGACTGGTTTTCCTTGTTTCCGTTTGAGTATGATAGTGAGTATGAGGTGGAGATGTTTTGTAGATATGTTGAATAACCGTGTCTAGATTCCGCGACCAAAACATCAGTGCACACAGACTCGACATCTATGCAGAATTTTTTAATCTTGAACACATAGAACTTTAATTTTTAGACGTTGTCTTGAATTAGTTATTGAAAAAGGCTTGCAAGTGTTGGTGATTGATGTTAAATATTGGGATAAGAATCATCTACCAATGTTTCGTTTGCCTAACACACTCTTAACTGCCTCTTCGTTAACATCTTTGACACTGATTCGTAGTAAGTTGTCTTCACCCCTGATGGTTGGTGTTGTGGAACTCAAATCATTGAGGCTGTTGTTGCTTTCGGTTCTCCCGATAGATGAGGGTGTGATCGAGTATCTGACCAAAGGCTGCCATCTTCTTGAAGAAATGCATCTCGAATATTGCTATGGCTTCAGAACGTTTTGTGTTAAAACTTAAAAGGCATCACAATCTTCACAAAGTTGTCATTTACTGTGATAGCATACTTGATAGGATAGATGTTGATGCTCCAAACCTAAGTTGATTTCTTTTAGTAAATGATACAGACAAAGCACCCTCTATGTCTTTGGGTTCATGCAAAAAGCTAACAACATTTTATTACTGCGGATTTCCATTTAGAAGATTCAGTGACCTCTTATCTAACTTCCCTTTTATCGAGAATGTGTCTTTAAATCTTTTATCTCTTGTTGACGACCTGAAGTTGTCACATCACTTCTTGAAGAGATTAGAACTACAATCGGACTGTAATTTGAAAGAAATTGATTTAAATGCACCCAATTTACTTCTGTTCAAGTATGATGACCGATATTATAGTTACGCCGGCTTAGCTATGTCAAGGAAAGATTCATCCCTGGCGAAAGGATGTATGAAATGTCACACAAGCAAGAATTTTGTCATTCTTTGATTCTAGAAGCTGAGGCGATTTCGGGGAAAAAATAGCATTTTCAAATTTTTGAAGTTGGTTCTATATCGGGTATAAAATAATCTCTGACACAAAGTTATATTTACTTGCTCCCAAACAATGATATAAAATAATCTCTGACACAAAGTTGTATTTACCAATTGACTTACAGTGGCTCATAGATGTTGAGGAGTTGAAGCTGATCCAGTCGCCACCTTATGAACTTGCGCATATTAAGCTAAGACATTGGAACTTCATAAGGGAATCACCGGCTTACGTGGCCCTTGTGGATGCTGTGCTGTGGTGTTTTCGGCCTCGATCTCTAACTTTACAAATGTATCATTTTACTAACAGAGGTGATGTTATCGAGGTAAGATATATATGTATTTACGTTGGTGAAACGTTAGTTGATGTATTATATATTTCATTTCCATTGCACTTTCACCTTTATATAATGTTTATATTATGTTTTTATGCCAAAATTTTCAATCTTTTCTCATCAGTATGCATATGAAAAACTACTCCAACAAGAAGACGAGGGCCAAACTAATATCAAGTTTGTGCTGAAGTCCTCTTCCAAAGACGAACAACACTTCGGTGACTTGAACTCATTGTTGAAAGCGCTATCCTGATAAATTCACAAGTAAAATCACCTTTATAAAGCAAGAAGGTATACTATTGACCATTTTCTTTTATTAAATGATATCATTTACTTGTGCATAACACATTCTTTCTTCATTCACAGTTGTCCAAGAAACAGAATTTTTAAATAATGGAGTATGGAAATCGTGACATTTCGTGATTAGTTGATTGAGGAAAATGTATGATTATATACGAGTTGGATAAAGGGTTAAATAAAGTTTGTAATAGTGATATTGACAAAATTTTGGAAGTATTTTAGTGACAATTAATAAAGTATGTTACATATTTCATTAAATTTCAATGTTACGGGTTTTTTTCACCCAAAGCTGTATTTAGCTTTTCATAACTAGTCTCAAAAAGAGCAAATGACAAAAAAATGCATTGAACTTGACATTTTTTGTGATTGTATGCAGTCAACTATTTTTTTTCTTATTGTATATACTGAACTTTTAAATTTCGATCACTGTGTGTATTTTGTGACTATTCTAACATGTAAAATAACCATTTTTACCTTTCAAAATTTGAAAAAAGTAAGGGTAAAATGATCACAAAATACACTCAATGATCGAAATTTGAAATTTCAGTACACACAATAAGAAAAAAAAATAGTTGGCTACACACAATCACAAAAGTGATCATGTTCGATACATTTTTTTTGTCATTTGCCCGTCTCAAAAAACATAAACTTTACATATTTTGATATATCAAAATACCATTCAAGGAAATAGAAAGTTTTTTTATTTTTTTATTTTTATTTTTTTTATTTAATAATAATGCGTATACTATTAAACTTTGGTAATTTGTTATGCAAGTATTTTCTAGAAATTAAGTAAAAAGATAAGGATTAAGGATTAATGAGTATTGTTTCTAAAGATTAAAAGCCCAAGAAAATGAAGTTCAAGAGGAAGCCCAAGTAAAGTGTAGCCCAAAACCGCCCATTAATTGGCCCACAAGTGATAAGATCCGGCCCATGATTGCCTGAAAGATTATCCATATACAGAAGATTATCCATGTAACAAGATTTACATACTTATAATATGTGCTATGGTAATTTGATTTATTCATGAAAATAAATAACATCTATTTTTTTTTTTTTTTTTTTTTTGAACAAAGATTAATATCATTTCATTACAAACCTCACAAAGGAGGAAGATAAAACATAACAAATTACATCGAAACATAACCTCACAAACGGAGGAAGATAACAACATAATAAGTTACATCACAAGACATACACCATATAGCTGTAACAGCCTATAACATCACCTTTCAAAGGGTGGGGGGAATCACCCGAGTGAGCTTTGACTGAAAACAACCATATAAGGGTGCAGCTTGACAAAAGTACACTAAGTACAAAATACATACAAAGATGCTAAAACAAGGCATCCATAAAGGAGCCTAACAAAATCCTAACAGATCTAAACCAAATCCTTACGCAGCAGCAAGCCGACGATGACGGACCACAACAGATCTGAGTAGAAGCAGCAGTGGCAGCAGCGACAACGGCGGCATCGGAGGAGATGACAGATCTGTAGGCAAACCTTTTATTTAAAGAAAGAAAAACAGTCCCGACGGCCGGCCGTAGCCGACCGCCGGAAAAGGATCGGATTTTATGGGTATAGGTCGGATAAAATTTAGTGAGAAGGTGGAGAAAAGTTGTAGAGAGAGAAGGTTTTGGAAATAAATAACATCTAATTGGTATAGTAAAAAAGCAAACACGTGATTAAACAAAATAGGACTAAGGAGAAAAGCTGTTGTCCATTATTTAAAGCTAGTGTTACACAAAACAGGTTATATCAAGTGAGCATATTCGCTAAATCTATTGAAATTACAACGATCTAATATAATTAAGTTGTGTTCCTATTCTTAGTTGTACATGTCTTGTTGTCAACATAGTTGAAGTATGTATAAGAAAAAGATATTTTTAAGTAAATAGTAAATACTTCGTATAGTTGAACCGTTGAAGTGAGTATAAAAACCGTTTTTAAAAGGATAAGGATCCTCTCATGTTGATTTGAACATGAGAGGTAATGATTTGCTTATTGTGACGGTACATTTAAATTAAAATAAAATAAATGTATTGTAATAATGACAATGTACTATCACAATAAGCACAACATTACCTCTCATGTTCAAATGAATATGAGAGAATCCTTATCCTTTTAAAAAGATTACCTAATAGTTTTGAAAGTAAAATCTACAAAACACAATAAGCACAACATTACCTCTCATGTTCAAATGAACATGAGAGAATCCTTATCCTTTTAAAAAGATTACCTAATAGTTTTGAAAGTAAAAATCTGCAAAACAGTGGCATATGGGATAAATGGCATAAGCATTTTTTTTTTCAAGTGCAAAGACTTGATCACTTGACCTCTTGTATAGAGATGTGAAGATGATAGCCATTGAACCCCAACCTCCACCATGTGTTACTTTTACTTTTAATGTCATTTAACTACCTTTTTAGTAACAATGGAACCAGTTCAGTGACATCCATAGTTCTCCACATTGCCATTAGTCCATTACTAAATAAAAGCAATAGACTAGCAGCATATATACATGAAGTGAAAATACTGGCCCCAAAAAAAGATAACAAAAATGAGTAGTGTAAAAATAGTTTCTGCACTAGCTAGTATGCAATCTCTGACATAAGTGTAAGCCTCTGACAAACAACTCATGCCGATTTAAAAGTACCCGATTAACAGTTATATTACTATCACCATACTGATCAAGTTCCTTATAACAAAACTCGTGAATTTACGGGTGCATAAACGAGTACCAAGATAATGAATAACAAACACAGTTATACAGCATGGTGCCAACACTATTAGCAACACAATCACAAACACATTCCACAACACTATTGCATGCTGGAGATTGATCAAGCCTTAGGACCTACCATGAAAACAATGAAAACATGGACGGAACTTAGAAGGGACCGAGGGGGGCTGCGGCCCCCCCAAAAATTTTGACCCTATGTACATTTATACCATTTTAAATATGGTTTTAGTCATTTTTAATACAAAAATTTCAGTGTACTATATATCGGCCCCCTAAAATAGATAATTTTCAAGTTGGCCCCCTCACTAAAAGTGTTCAAGTTCCGTCCCTGAATGAAAATCATGTCATTTTCAACCATTCCACTAAGGGAATAATTAGGCCCTGTTTGGCTCAACTTGATTATTAACAGGGCGTCTTTGAGAGCGTGCAAGATGGGCGACCACTCACGGCCTCAAAAGTTTTAGGTGCCTCAAAAATAATTCCATTAACAATTATATGTATGTGTACACATGTTTTTCACGAAGAAAACAATATTTAGATGAAAAAATATCTTAAATAAGTAATATGTTGAATGTTTAAATAACTACTTGTATATATAACAATCATTCTTGAAATGCCTTGATATGTAATTTCGTCCTGGGCTCTCAAAATTTTAACAATTTTAAGAAACTTTTTAGAGAGAAGCTTTAATTGAAAAGGGAAGTTTGAGTGTATTAGTTACACGCATTTATAATTTAGAAGATGACTAGTGGGCACTCATTAGCAAAATCTCTTTTTATAAATTATAACATTCCTTGTTATTATATTAAATTAAATTTGACTGTAAATTTAATAATTATCAAAATAAATTGATAAAGGAAACTAAAATCTTGGAGCTGCTATATGGAAAATAACTTATTGAAAGGAAACTAAAATCTTCCAAGGGCTTTAAAAGGAAATAAGGAAACTAATTCAAATTGAAGTTTGCAAAAGTCGTTTGACGCGTAATGTAATGTTGTATGGAAAGTAGTGTCTCTATAAATAAACATTCACCCACAAACCAAAAACTCAAACTAAAATTCTCAAAAAACAACCCGATTTAGCAAGCAAAGATGGAAGAAATTCGCGAGGAAGACATGGCAGATCATTTGTGGAGAAGGATTTTAGAGAAAAAAGGATTGCCGTACAGACCTTTCGTACTCAAAGGTGAGTATAATCCTTACTTAACATGGGATGATTCTTACATCGAGTTTTTGTATTCCAACGTTTGGGAATGAAAACAACAACTGGAAACACCTGCATCATCACTTGATGATCAACGTCGTTCTAATAAAATGGAGAAGGAGAAGATGAAGAAGGAATGCGACAACACGAACAAGAAGCAAGCAGCAGCAGTGGAGAAAGAGCAATAGTACCCTTTTTTTTAATTGCTTAGCCTTATATTAGTGTAGTATGTTTTTAGTGAAAACTTGAACTGATCTTATAATGAATATGAATAATTGATAGCAGTTGATTGATTTGTTTATCATTGTTGTTTTTATTGGCTTTATTTTTTGTTAATAGTAAGAAAACATGCTGTTGTTAATTTTGCCTATCTAGCTTGTTAATGGTAAAAAACTATCCATATATGATGCGCAAACTATGAGTTGTTTGTTGATATGCACATGCTAATTACTCGATTTTAGGTTCTTCGTTGTAAGAAGAATTTGCTCAGCTATACTATAGGTTAGGGTGTGTTCGGCAAAAATAGCAGTAGTAGGTAGCATAGCAATGGATGTAGTCGTATTTTTCTATTAAAATGTTTAGTAACGTAGATGTAGTTTTTTTAATATGTAAAACAGCTCCTAAACGCTCAAAGCTCCTAAATGTTACTTCATGAAGCGTTAAAAATGAGCATTCCGACAAAAATAGATAAAGCTACTTGCTGCTTGCCAAACGATTATTAAAAATCACAATGCTCTGCTCCTAAATTCTCCTAAAAGCTATGCGCCAACACACCCTAGGTTTTGTTTGTAAAAGAACTACCATAGCATAACAAGAACAGTTTGCGAACAGTGGTTATTGTGGGTTATTTTCTATCAAAACTACAGGCTTGCTTCGAGTTATTTATCGACGCTAAGGAAAATGCTACGGTGCTAGAGAAAATTCAATATTGCAATGTTTATATGAATAACTATGTTGCAATTAACTGGAAGCAATTTCCAGATAAGAGTCTTCAAGACTCGTCCTCAGGACCCCAAAAATATTGCAGCTCATCGCATATTAGTCAAGATCCAAGACTGACATTCCCTAAATAGTACGTAAAAACTCTACATGCGTACTTTTTTTCCCTGTGAGACTGCCAAAAATAAAACATTAATAACATAAGACCTTTAAGGGCCCTGCAGACGTTATTTCCGAGAACTGGTTTCGATCGACTAGACTCATTTCTGAGAGCCAGATTCAACTGGCTCAACTACTTCTGCTTCGTGAGTTGGTTGGGGTTCAGCTACTATCTCAGCTTCTTGTGGCTGTGAGCTGTGCATATCAAAAGATGGTTGTTGAGGCGCCCATTTGTTTGACAAAGCCATGTTCATCATCTCATAGATCTTCCCCCCAAAATGTGAAGGACTTTCAGGCTGCATCATATCAAACAGGCAACCATTATAATCGCCATACATTGTTAACTTAGAACACCAAGAACAAAAGATAATAAAACAAAAATTGTTTTATTAAAAGATGACCCCACCTTATTTAGCAAAATCTTTTAAGCTAAAATTTCTTATGCATGGTGTTATGGATCCTATCCAATATAATCCTAATTTATAACTTAAGGGTAATACGGAGATTTGACTATATTAAAACAAACCACTTCTACTACAAATTTTGTGATATTCTGTCCGGATGCCACTCAACTTTTAATTTTTTTATTAAATAGGCCACCTTTTTTTATTAAATAGACCAACTTTTAATTTTTTTATTAAATAGGCCACCTTTTATTAAAACAATCTTATAGGCTGGCCACCCAACTATTTAATTGTTTTCGTTTACACCAACTTCGACCAAATATATGCCCAAAAACTACAAAACGGAAATCAAGAAGCCAACAACATACAAAAGTAATACGAATGAAAAATTAGATGTGAATACCAATCCCGTAGTTTATATGCAACCTTATATGGTTAAATTTGATTTCTATTCATTTTGTTTTGTCATGCCAGTGTTAGGTTCATTCATGCCGTTTAATAATTATCCGGTATAAAGGTGTCCAAAATTTTGGTGTAAATGAAAACAAACACATAGTTGGGTGGCCTACACATTTATTTTATTAAATGGGAGGCCTATATGATAAAAATTGCAAAGTTGGGTGGCCTCCTCACATATTATCCCATAAATGTTTAATGTAATTCTTTCATTGATTCAGTTTGGCAACATTATTTGTCATGTTTTCAACCCACAAAAGTTGCAGTATAGAGATGTAATATAGATCACTTACAGTGAAACCACTAGAAATCAATGCAGTATCATACAGAAGATCGATAGCTCTCATGGCTTCTTCATCATCACCACTGCTCTTGCAAGCAGCCTGCAGCAAGTACATATAGAAAACATATAAAAGAGTTATATCAAAATATCTGACAAAAGTAGACTAGCTATCCAAAAAGAGAATCATACACTCAATGTCTGAATAATTGGATGTTCTGGATTGATCTCGAGCACTCTCCTGCTTCTCATGAAGTCCAGGCTAGAAGAGTCGCCAACTGTCTGTGCCTTCATCAACCTGCCAATAAACCAAAAAGAAAATAAGTCTCGACAAAAATAAAGCCCAAACATATAGAAGCCTCAATTAAGCATGCAGCAGCACAGCAGCACAGACCGACTGTGAAAATACTACCTTTCCATGTTTGCAGACCAACCAAACTTTCCAGAAACAAGAACACAAGGGGATGCTTTTAGACGATTTGAAATTTGAACACTGGCAACCTTGTCACCCAACCGTTTCTTCATCCAGTCACAAATATGTCCAAATTCCTGTTTCATCTCCTTTTCCTTCTCCTCATTTTTCTCACCTAAGAGGTTCAACAAGAAAAAATGCACAAAAGTAAGTCTATCACTCAAAACAAATAGGACATACTTGTTTACTGTTTGACATGCATATCCACCACAGGTACCACAGGTATTGATATGTTGTTGCTAGAAACAGATGCAACTGTTGCAAGATTATTTTTCAATTGAGATTAAACGAAAACAAGCTATTACTCTATTA
Source organism: Artemisia argyi (assembly GCA_030686995.1). NCBI lineage: Eukaryota > Viridiplantae > Streptophyta > Magnoliopsida > Asterales > Asteraceae > Artemisia > Artemisia argyi. Next base: position 207,294,347 of record CM060702.1, on the reverse strand, counting down.
ACAAAAGTAAAGATTTTAACAATGGTCATTTGAATGAGTAAAACAGAAACGTTAGTAACCGAGTATCTTTTTGAAAATGGAAAATTAATTTGGGACAAAGGAGGTAGCAGATTTCTTATTCCAACTCCGAGAAATGAAGAAAGCAGAAAATAAAACTAACCAATGTCCAAGTCTTCCTTGCTGATGTCTACAAAGTTCTTTTCCTTGTACGTTTTGAGATTTGTGACCGCAACTTCATCGATAGGGTCAACTAAGAATAGCACCTGCAGAAAATCCCATGTGAGTAGCAGTCTTTGCTAAAGAGCATTTATACAGAAGGCAAACATGAAAGCTGTAGCAACATGTATTGACAGAAAGTTTACATACTTCGAGATCCTTCTCATATAGCCTCTCCAAGAAGGGCGTGTTCTTTGCACTTGTGACACTGTCAGCAGCAATGTAATAGATATCTTTTTGGTCAGGTTTCATGTTCTCAACATATTCATCCAAGCTGATCATCTCTTGCTCACTCTGTGAAGAGAAAAACCGTAGCAAAGGAGCAAGACGCTTGTGGTTTTCACGGTCTTCAATACAACCCAATTTCAGATGCTTCCCAAAGTTCTCCCAGAATTTTTCATAGTCCTAAAGCAAAGAATTTGCAAGTAAAATGTAAGAAAAGTAACACAAAAGGATTATTATCTTTTAGTAGTTGTAAGGCAAAGAAGGTGTTTACCTCCCGGTTCTCACTCATGGATATGCCAAGGATCATGTCAAATGCCTTCCTTACTAATCGTTTCCTCATTATCCGCACCTTTTGGATAAGAAAACTAAAATCAATATTCACGTTGTCATTCAATTTATGAGAAACAAGAAAAAAATGTGAAATTTACTTACAATGCGACTTTCTTGGAGAATTTCACGTGACACATTCAATGGGAGGTCATTAGAGTCAACAACACCTTTGACAAAGCTCAAGTATCGTGGAAACTGCGTCAAATACAAAAAATGTAGTAGTTAGCAATCAACTGAAAACTCCTTGGTTTATACAGAGTATGTAGTGATTGTTCTTACCAGCTCTCCATCAAAGTCGTCTGAAATGAAGACACGTTTGACATAAAGCCTGATATTCTTAGTTTTTGGGTTAACAATGTCTTCCTTCCCCATCGGAGTGACTGCAGGCACGTAGAGAATTGATCTGAACTCAACCTCACCCTGCAAATCGAATTACATGTCAAAATATTAGTATTTCCAATAAGACATCAAAATATATTTTAGACGTATATCAGCAGTCTTATTCACAATGCAGTGAGAAGACTACCATTTGTGTGAGCCATACCCTCAATTCTTACATGACGCAAAGGTACATTAGAACCAAAAATATATAAAATAACCAAACCTAAGACTAGCAAAACTTGTATCAACTTAAATATTGGAAACATATATCTAGCATTCACCTCTGTTGTAAAGTGTGAAGACGCTAAAGGATCCAAGTACTCATTGAATGCCTTCCTGTAGAATTCATTATACTCCTGTGTTGTAACTTCCTTAGGGTTCCGAAGCTGAAAAATAAGAAGTGTTTCAGTACACATCTTCACAAAACAACGCGCACAATATTCAAAGATAACATCATATTAGAAATGTTAACTCACCCATATAGGCTGTGTCTCGTTGGTGAGTTCCCAATCCCAGTATTTCTCAACAACTTTCTTAGTTTTCTTCTTTTTCTGCATAGAGAATCATCATCGCTCATTAGATTTCGAATTTGGTATAACATGAACACGATATAATTATAAGATACCCACTCACCTCAACGTTGTCATCAGTTCCATCCTTCTTGGCCTCAGCTGGATCCTCGTCAACCTCAACCTGTTTCAAAAGTAACACCACTGAATTAGCCAAAATAGAGTTCGACGCCAGAAGACAGTCTACCATACGAATTACAAGTTAGCAGAATAGTCTGAGACCCTCAAAAACAGACTTATCCGTAGATGAAAAGAGAGAATTATTACTGAAGTTTGAGAAGTTCAGAAGTACCTCTTTTGTGAATCCCTTCTCTTGCCATGTGTAAATTGGAAACGACACAAACTGCGAATAATTTTTGACGAGTCTCTCAATCCTCTCGGGATGAGCAAAGCCTTTATCATCACGCTGAGTACAAACAAAATATATTCTGTTATCGCCATTGGAACTAATAATATAATAAAATCAAAAATAGAAGCTAAATGATTTGCATATAGACCTTGAGATACAGCTTAATGGATGTTCCTCTAGGAATTAACTTCTCAGGATCAGTCTCCTCTCGAACAATGTAGGAGCTGGAATTGGCCTCCCCTTCCCAAACATATTGCTTATCAGATTTCGGACTTTTTGTTGAGACGACCACCTGATAATAACATAATCAATGAGACATTTGAAGACCACAAAATCATATATAGTTCAAAAATCACAAGGTTTATAACACAATGTACCTTATCAGCAACCAAGAAAGCTGAATAAAATCCGACACCAAATTGACCAATCAAATTGCTGTCTGTACCAGCATCTTTGCTTTCCTGCCAAATGTAATGGTTTGTGTAATTATATCATCTTACAAAACACTTCTATTTGAAGTCTCGCTAGTCAAAAACATAATAATATATTTGTACGTGTTAGTAAGAGCAAGCACCTTTAAAGCTTTTAAAAACTTTGCAGTTCCACTGTGAGCAATTGTTCCAAGCGAATCAACAAGTTCTTCGTGGGTCATACCAATACCAGAATCCCTGGATATAGCATGCAAGTTAGCAAGTTTTCATGTTATTTTCCAATAAAAATATAGCAGCCCAAATTCTTACGTGAGAGTGATTATTCCATTCTCTTGATCAGTTTGAATTCGGATGTCAAGTTCAGGAGCACCCTCCATAAGTTCTGGCGCAGTAACGCTAAGGAACCGCAGCTTGTCCAAGGCATCACTTGCATTACTGAGGTGCGAAAGTTTTGGATCATAAAAGAATGTTAGATGATTTACATAATGGCATGAAAAAGCTCCAAACATAGTTATTATCCATAAGTCTTAACTATACGCAACTTAGCATACACCACTCATTTTACTCCCATTGCAATGGGATCAAAAGCATGAAATTTTTTTATCTATTATGCCAAGATTGTCCATAAAAATTTGACCAAAAAACAAAGACAGACAAATGAAAGCGAAATGATTGTGATTTTGTCAAGCAAACTAATTACACCAAAAAATAAACTACATTGCATATTTTGCATTAAAGTCTGAAACTTGCCTGATAAGTTCACGAAGGAAGACCTCCTTGTTGCTATACAGACTGTTAACAATGAGGTCCATAAGCCGACTCACCTGCGACAGAACATAAAACATCATGCTATTGAATGATATTAAACAAAGAATAAACACCATAGTCTATATTTCCTCACCTCTGCTTGATACTCGTACTTCTCCACAGGTACATCGGGTGTATCAAAATCAGAAGCAGTTGACTCGTACCGCCTCCCAGAAGGAATCATGGTTCCCAGTTTCATCGGCTTAGCCGAAGCAGGCCCGCTGCATGCACCCGTCAAAACTGAATACCATCTGCCGCTGGTATCCTTCTGTTCACCCTGTTACATTTCAAGTATATCAACAAAACAGTAACAAAATCCTTAAAGGTGAAAACGACAAAAACCCAATTGCGAGTTATTAATATAATATACACCTAGTAATTTTTAATTCCTAGTTCTTCAAGTATAGGAAAGAAAAGTTATACTTGGATCACGAGTGCACAAATTATATTTACAAAAAACTGAGTTAAAATACTTATATTAGAGAACATAAGAGCCAGATGCTATTAAATGCTTTTCTAATATACTAGAACGGTACCCGCGTAATGCGGCGGCGGGTACCGTGTGATTATATTTTGCGTTATTTGGTTACACGTTTAGTTGTCTTCATGCTTTATAAGTAGAGATATTAAAGATGGTTAAGCCAAATAATTTTAGTTTGAACAACCAACCTGCTTCCTAACCAACTTGCTTCCTAACAAATTAATTTTGAAATCTTTCTGTAATAAGCAAGAAAAAAGTCTGAATTTTAAGCGTTTCTAATTATAGAAAAGTCCCAAATGCATTATATAGTAGATTAGTAGTATAGATATAGATATAGATACAGAATGTGATCACAGGTAACTAATTAACAGTATGAGCTAAACCGCCTTCTCATTTAATATCACTATCTTTTAGTAGCACCAAGGGGGTGTTTGTTTCGGCTTATATAGCCGGCTTATGGCTTATTTGGTTTTGGGCTTATGTTTCATAAGCTCACTTTTTGTGGCTTATTTGGAAACTTTTCGGCTTATATTATACTACTAGTATAAGTTTATTATGTCATAATGAACTTATATAAGCCGAAAAAGTTTCAAAATAAGCCACAAAAAAGTGAGGTTATGAAACATAAGCCCAAAACCAAATAAGCCATAAGCAGGCTATATAAGGCGAAACAAACACCCCGCAATCGTTTAGTTAAAATTAACTAAAAATTCATTTTTCCAGGATTCATTCAAAAACACAACCACTTATTCTACATACAAAAAGTTAAATGAACAAAAGGTGAAATTAGGTTAAGATATAATAATTATACCGATTGGTTTAAAATGGGAGCAGCCACGGAGGCAGCAGCGACGGCGTCACGGCGATGACGGCCGCCGTAACGGAGGAGAGTGTTGACTGAGCGCCGTGAGATTCTGTGCATTTTAGTGGTGGGATCTAGAGTTATTAATTCACAAATGAAGGATTGTTGAAGAAGACTGCTGTATGAGGGAGGGTTTAGGTAGGGTTTTAAACACTTTTAACGAACCTTCCAGAAATGTTGAAATGTTTATCTCATCCACGTTAAAATATTTATTAAAGTAAAGTACATTGTTAGTGTCTGTGGTTTGGCCTGATTTCATTTTTAGTCCGTTTTGGGAAAATTACTTCTAGTGAGTCCCCAACGTTCTTGAATATTACAGTTCTTGAATATTACGCCGCGGTACAATTTCACTGATGATGTTACTTTTTCTCGTTATCTTCAGTCACATGCCAGACACACAAGCGGTATGTTTGTCCTTTCATGCATATTAGCAGGGACGAAGCCAGGAATTAGGAATAAGAGAAGCCGAATTTTTTTTCTCATGCTAACAAAGTAATTTAATTAAAACTTCAAATAATATGTTCTAATGATCACAACATTAGGTTACAAACTTAAAATTTTGATAAAAAAAAAACACATTAATAACTAACTAAAAAATATTAGATGAAAACATTGTACATGAAACGGTGTCAAGCTTCTCTTAATTCTTTTGACATTTAAAGGTTAGGGGGGTCATTTGCTTATAGTTGGATCATAGGCTTAAATTTTATAAGATAAATAGCAAAGCGATTGGGCATGTTGGAGGAGGCCGAGCACCCCCTGGCTCCCCCACTGTCTCCGTCTCTGCATATTAGGGCTGATCATCGATTGAAGACCGAACCGAACCGACCAAGACCGAGACTGAATGTGTTCGGTCTGGTCCTGTCCTAGAAGGCAAAATGGTCGGTTTTTAGACCAGACTGAGACCGAAATAAAGAAAAACTCTAGACCGAGACCGAACCACTAGTCTTTCGGTCCGGTCAGAACAATCCATTTGCTCAGCCCTAATGCATATATATATTTTTTTCTTAACTCATTTTTTTTTGTTTGTTTATTTGTTCTTTTTATAACAATTTTTATGTGCGTCTCTTTACCACCAATCATATTCTTTTCTTCTTCACCCACTGATGCCACCACCACCTACCAACTCCGACCGCTGTTCACAATTTGTTATTCACTTTTCTATGTTGTACTAGTATAAAAAATCCATGAGAATCAACGTATGACAATTTTGCATATGGCTTATCACATAGATATGTACTCATATTAAAATAACTAAAAACATAAATAATTTTTTACAAATAATATGACATCCATAGATCCATGTACTAATATTTACATCAATTCTTCCATTTTGCACTCGAAAAATAAACCATAAAAGTTACATAGCTAACATTTGATTGTTCCAAAAGTCTTAAATGGAAAGTAACTATAATCACAACCATACCGAAAACTTATCATAACCTCATACCTCTGATTTGGCAGTCCTTGGTCAAAAAGAAACTGAAAAAAAGACGAGAACTATAAACCTTAACCAAACCAAGAACAACAACAAGCGAAATGGAATACTTTATAACTAAACCGAACACTTTTGTTGACCTCAGGCCTTAAGTCCTCACTAGTCCAAGAAAAAAAAAATATGAAAGAAAAGGTCTAACAACAACAATAACCAATAACCTCAATTCCCTATCCCAACTTGAACAACAATCGAAAAACAACAGTCAAATATCAACTATAACTAGGGGTGTTCAAAAAAACCCGAACCGCTCGATCCGAAACCGAAGAAACCTAAATAGAAAAAAAAAACCGAAAAAACCAGCTTATCACGGTTCGGGTTCGGTTTTTATTTTTAGGTATCACGGTTAACCGAACCGAACCGTGTATAATATACATGAAGCTTTTTAACCAAATATTGAAATAATTGTAGAAGATTTGATAGTATTATTGCACTACTTTTATTTTATGATGACTTTTTTGTTCCCAAAGTAAACATTTGATAAACATATATGTATGAAAATTGTTTAATCTGTTCATAACCTATAAATGTCAAACAAATATTTTTTATTAATTTGTTATGTATGCTTATTTAAATGCAATTATTGTGACCGAATAAATTTAACATGACTTTAATCTATTCAATGTTATTTAATTTTAATAAGCTGATATTTTAGGTTTTAGAACATGTTAATGTTCATAATACGTTAAACTCGATTAAACGTCTAAAACGGTTAACCGTGACCCGGACCGTGGGTAACCGCTCATTTCGGGTACCCGCGTGTCCGGTTACCCGCCTAGTACGGTTCGATTTCGGATAGTAAAATGAATTACCCTCCCTGCGATGTATAGTATAAATCTTCCAACTAACCGAACCGAACTACCCCATGAACACCCCTAACTATAACCAAACCAACTTCAAACCCATCTCACTTAAACCAACTCGAAAATTAAAATAAGATGTCGGGTTTAGGAAAAGTGTCACATAATCACAGATGTATAAAGATCTTCAAAAACCCATCATAGATCTTGACACAAGAACAACAAAGTTAAATGAAAATAAGGGCCCGCTTGGTTCAAAGTGAGGAAAGGGAAAGGGAAAAGGAAAGGGAAAGGAATGCAAAGGAATGAGTGAGGTGGGTAATCAATACCTTACCCTTTTATCTGCTTGCCGAGCCTTCTCCTTACACTGCCTTGCCTGCATTAAAATTTATATGTTTAAATCCATTATAGATTAAAAACAAGAAGAAAGAAAGTGGGTTAAAACCATGAAGAAGAATTTGTGTTAGGATCCGGGTTGTTGCTTGGTTGTTACAATATAGATGTGCCTTGTGGGGGGCGGCGGTCCCATGGACATAGCAGTGGCCGTTTAGTCCATGGTCCAATGGATGGTCGGTGCAAGGCCTGCTCGTTCCGGTCCTTCGCTTCAGGGCCTGTCCCTTGGTGTGGTCAGTACGCCATACTGTCTGGCAGCTTTTGATAATTAGCTTTTCTTGATTTGTTTTATTTTTTTGATAATTAGGTCAAATAAAAGTAGACCACGGGTGTTTCATTTTGGACAAAACCTTATATTAATGCACTAAAAACCAGTGGAACAAAAAACACTCTGTTAAGAAGAAAAAGAAAAAAAAAAAAAAAAAAAAAAAAAAAAAAAAAGGAAACAGAAGTAGTTGTGTTCTCGAGTAGCACTTAAGGAGGAAAAGAAAACAAAATGTAATAAAAATTAGTGTGATTTTGATGATTATTATTAAAGTAAAGTGTTTCCCGGGAAAAGGTTTACATTTCTTTATTTTTCTTTGATAATACTCCGTATTAAAATGGTAATAATCCTTGTCAAATTCCTCTAATTGTCTTTTCTTTGTTTTGCCACTAACAAGAAAATTTATATCTTAGATTTTCTCACTTAACACACACATCTCTCCATCCTTTTCTTTCTGGTACAGATTCTGTTTTTTATATAAAATTCTTGTTGAGTTATGTTTTTCTATAATTTTTTTTTTTTTTAGGTTTTTGTGTTGATCTATGGCGGACCCAGCAGCTCATTATCCGGCTCAAGTTGTATGTTTTCTTTTTGTACTTTGTGTTGATCTATGGCGGACCCAGCAGCTCATGGGCGGTACCATAACAGGGGCAGTGTGGGCAACTGCCCCCGCAAAGTTCATTTGAGTAATGTCAGTTTTATGACGATGACAAGTGATTTTTATATTGCCCTCATAAATGGGTACATAGTATAATAGTGAATCCAATAGGCATCATGGAAGTGGTTAAGGACAGTTGCACTTTCGTGAAGATATAATGTTCAATTCTTGTGCTACTTGATAGATTTTTGTTACTTTTGTTATCCAACTTTTTATTTTCCCATCATACTCATCTCAAACTCGTCATGCATGATTTTTGAGAAATCGTCACATAATTCTTGACAAGTTGATCCGAATATGATGTCATCAACATAAATTTGAACTATAATTATGTGTGAATCTTTCTTCTTAGTGAAAAGACTCGAAGAGTATTATCAACTAAACCCATGATATACTTATGGTCAACTAGGAAAGTCTTAAGTCGATCATACCACGCTTTTGGAGCTTGCTTAAGTCCTTATAAAGCCTTTTTAACTGTGTTAATATCGATCAGAAAAAGTAAATATGTGCTAAATATTCTGTATATCATCACGAATTCTTAGTTTTGATTCTCGCATGTAAACAAATATAATACCCAAGAAATTCACTTTCATTCAAAGTAAAGTTGATTTCGTTATAGCAACAAAGGTCGAGTTACTAACATGACCCGACCTAACGCCCACTTTTAAGTTTTGCCCCCTCTTGAAAATTTTTCTGGTACCGACCCTGATCCCCATCATTGGCGAAGCTACATAGTGGCCGGGGGGGCGCCCGATCCCCCGAAATTTTTTTTGCGATGTAGGGGGTATATAGTTTTCGTGTAGAAAAATTTCGGTATATTCGGTTTCGACCCCCAAAATTTCGGTATTACCCGAAAAATAGCTTTAGGAAAAAAAAAAATTTTGATCCCGACCTCCCACCGAAAAATTATTATCAGAAATATTCATTTGAGTTTCCTCACTGAGTAAAGTCTTCATCAGAAATAGGGGCCTCCTCTTGAATAGGGGTTACTTCTTCTTTAACAACATGCACAACCCCTTTCACTTGAGATTCCTCTGTCGATACAGCAGCATCTCCGGGGATATTTTCCTCCACCACAGGAGCAATCTCACGTGCTGCAGATCAATTGATTTCAGTACAAATATATCATGACTAATTTCATGTTTTGTGACAAACAACAATCACAGCTAAATATGTATTATTAGTCACCTTGCCCAGGAGTTACAGGAGCCCCCACATCCGGAGTGGGAGCACGTTCTTCATGATGATTAGCATTCTCCTGATGAGTAACATTCCCCATGTAATGGAATATGTCATTCAACACAAAGTAGCCTTTGTCTTGAGGTGCGAGGAAGAAAGATTGTGAAAAATTCTTAGGAATACCATCCTTTCTGGTCAAATTTCCCGTCACTAGTACATGGACTCCGCCACTCGATGATTCTTGTGCGTCAAAATATTTGATCTCAATCCTTGATTCGCCATAGTTAAGTGAAAGTATTTTAGTATTGATTGCCTGCACGCCAACATCAAGTACTAACATTAAGACCAGACATGAAAATTTTCCACATCACTTTACATATCTCTAACTTGCTGATGTTTTGAAGTAATCGCGTTTACAATGCACTATGTCACGTGTAACCACCAGCAGTTTATCTAATTTGATATAGTATAGCTCAAAAAGAGAAGCAAACAAGCAAAGTTAACGCTATTAACGTCTATTTGCTTGAGGTAGATTTGTAAACAATTCACTGATAACTTTAGTTATTTTAAAAAGGATTTTGGAGGTACATATGAAACACTATACCAACAGAATAAAGAAAAAACAGAGATTATACCTCTATAGTAGTAGTAGTGCTCATAGTACCATCTTCCTCGCGTCGACTGACTGTACTGATATCCTGATAAAACCGATGAACCTGCCCAGGTGACTTGTGCAGCATATCATAATACAGCCAAACAAACACGTGCCCAACCTGTTTACATAATTTAAAGTCATTTAAAACTACAAATAACACAATCACATAAAACCACATACTAAAGCAAGTTTACGCATACATCTGAATCACAATTTAAAATACAAAACCAAGTGCACTTTGACCGATAGCTTAAATGTTAAGCAAATAGGTTCAAACCAACAGCAATTTAATCTACCAATGAAGCTTCAGCCTCTTGGTTGTAGGTTCAAGTCCCATTAGTGACACAATGTGCCGATTAGGTGGGTGCGTGTGTTTTCCGTCTAAAAACAAGCAATAAAAAAATTATCAAACAACTAGCGCTTTTTAATAGTTAAATCCCAATATTATGACCTCATCCTCAACGCAGAAAAGAACAAAGCAACAATTAAACACAATGAACGACTTTATAACCTATTCACCATAATAACATCATGTGTTTACAATAACCACCACCAACGTAGCCTAGTGGTAAGGCACGTGACAAGAGGTCTAGGGCTCAAACCTTAATAGGTACATATCTGAGGGTAGGGTCGAAAATGGTCATGGGGATCAGTGGCGAAGCTAGAAATTTTTCGGTGGGAGGTCGGGATCAAAATTTTTTTTTTCCTAAAGCTATTTTTCGGGTAATACCGAAATTTTGGGGGTCGAAACCGAATATACCGAAATTTTTCTACACGAAAACTATATACCCCCTACATCGCAAAAAAAATTTCGGGGGGTCGGGCGCCCCCCCGGCCACTATGTAGCTTCGCCAATGATGGGGATCAGGGTCGGTACCAGAAAAATTTTCAAGAGGGGGCAAAACTTAAAAGTGGGCGTTAGGTCGGGTCATGTTAGTAACTCGACCTTTGTTGCTATAACGAAATCAACTTTACTTTGAATGAAAGTGAATTTCTTGGGTATTATATTTGTTTACATGCGAGAATCAAAACTAAGAATTCGTGATGATATACAGAATATTTAGCACATATTTACTTTTTCTGATCGATATTAACACAGTTAAAAAGGCTTTATAAGGACTTAAGCAAGCTCCAAAAGCGTGGTATGATCGACTTAAGACTTTCCTAGTTGACCATAAGTATATCATGGGTTTAGTTGATAATACTCTTCGAGTCTTTTCACTAAGAAGAAAGATTCACACATAATTATAGTTCAAATTTATGTTGATGACATCATATTCGGATCAACTTGTCAAGAATTATGTGACGATTTCTCAAAAATCATGCATGACGAGTTTGAGATGAGTATGATGGGAAAATAAAAAGTTGGATAACAAAAGTAACAAAAATCTATCAAGTAGCACAAGAATTGAACATTATATCTTCACGAAAGTGCAACTGTCCTTAACCACTTCCATGATGCCTATTGGATTCACTATTATACATTTATACTATGTACCCATTTATGAGGGCAATATAAAAATCACTTGTCATCGTCATAAAACTGACATTACTCAAATGAACTTTGCGGGGGCAGTTGCCCACACTGCCCCTGTTATGGTACCGCCCATGAGCTGCTGGGTCCGCCATAGATCAACACAAAGTACAAAAAGAAAACATACAACTTGAGCCGGATAATGAGCTGCTGGGTCCGCCATAGATCAACACAAAAACCTAAAAAAAAAAAAATTATAGAAAAACATAACTCAACAAGAATTTTATATAAAAAACAGAATCTGTACCAGAAAGAAAAGGATGGAGAGATGTGTGTGTTAAGTGAGAAAATCTAAGATATAAATTTTCTTGTTAGTGGCAAAACAAAGAAAAGACAATTAGAGGAATTTGACAAGGATTATTACCATTTTAATACGGAGTATTATCAAAGAAAAATAAAGAAATGTAAACCTTTTCCCGGGAAACACTTTACTTTAATAATAATCATCAAAATCACACTAATTTTTATTACATTTTGTTTTCTTTTCCTCCTTAAGTGCTACTCGAGAACACAACTACTTCTGTTTCCTTTTTTTTTTTTTTTTTTTTTTTTTTTTTCTTTTTCTTCTTAACAGAGTGTTTTTTGTTCCACTGGTTTTTAGTGCATTAATATAAGGTTTTGTCCAAAATGAAACACCCGTGGTCTACTTTTATTTGACCTAATTATCAAAAAAATAAAACAAATCAAGAAAAGCTAATTATCAAAAGCTGCCAGACAGTATGGCGTACTGACCACACCAAGGGACAGGCCCTGAAGCGAAGGACCGGAACGAGCAGGCCTTGCACCGACCATCCATTGGACCATGGACTAAACGGCCACTGCTATGTCCATGGGACCGCCGCCCCCCACAAGGCACATCTATATTGTAACAACCAAGCAACAACCCGGATCCTAACACAAATTCTTCTTCATGGTTTTAACCCACTTTCTTTCTTCTTGTTTTTAATCTATAATGGATTTAAACATATAAATTTTAATGCAGGCAAGGCAGTGTAAGGAGAAGGCTCGGCAAGCAGATAAAAGGGCAAGCCAGCATATATTTAATTCGAGGTTTGTCGCTGTGTAGATAATAAAGTCCTCTACGCTTTATCTGGATGGTGTTTAGATTTAGTAATTATACCCAATGCAGGAACAAGGACTTTGAAAATCTGATAACTATTGATCTACATGGACAACATGTGAAACAAGGAATGAAGCTTCTAAAACTTCACCTCTTATTTGGTGCATACGCCCGTTGTAAGCATCTTGTTTATTATTCATTGATTATTTTTTATTGTCATCTATTTGTGGAAGTCTTAATGTAAATTTCTGACGGATCCTTTATCTATGACGTATAGCCGTGCGGCTCTTCAGAGTTATTACAGGATATGGTAGGCATGGTGTTGGAAAGTCAAAACTTAAACAGTCGGTATGAAAATGTCACTATATCTTTTAGAAATCAGTCTCAAAGTGATCAATCATCGTGTATTGTTTTTCATGGGCTTAGGGTTTTGTTAGTCAAATTCCAGTTTAAGGGTTTATAGATAATAAGTTGCAGAATGTAATCAAAAAAATGATGTGGTTCAGTGGTTAATATCACATAAGACTTGTAAGGTCTTGAGTTCGATTCCATATACATGTTTTTTTTTAAAAAAAAAAAAAACGAAAAAAACACGAATTTTAGTAAAACAAATTGCCTACATGAACAAAATATTGCTGACATGGATACTGAAAATGTAAATAGTGATGACATGGCACTCGAAAAGTGATGACAGGGCATTGACCGTGCTTATTTGGCATTAAATGGTCAAACGCCTCCTGTTTTATATATATATATATATATATATATATATATATATATATATATATATATATATATATATATATATATATATATATATATATAGGGAGGGGTTATTTTCAGAACCAAATAAATTGCGAGAACTGCGAGAACCGATCTGAGCCAATCATTTATTTTCAATCATTAAGCAATTAACTTTAATTCAAAAGGGCACATTGGTAAAATTACAATAATATTTAATTTTACAAATTTGTTAGTTTGCTGTTTACTTTAAGAAGTTCCCAGATTCTAGGGGTTTCATTTTTTTTTTTCTTTTTTTGAATTTAACAAAACAATTTTAATTTTTACGTTTGAAATTTTTTATAACCAATCATATGCATTCATTTGTTTAGTTACAATTTTGTTTTTGTTTTCTTAGTAATAATTTTGCTTTTTAAGAACACTTTTTGACTTGCGTTTAAAAAAACACATATACAAACGATAATTCCATTTTCTGAGATGTTTTATTGTCGGGAAAAAAAAATCATTTGTTATGACATTAGAAAAGACGAAACACATGTACACGACACACGAGTTCATAGAAAGTATTCGTTGGTAGCAGATTATTTTAGTGGATGGTCATACTAAGATGCATGCACACATGCATGCATGCTTACCATAATGATATACCTGTACTATACTAAAATTCTTGTTAAAAAATAATCTATAGTAGTACAATGAAAACCTAATAGCCAAAATACTTACTTTATATGGTATTGACACTAGCTTCGAACATATACTTAGAGAATAAATAACAAACAAAAAATCTTTATCATGCCATTTACTTCTTACAAAATAGGAAAAAGATTAAAAAAAAAAAAAAAAAAAAAAAAAAAAAAAAAAAAAACTGAATGATTCATGCACATGTGTTGCGTCTTTGTTAATCCACATAATCAAGACATACACACAGTGGCGAAGCTTGGATTTTTCGAGTGGGGGGTCGGGATCTAAATTTTTTTTTTCCTAACACTATGGGGGGTCGAAACCGAATTAAATTGGGGGGGGGGGGGGGGGGGGGCGAAACCGAAAATACCGAAATTTTTCTACACGAAAACTATATACCCCTACATCGCAAAAAAAATTTCGGGGGGTCGGCCGCCCCCCCCCCCCCCCCCGCCCCTATGAAGCTGCGCCACTGCATACACACAGTGGCGAAGCTTGGATTTTTCGAGTGGGGGGTCGGGATCTAAATTTTTTTTTTCCTAACACTATGGGGGGTCGAAACCGAATTAAATTGGGGGGGCGAAACCGAAAATACCGAAATTTTTCTACACGAAAACTATATACCCCTACATCGCAAAAAAAATTTCGGGGGGTCGGCCGCCCCCCTATGAAGCTGCGCCACTGCATACACATGTGCATTCACTATCTTCGCAACAAAACTGAATGATTCATGCACATGTGTTGCGTCTTTGTAATCCACATAATCTAGACATACACATGTGCATTCACTATCTTCGTAACAAAACTGAATTACTCATGCATATGTGTTGCGTCTTTATAATCCACATAATCTAGGTATGCACATGTGCATTCACCATCTTTGTAATCTTGAACACAAATCAAGAACTTTATGCATAAATGCATTTGTGATTTTTGACTTCATGAATCATGCGCGTTCATCATCTTTATAGTCTTGAACAAACTCATGAGATTTACTTGCACCAGTGCATTTGTGTTTTTTGTCAACGAATATATTTAAGAAACCTACAGCATCAAATGAGAGATTTATACACAACAAAACTTATAAACATGCTAGAAACTCAAAAGTTCATTCTTTAAAGGGAACGAAGGCCACTAAAACAATATAATAGCGTATGATGAATTTTCTTTTTTTGTTATTTGTTTCACTTTTGATTAAATACAAAAATAATGAAAGGATTATTTTAAATAAATTAAGATGTACGTATACTCTTTTAAATTGGATCTAGTGATTCCTCAATCTTATATTCTATTCTTTTATTTTAAGAGGAAAAAGGAAATTTGAATGAACCCAGTATGAAAGATTCTTACGAAACTTGGAAAACCAAAACAACAATCATGATAAAAGAACTAAGAAAATGTAAAAAGAAGCCAATTAAAAAACATCAAAATATGCTAAAGAAACACTTTTAAACAATAAATCGTTACCTTTGTTATGATAAACACAGATCTGCGGATGTCGATGTTCATCATTTTCCGGTTGCCGAGAGAAAATAGGGTGAGGGGGCCGACGTTCTACTAGAAAATAGGAGAGAGGGTTGAAGGTTGTAAGTTGTAACTGATCCATGCATGACAATAAATTTCCCTTTAAATGAGGGTTGGATTTTTAGTTGTTGTAGAATACCAATAATACCCTGCAACTAGTTAAAGAATATTACATAATATTTCATTTAATTACAGTCATGCCATAACTAATTTGAACCATTGATCTAAATTATCAACGCATTATATTGGTTCTCGCAGTTCTCGCAATTTATTCGGTTCTGAAAATAACCTCACACTATATATATATATATATATATATATATATATATATATATATATATATATATATATATATATATATATATATTTTCATAAAGTTGTTTGTTTGAAGAAACATTTGTAATAAAACTCTCTTTACTGAATGGTTTTAGAACCAGTGGAACATTTGTGCATAAAGAATTATATGTGGAATTTGATAAAACAAGTGTGACGGCTGAAAATTATATGCATAAAAGTATATATGCTGCTTTTTTTAATGAAAAAAAAATGGCATTTTTTGTTGATGAAATTTTATGCAGAAAAACCTTTTTTGGTTGCTGAAATTTTGTGGCAAAAGTACTTTTAAAAGGGTGTGCGGTTGCTGAAATTTTTGTGCCAAAAAGGACTTTTAAAAGGGTGTTTGGTAGCTGAAATTTTAAGCTTTTTGGTGCTGATTTTCTATGCAGAAAATAAGCCGTTTGGTTGCTGAAAATGGCAGCTTTGTTGCTGAAATTTTAAGCTTGTTGGTGTTGATTTTCTACGCAGAAAATAAGCCATTTGGTTGCTGAAAATGGCAGCTTTGTTGCTGAAATATTAAGCTTTTTAGTGCTGATTTTCACGCAGAAAATAAGCCGTTTGATTGCTGAAATTTTAAGCTTGTTGGTGCTTATTTTCTATGCAGAAAATAAGCCGTTTGGTTGCTGAAAATGGCAGCTTTTGTTTCTGAAATATTAAGCTTTTTGGTGATGATTTTTCACGCAGAAAATAAGCCGTTTGGTTGCTGAAAATGGCAGCTTGGTTGCTGAAATTTTAAACTTTTTGGTGCTGATTTTTTCACACAGAAATAAGTCTTTTGGTTGCTGAAAGTTTAAGCTTTTTGATGCTGATTTTCTACGCAGAAAATAAGCCGTTTGGTTGATGAATTTTATGCTGAAAATGGCAGCTTGGTTGCTGAAATTTTAAGCTTTTTGGTGCTGATTTTTCACGTAGAAAATAAGCCTTTTGGTTGCTGAAATTTTAAGCTTTTTGGTGCTCATTTTTTACGCAGAAAATAAGCCTTTTGGTTGCTGAATTTAATGCAGATATGGCAGCTTGGTTACTGAAATTTAAACTTCTGAAAATTAACTTTAAAAGGCTGGACATAAATAGTCTTGGTGTTGTTTGGTTCGGTGGTGAATTTAATGTAGTTCATTAATTGGTGAGTTTATTAATTTAAATCCTTATTACTTCTTATGCCTTTTTCTCTCAGAGTCGCTCGATTTTCCTTGACAATTTTTGCAATTTATATGTCATTGCTGTTCTTTATTAGCATGTCTTCATAGTACAGTGATCCATTGGATAGCAAAAGTAAAGTTATTGCTATGACAAATTAGTATAAAGCTTTAGACATATATTGAATACAAATTAGTGTAAACTTTTTTTTTGAAAGGTTTGGTGTAAACTTTTTGCTTTGCGAATGAAAGCTTGATAGCTTTTTTCATTATGTTATCCATCCATGTTAAGTAACTTTTTGGTCCTCTGGTATACTTATGAATGGTGATGAAAGAAAATGGAGGTTGTTATGGTGGTGGCAGCAGGTGAAGGGTGGTGATGGCGGCTGCTATGGTGGTGAAGGATGAAGGTGAAGAGAGGTGTTTGGGAATGAGTTTTATTAGTGTGTGGTTGATTTATCTCAAAAAAAAAAAAAAAAAAAAAAAAAAAAAAAAAAAAAAATTGAATGATAACCTGTAACCTTTTTGGCCGGTCATCGAGTACACGAAAGAGATGGAATTCAAAAGTTGGCTACACGGATCTGCAAAAAAAATAGTAGGCTACACAGAACTACAAAAAGTGACAAGTTAGATACATTTTCATGTAATTAGCCCGACAAAATATATATCTAAGAACAAGTGGACTGTTGTTTTAACTTATTCTATATTGCAATAGTAAACGGCGTTTATATTGGGTAGAGACTAGCTACTCAATCGCGACAAGAAAAGTTGTAAATAGAATTGAAATACTAGAACTATAGTATGTTAGAATTTAATTACCATGACAATCATATAAATCAAAGTGCACACGTATGCGGAAGCGTAGGATCAAGTATAACACATACAAAGATTAACTAAAACATAAATAGGAACGTACCGTGGTGATTCTAGCCCGAACAAGAATCAAAAGCAATTGTCTTTAACAATATGAAGAACCCTAATTAGGGTTTATATGAATTAGGGATCTATTGATTAACCCCTTACCGTTTTGTTAATCGATCCAAGATACAATCAATAGTGTGATTGTACCACGTTCTTGTACACACGTACTATTAACGAATTAAAGTAAATGCTAGTTTAAATAATACACAAAACAAATTTTGTTTTTAAGAAAACAAAATAACTCGACTAATTAAAACAAATCACCAAACGTTTTTCGTGGTTTTGTTTTTGTCGATCACCATTAACAAAAGGACAAAAGAACCATATAAAAACTATACATGTACTAACATGCACATGTATATTTGTTAAAGTGATTTATGTCGACAAGTGAAGGATAAAGCAATAATTGTTTAGTTAATACCGAGCAGATATTAATCGTGTACAAGAGTGTATGAAATAATCCCTTGGCCTTGCTTTTATAGGATACAAAACTTGGGGAACAAGTTTAGGGTTCTCCATTTTTTATCCATGGTCCTTATCTTTGTATGTTAGTCAATTTTCGCCAATTACTAACATTCTTTATTTGTTTTGTGTAATTAATAATTAAATATAACTTTTTACATTAAATTATTAAACTTTAATTCTCATACGTAAAGTGTGCAATCCCGTGGTCTCGAGTTCGATACTAGACATACGTTTATTAATATATATCCATAAACTCTAACAGCTCCCACTTGGATATCTATTAATAACATAATGACATTGGTAAGCGTCTAGCAACACCCCAATGCCCCTAGATCAACTCAAGTAAGGTCTCCTGGAAAAACCTTTAATGATTCATCATTATTATTATCCTTTTGTTTCTAATACTACGTTAATAAAGATATGGATCTTAGTCATTCTTTAATTAACAATTCTGTTTCTCGTTGTTTATAATTGAGCAAGATTACCAAAACATCTGAACGTATTCCAGATAGACTTTGGGCGTGCGCACGCAAACATCTTGTCAACCCTACGAGGGGCCCAACAGTATTAAACTTCTGAACAAATCAGAAGGAACAAATTCTTTCTTGACTACAAGAATAACCCATGAACTTTGCAACACTTCTGAAAACAACCCTTATAACTCCCTGTTACGGTGAGCGGTAGATTGCTTCACAAAAATGCACTACATCCATGACTCTTATCTGGTATCTCAAGTCTGAGGATAACAAATTCATGATTTACTTACTGACAAGATCCATAAAGTAAAATCATGTAATTGGGATAAGTCCTATATTCAATTCATCGAATATCATGTGAAATTGGTATGTCAACGCATCAATATACTTTCAAGTATATTCTTAACCAATACTCAGATTTGTCTTAGTTTAATGATATTCCCATATCATTAATTGACAATGGACAATTTAGAATAATATTAGTTATTCACGGATTTTAAACATGCAAATATAGGACACAATATATTATTAATGAAAACAAACGTACTAAGTACTTTAATTCATTATAAATAATAATTGCTTAATGTCCTTTATCCAAATACCAAAATAGATCAATGCATGATTATACTAGTTAATGAATTTTCCTCAAGTAATAACTTGAAGACAATTATGCCTCAAGTAATGACAATCATACTTGTTGACAAGGCATTATTTCATCTAACTTTGATCTATCTGAATTTTGAGAATACTTCTTTCAAGAATTCAATAATTAAAATTCTTGTATGTGTATATCCAACTATCTTGATATAGCTACATAATTCTTCATAAATAATGTGATATCCTCAATCACCAACTTATGACAATCAAACTTTCAAACCTTTTAAAGTTTAAAGTATTCTAATTCTTTAATGTTTAATGCAACTATGCTCTTAGTTGAGCACAACTAGTTCTCATGAAATCCTTCATGACTAGTTATTGAGTGTCATCTCAATTAAACCAGCATCATTGTATATAATCACAATATGCTCTTTAAAATTTTCGTAAACTTAATATCCATTGTGTAATGTTTAGGAGCTATTCCAGGTTGAGGATCATTATTCTAATTTCAAACATTTTCCATTAGAATATCTATTACACAAGTTATATAATAAGTTTTAATTGGATATCAAATATTGTCAAATCATTAAGCACTTAAGCATGATACAACAATAATATAATGCACATGAAAATCCTTCAGTCAAACTTAGATTTTATTCATGTTTGATCTTTACAAATATGTATATCCATTTAGTCATCCTAAATAATATATCATATTCTATTTAGAATTTATTTACCGCACTCGTTTATTTAATAATAAACTTTTGTTTCAAGGTTGTATGTTATATTTCCTAAATCTTTCAAGTAAAGTTTCATTCCAAATTAAGTCTAACCTTTTACTTATATGGAATGTTACTCTACAATATATATGATTTAGTGAATCAAACATAATACTCCCACTAGCTTTCAGGAATCCTTAGAAATTATCTTATTTCAATTATAAATCAATTCATGGATATAATAATTAAACATAAGAGCAATTTCCTAGATGCATGCATTTATCCATTCACGGATTATTGCACTTTGTACACTACCAAAGATTTACTTGAATTCATAAACTCCTTTTAATTACTTATCGTCCTCGCTTAAGTAATTATTCAAGAAAGAGTTTTGATATTTCATTGTCAAATTTCATATTCATGAAATTAAGTATGACAATTACCATCTTTGTATCTCTAATGTATTTTAGGAAAGAGTATCCAATCATAGTTAATTGCTTAAGAATGATTAATAATCTTGTCATAAGACATGCATTAAGATATGTGTACAATTTTGTCCATATGATTATTTCACAAAGATTTAAACCACTAGGGTTACATTATCTTTGAATAAACTCATCATCATTCTCTAACTATTAAGAATTAAGATAAACCAAATTTTCTGAATTTGAATATCTTTATGAACAGCATCTATAACATTCATATTATGAGCAATTTACCCAATTCATTATTTTGGTAATATTACATCATATAATCGTCAGTATATTTATTAAATATATGAGATATCCAAGTGGATCTATGAATGATAATTCCATCATCTTGAGGTTTATCATTTACATGTTAGACCTCATCATGATTTTAACTAGTGTGGTTTTAGAAGATTATGTATCTTGTAATTCTATCTTTTCAAGATAAAATACTCCCACTTGCCTTTAGTAATACAGAGACTATCTATAACTACTTAGCAATTTAGAGCAACAATCCAACGTTCTCTTTTAGGACATTACAAATACACATTGATAGTTCCTGATATTCTTTTGTTAACAATCCTTCTTATAAGTGGCTTAACAAATTCAGAACTTCAATTTAAGACTTAATGTGATTCATCACATTTCATAATTCAATAACGTCTTATTAATCTTGTAGGAGTCTAATTGAGTATATTCAAGCCATACTCAATTTCTAACCTTGATAACTTTTAGAAGAATAGAAATCATAGTTATCTTCAATCAAACAATCTAACAAGAGTTTGATTCCCTAACTGAACATACTATCCATATGTGGTACTTCAATTAGAATTAATATTGTAAGAAGATCTAACAATATATATATATAAGATAACCATATTCCTGTTGGCATACTTATTTACCAACTAAGTCAACTTAATGGTATAATAGTATTTCCAAACCAATTGCATGCTTTATAACACAAGTACTTTTGACCAAGTCACTTCATGTTTATGTCTTATAAAAACATAAACTTGTTATAATCCCACTATACGTTATTAATCATTGATCAACTCAATGACTTCTTGTATATGTCTTAATTAATAGACCATAACAAGCTAACGTCTTACATAATTATAAGTCTTGTAATACTTAGAAGACTTCATATTTATAACTATACAATAAAGTATAAACATGTATAATTAAAGTAATCTTTGAACACCATCATTTGGTTTCAATAATATTTTCAAGTTAACACACTACTTCATTTATTTATGTCATTCTAAGAATACATAATTATTGAAGTAGTATTATATTACTTCATGCATTTATGTCATTCCAATAATACATAAATATTATAGTTGAAGTTGTCTTGTTATCATATTGACACATGTTCTAATAGATGTCTAATTTAGAAACTGTAAATTATCCATGTTGGTCTCACGCATACATGGAAATTCACCTTGTTGTTAATATTTAGTCTGCGTCTCACGTTTACTAAATTTCAACACCAAGTGTTTCTAAGATTAGATGTATTAATCTAATTAGAATTATAATCTCTTACTTGCAGTTAAGAGAATTCTTTAAATCATATTCTTATGTGTTGTACTTTGCACATAATGAAGATTTCTCCCACTTGTGCATGGTACAACACCATGTACCACATAAACAACACGCACGCGTTTGTTAATGTGAATAATATGATTTGTGTCATTAACATAACTTAGTAGATATAGAGTTTACTCAATCAATCAAGGAAACTTACATGACTATCCTTGAAAATATTAGTGTCTATATTTGGAAAGTAATTACCTTGAGATATTCAAAAGATAATCTAAGTTACAATCAAGACAGTAAGTCTTGTAACTCCCACTGAATTAGAGAACATAATAATAATCCCTTATTCAGCCATAAGAACACAATACTCCCACTGAATTTGACAACATTGTAAATGCGTCATTATCAGTAAAAGTAAATAGTGTGCTTGTATACTTTCCTACATCTTTTAAGAAAACCCATTCAAACAATTATAT
This sequence comes from Artemisia argyi, assembly GCA_030686995.1. Lineage (NCBI taxonomy): Eukaryota > Viridiplantae > Streptophyta > Magnoliopsida > Asterales > Asteraceae > Artemisia > Artemisia argyi. The sequence continues at coordinate 207,271,585 of CM060702.1, read as the reverse complement.
AGGTTATAAAAGAATGTAATCTACTACATAAATGTGATTCATCACATTCCAAACTATTAACTTGAAAAAACTGGGCATGCAATTTCTTCCTTTATAGATTTACCATTCCAACAATTGTATGTAATATCTGTAAATGGTCAAACCAAAACAACTAGATAAAATAATCTAATTCGTCTTTTACCATTATGCAGTAATCAGTCTAGCTTCTAATTTAATAACTCATAAGGTGCATATACTCTTACTATTAAAGTTTGCTATGAGTTATGTATTTAGAATTTAGACAATTCTAATCATCCTATTATACCTTTCTCATTCATGAAAAGGAATAGGATTTAAGTCTCACACTTCTCCTAATGGAAAGAAGACTTTATTTATTCTTTTTGTAAATATTGACTCTAACCAAAAACCCAAACGGGTGTAGATCAATTAAAAGAATAACTTACGTTTACGGTTTTGAGTTGCATTAATACATTTAAAGAATTTACAAAATTCAATTTTAGTATTTTCGATAATTTATATTTCCAAGAAAATATAATACCCAAGGATATATTCATATATCCAACATATTTTCTTGAAAATCTAGGATCCAACTTTACATAGATTCCACCACATCAGTTGATCTGCTAGTGGTGAAAGTATAAAAGATGGTAATCTGTCAAACAATAATTGGCAAACACTTTTCCAATTCCTAGATCATTATGGGATTTACATCAAATTGATTCATCAATTTGTCATGTAAGCATGTTTCATCCCATCTCATGCCTTAAGCTCTAGGTCTCACGCATCAACTTAATTAAGTTGTCTAACTTAGAAACTGCAAATTCTCCATGTGTGGTCTCACGCACACTCGGAAATTTACCTTGTCATTAAAATTTAGCCTGCGTCTCACGTTTACTAAATAATAACTTCAAGTGTTTCTTTTAGTTAGATGGCATGTAACTTAAATTATTAAGGGTATTAATTTTTGATATGTCAATCAAAATTATGTACAAAGATGCATGCACTCATCTTTATAACACAAGTTTTCATAAAACCTTCTTATATTCAATTCGTGAAATTAATACACAAAGTTTTACTTGAGGTTTATGCCAAAACCCTAAGATGACTTTCTACAACATATGATTTTAAAAGTAATTCGTTTAAGACATATTCAAGATTGTGATAACCAAGACAGACTCTAAGGCTCTTTTCTAAGCCTTCAAATCACAGTTATGAATATCATCTTAAAAGACTTAATTTTAAAAGCATATTTGCACAAAACATCATTCAAGCAAAAGTTTATGGATTCAATCTCAAAATAGTAATAAAGTTTGAATTTTGCTAGTCTCGACTGGGTGCTGATTACCGTGCGAATCGGACCACGATTGTCATAAGACCTTTGCAAGATCCTTACTTTATCACTTTAGGGTTTCACAATTATTAGTCCGTATTAATTTTCTTTATGAAAACAACCCTTTTATTGCTTACATCAAGTCCAACTAAAAACAATAAAACAAGTATCAAAGAAAATCAAACAAACAATAATAAATAAGTGAAACAATTAGCCACATGCAATCCGTATTAGAAAAGATCCTAATAAAATCAATTCTAGGTATAATAATGCATGTAATCAACTAAGGCCTTCCCCTCTTAATGGAGGTGAGTCACATACATTGACGAATCAATTGCGTAGGCCAAAGCTAAAAACACACCACATAGCATATAAAATCGATTTTAATATGTATTGGAGTCTTCCCCAATTTAAGATCTATCTTACATGTGATAAATAAAAAAAACAAGATCCATGACGAACATGCATGTAAGTCACGGATTAAAACCTAACAATTAGCACGTTGGTCACAAGATACGATCAATTAACCGGTTAATGACCTAGGGTTTCTAGTGATTACACATAATCCAATAAAACCACAAAACCCTAATTAGGGTTTCATGGAAAAATCGACTCCCCCCCCCCAAAATTAGGGTTAGGGTTTCGAATTTAAAAAAATAGGAAAAACCCTAGATCAAAAAAAACATGTATCTAAAACAATTAAAGATCCGATTTTTATTACGTTTTAGTAATCAATTACATGTTATACATGGCTCGTGATGCCACAGTTAGAATTTAATTACCATGACAATCATATAAATCAAAGTGCACACGTATGCGGAAGCGTAGGATCAAGTATAACACATACAAAGATTAACTAAAACATAAATAGGAACGTACCGTGGTGATTCTAGCCCGAACAAGAATCAAAAGCAATTTTCTTTAACAATATGAAGAACCCTAATTAGGGTTTATATGAATTAGGGATCTATTGATTAACCCCTTACCGTTTTGTTAATCGATCCAAGATACAATCAATAGTGTGATTGTACCACGTTCTTGTACACACGTACTATTAACGAATTAAAGTAAATGCTAGTTTAAATAATACACAAAACAAATTTTGTTTTTAAGAAAACAAAATAACTCGACTAATTAAAACAAATCACCAAACGTTTTTCGTGGTTTTGTTTTTGTCGATCACCATTAACAAAAGGACAAAAGAACCATATAAAAACTATACATGTACTAACATGCACATGTATATTTGTTAAAGTGATTTATGTCGACAAGTGAAGGATAAAGCAATAATTGTTTAGTTAATACCGAGTAGATATTAATCGTGTACAAGAGTGTATGAAATAATCCCTTGGCCTTGCTTTTATAGGATACAAAACTTGGGGAACAAGTTTAGGGTTCTCCATTTTTTATCCATGGTCCTTATCTTTGTATGTTAGTCAATTTTCGCCAATTACTAACATTCTTTATTTGTTTTGTGTAATTAATAATTAAATATAACTTTTTACATTAAATTATTAAACTTTAATTCTCATACGTAAAGTGTGCAATCCCGTGGTCTCGAGTTCGATACTAGACATACGTTTATTAATATATATCCATAAACTCCAACATAGTACGCAATCTAATCTTTTATCTATGACGTATAGCCGTGCGGCTCTTCAGAGTTATTACAGGATATGGTAGGCATGGTGTTGGAAAGTCAAAACTTAAACAGTTGGTATGAAAATGTCACTATATCTTTTAGAAATCAGTCTCAAAGTGATCAATCATTGTGTATTGTTTTTCATGGGCTTAGGGTTTTGTTAGTCAAATTCCAGTTTAAGGGTTTATAGATAATAAGTTGCAGAATGTAATCAAAAAAATGATGTGGTTCAGTGGTTAATATCACATAAGACTTGTAAGGTGTGGAAAACTAGAAGGGAGGGTTGAATAGTTTTACGTCTTTTTAATTTTATTATGAAAACTTGGTTTAGTTTTAAAACCTTGTTTGCTTTTAAAACTTTGATTCAATCTTATGTGAACTCAAATCTTGAACAATATGAACAAGTATATCTAAGTATGAACAATAATAATAATGTAAGCTAAGTATGTGAAATCAACACATGCATAATATAAACAATTCTAGCTATATACAAGAGATAAGTACGTAATCGTTTATCTTATAATCCTTAGTTATATTTTGTATGAAAACTATACTTGATCGAAATGATCAATTATATGTATGTAACCTTTTTAGTTTGATTTTAAAAACTTTGTTTTGTGAATGAAACTTTCGTTTGATCTTTAAGTAAAATCTATACTAGCACTATATGAGCAACTATATATATACGTCTACGTCTACAAATGTAATAACGATATACGCAACATAATAAGTAAGATATGGAAAGATCTAACCGCGAGACAAAGGATTTATAGTGGTTCGGCTACAAGGACACCTTCCTTGCCCTACTCCACTCCTCGAGTCACCTACTCGAGAGTTTTCTTCACTATGTCAACAAGCTCCTTATGGCGGAGAAACCTTACACACCAATATACACACCACTTACACACCAAAGCTTCGTCACAACGAAATCACACCTTCTTCACAACTACTTCACACCAATCTACTACACACCTATCTTCACAACTACTTCACACCAATCTACTACACACCTATCTTCTACACACCAATTATCTTCACTACAATCTACTAGCCAATCACACTATCTATATTCCTAACACAACTATCTACAATCAAATATTCACAACACACTACACAAAGATATATGTAAATATTCTTGATGATGCACCAACAACTTGGATGTGGAGATCACAACAAGTTGTAATACTTCTTGTCTTGGAGGATAGAAGTATTCTTCTCTTGCACTTGAGAGGATAATGTAAGAATCACTTTGAAACAAAGGATTAAGTATTTATGATCAAAGGATTTGGAGAATAGAAATGGGGATCTAGAACAGAAAGTTTAGGAGTGCAAAAGGTGGGGAAAAAAATCCAGGTTTAAGGTGGTATTTATAGGCAAAAGTTTCTGACAGAGGAGCGTGGCCGGTCCCCTTAAATCATGGCCGGTCCCCTTAATTTTAAGGGGACCGCCCTTTATAATTAAGGGGGCCGCCCAGCTGAAACGGCCAGAAACTTTGTCTTTTAGTGGGGAAAGTTTATTTGGTGAAAAACTAACTGATTTTGGTTAAATATTTGAAATCATATATTTAGTATGATTAAAACATTTTTCCTTATTACCAAAAGTGTTTTTCAAAAATATATAATAAGATTATATAATTAAATAAACTTTGTATTAGTTAATTAAATACCCCTTTGATCATAAATTGCACTAAACACTTTGTTTATTCATACCTTAAGTGATTTGGATGTAAAGATAAATATTAATCACTAAATACTTGTTTATGTCACAAGTTTTAGTTCTATGAGTTTATATTTTGTGATAATCAAAACATAGAAATATTGATAACATGTTAATAATGTTTTTAGGCATTATTTATGTCAACAATCTCCCCCTTTTTGATTATTACAAAACCTTAAACTCAATATATCTAAAACTTGTTTTTAGACAAGTATTATAGAGTTTACATTTCTCTTCTCCCCCTTTTTGTAAAATCAAAAAGGTTAAGCCGAGTAAGCTTCACGAGGGAAGTTTAAACGGGTAGAATGCTCCCCCTTGATGTATGCTCCCCCTCATTTGAGAGCACCAAGGGAACGAGCTATGGAGATCTTTGCTACAAAAATATTTTAAGAGAGCAAGATACACATATATGCAAGGCAACAATTATGCAACTAAACAAAGATTCATTCAAGCATTATAGAAATGAAAAGCATTACGACATTCAATATGCTTGAAGCATATTGATAAAAATAACACAAAAGAAAAGACATAGTCCTATATTGCCTAAGAGAGCACTTGGACTTGCTTGCAACCAAAGGTTGGTTGATTCGTATTTGAAAGTGAAAATCATAAGCATATGATATGCTTAGATGGTTGATGATGGAGTGTTTGGAATGAGGATGGTTGAGTTAGGGTAAGGTTGTTGGATTAATGGAGGTTGTTGGATTGATGGAGGTATATGTTCGGGTCATGAATGTTGGATAGTTTGGTGGTGGAGAGTTTGTAGCGGAAGAGGTTGATTGAGGTTTTGGATGTTGTTCAAGTGAGGGTATTGGATGTGATCTAGTGAGAAGATATTCAATCCAAGTGAAGTGTTCATTGAATGCAATCGTTTTTAGGAGAAAGATGCAACAAGGTTAATTGTTGACATGCTTCTCAAGTTGATTTATGTTGTGTGGTGATGAGGGTGATCTAGATGAAGGTGGATCCAAATTGCGTTGAGCAAGATGTAAGGCTAAAAGAGCACTAAGCTCATGGGCTTCTTTTAGCGCCTCAACGAACTTCAAGTGTTCGGAGGAAGGTGATGGTGGTGGAGCATGATAGTTGTCTTGGGTGAGGGTTTGAACATGCAACATAGGAATGGCATGTGAAGTTGTAGGATGTGGTGGTGATACTCTTGGTGGTGGAGACATGTTTGAGCTTGGGTAATCATGAAAACATGATATGGGTGGAAGAGATGCTTCATGAGTGGACGGTGTTTTTGTTGAATGAGCAACATGTAAAGTGTTGGTAATGAGGTTGGGATTATGGTTTTCGGATTGTGCATGCTCATCATAAGAAGGAGCATTAGTCGAAGCACGAATGGATGATTTGTTGTAAAATGGATCATTTATGTGAGAGTGAGGTTTAGGTGTTGGTTGATTATGAACAACATCACTTGAGTTGTGAAAAGATTATGAGGTTTGAGTGTAATATAGAAGGATATGGGTGAGTAAAGGTTTTTGATATGTAATGTTGGTGAGAAGGACAGTGAGGTGTTAGGTAAGTAATGTTTGAAAACATAGGAGGAATTTGGTGTTGGATGTTTGACAACGTCATTTGATTTGACGGAATTTTAAAGGAAGTTAGGCTTTCTTCTCCAAACAAGTTTCTTGGTGGTTCTGGTTTAATGGGAGAGGAAATGATGAGATGAGTGGAGATTGAGAGGAATGAGAGTGTTTATAATGTAGGATTGGTGGGATCAAGGATGGATAAACTTTGATGGAAGGTTTAGGATAAAATAGGTTTGTGAATTTTGGGAAGTGTAGGATGAAATGGGCTAAAAAATAGAAAAGGGAAACAACACCTTCGACCATCAGATGGCCGGTCCCCTTAATTGGAGGCCGGTCCCCTTAATAATTAAGGGGGCCGCCCATCTGGTGATTCCCAGATTGCCAGAAAAGGGTTTTTGGTAGTGAATTGCAGAAGGGTTGTGTTTTTGGTTTCAAACAAGTCCAACTCTTTGAGGCAATTAAGCATATACTAATTATGTAGGCAATTATGTAGCCAAAGCATGTTAACCAAAGAGATTAAGTAAACAAGCAATTTCATCTAGCATGCAAACATACTCATCAAGCAAGTAAAATATAAGTGCTAGGAAACAATAAGCAACATCAAGTATTTCATAACTACATAACAATGAGGATTAATCCTAATGTGTATCAATGTGCAATAAGTGGGTAGTTATGATAGCATGTATTTTTAGACTTGTTACAAACAAAGTCTTAATGAACAAACCATGGTCCTCTTGATTTGATTTAGTTCACTTATAAGTGTCATTTATATAAATATAGATGACAAATATGAGATCACCATGCATGATTTTAAAAGGGACGTTTTTAGCATTATTCAACAATGTTTGAAAGTAAGTTTTCACTTGGATGTGAGAATTATTTGAATAAAATAGATTGGGTTTTTACTTCAAAATGTGTGAATGAACGGTAAAGAATATTTTCCCAATATTTAGTTTTGATCAAAACAAAATTGTGGATATTGATAGTGAAAGCATGTTATTTAAAAGTGGGATAGTTATTTGAAAAAAAAAAATTATTTTCCAAAATGTGAGGTTTTTGCATATTTTTAGAGATATTAGATTTTTGACAACAAATATCATAAATCAAATATTTTTAAAAATGTTTATTAAAGATCTCATGCTCAAGAGGGTTGGTTAAGCCTATTATTATCTCATGCTATCGTTTCTATATACCCTATGATCCTAAAGGAAATGAAGACGATAATATATATGTTAGATGCGAGAGTGTTGAATGGGGTATAACCTAACATCTATAGTTCCTTTGTTTTCACACGCTTATCTGACTTAATGCCATAGTCTACGAGAGCTTGTTTCATCCATAGTTTTCTTACGCGAGGGATCTAATCCTACTTCTATATTAACGATTGATCCACTTAACTCATTTCACTTCATCACCATGAGTTTCCTAATAGTGGATATAGAAGATTTCCATTTTCTATTTTGTTCGGCAATGAACAATTTTATCTTATTCCTAGGAAAGTCAACCAATGATGTTTCTAGGTTATAAGAATATAAGCAATTATGTACTAAGCATTAATCTAACTAATCATTTATCTAAGCATGCAAATTATAGTGATGAACTTAAAAGAAACGCATACCTTTTAGTCTTCAATGGAATATCTTCAAGCACTTCAAGTGACCATGTTGACTTATAGAAGTCATTTGTAGATGATATTCCAACTTCTTCCAAGATTGACAATTTAGCCACTTGGTCCCCATTGTCTCATTGGTCCAAAGTTGTTTGGTCCAAACATATTTAACATTTGGCAAGGATGCATGTATTGTAGTAATATTTCCCAAGGATTGTAACTTGGTTGATAATTCCACATTTGATTTCTAGTGTTATTGTAATATTGTCTATTTTGATTTCTTCTAGGTTGAGATGTTTTAGATCTTGGATGATGATTGTTAGGTTTTCTTGGTGGTGGAGTTTTAGATCTTAATTTAGGTTTAGAGGATCCTACTTCGGTTTTTAAGGATGGTTTATAAGAAGTTTTTACTTTTTCATCTTTCGCAATGGGTATTTTTCTATCTTTTGTAAGTATATACTTAGGATTTGATTCTAATGATTTTTGGTTACTAGATTCACATTCAAACTTTATACTTTTATTTTCACTAGTTGAAACATTAGTTGAGGTTAATCCTAGACCGGTTTTATCTCTCGAAGTTTCTTGAACACTTATTATTTTCTTAAGTGGGTTACTACTATTTTTAAACTTGTCAAGTTTGAAAATTTCATCTTTAAGTTTTTCATTTTCATTATTAACCTCTATGCATGTTTTACATTCTATAAAAACTTCTTTTCCTTTTTCCATATGTTGTAGTCTAATTTTTAATACGAGTACTTCATTTTCTAATAGATTATTAATATGTTTTAGTGACTTATTTTTAGCTATAACCTTTTGACCTAATTTGCATAACCTATTATATTCACTATCTAGGTCTTTTTTGTCTAATGATAAATTTTCGTCACTAAAGTATTTGGTTTCGGAACGTACCTCGCTTGATGTCTTAGCCATAAGACATTTCTCCTCATTTGTGATTTCTTTCTCATCGTCATCGCTATCACTCCAAGCTCCTCCAACAAACGCCTTTTGATTTCTTGACATCATTGGACATTTTCCGATGAGATGATTTGGATCACCACATTTGAAGCACTTCCTATCACTTTTGCCATTTTTGTCATCTTTATTTCTTTGGTTTGCTTTCCTTTCATCATGCGGTTGTCTAACGAATCTTCCTCGCCTTTTGAAGAATTTCTTGAAGTCTCTTACGGCCATCGCATATTCTTCGTCATCACTTTCGGAGGTTGAGCTATCCTCGTTACTAGATTCCTTCCTAGCTTTCAACGCAATTGACTTGCTTTGCTCTCTTTTTCCATTGACCATCTCGGAGTCTTTCTTTATTATTACTTCGTAGACTTTCAGGTTGCCGATCAACTCATCAAGTTGAAGAGTTGACAAGTTCTTCGATTCTTCAATCGCCGTAACTTTAGCTCGCCATTTTGGATGAAGAGCCCTAAGAAATTTCCTAACAAAATTCTTACTAGAAAAATTCTCATCAAGTGCTTTTAAACTTGTGATGATGGTGTTAAACCTAGCAAAAGCATTATCTATTGATTCCTCCTCCGGAATTGTAAATTGTTCATATTGTTGAACAAGAAGATCTATTTTGTTCTCTTTAACTTGACTATTACCTTGGTGAGTGATTAGTAAAGAATCCCAAACTTCTTTTGCGGTTTTACACATAAAAATTCTTTCATATTCTTTGCGTGGTAAGGCATTATAAATAACCATTTTAGCCTTATTATTTTTTGCTAGTTTCTTTTTCAAATCATCATTTTGTTTTTCAAAAGATACAATTTCGTCCATTTTAGTTTCAAAATTATATTGAATAGGGGGAAAATCACCAAAGGTAATGACATGCCAAAGATCAAGATCTTTTGATTTCACATAAGTTTCGAATCTATTTTTCCAATATAAAAATCCATCACTTTCAAATAGTGGTGGTCTTTGCATAGATTGCCCTTCTAAATATTTTTCAGATTCCATAGATCGTTACAAGTTTTAAAATACAATATATTTTAAAAATCTTGCTAGACGTGGCTCTGGTACCAATTGTGGAAAACTAGAAGGGGGGGTTGAATAGTTTTACGTCTTTTTAATTTTATTATGAAAACTTGGTTTAGTTTTAAAACCTTGTTTGCTTTTAAAACTTTGATTCAATCTTATGTGAACTCAAATCTTGAACAATATGAACAAGTATATCTAAGTATGAACAATAATAATAATGTAAGCTAAGTATGTGAAATCAACACATGCATAATATAAACAATTCTAGCTATATACAAGAGATAAGTACGTAATCGTTTATCTTATAATCCTTAGTTATATTTTGTATGAAAACTATACTTGATCGAAATGATCAATTATATGTATGTAACCTTTTTAGTTTGATTTTAAAAACTTTGTTTTGTGAATGAAACTTTCGTTTGATCTTTAAGTAAAATCTATACTAGCACTATATGAGCAACTATATATATACGTCTACGTCTACAAATGTAATAACGATATACGCAACATAATAAGTAAGATATGGAAAGATCTAACCGCGAGACAAAGGATTTATAGTGGTTCGGCTACAAGGATACCTTCCTTGCCCTACTCCACTCCTCGAGTCACCTACTCGAGAGTTTTCTTCACTATGTCAACAAGCTCCTTATGGCGGAGAAACCTTACACACCAATATACACACCACTTACACACCAAAGCTTCGTCACAACGAAATCACACCTTCTTCACAACTACTTCACACCAATCTACTACACACCTATCTTCACAACTACTTCACACCAATCTACTACACACCTATCTTCTACACACCAATTATCTTCACTACAATCTACTAGCCAATCACACTATCTGTATTCCTAACACAACTATCTACAATCAAATATTCACAACACACTACACAAAGATATATGTAAATATTCTTGATGATGCACCAACAACTTGGATGTGGAGATCACAACAAGTTGTAATACTTCTTGTCTTGGAGGATAGAAGTATTCTTCTCTTGCACTTGAGAGGATAATGTAAGAATCACTTTGAAACAAAGGATTAAGTATTTATGATCAAAGGATTTGGAGAATAGAAATGGGGATCTAGAACAGAAAGTTTAGGAGTGCAAAAGGTGGGGAAAAAAATCCAGGTTTAAGGTGGTATTTATAGGCAAAAGTTTCTGACAGAGGAGCGTGGCCGGTCCCCTTAAATCATGGCCGGTCCCCTTAATTTTAAGGGGACCGCCCTTTATAATTAAGGGGGCCGCCCAGCTGAAACGGCCAGAAACTTTGTCTTTTAGTGGGGAAAGTTTATTTGGTGAAAAACTAACTGATTTTGGTTAAATATTTGAAATCATATATTTAGTATGATTAAAACATTTTTCCTTATTACCAAAAGTGTTTTTCAAAAATATATAATAAGATTATATAATTAAATAAACTTTGTATTAGTTAATTAAATACCCCTTTGATCATAAATTGCACTAAACACTTTGTTTATTCATACCTTAAGTGATTTGGATGTAAAGATAAATATTAATCACTAAATACTTGTTTATGTCACAAGTTTTAGTTCTATGAGTTTATATTTTGTGATAATCAAAACATAGAAATATTGATAACATGTTAATAATGTTTTTAGGCATTATTTATGTCAACATAAGGTCTTGAGTTCGATTCCATATACATGTTTTTTTAAAAAAAAAAAAAAAAAAAAGGAAAAAAACACGAATTTTAGTAAAACAAATTGCCTACATGAACAAAATATTGCTGACATGGATACTGAAAATGTAAATAGTGATGACATGGCACTCGAAAAGTGATGACAGGGCATTGACCGTGCTTATTTGGCATTAAATGGTCAAACGCCTCCTGTTATATATATATATATATATATATATATATATATATATATATATATATATATATATATATATATATATATATATATATATATATATATTTTCATAAAGTTGTTTGTTTGAAGAAACATCTGTAATAAAACTCTCTTTACTGAATGGTTTTAGAACCAGTGGAACATTTGTGCATAAAGAATTATATGTGGAATTTGATAAAACAAGTGTGACGGCTGAAAATTATATGCATAAAAGTATATATGCTGCTTTTTTTAATGAAAAAAAAATGGCATTTTTTGTTGATGAAATTTTATGCAGAAAAACCTTTTTTGGTTGCTGAAATTTTGTGGCAAAAGTACTTTTAAAAGGGTGTGCGGTTGCTGAAATTTTTGTGCCAAAAAGGACTTTTAAAAGGGTGTTTGGTAGCTGAAATTTTAAGCTTTTTGGTGCTGATTTTCTATGCAGAAAATAAGCCGTTTGGTTGCTGAAAATGGCAGCTTTGTTGCTGAAATTTTAAGCTTGTTGGTGTTGATTTTCTACGCAGAAAATAAGCCATTTGGTTGCTGAAAATGGCAGCTTTGTTGCTGAAATATTAAGCTTTTTAGTGTTGATTTTCACGCAGAAAATAAGCCGTTTGATTGCTGAAATTTTAAGCTTGTTGGTGCTTATTTTCTATGCAGAAAATAAGCCGTTTGGTTGCTGAAAATGGCAGCTTGGTTGCTGAAATTTTAAACTTTTTGGTGCTGATTTTTTCTCACAGAAATAAGTCTTTTGGTTGCTGAAAGTTTAAGCTTTTTGATGCTGATTTTCTACGCAGAAAATAAGCCGTTTGGTTGATGAATTTTATGCTGAAAATGGCAGCTTGGTTGCTGAAATTTTAAGCTTTTTGGTGCTGATTTTTCACGTAGAAAATAAGCCTTTTGGTTGCTGAAATTTTAAGCTTTTTGGTGCTCATTTTTTACGCAGAAAATAAGCCATTTGGTTGCTGAATTTAATGCAGATATGGCAGCTTGGTTACTGAAATTTAAACTTCTGAAAATTAACTTTAAAAGGCTGGACATAAATAGTCTTGGTGTTGTTTGGTTCGGTGGTGAATTTAATGTAGTTCATTAATTGGTGAGTTTATTAATTTAAATCCTTATTACTTCTTATGCCTTTTTCTCTCAGAGTTGCTCGATTTTCCTTGACAATTTTTGCAATTTATATGTCATTGCTGTTCTTTATTAGCATGTCTTCATAGTACAGTGATCCATTGGATAGCAAAAGTAAAGTTATTGCTATGACAAATTAGTATAAAGCTTTAGACATATATTGAATACAAATTAGTGTAAACTTTTTTTTTGAAAGGTTTGGTGTAAACTTTTTGATTTGCGAATGAAAGCTTGATAGCTTTTTTCATTATGTTATCCATCCATGTTAAGTAACTTTTTGGTCCTCTGGTATACTTATGAATGGTGATGAAAGAAAATGGAGGTTGTTATGGTGGTGGCAGCAGGTGAAGGGTGGTGATGGCGGCTGCTATGGTGGTGAAGGATGAAGGTGAAGAGAGGTGTTTGGGAATGAGTTTTATTAGTGTGTGGTTGATTTATCTCAAAAAAAAAAAAAAAAAAAAAAAAAAAAATTGAATGATAACCCGTAACCTTTTTGGCCGGTCATCGAGTACACGAAAGAGATGGAATTCAAAAGTTGGCTACACGGATCTGCAAAAAAAATAGTAGACTACAAAGAACTACAAAAAGTGACAAGTTAGATACATTTTCATGTAATTAGCCCGACAAAATATATATCTAAGAACAAGTGGACTGTTGTTTTAACTTATTCTATATTGCAATAGTAAACGGCGTTTATATTGGGTAGAGACTAGCTACTCAATCGCGACAAGAAAAGTTGTAAATAGAATTGAAATACTAGAACTATAGTACGCAATCTGATCTTTTAGGACCATGATATATGAGGAAGACAAAAAAATTGATCCAGAACCTTATTTTATCTAAAGAACAAATTATGCAATTTTACAATATATATGTACTTATATATACTTTCGACAATTTTTTTTTTTTTTTTTTTTTTTTTTTTTTTTTTTTTTTTTTTTAATATGTTCGCCCAGAAAATTCACATGTGATTTATTAATTTAAAAATCACACGTGACTTGTGAAAAATAAAAAATCACAAGTGATTTTACAAATCAGAAAAACAACAAATTACAAGTGATTTTCTGGGCGAAAATTTTACAAATCGAAAAAATAACAAATCACAAGTGCATTTACAAATCACGTGTGATTTTTCTGGGCGGAAATTTTGAAAAAAAAAAAGAAAAGAAAAGTTCGTCGAAAGTATATAGAAGCGGATATCTTTAGAAAGATATTTGATTCTCATCGCGATGGTGTATTTTATATAGCTTGAAGATTTACCGTTAGCAAAATATGTTATTTTTTTAAAAAAGTGAAAAATGAGTTTTTTTTTTTATTTGATAGAAAAATGAATAGCTATGATTACTCATTTGTTACTTAGAAAGAAATGCTATTTATTGATCTCACCTCGTATGAGGAATGACCATGACGCAAAAACCTTGAGAATATCGATTGTAATTGATCTTCTTTGTATATAAAAAGGGACATGATGTAAGGTTTGTACCAAATTCCTCTATTAAATGAAAACATTAGCTGAGAACAAAAACTTATTCTGGTGATTAATTGGTAATTTCATATTGAAAGTAAGTGAAAACTCATATATAGTTGTTGTAAATACAAGGTCCCATTTGGAATGAAAGTTAAAAACAAGCAGGGGAACCTCAGTCTCTATGCAACATCCCAATAGTTAGACGTGTTGGGATTTAAGTAAACACAACTTCTCCATTTATTGTTCACAACCTTAGTTAATTTAGTTTATTTTCATTTCTAGTATTTTATTTTGATTGCATCTTTAGTATTGGGTTAGTTGATTAGCAACTAATTCCGCCCAAATCCTTCAAACCCCGAGATTTTTACTTGCTTTCTAAAAAATATAAAAATACAAAAATAATCATCCCTCATCTTTAGAATTAGTATTTAGGTTTTCTAATCCTAGCGACACTCAGGGCCGTCCCATGAATTGGTGAATTTTTTGAGGGCCCTGTACGAAATTATATAATGAGGCCTTTCGATAAGCAATGTTATATATAAAGTGTCACCATTTATAAGATGTAATGCAATTAGTTATCAAAACGTTCTAACATATTACCCATTTAAGATATTTTACCATCTAAATACTCTTTTATTTGTTAAAATATGTCGACACATGCATATAATTATTAACGGGACAAATTTTGGGGCCCCTTAAAATTTTGAGGCCCTGAGCAGTCGCTCACCTTGCACACCCTCAAAGCCGGCCCTGGCGACACTATTCCTAGCTGAACGATCAATCCCCCGGTACTTGTCACTATACTATACTACAACGATTAGGTACACTGCCTGGTGGGGGTTGTAAGCTTCTCAAGATCCCTTGAGAGGTAAAGCCTGGTGCGATTCCCACGTATCACAAGCCAAAAAGCATTTTCGTGTAGCAGTAAACTCCTTGACTAGTGTGGAAAGCTGTTTTTTCTTCATCCTCGACTGCCATCTGTATTTGATGATACCCTTTATATGCGTCTAGAAAGCATTTAAAAGGATATCCGCACAGGGATTCTACCTTCCAGTCTATCTCTGGCAGTGGGTAGCAGTCCTGTGGACATGCTTTGTTAAGGTCGGTGAAGTCCACACACATTCTCCAACTGCCATCGCTCTTCTTTACCATTACTGGGTTAGAGAGCCAATCGTGATAATACACTTCGCACATGATGCCTGCGTCTACGAGTTTGTGTACTTCTTCCAGAATAGCTTTTGCACGATCTGGGGCTTGGCCGCGCTTCTTCTGTCGTATTGGGGGATATCCTTGTCGGATTTGTAGCTTATGCTCTGTGATGGAGCGTGGCACTCCTGTCATGTGTTTTGGTTCCCATGCAAAGATATCTAGATTCTTTTGCAGGAGTGCGCACACGGTTGCTTTACCTTTGTCAGATAAAGATCCTCCAATCGAAACTTGTTGGTCCGGGTAATCGGGGTGAATAGCGACTTTTAGGTTTGGTGCTTTTTTTGTGCGCTGTTCTGGAATATTCTCCACCTCAGTGGTTACTGTGTTGCATTCCTTTGGTGGTACTGTTGTGTTATAGAGGGTAACAACTCCTCCTTCAACTGGAAATTTTAGCATCTCATGCGCTGTGGATGGCACAGCGCGCATGGATGATATTCCAGGTCTCCCAATGATGCCGTTGTATGGTGAGGGAGACTTTATTACCATGAAATTTATCCATGTCGCTGTTGAGTGTTGTTCATCTCCTACGACCACCAGCAAGCGTAATTGCCCCATGGGCCAAATCTTTTCTCCTGTGAATCCCGTCAGCGACGTTGTTGCTGGTATCAATTGACTTTGGATTTCTGGTCGCAGTCTTTTGAAACAATGATCGTATAGGATATCAGCGGATGCTCCTCCATCAATGTACATGCGGTGGATATCATGTCCCCCCGTATGTATTTCAATAGTTAGAGGTTCTACCACTGCGTTGTCCGCAGCTAGAGTAGGGAAGGATATCTCTTTTTCTGGAGAGAATTTTTGGCTGACTTTTTGTTTTATCTTACGTTGCCATGACTGTATCATGTATATGGTGTCAGCTTTTGCTTTGGGAGGTTCTTTCTTGGCCCCGCTCGTTTGTTTGTCCTTTCCCTCTTTGATGTTTTTTACAAGGTGGTCCATTCTGCCTTCCCTTACTAACTTTTCAATTAGTTGTCGTAGTTGGACGCACTCGTTAGTTGTATGGCCTTTTTGACCATGGTATTCGCAGTATCCATTCCCTACGCGCTTTTCCTTTGCGGTACGCATTGGTGGAGGTTTTGGGAAATTTGCACCTTCTGTTACAAATATTTCCCTCGGCGTTTTTGTGAGAGGGGTATATTTGCCATTGTCTCTTCCACTGCGGTAATTCCTGCTGCAGTTGTTATTCTGATCATTGGATTGTCTCCTAGGCTGTTCTTGTTGCCTATAATTCGAGTAACCCTTTTTGCTGTCCGCAGCGGCTGCTTCTCCTTGTATGAAGGATATTGTGCGCTTTGTTAGCTCATCGAAAGTTTGGGGAACTTTGTCATTTAGCTTCCGGATAAGTTCTGGGTTGTTAATCCCATTCATGAACCCTGAAATTTTTAGAATTTCGGGACACGCTTTGACCTGTATGCACTCATCCTTGAAGCGTTCCATAAAAGCACTGGTTGATTCCCCTTGGCGCTGTTTTACTCTGGCTAGTTCAACAGGGTTTTTAGCGCACTTCTTTCTTTGGGTAAAGTTGAGACGGAATGCTTTCCGTAACTCTTCAAACCCCCCGATGCTCCGTCGTGGGAGTTTGCTAAACCGTGTGCGCGCATTCCCTACCAATGTAGAATTAAACATATGGCACCACACAGGTTGCGGCCAGTTTTCGATAGTAGCTGCTGATTCGAAAACTTTTAGATGATCATCCGGATCACCTGTTCCATCATATGTTTTCACGTTAGTGGGCATGTGCCTCCTTTTGTGGTCGGAGTAATCGCTGATGCGTCGTGAAAACGCATCAATTTTTTGGCGTCGCCATGGAAGAGATATGTCTTCATTCTCTTCTTCGCGGCGTCTTCCTCTTGATTTCCAATGTCCTGTTTCCCTATCCTCGTTGTCCGAGGAGTCACTGGAGGAATAGTAGTTTCTTTTTCGGCGCTTGCGCCGGCTTCCTTCAGAGGAAGAGCTTGAGGGGCTTTCACTTGGGGACATTCTTTTTCCCAATCTGTCGTGAATTCTCTTGCTCCTAGATTTGGAGGACCCTTGGCTTGGTGAATGCTGAGGTCCTAATCGGTCTTGTATCCCTCGACTGCCAATTCTGGAGTGAACATTGAGCCGAAATTGAGCCGAGCTTGTAGGCTTGTACTTGACCTTCTCCTTGCTTCTTCTTGCATGAGGGCAGTTAGGGTTTCATAATTTTGGGATACAAAATTTCCCAACGTTAGGTTGGATGTGTCCTCAGTTGCTGCAAGAATGTCTGCCTCAGTGTTGGGCACCCTATCTCGGTTAGGCGCGCCCGGTGGTACAGTGTTGTTCACTGTAGGTACAGTTTGGTGAGGAGTAGTGAAGAGGGTGCGCCGGAGTTCCTCAACGCTTGGGACCACTGTGGTGGTTTGGGTGTCCTTACAGGCAGTTCTACCACTGGAAGAGGTTGGGTTGTCCCTGCCTCTTGGTGACCAGGTGCGCTGGTTGTTCCAACAACCTGCCTAGGGTTCGAATCTTGTTGATTCTTCCTCTGGGGGTTACGTGTTTTTTCTAACTGCGGAGTCCGCTGGCTTGAGTTCTTATTTTTTGCCATTCTAGTTCTTTAATTCTCAGTAGGGGTCCCACGGATGGCACCACTTGTTGATACAAAAGTTGGGCGTTCTTGATTATGGGCTCTTGCTTTCGTACCAATTCGCTTCTTAATGCTTGAAACCTGCGCACTAAGAAAATAAACAACACCGTTAGGCTTATCGTGGGATTGTCTCCCACGATTAGACTCCGGCGTGAGAGTAAGTAATCGATTTAGGGTTCTCGTAAAGAGTTTTAGGGTTTGTGAGTCGTACCTTGAATGAGAATTATGTCATTCCTTATATAGGCGCAGAATCCTTGTAGGGTTCGTGCTCCTTACGTTTCGCACACATGGTGCTTATCCGGGTTAAGGATATCTATTCCATAGATAGAAGATCCTTATCTAAACCGTATATGTAGTTTAGTTGGGCTTGGGCTTATGTGAGCCCATTCCCTTTATTGGTGCGGCCCAAGTTATAATAGCCCACACATGGTGGCTTTGGGCCTTAGTAATGTTTATTATTTGGGCTCGTGGCCCATATATAGACTATACGTCAACAGGGACGAAGCCAGGAATTAGGAATAAGAGGGGCCGAATTTTTTTTCTCATGCTAACAAAGTAATTTAACTAAAACTTCAAATAATATGTTCTAATGATCACATACGTTAGGTTACAAACTTAAAATTTTGATAAAAAAAAACACATTAATAACTAACTAAAAAATATTAGATGAAAACATTGTACATGAAACGGTGTCAAGCTTCTCTTAATTCTTTTGACATTTAAAGGTTAGGGGGTCATTTGCTTATAGTTGGGTCATAGGCTTAAATTTTATAAGATAAATAGCAAAGCGATTGGGCATGTTGGAGGGGGCCGAGCACCCCCTTGCTCCCCCACTGTCTCCGTCTCTGCATATTAGGGCTGATCATCGGTCGAAGACCGAACCGGACAGACCAAGACCGAGACTGAATGTGTTCGGTCTGGTCATGTCCTAGAAGGCAAAATGGTCGGTTTTTAGACCAAACCGAGACCGAAATTAAGAAAAACTCTAGACCGAGACCGAACCACTAGTCCTTCGGTCCGGTCAGAACAATCCATTTGCTCAGCCCTAATGCATATGTTTTTTTTTTTTTTTTTTTTTTTTTTTTTTTTCCCTTTAAACTCATTTTTTTGTTTGTTTATTTGTTCTTTTTATAACAATTTTCATGTGCATCTCTTTACCACCAATCATATTCTTTTCTTCTTCACCCACTGATGCCACCACCGCCTACCAACTCCGACCGCTGTTCAAAATTTGTTATTCACTTTTCTATGTTGTACTAGTATAAAAAATCCATGAGAATCAACGTATGACAATTTTGCATATGGCTTATCACATAGATATGTACTCATATTAAAATAACTACAAACACAAATAATATGACATCCATAGATCCATGTACTAATATTTACATCAATTCTTCCATTTTGCACTCGAAAAATAAACCATAAAAGTTACATAGCTAACATTTGATTGTTCCAAAAGTCTTAAATGGAAAGTAACTATAATCACAACCATACCGAAAACTTATCATAACCTCATACCTCTGATTTGGCAGTCCTTGGTCAAAAAGAAACTGAAAAAAAGACGAGAACTATAAACCTTAACCAAACCAAGAACAACAACAAGCGAAATGGAATACTTTATAACTAAACCGAACACTTTTGTTGACCTCAGGCCTTAAGTCCTCACTAGTCCAAGAAAAAAAAAATATGAAAGAAAAGGTCTAACAACAACAATAACCAATAACCTCAATTCCCTATCCCAACTTGAACAACAATCAAAAAACAACAGTCAAATATCAACTATAACTAGGGGTGTTCAAAAAATCCGAGAAACTGACGAACCGCTCGATCCGAAACCGAAGAAACCTAAACAGAAAAAAACCGAAAAAACCCGCTTATCACGGTTCGGTTTCGGTTTTTATTTTTAGGTATCACGGTTAACCGAACCGAACCGTGTATAATATACATGAAGCTTTTTAACCAAATATTGAAATAATTGTAGAAGATTTGATAATATTATTGCACTACTTTTATTTTATGATGACTTTTTTGTTCCCAAAGTAAACATTTGATAAACATATATGTATGAAAATTGTTTAATCTGTTCATAACCTATAAATGTCGAACAAATATTTTTTATTAATTTGTTATGTATGCTTATTTAAATGCAATTATTGTGACCGAATAAATTTAACATGACTTTAATCTATTCAATGTTATTTAATTTTAATAAGCTGATATTTTAGGTTTTAGAACATGTTAATGTTCATAATACGTTAAACTCGATTAAACGTCTAAAACGGTTAACCGTGACCCGGACCGTGGGTAACCGCTCATTTCGGGTACCCGCGTGTCCGGTTACCCGCCTAGTACGGTTCGATTTCGGATAGTAAAATGAATTACCCTCCCTGCGATGTATAGTATAAATCTTCCAACTAACCGAACCGAACTGCCCCATGAACACCCCTAACTATAACCAAACCAACTTCAAACCCATCTCACTTAAACCAACTCGAAAATTAAAATAAGATGTCGGGTTTAGGAAAAGTGTCTCATAATCACAGATGTATAAAGATCTTCAAAAACCCATCATAGATCTTGACACAAGAACAACAAAGTTAAATGAAAATAAGGGCCCGCTTGGTTCAAAGTGAGGAAAGGGAAAGGGAAAAGGAAAGGGAAAGGAATGCAAAGGAATGAGTGAGGTGGGTAATCAATACCTTACCCCCCAATTTACTCTATAATGGTTGATTACCCACTACCGGGTAATCAATCTCATTACCCACACTAACCAAGCACAAAAACTCTATAATGGTGGGTCATATTGAATACCTTACCCTTTCCCCACCCCCCTTAACCCCCCTACCAAGCACCCCCTAAAATCAAGATCTTGGATTTTCTCTTTGATCGTAACTGATTTTACATGCATCTCAAAAGAAGTTCATCATAGATCCAAACAAAACAAAAACACAACACCACCTTACCCAAGACCCGTGTATAGGATCTTGAAGCCGAAGTGCACAGTGATTTCATTCGAATTTGTATTTGAACTAACTGTTTTTTTTTTTTGTTATTTAAAGAAGGACAAGAAAGGTATAAACTTGTCTTTGGTATTTGGTAGTGAGTGTAAGTTTGTAGGTCAAAACTTCAAACGTAACAAAAGCCATACCTGTAAGATGATGGTGTAACACCCCGTGCCCGCTTACTTTGAAAACTTTGACTTTTTACGCGGAAACGCTTGAACTAAAACTGACCTGCTGTTACTCTTTCATAAACTGACAAAAATCAGTACACAATCTGTCACACCCCGCCGAAGGCGGAAACACGAGGTGCAACGAAATCAATATACATTGCCAAAGAGAAATAGAACAATACCATAATTTACATTAAAGGAAAAGTATATCATTACAACATTGTTATAGCCGACATTGGCAACTTAAAATATAAAGTTTGGTTCCCAAAAGATAGCATTTTAGTACATAATGATCAGTAGTGACATGTGAAAACTTCATTATGCAAAGACCTTGAAGAAAAGCTTACTGACAATCACCTGAAATGCATGAGAGAAAACGGGTCAACTATGAAAATAATTGGTGAGTACATACGTTTTATATAATATGAAAACCTTTAAGAGGGAGTATAAGTTTTTAGTCTTTGTGCATAGTCCACAATGCAAAGCGTTGTCAATCCACTCAGTTGCAAGTCCCGCCCATACAAGACTTGTAACCTGTGTGTTCACAACCCATTGCATAAAAATTCGTAGGTCTAGTAGTCATGTACACGTGGTCAATATAGGTCACAATATAAGCACCATGTATATAATAAAGTATGTGGCAAGGCTCCTAAAATAAATAATATGCGTTCCGTAGACAGGGGAACGAGAGGTTGGCCGACCTCTAATAGCGCTATCCATACTACCTACTGCTCCACACAAGGAAGTCGTACGAACGGTACGTATAAACTGGAGTGCGAACGGCAAACCAGTCGGAGACTAACAATTGCGGATGTACGAACAGTACATCATTCACAAACTATTATATATTATTAAGTCAAAGCTACTCCGTAGACATGGGAGATTTTATATTGTTGCTCCGTAGACAGGGGAGACTTTAGGTCATAGTACGTACGGTACATTATGTTCAAAAGTTTGAGTCAAGTTCAAGAGTTCAAACAAGATATAAGGTCAAAACAAATTAAAAGAGTTCATAATAGTCAAATGGTTCAAAACAATGTTCAAGGAGTTCAATTAATAATTCATGCATCCACCCCAAAATGATTAAAATAGTTAGAAAAAGGGGTTCGTGAATACTCACCTGGCGCGAGCGATATGATGACAAAATGTATGAACTGAAATAAGGCGCGGACTCTAGCCGCAACCTAATACGAATGATATGACTTAGATTATTCAATGATGTCGTGTATGCATTTTTATGAAAGTTATATCACCCGTGCACGTTTGTTTGTGAGTTTGAAATGAAAATACGTTACTAGATATTCTTTAACAATAGTCTAAAATATAACCTTTTTGGACTTGTAGCAAGTGTGTATCATAACCATAATATAAATGTTTCAATAATATATATCTTGAAAAGTCTTCGACTCGACTAAAGTATGTAACCAAAACACTACAACTATCATTTATGACATTTCATCCAAAACCGCTCTTAAAGTGTCCAAAGTCTATTTCTAAAATAAAACTGGTTACTATTCCCTATTAGAAAAGTTATCAAAATAATAGTTTTCGTCGTTAACTTTATTTAATCATAACTTCTTCGTTATAGCTTGGTTTTTAAAGTTCTACCTATCCCCGCGAAGGTATTTAAGTATACTAACATATTTTGAAGTGTCGGGGACTCGATATATCTTTTAAAGCGCGATTTTACCTTGTATAAAATCCCAACAGCCTTGGTATTTTTCAGAAAAATAGTTTTAATTATCTAGCTTCAAACTAATGTAACTTATTCGTTATGAGTCCGATTTTTACGTTCTTTATATCCACAGAAAGGTATTAAAGTGTACTAATACATTTTTAACTTTTTAATATGTCAAAATATTTTCGAGGTTACTGTTCATCCGAATTAAATTTTTAACAGCATGTATATATATGTTTAATAATCCATTTTTCTAACTAAAAACCCTCGAATCATCTCCAAACCTATCATAATCTCTTCCACCAATACTTCAACAATATATAGTTTCAAAATAAAAATAAAAACATAATAAAATCTCACAAACATGCTCATAGGTGATATATATGAAATAGTGAGTTTAAATGTAATTTAAACTTAAGAAATGCATAACTAAATATAATGAACACATAATATACCAAATAAAAAGTGTAAAAATTTATTTCATGCTTACTTGATGTTAGAAGGTTTTTGAAAGATTTTGAACAATATATCCCCAATGATTCCTCCAAAATGATTTGTGATTAGTTATTAGCTCGTGAATGATCAAAAAGCACTTGAAATTGTTGAAAAACGCATCTTCCTTTTCTTCTTTCTTTTTGGTGCTTGATCGAACACAGGAGGTAAAGAGAGAATTTTGGTGGTTTTCTTTCAAGTAAAAAAATGAGATGTATGAGTACTTTGGCTTGTATACTAAAAATATTTATATATACCAATTATTATATGAGAATTAATGGTACAAAATCTTGACAAATTTGTCTAACAATTAAGATGGCGTAGGGGGAAGTGGGTCAGCCGGATTTTAAGGGAAAGGGAAGAGATGGGTGTGTAAGAGATTGTCTTGTAAATATCTTGCATTTAGTGTATAAAATGTGTTATAATAATAATAATCTTGGGTATTAAGTTAACTAGAAATAAATTTCAACGGAACAAAATAAAGCATAATGAAGTCATAAAAATTATAAATATGTATTTTGTATATGTATCGGGTGTTTAAATTATTATCGTTTCGTAATTACGTAAACCGTCGTAAATATATATATTTAACGATATATATATATATATATATATATATATATATATATATATATATATATATATATATATATATCGATTAAATTTAAAACACCGGGTAAACTAATAATAAAATTTTTGTAGCATTATAATGTGTATGAAAATATATTAGGACTATAGTCAGGAGAGCCGGGTATATGTTAGTAGTAAAAACTGAGTGGTAACGTTTATTAAATATTTGAACATACGCAAATTAAAATACTGTGTATCCGTGCATGACCTAATATACAGATGAACGATAATCATGAATAGTGTTTTGTGAATAGTAAAATTTTTGAACGCTTCTCGAAATCTCAAACTGACTCCAAAAATGATGAATAGTGATCGGTGAATAGTAAATTGTCGAAGTTTGGAAATAAATGAAGACGTGGAAAAATTACGGGTTGTTACACAATCAGACCTTGGGGCTATTTTTAGATGAAAATAGACTCAATCACCTTCGAAACGATAGGTGGCACGACCCGTGACGACTTACGGATTAAAAGATATGAATTTTTGAAAACTGCCAAAAATCTGCACCGTCTGCCTGCCTGGAAAATCTGGACAGCTTGTTGTCCCGAAATTACTTTCAAAATCCCCGGCCGAAAACCCGACCTCCCGAACTCGAAACTCAACCAAACTTTCCAGGTTTATTTGGTATATGAATGGGCTCATTTTCATGCAAAAACATTTATCTTACGATACCCCGAAGGGGTACTTTATGACGGGTTGTGCAAATAACCCGTTTTGACCCATTTCGCAACAAACCACTTATATCACTTTCGTCTTACACCAAACTTTCTAGAAATCAATCATTTAACATATCAAACATGTTCCAATAACACTTGACCCGTTTACTACTCAAAATGGGTATGTTTACACTTAAACCGAACGCCCCTTTAACTTTACTCAAAAACACATAAACCATACTTTGACTTATCAAATGACTACTAAATTGTGATACAACTCTTGACATACACTTTGCCATACGGCTGCCCTTTAACAACCCATAAAAGACTAACGGGGGTACAAACTTACACATGAGCCCGGTATTCTAGCTAAGCTCCTAAACACATATTACCTTAAATCTTGCATAACCAAAACCTTAATCCACATATCCAAGCCATCCATAAGAACATGCCAATCCTACAAAATGGTTAGACAACTAAACCATAAGCACAAAGGCTTAGTAAGTAAAACGACTATAACATACTATTATACTTCAATCCACATAATGCATCATATACATAAACACTTACTTCATGGCTTACATACCCAAGTCTCAACTATCACATATCATCAACATATTCTATAGCATCATCTCATCACATAAGCCATAACCATGGCATCACATAAGCATAATCCAAGCTCATCTTCTCAACATAAACATACATAACACATAATGATAGAAATCCATATAACATATGCTATCATAATTTTACTTACCTTAGCTCCAAGCTAAGCATATCAAACCAATCTCACCATCATCAACGTCATCATCATCATCATCATCATCATCCATACTAGCATCCTAAGGCATAATCATTCTTCATCATTATAAACATAAACACTTAAAACATAATCAAATAACTATAACAATGGTTTATACCACTATTAACTTACCTCTAACACCTCTAATCATCATATAATCATATATTGATTATATGATGATCAAACCCATAAACTTATTAACTTTAACCCATTATAAAATCATCTCATCATAACTATAACTCTTAATTGAGCTTATAAACACCAATTACCCACTGCCCTTGATTAGGGTTCATAAGCCCTAATCTCAATTTCAACAATTAACATTAATAGATAGGTTACTTACTTTAAGGGATCATAGCTAGGTATCTATTATTAATGCTAGAGCTTCAATCCTTCACCAATTTGCTTCACCACCCAACTAGCTTCTTCCCTCCTTTTCTTCTCTTCTAAAACCGTACATACAAGCACACCCAAGAATGGTGTGGATAATATTAGAATTCCCTGGAAACTTGTAGATAACTAAATATTTATCTACTTAGTTGGAGGTTTGGCCAATTGGAAACTTTAGTCCCTTAAGTTCCTTTAACCATTCATCCTTAGTACTAGAACAAGTTGGTTCTAGTGCTAGTTTGAGGTTTTGGCAAGAATAGTCCCTGCAGACTAGAACAAGTTGGTTCTAGTACTAGAACAAGTTGGTTCTAGTACCAGTTTAGGATTCTGTCAACTTAGGTCCCTCAAGTTCTTTTCCTTTATATTAGTGACAAATGATATTCAGTCATTCTTAATACTTATAGTTTGACTACCGGGTCTGACCACTACACAATATTCGTTGACTAACCAATCACGTAAGGCCCTTATCCCAATACATCTAGGGTGGGGTCCAAGTACCTGGGAAACGGGTCTAACAGATGGCATAATGCGAAATGATGGCTTTGTAGCATTTGAGTCAACATGATTGTACTCAATTTGTATAAAAAAATGATCAAGAAATTGAGCACAACCAATGATCATAGAGATACTAGATGTAAACAAAGGCATACTGACTCCTCCCAAACCAACCAGTCAACCGTGTGCAGCTGATAGGCCCACCTGGGAGAAAGTGCAAGTTATTATTGACCGTGGAAATATAGGGAAATCCCCGGGTCGTTAAATCCCAACGAGATTGAAATTGTATTTTGGAACGATTTAGGAGAATGAGTGGTACTGAGGACAGTAACCAAAATGATTGAGGGATGATTATACTACTGATTGCTTGGTATTTAGATAATATGAAAAGATATAAACAATAACCGAGATACACACAAAAACACAAATAAGGAAATCAGATAACAGACAGAGACAGGTGGGTTTAAACAAATTACAAACTACAGGGGGTGCTTTTGAAACTTTTGAAAACTTAAAATTAAAAAGAAATTTGAAAATGAAAATGAAATTATAAAAGTGATTATTATAATATTTAAATATTATTTAATTAATAAAACTATTTAAAGATCTAATTTAATTTAACTAAAAATGACAAATATTACAAATTAACCTAAAAACTTGCAAAAATAATTTCTAAACCTTAATTAGAACTTGAAGAAAGTATAAAAAATGAAAATAAATATTTTTGTCTTTTTATGAGTTTTCTATTAATTAAAAACTATTTAACTTAATTAATCTAATTAAATTATTTTAAATTACTATTAATACTAAATTACCTTAGAAAATTATGGAAAATTTTATAAAATTACTTAACCATCACAGGAATCCTACAAAAATATAAAAACTACTAAAAATTATATTTAAGGTTATTCCACTAATTAATTACCTATTAATTATTTTAAATCTAATTTAATTAAATTAAATAAGAAAATTGGAAAATGGACAGTGGAAATTCTGAAACTATTTTCTAAAAGTTTTAACTACTTTATAAAACTTAGGAAAAATATAAAATTCTACTGTTGTTACTAAAAATTTAAGAAAACTAATTAATAACTAATATTACTTATTTAATTAATTAAACTAGTTTTAAATCTAATAAATAGTAAACTAATTAGGAAAAATCTAAGAAAATTATTTTAACTACTTAAAGCTACTAGGGAATTAATAAAATTATAAAATTGGAAAAGTGCTTATTAATAAGCTGAGATGAAAATTAAATAGATAATTTCTATTAAATAGAAGCTATCACTATAATTAAAGTTGGCTTTTTCTGGTTTTTCTTTTATAAATCTGTTTAAATACTTAAATAATGAAACTTTTACAAAAACAACTAATTTAGAAACCAAGAATAAGCACTGTAAGTGCTTATTACCCTAGACAGTTGACTAAGTTTGACCACACAAAGAAATAAGCTAAATTGGAGTTATGTGGGGTCCACACTGGTTAAGTCAGGTTCCTATAAGTTACTTGAACTTGTTTGAGCAAGTTTTAGCCAAATAAGCAGTAAGAATAAGCTACAAGACCACAATAAGCAATTCCAAACTTAATTTCTGAGACAGAAATGGGACAAAGTTTAGGGTTGATTCTAGGTGGGGTCCATTGATGCACAAGTCAAACAAATGGTCAACTCTTAAACTCTGGTAGGAAGGGGGTTGTAAGAACCAAGATTTGAAGTATGGGACCCACTGGTGTGGTCAAAATCAACCACCAAAGTGGTGGGTATGGCCTGATGGTCTGCTGATGCATAGGGTAACTTATTAGGACTTGTGACTTGGTGAAAAGTTGTTTAAATGATCAAATAAGCTCTCACACATGTATACCAACTTGAAATAAGACTAAAAGCATAAATAAGTACTCTGGATAAGCCAGGGAATCCAAATAAGCACTTATCACAATCCTAACAACCAAACAGGCCTGAGGGTGGTATTTTGGACCTCTGTGGGGTCCACTAAGGTGAGGGGAGGTTCAAACTAAAACTTAAAACTTGATAAGGGACTGGAAGGCTACAAAATAAGCTAATAATCTAGACCTATGGCTTATTGATGAGGTCTGTGTGAGGCTTGGAACTTGGGGTCAAAATCTGAGAACTCAGGTTGTAGGTTCTGAGACAGGTCACAATGGAGGCCAAATAAGCTATCCTATAATAAGCTAAACCCCAAACTAATCCTAGGTCTGAAAAGGTGAACCAATAAGCTACAAATTAAGCTAAGGGTTGGGGTGTGGGGTCCACTAATGAGCTCTGTGAAGTCCTTGGTATTATGGCTCAAACCTGTGCACAGGGGAGACTACTTCCCCTGCAGGTGTGTTCAAGGGGCAAAAAGGTCCACAAATAAAATTCACAAAAATGTAAAAACCATGGAAATCTTAAGTTCTGCTGATAGACTAATTACCCAAGTAATTTCAAACCTTAGATCCAAATACACAAATCATGAAAATTCCTACCAATTTTGAGAAAAAACTGAGATTGCACTTTTGACTTTTTATAAAACTTGACTAAGTTGACTATTATGAGATTACAGCTGATCCTACTTATCAAATATGATGTAATAAGCCTAAATGAAACTAAATTAAGCAAGTACAAACACTTATGAGCTGATTTGCTAGTTTATGGATCCAAAATCCAAAACAGTTAACTGATAATGAGTGATTTAAGTGATGTTGACTTTTTGATCAAATGAGCATAGGTTATTACTTATGAAATGAGTTCCAGGACTTCAATGAAGCATGTTTGAACCAAATATTACAATCAATACCTATGAGAACTAAGTGATCTCTCAAAAACCAAACACTCCTTTTAACAAGACTGTTTTGAGATTTTTTAAGTAAATGGATATAAGAGCTTATGAACTAGATCCAAAACAACTTAATATGATTAATTAAGTATAAATGAACATTTAAACACAGGAAATAACAACAATTAACCAAGATTACTTATTATACTAATTTGACTGTGTAACTTTGATATTTTAGCAACTACGGATTCCAACAAACAAGATACTAATTTTATGTTGTATTATCACTATCTAGAACTAAATAAGCACAAAGCAACTGAAAAAACAAAGTAATAAGCAAAGCTACAGTAAAAAGACAAATATGAGATTTTTGATGACTTACAATATGCTTTCCTGCTCAAACCATGAACCAAGAACAATCCTATAGAATCTCCACAGATTCACTAACCCAAGGCCTTCTAGAATTCACCTTGCTCCTACTTGATGATCACCATAACCATGATTTTTGATTTTCTTCTTATTTTTCTTATTTTTTTTATGATTTATGAGTTTCTCTATTATAATTGCTTTAAAGGTTTCTAAAAGCTTTCATAAGCTTTCTGAGGAGCTTATATGAGCTTATGAATCCATATAGTCTAACAATAACAACAATATAGCTTATTGAGAAATTTGAAATGAAAATGAAAATTGCACAATCTGAGATATGACTTAAAACTTGAATTTGATTATCACAAAAGTTGAGAATACACCTGAATTAACTAACACAATGCTTAAAAGCTTGAGAATTAACTGAAATAACAAGTTACAATTTAAACGAGATTAATTAAGCTAAAAATAAACTATATCTTGGTCTTCTGCACTTCTCTTCCTTTTATAAGCCCATATTAGGGTTCCTTGTGTGACTCTGAGCATATCCCTCTTCAATCTTGACCCTCCATTTCTTTGAATCAATCCTATCCGTTTAAATGATTTTGGCGCCAAAAGTCCCCACGTTAACTTGGGGCCAAAGGTGAGCAATTAAAGATTATTGGAAGGATGTGGAGGTGGCAGGGGACAAAAGGGATGGTTTTCAGACAAGTTAGGGCTATATGGAAGAAAAACAGGGAGCAGGGCATGGTTTGGAGTGAAAAGGGTTGGGAATTGCATTAAATGTGGATGTGGTTTGTTTGTGAGGTGGAAAGGAGGTTAGGGGGGAAGTAGGGGATGAGGTGGAAGGTGGTCAGGTGGTGGAAAACCACCTAGTTTCTGGTTTACAGTGGTGAGGGAGATGGTGCTACAGTGTTGGCGGTTTGGGGTGGTCAAACGGGTCAACGCCCGTTCTAAATAATAAAAGGGTGTGGGCCGAGGTTATTTTGGGCCTAGGAGGTGGGCTTGGCTTGTTTTGTGTTTAGATTTGGATTAGTTTTATTTTTGGGTTAATAACAATAAGGGTCCGGTTGGTATTTTAACTAAACAAGGACCAATTTTGTAATTTTGACAAAATTAAGGGGCTGAGTTTGCCACTTTCCCAAACTACTTTCAAGGATTAAACCTGCAATAAAACCATAACACAAGGACAAAAGATGTAATTTTCCATTTTCAAAATCCCAGGGACCTTTTCTGCCAATTCCTTAAACTCCAAGGACCATTTATGTAAATTTGGATTTTTAAGGGACTGAAGATGTAATTTCTCAAAATATTATCATAAGGACCAATTATGCCATTTAAGAATAGTTCAAGGTTTATTTTGTTAATTTCCCATTTTTAAAACCTTAAGGACTAATTTTGACATTTTTCAAACTTGAGGGACTAAAGTTGTTATTTTGCAATTTTTTAACTTTAAAGGACTAAACTTGACAACTTATGAATCCCTAAGGACCTTTGATGATATTTTTCATGTATTGATTTACCAGGGACTAGATTTGACAACTTTTGAAACTTGAGGGACTGAAACTGCCAATTATGCAAACTTTGTACGTTTTTCATCTGTTTTTGCTTATTTTGCTTTTGAAACATATAAAACACACTTCTAAGATATTTTCAGTATTTTGATGCATATTTGAGTGTTTTTGTTTGTTTTGGCAGTTCAGATTGGTATAAAATGATGAGTATTTAGACACTCATCACATACACATTGATCGATAATAGTCATCGATCTTGCATGCAAAAGGCATAATTATGCAAATAATTTTATTATTGCTAATTCATAAGAAAGTTATCATTTCTTATTGTACTATCTTAAAGTTTTTGGAAATTATACTAGCAGAATTTGCATAATTCTCTTTCTCATGACAGTTACGAGTCATCTCAACTCAGAAGAGTCGTTGAATGACACAAGTTATGGCCCGAGTCAAGGTCATTTAGAAGTCATAGTCCGAATCACTTTGTTTTAAGAGTAATTTAATCAACTTGTGAGGGTCGATTCATGATAGGTAACAGTTAGACAACTATGATATTTACAAACTAGCAAATAAAAACATGCATTTTCATGAAAAGGCGATAACAATTGTCTTGTGAAATGGAGAAAGGTTGAATATCTACTGTAATTTTGTGTTATCTTTCAATAACAGTTCTAATAGAGTCAACACTCATAATTAAAATCATAAGATAGCTCGTTGTCTAAATATTGACAATGTAACCAGTTTACAATACCACACATCCAAACACCTCTTTGGTTTCAAAAATCTATTAAATATTACACAGCTATAAAGTGTACAGAATAATACCCGGTATACTCTACGACCATGAAGCCACTCTCCCTCCACGATGACCGCTAGTAGGTTTGGAATAATAAAATTGATGACAATTTGTAACACCCCATTTTCTATCAAACTTGCAATATATAAATCTCAAGTGTGACAAAAAGGATCTTAATATACACCAATTTTCTAGATTATGTGCACTATTTTTGTACTAGCGATGCACCAATCCTCATAACATAGATGCACATGTTCTTTTTAGAATGTACTCACATGTGAAATATGGCTAAATTACATGCGACAAGATTTTAAGTCTTAAATTTTCAAACGTATTCACATGTGAGTTCTTCCACGTAAGAGAAGTGTTGTGTGATTTTCTAGATTGTCGTGCTTAAGTGAATGACAGGTTATATCTACATACAATATGGGTCACTATTGTGGGCTTGCAGTCAGACTAGTGTCAAGTAATATAAGTGTTTATGTGATTGTTATTCAGGGTTTGTTGATTTGATTGCTTTTGTGTTTGATTTAGTTATCGTGCTTATGTAAATGACAGGTTAGCTACATGCAATAGGGCTTACAGTCGTGAGTTTGCACTCAAACTATCATCAGGTAATGTAAATGTTTGATCTGTATTTTTGGGGGTTTTATTAGCAAATGCTTAGTCGTGATGGTGTTGGGTTGAATATGAAGAAGTAGTGGTTGTTTGGTTGCTTTGTTGTTTCAAAGATCGTGGTTCAAGTGCTTCTTCATTGATTTATTTTTTCAAGATTTTTGGTGATTTAACTTGCAGTGGTATTGTTAATTGCACGTCACAAAATGAGGTATACTTTTTTGTTGTTGTTGGTTTGTGTTAGTTTGCTAATGTTTTAAATGGGTGTTTTGCATAGGGTGGTTTGAACTGCTCTTATGTTTTTTTTTACCTAATTTAGTTTGCTTTTAGATTTCTTTGTCTTAATTTTGTTAAATTGTTGCATGTTCGAGTTATGTTCCTTAAGCTTTATTTAAGTTGCTAAAGGTTTTTTCGGACTATCATAATAGCTAGATTCATTGGTGTTCACTTTTTTAATAACAGAATTCAAGTTATTTGGGACCGATTTTAATAGCTGAATTCAAGGGTGTTTTGAGTTGCTTATTTTAGGGGTGTTTAGAAGTGTTTTAATAGTTGAAAACAAGGGTGGTTGGGACTGCTTTTAACAGACATTGTTATTGCAAAATAAAAGGTTGTTAATCGGGTAAACCCGACCCGAGTAAGCCTTATTTGAGTCGGGTTAATTGGGTTTTAAGGAAGAAAAACCTTGCTCGTACACGATCTTATACCCTAATAAGAGGCGGGTTATTCGGATTGTGGGTTATTCGCGTACGAGTTATCCCAATAAGCCAATTTATAATATAAAGATACAAATAAGTAGGTAAATTTCTATAAACGACCACGATAGGGAAAAAAATAAAAAATCCCTTATGCGAGTTAACCCGAAACCTGAATAAGGTTGAGTCTCTCGCCCGAAACCTGACCTAATAAGAGTTCGGGCTAACCCGAATAATGTTTTCAACCCGTGTAACCCGACCCGAATAATTCTATACGGGTTCGAGTAGGGTCAGGTTAGTTGGGTTCGTGTATTTTTGACAACCCTACTTATATTAAATAAATTAATGTAAAATTTAATACATTTTAAGACTATATATTCAGTATTAAATACATGATAAAAAATTTAAGTCAAAACTCCGTGTATGCATAAGTATTATAACTAATTATTTTGTCTTAATCTTCCTCTTATATTTTTTTTGCAAAAACCAATTTCACGCTATCATTATCATCACTAGCATAGGCGGAGCCACTCGTGGACAAGAGAGGGCTATGGCCTATGCCCCCCTAAACTTTTTCGTATTTACATAAAATATCCCTATAATAATAAACAATTTACATTTAAAACCATAGATTTTAAAGGTAAATGATGAATTCACCCTCCCAACTTTTATAATTTACACTTTGGCCTTCCTAAAAATATTAGGTTAGCTCCGCCAATAATTACTAGCTCATATTGCTTTTTTATGTCTTAGCAAACACACGCATACTCTACTCTGACATCTATGTTCAGTTGTTCACCATAAGGATTAAAGCCCTCACTAGGGATGGAGCCAGGGGTTCCCGGGCACCCTATTGATTTTTTCAATGTAGTGTTAATTTTTGAAAAAAAAATCAAATTTTCATAAAATCATCATAAATGCACTCGGTCTATCGAAATAGGTTTCTAGTACTAGTGTTCAATTTTTTTGTACACCCGATTATATCTAGTCATGGTTCGTCTCTGGCCCTCACCAATTAAGTGAGACAATGTAAATACATTTTGGTTACCGCTAGGTGAAAAACTCATCTTTTTCTTTTTTGATAAATCACTTGAACAACCCATAGTGGGCCGTGCATGACACGGCAAAAAAAATACCTAGTAGCAGTATAAAAACCCCATTAAAGAATCTCCCATGACACTCATTCTCCTTCGACTCTTCGAGCCCTACACAATAACTAATAAGATCCGTACAAACAACACAAACCCTCACGGGCTCACCCTAATTTTGCCTTACTAAGAAAAGAATCTGTATCCTAGATTCTCTCACTTAACACACACATCACTCGATCCTTTTCTTTCTGGTACGGATTTGTTTTTTTTTCTTTTTTTTTTTCTTTTTTTTTGTTATATATATATATATATATATATATATATATATATATATATATATATATATATACACACACACACAGGGGCGCAGCTATTAAGGGGCGGGGGCTCCCGACCCCCCGAAATTTTTTTTGCGATGTAGAGGTATATAGTTTTCGTGTAGAAAAATTTCGATATATTCAGTTTCGACCCTTCAAAATTTCGGTATTACCCGAAAAATAGCTTTAGGAAAAAAAAAATTAGTAAAAACTTCTAGCTTCGCCACTATATATATATATATATATATATATATATATATATATATATATATATATATATATATATATATATATATATATATATATATATATATATATATATAATTCTTGTTGGGTATTGTTTTTTATAAATTAATGTTTTTGTTTTTTTGGTTTTCAGGTTTTTGTATTGATCTATAATGATGAATCCAGCAGCTCCTCATCCGGCTCACGTTGTATGTTTTCTTTTTGTGCTTTGTTATTGTTTTAATGTTGTTCTTTTTTTTATTGTTGTGTTTGGCTTTGAGCTTAGAAGTAGTTTTTAGGTAGTATTGTTTTAAGAGATGGTTGCACGAAGGTGTGTTGAATTGGTTTTTAGTTAATGTTGTATGGTGGTATAGAGGCGCATTGTTTAAAAGACGTGGTTTCCCCGGGAGGCGGGAGGTATCTCGTGACCGTTTTTGAACCCACCCTCAAATTTGTACCTAGTAAGGTATGAGCCCTATGTTAAATATATGGATAAATATTAATATGTAAATGTCTAGTATCGAACCCGAGACCTCGGGATTGCACACTTTACAAATAAGAATAATGAATAATAAATATATATATGTTAAACGTATCGTATATATATATATATATATATATATATATATATATATATATATATATATATATATATATATATATATATTTATAAACACTTAATGGACTAAATGGTCGTTAGTTATTAACCGTATGGACTAACTATCATTAGTAACGAAAGATATGGACTAGAATGTAACTTGGGAGTCAAGAAGGTTCTGGAACACCCCTTAGGGGTCCATGGCCGGTCGATCATGGGGAGGGAAGCCCAACCCATGTTTGTCTTGTGCTCCAAGATATCTTCTAGTATATATACAAGGCCAAGGATTAGGGTTTCACATCTTTTGTGCACACACACAAAACCCTAAAACCTTTTCTTCCTTTGTTTCTTTCTTGGCCGATCGGCACAACCCCCCCTTCTAGGGTTTGGGTCGATTTTGGTTATTCCAAAACAAGTGTTTTTGTTAACTTGCATCAAACCTTTATTCGTTAGTAGTTTGTGTGTACAAGAACGAGGTAACAACATACTTTTGTTGTTATCAAGGGATCGATTAACAAAACGGTAAGGGGTTAATCATTGATCCATATAAACCCTAATTAGGGTTCTTCATATTGTTAAAGACAATTGCTTTTGATTCTTGTTCGGGCTAGAATCACCACGGTACGTTCCTATTTAATTTATGTTAATCTCTTATGTGTTATAGATGTTCCTACGCTTCCGCATATGTGTTTACCTATTTTATGATTGTCATGATTCTCATATTCTAACAGTGGTATCACGAGCTTGCTATAACATGTAATTGATTACATAAAACACATAAAAAACGAATTTTGATTGTGTTAGATACATGTTTTGGATCTAGGGTTTTGTTTTTTTTACCCTAACCCTAATTTTGGGGGGGGGGTCGATTTATTCCATTAACCCTAATTAGGGTTTAAGGTTTTATTAATTAATTGGATTAGAAACCCTAGGTTGCCTACATGTTTATGTGTTATTTGGGCGTATCCTTGACCTAATTGGTAATTGTTATGGTTTGATCCGTGACGAAACATGCATGTTAGTCATGGGTTATTAATTGTTTATTAATTGTTAAGCTTTTCACATGTTTAGATAGATCCAATATTGGGGAAGACCCCATAATTATTAAAATCAATTATGTGCTATGTGGTATGTGATTAGCTTTGGCCTACGCAATTGACTTGTCAATGTATGTGGCTCACTTCCATTAAGAGGTGAAGGCCCTAGTTAATTATATGCATATAAAAACCTAGAATTGATTTTGTTAGGATCTTTTCTAAAAAGATTGCATGTGGCTAATTGTTTCACCTTTATAATCGTTATGTTATTAGTTGTTTTATTTGTCTTTATTACTTGTTTTATTGTTTGATTGTTGGACACGTTTGTAAGCAATAAAAGGGTAATTTTTCCATAAAGAAAATAATACGGACTAATAACGGTGAAACCCTAATGTGATAAAGTAAGAATCTTGCAAGGTCTTAAGTGCCGCTAGTGGTCCGATTCGCACGGTAATCAGCTCCCAGGCGAGACTAGCAAAATTCACACTTTATTACATAATTTTGAGATTGAATCCATAAACTTTTGCTTGATTGATGTTTTATACAAGTATGCTATTAAAATTAAGTCTTTTAAGATGATATTCATAACCATGATTTGAAGGCTTAGAAAAGAGCCTTAGAGTCTGCCTTGGTTATCACAATCTTGAATATGTCTTAAACGAATTACTTTTAAAATCATGATTATAGAAAGTCATCTTAGGGTTTTGGCATAAACCTCAAGTAAAACTTTGTGTATTAATTTCACGAATTGGATATAAAAAGTTTTTATGAAAACTTATGTTATAAAGATGAGTGCATGCATCTTTGTACATATTTTGATTGACATATCAAAATTAATACCCTTAATAATTTAAGTTACATGCCATCTAACTATAAGAAACACTTGAAGTTTTTATTTAGTAAACGTGAGACGCAGGCTAAATTTTAATGACAAGGTAAATTTTCGAGTGTGCGTGAGACCACACATGGAGAATTTGCAGTTTCTAAGTTAGACGACTTAATTAAGTTGATGCGTGAGACCTAGAGCTTAAGGCATGAGATGGGATGAAACATGCTTACATGACAAATTGATGAATCAATTTGATGTAAATCCCATAATAATCTAGGAATTGGAAAAGTGTTTGCCAATTATTGTTAGACAGATTACCATCTTTTATACTTTCACCACTAGCAGATCAACTGATGTGGTGGAATTTATGTAAAGTTGGATCATAGATTTTCAAGAAAATATGTTGGTTATATGAATATATCCTTGGGTATTATATTTTCTTGGAAATATAAATTATCGAAAATACTAAAAATTGAATTTTGAAAATTCTTTAAATGTATTAATGCAACTCAAAACCGTAAACGTAAGTTATTCTTTTAATTGATCTACACCCGTTTGGGTTTTTGGTTAGAGTCAATATTTACAAAAAGAATAAATAAAGTCTTCTTTCCATTAGGAGAAGTGTGAAACTTAAATCCTATTCCTTTTCATGAATGAGAAAGGTACAATAGGATGATTAGAATTGTCTAAATTCTAAATACATAACTCATAGCAAACTTTAATAGTAAGAGTATATGCACCTTATGAGTTATTAAATTAGAAGCTAGACTGATTATTGCATAATGGTAAAAGACGAATTAGATTATTTTATCTAGTTGTTTTGGTTTGACCATTTACAGATACTACATACAATTGTTGGAATGGTCAATCTATAAAGGAAGAAATTGCATGCCCAGTTTTTTCAAGTTAATAGTTTGGAATGTGATGAATCACATTTATGTAGTAGATTACATCCTTTTATAACCTATATAATTGTTTGAATGAGTTTTCTTTAAAGATGTAGGAAAGTAAACAAGTACACTATTTCCTTTCACTGATTAATGAAACATTTACAATGTTGTCAAGTTCAGTGGGAGTATTGTGTTCTTATGGCTGAATATGGGATTATTATAATGTTCTTTAATTCAGTGGGAGTTACAAGACTTATTGTCTGGATTGTAACTTAGATTATCTTTTGAATATCCCAAGGTAATTACTTTCCAAATATAGACACTAATATTTTCAAGGATAGTCATGTACGTTTCCTTGATTGATTGAGTAAACTCTATATCTACTAAGTTATGTTAATGACACAAATCATATTGTTCAAATTAACAAACGCGTGCATGTTGTTTATATGATACATGGTGTTGTACCATGCACAAGTGGGAGAAATCTTCATTATGTGCAAAGTACAACACATGAGCATATGATTTAAAGGACTCTCTTAACTGCAAAGTAAGAGATTATAATTCTAATTAGATTAATACATCTAATCTTAGAAACACTTGGTGTTAAAATTTAGTAAACGTGAGACGCAGACTAAATATTAACAACAAGGTGAATTTCTATGTATGCGTGAGACCAACATGGATAATTTACAGTCTCTAAATTAGACATCTATTTGAACAATTGTGTCAAATAACAATACTGCTTCAGCTTTAATATTTATGTATTATTGGAATGACATAAATGCATGAAGTAATATAAAACTATGTATTCTTAGAATGACATAAATAAATAAAGTAGTGTGTTAACTTGAAAATCTTATTGAAACCAAATGATGGTGTTCATGATTACTTTAATTATACATGTTTATACTTTATTGTATAGTTATAAACATGAAGTCTTTTAAGCATTACAAGACTTATAATAAAGTAAGACGTTAGCTTGTTATGGTCTTTTAATTAAGACATATACAAGAAATCATTGAGTTGATCAATGATTAATATAGCATGGTGGGATTATAACAAGTTTATGTTTTTATAAGACATAAACATGAAGTGACTTGGTCAAAAGTACTTGTGTTATAAAGCATGCAATTGGTTTGGAAATACTGTTATACCATTAAGTTGACTTAGTTGGTAAATATGTATGCCAACAGGAATATGGTTATCTTATATATATATTGTTAGATCTTCTTACAATATTAATTCTAATTGAAGTACTACATATGGATAGTATGTTCAGTTAGGGAATCAAACTCTTGTTAGATTGTTTGATTGAAGATAACTATGATTTCTTTTCTTCTAAAAGTTATCAAGGTTAGAACTTGAGTATGGCTTGAATATACTCAATTAGACTCCTAGAAGATTAATAAGACGTTATTGAATTATGAAATGTGATGAATCACATTAAGTCTTAAATTGAAGTTCTGAATTTGTTAAGTTACGTATATGAAGGTTATTAACAAAGAACTATCAATGCGTATTTGTAAAATCCTAAAAGAGAAAATTGGATTGTTGCTCTAATTGCTAAGTAGTTATAGATAGTCTCTATATTGCTAAAGGCAAGTGGGAGTATTTTATCTTGAAAAGATAGAATTACAAGATACATAATCTTCTAAAACCACACTAGTTAAAATCATGATGAGGCTTAACATGTAAAAGATAAACCTCAAGATGATGGAATTATCATTCATAGATCCACTTGGATATCTCATATATTTATGAATATACAGACGATTATATGATGTAGTATTACCAAAATAATGAATTGGGTAAATTACTCATAATATGAATGTTATAGATGCTGTTCATAAAGATATTCAAATTTAAAATTTGGTTTATCTTAATTCTTAATAGTTAGAGAATGATGATGAGTTTATTCAAAGATAATGTAACCCTAGTGGTTAAATCTTTGAGTAGAAATCATATGGACAAGATTGTACACATATCTTAATGAATATCTTATGACAAGATTATCAATCATACTTAAGCAATTAACTATGATTGAATACTCCTTCTTAAGTACATTAAAGATATAAAGATGGTAATTGTCATATTTACATGAATGTGAAATTTTCATGTACATTATATTATTGTTGTATCATGCTTAAGTGCTTAAATGATTTGACAATATTTGATATCCAATTAAAAGTTATTATATAACTTGTGTAATAGATATTCTAATGGAAAATGTTTGAAATTAGAATAATGATCCTCAAATTGGAATAGCTCCTAAACATTACACAATGGATATTAAGTTTACGAAAATTTTAAAGAGCATATTGTGATTATATACAATGATGCTGGTTTAATTGAGATGACACTCAATAACTAGTCATGGTAGGATTTTATCCTTGTTAATGGCCATGTAAACTAGTTGTGCTCAACTAAGAGCATAGTTGCATTATACATTAAAGAATTAGAATACTTTAAACTTTAAAATGTTTGAAAGTTTGATTATCATAAATTAGTGATTGAGGATGTCACACCATTTATGAATATTATGTGGCTATATCAAGAAAGTTGGATGAACACATACAAGAATCTCGCTTATTGAATTCTTGAAATAAGTATTCTCAAAATTCCTATAGATCAAGGTTAGTTGATTTATGCCTTGTCAACAAGTATGAATGACATGACTTAAGGCATAATTCATTAACTAGAATTATCATGCATTGATCTATTTAGTGTTTGGATAAAGGACATTAAGCAATTATTATTTATAATGAATTAAAGTACTTAGTACGTTTGTTTTCATTAATAATAAAGTGTGTCCTATATTTGCATGTTTAAATTCGTGAATAACTTATGTTATTCTGAATTGTCCATTGTCGATTAATGATATGGGAATATCATTAAACTAAGACAAATCTGAGTATTGGTTAAGAATATACTTGAAAGTATATGGATATTGGACTTATCCCAATAATATGATTTAATATTTAATGTGAGAATCATATTTAAAGTTATCCTCAGACTTGAGATACCAGATAAGTGTCATGGATGTAGTGCATTTTTGTGAAGCAATCTACCGCTCACCGTAACAGGGAGTCATAAGGGTTGTTTTCAGAAGTGTTGCAAAGTTCATGGGTTATTCTTGTAGTCAAGAGAGAATTTGTTCCTTCTGATTTGTTCAGAAGTTTAATACTGCTGGGCCCCTCGTAGGGTTGACAAAATGTTTGCGTGGCCACGCCCAAAGTCTATCTGGAATACGTTCAGATGTTTTGGTAATTTTGTTAAATCATAAAGAGACGAGAAACAGAAATTTAATAAAGAACCTCACATCTTTATTAATGTGGTATTAGTAATGAAAGGATAATTATAATGATGAATCATTAAAGGTTTTTCAGGAAACCTAGCTCGGATTGAACTAGGGGCATTGGAGTGTTGCAAGACGCTAACCAATGTCATTTTACTATTAATAGATATCCAAGTGGGAGCTGTTAAATATATGGATAAATATTAATATGTAAATGTCTAGTATCGAACCCGAGACCTCGGGATTGCACACTTTACAAATAAGAATAATGAATAATAAATATATATATGTTAAACGTATCGTATATATATATTTATAAACACTTAATGGACTAAATGGTCGTTAGTTATTAACCGTATGGACTAACTATCATTAGTAACGAAAGATATGGACTAGAATGTAACTTGGGAGTCAAGAAGGTTCTGGAACACCCCTTAGGGGTCCATGGCCGGTCGATCATGGGGAGGGGAAGCCCAACCCATGTTTGTCTTGTGCTCCAAGATATCTTCTAGTATATATACAAGGCCAAGGATTAGAGTTTCACATCTTTTGTGCACACACACAAAACCCTAAAACCTTTTCTTCTTTTGTTTCTTTCTTGGCCGATCGGCACAACCCCCCTCCTAGGGTTTGGGTCGATTTTGGTTATTCCAAAACAAGTGTTTTTGTTTACTTGCATCAAACCTTTATTCGTTGGTAGTTTGTGTGTACAAGAACGAGGTAACAACATACTTTTGTTGTTATCAAGGGATCGATTAACAAAACGGTAAGGGGTTAATCATTGATCCATATAAACCCTAATTAGGGTTCTTCATATTGTTAAAGACAATTGCTTTTGATTCTTGTTCGGGCTAGAATCACCACGGTACGTTCCTATTTAATTTATGTTAATCTCTTATGTGTTATAGATGTTCCTACGCTTCCGCATATGTGTTTACCTATTTTATGATTGTCATGATTCTCATATTCTAACACCCTAGACCTCTTGTGAGCACATCAGGTGCCTTACCACTAGGCTACGTTGATGGTGGTTATTGTAAACGCATGATGTTATGGTGAATAGGTTATAAAGTCGTTCATTGTGTTTAACTGTTGCTTGCTCTTTTCTGCTCTCAGGATTAGGTCATAATGTTGGGATTTAACTATTAAAAAGCGGTAGCTGTTTGATAATCTCTTTATTGTTTGTTTTTAGACGAAAACACACGCACCCACCTAAACGGCACCTTGTGTCACTAATGGGACTTGAACCACCAACCAAGAGGCTGAAGGTTCAATGGTAGATTAAAATTGCTGTTGTTTTGAACCTATTTGCTTACATTTAAGCTATCGGTCTTCCCGGAAATAAGTGACCTATTACCTATGGAAAGTGCACTTGGTTTTGTATTTTAAATTGTGATTCGGATGTATGCGTAAACTTGCTCTAGTATGTGGTTTAATTTTATGTGATTGTGTTATTTGTAGTTTTAAATGACTTTAAATTATGTAAACAGGTTGGGAACGCGTTTGTTAGTCAGTATTATATTATACTGGTCACATCACCTGGGCTGGTTCATCGGTTTTATCAGGATATCAGTAGAGTTAGTCGACGCGAGGAAGATGGTACTATGAGCACTACTACTACTATGAAGGTATAGTCTCTGTTTTTTC
Organism: Artemisia argyi; assembly: GCA_030686995.1. Classification (NCBI taxonomy): domain Eukaryota; kingdom Viridiplantae; phylum Streptophyta; class Magnoliopsida; order Asterales; family Asteraceae; genus Artemisia; species Artemisia argyi. The sequence continues at coordinate 207,228,493 of CM060702.1, read as the reverse complement.
TTTATTCTTTTGGTATAGTGTTTCATATGTATCTCCAAAATCCTTTTTAAAATAACTAAAGTTATCAGTGAATTGTTGGATACACATTAGTGCATTGTAAACGTGATTACTTCAAAACATCAGCAAGTTTGAGATATGTGAAAGTGATGTGGAAAATTTTCATGTCTGGTATTAATGTTGGTACTTGATGTTGACATGCAGGCAATCAATGCTAAAATACTTTCACTTAACTATGGCGGATCAAGGACTATGATCAAACATGTTAATGCACAAGACTCATTGAGTGGTGGAGTCCATGTACTAGTGACTGGATATTTGACTGGAAAAGATGATATTCCGAAGAATTTTTCACAATCTTTCTTCCTCGCACCTCAAGACAAAGGCTACTTTGTGTTGAATGACATATTTGAGTACACGGGGAATGTTACTCATCAGGAGAATGCTAATCATCATGAAGAAGAACGTGCGCTCACTCCGGATGTGGTGGCTCCTGTGGAGAAGAATATCCCCGGAGATGCTGCTGTATCGACAAAGGAATCTCAAGTGAAAGAGGTTGTGCATGTTGTTAAAGAAGTAACCCCTGTTCAAGAGGAGTATGAAGACTTTACTCTCGATAGACATGAATGGACTTTACTGTCGGATGAAGACTTTACTCCATGAGGAAACTCAAATGTATATTTCTGATAATAATCTTCAAACTAAACTGACAATTTATATGATGAGTTTGAAAATATAGATTTCAATGATTAATATTTATATTTCTGTTGAAGACTTTAATTACTTTCAACAAGATATGAATGGATTACATCTCATTATACATATGATGTACTATAAATCTTCTTAATGGATAAATATAGTTTTAGTGAATTAAAAAAATGAAAATGATAATTGTTTAAAAAATGAAAAAGTTATGATAGAATTAAAAAAAAAAAAAAAAAAAAAAAAAAAAAAAAAAAAAAAAAATCTATTATTTTTTATGTAGAAAAAATTATCTGAATTAGAAAATCTAAAGGTTTTATTCAAAACCAGTGTTCTAAAAGGCGCGCCAAGGCGTCGCCAAGGCGCGAGGCGTGGCCTCGGCGCCACGAAATGGACCAAGGCGTGAAGTCTAGGCGTCGTGTGAAAAGGCGTGGAATAAGGCGCGAAAAGGCGTGTATGGCGTGGCGCCATTTTTAGAAGGGGATGACGTGGGCTTAAATTTTGGGCCTAGTAATTTCTAAACATAGTTCAAATTTTCACTTTATTTCTTATGGATATCACTTTTTGTAAGCTCACCTTTTGTAAACTCACCTTTTGTAAACTCGATATGCATATAAAATATGATATTATAACATAAATGATAAATATATAAATATTTTTTCGCCGCCTTAGTCACGCCGCAAAAAACGCCATGGCTTCGCCATGGCGCGTAAGGCTTGAGGCGTGGCCTTCCCGCCACGCCACGCCTCACGCCATTTATAACATTGTTCAAAACCTCTACTCATCATAATGAAAAAATAAACGTTATAAATATTGTGAGGTGTGACGTGGTTGCATGACTAATTCTCACGCTTTAGCGGCTAAAGCGTAGTTTTTGCGTTTTTAAAGCGTGACATAAAGCGACACAAAATATAAAACTATTTATATATTTATATTATATTTCATATATATCGAGTTTATAAAAAGTGTTGTATATCATAATATTCTCATTTAAAAAAATAATAAAACATTATCGGAGTTGAATAAAAAAACTCACCATGCCTCACGCCTTAACGCGCTTTATCACGTCTTTTCCCGCCACATCTCATGTCATGCATAGAGTCGACGCTTTGATATATTTTGTAACGTGGAGGTCAAGCCTCAGCGGCCATCATAGTGCACCTTTTAAAACAATGAAAAAAAATAATATAACAATTGATTTTTCTAATAGCACTCAAGATCATTTACTTCAACATCTTCTTTCTTTAAATATGCCATAAGGTTATAAAGATTAAAGATAAATACATATTCAGATTTTGAAAATTATATGCAACATGATATAGACAGTTTAGTCACTAGAATTGGAGAAATAAAAATAAATGACCATTTTGTAAATTTAAAACCCGACCTAAAACCGGAAAATTACATACCAAATGCAAATGATATAACAAGTGTTAGTAACTCGACAATTGTAACGAATGTATTTGCTAGACCTATTGAAGGATATGCTAGTAGGACAACTATTAGGAAAGGGGATAAAATAAAAGACAGAAAAATTCAAACCATATGAAAGTATAAAAAGTGAGCCTATTAACCCCTCTGAAATATATTTGGATATTGATTGTATTAACAATACCGAAGAAGCTATCGATAAAAGGGAAACTGCCCTTACGATATCTGCTACAGTAAATACAATGGATGTATATTTAGAAGCTATCGATAAATGAGAAACTGGCGTTAGGACTAGGACTGAGTATCGCAGACCCAAGATTGACCGAGAACGAAAAAACCGATCGGACCGACCGAAAACCGACCGAAGTGAAGGACCATCGGTCCGGTCTCGGTCCCAACATTTTCCTTGTTTCGGTCTCGGTCCGGTTCACCGGACCGGTCCTACCTAAAAACCGATCATTATGCCTTTTTGGACCAGACCGACAGAAGGACCGGACCGAACAAATTCGGTCTGGTCTGGTTTGCGTCAGGTCAACTCGGGTCAAGCCTCCAAAAAAAATACCCGAACCCGACCTTGTTTAGAACTCAGGTCACTCGGGTCGGGTCAATTCGGGTTCGGGTTAACTCGGGTTCAGGTCTAGGTCCATTTTACTTCAATATGTTTAGTGTTAATTGACTCGGGTTCGGTGAATTTAGGTTGGATCAATTCGGGTCAAGGCTAAAATAAAAATACCCGAACTCGACCTTGTTTAGAACTCGGGTCAATTCAGGTTGACCCGATTAACCCGAATATAATTTTGAACCCAATTGACCTCACCCGAATTGACTCGTGTCACATCGGTCATCCCGAATGACACTCTACTATTAGGACATGTGCCACGAATATAAACACCTCAATCTTCCCTCTTTAAAACCTGACTCCTCATTCTCTCTTAACTTACCTTTCCACCACTACACAACCACCATCTTCAGCAACCGGACCACCATCACCGCATCCATCCGCCACTATCACGACCATATACCACCACAAAATCTTCACCACCACCATTGGCGGCTGAGAACGGCCAGGCGGCATGTGGTGTTCAAGAAGATGTATTGGTCCGTGTTTGGTTTTTGCTGTTGTTTGTACATGGATTTTTAAATCCATTGTAGATTAAAAACAAGAACAAAGAAAATGGGTTAAAACCATGAAGAAGAATTTGTGTTAGTATCCGGTTTGTTGCTTGGTTGTTACAATATGAAAAAGTACAATAGGCGCGAGATGTACCTTGTGGGGGGCGGCGGTCCCAATGTCCCATGGACATAGTCATGGTCCATTGGATGGTCGGTGCAAGGCCAGAAATTGGAACACATTGATTCCGCTCGCTCCCGTCCTTCACTTCAGGGCCTGTCCAGGTCAGTACTCCATACTGTTGGGCAGCTTGAACTTTTGGTAATTAGGTTTTCTTGATTTGTTTTATTTTTTTGATAATTAGGTCAACTAAAAAATAGACCAAACCCGGGTGTTTCATTTTGGACAAAACCTGATATTAATGCACTAAAAAGAACGAAAAACACTGTGTTCTCGAGTTAGAGTTAAAGAAGAAAAAGGAAAAAAATGAAAATGAAACATAAGAAGTTGTGTTCTCGAGCAGGATTAAAGAAAACGAAATGTAATAAAAGTTAGTGTGATTTTGATAGATTATTATTAAAGTAAATTGTTTCCCGCATTCATTTCTTTAATTTTCTTTAATAATATTAAAATGGTAATAATCCTAGTCAAATTCCTCCTATTCATCTTTTCTTTTGCCACTAAGAAGAAAATTTATATCTTAGATTCTCTCACTTTACACACACATCTCTCGATCCTTTTCTTTCTGGTACATATTCTGTTTTTTTTTTTTTTTTTTTTTTTTTTTTAAAAAAAATTCTTGTTGGGTTATGTTTTTTATAAATTTTTTTTTTTTTTTTTTTTTTTTTTTTTTTTTTTTTTTTTTTAGGTTTTTGTGTTTATCTATAATGGCGGATCCAGCAGCTCATATTCCTCTGGCTCAAGTTGTATGTTTTCTTTTTGTACTTTGTTATTGTATTAATGTTTTTTTATTATTTTATTTTGATTATTATTGTTGTGTTTGGTTTTGAGCTTAGAAGTAGTTTTTAGGTAGTATTGTTTGTAGAGATGGTTGCGCGAAGGTGGGGTTGTTTTTAGTGAATGTTGTATGGTGGTATAGAGGCGTATTGTTTAAAAGATGTGGTTTCCCAGGAGGTGGGAGGTATCCCCGTGACCGTTTTCGACCCTACTCTCAGATATGTACCTATTAAGGTTTGAGCCCTAGACATCTTGTCAGGTGCCTTACCACTAGGCTACGTTGGTGGTGGTTATTGTAAACACATGATGTTATGGTGAATAGGTTATAAAGTCGTTCATTGTGTTTAATTGTTGCTTTGTCCTTTTCTGCGCTGAGGATGAGGTCCTAATATTGGGATTTAACTATTAAAAAGTGCTAGTTGTTTGATAATTTTTTTTTATTGCTTGTTTTTAGAAGGAAAACACATGCAACCACCTAATCGGCACATTGTGTCACTAATGGGACTTAACCCACAACCAGGAGGCTGAAGGTTCATTGGTAGATTTAATTGCTGTTGGTTTGAACCTATTTGCTTAACATTTAAGCTATCGCTCTTCCCGGAAATAAGTGACCTATTACCTATGGAAAGTGCTCTTGGTTTTGTATTTTAAATTGTGATTCGGATGTATGCGTAGACTTGCTTTAGTATGTGGTTTTATGTGATTGTGTTATTTGTCGTTTTAAATGACTTTAAATTATGTAAACAGGTTGGGCACGCGTTTGTTCAGCAGTATTATCTTATACTGTTCGAGTCACCTGGGCTGGTTCATCGGTTTTATCAGGATATCAGTAGAGTTAGTCGACGCGAGGAAGATGGTACTATGAGCACTACTACTACTAGGAAGGTATAGTCTCTGTTTTTTCTTTATTCTTTTGGTATAGTGTTTCATATATGTACCTCCAAAATCCTTTTTAAAAAAACTAAAGTTATCAGTGATTTGTTTACAAATCTACCTCAAGCAAATAGAGATATGTGAAAGTGATGTGGAAAATTTTCATGTCTGGTCAGTACTTGATGTTGGCATGCAGGCAATCAAAGCTAAAATACGTTCACTTAACTATGGCAAATCAAGGATTGAGATAAAATATGTTGATGCACAAGAATCATGGAGTGGCGGAGTCCATGTACAAGTGACGGGATATTTGACCAGAAAGGATGATATTCCTAAGAATTTTTCACAATCTTTCTTCCTCGCACCTCAAGACAAAGGCTACTTTGTGTTGAATGACATATTCCATTACACGGGGAATGGTACTCATCAGGAGAATGCTAATCATCATGAAGAAGAACGTGCTCCCACTCCGGATGTGGTGGCTTCTGTTACTCCTGGGCAAGGTGACTAATAATACATATTTAGCTGTGATTGTTGTTTGTCACAAAACTTGAAATTTGTCATCAATTGATCTGCAGCACGTGAGATTGCTCCTGTGGTGGAGGAAAATATCCCCGGAGATGCTGCTGTATCGACAGAGGAATCTCAAGCGAAAGAGGATGTGCTTGTTTGTAAAGAAGTAACCCCTGTTCAAGAGGAGGCCCCTATTTCCGATGAAGACTTTACTCGGTGAGGAAACTCAAATGAATAATTGAATATTTCTGATAAATAATCCTGAAGAGAAAATTACACCATTCGTCCCTATGGTTTACCCAAAATAACACCGCAAGTCCCTTGGTTTTCATTTTTGCATCACGAGTCCTTATAATGAAGTTTATTAACACCATTAGTCCCTATCCTTAACGATCGTTAGCTTTCTCCGTTAACTCCCACATGTGCGTTACATGTGTCGTCCATTTCTAACGACCGTTGAACTTTTTTTCACGTTTTCGTCTGTTTTCGCATGTTTTCGTTCGTTTTTTCACGTTTTCGTTCGTTTTTTCACGTTTTCGTCCGTTTTGGACGTTTTCGTCTGTTTTTACATGTTTTCGTCTGTTTTTGCACCTTTTCGTTCATTAGAAAAAAAAATATTAGAAAAGAAATTCAAAAAAAAAAAAAAAAAATTTTTAAAAATTCAAAAAAATATTTTCGCTAAAAAGGTTTCCGAAAAAATTTCAAAAACTTTTTTTTTCAATTTTTTTTCTAAATTTTTTTTTCGAAAATAATTTTAGAAAAAAAAAATTCAAAAAAAATATTTTTGAAAAAAATTTAATATTTTCGCTAAAAAAATTCTAAAATTTTTTTTCTTAAAAGTTTTGAAAAAAATATTTTAGAAAAAAAAAATTTGAAAAAAAAATAATAATTGAAAATCTTTTTCTATAACTTTTTTTTTCTGAATTTTTTTTTTCTAAAATTATTTTCGAAAAAAAAATTTAGAAAAAAAATTGGAAAAAAAAAGTTTTTGAAATTTTTTTGGAAACCTTTTCAGCGAAAATATTTTTTTGATTTTTTTTTCAAATTTTTTTTTTTAATTTTTTTTCTAAATTTTTTTTTTTCTAATTTTTTTTAATGAACGAAAAGGTGCAAAAACAGACGAAAACATATAAAAACAGACGAAAACGTCAAAAAACGGATGAAAACGTCCAAAACGGACAAAAACGTGAAAAAACGAACGAAAATGTGAAAAAACGAACGAAAACGTGCGAAAACAGACGAAAACGTGAAAAAAAGTTAACGGTCGTTAGAAATGGACGACACGTGTAACGCACATGTGGGAGTTAACGGAGAAAGCTAACGATCGTTAAGGATAGGGACTAATGGTGTTAATAAACTTCATTATAAGGACTCGGGACGCAAAAATGAAAACCAAGGGACTTGCGGTGTTATTTTGGGTAAACCATAGGGACGAATGGTGTAATTTTCTCAATCCTGAAACAAACTAAATTGACAATTTATATATATGATGAATTTGAAAGTAGAGATATAAGGGTAAACTGCAAATAATGTCCATGTGGTTTCTCATTTTTGCGAAAAATGTCCAGGTGGTTTCTACTTTGTTGCGAATAATCTCTTTTGGTTAACGATCGTTAAAAATCTCCGTTAGTCAAAGTCAAAAGCCATGTGAAATGACTAATTTACCCTCGTCTTCTTCTTGCAATTACTTTTTTTGAATTTGCAATTATCACCCCTCTACTATCCTCCATCACCACCACCACCCTCCTCTAGGGGTGCTCACGGTCCAAAAACCGGACCGGATCGAGACCGAATCCGGCAAAAATCCTAGACCGAGACCGGACCGAATGTGGTCGGTCCGGTCCGGTCTCGGTCCAAATAGGCTAAATGTCCGGTTTTTAAGCCGGACCGGACCGATCCGGACCGAGACCGAAATTATGAAAATCCCTAGACTAAGACCGGACCGAATGTCCGGTCCGGTCCGGTCGGTTTTGTCGGTTGGTCCGGTCCATCCGGTCAGTTTGCTCACCCTTACCCTCCTCTACCAGCACACAACCACCACCATCAAATCCCTTTTTTTTAATTGAATGCACCTCTGTTTTTTAACCCGTATGACCCATGCGTTTTTTGTTCGTATAAAGTTTATAACACTGGGATCAAACTCATAAATGCATACGTTGATTCCATTTTTATCTATTTCAGCTCTTCTTCTGGTCATATTTGGGACCCACAGTCGCGTGTTTATTTCTTGTACACTTTATGAATGTGACCAACATTTCTTTTTATATTGTTTCAGGAACTTATTAGATGATCTTGCTGGTTTTGGAACTCAGCCTGCGCAAGACGCTCTGGAATCACTTCTCAAAACTCGAAAGAGTAAAAAACATGAACCAAGCAACATGAACTGGAAGACTGTAGTAAAAAAGATGGAGTCATTTGGGGAAATGCTCGATTATCCTTCCGAAGATACTTTAAAAGATCAGCCTATTCTTGGTAGCAGAACAGCATATTTTCCAGATAGTTTATCATTTTTTTTTTTTATTTGTCTAATTTATCCCCTCTTTACATGCAGCCAAAGGGGAGGATTATAAAGTCTATAGGAATACTGCAAGTCAACTATGGGATTCAGTGAAGTCCTACCGTCAAAAGGTAATTAATTTTAGAGTAAACTAGTTATAATGCCCGCGCACGCACGGGTTTTTTTTTTTAATGTTTTTGAAATAATTATTTAAATTTTTTAATCCTATTGTTAATTACATCTTATCTATATTTTTTGTATTTATCTTTTACTTTTGTTGTGGATACCCGCGCACGCACGGGTTTTTTTTTTAATGTTTTTGAAATAATTATTTAAATTTTTTAATCCTATTGTTAATTACATCTTATCTATATTTTTTGTATTTATCTTTTACTTTTGTTGTGGATAAATATAAAATAAATAATCTTTTTTTTTTAAATATCTTGTCTATATTTTTTGTATTTATCTTCTACTTGTGTTATTGATAAATATAAAATATTACCTAATAAAAAAATAATTTTTTTTAATAAAATTATTACTAAATCAGATATGAATTGATTTTTTTGAAATGCAAAATTCCCAATAGGGGTTTTATTTTATTATATAAAAAAGATTTCAACGTTGGTCCCTAAAGTTATGCCAGATTTCATAAGATATCCAAAAACGCTAATTATTGTTTTTGTAGTCCACGATCTCGAAAATATTACGCCGCTGGTCCAATTTTCTAACGATCGTTAGTTTTGCTCCTTATCTCAGTCCTCACGTGCACCGCACAGAGGGCAATTTTGTCCGAATCTTTCTTTCTGGCTTTTTGTTCAGAGCATGCTACTGTACATTACACTGTAACAAGTGTACTTTTTGTACTTTATAGTTAAAAAAAACTTTTGTACTCGTAAAGTATTTTTTTGATTTTTTCAATCTTTTATACTACTGTAGCATCATGTACTTTTTATACTTTTGAATTTGCATTTTGTACTTTCACCAAACAAAAAATACATGCATCCATTTTTCATACATTTTCTTTTTTTTTACTTTTTTCAATTTTTATGTCCTTTCTCATTTTCAACCTCACATTCATCTTCTTCCTCTAATTTGTTCTTGATTGTTGATTTTATTTAACATGTTCATGAATACTTTAAGTTTTTTGTTAAACACAAATCAAACAACACAAATATATTTTAATTCAAACATAAATCAAAAAACAAAAATACATTTTGATTCATTATCAACTTAAAAGATTAACAAGAGCAAAAAATCATGCTTAATAGTTCAAGAACAAAAATCACCATCTTGAGTAAAATCACTGTACCAAAACATCAATGTGTTACACAAACACAAAGACACATATTTAACATCATCACAATTTCCCTAACTATAACCCCATTACTTATGATATCTCACACACTTCTTTTACTCCAAAATACTCTCACCTCCCCGCTATAAATTTCCAGCCACCACCATATATAATCCGTCGCCATCACCATCACCATCACCATCTCAATAGGCCACTGATCTGTATGCATTGATATTCGACATAGCAAGTTAGGAAGATATTTATTAGCTAGAGATTTGACCTTTTATGGCGTACCTTTAATAATTCATTTATGCCCCTTTCCTCTCATGTTCCCTTGTGATCTGCCATTATAAACAACAAACCCACTAATAAAAATGTTATTTTAGTAAACTCCACCGCCATAAATTATATGTTTTTTCTAATGAAACAAGTCTAATACACTAGTGCGTTTAACTAAATTTTCTCCACTTACACATCTGTACCATTGCCCTTCCAACCTCTCAATAATAGTAATAGTAATAGTAATAAAGGGCCAATCTTCTTAATCGAAGCAGGGACCATTCAAATTAGGAGGACCCAAACCTCATCTTAAGTAAAGCAAAACCCACACGCCAAACAAAATTCCGGCGAACAGTGGCGGTGGTAGACGGCGACGAATATTGGTTGTTTCCTTCGTCTTCTTCTTTTCATGAGAAGATTTTTTTTTCCTCTCCGGATTCATATGAACTATAAAGAACTTTGAAGACCACTTGAATCAATTCTACTAACTCATACATATCTTTGAAATAAACTATCTGAATATATTTTAGACTATGAGATTGCGAGGATTTGAAGATTGGATTTAGACCTTTAGTGATATGAGATGGAAATGATAATGTGTTTGCAATGATGGGGTTGATTCTGAGTATAAAAAATGGATGATAGTGACGAATTTTCTTATCTTATCGCCACCATGAACCACCGTGGATAGTGACCAGAAATTAGTGGTGGTGAATAATGGTGATGTTAGCCTTGTTTGTCGTTGGAGAGTTTTGATGTGGTTAATTTTAGCAGTAAAATTTGGTTGTTCATAAGATATAGAGTAAAAAAAAACAAAAATAAAAAACAAAACAAAGTTCAAAAAAAGTACAGTAGCCAACACAGAACAAAAAGCCAAAAAGAAAGATTCGGACAAAATTGGCCTTATGTGCTGCCCACGTGAGGACCGAGATAACGAGTAAAACTAACTATCGTTAGAAAATTGGACCAGCGGCATAGTATTTCCGAGATCATGGACTAAAAAAGCAATAATTAACGTTTTTGGATGTCGTATGAAATTTGGCATAACTTTAGGGACCAACGGTGAAATTTACTCTTAATTTTATAATCTCATAGTCTGTATACTGTCGGTTCATTTATAATGAGCTTTTATTGCCTTTTTCTATTGTACAGGCCGCAAGCGCATATGAAAATGGTAAACGGGAACATGCGGCATATCTCTTTGATCAGGTTTAGTTATGCTTAAATTACGTTGTATAAAAGTATTCAAATTGTGAATAATTATTTAAACATATAAATTTTAATGCAGGCAAGGCAGTGTAAGGAGAAGGCTCGACAAGCAGATAAAAGGGCAAGCCAGTATATATTTAATTCGAGGTTTGTCGCTGTGTAGATAATAAAGTCCTCTACGCTTTATCTGGATGGTGTTTAGATTTAGTAATTATACCCAATGCAGGAACAAGGACTTTGAAAATCTGATAACTATTGATCTACATGGACAACATGTGAAACAAGGAATGAAGCTTCTAAAACTTCACCTTTTATTTGGTGCATACGCCCGTTGTAAGCATCTTGTTAATTATTCATTGATTATTTTTTATTGTCATCTATTTGTGGAAGTCTTAACGTAAATTTCTGACGGATCCTTTATCTGTGATTTATAGCCGTGCGGCTCTTCAGAGTTATTACAGGATATGGTAGGCATGGTGTTGGAAAGTCAAAACTTAAACAGTCGGTATGAAAATGTCACTATATCTTTTAGAAATCAGTCTCAAAGTGATCAATCATCCTAGGTGGGTTGAGCAGTTAGGCAATGTGTTAAAACAGCTTAGGAACCCGAAACATTTTACGCCCAAATCGTTTGTCCTTTATCTATACTACTATATAATGCATCTAATTCCAAACCTAACTCCTAACCAAAAATTAAGATAAAAGCTCCAATTATGAGGTGACATGTGTCACTTCTCAACTAATTCCAAACCTAACTCCTAACCAAAAATTAAGATAAGAAGCTCCGATCATGAGATGACATGTGTCACTTCCCAACTTAAAATATACATTTATTTTCAAATTGAAATATCTTTTTACCACTTTAACCTTTATTTCAATCAATACGATCTTTTATTTCAATCAATACGATCTTGATTCGACAAAATCATATACTTTTGGGGGGAGTGTTTGACGGGTAAAGGTCTTTCTATATGCGGAAATAATAATGTCACGGGAAAGCAACGGAAACCCAAACAAATAAATACAACTAACATATACATTCGGAGTGTTGTGAAACGAATTCATTAAGCGGGTAGGGAATTGCGAGAAAAGTTGGGCTATCAATTCGTTTACTATATTATAATATAATTATATTTATTGCCGCCGGTGTGCGCGGGTATCCAACTAGTCTTTTACTATTTAGCATGTTACATTCGAATATCATTTTATAATATTTTATGGCAATGTTGATAAAATGATTTAGGAGTATATTAGGGTTAAAAACAAACATTGGGCAACTTTCAACCCCTCAGACACATTCAACCAAATTGACTCGATATTTTTTAAGCTAATTTTTATTTGCTCTGTTTCCTTTTTACTCAATTGGACACATTTGAAAGGAAAAAAACTTGAACGGACACATAGTATTAGAAAATGTGTTGAAATTGCAATGATCGATTCTAGGTGTACGAGAATTAAAGGTGATAGATACATGTTGTTCCATATGTATCTTTTGGTGTACTATGTAAGATGTTTGATGCTTCTTGCAGGCTATTGATCTCCTAGAATCTGAAAAAATCGAGTGGAATGAAGAAAATAGAGGAACCTTGTTAATTAAACTGAATGGGCAAAGAGAGTTCAGCAGCTTCTTGGAATCTGGCAGCGATAGCGAATAATTCTTTTTTCTTGCTTCTTGGTGTATTCCATGTATGCTAAAGAACGAAAAATATGAGCTAAAGCTGATTTCATAATAAGGAAATCATCATGTACTTAAGTAGACTAATTGGCTCCAACGGTTCTTCTACGGTTTGTTTTCGGATGGTTTTATTGGCTAGCCGAACCGGTGGCGACTCCCGTTCCCGGTTGAACCCGTTGGTCCGGTCCGGTTTTCAAAACTATATGTACCATCAACATGTTAGCTTTGTATGAAGTTTTGTGTGTTTTATTAGTTTGTATAATATGTATAATAACATGTACTTTTCATTTTAAAGTGTTTTAAAAATAACATTAATTAGTGTGTTTAATTAGTTTATACTTTGGATTATGTTGCAGCTTGTTTAGATTGTACATTGTGAAAATATTATTTTACTTTTTAATAAGGGGGTGTTTTAATTCATTGTATTTAATTTTGTAGATATGCTTTTAATTAGTTGTACAATGTGAATACATCATTGTACCATTAAATAATGAGGTGTTTTAATATAAGTATTAATTATGTGTTAATTTATGTCTTAGTACATTAAAAAGTTGTACAATATGTTTTTTTGTTTGTATTCCGTTTTCAATTAATGTTAGGAAATCAAGTTTTAGAGATATTTAATGTTTCAAAATTGTGTTTAATTTACTTGTACATTTTGCTTTGTTAGTTGTGTTTAATTTTAAGATTTCAATAGTCTTAGTCATTTAATGTTAGAAAAATCTTTTGTGCTTTATAAGATAGTTAGATAATCTGTTTGGAGACATTCTTGCTTCTGCTTACAATAAGCAAATCACGGTACTGATATTCGAGTAATATTGGTCTACTTTGTAGGGTGCATAAATGTATTATGATTGTGGTGGTTGGGTGGTGGTAGAGGGTGGTGATGTTGTGGTAGAGGGTGGTGGTGATGGAGGATAGTAGAGGGATAATTGAAAATTCAAAAAAAGTAATTGTGGGAAGATGAGGGTAAATTAGTTATTTTACATGGCTTTTGACTTTGACTAATGGGGATTTGTAACGATCGTTAGCCAAAAGAGATTATTCGCAATTAATAGTTTTGAGGGACATTTTTCACAAAAATGGGAAACCACAGCGACATTATTTGCAGTTTACCCTAGATTTAAATGATGAATTTGAATACTATATATATATATATATATATATATATATATATATATATATATATATATATATATATATATATATATATATATATATGATGAAGACTTTACTTTCGATAAGGTATGAATGAATTAAATTTGATTATACATACGATGACACAAACACTATACACTACTACACAACTGGGTAAATGCTGCGGAACTTTGTAACGGAAATTTTCCATAGCAAATATGCAACGGGTTTGCAACATATTTGCAACGGATTAGCAAGGTCACAGAAACCGATTGAATATCCATTGCAAAAATTAAAGTAATTTCTTTTATACTTATATTTAAATATTCCGTTGCAAATCCGGCAAGTTTATTTTAAATTTGTAATGGATTTGCAAAGTATTAAAAAATCATACTATCTTATAAAGCATTTAGGTCTTTTAAGAAAAGAAATACTTAAAATTAAGCATTGCAAGTTCTCAAGCTAAAAGTACAACTAATTAAAACACATTTTCTAACATTAAATACAATTACAAGTTCTTAAGCTAAAAATACAACTAATTAAAACATATTTTCTAACATTAAATACAATCTTTAAATAGAAATACTTAAAGTACAACTAATTAAAACACATTTACTAACATTAATAAACTGGTCAATAAATACAATTAATGCAGTTATTAAAACACCCCTTACATAAGAAATACAAATTATCAAGCATATTGTACAACCAACTTAAACACAATGTCAGTAATACAAATAATAAAGCACATTACACAAATATTCATGCCCGAACGGGCAACGGGCCAAATGGGCTCGAGCCTGAATGGGCACGGGCCAAACGGGCTCGATCCCGAACGAGCATGGGCGAACGGGCTCGAGCTCAAAAGGTTTACAACTCTTAGGCCTTAGCTATCACTTTTTTCTTTTGATGTCGTTAACATTTATTTTAGAGTACCCACTGCTGCAACGCGCGGGTACCTACTAGTATATATAAAAGAAACTATTATTTTGCAAAATTTTTAAAAATTATTATGGATTTGCAACATAATTACTATAACAGTTTAATTTCAATTGCTATGGTTTTGCAACGAAACATGATCTTAATTTAATTTCTATTTATTTTTAATAATTTATTCTCATCCGCTTGCAGTTTACAAACTAATTGCTACGGATTTGAAATGGTAACCGATAAACTTCATTTTCTATTTGTTTTCAATATTTCATTGATATTTATGTTTTAAAATTTGAAATAATTGCAACATATTAACATATACTATTACTAGTTTCTTGTTATAATTCTGTTGAAATATGTTGAGTTGTACAAGCTCATGTTTTTGGTTTAGTTGGTCATATTAAGTCCAAGGACTTATTGTGACAACTTTGTCTAATGTTTACATGTTTAGGTTTTTTTTACAGGTTAAAGTTTGTTCAAGGGCTAAAGTGTAATTCTGTTCTATATAAGCTTAGAGACCTAGCCCTAGCCGTGTATCTCTGAATCATATTATTCTCACAGAGTCTTTGTATTCTCTCTCAAGTATTGTGGTCTTGTTTCTGGTATTCATCTCTTGATCATTTTGATCAATTGGGTAGTATAGGTTGTGTATTGAGAGTGTTTGTAGTAAGGCTGATTGTATTCATAACATTGTAGTGGGTGATTTGATCCTTCTGAAGGGGACAATCAATTTCTCTTGTATTTGTTTGGCAAGCACTCGTTTGAGGACTTGTCTTCTTGTTTTACTGAGTAATAAAATAGTTCACCAAGGGGTGGTTGGCTGGGTGAGATCTTGAGTTGTGGTTGTGTTTTTTGATCAGATCTATAGTTTTAACATGGTATCAGAGCCAGGTTTGATCTCCGTTAGCTCTCGATATTTTTTTAGGGTTTCTAGGTCATAATTGGGGGTTTCTTGATTGGTTTGTAATTGGACTCAGTTGGTGGTGTTTTCTTGACGGCCGTTGGTTGAATCGTTGATCCTCATAACGATTCTTGGTGATTGATGAGGCGAAAAATGAACCACTTTTAGGGGGTCATTTAAGCCCGGAATTGAATTTATTTGATCAAATATTGCCGTAAATCGTTCCTTTTGTGATTTTAGGTACTTTGGGAGAGAAATCTGGAAAAGGAAGCAAATCAGACGTTTTTGGAGCATAAAGTGAAGAAAACGCCAAAGTCTTAATTTTCCTTGCTGGGAACAGTAGGTGACGGCGTCAAGAAGAAAATCATGACGGCGTCAAGAGTAATTTTCATGACGGCCCAGTATAGAATTGAAGGCGTCACAAGGTAGAGCATCAAGAGTAAAATACGTGACGGCCTGGAAAATGTTATAACGTGACGGCGTCAGAAGTAAATCAAGGCAGTCCGAGAAGTATTTTGGCGGCGAGATGATGGCGTCACCAATTTGGTCTTGACGCCGTCAGCCTCAATTTCCTATATATAGTTTTCTAATTTTCATTCATAAAAAAAGAGAAGTTTTGGAGAAACCCTAAGGTCGAACTTAGTACGAACTTTACAGGTTTTTCAAGGGTTTTCAGCCCTTGAACCCTTTCATGTGTAATTGAGACAAGTATTCTTTTAATTCAATCAATATGTCTATGTGTTGGTTGTCTATATCTTGTTCTTGTCTTAATTCAATCATGCTAGGCTAGATCTATCTTGTGTTTGCTTGATCTAATGAAATCTAGATGTTAATTATGTGTTGATTACTTGTTTATGGTTGTATTGGATGAATGATTTCGATGTTAGGCTTAAGAAAACTGGCAGATCTCCAAATGGTAACATGCTTGAACGTCTTAGGAAACATGAACTGACGTGCACTAGGTTTTATTGGTTGTATTTAATGCATGAGTAAATTCCAATGATCCCATGTTAGGAGCTTCTTAGCCGGCTCGACATAGGAGTGAAGTAGGCACTCATAGGATTGGGGAATTAAGTATGCCACCCCATGAATGGTATTAAGGAATACAATCCGTCATCCACACAACTATAACAAGTAATTAACGTGTAAAAGATATCTAGGGAGTAGTGAAATCTAAGTAAACACAACTTCTCCACTTATTGCTCACAACCTTAGTTTAATTTAGTTTATTTTCATTTCTAGTATTTTATTTTGATTGCATCTTTAGTATTGGGTTAGTTGACTAGCAACTAATTCCGCCCAAATCCTTCAAACCCGAGATTTTTACTTGCTTTCTAAAAAAATATAAAAATACAAAAATAATCATCCCTCATCTTTAGAACAAGCATTTAGGTTTTCTAATCCTTGCGACACTATTCCTAGCTGAACGATCAATCCCCCGGTACTTGTCACTATACTATACTACAACGATCAGGTACACTGCCTGGTGGGGGTTGTAAGCTTCTTAAGATCCCTTGAGAGGTAAAGCCTGGTGCGATTCCCACGTATCAAGTTTTTGGCGCCGCTGCCGGGGAATAGTTATTGTCTAGGTTAGAATCTCTTTTTATTAGGTCTACTTGCTAGATTCCTTTCTAGTAAGATTTTATTTTTATTTTTAGGTTTTCTTTAGTCTATCTTATTTTTTTGTGTTTTTTTTCGTAACTCTTCACCACCCGACAACATGGACGATGGGAACATCTTTGAACCCGTCATCCCACCACAACAAAACCTACCACTAGAACCTCTTAGGCCCCGAACCTTAGGAGAGTATTCCCGACCTAGCCACCAAGGCTACCGAAACACCATTGAGCTCACCGGAGCCAATGTGACCCCTTTGCGATCCGACACCATCCGGTTGGTGCAAAGCGGATGTGCATTCCATGGACTTCGTTCCGAAGATCCAAACCAACATCTTAAGGACTTCCTTAAAATCGTAGGCTCCATATACTTAGATGTTGAAACTAGAGAGACAACCCAATTACGCCTATTCCAATTCTCTCTACGGGATCAAGCTAGTCAATGGCTTGAGCGTTTACCCGCGGGATCCATCACCACATGGGATGGTCTCACAACTCGTTTCCTTGCTCAATTTTTCCCACCGGGGAGAACTACTAAGCTTAGAAATGACATCTTGATGTTCCAACAACGTCAAAATGAATCTCTCTATGAAGCATGGACTCGTTTCAAGGACTTACTCAAAAAAGTCCCTCACCATGGCATAGATCTTTGGCTCCAAATCCAAATCTTTTATGACCATATCGATCTCTCCACGAGGCGAGCCATTGACCAATCGGCCGGTGGTAAGCTACGTGATCTAAGTGCGGAACAATCATGGGAACTCATAGAAGATCTTGCTCTCTATGACAACGAAAGTTGGAATGATCCCCGTGATTTGAACAAAATGGTCAAGGCAATATCTTTGCCTTCGAACAATTCTAGCACTCCCGATCGTAGGATCATGGAACTTGAAGGTCGAGTCAAGTCTCTCATGAAATCTTACGAAGCTCAAAAACCTTCAAGCCAAGTAAGCAGAATCGCTTCTACATGTAAATTATGTAATGGCCCTCACGAGACTCATAACTGCATGGAGCTTCCAAAACGTGCTTATAACGAATTCACGTCGTCACACGTGGGTCGAGGTCCTCGAACTTCTGGCGAAGCCTATGAGGCATGGAAGGATAAACCTAATTTCAGAGGGTACCAAACGCGGAGCGTATCCTTCAATGACTCCTCACCACTCACTTGGTCCGAGCATTTTCCATCACAAGGCGTTCCTAGGCAAAGCTATGAAGATGCTCTTAAAAAATTCATTCTGTCTCAAGAATTACAGCTCTCTATGCTTGAGACTTAATTTAGACAACAGCAGGCTGATATGAATAACAAGATTTGTAATCTGTTAACTGCTATCAAAGAGTATGTTGTTAATAAACCCATTCACGTTGATGAGGTTAAGTCTGTTACCATCACGAATCCACCAACCTCCCCTGTGAAAATAAAGAGTCCTAGTAAGCTATTCAAACATCTATCACCAAAAGAAAAAGAACCCGTCAACCCCCTAGGACCAATCCATTTCGTAAATACCATCACCACGATATCTACACCTAACCTGAACCAACAACAAACTGAAAATATTGGTCGTACAACTAAAGATGGGACCTTAAGGGTAGACCACGATTTGGCCAGAAGCCCTACTGATTGGCTCCAAACGGTCAACCTAAACTGACCAGGTGAATGGTCAACTAGGTCAAACAGCCTAGAGTCATTGCTCCGCGGAATACAGTGTTTCCCCGGGTCGTTATGTCCCGACGAGGTGTGATGGTAATCAAAACGGATTTGTGATCGGGTGAATTTGGACAGGAAAGGGGTAATGAAGGTTTTGAATGATTACGCTAAGGAAAAACGAATGAGAACGATGTAAACGAACTATATTAACAATAACGTGTAACCTAATTAACCTAAAACGTAACCTAAAAATTTAAAATCAGAATTTGCTTATAAATAAGCAGAAAAATAAGCCAAACGGCTTAAATAGAAGCTATCACCTTATTTATGTTTTTGGTTTTTCTTATTTTACAAACTACTTTTACTAACGTGACCTAAATTTAAAAAAACGTAAAAGTTATTTAAATAAAACGCGAGTGCGCGAAATAAAAAGTGAAATTTGAGCTACGCTAACCCTACGAACATGAAAATAATATTTTTACGAACCTAATGATAAAAGAAAATTTTAGAAAAAAGAAAATTATTTTTTTGACTTTTTAATTATTTATTATTAATTAATTGCTAATATAACTAAATTAAATTATTAAAAATACTAAACTAAGTCGGAAAATTACAAACTTTTTCTAAAAATGCTTAGTAGTATCAGTTAATTAATAAAAATATAAAAGTGCTAAAAAGTTTGCTAATAAGCTGAAAAATAAGCTAGATAAGAAAATAAGCTAAAAAGAAAATGTTCTAGTATAAAAATAAAAAAGGAAACACTAAATATTAAGATTGCTATAGGGGAGATGGTGCATGGGGTTGGTTTGGTGTTGACCTGTTTGACCAAGAGGTCACAGGTTCGAATCAGGCTAGGGCCAAATTGCACAAATTATTTTTCTTTTTGGTTTTTCTCTTTACACAACTAATTAACAACTAACAACTAACAACTTTTGTAAAACCAAGTCTTATGACAAGCTTAAATAAGCTCTGGATGAGCTAATTCTTTCAACAGTGAAGCTTTTATAAGCTTAACTTGGATTTTCTAAGTTTAAAAGCTATCAAATTAAGCTAAAATCTGAAGCTAAGGTGTGAATTAAGCTAACTATCTAGGAGATACTACAAAGAAGCTAAAACAAACAAATCATCACACTGCATAAGCAGATTAAGCAAAAAAAACAACAATAAGCATTACCCACAACCAAACAGTCCACAAGGTCTAACTGCAGGCTACTGTGGGGCCCACATGGGTGATCCAAGAACCAAATGAAACGGTGATATGATGAGATGTCCTGAGGGGCTTCTAAATAAGCTAAGGGTCAGGGCATATAGATCAGAAATAAGCTAATGGTGGGGTTGGGAAGTTGGGTGATCAACCTGAGTTGCTCAGGTTGTTGGTGTGGATTGGGTGTTTAGCAGGCTCAAATTGAGCTTATCAAACAAGCTCAAAAGTAGAAAGTGAGCACTGAAACAACAAGCTTATACAATAAGCTTTTCAGAAATCCCAATTTCATAAACTAAAGTTCACTATCAGGCTCTACTAGAGCTTATGGAAGTGGCTAAGCTACACTGATTGGTCAGTGTAGCTGAGCTTGGTGAGTAAACATTGAGGTCAAAATAAGCTTTCAAATAAGCATGAGACTAGAAAATAAGCATATGCATGACATGATGGTACAGTGAGCTTTCTAAATCCACAAGAAGCTCAGGCTAAAGTGCACTATGGGACAAATGGCAAGCTTATGAAACATGTCAAAAAGCTGTGGAGCAGGGCACATATATGGAAAACAGATACACAAAAGCTACAAATTAAGCACTAAAATGAGATTAATAAAAATTTAGAAAAATACAATACTCAAGATGAGCAGCAAAACAACATTAACGTAAAAGCATAAAGCTTTAAACCTAATATTGAAGCCTATAGGAAATTATCTATTAAATTCAAAAATTGACTAAGCTGGATTTTGACTTTTTAAATTTACATTACAAGTTTGACTAAAATGAGATTATAATGATTCCTAAAGACTAAATAAGTAACAATAAGTTATAATAAGATAAATTTAAGCTAATAAAACAACTAATAAACACAAAATGATGATTGTGCAACTGAAAAACACCAACAATGAACAAATAAGACCCCTATTATGGATTTTTGACTTTTCAAGTTAAAAGCTGCAATTTGTTGGCTCAAATGAATTTAATATGACCTAGGGAGTCTATTGATGCAGCAAAGAGACCAAGCAAGCCATGAAATCAGATGGAACTTAACTTACCCAAACACCCCTATAACAGACAGATTTGATAATTTTTCAAATCAACCACCAAATTTAAGCAATGTAACACTAGATTTGTCTTTTAATAACATTAACTAAACATACATTAACAGAAATAAACAACTAACTTCAACTATGACTTGATCAAATAAATTACTCACAAGGAAAAATAACAAATTTTGTCTTACAAGTGATCCAAGGCAGCTTAAATGAATGAGAACCAGGTTCAAAGTCACCACCTAATGCTCCCATGAGCTCTAAAACCAAATGCCATCCATTTTGATCCCTGCTCCAACTTTAATTTTCCTTTCTTCTGATTTTTTTTTATATTTTTGATGATTTATTTGGCTTACTGCTTTAAACTAATTTAAATGCCTTACAAGCTTTTAAAAACTACTAAGTGAGCTTAATTTAACTTGAATAAAACAAGTGTGATAACTAGCAATCTCAGACCAACCTGTAGCTAGAATTTGAATTTTGTAATGAAACTGAAAAACTGTACCAACACTGGAATTTAAGAACTAAAAGTATTTTATTATTCAAGAGAAACAAGTTGCAATCTAAAGTCGTTGACTGAAAAATAAAATTACAATAAGTTTACATAATTTAAATTAAGTTAAAAAAACTACTTCCTACCACCACAGCTTCTCTTTATCTTTTATATCTCCCAATTAGGGTTTCTGCACAATCCTTTGTCCTTTCCCAGCTGCCATTGTAGCCATTGGATGATGAGATTAAATCTAGGCCGTTTAAAACTTTCTTGCCACCAAAACCTTTTTGGCTTTTTCCCTTGATACTTGATGCCAGGGGTGATAATTTGGATGCTTGTGTTTTTTTGGTGTGGCAAGGGGGGGTTGAGTGTGTAGGAGGGGGTAACAGACTAGGGTGATGATGGTGTTTCTTGGAGGTTAGCAGAAGGTGGGATGGTGAGGTGGAGGAGACGGGTCAAAGCAAGGGGTTTGACCGAGTGGTATTATTAAAACGGGGTGATGGGTGTGGGCTTGTGAGGGGATTGGGCCAAGATAAGTGTGGGGTGGGCTTTGGACTGGTTGGTTTTGTTTGTGTTTAGTTTTAATAACAGCCAAGGTCCATTAGGTATTATAGTAAACACAAGGACCTCTTTTGTAATTTTCAAAAAGTTAGGGGGTGAAGTGTTTTATTCCCAAAATATTCCAAGTACCAAACTTGCCATGTTAAAATATCCCAAGGACCAATATTGCATTTTTCCATTTTTCAAATTCCCGAGGACTAAAATTGTAAATTCTCAAACTTGAAGGACTAAACTTGTAAATCCTTCAAATTATACCACCAAGGACCTATTGTGATAACTTTTGATTTCCCAAGGTCCAAAAATGATTTTTCTTTCAAAAATATTTCACCAGGGACTGATTTTGTCAAGTTTTGAAAGTTCAGGGACTTTTTATGCAAATTTTGGATTTTGAGGGGTAAAAGTTGCCAGTTTGTTAAACTTTTGTCCAGGGATTAATATTGAACAAATTTGATTTCCCGAAGACCAAAGTTGACTTTTCTTTCATTTTAAACCTTCAGGGACTAGTTTTGTCAATTTTTGAAACTTGAGGGACTGAAACTGCCAATTGTGCAAACTTTGCTCGTTTTTCATTTGTTTTTAAACATTTTGCATCTAAAACATATAAAACACACTTTTGGAATAATTTCTGTATTTTGATGCGTTTTTGAGTGTTTTTGGATGTTTTGGCAGTTCAGATACGATAAAAATGATGAGTATTTACACACTCATCAATCCCCCACACTAAACTATTGCTAGTCCCTAGCAATCTTTTGAGAAAAATTAATGGATTTTAAACTCTTTACCAAAAGCCATCACTTCTGGAGTAGCCAGATGTAAGAACTGTGGTACACCTGATAACCGTGTGATTTTGAGCAAACCACCAGCTGTCAACGGATTTGATTAGTCTTTACCAAAATCCGTTTGCTTCTGGACTAGCCAACTCTTGATGGAATAGTCAACATCTTGGTGAGCTGATTACCAATTATGGATTTTCCACGGCCTTTACCACAAGCCATAATCTTGTGGGCTAGCCAACTCATTCGCTTTATGGGATATGGCGAGTTGAGGTACCATACAATTTTGGGCAAATTGCAAGCCATAAACGGATTTGACATATCTTTACCAAGAGCCGTTTGCTCCTGGATTAGCCAATCCCTTTTGTCGGTTAGACATGGCGGACTGATTACCACAAAAATTTTGAAGCACCAGTGAAAAATTTTTGAATTTTTTTTTAAATTTTGGCTAAAAACTGGGGTATAAGATAGTAAAATGTGATAAAATTCGCTAGAATAGTGAAATACACCCCCACACTTAGCATGAATATTGTCCTCAATATTCAAAGTCCCGGCTATTATGCCGACTCTTTGAACGTAAAAGGGCAACATTACAAGCTAAGCGTGGAAATACCATTTTGTATTTTCACTTCATTTGTAACCATAGTGGGGTAACTCCCCCACACTTAGGGTGAAAACCCTATAAGCATGCTACTGTTTTTGTTTACCGAGTCGCTAGCTTGACTCGACCCCGAATTCATTTATCCTTGGGGAAGCATGATGTGGAAGAAGCAATCTCCATCGGACTTTTATTCAAGATGTTTGGACAAACATTTGAAGCACGTGAAAGTTCCACACCGATGAGATATACAGACCCTGGCTTAAGATAGTATAAACTATAAGTGGTGATGCCGGGGTCAAAGATAATGTCTTCATTCCCGAAGGAGTGAAGAACAGGAGAAGTCACCCTGTAGGTGAAGAAAAGGAAGAAAACCATGATAAAAATCATGATTTGATCTTCTTCCTCGAGATTAGGCTCATTAGCCTGTATTTGGATCTCAAGGGTTAAGCTCGTAAACATCCCAGGAGGGTGGGTGGGAATTTGCAAATTCTCATGATTGAGTGCATCTCCCCCCGGGCTATCATACTCCGGAGGAGTCATGATATGAGTGAGTTCATCGGAGAACTCCTCAAAGATGAATGAATCATATTCGGGGAGAGAAATTTGAGAATGAGAAGTGGTACTGCCACTAATCTTCTCTCCCATATGATCAAAAGTAAAGGCTTCAAACTCCGGAATAGGATCGTCGGAGAAAATGTCACTATCCTTAATCGGGATAGGAGATGAAATAGGTTTCATATTGAAAGCCTCAATTTTTGAGATGAGGAGATTGACATTCAATAATTTTGCACGAAGTGCTTCATCCTTGATTTCAGTATCAGTCTCATCATTCTCTTCTTCTAAGCTAACTAGCTCAGAAGGTAATCCTTCCACATGACTGATGTCTCCAGAAGATAAAGAATTTTCATCAACATGTGAAGTACTAAGCTCGATGTTGGGATTAGAGTTTAAAAGATTTTCAGTTTCTCCCATATCGGCTTCAAAATCAAGGAGACCATCATCACTTCCCAATGGAAGTGGATTGATGTGAGTAAGTTCATCTGTGAACTCCTCAATAAGAGGGTCAACATCCGAATGAGGCAGTGGTGCCTCTTCATACTCAACTTCTCCATAAGATGTACAATCATCATTAAAATCGGAGAAAGTCTCAAAATGATCTTTTGGATTTTCAGGGTGAGAAGGTAGATCACACACATGATCAAAAGTCCCCTGTGACTCTCCTGGGATTAGGACAAGGTTCTCAACACTAGACTTTATGAATTCGTCCGATTCCTTTTGAGGAACAGTGCTAAGATGCTCATCCCCCATATTCAGAGAGTGAGTGTGAACTTCGGGTGTGATATCAATAGACTGAGGGAGTTTAGAAGTACTAGCAGTTATGGAATTTTCAAGTTCCAGTTGATCAACGGCTAGTGACTCTGTCACATTATTTTCTCCCTGATTTTCAATGGAAGGAATTACAACTGATGAATCTGATGAATCTTTTTGAATAATGACAATGTTATCTTTATCATCATCACTGTCATCATCGTCATCATAAAGAGCTGCATAGCGAAGATTGGCACGTATTTTAGCCGCTCTTTGCTCAGCAAGTAATTCTTCCATGCTCATTTTGTTTCTAGCATCTCGTTCTTTAGCAAGTAATTCTGCCATTGATTTTTCACGAGATTCTTGAAACGATGTAGTGGCAAACTCCTCCTTAAGTTTTTGCAAAATTTCGCGAGCCTCTAGTAAGAGGTCTTGCTCGGTATCATGAGGAGTTGCTTGGTTCATTTGGTACTGTGGAGGTTGGTCTTGAATTGAATAGTCATAATTGTTACAAGGAAATAGATTCCTTGTTTGACAATCCGAGCTAAAGTGAGGACCTCCATAGTATTCACAACAGTAAAACTGATGTGGCTGTGAGTCGTATGTGCTAGAGTCATAATTGTTATCAGGAAACTGCTCATAAACAAGCGCATTGCCCGATTGACAATCAGAACTGTAGTGTGGGCCACCATAGTACTCACAACAGTTAAACTGTTGAGTCTGGTTCGGTGTGTTGTATGGATATTGGTCGTAACCAACATTTTGACTATTATAACAATCAAAACCTTGGTGAGGACCTCCACAATACTCACAAGAAATGTTTGGTGTATTTTGATACGAAGCATCATTGTGATTTGGATAATATGATTCTTGCTCGTATGAATGTGATGGGTAATTGGAAAAATTTGAAGAGTCGTTGAATAAGTTCTGATTAGGATCATAAGCAAATGAATTCCTCGAACCACAAAACAAACAACTTCCGTCTCAAATATCATTACCACATTTCTCACATGTACACCAATGACATGGTAAACCAAAAAGCGGCTCACCACAACCAACACAAGGGATAAAATCCGGAGGTGGGACAAGTGGTGTGCTCTTAGAGCTAGGAATTTCCACCACTTCCGTTATGGTCTCGGGTTTTTGTTCTTGATAAACGTGAAGATTTGGCAAGTCGTTCTTTTCAGTCACTGCCCTAAGCTCTGTACGTTTGTTTGACAAACTTTTAACCGTAAACCGTGAAAGGTTAGGATCAATTCTTGACGATTTAGGAGCAATTGTGAGCTTAGGTTTTTGGACAATCGTAGGTTGGACGTATTTAGCACTTTCATGGTTAGAGGAAAGTACAGGGCCCTTTGTCACCTCGGTTTCTTATTCCATTTCCCTCACCGGAGAGGGAATAGGGATCGATGGTCCATCATAATCAACACGACATCTCGATATCTTTGACAAGGCCATAAGTTTTTCAATTTTTCTATTAAAGGCCCTTTGTTCAAAGAAATCGTCATCGAGAGATGCCATTAGAATCAATTACGGGACAAGTGGAAGAAGTTAGAATCAAAAGGATAGAGGGTAAAGGGATGAAGAATCAAAATGGTAGGAGGGTAAAGATGGATATTTTTGGGATTTTTGATAAACATTTTATAAGAAAGAAAATCTTTTTGTGTTTTTGTGTTCGTTGAAAACTGATTTTAAAATGTTTTCGTGAACCGTTTTTGTTTTTATACAAGAAAATATGAACAAAGGATGGTAAATATACAATGAGTGTATATCCAGATTCACCAATCTGTAAAACCGTGTAGAATACGCGCACGACCTCCCCGGCAGCAGCGCCAAAAATTGATTGGCTCCAAACGGTCAAACTAAACTGACCAGGTGAATGGTCAACTAGGTCAAACAGCCTAGAGTCAATGCTCCGCGGAATACAGTGTTTCCCCGGGTCGTTATGTCCCGACGAGGTGTGATGGTAATCAAAACGGATTTGTGATCGGGTGAATTTGGACAGGAAAGGGGTAATGAAGGTTTTGAATGATTACGCTAAGGAAAAACGAATGAGAACGATGTAAACGAACTATATTAACAATAACGTGTAACCTAATTAACCTAAAACGTAACCTAAAAATTTAAAATCATAATTTGCTTATAAATAAGCAGAAAAATAAGCCAAACGGCTTAAATAGAAGCTATCACCTTATTTATGTTTTTGGTTTTTCTTATTTTACAAACTACTTTTACTAACGTGACCTAAATTTAAAAAAACGTAAAAGTTATTTAAATAAAACGCGAGTGCGCGAAATAAAAAGTGAAATTTGAGCTACGCTAACCCTACGAACATGAAAATAATATTTTTACGAACCTAATGATAAAAGAAAATTTTAGAAAAAAGAAAATTATTTTTTTGACTTTTTAATTATTTATTATTAATTAATTGCTAATATAACTAAATTAAATTATTAAAAATACTAAACTAAGTGGGAAAATTACAAACTTTTTCTAAAAATGCTTAGTAGTATCAGTTAATTAATAAAAATATAAAAGTGCTAATAAGCTGAAAAATAAGCTAGATAAGAAAATAAGCTAAAAAGAAAATGTTCTAGTATAAAAATAAAAAAGGAAACACTAAATATTAAGATTGCTATAGGGGAGATGGTGCATGGGGTTGGTTTGGTGTTGACCTGTTTGACCAAGAGGTCACAGGTTCGAATCAGGCTAGGGCCAAATTTCACAAATTATTTTTCTTTTTGATTTTTCTCTTTACACAACTAATTAACAACTAACAACTAACAACTTTTGTAAAACCAAGTCTTATGACAAGCTTAAATAAGCTCTGGATGAGCTAATTCTTTCAACAGTGAAGCTTTTATAAGCTTAACTTGGATTTTCTAAGTTTAAAAGCTATCAAATTAAGCTAAAATCTGAAGCTAAGGTGTGAATTAAGCTAACTATCTAGGAGATACTACAAAGAAGCTAAAACAAACAAATCATCACACTGCATAAGCAGATTAAGCAAAAAAACAACAATAAGCATTACCCACAACCAAACAGTCCACAAGGTCTAACTGCAGGCTACTGTGGGGCCCACATGGGTGATCCAAGAACCAAATGAAACGGTGATATGATGAGATGTCCTGAGGGGCTTCTAAATAAGCTAAGGGTCAGGGCATATAGATCAGAAATAAGCTAATGGTGGGGTTGGGAAGTTGGGTGATCAACCTGAGTTGCTCAGGTTGTTGGTGTGGGTTGGGTGTTTAGCAGGCTCAAATTGAGCTTATCAAACAAGCTCAAAAGTAGAAAGTGAGCACTGAAACAACAAGCTTATACAATAAGCTTTTCAGAAATCCCAATTTCATAAACTAAAGTTCACTATCAGGCTCTACTAGAGCTTATGGAAGTGGCTAAGCTACACTGATTGGTCAGTGTAGCTGAGCTTGGTGAGTAAACATTGAGGTCAAAATAAGCTTTCAAATAAGCATGAGACTAGAAAATAAGCATATGCATGACATGATGGTACAGTGAGCTTTCTAAATCCACAAGAAGCTCAGGCTAAAGTGCACTATGGGACAAATGGCAAGCTTATGAAACATGTCAAAAAGCTGTGGAGCAGGGCACATATATGGAAAACAGATACACAAAAGCTACAAATTAAGCACTAAAATGAGATTAATAAAAATTTAGAAAAATACAATACTCAAGATGAGCAGCAAAACAACATTAACGTAAAAGCATAAAGCTTTAAACCTAATATTGAAGCCTATAGGAAATTATCTATTAAATTCAAAAATTGACTAAGCTGGATTTTGACTTTTTAAATTTACATTACAAGTTTGACTAAAATGAGATTATAATGATTCCTAAAGACTAAATAAGTAACAATAAGTTATAATCAGATAAATTTAAGCTAATAAAACAACTAATAAACACAAAATGATGATTGTGCAACTGAAAAACACCAACAATGAACAAATAAGACCCCTATTATGGATTTTTGACTTTTCAAGTTAAAAGCTGCAATTTGTTGGCTCAAATGAATTTAATATGACCTAGGGAGTCTATTGATGCAGCAAAGAGACCAAGCAAGCCATGAAATCAGATGGAACTTAACTTACCCAAACACCCCTATAACAGACAGATTTGATAATTTTTCAAATCAACCACCAAATTTAAGCAATGTAACACTAGATTTGTCTTTTAATAACATTAACTAAACATACATTAACAGAAATAAACAACTAACTTCAACTATGACTTGATCAAATAAATTACTCACAAGGAAAAATAACAAATTTTGTCTTACAAGTGATCCAAGGCAGCTTAAATGAATGAGAACCAGGTTCAAAGTCACCACCTAATGCTCCCATGAGCTCTAAAACCAAATGCCATCCATTTTGATCCCTGCTCCAACTTTAATTTTCCTTTCTTCTGATTTTTTTTTATATTTTTGATGATTTATTTGGCTTACTGCTTTAAACTAATTTAAATGCCTTACAAGCTTTTAAAAACTACTAAGTGAGCTTAATTTAACTTGAATAAAACAAGTGTGATAACTAGCAATCTCAGACCAACCTGTAGCTAGAATTTGAATTTTGTAATGAAACTGAAAAACTGTACCAACACTGGAATTTAAGAACTAAAAGTATTTTATTATTCAAGAGAAACAAGTTGCAATCTAAAGTCGTTGACTGAAAAATAAAATTACAATAAGTTTACATAATTTAAATTAAGTTAAAAAAACTACTTCCTACCACCACAGCTTCTCTTTATCTTTTATATCTCCCAATTAGGGTTTCTGCACAATCCTTTGTCCTTTCCCAGCTGCCATTGTAGCCATTGGATGATGAGATTAAATCTAGGCCGTTTAAAACTTTCTTGCCACCAAAACCTTTTTGGCTTTTTCCCTTGATACTTGATGCCAGGGGTGATAATTTGGATGCTTGTGTTTTTTTGGTGTGGCAAGGGGGGGTTGAGTGTGTAGGAGGGGGTAACAGACTAGGGTGATGATGGTGTTTCTTGGAGGTTAGCAGAAGGTGGGATGGTGAGGTGGAGGAGACGGGTCAAAGCAAGGGGTTTGACCGAGTGGTATTATTAAAACGGGGTGATGGGTGTGGGCTTGTGAGGGGATTGGGCCAAGATAAGTGTGGGGTGGGCTTTGGACTGGTTGGTTTTGTTTGTGTTTAGTTTTAATAACAGCCAAGGTCCATTAGGTATTATAGTAAACACAAGGACCTCTTTTGTAATTTTCAAAAAGTTAGGGGGTGAAGTGTTTTATTCCCAAAATATTCCAAGTACCAAACTTGCCATGTTAAAATATCCCAAGGACCAATATTGCATTTTTCCATTTTTCAAATTCCCGAGGACTAAAATTGTAAATTCTCAAACTTGAAGGACTAAACTTGTAAATCCTTCAAATTATACCACCAAGGACCTATTGTGATAACTTTTGATTTCCCAAGGTCCAAAAATGATTTTTCTTTCAAAAATATTTCACCAGGGACTGATTTTGTCAAGTTTTGAAAGTTCAGGGACTTTTTATGCAAATTTTGGATTTTGAGGGGTAAAAGTTGCCAGTTTGTTAAACTTTTGTCCAGGGATTAATATTGAACAAATTTGATTTCCCGAAGACCAAAGTTGACTTTTCTTTCATTTTAAACCTTCAGGGACTAGTTTTGTCAATTTTTGAAACTTGAGGGACTGAAACTGCCAATTGTGCAAACTTTGCTCGTTTTTCATTTGTTTTTAAACATTTTGCATCTAAAACATATAAAACACACTTTTGGAATAATTTCTGTATTTTGATGCGTTTTTGAGTGTTTTTGGATGTTTTGGCAGTTCAGATACGATAAAAATGATGAGTATTTACACACTCATCAATCCCCCACACTAAACTATTGCTAGTCCCTAGCAATCTTTTGAGAAAAATTAATGGATTTTAAACTCTTTACCAAAAGCCATCACTTCTGGAGTAGCCAGATGTAAGAACTGTGGTACACCTGATAACCGTGTGATTTTGAGCAAACCACCAGCTGTCAACGGATTTGATTAGTCTTTACCAAAATCCGTTTGCTTCTGGACTAGCCAACTCTTGATGGAATAGTCAACATCTTGGTGAGCTGATTACCAATTATGGATTTTCCACGGCCTTTACCACAAGCCATAATCTTGTGGGCTAGCCAACTCATTCGCTTTATGGGATATGGCGAGTTGAGGTACCATACAATTTTGGGCAAATTGCAAGCCATAAACGGATTTGACATATCTTTACCAAGAGCCGTTTGCTCCTGGATTAGCCAATCCCTTTTGTCGGTTAGACATGGCGGACTGATTACCACAAAAATTTTGAAGCACCAGTGAAAAATTTTTGAATTTTTTTTTAAATTTTGGCTAAAAACTGGGGTATAAGATAGTAAAATGTGATAAAATTCGCTAGAATAGTGAAATACACCCCCACACTTAGCATGAATATTGTCCTCAATATTCAAAGTCCCGGCTATTATGCCGACTCTTTGAACGTAAAAGGGCAACATTACAAGCTAAGCGTGGAAATACCATTTTGTATTTTCACTTCATTTGTAACCATAGTGGGGTAACTCCCCCACACTTAGGGTGAAAACCCTATAAGCATGCTACTGTTTTTGTTTACCGAGTCGCTAGCTTGACTCGACCCCGAATTCATTTATCCTTGGGGAAGCATGATGTGGAAGAAGCAATCTCCATCGGACTTTTATTCAAGATGTTTAGACAAACATTTGAAGCACGTGAAAGTTCCACACCGATGAGATATACAGACCCTGGCTTAAGATAGTATAAACTATAAGTGGTGATGCCGGGGTCAAAGATAATGTCTTCATTCCCGAAGGAGTGAAGAACAGGAGAAGTCACCCTGTAGGTGAAGAAAAGGAAGAAAACCATGATAAAAATCATGATTTGATCTTCTTCCTCGAGATTAGGCTCATTAGCCTGTATTTGGATCTCAAGGGTTAAGCTCGTAAACATCCCAGGAGGGTGGGTGGGAATTTGCAAATTCTCATGATTGAGTGCATCTCCCCCCGGGCTATCATACTCCGGAGGAGTCATGATATGAGTGAGTTCATCGGAGAACTCCTCAAAGATGAATGAATCATATTCGGGGAGAGAAATTTGAGAATGAGAAGTGGTACTGCCACTAATCTTCTCTCCCATATGATCAAAAGTAAAGGCTTCAAACTCCGGAATAGGATCGTCGGAGAAAATGTCACTATCCTTAATCGGGATAGGAGATGAAATAGGTTTCATATTGAAAGCCTCAATTTTTGAGATGAGGAGATTGACATTCAATAATTTTGCACGAAGTGCTTCATCCTTGATTTCAGTATCAGTCTCATCATTCTCTTCTTCTAAGCTAACTAGCTCAGAAGGTAATCCTTCCACATGACTGATGTCTCCAGAAGATAAAGAATTTTCATCAACATGTGAAGTACTAAGCTCGATGTTGGGATTAGAGTTTAAAAGATTTTCAGTTTCCCCCATATCGGCTTCAAAATCAAGGAGACCATCATCACTTCCCAATGGAAGTGGATTGATGTGAGTAAGTTCATCTGTGAACTCCTCAATAAGAGGGTCAACATCCGAATGAGGCAGTGGTGCCTCTTCATACTCAACTTCTCCATAAGATGTACAATCATCATTAAAATCGGAGAAAGTCTCAAAATGATCTTTTGGATTTTCAGGGTGAGAAGGTAGATCACACACACGATCAAAAGTCCCCTGTGACTCTCCTGGGATTAGGACAAGGTTCTCAACACTAGACTTTATGAATTCGTCCGATTCCTTTTGAGGAACAGTGCTAAGATGCTCATCCCCCATATTCAGAGAGTGAGTGTGAACTTCGGGTGTGATATCAATAGACTGAGGGAGTTTAGAAGTACTAGCAGTTATGGAATTTTCAAGTTCCAGTTGATCAACGGCTAGTGACTCTGTCACATTATTTTCTCCCTGATTTTCAATGGAAGGAATTACAACTGATGAATCTGATGAATCTTTTTGAATAATGACAATGTTATCTTTATCATCATCACTGTCATCATCGTCATCATAAAGAGCTGCATAGCGAAGATTGGCACGTATTTTAGCCGCTCTTTGCTCAGCAAGTAATTCTTCCATGCTCATTTTGTTTCTAGCATCTCGTTCTTTAGCAAGTAATTCTGCCATTGATTTTTCACGAGATTCTTGAAACGATGTAGTGGCAAACTCCTCCTTAAGTTTTTGCAAAATTTCGCGAGCCTCTAGTAAGAGGTCTTGCTCGGTATCATGAGGAGTTGCTTGGTTCATTTGGTACTGTGGAGGTTGGTCTTCAATTGAATAGTCATAATTGTTACAAGGAAATAGATTCCTTGTTTGACAATCCGAGCTAAAGTGAGGACCTCCACAGTATTCACAACAGTAAAACTGATGTGGCTGTGAGTCGTATGTGCTAGAGTCATAATTGTTATCAGGAAACTGCTCATAAACAAGCGCATTGCCCGATTGACAATCAGAACTGTAGTGTGGGCCACCATAGTACTCACAACAGTTAAACTGTTGAGTCTGGTTCGGTGTGTTGTATGGATA
Source organism: Artemisia argyi (assembly GCA_030686995.1). Taxonomy (NCBI): domain Eukaryota; kingdom Viridiplantae; phylum Streptophyta; class Magnoliopsida; order Asterales; family Asteraceae; genus Artemisia; species Artemisia argyi. Next base: position 207,195,158 of record CM060702.1, on the reverse strand, counting down.
TTGGTCGTAACCAACATTTTGACTATTATAACAATCAAAACCTTGGTGAGGACCTCCACAATACTCACAAGAAATGTTTGGTGTATTTTGATACGAAGCATCATTGTGATTTGGATAATATGATTCTTGCTCGTATGAATGTGATGGGTAATTGGAAAAATTTGAAGAGTCGTTGAATAAGTTCTGATTAGGATCATAAGCAAATGAATTCCTCGAACCACAAAACAAACAACTTCCGTCTCAAATATCATTACCACATTTCTCACATGTACACCAATGACATGGTAAACCAAAAAGCGGCTCACCACAACCAACACAAGGGATAAAATCCGGAGGTGGGACAAGTGGTGTGCTCTTAGAGCTAGGAATTTCCACCACTTCCGTTATGGTCTCGGGTTTTTGTTCTTGATAAACGTGAAGATTTGGCAAGTCGTTCTTTTCAGTCACTGCCCTAAGCTCTGTACGTTTGTTTGACAAACTTTTAACCGTAAACCGTGAAAGGTTAGGATCAATTCTTGACGATTTAGGAGCAATTGTGAGCTTAGGTTTTTGGACAATCGTAGGTTGGACGTATTTAGCACTTTCATGGTTAGAGGAAAGTACCGGGCCCTTTGTCACCTCGGTTTCTTATTCCATTTCCCTCACCGGAGAGGGAATAGGGATCGATGGTCCATCATAATCAACACGACATCTCGATATCTTTGACAAGGCCATAAGTTTTTCAATTTTTCTATTAAAGGCCCTTTGTTCAAAGAAATCGTCATCGAGAGATGCCATTAGAATCAATTACGGGACAAGTGGAAGAAGTTAGAATCAAAAGGATAGAGGGTAAAGGGATGAAGAATCAAAATGGTAGGAGGGTAAAGATGGATATTTTTGGGATTTTTGATAAACATTTTATAAGAAAGAAAATCTTTTTGTGTTTTTGTGTTCGTTGAAAACTGATTTTAAAATGTTTTCGTGAACCGTTTTTGTTTTTATACAAGAAAATATGAACAAAGGATGGTAAATATACAATGAGTGTATATCCAGATTCACCAATCTGTAAAACCGTGTAGAATACGCGCACGACCTCCCCGGCAGCAGCGCCAAAAATTGATTGGCTCCAAACGGTCAAACTAAACTGACCAGGTGAATGGTCAACTAGGTCAAACAGCCTAGAGTCAATGCTCCGCGGAATACAGTGTTTCTTATGTCCCGACGAGGTGTGATGGTAATCAAAACGGATTTGTGATCGGGTGAATTTGGACAGGAAAGGGGTAATGAAGGTTTTGAATGATTACGCTAAGGTAAAACGAATGAGAACGATGTAAACGAAGTATATTAACAATAACGTGTAACCTAATTAACCTAAAACGTAACCTAAAAATTTAAAATCATAATTTGCTTATAAATAAGCAGAAAAATAAGCCAAACGGCTTAAATAGAAGCTATCACCTTATTTATGTTTTTGGTTTTTCTTATTTTACAAACTACTTTTACTAACGTGACCTAAATTTAAAAAAACGTAAAAGTTATTTAAATAAAACGCGAGTGCGCGAAATAAAAAGTGAAATTTGAGCTACGCTAACCCTACGAACATGAAAATAATATTTTTACGAACCTAATGATAAAAGAAAATTTTAGAAAAAAGAAAATTATTTTTTTGACTTTTTAATTATTTATTATTAATTAATTGCTAATATAACTAAATTAAATTATTAAAAATACTAAACTAAGTGGGAAAATTACAAACTTTTTCTAAAAATGCTTAGTAGTATCAGTTAATTAATAAAAATATAAAAGTGCTAATAAGCTGAAAAATAAGCTAGATAAGAAAATAAGCTAAAAAGAAAATGTTCTAGTATAAAAATAAAAAAGGAAACACTAAATATTAAGATTGCTATAGGGGAGATGGTGCATGGGGTTGGTTTGGTGTTGACCTGTTTGACCAAGAGGTCACAGGTTCGAATCAGGCTAGGGCCAAATTTCACAAATTATTTTTCTTTTTGGTTTTTCTCTTTACACAACTAATTAACAACTAACAACTAACAACTTTTGTAAAACCAAGTCTTATGACAAGCTTAAATAAGCTCTGGATGAGCTAATTCTTTCAACAGTGAAGCTTTTATAAGCTTAACTTGGATTTTCTAAGTTTAAAAGCTATCAAATTAAGCTAAAATCTGAAGCTAAGGTGTGAATTAAGCTAACTATCTAGGAGATACTACAAAGAAGCTAAAACAAACAAATCATCACACTGCATAAGCAGATTAAGCAAAAAAACAACAATAAGCATTACCCACAACCAAACAGTCCACAAGGTCTAACTGCAGGCTACTGTGGGGCCCACATGGGTGATCCAAGAACCAAATGAAACGGTGATATGTTGAGATGTCCTGAGGGGCTTCTAAATAAGCTAAGGGTCAGGGCATATAGATCAGAAATAAGCTAATGGTGGGGTTGGGAAGTTGGGTGATCAACCTGAGTTGCTCAGGTTGTTGGTGTGGGTTGGGTGTTTAGCAGGCTCAAATTGAGCTTATCAAACAAGCTCAAAAGTAGAAAGTGAGCACTGAAACAACAAGCTTATACAATAAGCTTTTCAGAAATCCCAATTTCATAAACTAAAGTTCACTATCAGGCTCTACTAGAGCTTATGGAAGTGGCTAAGCTACACTGATTGGTCAGTGTAGCTGAGCTTGGTGAGTAAACATTGAGGTCAAAATAAGCTTTCAAATAAGCATGAGACTAGAAAATAAGCATATGCATGACATGATGGTACAGTGAGCTTTCTAAATCCACAAGAAGCTCAGGCTAAAGTGCACTATGGGACAAATGGCAAGCTTATGAAACATGTCAAAAAGCTGTGGAGCAGGGCACATATATGGAAAACAGATACACAAAAGCTACAAATTAAGCACTAAAATGAGATTAATAAAAATTTAGAAAAATACAATACTCAAGATGAGCAGCAAAACAACATTAACGTAAAAGCATAAAGCTTTAAACCTAATATTGAAGCCTATAGGAAATTATCTATTAAATTCAAAAATTGACTAAGCTGGATTTTGACTTTTTAAATTTACATTACAAGTTTGACTAAAATGAGATTATAATGATTCCTAAAGACTAAATAAGTAACAATAAGTTATAATCAGATAAATTTAAGCTAATAAAACAACTAATAAACACAAAATGATGATTGTGCAACTGAAAAACACCAACAATGAACAAATAAGACCCCTATTATGGATTTTTGACTTTTCAAGTTAAAAGCTGCAATTTGTTGGCTCAAATGAATTTAATATGACCTAGGGAGTCTATTGATGCAGCAAAGAGACCAAGCAAGCCATGAAATCAGATGGAACTTAACTTACCCAAACACCCCTATAACAGACAGATTTGATAATTTTTCAAATCAACCACCAAATTTAAGCAATGTAACACTAGATTTGTCTTTTAATAACATTAACTAAACATACATTAACAGAAATAAACAACTAACTTCAACTATGACTTGATCAAATAAATTACTCACAAGGAAAAATAACAAAGTTTGTCTTACAAGTGATCCAAGGCAGCTTAAATGAATGAGAACCAGGTTCAAAGTCACCACCTAATGCTCCCATGAGCTCTAAAACCAAATGCCATCCATTTTGATCCCTGCTCCAACTTTAATTTTCCTTTCTTCTGATTTTTTTTTTATATTTTTGATGATTTATTTGGCTTACTGCTTTAAACTAATTTAAATGCCTTACAAGCTTTTAAAAACTACTAAGTGAGCTTAATTTAACTTGAATAAAACAAGTGTGATAACTAGCAATCTCAGACCAACCTGTAGCTAGAATTTGAATTTTGTAATGAAACTGAAAAACTGTACCTACACTGGAATTCAAGAACTAAAAGTATTTTATTATTCAAGAGAAACAATTTGCAATCTAAAGTCGTTGACTGAAAAATAAAATTACAATAAGTTTACATAATTTAAATTAAGTTAAAAAAACTACTTCCTACCACCACAGCTTCTCTTTATCTTTTATATCTCCCAATTAGGGTTTCTGCACAATCCTTTGTCCTTTCCCAGCTGCCATTGTAGCCATTGGATGATGAGATTAAATCTAGGCCGTTTAAAACTTTCTTGCCACCAAAACCTTTTTGGCTTTTTCCCTTGATACTTGATGCCAAGGGTGATAATTTGGATGCTTGTGTTTTTTTGGTGTGGCAAGGGGGGGTTGAGTGTGTAGGAGGGGGTAACAGACTAGGGTGATGATGGTGTTTCTTGGAGGTTAGCAGAAGGTGGGATGGTGAGGTGGAGGAGACGGGTCAAAGCAAGGGGTTTGACCGAGTGGTATTATTAAAACGGGGTGATGGGTGTAGGCTTGTGAGGGGATTGGGCCAAGATAAGTGTGGGGTGGGCTTTGGACTGGTTGGTTTTGTTTGTGTTTAGTTTTAATAACAGCCAAGGTCCATTAGGTATTATAGTAAACACAAGGACCTCTTTTGTAATTTTCAAAAAGTTAGGGGGTGAAGTGTTTTATTCCCAAAATATTCCAAGTACCAAACTTGCCATGTTAAAATATCCCAAGGACCAATATTGCATTTTTCCATTTTTCAAATTCCCGAGGACTAAAATTGTAAATTCTCAAACTTGAAGGACTAAACTTGTAAATCCTTCAAATTATACCACCAAGGACCTATTGTGATAACTTTTGATTTCCCAAGGTCCAAAAATGATTTTTCTTTCAAAAATATTTCACCAGGGACTGATTTTGTCAAGTTTTTAAAGTTCAGGGACTTTTTATGCAAATTTTGGATTTTGAGGGGTAAAAGTTGCCAGTTTGTTAAACTTTTGTCCAGGGATTAATATTGAACAAATTTGATTTCCCGAAGACCAAAGTTGACTTTTCTTTCATTTTAAACCTTCAGGGACTAGTTTTGTCAATTTTTGAAACTTGAGGGACTGAAACTGCCAATTGTGCAAACTTTGCTCGTTTTTCATTTGTTTTTAAACATTTTGCATCTAAAACATATAAAACACACTTTTGGAATAATTTCTGTATTTTGATGCGTTTTTGAGTGTTTTTGGATGTTTTGGCAGTTCAGATACGATAAAAATGATGAGTATTTACACACTCATCAATCCCCCACACTAAACTATTGCTAGTCCCTAGCAATCTTTTGAGAAAAATTAATGGATTTTAAACTCTTTACCAAAAGCCATCACTTCTGGAGTAGCCAGATGTAAGAACTGTGGTACACCTGATAACCGTGTGATTTTGAGCAAACCACCAGCTGTCAACGGATTTGATTAGTCTTTACCAAAAGCCGTTTGCTTCTGGACTAGCCAACTCTTGATGGAATAGTCAACATCTTGGTGAGCTGATTACCAATTATGGATTTTCCACGGCCTTTACCACAAGCCATAATCTTGTGGGCTAGCCAACTCATTCGCTTTATGGGATATGGCGAGTTGAGGTACCATACAATTTTGGGCAAATTGCAAGCCATAAACGGATTTGACATATCTTTACCAAGAGCCGTTTGCTCCTGGATTAGCCAATCCCTTTTGTCGATTAGACATGGCGGACTGATTACCACAAAAATTTTGAAGCACCAGTGAAAAATTTTTGAAATTTTTTTTAAATTTTGGCTAAAAACTGAGGTATAAGATAGTAAAATGTGATAAAATTCTCTAGAATAGCGAAATACACCCCCACACTTAGCATGAATATTGTCCTCAATATTCAAAGTCCCGGCTATTATGCCGACTCTTTGAACGTAAAAGGGCAACATTACAAGCTAAGCGTGGAAATACCATTTTGTATTTTCACTTCATTTGTAACCATAGTGGGGTAACTCCCCCACACTTAGGGTGAAAACCCTATAAGCATGCTACTGTTTTTGTTTACCGAGTCGCTAGCTTGACTCGACCCCGAATTCATTTATCCTTGGGGAAGCATGATGTGGAAGAAGCAATCTCCATCGGACTTTTATTCAAGATGTTTAGACAAACATTTGAAGCACGTGAAAGTTCCACACCGATGAGATATACAGACCCTGGCTTAAGATAGTATAAACTATAAGTGGTGATGCCGGGGTCAAAGATAATGTCTTCATTCCCGAAGGAGTGAAGAACAGGAGAAGTCACCCTGTAGGTGAAGAAAAGGAAGAAAACCATGATAAAAATCATGATTTGATCTTCTTCCTCGAGATTAGGCTCATTAGCCTGTATTTGGATCTCAAGGGTTAAGCTCGTAAACATCCCAGGAGGGTGGGTGGGAATTTGCAAATTCTCATGATTGAGTGCATCTCCCCCCGGGCTATCATACTCCGGAGGAGTCATGATATGAGTGAGTTCATCGGAGAACTCCTCAAAGATGAATGAATCATATTCGGGGAGAGAAATTTGAGAATGAGAAGTGGTACTGCCACTAATCTTCTCTCCCATATGATCAAAAATAAAGGCTTCAAACTCCGGAATAGGATCGTCGGAGAAAATGTCACTATCCTTAATCGGGATAGGAGATGAAATAGGTTTCATATTGAAAGCCTCAATTTTTGAGATGAGGAGATTGACATTCAATAATTTTGCATGAAGTGCTTCATCCTTGATTTCAGTATCAGTCTCATCATTCTCTTCTTCTAAGCTAACTAGCTCAGAAGGTAATCCTTCCACATGACTGATGTCTCCAGAAGATAAAGAATTTTCATCAACATGTGAAGTACTAAGCTCGATGTTGGGATTAGAGTTTAAAAGATTTTCAGTTTCTCCCATATCGGCTTCAAAATCAAGGAGACCATCATCACTTCCCAATGGAAGTGGATTGATGTGAGTAAGTTCATCTGTGAACTCCTCAATAAGAGGGTCAACATCCGAATGAGGCAGTGGTGCCTCTTCATACTCAACTTCTCCATAAGATGTACAATCATCATTAAAATCGGAGAAAGTCTCAAAATGATCTTTTGGATTTTCAGGGTGAGAAGGTAGATCACACACATGATCAAAAGTCCCCTGTGACTCTCCTGGGATTGGGACAAGGTTCTCAACACTAGACTTTATGAATTCGTCCGATTCCTTTTGAGGAACAGTGCTAAGATGCTCATCCCCCATATTCAGAGAGTGAGTGTGAACTTCGGGTGTGATATCAATAGACTGAGGGAGTTTAGAAGTACTAGCAGTTATGGAATTTTCAAGTTCCAGTTGATCAACGGCTAGTGACTCTGTCACATTATTTTCTCCCTGATTTTCAATGGAAGGAATTACAACTGATGAATCTGATGAATCTTTTTGAATAATGACAATGTTATCTTTATCATCATCACTGTCATCATCGTCATCATAAAGAGCTGCATAGCGAAGATTGGCACGTATTTTAGCCGCTCTTTGCTCAGCAAGTAATTCTTCCATGCTCATTTTGTTTCTAGCATCTCGTTCTTTAGCAAGTAATTCTGCCATTGATTTTTCACGAGATTCTTGAAACGATGTAGTGGCAAACTCCTCCTTAAGTTTTTGCAAAATTTCGCGAGCCTCTAGTAAGAGGTCTTGCTCGGTATCATGAGGAGTTGCTTGGTTCATTTGGTACTGTGGAGGTTGGTCTTGAATTGAATAGTCATAATTGTTACAAGGAAATAGATTCCTTGTTTGACAATCCGAGCTAAAGTGAGGACCTCCACAGTATTCACAACAGTAAAACTGATGTGGCTGTGAGTCGTATGTGCTAGAGTCATAATTGTTATCAGGAAACTGCTCATAAACAAGCGCATTGCCCGATTGACAATCAGAACTGTAGTGTGGGCCACCATAGTACTCACAACAGTTAAACTGTTGAGTCTGGTTCGGTGTGTTGTATGGATATTGGTCGTAACCAACATTTTGACTATTATAACAATCAAAACCTTGGTGAGGACCTCCACAATACTCACAAGAAATGTTTGGTGTATTTTGATACGAAGCATCATTGTGATTTGGATAATATGATTCTTGCTCGTATGAATGTGATGGGTAATTGGAAAAATTTGAAGAGTCGTTGAATAAGTTCTGATTAGTGATTCGCCTCAAACCAGTTATCTTTTATTTCTCAACCACTTGTGAATGGTCAATAGTAAAGTCAAACTAATCTGAAACAAATGCTTCCGAGGAATACAGTGTTTTCCCGGGTCGTAAGTCCCAACGAGGTGTGCGATGTGATATTATAAACGAGTCTGTGATTAGTGAATGTGAACAGGGAAGGTATAAAAGTGTGTGTGTGTGTTTAACTAGGGTTTTGTAACTTAAAATAACCTAAATAAACTATTTTAACGATTACTTAAAAACCTAGATATTTAAAACGTACACCAAATTAAAATCAGACGCGATTGCGTACTGAGAAAAAGGTGAGTTTTAAGAAAAATAAACTACAAGGGTTAAAATTGAAAATCCTACAAACTTAAACTTAAAATAAAATTAATTTAAAAAGAAAACTATTTTTAAGATTATTTTATTATTTATTATTAATTATTTAATTAAAAACTATTTAACTATTTAATTAGAAAATTATAAATACTACAAATTAAACTAAAAACTTATAAAAATATTTTCTAAACCTAAAATAGAACTTGAAGAAAGTATAAAAAATAAAAATAAATCTTTTTGTCTTTTTATGAATTTCTTATTAATTAAAAACTATTTATATTAATTAAACAATTTAAACTAATTTAAATTACAAATATTATTAAACTAACTTAGAAAATTATGAAAAAATTTATAAAACTATTTTATGACTTATAAAAGCTATAAAAAATATAAAAAATAGGTATTGCTATATAAAAATTAATTATGCTATTTAAAATTTATTTATTGATTAATTACTAATAAAACTATTTTTAATTCTAATTAATACTAAAAGACAAAATAAAAATCTAAGAAAATTATTTAAATTACTTTAACTTATAAGGAAATTAATAAAAATATAAAAACACAAATTACTTAATTAAAATCTAAAAATGAAAATTAAAATTTAATTAAATTAAATAGAAACTATCACTTATTTTTATGTTGGTTTTTCTTGAATTTTCTTTTACAAAACTAATTTATATATAAAAATAGACAACTTTTGTAAAAACATTTATTTTCTAGCTTATTAATAAGCACTGTGGAAGCTTATTGCTTCCACAGTTGACTTTGGTTGACTAAAATGCTAAATAAGCTCAAATGAGCTTATGTGGGACCCACCTTGGTATTTTCTGATCCTAAAAAGATAGTTGGACTTGTCAAAGCTTAAGTTGGTCAAATAAGCTCAGTAGATAAGCTAATAAGCCCAATTAAGCTATTCCAAAACTTAATGTGAACTCAGAAAGGGGACAAGGTTCAAAGGCTTATTTAGGTGGGGTCCACTGGGATTCAAGTTAAACCAAAGGTCAATCCTAATTCCATGGTAGGAGGGGGGGTTGAAAGATACTAATTAGAACTATTGGGGCCCACTGATATGACCACAAAACACCACCAAAGTGGTGGTGTTGGCCAAGTCTGCTGATGTGCAGGGTATGTCTCAGCCCTGCAAGTAAGTTTGGCTAGATGTGGGGCCCACAGATAAAATCCTAAAAATATAAAGATGGTAGGATACTAAAGCTGAGGTGGTAGAGTTGAAATCCTAAAAAGATCAAAGCTTGAATCCTACTACAAAAATCTACACAATTCCTTGAAGTTTTGTCAAAACCTGAGGAGTGTAATTTTGACTTTTGTAGAAAATTTGCTAGTTTGACTTATTTGAATTTCTAGCTTAATCTAGCTACTGATTATGATGTAATATGGTATATTAAGACTTAATTAAGCTATCTTAACAAAAGATAAGCAAGTATAGCTGAAATGAGATTGTCAAACTCACTCAGTCAACTGCTTATGAAGATTGGTTGTGATTTTGACTTTCTGGCTTAATTGTGACAAAACCTATAGTCAAACTAACCTATTATGAACTTAACTAACCTGTTGAAAACTAGTTTTACCCAATTAAACAACAAGAGCTCAGCAAAACAACAAGATCCAAACACACCCTTAACTATACTAATTTATGATTTTCAAAGCTAATAGTGAATTTAAACCACAATATTGATTCCTAACACTAAATTATAACTAAATAAGACTAAATTAACCTGAATCAAGCCCAACACAAGCAGAAAACACAGGTTTGTCAAAAATGAGTATTCTACTGTGAGGTTTTAATTTTTTAGTAACAATTAAATTTAATAAACAAGTACACTATATTATGCTAGATTATGTTTAACTAACACCAAATAAACATGAAACAACTATAAATAAGTGGTATTGAACAGTCTACAGTAAAAGATAAAAGTTGAAAATTAAACTTACAAATTGTGTTAAACTGAGGAACAATGAACCAAGAACAAATAACCAATCCTAATACCTCCCACAAGGTACTAAACCAGATACCTTCCATAGATCATCATTTTCCAGCTTCCATTCATCACTAACACTAAATTTTTTTATTTATTTTATATTTTCTTGATTTTCTATGAATTTATGAATTTAACTGATAAACTGACTTATAAGATATCAAAAAGCTTTGGTAAACTTTGTCAGAGCTTAATTAAGCTTATGAGATCATAAATCAACAACAACAAACAACATACAACAATTTGAGATTTTTGGAATGAAATGTAAATTTGCATAAACTGAGACAATCAAGGAAACTTGAAATTGACTTTAATTAAAGATTAAGGTACATGAAACTAGCTGAGTACAAGCTTTTTAATTGAAATTACAACTGAAAATTAAGGATTATATTACCTACGACTAAGCTATTCTACTCCTAAGCTAATAATCTTCATCTTCTGCTTCTTTTCATCCTTATAGCCCATTTCTGAGTCAAGTGGGACCCACTTGACTTTTCCCACCAATTTGTAGCCATTGATATGGTTCAATTGATCCTAGCCGTTTAAATTAGCAACTTGGCGCCAAAAGTCTCAATTGGTACTGTAGATAACGTGGTGAGGTCTTTTAGGGTTTTGGACAGTTGTGTGAGGTGGAGGGTGAGGTGGTGAGAGTGGGGAGCAAGAAACCGGTGAGGTGGAGGTATACCAGGGTGGTTTGGAGTCTGTGTGGTGGTGGTGGTTTTTGGGAGGGAAAAGGTGGAAAGGGTGGTTTGGTTTTGTTGGGTTGACCGGGTTTTGACTTGGGGGTTGGACTGGGTTAAAGATTGGGCTGGAAAAAGGGATAGGATGGGCTTGGTGTTGGGTTTTATTTTAGGTTTAGTAATAATAATAATAAGGAGTCCGTTTGGTTTTTAAAAATTACAAGGACCAAAAATGTAATTTTGACAAAGTTGAGGGCTGGGTTTGGTATTTATCCATAATTATCAAAAGGGTTTAAATTGTCTTATGTTAATAGTACAAGGGCATTTTTGATATTTTTAATTATTTTAAATACCCGGGGACTAAAACTGACAATACACCAAACTTGAGGGACTAAATGTGTAATTTATTCAAAACTTTCTCCCAGGGACTAATAGTGATATTTATGAATTCCCTAGGACCCTTAATGATAATTTTCCCATTTTGAACACCCAGGGACTGAAACTGTCAAGTTTGAAACTTTGAGGGACCTGTTTTGCCAAACTGTGAAACTTCAGGGACCAATCATGTAATTTCACCAAACTTAACACCAAGGACCATTCCTGCAAAAGATTATTAGTATAAGGACCAAAATTGCTTTTCTCAAAGTTTTTACATCCCAGGGACCATTTCTGTCAATTTCCAAAGTTGAGGGACTAAACTTGTAATTTTGTGAAACTTTGCACCAAAGGACTAAATATGTAATTTTATGATTAAAAAGGACCTTTGATGACATTTTCATGTTTTTAGAATAACCAGGGACTAGTTTTGACAATTTATGAAACTTGAGGGACTGAAACTGCCAATTATGCAAACTTTGTACATTTTTCATCTGTTTTTGCATATTTTGCATTTGAAACATATAAAACACACCTTTAAGATATTTTAAGTATTTTGATACATATTTGAGTGTTTTTGTATGTTTTGGCAGTTCAGATTAGTATAAAATGATGAGTATTTAGACACTCATCAATTAGGATCATAAGCAAATGAATTCCTCGAACCACAAAACAAACAACTTCCGTCTCAAATATCATTACCACATTTCTCACATGTACACCAATGACATGGTAAACCAAAAAGCGGCTCACCACAACCAACACAAGGGATAAAATCCGGAGGTGGGACAAGTGGTGTGCTCTTAGAGCTAGGAATTTCCACCACTTCCGTTATGGTCTCGGGTTTTTGTTCTTGATAAACGTGAAGATTTGGCAAGTCGTTCTTTTCAGTCACTGCCCTAAGCTCTGTACGTTTGTTTGACAAACTTTTAACCGTAAACCGTGAAAGGTTAGGATCAATTCTTGACGATTTAGGAGCAATTGTGAGCTTAGGTTTTTGGACAATCGTAGGTTGGACGTATTTAGCACTTTCATGGTTAGAGGAAAGTACAGGGCCCTTTGTCACCTCGGTTTCTTATTCCATTTCCCTTACCGGAGAGGGAATAGGGATCGATGGTCCATCATAATCAACACGACATCTCGATATCTTTGACAAGGCCATAAGTTTTTCAATTTTTCTATTAAAGGCCCTTTGTTCAAAGAAATCGTCATCGAGAGATGCCATTAGAATCAATTACGGGACAAGTGGAAGAAGTTAGAATCAAAAGGATAGAGGGTAAAGGGATGAAGAATCAAAATGGTAGGAGGGTAAAGATGGATATTTTTGGGATTTTTGATAAACATTTTATAAGAAAGAAAATCTTTTTGTGTTTTTGTGTTCGTTGAAAACTGATTTTAAAATGTTTTCGTGAACCGTTTTTGTTTTTATACAAGAAAATATGAACAAAGGATGGTAAATATACAATGAGTGTATATCCAGATTCACCAATCTGTAAAACCGTGTAGAATACGCGCACGACCTCCCCGGCAGCAGCGCCAAAAATTGATTGGCTCCAAACGGTCAAACTAAACTGACCAGGTGAATGGTCAACTAGGTCAAACAGCCTAGAGTCAATGCTCCGCGGAATACAGTGTTTCCCCGGGTCGTTATGTCCCGACGAGGTGTGATGGTAATCAAAACGGATTTGTGATCGGGTGAATTTGGACAGGAAAGGGGTAATGAAGGTTTTGAATGATTACGCTAAGGAAAAACGAATGAGAACGATGTAAACGAACTATATTAACAATAACGTGTAACCTAATTAACCTAAAACGTAACCTAAAAATTTAAAATCATAATTTGCTTATAAATAAGCAGAAAAATAAGCCAAACGGCTTAAATAGAAGCTATCACCTTATTTATGTTTTTGGTTTTTCTTATTTTACAAACTACTTTTACTAACGTGACCTAAATTTAAAAAAACGTAAAAGTTATTTAAATAAAACGCGAGTGCGCGAAATAAAAAGTGAAATTTGAGCTACGCTAACCCTACGACCATGAAAATAATATTTTTACGAACCTAATGATAAAAGAAAATTTTAGAAAAAAGAAAATTATTTTTTTGACTTTTTAATTATTTATTATTAATTAATTGCTAATATAACTAAATTAAATTATTAAAAATACTAAACTAAGTGGGAAAATTACAAACTTTTTCAAAAAATGCTTAGTAGTATCAGTTAATTAATAAAAATATAAAAGTGCTAATAAGCTGAAAAATAAGCTAGATAAGAAAATAAGCTAAAAAGAAAATGTTCTAGTATAAAAATAAAAAAGGAAACACTAAATATTAAGATTGCTATAGGGGAGATGGTGCATGGGGTTGGTTTGGTGTTGACCTGTTTGACCAAGAGGCCACAGGTTCGAATCAGGCTAGGGCTAAATTTCACAAATTATTTTTCTTTTTGATTTTTCTCTTTACACAACTAATTAACAACTAACAACTAACAACTTTTGTAAAACCAAGTCTTATGACAAGCTTAAATAAGCTCTGGATGAGCTAATTCTTTCAACAGTGAAGCTTTTATAAGCTTAACTTGGATTTTCTAAGTTTAAAAGCTATCAAATTAAGCTAAAATCTGAAGCTAAGGTGTGAATTAAGCTAACTATCTAGGAGATACTACAAAGAAGCTAAAACAAACAAATCATCACACTGCATAAGCAGATTAAGCAAAAAAAACAACAATAAGCATTACCCACAACCAAACAGTCCACAAGGTCTAACTGCAGGCTACTGTGGGGCCCACATGGGTGATCCAAGAACCAAATGAAACGGTGATATGATGAGATGTCCTGAGGGGCTTCTAAATAAGCTAAGGGTCAGGGCATATAGATCAGAAATAAGCTAATGGTGGGGTTGGGAAGTTGGGTGATCAACCTGAGTTGCTCAGGTTGTTGGTGTGGGTTGGGTGTTTAGTAGGCTCAAATTGAGCTTATCAAACAAGCTCAAAAGTAGAAAGTGAGCACTGAAACAACAAGCTTATACAATAAGCTTTTCAGAAATCCCAATTTCATAAACTAAAGTTCACTATCAGGCTCTACTAGAGCTTATGGAAGTGGCTAAGCTACACTGATTGGTCAGTGTAGCTGAGCTTGGTGAGTAAACATTGAGGTCAAAATAAGCTTTCAAATAAGCATGAGACTAGAAAATAAGCATATGCATGACATGATGGTACAGTGAGCTTTCTAAATCCACAAGAAGCTCAGGCTAAAGTGCACTATGGGACAAATGGCAAGCTTATGAAACATGTCAAAAAGCTGTGGAGCAGGGCACATATATGGAAAACAGATACACAAAAGCTACAAATTAAGCACTAAAATGAGATTAATAAAAATTTAGAAAAATACAATACTCAAGATGAGCAGCAAAACAACATTAACGTAAAAGCATAAAGCTTTAAACCTAATATTGAAGCCTATAGGAAATTATCGATTAAATTCAAAAATTGACTAAGCTGGATTTTGACTTTTTAAATTTACATTACAAGTTTGACTAAAATGAGATTATAATGATTCCTAAAGACTAAATAAGTAACAATAAGTTATAATAAGATAAATTTAAGCTAATAAAACAACTAATAAACACAAAATGATGATTGTGCAACTGAAAAACACCAACAGTGAACAAATAAGACCCCTATTATGGATTTTTGACTTTTCAAGTTAAAAGCTGCAATTTGTTGGCTCAAATGAATTTAATATGACCTAGGGAATCTATTGATGCAGCAAAGAGACCAAGCAAGCCATGAAATCAGATGGAACTTAACTTACCCAAACACCCCTATAACAGACAGATTTGATAATTTTTCAAAGCAACCACCAGATTTAAGCAATGTAACACTAGATTTGTCTTTTAATAACATTAACTAAACATACATTAACAGAAATAAACAACTAACTACAACTATGACTTGATCAAATAAATTACTCACAAGGAAAAATAACAAAGTTTGTCTTACAAGTGATCCAAGGCAGCTTAAATGAATGAGAACCAGGTTCAAAGTCACCACCTAATGCTCCCATGAGCTCTAAAACCAAATGCCATCCATTTTGATCCCTGCTCCAACTTCAATTTTCCTTTCTTCTGATTTTTTTTATATTTTTGATGATTTATTTGGCTTACTGCTTTAAACTAATTTAAATGCCTTACAAACTTTTAAAAACTACTAAGTGAGCTTAATTTAACTTGAATAAAACAAGTGTGATAACTAGCAATCTCAGACCAACCTGTAGCTAGAATTTGAATTTTGTAATGAAACTGAAAAACTGTACCAACACTGGAATTTAAGAACTAAAAGTCTTTTATTATTCAAGACAAACAAGTTACAATCTAAAGTCTTTGACTGAAAAATAAAATTACAATAAGTTTGCATAATTTAAATTAAGCTAAAAAAACTACTTCCTACCACCACAGCTTCTCTTTATCTTTTATATCTCCCAATTAGGGTTTCTGCACAATCCTTTGTCCTTTCCCAGCTGCCATTGTAGCCATTGCATGATGAGATTAAATCTAGGCCGTTTAAAACTTTCTTGCCGCCAAAAACTTTTTGGCTTTTTCCCTTGATACTTGATGCCAGGGGTGATAATTTGGATGCTTGTGTTTGTTTGGTGTGGCAAGGGGGGGTTGAGTGTGTTGGAGGGGGTAACAGACTAGGGTGATGATGGTGTTTCTTGGAGGTTAGCAGAAGGTGGGATGGTGAGGTGGAGGAGACAGGTCAAAGCAAGGGGTTTGACTGAGTGGTATTATTAAAACGGGGTGATGGGTATGGGCTTGTGAGGGGATTGGGCCAAGATAAGTGTGGGGTGGGCTTTGGACTGGTTGGTTTTGTTTGTGTTTGGTTTTAATAACAGCCAAGGTCCATTAGGTATTATAGTAAACACAAGGACCTCTTTTGTAATTTTCATAAAGTTGAGGGGTGAAGTGTATTATTCCTAAAATATTCCAAGTACCAAACTTGCCATGTTAAAATATCCCAAGGACCAATATTGCATTTTTCCATTTTTCAAATTCCCGGGGACTAAAATTGTAAATTCTCAAACTTGAAGGACTAAACTTGTAAATCCTTCAAATTATACCACCAAGGACCTATTGTGATAAATTTTGATTTCCCAAGGTCCAAAAATGATTTTTCTTTCAAAAATATTTCACCAGGGATTGATTTTGTCAAGTTTTGAAAGTTCAGGGACTTTTTATGCAAATTTTGGATTTTGAGGGGTAAAAGTTGCCAGTTTCTTAAAACTTTCGTCCAGGGATTAATATGAACAAATTTGATTTCCCGAAGACCAAAGTTGACTTTTCTTTCATTTTAAACCTTCAGGGACTAGTTTTGTCAATTTTTGAAACTTGAGGGACTGAAACTGCCAATTGTGCAAACTTTGCTCGTTTTTCATTTGTTTTTAAACATTTTGCATCTAAAACATATAAAACACACTTTTGGAATAATTTCTGTATTTTGATGCGTTTTTGAGTGTTTTTGGATGTTTTGGCAGTTCAGATACGATAAAAATGATGAGTATACCAACTCATCCGAGCAGTGCACCGCGCAAGAATCTGGAAAATCGGATGAAGGGAAAGAGAGATTGGAAGAGCATGAGAGAATTGCAGCCATTTTGGGTAAATCTATTGTAGAGGAACCCGAGAGAAAAATAGAGGATGTTACTAGTGGGAGTAACGATAGGACTGATGAAAGCAACCCTAAAGTTTTCAAGATCTCCTGCACCATTAAGGAAAAGCTCTTAACCGATAGTCATACAGATCCTAGCTTTCCAGTCAGCATAATCCCCCTTTCCTTATACCATGAATCCTTCCCAGAACGCATTGCGTGCGAGAGAGTCAATAATGCAAGGGTAATAAAAAATTTATCAATTATGATTGGAGAACTTGTTTACAATATTGACCTCACCATGGTCGATGACGTGGACCCTCTCACCAATCAAACGTTAACCAACCTTGTTCTTGGGAAACCATTTATCAATGAATCGGGAGTGATCCTTGATGAGAAGGATGGTAGTGCATTATTCACCAATGGTGTTAAGAAGGTAATTTTTCGTAGGGGTAATGAGGAGGTGTACGAGTATCGTCCTTCCCTTGAGGGGAATCTATATGGATCAAAGGATGGAGAGTCGGGGAAGATAAGACGGCGTGATCCGAATAATCTCAAAATTCCCTGCATGATCGGTCATAAGTACTTCGATAACATCTACATTAACGTATTCCTGCCGAAGAATTTTATGTCCCTATTCCATTATAACAATATCTGCAGATGGGGAATGGTTTACAAGGGAGAGAAAGTGGTTGGTAAGGATCATGAAATCCAGGTGTTTGTAGGAAATATGGCATTCACTATGGAATTTACGATTGTGGACAATATCGAAGACTATGTCGACCCTAGATTATCACAAGTCATTTTTGGGGCGCCCTTTTGCGAGATCACTAATCTGATAATTGATGACCGGAACGGAATCATGACCTTCGCTGATGGAATTAGGAGGGTTTCATACCAAACGCCGTACAAGAGAAGAGACCTTAAGGAAATCGATTGTGACGGGCTTGATAAGATAAGTTCCCAACTTATTTTGTGTGATGAAGATGTTCGGAGAGGGTGTAAGAACACTTCTGATTTATCATGTGGATTCTTTAAGGATGTTAGTAAGCTTGGTTCTAAGTATCGAAAAGATGTCTTCGAGTTCGAAGACCCGAAGTACTTACACTATGAAAGCGATACTAGTTTGGAAGACGACCTAGAGAGTGGAACCAACGATGAGGTCACGTAGTAACCCATGACCTTGAGTCTAGCTACAAGACTCGTAAATAAAGAAAAGCGCTTCTTGGGAGGCAACCCATATTTTGTGTGATTTTATTTTGTTGGTTTGTTATTTGCTTCTGTATGCATGCTTTATTTTTATTGTTGGTAGATCATGTTTCTCAATAAAATAGTGGAAATACTTTACTTTGTTGTTTTGGCCTAGTCTTAACTCCACCTAAAAGTATTTTTGCAAAAGATAAGTGTAAGGGGAAACCCCAAATATGTTTTTAAGAAACAAACTGATCATGATTCTCCACAATATTAAGTGAACATGTATATACGTATTTGTTAGAGTCAAATGCTTGTATTGAGTCATAATGAAGTTTTGCAGGATTTTCCAGGAAGTGAGACCAAGTTTTTCCAGAAATTTTCCGGAAACTTAACATAAGAATTTATGTAGGTCACTTCTGACGGCATCACGAGTTAACTCTTGACGGCGTCACGTGTAAAAATCTGGAAATTTTACCGGTTTTGTTTTTCTAACGGAGTCTTATGGTTTTTGTGAATTGTTAAGTTTTATAATCTCCAGGAAATCTGCAAACTTCATTCCACAAGCATTATATCTTATTTTGTTTTCTAGGATTTAGTAACTTATGTAGGTTGCCGCCAATTTTATGCGAGGTTGTCTTGTCTGTTTTCTCAGGATTTACAGGTTATGTATGACAAGAAGATGATTATTTTTCTGGAAGGGAAGCTTTGATTGTTCATTTTCTTGGAGGAAGATCTAACCTGGCCACCTTATTATCCATAC
Organism: Artemisia argyi; assembly: GCA_030686995.1. Classification (NCBI taxonomy): domain Eukaryota; kingdom Viridiplantae; phylum Streptophyta; class Magnoliopsida; order Asterales; family Asteraceae; genus Artemisia; species Artemisia argyi. The sequence goes on along the minus strand of CM060702.1, from coordinate 207,176,141 downwards.
CGAGCAAATCAGGGGAGTATTTGATTTCATTCTTTTTACTTATTTCACTTTTAAATTCTTTACTTGAACATTGGGGACAATGTTCATCCTAAGTGTAAGGGGTAGGCTGTAAATGAACCGGACGAACACGAACGGAGCCCTGTTCATGTTCGTTCATTTAATTTTAACCGGGCAAATAAACGGACACGGACGCTTAAACAGACGAATTTTTTTGTTCATGTTCGTTTATTAAGAAAATGAGTTGTTCATGTTCGTTTATGTTCGTACATTAAGACACTAAACGAACGTTAAACGAACAAAAACGATCAAACATAAATGAAAATAGACAAACAAACATAAACTTTATTGAATTCTTCACAATATATTGTTTTATAAGTGTTGTTTTGTTTGAATAAATCAATTTTTAAAATTATAAAATTAAAAGATATAATATATGAACATAAATAGATAAATAAACATAAATAAACATTAACGAACGTATAATCGGACGTTCACGAACATAAATAAACGGACGAGACTTTTGTTCATGTTCGTTCATTTAATAAACGAACGAACATAAACGAACTTTTTACCGAACGGTTCATGAAATGTTCGCTGAACGTTCAGTTCGTTTACAGCCCTAAGGGGAGGGTAAAATAATGATACCTTACATGTACACTTTCACTTGAGTTTGTATTGTTTAATGGTAGATGTGTAATAAAACTATGAGAAATACTTGTTAGTGCAATTTTAGCGTCAAATTTAAAATTTTTTACAACATTTAGGAGTGAAACTTTAGCCATAGCAAGCGTCTCATGGATAGGAGATTGTATGACTAGCACATAACCGTATCATTCAGAAAAATTTTCCACCCAAATATGTGAGGTTCGCCTTTAGATTTGATAGGAAAAGCATTTACTATTAGTGCTTATGAGTGTACCGGTAGCATTTAGATTCTAGAACTTGCGTTAGTGATGCATCCCGAGACCGCTAGTGAGACTACATTCGTGTGGTAGGATTTACTACATGATAAGAGGCATTAGGATCACCCTTGTGTTAAACCCGTATCTAATTACTTGACCATTTAAGTCATATTACTTGGCTAGTTAAGTCAACTAATTTTTCCCACACCCTTAGCGTTGTACTCATTTTTAGTACACGAAACCCCTAGTACACCCCTCCGAGCCTATCTTTTCATTTCTAACTTTAAGCATTTTACTTAAAGAAAGAATTTGTTACACCCCACTTAAATGTACACCCAAATCGCCTTAGCCTTCCGTGTATGCGCTCATTTTTAGTGCATTATTGTTATTTGTTAAACCCTAAGTTAACTATCTAATTGATTACATGGTTGCTAAGTCGAGTCACATATTGTTTTGGGACGATTGGGACTCATGGGTAAAGTACTTATTTTATGGAGTAATGGGGAAGAACATCATATATTACCCCCATATGTGCGTTAATCTTAAAAGTGCTCCAAGTGTTTTGATTTTCTTAATTCGAGTCATTAGATTAGTTTATTGTAAACTATGTAAAAATTCAAGTGTAAGGGGAATTTACATTCCCTATGATGTATTATTTTGGATGGTAGGGTAAGAGTGTATGCAAAAAAAAAAAAAAAAAAAAAAAAAAAAAAAAAAAAAAAATCGAAAAATCAAGAAATAGAAAAAGAAAAGAGAAAAAACATACGGACTACCATCCCATTTCATTCTATGTTTATTTTATGTTTTTGTTATTTTCATTTATTAGCTTAAGTCGAGTCTAGTCTTGGCTTAGCAACGCCACATTGTACATGTAATTAACCAAGATTGTTAGCTCGCCACCAGTAAAACTTCCTTTATCCAACAAAACCGTGTATTTCATATCCCTACACCTAACGTTACAACCTTTTAAAAAAAAAAAAACTCTTTGATAGTTTATCCTAGGTGCTTACGCCATGTGGTGGAGGTTTGATCCTTTCCCAAGCCTATGGTAATCTATTTTACTATGACAGGTAGTGAGAGATATCTTCCGTTTCATATTGTAATTTATACTTTATTACACCCGAGAGATGTGAGTATCTAAACACTATTTGTGAGGTGCTAGTATATGACCTCCGTGCTTGTCTTTGGTCTTTAGTGGAACGATTATTTGTTGTAATTACTTTTATATTAGTGTTAAATGACCCCTAACTTGTATTTTGATTAGAATGAAAGCACATTTGCTTGAGGACAAGCAAATCTCAAGTGTAAGGGTATATGATGAGGCGAAAAATGAACCACTTTTAGAGGGTCATTTAAGCCCGGAATTGAATTTATTTGATTAAATATTGCCCTAAATCGTTCCTTTTGTGATTTTAGGTACTTTGGGAGAGAAATCTGGAAAAGGAAGCAATTCGGACGTTTTTGGAGCATAAAAGTGAAGAAAACGCCAAAGTCTTAATTTTCCTTGCTGGGAACAGTAGGTGACGGCGTCAAGAAGAAAATCCTGACGGCGTCAAGAGTAATTTTCATGACGGCCCAGTACAGAATTGAAGGCGTCACAAGGTAGAGCGTCAAGAGTAAAATACGTGACGGCCTGGAAAATGTTATAACGTGACAGCGTCAGAAGTAGATCAAGGCAGTCCGAGAAGTATTTTGGCGGCAAGATGACGGCGTCACCAATTTGGTCTTGACGCCGTCAGCCTCAATTTCCTATATATAGTTTTCTAATTTTCATTCATAAAAAAAGAGAAGTTTTGGAGAAACCCTAAGGCCGAACTTAGTACGAACTTTACAGGTTTTTCAAGGGTTTTTAGCCCTTGAACCCTTTCATGTGTAATTGAGATAAGTATTCTTTTAATTCAATCAATATGCCTATGTATTGGTTGTCTATATCTTGTTCTTGTCTTAATTCCATCATGCTAGGCTAGATCTATCTTGTGTTTGCTTAGATCTAATGAAACCTAGATGTTAATTATGTGTTGATTACTTTTTATGGTTGTATTGGATGAATGATTTCGATGTTAGGCTTAAGAAAACTGGCATATCTCCAAATGGTAACATGCTTGAACGTCTTAGGAAACATGAACTGACGTGCACTAGGTTTTATTGGTTGTATTTAATGCATGAGTAAATTCTAATGATCCCATGTTAAGAGCTTCTTAGCCGGCTCGACATAGGAGTGAAGTAGGCACTCATAGGATTGGGGAATTAAGTGCGCCACCCCATGAATGGTATTAAGGAATACAATCCGTCATCCACGCAACTATAACAAGTAATTAACGTGTAAAAGATATCTAGGGAGTAGTGAAATCTAAGTAAACACAACTTCTCCACTTATTGCTCACAACCTTAGTTTAATTTAGTTTATTTTCATTTCTAGTATTTTATTTTGATTGCATCTTTAGTATTGGGTTAGTTGACTAGCAACTAATTCCGCCCAAATCCTTCAAACCCGAGATTTTTACTTGCTTTCTAAAAAAATATAAAAATACAAAAATAATCATCCCTCATCTTTAGAACTAGTATTTAGGTTTTCTAATCCTAGCGACACTATTCCTAGCTGAACGATCAATCCCCCGGTACTTGTCACTATACTATACTACAACGATCAGGTACACTGCCTGGTGGGGGTTGTAAGCTTCTCAAGATCCTTTGAGAGGTAAAGCCTGGTGCGATTCCCACGTATCAGTGATTCTTGATTTTCAGTTAGGGTTTCTCGAAAACCCTAATTTGAAAATTTGGGGATCTTGGTTCTTGGTGATCTGTGGTGATTTCTATTGGGTTCTTGGTTATCAATAGTCTTGACTAAGTGAATCAAGGCTATTGGTGACTGGTTTGTGTTCATTCCGCTGCGATTCAAAGCTCTGTAAGTTGTTTCTCTCTCTGAAACCTCTGATCACTTTAGTGGTGACACTGCAAACTCAGGGGGTAACTTTTTGACCTACTTCCGTGAAAAGCAAGGAAACCTGCTCTTCCCCCTGATAGGTGTGAAACTGGGTGATTCAGACTGGTTTGGGTGTGTGTTTAGAGTTATTGTTCATAGCTTTAGTTTTCTGTTTGAGTCTAGGTCGTTGGAGGATAGGTTTCTGGGCAGTCTTGGTAGTTTGGTGGTTGATTGTTTGTTAGAGTTGTTAGGGTGGTTTATTTGTCTGTTTCTTAGTTGGTGTCTTTTTTGTTTTTCTTTTATATGTTTTTGTTTGTTATCTTGTGTTCTTTCTTCTTGCTCATTATGGGTGAGGTTCTGATTAGTAGCTTGGATGCTGGTAATCCTTTGTTTTTACATTCTAGTGATAACTCTAATGAGCCTATTGTTCACTTGAAATTGACTGGTTCTGATAACTATAAAATGTGGTCTACTGCTATGAAAATTGCTTTAAAAGGCAAAAATAAGATAGGGTTTGTTGATGGTACTTGTGTTAAACCTGCTACTAGTGTTGTACTGTCCCAGCAATGGGAGAGGTGCAATGCTATTGTTCTTGGATGGATTCTTGGATCCTTGTCTCCTGAATTGTACTTAGGACAAGTTTATTCTGAGATTGCTTCTGAGGTATGGACTGAATTAGAAGAAACTTATGATAAAATGGATGGATCTGTCATTTTTCATGTGCTTCATAAAATCAACTCTCTTAAGCAAGGTGAATTGTCTGTGCCTGATTAGTATCATAAGTTGAACTCTCTTTGGAGAGAATTTGACACTTTGACTCTGTTACCTACTTGTACTTGTGCTGCTCATGAAGGTGTTTTGAAACATAATCAACTGATTAGACTTATGCAATTTCTTATGGGCTTAAATGAAGCATATCAACCTATTAGGAGTAATATTCTTGCCAGGGACCCTTTACCTGATGTTAAAGAAGCCTTTAATGTCATTTCTAGGGACGAGTCTCATTGAGGACTTCACCCTAGTACTAGTTCTAGCAGCAAGGTCCAACCTGCTGCTTTTGGTGTTAAGACCAATAGTAATTCCAACTCTAATAATAATTTTGTTAGAAAAGGTAATAATAACAATGGTAATGGTAATAGGGGACCTAATCCTAATTTGGTTTGTAAACATTGTGGTTTAATTGGGCACACTATTGAAAGATGCTTTGAGCTTAATGTTTATCCTCCTGGTTTTAAAAGAAATCCTAATTTAGCTAAACAATCTGCTTCTGTCAAAAGATTTAATGGTAATGCAAATGTCTCTCAATCTTCTACTTCCTCTGGATCTATTTTTACTAATGATCAAATGATGAAACTTTTAAGTCTCATTAATGAAAAACCCTCTGTTAATGTCTCTACTAGCATGGCAGGTAGTTTTCCCACCTTCTTTAATAATAATGTGATGTTTAACTTGAATTTTGAAAAGTTTTTCTGTGCTAAAACCAGTTCTGTTAAGTATAATGTCACTTTAGCTTGGGTCATTGACTCTGGTGCTAATCAGCATATGACTGATTCTACTAAGAACATATGTTTAATGTGGTTAATATTTCTAGTCTTATGTTGACTGATGGTCATCCCAATGGTACTGTTGCTAAGATTTCTACCATTGGCGGTCTTAGATTAACCTCTGGTGTTGTTTTGTTTGATGTTCTTGTTGTCCCTGAGTATAATGTTAGTCTGTTATCTGTTAATAAAATGATTAAAGACAGTAAATTCTTTGTTGGTTTTGATGAACAGAAGTGCTATATTCAGGATTTGAGTCTGGGCAAAATTGTGGGGACTGGTAGTGAGTCTGGTGGACTCTATCTGTTTGATGAACCTGTGAATGGTGAGTCTAATCTTGCTATGTGTAATTTTGTATTTGTTTGTCATGTTTCTAGTGAGTTGTGGCACCAAAGACTTGGTCACCCTGCTGATCAAGTCTTGTCTTCTTTGGGTGATAAAATTGGTCTTAAAAGAATGAATCATCTATCTCCTTGTGATATGTGTTACAGGGCAAAACAAACTAGAGAACCTTTTCCATTAAGTGATCATAAAACTGAGTCTATTGGGGATCTCATTCATTGTGATGTTTAGGGTCCTTACAGGGTTGTTAGCAAATAAGGTTTTAAATATTTTTTAACCATAGTTGATGACTTTATTAGGGCTGTTTGGGTCTATTTACTTAAGTCAAAGACTGAGGTTGGTCATTATATTACAAATTTTATAAAACTTATCTTTACTCAGTTTAACAAAAAGGTCAAGATCATAAGGTCTAATAATGGAACAAAATTTGTGAATAATCAGTTATCTACTCTTTTTACTGATCTAGAGATGATTCATCAAACTTCTTGTGCATATACTCCTCAGCAAAATGGGATTGCTGAGAGGAAACAGAGACATCTTCTTAATGTTGCTAGGAGTCTTATGTTTCACGAGGGGATTCCTTTGAATATGTGGCCTGAATGTGTCATAACTGATGTTTACTTAACTAACAGGCTTCCCTCTTCTGTCTTGTCTGGTGATTCCCCTTATTTTTTAGTGTATGGTAAGGATCCTAGTCTCTCTCATATCAGATCTTTTGGGTGTCTTTGTTACTCTACTGTTTTAAATTCAAATGACAAATTTGGTTCTCAATCTGAAAAATGTGTTTTGATTGGATTTTCTACTGTTAAAAAGGCCTATAAATTGTATGGTTTAGAAAGTAAGTCTGTGTTTTATTCAAGAGATGTAAGGTTTTATGAAACTGTTTTCCCTTTCAAAATAAAATCTTTAAATGTTCCAAATGATTCTGGAAATATGTCTAATAACTTAGAACCATGTTTTGATGAAAGTAGAGTAAATATCTTAAATTTTTTTTGACATCCAAGGGACTGAAAGTCCCAATGATGAAGAGGGGGGCCCTTCTAATGTGGAAGGTAGTGGTATGGGACCTCCAAGAGACTATGTTAACATAGTCAGTGATGGAGGGGCAACCACAACAACCCAGATAAAAGAAACTATCACCTCTGAGGGCAATAATCAAAACAATCTTAATGGTGAGGATCATAATGTTCAAATGGAAGCACCACCAAGTCTTAGGAGGTCTTCTAGGAGTAGAAATCAACTTGTTAGGTTTAATGATTTTGTTGTTGGTAGTAATGTGAAATATGGTCTTGAAAAGTATGTGTCTTATTCTAATCTTTCTAGAGTTAATAAGTGTTTCTCTACCACTTTGAATAAGTCTTATGAGCCTAAAACTCTTGCTGAGGCAACTCAAAATCCTATGTGGAAAGAAGCTATGAATTCTGAGATGGAAGCTTTACATAGGAACAATACTTATGAATTGTGGGAATTGCCTGATGGTAGATTTGCTATTGGTTGTAAGTGGATATGGAAACTTAAGTATAAGTCTTCTGGTGAGATTGATAGGTATAAAGCTAGACTTGTTGCTAAAGGCTTTAATCAAAGAGAGGGCATTAATTATGAGGAGACTTTTAGTCCTGTTGTGAAAATGGTCACTGTGAGATGCTTAATTGCTTTATCTGTTCATAATAGATGGCCTTTGTTTTAACTTGATGTTAATAATGCTTTCTTATATGGTGATTTGTATGAAGATGTTTATATGCAGTTGCCTCCTGGTTTTTATGATAAGGATGATACCAGGGTATGTAAATTGAACAAGTCTCTTTATGGATTAAAACAGGCTCCAAGGCAGTGGAATGAAAAACTTACCACTGCTTTGATTGAAAATGGTTTTAAAAAAAGTGTTAATGATTATTCTTTATACACAAGGATAAAAATGGTGTTTTCTTGGCCTTGTTAGTCTATGTTGATGATATTGTCATTACTGGTAACAATGTTGATGAGATTGAGAAGTTTAAAGGTTTTCTGAAATCTAAATTCATGATTAAGGATCTTGGTCCTCTCAAATATTGTTTTGGTATTGAAGTTCTTGAAAACAAAGTTGGTATTTGTCTTTCTCAAAGAAATTACTGTCTAGATTTGTTAAGTGATTATGGTTTGTTGGCTTGTAAGCCTGCTGCTACTCCTATGCAGCAGAATGTTAGTTTGAGTCATGTTGAGACTAAAACTGACAAGTTCTTGTCTAACATGACTGAGTATCAGAAATTGGTTGGTAAGCTCATATACTTATCTGTTACTAGACCTGATATATCTTATGTTGTTCATTGCTTAAGTCAGCATATGCATGCACCTCTTACTTCTCATTTTACTACTGCACTTAGAGTTTTGAGGTATTTGAAGCAGGCTCCTGGTACAGGTATTCAATTTGAGTATGGTAATATGTTTAGTCTGCATGCTTTCTCAGATGCAGACTGGGCTAAATGTCCTGTTTCAAGGAAATCTGTTTCTGGATTTTGTGTTTATTTTTGCAACAATCTGATTTCTTGGAAAAGTAAAAAGCAAGCAACTATTTTTAGATCTTCTGCTGAATCTGAGTATAGATGTCTTGCATCTACTACTTGTGAGCTAGTATGGATTGTTAAGGTTTTTAAGGATCTTGGAATAGATGGTTTGTTACCTGCAAATTTGTTTTGTGATAGTAGTTCTGGTATACAGATTGCTGCTAATCCTGTTTTTCATGAGAAAACAAAACATTTTGAAATAGATTTGCATCTTGTTAGGGAGAAGTAGCTTCTGGAGTTATTAAAACTCTAAAAGTTGCTTCTACTAATAATGTTGCAGATATATTCACAAAAGGGTTGAGTATTTCTCAACACAAACAATTCTGTGATAAACTTGGTTTGGTAAATTTATTCAAGCCATGAGCTTGAGAGGGAGTGTTGAAATATGTTGAGTTGTACAAGCTCATGTTTTTTGTTTAGTTGGTCATACTAAGTCCAAGGAATTATTGTGACAACTTTGTCTAATGTTTACATGTTTAGCTTGTTTTGACAGGTTAAAGTTTGTTCAAGGGCTAAAGTGTAATTCTGTTCTATATAAGCTCAGAGACATAGCCCTAGCCGTGTATCTCTGAATCATATTATTCTCACACAGTCTTTGTATTCTCTCTCAAGTATTGTGGTCTTGTTTCTGGTATTCATCTCTTGATCATCTTGATCAATTGGGTAGTATAGGTTGTGTATTGAGAGTGTTTGTAGTGAGGCTGATTGTATTCATAACATTGTAGTGGGTGATTGGATCCTTCTGAAGGGGACAATCAATTTCTCTTGTATTTGTTTAGCAAGCACTTGTTTGAGAACTTGTCTTCTTGTTTTACTGAGTAATAAAATAATTCACCAATGGGTGGTTGGCTGGATGAGATCTTGAGTTGTGGTTGTGTTTTCTGATCAGATCTATAGTTTTAACAAATTCCACTAGAAATTTCTAAATAATTTGCTATGGAATTGCAACGAATTAAGAAAGTTTAATCATTTCTAACTATTTAGTTGCAATCCGTATGGTATTTTATTATATTGCAGTGAGTTGTATTTGTTTTCTATGTGATGCAATGAGTTTGTATTACGTATTCGTTGGTTGTTAAGTTATATGTTGTTCTAACAATCCATATATATTATAGCTAGTGTACTGCGTTGTATCAAGTCCGCATCGGTTGAAAATGGGTTGTAGTGTGTTGCTTGATGTAATGTGATTTGTATTTGTTATATTTAGTCTCTATTGCTTGAAATTGGGTATATCGTTCTTAATTGTCTAATCGTCTAATCGGATAAATAAGGGAGATGACAAGTCGACTTGTGTTTTGAGTATGTCATAGTGTTATTCTTGTATTGAATAACATCATGCATGAAAGCAAAACAAAGGATTCCATACAATATATGTTTTGGAAAAAATAGGGAATTTGTATACATCTGTTACATGGCAAAAATACCGAGTATGATCACATTTGTTCACGAAACCGTTGGATAATTGTACATTTTGCTATAACCACGTATGAAATAAAAAATATTGAACATACCAATATGAAAGGATTATGTACAAAGAACGTCTTTGACGACTGACCTTCACATAAATGCCAAAGCCCCGGTGCAGACTAAAAGGAACACACAAAGTGGAAATGAGAAACGAGTGACAAAATGTTAGCAATTCGTATTTTTCAGGTCAATTTTTACTTATAAACTCAAAATTATTTACTTATAAAATTTACTTAATTGCCTTTACACGTAATTGGTAACCTGAATCGCGTAAACCGGAAAAAAACGGCTTTTAACATAAACCGGCATTATTATACAAAGCAATCTTTTAAACCGAATAACATTCATCAATGACCAGGAAATTTGCAGCTTCATACAGAACTTTTAAACCGAATACAGCGAAACATTAATCTTCAATCCCAAAACAAATTTAGCATGCACAGAAACGTCATCTGGTCATACGTAAATCCAGATATCTACTAGGCAACAAGTGAGCTCGTTCCAACTTTAGACTTGGTTCTCATAATCAGTAAAAAAAATGGATGAAAAAACAGAAATCAAATCAAATCCAACAAAAACAAACTTTCACTTGCTGCTCATCACAGGAGATAAATATTTACAAGCAATGTACTATGGCATCACCATTCCTAATTTGTTCTATTTGCTAGCTTTTGAAGTCGAACACACTCTTTTCAACTTTCAAAAGTAATGCGCATTATTCAAATATTCAGTATATAACAAAAAAGTAAACTTCATCAAAAGAATTTCAGGTATATAATCAAAATAGCGAGTGTAAGCTATTACTAGATATTTTCGAGCAATGTTTGTGCCTCATGGATTATAAATCTATCTATGAAAATGATTTATGATAGTTAAGTAACAATGAAAGAATTATTGTGAAACTATATCTAAAAAGAATCCTCATTCTACTATGGCTTTGAACGATTTGCTGAAATGTTGTCTAGACTGTGTCGGGATCACTGCTGAATGTATTTACTAAAGCTAAAAACTCAGAACTTGCCTCGTGTGTTGTTAATAGCAAGAATCATCTTGCGGAAAAAATTGGAATAATGCGTACGGTTATCCATAGACAGATTAAACGCCAAGTTTTCTCTGCTTTTTTACAAGCAACCTTGTTGTCTCATCTTTTTATCCTGCAAAGATTGGCAAACAGCTGATGAAATTAGCAGAAAGTATACCACAAGTCTGATAATCTTAAATCTATTATGATATAGAAAATCACAACATATACGTAAAAGATCTAAAATTAAATACGATTTCAGCTTGAAGCTGTGTCCAATACAACAAAAAGTTTTGATAAATCTTTCAAGCGTTGGTTACATCAGTGTACTCCCTTGTGAATTCAATTTATCCCAGAGAATCTAACAAACTGTCAGACTATTCACAATATTTTCATAGTTCAAAGACAAACACGATTTGGACCATAGCTCCATTCTTTTATTGGCAATGTCATTCCTCTTATACATGAGCAATATAACTTATTAATCTATAAAATATAACAAAACAGATTTCTGTTACATCTGATGGTCTAAAATATTCAGTTCACACACATTATGCCTTTCCAACTTAATTGCCATGTATGTACTACTGTCTACTGAAGAAGATCATCTGTACATTCTATACTGAAATTCTTTACTTCAAAAATTTCCTAAATTTCCCCCCCTTAACTTGAGTAGATCTAAACTCATGAATGCTTTCTCTGTACTTTACACATCTCACATGGCCAACATGAGTAGATTTTCCTCTGTATCGAGTCAAAGTAATTAAGGACCAAAAGGCACAAGTTCCAGAAGTGGAGGGACTGGAGTTGTCAACTTTCAAATAGTTGTTAGACTTTGGCGCCAAAGTCTATTACCCTGCATCTTTGCTTATAAAAGGCTCTTTCATCTCATTTTCTCATTATCATCTTGATTTGTAAACTGATTTCGTTCTCTAGAATCTTCTTTAATCATACCACATCTATCCAATAACAAAGCATTTTTCGAATCATGTAGTCGTTTTGTAAAGATATAGGTGACAACAACAAATGTGTGGTTGTTATGAATAAAGCTGGTAAAGATATAGAGAGAAAAGAAAATAGCGATTACAGTATTACAGTAGTAGTGTTGTTGATAATGAATCTGGGAAAGGGGATCAAAAGGAAGATATTGGGATTGACCTAATCATTGGTTTGATGGGTAGAGTTTGGTGGGTTGTGGTGATGGTATGAATGTAAGTTGCAGTAAGGAAGATGTTCCATCTCAGGTAATGATTTCGGGTCTGGAAGTTGCTGGTGTTGCTGTTTCAGAAAAGGAAAACTTGACTAAAAATGATATGGCGTTGGGAAATAAGGTTTTGCTTGAATTGGTGAAAAGGAACAAAGGGGATGACAACCTGGAAAGACAAGATTAAATGGAAAATAATGAGGTTACTAACATGATAAGAAGGGTTTTAACTAGTTTGAATTCTGGTTATAAGGTAACAGATAATGAGGCAACTTTTGATCATTTAATATTTGATACATGGAAATGGTTGAAAAAGAAAAGAACGTGTGGGGTCACATAGGAGTTGTGTAGTGATTTCATAAATTTTTTCATGAGTCAATCAGTAACCAGGCCACATGGGACATTGAAGTTGGGAGAAGTGAAGGAATTGAAGAAGTTAAGTCTAGTGAAAGAGAACTTGGAAGTTAGGATTGTGTTGAAGTTGGATCCAGCAGAGGGAGTGAATCTAGGTGTGAATGAGAGGACAATTAAAAGGAGTATCTTTGAATCACTATCTGGATTATCTAGTGGGGAATGTGGCAATTTTAGGGTCAAGCCGAGACACCCAGTTTCTAACAATTGATCTGCCAATTCCAGTTCTAAAGATTCATGGCACTGAATTGAAGCCTGAGATCAGTTTGGGTGATTTTGTGAAGAAAATTGAATCATGGGTTTCAGTTAGTAATAATGATTGGGTAAAGGGAAATTTGAGTGGTAATGATATGGAGGTAAATGTGTGTGAGAATTTGGCTTAATCAGTGGTTACTAAATGGGAACGGAGTGGGAACAAGGTGAAATACAATCCTCTTCAGGTTCCTAATTATGAAAGTGATGAAGATGAAGTAAACATTTTTGAAGCTGAAGATAGGAAGGGTACAGTTTCCGTTTATGGTTCTGATATTTTCAATCAAAGTAGTAGCTGCACATATGTTTAAATAAGGAAAGAGGATGTTATGGGGAAGGAATTTAGTTTTGGTCAATTGAAGTTTGATGTATGTAAATGGCCGAAAAGTAGAAAGAAATGTGTGACGGGTGATTGTTGGAAATGGCCTACAAGGAAGAAAATGGGTGACACACGATGCAAAATTAAGCTGAGAAAGGGGAAATTTGACATGTGGAAATGGCCAAGGAGGAAAAAGAAGCTGAGAAAAGGGAAATTTGACATGTGGAAATGGCCAAGGAGGAAAAAGGGAATAAAGTTGAAGTATAGTATTAAAGTGACTAACTGTGGCAAAGTTGTTGTGATTGTTGTGGAAGCACGAGCTGTTCTAGAAAGGGAAACGTTCAATAATTTTGCAGGTTGCTGTTTTGGGGGGTGTTTGGTTTTATCATTAGCTGTTGTGTGCCCTACTGTTTGGCTTTGCGACTCAAGTGTTCTCAGTCACATATTTGCTTGGTTTCGAGACTGGAAGTACAAAGATGATGTTCTTCCTAATATCTATGTGTCAACTTGGAGTAGAGATATTGGGCTACCTGATGTTTAGGAACTCGATAGAGTCACAACTTACTCTCAACGTGCCTGCAAATTTGTTATCTCCAAAATTAACCAAGCTGATGATAAGAGTTTTTACATTCAGCTTAAGGTTCCATACCTAATTCCGATTCTTGAGGTCAAGAATCTCTTAAGGGTGGTTTGTTACAAGTCAAAGTAATAAAGGACCAAAAGTCACAAGTTCCAAAAGTGGAGGGACTGGAGTTGTCAACTTTCAAATAGTTGTTAGACTTTGGCGCCAAAGTCTGTTACCCTGCATCTTTGCTTATAAAAGGCTCTTTCATCTCATTTTCTCATTATCAACTGATTTCGCTCTCTAGAATCTTCTGTAATCATACCACTTCTATCCAATAACTAAGCATTTTTTGAATCTTGATTCTTGATTTATGGATTCCAAATGTGTTTGTTGCCATTGTACTAGTGTTTTCATTTCTTAGTTGATTTCTAAACGCTTGTTACATCCTCATTGTTTAGATGTATAACAAGGCCATACTATAAAATAGGCAAAATTGTTCAACGTGCTATATCATGTAGTCGTTTTGTCTAGCAATACTTGCCCGTAGTAATCAGCATAAATAAAATATTATTGATGATAACTGCTTTTGGTCCACAAGATACCTATATTTTAACCACTCAGGGGTGACCATCATCACTAAAATGTGAGAGGTCTAGGTTTAATTCCTGCTAGGTGCAAACAACCTTGAAGTGACCATGCCAACCTTCTGAGAAGGGAGGGATTTACCCGGTTTAAGTCCGTGTGACGGTGGGTTCAAACCCCGTGGATTAGTCGGCCAAAAGAAAAAAGTTAGAAACCATGGTTACCTAAAAAAAATTCCTACGTATTGACACTGAAGGGAACATTATACATTTACTTTGTAGTCAAGCACGTGTTTTAAACGTAAAAGTTGCAATTCTTAGTGGACAGAGAAATTCATTAAGTTCTAATTATATAGGTTCAGTAGTCAGTTTATATGTAATACTAATTATGCCATAACAGAAGTTAAAGCACACAAAATTCAATAAGAACAGGAATACAAATCTCATAATAGCGGGCTTTAACATTACCTGAAAATGATCATATTTTATCGGTAGTTCTTGCTATAACATCTTTCTAAAAATCAGATGTTACGAACATGGTGAGCTTCATCCGGGAATTCTGTAACAAGTTCAACCACATGATTAAGCCATGTTTTCCGACAGGTATTATCATAAAGTTTATATGCAATAATAAACCAAATACTTTTTTTTTGAAAGGCAATAATTAACCAAATTCGTACCTGTATAGGTCGCGTATCTTCAGCTCACCACCCATTCACATGGCTTGAAAGAGGTAGCATCTACAAAATGGCAACAACACCATAATGACTCAAAGTGGATAACACCACACTTCACATAGAGAAACTTTAACCTGTCTTCTTCGTTGTATAGAGTTTCACTTTATCATCAACCTTATGACTCAAAGGTCAGAATTTTAAAAGTCACGTCACCTGCTGACAATTCTTTTGCCAATTCTTTTGACAACCTCTCGTCATTTGCTTCCAATGCATTTGCCAGTTCTTTTGAAAACATTCTATATGTCTGCCAATTGGGCTTTCTGTTTGATTGCATTATAGCAAAAAAATGTACGCACGCATCGACCTCACCATCCTTGAGAAGCCCATCAAATAAAACAGTCCAAACAATCTCATCAGCATCCAATTCTCGGTCTAACATGTGCTCGAATAACTCATTAGCTTTACTCGTCATCCCATTTTTGCAAAGAGCACAAATCAGTGCTTTATACGATTGGATATGAGGTTCAAAGCCTTTTAACGTCATTAGGTTATAAAATTCCAAGGCAGTATCAACTTTATGGTTACTACAGTGAATGGCTATGAGCGAAGTGTATATATGTCTATCAGGATTTATGGATTTTTCTTCCATGTCATGGAACAACTGAACCGCCTCTGTAATCTTACCTTCATTACACAAACCAACAATTATCGTACTAAAGGTTTCAGCCGTTGGTTCACACCCATAATCTGACATTCTGACTAAAAGATTAGCAAAAGTCAACTCTTTCTCATCTACGCTGCAAAAGTCAACTGTTGCTTCAGGTTGGCATGCTGCTTTTTCAAGTAACTGGCTTTCGTTTTCTAACCCTTTCATCAAGACTCGAAAAGTCCGATAGTTGGGTTTGCATCCCTGACTTACCATCTTTTGAAAAAGTGAAAATGCATGATCCACTCGATTTAGTGACACATATCCATCGATCAACGAAGTATATGTCACATGATCAGGAGAGAGTCCTTTTCTCTCCATTTCTTCAAGTAATATCTCAGCTTCATCAGCCCGGCCTTCCAAACATAACCCAAAAATCAGTGAACTATAAGTTAGCAAATTCGGCATGCAATTCTCCTTCATTTCATTAAAAATCTTAAATGCAAGATGAACACTACCGTTACGACACAATCCATCAACTAAAGATGTGTAAGTAATTACATTTGGGGACACATCATTTTCCACCATTTTCTCAAATAAGTTTTGCGCTTCAGATAATCGATTACTTTTTGACAAACAAGATATGAGTGCGTTGTAAGTTTCAACCTCAGGCCTGCAAGTATGTTTTTCCATCTTTTCCATTAACTTAAGGGCACTTTCCACCTCCCCTTGTTTGCAATGACCGTCTATTAAAGTCGTATAATGGACCTTATTTGGTATCAATCCTTGGTCCACCATTTCATGAAACAAAGTCGAAGCTCGATCTAGATCCCCTATTTGACATAACCCTGAGAGTAGTTCCGCATAAGTCCACTCATCTGGTTTACATCCATTTGCCTTCATCAAACTTAATAATCTCATAGCATTATTCAAATTCCTATACTTAACGAATCCATTAATTAACGTGTTATATGTAACAACGGTTGGTAAAGGGCCTATTTTGATCATTTTACTCAAAAGAACCATACCCTTTTGTAAATCTTTAGCCAGGCAACAAATCCTAAGAATTTCATTATAAGTTTCAGTATTAAATAACGTACCATGTCGCTCCATCCAATCAAATAACTTACAAACGACATCAGACCTTCCCATCTCAGCTAACTCATGTATCATAGCATTATAAGTAACCGTGCTTGGAACCACACCATCTTTCAACATCTTATTGAATAATCCTACCGCTACTTCACTTTGTCCCGTACGAAACAAACCACTAATAAGAGCCGTGTACGTTTGCACATTCAGCAAACACCCCCTCTGCCTCATAACAACCACAAGATCAATAGCCTTCTTCACACGCCCAAACGAACACAATGACGAAATTGGAACCGTAAACGTATAAACAGTAGGTTCAATATTCTTCTCCATCATCTCGTCAAGCAACTCCAACGCCTCATCAACCCATCCCACATTACACAACCCATTAATCAAATTAGTATACGTGGCAGCATTCGGCTCACACCCTTCCTTAACCATATCATCAAAAACCTTAAACGCACTTTCCAAATCCCTATTCCTACAATGCCCAAGTATCATACTACTAAACGTAAACACATCCGGACACACCTCATACTCACCCATCCGACCCAAAAAAACCTCCGCTTCCTCCACCTTCCCTTTCTTACACAACATATTAATCAAAACATTAAACGTCAACAAACTTGGCCTCACACCACTCTCCACCATCTCCCTAAAAACCTCCCTCGCCGCATCAACCATACCCCATTTCCCCATCCTAACCAACAACGCATTCCCGCTATACAAACCATACCCGACCCCTCTCCCTCTCATCTCCCTAAAAAACCCGACAACCCCCATAACCTCCTCTTCACTCCCACACTCCTTCACCATCAAAACCTTAACATTCTCAATCTCCCCAAACCAACCACCCCGCTCCCTAACTAACCGCTCTAACAACGCTTTATAACAACTCAAATCATGCCTATACCTATAATTCTTATTCAACCAATAAAAAAACCGAACAACGACATTTACATCATTACGCTCCAACCCAACTATCCTAACTACATGGTCATTGGTAAGCTTATGACTAACATGCTTAAGTTCCTTGTTTTCGAACCAACGGGGGTTTTCGGATAGCATTTTCGACACATTTTCGACTAAATTGGGATAACGGGTAGGCGAAAGATTCGATAGGGATGAAAAGAGGCGAAATGGGGTGAGAATTGATCTGGGTTTAAAGGGTTTTACCATTTCGTGATGAGGGATTCATGAATTGGGTTGTGATGAATGAATTGGGGGTATTATGATGGGGTTTTTGGGGGTGAACGTGGTTGATTCATGGCCGTGTTTGATTGAAACTGTGGTCCTTTTTACGGCTGGTAAAACCCAGCCTAGGGTTTAGATTTGAAATTTATTAGTGTTAGGGTAGATGGTAGTAGTGCTATTTCTGGTTATGTTTCTAACCCTGTAAGGTTTGTTCGGGTTTTGGTTTTTTTTTTTAGTCTATCGATTAGAAACCAAATTTCTATTGTTTTACCCTTTATTAGAAATTGGGTGTGATATATAAACATCTGGTGAATGTAGTAACTTTTCAAAATTAGCATAGTAACGATATTTATGTACGAAGTTTCTCGTTGGTTACTGTATCAAACTCTAAGGGTATTTGTTTTGGCTTATATAGCCGGCTTACGGCTTATTTGGTTTTGGCCTTGTTTCATAAACTTACTTTGTGTGGCTTATTTTGAAACTTTTTGGCTTATATAATTTTATTATGTCATAATAAACTTATATAAGCCGAATAGTTTCAAAATAAGCCACACAAAGTGAGCTCATGAAACATAAGCGCAAAATCAAATAAGCCATAAGTCGACTATATGAGTTGAAACAAACACCCTTTAAAAGAAGTATGTACTTGTAACTTTTTTTTCTTTCTAACATGAACGTTTTAGAATTCATTTGGATAACGAGGAATGATAAATATTTTGTTTGAGTTGTGTATATATTGAATAGAAAGATTATGTTTGAAGTTGGGTATAAAAATGATGATATATGAGGGTATTTATAGGTAAATAAATGGCAATGTTAAAAAAATAAAATTCAAAAATGTAACGGTTTATAAAAGGAGACGAATTATACAATAGCCGAGACTCAAGAGGTGACCGGCCTCACATCTTTTTCCTTTTTTCTCCCTCACACGTGACGCCTAAGCCCGACAGTAAGGGTGGCACGCGATAGCTAGAGGTGATGGTAAGGGATACCTCCCACATTGTCTTGGGCTTATCATATATACATAAGCAAACAACTTTTACACACTGACACACATAACAAATGTAATGTACATTTTAAATATTTTATGTTTGTTTTCGTAAGTTCATTTATTTTGTTTAGTTATAATCGGACACAAACAACCTCATTTTCTTAGCAAAGCAACATGAATAAACGGTAAAACCATTCATTCGTTTAAGCATCATGTTTATCGCTTGTTCGATTAATACACTCACATCTTTTTTTGAAGAAGATGATTTGCACACTTTAATGTATAAAGAGATAAAACAGAGAATTTAATACGACTATCTAACGCAACCGCATGTACATAGCCGAGCATAATAAACCGTGGACCGGACTGAACCAACAAACCGCCCTGAACCAAATCGACCGGATCGGATTGCAAATATTTGGTATGGTACTCACTCCACCCTTTTCATCAATTTCGGTCTTCGGTCAGGTTTTAGACAAAACTTGTTAATATACTTTGTTAAACAGAGCTAGATCGAACACATTTCGATCATGTCCCTCGATCTGGTGTCTTAGACCAAATCGGATCTTGTGTCTCACACCACTCTCCACCATCTCCCTAAAAACCTCCCGTGCCACATCAACCATACCCCATTTCGCCATCCTAACCAACAACGCATTCCCGCTATACAAACCATACCCAACCCCTCTCCCTCTCATCTCCCTAAAAAACCCGACAACACCCATAACCTCCTCTTCACTCCCACACTCCTTCACCATCAAAACCTTAACATTCTCAATCTCCCCAAACCGACCACCCCGCTCCCTAACTAACCGCTCCAACAACGCTTTATAACAACTCAAATCATGCCTATACCTATAATTCTTATTCAACCAATAAAAAAACCGAACAATGACATTCACATCATTACGCTCCAACCCAACTATCTTAACTACATGATCATTGGTAAGCTTATGACTAACAAGCTTAAGTTCCTTGTTTTCGAACCAACGGGTGTTTTCGGATAGCATTTTCGACACATTTTCGACTAAATTGGGATAACGGGAAGCGAAAGATTCGATAGGGATGAAAGTAGGCGAAATGGGGTGAGAATTGATCTGGGTTTAAAGGGTTTTACCATTTCGTGATGAGGGATTCATGAATTGGGTTGTGCTGAATGAATTGGGGGAGGGTTTATGATGCTATTGTTGGGGTAAACGTGGTTGATTGAAGGCCATGTTTGATTGAAACTGTGGTCCTTTTTTACGGCTGGTAAAACCCAGCCTAGGGTTTAGATTTGATTTGAAATTAATTAGGGTAGATGGTAGACTGGTAGTAGAGCTATGGGAACACCTAACCGAACCCTCCCTATGCTAGGGAGGTGGTACTTTTGTACCTCTGTCCCCCATTTTGTCTCCCTTTTTTTCAGTACAACACAGTTTTTGTCAATTTATGTTTCGTATTTTTGACAGTTTGAAGCGTTTGACATATTAAACTTTATACTACCTCCGTCTCAAACTTATTGCCAGGGGACAAAAAACACAAAGTTTAATAAAAGTGGGGCCACTACAATTTTTAACCACACAAAGAGAATATTCCCACATAAAATTCCCTTTTTATTACTAAAAATGGAAGGTGGACAATTATTTTGAGACATCCCAAAAAGGAAATATGGACAATAAATTTGAGACGGATGGAGTATTTTTTGTTTTGTTTTTTGTCTATCGATTAGAAACGAAATTTCTATTGTTTTACCGATATTAGAAATTGAGTGTGATATAATAGCATCGTAATTTATGAATGAAGTTTCTGGTTGGTTACTACATCAAATACTCTAATAAAAGTCAAAGACTTTTTTTCCCCTCTTGATGAGTGGACATGAATGTTTCGGAATTTATTTTGATAACGAGGAATGATAAATATTTTGTTAGAGTTGTGTATATATTGCAAAAAGATTATGTTTGAAGTTGGATATAAAAATGATGAGATATGAGGGTATTTATAAGTGAATAAAATGACAACGTTATTTTCTTTTAAGTGACCGTTTATAGGGGGAGACAATTACACAATATTCAAGACTCAAGAGGTGACCGGCCTCACCTCTTTTTCCCTTTTTTTTTTCTCTCGTGCGTGATGCGTAAGCCCCGCAGTAAGGTACCAATGTCTAAAAGAAAAAAAAATGGTGTTTGGTTAAAAGCAACCATTCTAATTTATAAGAGCCGAGAACACAAGCAATATATAAGCTTGCAACAAGGACAATAAGATGTACAACCTTTTGCCAAATTTAGTGTTTAGCTATTTACAAACTACGCTACAAAAAATATAAAGCATTTAAAGTCAGAAAAATAACTTCTAAGTCACAAATATGATTTTTTAACTTAAAAAGTGGCATGACTGTTCATGTTGTTTTCCATCCAACAATGAATTGCAATTTTTATATTTATATTATTGAAGTAAAATCTTTTATGGTGAATTAAAAATTAGTCGAGAGCAATTTCGGATAAAGGTTGAAGGCAACTTTATCAAAAGTTAAGAAAAGAAGAAAAAAATTACTTTATATTTTAAAGATTTTAAAGAATGTGGAGAGGGCACTGCCCCCCACTTGCTACTACATACCTCCGCCCCTGGTGGCACGCAATAGCTAGTAGTGATGGTGAGGGATACCTCCCACCCGTCTCGGGCTTATCATATATACATAAACAAACACACTTACACATAACAAACGTTATGTATGTTTTAAATATTTTATGTTCATTTTCATAAATTCTTTTATTTTGTTAAGTTATAATTAGACAAAAACAACCCCATTTTCTTAGCAAAAAACAACATGAATAAACGGTAAAACCATTCATTCGTTTAAGTATCATGTTTTTTCGTGTGTTCAATTAATGCACTCACAATTTTTTTTGAAGAAGATGATTTGCACACTTTAATGTATAAAGAGATAAAATAGAGAATTTAATACGACTATCTAACGCAACCGCATGTACAGGACCGAGCATGGGAGTCCTATGCATAGATATTGTTTACATTCTCTACAATGGATTTATGAGGTTAACGGGAAACCAACTCCTGATTCGGAATAACGGTGAGGGGCAAAGAGAGCAAAAGCTAAAACTGATAAGCCTAAAAGTCCTACTAAAATCAGTTTTGGGGATGTTAGGGTTCCTGGTGTGTTTAAACTAAATGGGAATGTCAGCGATTTAGATAAGGGTGTTAGTGCGGTTAGTAACTTTGAAGTGGGGGAGAGTAGTGTTGTTAAAGATACTGTCATGAAGGAGAATGATGTGGAAAAGAGTAATAGGTCCTTTAGAGAAGCTGTTGCGAGAAGTTTTGGAGGTGATGGCAAGAATAAGTTACATTTTGTTCCTCCGTCTTCAGCACTGCACGCAAAGGACAAATGTTCAAGGTTATTTTATATCAATGGAAGATGTGCAACGCAAAAAAAAAAAAAAAAAAAAAAAAAAAAAAAAAAAAAAAAAAAAAAAAAAAAGGTTTCATTACTTACTTGGGGGGAGTTTAGTAGTGCTTGCTCGTGAATTAAGAACCTAGCTTTTCTAATTGAAACGCTATTAGTACGTGTGTTCGAGAACGAAGTGTTAGCATACTTTTGCTAACGTGGTGATTGCCCTATTCGACTGCCTCGACTTGAGGATGTTGAGGCCATAGTCCTACCAGTGCTTAATTTCCGCCGTTTGGATTCTATGTGTTTTTTTTAAACAAAAAAAAACAAAAATAAAAATATTCTATGTGTTTTTTGAGAAGTGAAGTGAATATTTGAATTTAGTGGAAACACAATCATTTTTGCATGGGAATTCAAAATGGTTTGTGTGTGGGAATAACCATAGTCCTACCAGTGCTTAATTTCCCTATTTCAAATTCCTTTGTTTCTAAAGAAAAATCAAAACACCAAAAGTGAAGAAATAGAGAGAAAAGAGGGAGTTCAAATTTTAACTAGGTGAAAGAAATTATTATGATTTTGCATAGGGAATATGTTCGCCTATATTTGTGTCCATGTGCTAGTGATCATCATTTTTTTTAACTCTTCTTTTATTTGCAAATTCCTTTTTGTTGATTTTTAATTTAAGTAAAGTGTTACACTAAAATGTGAGTAAAATGTAAAACGCGAGTTTTAAGCAAAGAACAAAAACACAACCCTATGGGTTTTGTTTAAGCATTTCATAATTGAAAAATTAACATTTAATAAACACCAAAAATTCCATAGTTAACATCACTTACTATTTTTAAAATGACAAAAAGTAAATAATTTCATTAATTGTCATTTTTGTAAATTTGGTATCCTTAAACAAAACCGAAAGGGTTGTGTTTAGCAAATCCAAGAACAAATAACAAGAATGTCGGGATCTCCAAACTACATTTTTATGGAAACAGTATAATCACAATGTGCGTCGTAATTATTACGAGGCTAAATGACGTCAAACGGTCACGCGGTCTAACGTTGACTCGCGAGTGGACAAAAATTAATAAGTATCAATTTCATTCTCAAACCTCAAACCCCCAATGTGAAATGAAAAACCGAGTTATCCTTTGTTCTACCAATATCGAGTCATCCACCATTTCCATGCCCTCAATAAAACCAAGAGTCAATATCATACACCTAGTCATCTTCACATGAAGATTCCACCATGTAACCAAACAAGTGTGTCATCCCCACTACAACCTAATCCATTATGGTCAAACCACCTTTCTTGATACATAAACCTATATTCACCCTTGTATCGCTCTTTGAAACAAAGGGCAATCATCATATCCATACACTCATTAACATATTTGTCTATGTCATCGAAAGTCAAGTGAATTTCATTATAAAATGCGTCTTTTCTACTTTCTAGCAAGTGAATAACATAAAGAAGATATCCAAGCTTCAAGTGTTGTCAACTCATCACCACCTCATTTCACATATTCATTTTCAGTCGTCAACCAACAAAACACCTCGAAATTCCATGATTCCCAATCATCCATTAATGGTTACCCAAACTCACAAAATGTCTCCTAACTATTTTCCACACACGTTAAGGGGCTGTTAGAACATCTTATTTGTTCGCTTACCCGTGCATTAAAATTTTTAAAAGGCACTTCAATTAGCTTATGAGTTTGACAACTTCAGTTTATAGGCTAATAAAATTAATAACGCTAAACTAATTAGCTCATAAGCTGAAAAAAGTAAGCCTACTCATTCTCGAAATCTCAATAATCCGATAAACTTAAAAAATATCAATTTCCCAAAAACATTTATGCACTGACCTCATACTCCTTTGATCAGAAATGATTTTGCACTGCAGCACAATTGCTACATTTCAGATTCCCACGATCGGAAATGATTTGCCGCATTGCAGCAAAAAAAACTACATGTCAGTTGCGCAAAAAGCTTAATGAGGCACTCGGGTGAGAAGATCAAATGAGCATCTTTTTCAAGAAGATGGGTCATAGGCCGGGCTATTTTCGAAAAATCTTGTATGAATCTACGATAAAATCCGGCATGACCAAGGAAACTCCTGACGCCTTTGACAGTAGTGGGAGGAGGCAGTTTAGCTATAACATCAACTTTAGCTCTATCAACCTCAATCCCACTTTTAGAAATCTTATGGCTGAGGACAATGCCCTCTTTGACCATAAAATGGCTTGATGCGTGGAATTGCGCCCTCGCAAAATGTTTTACTTCTCAAGGGATCTTATGAAGCTTGTAATCCCCACCAGGCAGTGTACCTGACCGTTATAGTATAGTATAGTGACAAGTACCAGGGGATTGATCGTTCAACTCAGGAATAGTGTTCGCTAGGATTAAAATGTCTACTAAACTAGGTCTAAAGGTGAGGGATGATTCTTTTTGTATTTTTATATTTTTATAAAAGCAAAAAAAAATCTCGGTTTAGGCCACCTTGGTATGTCCTCTACGAATTGACGTAGCCATTCCGCCTCTTGTCCGCATTTATCTAACGTGATAAATTCTGATTCCATCGTGGACTTAGCTATAACAGTTTGCTTGGAAGACTTCCAAGATATAGCTGCCCCGCCTAGTGTAAACACGTATCCACTAGTCAATCTAGAATCCTTTATGTCACATATCCAATTTGCATCACTATATCCTTCTATAACAGCTGGATATCTTTCATAATGCAGTCCATAATTGCGACTGTATCTCAAATAATGAAGTACCCTAGTCATAGCTCCCCAATGTGCATAACTTGGATTACTGGTATACCTACTTAGCCTGCTAACAGCATGTGCTAAGTCAGGTCGGGTACTTGTCATTAAATACATTAACATGCCAATAATTCTTGAATACTCTAATTGGGCAACACCTACGCCTCTATTTTTAGATAGATGCTTGCTGGTGTCAATTGGAGTTCTAGCTAGGCCGGAATCCCCCGCATTATGAGTATTAAGAATTTTGTCCACGTAATGTGCTTGACTCAACACAAGTCCATTTTGAGTTCGTATGATCTTTATACCAAGGATCACATCAGCCAAACTCATATCCTTCATGTCAAACTTTGATTTTAACATGTCTTTAGTAGATTTGATCATCTTTTCGTTACTGCCAACGATGAGCATATCATCAACATATAAACACAAGATTACATATCCACTACTTGTGTCTTTTACATAAACACACTTGTCGCATTCATTAATTTTGAATCTACTCTCTAGCATGGCGTGGTCAAATTTTTGATGCCATTGTTTGGGAGCTTGCTTTAAGCCATATAATGACTTAACAAGCCTACAAACTTTGTTCTCTTGTCCAGGAGCTATGAAACCCTCAGGTTGGTTCATGTAAATTTCTTCTTCTAAATCCCCGTTTAGAAAAGCCGTTTTCACATCCATTTGGTGAACTTCCAAATTTCTTAAAGCGGCAATAGCAAGTATCATCCTGATAGAGGTTATTCGCGTAACAGGTGAATATGTATCAAAATAATCTATACCTTCACGTTGTCTAAATCCTTTGATTACCAATCTTGCTTTGTACTTGTCAATGGTGCCATCGGCTTTCATCTTCTTCTTGAAGATCCATTTATAGCCTAGTGGTTTACAACCAGGAGGTAAATCCACGAGCTCCCAAGTATGATTTTGTAAAATAGAATCTATTTCACTTTTAATGGCTTCTTTCCATTGAGGCCCTTCTGAGAAAGTTACCGCTTCTCGATAAGAAGTAGGTTCATGTTCTACCATAAAAGACTCCGATGAATACGAATACGAAGTGATCGAAGTCGAAGAAGAAATCGAAGTTAAGGAAGAAGTCTCCCAAGAGGAAGAAGAAGAAGAAGATGACGATATCGAAAAACTGGATGCTGAAATAAGTGAGCTTTATTATTGATAAATGTATTGATAGTTTTTATAATTTATGGCACTATAAATTTCTTTTTTAGTTCATCTAAGTGTTCACATTTTTTTTTGATGATTTCAATTTCCATGGTACTAACTGTCAGTCCGTGACGTGCACATGAAGTGATACTACCAAAGTAACAAGTTGAACCACTGATCATCTATGCGGTTATCAATCCCGGAAAGTGATTAAGCCCGATCACGTGAACTTGTTGTGCATCCTTGGTGTACACATTCCTCTCCCTGATTGCGATTAATCGGAATCATCATAATGATGTGTACATGAAGCATTAACTGGAAGCCCTTTATCTATAACTGGAAGCCCTTTATCAATAATAATATTAGCCCGTGAGAAGATGTCGATAAACCTCACGACTCCTGAGCTGAAGTATTCAAGAGTCATGAGATGATGACTAATTGAGTTTGCTCCCCCTCAATTAGGTCATCATATGTAAAGAACCTTCTCAAGAACTTGTGAAGTTTCTGAATCGGCTCCCCCTCAAACTGACCATCCCCTTTTATAGATTCAACACTTTAACGTCATGATCACGTTTGAAGGTCTTGATATTAACCATCTTCTTCTTTATCTGAATCAATCAATCAACTGGAGTACTAAATGATAACACCAAGTTCGAATCCTCGCAATGACTATAGAACTCGAACAGAGTAACAAACCACGGAATATATCGGAGAGGTAGACATTAATTTCCCCGACATGAATAATTAAGCTCGATCCCTTCATGATTTATAACCCCAGCATACACATTTCTCCTCCCACGAAAGAATAGACAGAACACATGCCTATTCTCCCCCTCAAAAGTGGCATGCTAATGACATTTCTTTGTTGCTTTTGTTTATTTTCTCTTGATTGCCTTGTTTGAATGGAAGTGATTGAGTGCTTTGCTACTGATGAATATACATTTCACTGATGTAAACAATCTTGGTAGGAACTATCAGCATGAACACATATCCACATATTGTATGATCAACTTGAATTATCAGCAGCAATTGGTCAAACCATAGGATAATTCATCCGTAGAATCCTTTTTATGGTCAACTTGCTAAATTAGTAATATCACAAACTCAACTACCTCACATTAAGTGACATTAACTCTCATTAATCTCCAAATCAGTTCTATATAAAGAGGCCTTCAAGTCACAAGCTACCCAAATCAATTACACACTAACACCAACCACACCAAAAGTTTTCCAATTACTTCAATCATGAAGCCTAAATCAAATGTCATTGAAATTTCCTCTGACTCATCTTCTGACTCTACCTTTGATATACCCCAAATCAAGAGATCATATTACTATATTGGTGAGGGACCTTCTGAAGTCTATCCATCTCCTTCCTCATCAGAGGAAACAGAGGAAGCTCTAAATCCAACTCCCTTAGTATTTGTTCTCCCAGACTTCACTCCAGTCACTGAGTTTCTCACCAGTGAGATGGAAAGGGTTTGTGCTGATATGAGCAAAATCTCAGTCCCTGTGGAGCCTCAATCTTCCCAAAGGTACAAAGGTCCACTCAAGGTTGTCCTAGGGCTTGCTGCTCCCAAACTGTGGAACAAAGATATGTAGTCCATAGGGTTCCACCAAAGGATGCCTGACCCCAAGGACCTGGGAAAGGGGAAGAGGAAGATGGAGTAGGAGTTTGGGTAGGTGTAGGTTGTGGGGTTGTCGTCTTTTGAGGTTGTTGGTTGTTATGTTGTTTGTTGATCTCCCTTGTAATCCTGAATCATGTTTGGTGGAAGTGTTCCTTGTACTGAATCTTATTAATGAATAAAACTTCTAAGTTTTCTCAAAAGTTTGGGTTTTGATCCTTTAAGTACCTATCCTTGCTAAACCCTCAATTATACTTCACACTAAATGTAAGACCCTAAAATTCTACTAGATTTAAAATGACAAATTACCCCTCTAAAATTAAAAATTTTGAGAACACATAAAGTATATTAATGAATATCAATTAAGTCCTAACTAAAGTTTATAAAAATTAATAAAACTTATGTATTATTAATCCTAAACTAAATTAAACTTTACAAAATAAATGTACCTAAACTAAGGATATAAAATCCAAAATATATGTGTTGTGGTACAAGAATTCGGTCAAGCAAATAAGTAGTGGATAAGCACAAGAGATCACAACATATTTTCTTTTGATTTGATCATTAAAACCAAAATATATACACTCCCAAAATAACACACGTTTTTCTCTTTTTAACTCCCCATTATACACGGCTTTGTTCTCATAAACACATAAACGCTTCTTTTTGTTCTTAAACCCTAAAACTAACTACTCTCCACAAAGTTACGGGGTATTCCATTCTCTTGGTTCCTTCGTTTAAGTTGCTGCTGGTCGAACACAAGAAGGGTACAAAAGCCAGTTGTGGTGTTTCCTGTTGGATTGTTATTGTGTACGAGAGATAGGTTCAAGAAGGGTTGGCATTGGTTGTGATTTTGTTTTGTTGCTGGTCATTGTTCCTTGTTCTTTTCTGTTCCATTCGATCCATTGTAAGTACCCACGATCTTGTTCTAATCTCTCCTTGATGTGATCATCTATATCATGTTTTAATTGTGTTTAAATCGGTCTAAGGAGGACATGTTATACATAAAATCATAATCACAGAAAACTTGAACCACATAAAATCATATATATACATGCACATAAAATCATAAACTCAAGTCACATAAACTGATAACCTGTATACTTATACTCGACATATAATCTGATAAAAACTCAAGAAACAAGTATGGGGTGCATGCATATTTATTTGCGTGGATAATAGTTTGGTTTTGGTGTGAGTTTATACATTCGGTATGTGCTCGTCGTGTCTTGTGTGCGAGTATCAGATGTGTCGACCATAGGGGCGGAAACATGGGTTTTTATTCATGAACTTGGGTCCTTGTGGCTAGTCAATTGTGTCACGTTAAAAATTATATAGATGGTTCATATGAGCTTGTTTTGTAACATGTATAATCTGGTCACATAAAATCATACGTAGTAGAATTAAGTTATGCACCTAGATATGGTTGTTTGTGTCGCATGTTTATGGCCTGTTTGATGTCTTCTTTCCAGCCCCATGTCGACTTATATCACACATATAAGAGTCCTAAAATTCTGTTGTATATGAGCATTAATATGGCAACAAAAATAGAAACCCTAGGCTACATATTAACGAGGGGTTTGTTCGATTTCGTGTGGAGGTTGTGGAGGGTATCTTGGCTCGTTAAATCCTAGATTTGTTTACTTGTTTCGATGGATATATCATGATATTACTTGTTATATACTTCGTGACTGATGGTGTGTGCGATACACGTCTTTCACATCTTGGGAGCTCATGACTCCAACCCTTGAGGCATCCCCTCACATTATACTTGGTATCCCGAGGTCACCCCTCCGGATACATGGTTACTTGGTTACTTGATATTACTTGACTTGTTACTTGACTTGACTTGGGCTCGTGGTGGATTACTGTTTCCTTTACCTTTTCCATTTATTTCTTAACTCTTATTACATCTGCAGGTTCCTTACTTCATTTATCATTCATTATCTTTATTACTGCTTTGTTACCGTTATATCTGTTCACTGAGCTCTCGTAGCTCAGCCGCATTTCCTTTTCCTGCGGCAGGTATCTAAGCTAGGAGCTAGGGATTTGCTTTGGGATGAGAGTAGATTGTGTGAAGCCTTGACCCTAGTCATCTTAGATTGCCATTTGGATTTGACTTGTTTATTGCCATTGTTTAGGCATTTGGATTTATTATGTACTTCATTTGATTTCATTTTTTGTTGAACTTATGTACTTGATATAAGTCATGTTGACTTATTTCTCCTTTGAGTATTTATGATAAGACTTCCGCTATTTTAATTATTGTATGCTCTGATATGTCACCATGATGTGGCACTTCTACCCTTGTCGGGTTGGGGTGTTACAATTTATGGTATCAGAGACAGGTTCCGAAACCCTTAGAGCTTAGGCTATGACCTGTGAGGATTGGGTAGACACTAGGTTTCCTTCTGCGTACTTTTCCTTTCGTACTTCATCTTTATTTGCTCTTGCTAATCGCTTTATTAATCGTTCAGATGGTTAACACTCGCCGTAACGGATATCCCGATGGACAACCTGATGGGGATGTTGAGATCCCTAATTTGGAAGCTATGGTTGTTGCTGCTATAGCGAACATGTTACCGGGTCTTAACGCCAATGAGGTGATTTTGCGGATCATTAACGACGTCCGCAATGGAGCGGGCTCTTCTGGAGGCGCTGGTGCTGGTGGCCGACCCACCACTATTCATGGTTGGCTTGAGAGTTTCAGTAAGCTTAAGCCCTTGTCGTTCAGTTCGGCTGCCTCTCCTAAGGAGGCAGAGGACTGGATTACACACATGGAGAAAAATTTTGAAGTGTTGGGGTGCGGTGACGAGTTTAAAGCTCGTTTGGCTGCTTTTAAGTTAGAAGGCGATGCGCTGAACTGGTGGAAAGCGCATAAGCAGGCAAAAGGTGGAGATGTTTATATGACTACTTGTACTTGGGCCGAGTTCCGCGACACCTTCTATAAGCGGTACTTTCCTTATTCTGAACAGCAGCGGTTTGAACAAGAATATAATAACATCCATCAGTATGAGAACGAAAATTCGGGGGAATACATGCAACGGTTCGTAAGATTGGCCAGTTTTGTTGGACCTATTGCCGGAGATGCTAGCCGTCAGGCTAAGCATTTTAAATGGGGACTGAAGAGGTGGGTATTAGACCGTCTCCTTAACACCGAGTTCGCGGATGTGTCAGCTATGAATGACGCAGCCCGCAACATTGAGATTTTCCACGAGGGTTCTGGCTACAACAAACGTAACCGTGACGGTGACGGGATTCATCCAAGAGTTCAGGGTAATGATAACAAGGGATATTCTGGTAGGGGCCATGACCAAAGGAGACAGGATTCGAGGGGTCAGGATTCGAGGTTCACTGGTAGACAGGGGAATGATCGACAGGGGTACAACAACAACAACCAACGACAGTGGAGGGATCAGTCTTCTAAGGGTTCTCAGCAGAATTGGGTTACTGGGTTGACTAATCAGAAGGGATCTACGGAGAAATTGCCCCCTACCTATTTGTGCTTCTTGTGGGAAGAATCATTCTGGTGTTTGTCGTAAGACTTTTGGTGCTTGTTATGGATGTGGTTCTACTGATCATAAGGTGAAGGATTGTCCTAAGCAAAATCATACGGCACTTGCTAACTACATCAAACCTCCTCCTACTTCAGGTCGTGTCTATTCGACTACTCGTGATCAGGCAGCTAAGGCGTCAGGTACTATTACTGGCATTCTTTATATTGGCGACCGTACTGTCTTCGCATTATTTGATACGGGTGCTACACACTCTATTATATCCATAAACTTTGCTAAGAAACTTAATATGACCCCAACACCATTAATAAATAGAATATCTATCTCTACACCAATGAAAAATCATGTCCTCATCGATCATGAATTTGTAAACTGCCCCTTACGCTTTGATAATCGGATTCGTTTGGCTAATTTGCTCCCTCTTGATATGCTTGATTTTGATATAATCTTGGGTATGGATTGGTTGGCTTTCCATAGAGCTACCATTGACTGCCATGCCAGAAATGTGATCTTTGGTGATTTGAATCGGCCCGAATTTGTTTATCATGGATCTCAACCTCTTAAATCTGCTAAAATCATTTCTGCTATGAAAGCACGAACTTTGATTTCTCATGGTTGCCAAGGTTATCTGGCTTATGTTAAAGATACATCTTCGGAAGGTCCTACTATTGAAAGTCTTCCTGTTGTACGGGATTTTGCTGACGTTTCCCCCGATGAACTTCCTGGTATTCCTCCTGCTAGGGAAGTTGAGTTTGGCATTGAATTGATTCCTGGTGCCGAACCTATTTCCAAAGCACCCTATCGTATGGCACCCATTGAGTTAAAGGAGTTGAAAGAACAGTTACAGGAACTCTTGGATAATGGTTTCATCCGACCTAGCGTTTCTCCTTGGGGTGCACCGGTTTTATTTGTTAAGAAGAAGGACGGAAGTATGCGCCTTTGTATTGATTATTGTGAACTCAACCGTATCACTATTCGTAATCGATATCCTCTTCCGCGCATCGATGATTTGTTTGACCAATTGCAGGGGGCTAAATGTTTTTCAAAAATTGATTTGAGGTCCGAATATCACCAACTACGTGAGAAGGAACAAGATGTTCCTAAGACCGCATTTCGCACTCGATATGGACACTATGAGTTCCTGGTTATGCCCTTCGGTTTGACAAATGCCCCTGCAGTATTTATGGATTTGATGAATCGCGTTTTTCACGAGTATCTTGACAAGTTCGTTATTGTATTCATCGATGATATCCTTGTTTATTCAAAATCTGAAGGAGAACATGAGCAACATCTTCGGATTGTGTTGGAAACTCTTCGGCAGCAGAAGTTGTATGCGAAATTTTCGAAGTGTGAATTTTGGTTGAATCAAGTTGCTTTCCTTGGTCATGTTGTATCGGCAGATGGTATCACCATGGATCCGTCTAAGGTTGAGGCTATCACCAAGTGGCCAAGACCTACCACGGTGACTGATGTGAGGAGTTTTCTTGGACTTGCTGGATATTATCGAAGATTTGTTGAGGGATTCTCGCGGTTGGCCTTGCCGTTGACGCAACTGATGAGAAAGGGGGAAAAGTTTGTCTGGACTGAGGAGCGGGAGAAGAGCTTCGAAGAGTTGAAACAAAGGTTGGTGTCCGCTCCTATTTTGACTCTTCCATCTGGTTCTGGAGGTTTTCAGATTTACAGTGATGCATCAAAGAAAGGTTTGGGTTGTGTACTTATGCAACATGGAAAGGTGATCGCTTACGCTTCGAGGCGGTTGAAGCCATATGAGGAAAATTACCCGACCCATGATCTAGAGTTGGCTGCAGTTGCGTTTGCGTTGAAAATTTGGAGACACTATTTGTACGGCGAGTTGTGTGACATATTTACCGATCATAAGAACCTCAAATATATTTTCACTCAGAAGGAGCTCAATATGAGGCAGAGGAGATGGTTAAAACTCCTCAAGGATTACGACACCAATATTCAGTCCCATCTGGGTAAGGCGAATGTGGTTGCCGATGCGCTTAGCCGAAAATCGGGTATGATCGCGAGTTTAGAGATTGAGCCCTGGATTCTGAATGACCTGGAGATTCTGGATGTTGAACTTTGCATACAAGGTTATGACGGGTATTGGACTAGCTTGAAGATAGAGTCAGATCTTATACTAATGATTAAGGAAGCTCAAAAGGATGATGGTGAACTTTGGGCTATAATTCAGAATGTTTAAGAGGGTAAACAGACAGAGTTCAGAGTGGACGACTCGGGTGTAGTATGGTTTGAGGATAGACTCTGTGTGCCTAATGATCCTGAGTTGCGTGAGGCTGTATTGACTGAGGCTCATAGTTCCCCATTCACTATTCATCCTGGTTCTACCAAGATGTATAGGGATCTTAAGCAGCACTTTTGGTGGAATGGCATGAAACAAGATGTAGCGTTGTTTGTTTCTAAATGTATGACTTGTCAGCAAGTCAAGATTGAGCATCAGAGGGCTAGTGGTTTGTTACAGCCGTTAGATATTCCTACATGGAAATGGGATGAGATTTCTATGGATTTTGTTACGGGTTTGCCTCTCACTCGAAGGAAGCATGATGCGATTTGGGTGGTCGTTGATCGGCTAACTACCAATTCGTATGAACTATAGTGTTAGTAGGTTGGCCGAGATATTTGTGTAGGAGATTGTTAGACTGTACGGTACTCCATCTGCGATTGTTTCCGATAGGGACCCGCGTTTCACTTCTCGTTTTTGGAAGGGTTTGCATAAGGCTTGGGGTGCACGTCTTAAGTTTAGTACTGCTTTTCATCCTCAAACAGATGGTCAGTCGGAGAGGACCATTCAAACTTTGGAGGATATGTTGAGAGCTTGTGCCTTAGAGTGGACCGGTAGTTGGGATGATTACTTGTGTTTGGTGGAGTTTGCCTACAATAACAGTTGGCATGCTAGTATCAAGGCAGCGCCGTATAAGCTGCTTTATGGTCGAAAATGTAGGGCACCCATTTGTTGGAACGAAGTGGGTGAACGTTTGATCAAGGGTCCTGAACTTATTGAGACTACAAATGAAAAAGTGGCGATTGCTAAAGAGAAACTGAAAGAGGCTCGTGCTCGACAGAAGAGTTATGCTGATAAGCATCGACGTGACTTGGAGTTTCACGTTGGGGATCGTGTTTTTCTGAAAGTATCACCGTTCAGGGGTGTGAAACGTTTTGGGATTAAAGGGAAGCTTAGTCCTCGATATATTGGACCTTTTGAAATTCTTGAACGTATTTGAGAGGTTTCGTATCGTTTGGCTCTACCGCCACAGTTCTCGCATGTTCATAATGTCTTTCATGTATCTCTTCTTAGGGGATACAACTATCATCCCTTGCATGTGGTATCTTACCCGCTTGATCAGATTCAGCCGGATATGTCTCTTTCGGAAGAACCGGAAGCCATTCTTGATCGACAAGAAAGAGTCATGAGAAACAAGGTTATTCCATTTGTGAAGATTCTTTGGAAGAATCACCCAGAGCGTGAAGCTACCTGGGAGACCGAGGAATCTATGCGTGCTAGTTACCCGCATTTCTTTTCGTAGTCTGGTACGTCTCCGCTTCGTTTTATATCAATTTCGCGGATGAAATTTTCTTTTTAGAGGGGAAGAGTTGTAATACCCGAAAATTCTACTAGATTTAAAATGACAAATTACCCCTCTAAAATTAAAAATTTTAAGAACACATAAAGTATATTAATGAATATCAATTAAGTCCTAACTAAAGTTTATAAAAATAAATAAAACTTATGTATTATTAATCCTAAACTAAATTAAACTTTACAAAATAAATGTACCTAAAACTAAGGATATAAAATCCAAAATATATGTGTTATGGTACAAGAATTCGGTCAAGCAAATAAGTAGTGGATAAGCACAAGAGATCACAACATATTTTCTTTTGATTTGATCATTAAAACCGAAATATATACACTCCCAAAATAACACACGTTTTTCTCTTTTTAACTCCCCATTATACACGGCTTTGTTCTCATAAACACATAAACGCTTCTTTTTGTTCTTAAACCTTAAAACTAAAAACTACTCACCACAAAGTTACGGGGTATTCCATTCTCTTGGTTCCTTCGTTTAAGTTGCTGCTGGTCAAACACAAGAAGGGTACAAAAGCCAGTTGTGGTGTTTCCTGTTGGATTGTTATTGTGTACGAGAGATAGGTTCAAGAAGGGTTGTCATTAGTTGTGATTTTGTTTTGTTGCTGGTCCTTGTTCCTTGTTCTTTTCTGTTCCATTCGATCCATTGTAAGTACCCACGATCTTGTTCTAATCTCTCCTTGATGTGATCATCTATATCATGTTTTAATTGTGTTTAAATCGGTCTAAGGAGGACATGTTATACATAAAATCATAATCACAGAAAACTTGAACCACATAAAATCATATATATACATGCACATAAAATCATAAACTCAAGTCACATAAACTGATAACCTGTATACTTATACTCGACATATAATCTGATAAAAACTCAAGAAACAAGTATGGGGTGCATGCATATTTATTTGCGTGGATAATAGTTTGGTTTTGGTGTGAGTTTATACATTCGGTATGTGCTCGTCGTATCTTGTGTGCGAGTATCAGATGTGTCGACCATAGGGGCGGAAACATGTGTTTTTATTCATGAACTTGGTTCCTTGTGGCTAGTCAATTGTGTCACATTAAAAATTATATAGATGGTTCATATGAGCTTGTTTTGTAACATGTATAATCTGGTCACATAAAATCATACGTAGTAGAATTAAGTTATGCACCTAGATATGGTTGTTTGTGTCGCATGTTTATGGCCTGTTTGATGTCTTCTTTCCAGCCCCATGTCGACTTATATCACACATATAAGAGTCCTAAAATTCTGTTGTATATGAGCATTAATATGGCAACAAAAATAGAAACCCTAGGCTACATATTAACGAGGGGTTTGTTTGATTTCGTGTGGAGGTTGTGGAGGGTATCTTGGCTCGTTAAATCCTAGATTTGTTTACTTGTTTCGATGGATATATCATGATATTACTTGTTATATACTTGGTGACTGATGGTGTGTGCGATATACGTCTTTCACATCTTGGGAGCTCATGACTCCAACCCTTGAGGCATCCCCTCACATTATACTTGGTATCCCGAGGTCACCCCTCCGGATACATGGTTACTTGATATTACTTGACTTGACTTGGGCTCGTGGTAGATTACTGTTTCCTTTACCTTTTCCATTTATTTCTTATCTCTTATTACATCTGCAGGTTCCTTTACTTCATTTATCATTCATTATCTTTATTACTGCTTTGTTACCGTTATATCTGTTCACTGAGCTCTCGTAGCTCAGCCGCATTTCCTTTTCCTGCGGCAGGTATCTAAGCTAGGAGCTGGGGATTTGCTTTGGGATGAGAGTAGATTGTGTGAAGCCTTGACCTTAGTCATCTTAGATTGCCATTTGGATTTGACTTGTTTATTACCATTGTTTAGGCATTTGGATTTATTATGTACTTGATATAAGTCATGTTGACTTATTTCTCCTTTGAGTATTTATGATAAGACTTCAGCTATTTTAATTATTGTATGCTCTGATATGTCACCATGATGTGGCACTTCTACCCTTGTCTGGTTGGGGTGTTACACTAAACCTTAACATTAATTAATCTAAGGTTTACCAACTCAAATAGCCAATTTGAAAAGTTATTTGTGAAGTGTTTATAAGAAAACTAAATACCAAAGGGTAGAAGAGTAGAAAGGGTAATTTGGTAGGGGTATAAATGGTATTCCTCACATGGCATAATAGAGAAGAGAGTATGCCATGGAATAATCCTCAAGGGAAGGGTTAAGGTGTAACTATAGTTAGGGTAAAGGTTTAGAGGTTTAACCATGGTTAGGTATAGAAGGGTTAAGTGTATAGAAGTAACCATGGTTAGGTTGAGAAGGGTTAAGTGTATAGAGAATGAACCATGGTTAGGTTAAGAGGTTTACACAAGGGAATGTTCCATCGTTGGTGAGGTTAAGAGATAACCATGGTTGGGTGTAGAGAAGTAACCATAGTTGGGTTAAGAAGTATGTTGGTTAGGTTAACCAAGGTTGGGTTAGGGTTGTATGTTGAGAACTAACCATGGTTGGAAGAGGTGAACCATGGTTGGGTTTGAAAGAGAATATTCCAAAGGAATATACCTTTGCTTGGGGGGAAAGGTTGGATGGAGGGTTGAGATTGTTTTGGTTTGAAATAGAAGGTTAAGATGTGTTGTAAGATATTGGATGGTTGAGATGGTTTTGGTTTGAAATGGATGGATGAGATCATAGTGTCCTTTGGCTTGGAGAGGAAGGGTGATCCAAGGGTTGAGATTGATTTGGGTTTGAAATGGAGGGTTGAGATTAAACACATGTGGTATAATAGAGAGGAGATTGGATGAGTGGTTGAGATGTGTTTAATTTGAATTGGATGGTTGAGATTGGAGATGTGTAAGGAATATAAGAGATGTGTAAGGGATGTGTAAGAGATGTGATGTTGTAAGAGAATGAAAGGTTGAGATGGATTGAATTTGAATTTAATGGTTAGGATTAAAAGTGTGTAAGAGACAAAGGTACACTTTTGTGTAAGTGGTGTAAGGGAATGTTGGAAAGGATATTTGAGAAGGATTGTGGGAGATTTGCTAGTTTTGGGTTTGATGGTTTTGAGGTAAGTGGTATTTTATTGAAGAAGATAATTAAGAAAGTAATTAAGAAGAAAATAATCTAATTGTCATTAAGAAGAAAAGATTTAGACAATTAAGATTATAAGTTGAGAAAATCATAAGTTACTTATTAATTCAAGTAACACAACGTCGAGAATCCATAATTTCATATCTCGTGACTTTTCACGACTCGACGTTCTCAACTAACACTTTGGTTCAAACAAGTTAAGTGCTTTGCCTTAATGTAAAGCATAACCCAAGTGGGAAAGGATGCGTTTACGTAAAGTGACCTTTGACTTAGTTTGACCAATAAGGGAGTAAACCCGTTACGTAATTAGAGAAGACGTAAGCACGGGATATGAGCATATGAATGCTTTCACATGATGTTACGTGAAATAAATAAGCTCCCTAAGTTTATAAAAGCCTTGGCTAGAGGCGATAGCAAGAAAACATGAGTTGGCGTTTTCCCGTAAATGGGGGCTTTAAAAGTTGGATCTCTCTAATCCCAAAACTTGTTTCGAGTGTTCTCAATTAAGCACATAACATATTCATACCTGTATTGAAAGATCCACATTTGTCGGGTAAGGGGAAAGCCGACTTTGAAAATTCGACCAAATCCATACAGACTCGTGGCGCGTCCCAGGCGCGTCAGCGCGTCGACAGCGCGCCAGCAGCAGACATGGAATTTGGCGAATTAGGCTACCGTTTGACGTTTTATGTGTTTTGAAGGTTTATTTGTCATTATCAAAACATTAGGAGATCTTGATAATGTTGTCTCAACAATCTCCCCCTTTTTGATGATGACAAATAAAATCCGAAAGCAAATAAACTTACAAACGTAGCGAAGACAAGCGAGCCTTTGGTGAAGCTTTGCGTCTTGACCTTGCCTTGTAAATTTGGTGAAGTCCTTGCTTGCTCTTGAGCTTGATCTTCACTCTTGCTTTCTTTCTCCCCCTTTTGTCGAATCAAAAAGGTGGGACTTCCATAATGAAATGGGAAAGTAGCTTGTTCCAATAGCACCCGAACGTGCTCCCCCTTGAACATAGTTCCCCCTTGATCGTTGCTCCCCCTTGTTTCAAGGCGGGGATCCATGGGTCAAGAGCCTCACCTTTGCGGTGGCCTAGCTACATAAAAATACCACAACATGCAATAACCAAGAAATCCTCACATGTGAAGGTCCAAAATGGGTTAGGTTACCATTTGGATGCTTGCAACATGGGTTAGTTCATATCACAACAATATATGATACATTTCATAAATTCCAAAAGATTGTATTTCATTCCAAGCATACATGAACAAAATATGCTACATATTTATTATACAAGAACTATCCTAGTACTTTAACTAAAAGCACTATACTAGTACTTGATGCCAACATAAAAGTTTTATGTCTAGATTCCTAGGTTTATGCCTAAGTTGGGCTCTTCTTTCACCATCCTCTCTTTCCCCTTTCCTTTCACCTTAACATCTTCCAACTTCCTATTCATTTTAGACATAGTAGTTAGCAACTCCATGATTCCTTCATGGATGGATAAGAGCATCACCCTAGACTCACTCCTTGATTCTTTGAGAGCATTGACCATGTGTGCGGTGTTTTCACAACAAATGGAGTACTCATCTTCACACAACCTTGGACTTAATGGTTCCTTAATTAAGTCACATACTTCACATTCCGCAAAGGTTCTTAGCTCATACTCA
Source organism: Artemisia argyi (assembly GCA_030686995.1). Classification (NCBI taxonomy): domain Eukaryota; kingdom Viridiplantae; phylum Streptophyta; class Magnoliopsida; order Asterales; family Asteraceae; genus Artemisia; species Artemisia argyi. The sequence continues at coordinate 207,136,661 of CM060702.1, read as the reverse complement.
AACTTAATCCTACCATCACCTTCCTTTTTCATCATATCCGTAAATGACCTTTTCAACCTCTTAGAGCTCTCCGGGTTTTGATTTCCTTGATGGTTGTTAATTGACCCTTCCGAGAGAGACATGATTCCTATGGTGAGAGTTATTTTCTATAGTATGATAAGTTGTGAAGGAGAGATTTTAAGGCTAATATCCTAGGGTAAATATAAAAGATTGTATGGATATTTGTGACAAATAAGAATTGATGGGTCATTAATGAGGGTTAGTACTTAAGATTCCTTCACTATTTCCAATTTACCCTTTGCACCCTCATCATCTTCTAGTAATCTCATTCCTAATCCTAATCTTAAATAATTGAATTGATCTTTATCTAAGGGTTTTTCTAGGATCTTAGATGTATTCTTACCACAAGGAATTTTCTCTATGGTGATATGATTCTTAGTGATGTTGTCTTTTAGAAAGTGATGTCTAATTTCATTGTGTTTCGTGCGAGGGTAATCAATTGGGCTTGAATCTAGATTGATAGAGCATGTATCATCACAAATTATAGGTACCTCGTTTAACATAATGTTATAATCAACAAACACTTGCTTCATCCATAACGCTTGTTGACAAGCCCTTCCGGCCACAACGTAATCGGATTCCGTTATGGAGTTGGCAAGGGAAGTTTGTTTCTTAGAAAACCATGATGTTAAACATGCACCTACAAATGTACATTATCCACTAGTTCTTTTCAAATCAACTATATCTCTCGCATGATCCGAATTGGCATAAACCAATACTTTTACCCCCGAATTCTTTGGATACCAAAGGCCTAAATGTTGAGTTCCCTTAATATACCTAAATATTCTTTTGACGGCCTCTAAATGGGAAATTTTAGGATCTTCTTGAAACCTAGCGCAAAGGCAAACACTAAACATAATATCTGGTCTACTTGCCTTCATATAGAGTAAGCTTCCAATCATGCCCCTATACTTATTACTATCCATTGATTTGTTGTCTTTGTCTAGGGTGAGAACTCTCTTTCTAGACATAGGGGTTTTTGTAGCCTTAGAGTTTTCCAAGCCAAACTTCTTAAGCATTTCACATATATACTTGGATTGGTTGAAAAATATCCCTTCATTCAATTGTTTGATTTGTAATCCTAGAAAGAAACTAAGTTCACCCATCATGCTCATTTCAAATTCACTATGCATAATTTTAGCAAATTCATCGCAAAGCGATTGGCATGTTGATCCAAAAATAATGTCATCAACATAAATTTGAATAATAATAAGATGGTTTCCTTTAGTTTTAGTGAACAGAGTATTATCTACCATACCCATTTTATACTCATTAATTAAGAGAAAAGATTGCAACCTATCATACCAAGCTTTAGGAGCTTGTTTAAGTCCATACAGGGCCTTTTTGAGCTTATAAACATGATTAGGTTTTTGAAAATCAATAAAACTGGGAGGTTGTGCAACATATACTTCCTCTTCGATGACTCCATTTAAAAATGCACTTTTTACATCCATTTGAAAAAGTTTAAAATTGTGACTACATGCATATGCAAGCAAGATTCTTATAGACTCTAATCGTGCAACGGGTGCGTAGGTTTCATTTTCATCATAATCTATACCTTCTTGTTGGTTATAGCCTTGTGCCACTAGCCTAGCCTTGTTCCTACATACTACACCATTTTCATCAAGTTTATTTTTAAAAACCCACTTTGTGCCTATAATAGTGTGACCATCAGGATACGGAACTAAACTCCGTACATCGTTTCTTAAGAATTGATCTAATTCTTCTTGCATTGCCATGACCCAATTTTCATCTTTTATGGCCTCCTTAATATTTTTATGTTCTATAGTTGACACAAATGCAAAGTCATTGCTTTTGTCTTGGGAATGTGACCTAAGAGTTCTTTCATCTAATTCTCCTATGACTTGATCCATGGGATGATCTCTAGCTTCTTTAATGTTTTCAACTCTAGGCAATATTTCCTCTAGATCATTGTTAGACAATTTTATCTTATTTTGGCATGCATTTTCTTCTATGATGTCATCATCAAGCAAAGGCAATGTTCTAGATTTTGGAGGAGTTTCATCAAAGATTACATTATACGATTCTTCAACTTTTAAAGTTTCCTTGTTAAGTACAATGTAAGCCTTTGATGTTAGTGAGTATCCTAGAAAGATTCCATTGTAATTACTAGTATTGTTAGAGTTTTCTAATGAGTTGGAGATTAAACATTTACAACCAAAAACTCTAAAGTGTTCTAGGGAAGGTCTTTTACCTCTAAGAATCTCATAAGGTGTTTTATTAATGATTTTTCTAATCAAGACCCTATTAAGTATGTAAGATGCGGTTTCTACAGCATGACACCAAATTTTTTGAGGTATGGATTGTTCATTTAACATAGTGCGACTCATTTCTTGTAACGTCCTATTCTTCCTTTCAACTACCCCGTTGGATTGAGGAGTGCGAGGAGCCGAAAAATTGTGAGATATTCCATATTTATCACAAAAGACTCCAAATTGAATTTCATTATCAAATTCTCTACCATGATCCGTTCGTATTGAGACAATTGAACATCGAATTAGGTTTTGCAAATTTTTCCCTAAGACTTTGAACATATTAAATGCTTCATTTTTAGTTTTTAGAAATAATATCCAAGTGAATCTCGAGTAGTCATATACTATTACCAAAGTGTAGAAGTTTCCTCCATAGCTTTGAATATCGGATGGTCCAAACAAGTCCATATAAAACTCTTGTTGTAGAGATCATGTTTATAAGCTTATGGCTTGCATGGACTTGTTTACCTACTTTACATGCATCACAAAAATGATTATTAAATTTTTCTTTGGGCAATTTTTTAACTAATTCATTAGATGCAATATTGTGAATTAATCGCATGTTAGCATGACCTAATCTCCTATGCCAAAGATTGGAATTATCTATCATAGATGCAAGACTTAAATTGAGGTTGCGAGACACATTACCTAGTTTTGTATCCTTTACCTTAGAGATGATTTCAAGTATGGTATGCTTACTGTCAACATCTTTAATCGATTGAGATCTTGAACGTGGCTTCTCCTCAAAGCATACCTAACATTTAAAGTGTATCTCAAGCTTTTGGTACCCATTGTTTCTTGGGTCCAACATGGTTAGCACACAAAAATCCCAAGTTGAAAACTCTTGGGTCTTGAATCAGTATACACAATTGTTTGATTCCATATTTTGAAAGAGTAGACCAATGATTATTTTGAACATATGTTTTGTTTTGGAAATTGGGCCTTATATGTCTTTGATCTAAAGGGTATGATCTCATGTTTGGGGTAGGTAAGAGAGGTCTTTGGTTAACTCAAGCGTGAGTATATTTGGAACTATTGTAAGAGACGGGGTTGTAATATGGTTTTGTGTTTTCACTACATTCACTGGATCTTTCATTATGTCTAGGGCTTGCAAGAGGAACTTGAGCATTGATAGGTTTGATAGAGTTTTTAGTTTGAAATCCTCTTTTTCTCAGACTTCTGGCGCGTTGACGCGTCAACAAGCGCGTCAGATTCAAAGAATTTGAGATTTTTATTTTCGTTTGTTTTCTCAAAATTTAGAGGTTTAGCAATAAGTTCGGAGGAGATTATTTTTTTCGTTGTTTGTAAATCCAAGATCTTTCTTTTCTTGGGACACTTTTGGATGATTAGGCATCTCATTCAAATCATTATCACTATTTTTGAGTTTAATAACATTTAATGACTTTTGTTGAAGTTCCAAGACTTCTTCACTCAGGGAGACAACCTTTATTGTAAGGTTTTCACAATCCTTACATGGTTCAACATTCTCATGAAGAGTGACAAGTCTCTTTACTTCAATTTCAAGTTCATTATTTGTGTGAAGTGCATTAGAAAGTTCCTTTTGAAGAGAGCATTTTTCTTTCATAGTTAGTTTTAATTTTCTAAATACTTCCTCATAGTTTTTAAGTAATTCCTCATTTTCCTCTTGCAATTCAAATATATCAAAAGAGGTTTTGCTAGTAGTGGAGTTAGATTGTACCTCATGAGATTCAATCGCCATAAGACATGTTGCTTCCTTGTTTGCTTGATTGACATCTTCATCGTCACTCCAAACCATTTCAACGAGTGCCATCTCTAGATTCTTGTAATCTCCCTTTTTGTCATATCTACTTGAACCCATAGTGGACGCAATGGCTTTCTCTTCTACTTCTCCATGTTGCCAATTCTTGACTTGTGTGGTATCAAAGTGAGCAAAAAGGAGTAAGTCCCAAATCTCCTTTGCGGTCTTGCACATGCACACTCTCTCAAGCTCCTTTTGAGGTAGGGCATCATAAATCATCATTTTGGCTTGATGATTCTTGCTGGCCATCTTCTTTTCGTTATCATTGAAATCACCATTTTGAAAGATATACCACAAGTCATAATCCTTAGACCTAACATAGGTCTCAAATAGGATTTTCCAAAAACAGAATCCTCCGTATTCAAATGGAGGTGGTCTTTCCATAGAGCGCCCCTCTTTATAGTTCTCTTGAGCCATAGATCTATACTCAACTTCACCCAAAAATCTTAGTTAGGATTTTAGATTTTTGGAAAAGAAGTTTTTGACTTAAAACGACTTCTCGGGAAGGCTTTAAAGCTCAAAAACTTGAGTATTCCGCTCTGATACCAATTGTAGAACCGTAGAGGGGGGGGGGTGAATACGGTTTCTTCGGCTTTTTATATGTTTAAAAACTTTAAGCCTCAAAGAAAACCAAGTGGTTGTATAATCAATCCAAACAACCACGAACACAACCAAAGTATATAAAGCGAGTAAAGAATACAACGATATATACTGGTTCGGGATGGGGGGTTTATACCATCCGTACGTCCAGTTTCGAATCCGCGACTCCGATACTATTCACTAGTATAATCCTTTCGGTGGACTACAAACCGTTACAATTCACTCCACCAATATTCAACAATATTGATGCTCACAAAGAAGGAGTTACTCCCACGGTATTCCGCCCTCGGAAACCACCCTCAAGAATCTCGCGATTCGACTTAACCTATGGGTCACCAAGACCACTGCCAAAACTTCCCACGGAAGTATCAAACCCCAACTAGATCCCCAATGATCTAGGCTTGGTCACAAAGACACAAGACTTCCCTTACAAACAATTGAATGAATATAAGTTTGTTTAATCAAGCCCTAACCTAACCTAGAGACTCGATTGTAGTAGAAAGGGTAAAGATAAGAAGACCCTCGACACAATCACAAGAGTGGATTAGGTTCTTGTGATTCTTCCCTTGCAAAGAAGAAGTGTTCTTTCAATAGATGTTAGTGTGGAAGATTAAGAACACAAGAGATAGAATTAGAGGATTAGAGAGAAAGAATGTAGAGAGAAAGAATAATGGCAAGGGGTGAGGAATACAAAAGGAAATGGGGGTATTTATAGTCCAAGATCCAAACTTGGAAAATTTTACAAAGGCCGGCGCGTCCCCCACGCGTCAACGCGTGGGCAGCGCGCCAGGCGTCTGTAAACTTTTTCTCAAAAGTTTGGGTTTTGATCCTTTAAGTACCTATCCTTGCTAAACCCCCAATTGTACTTCACACTAAACCGTAACATTAATCAATCTAAGGTTTACCAACTCAAATAGCCAATTTGAAAAGTTATTTGTGAAGTGTTTATAAGAAAACCAAATACCAAAGGGTAGAAGAGTAGAAAGGGTAATTTGGTAGGGGTATAAATGGTATTCCTCACATGGCATAATAGAGAAGAGAGTATGCCATGGAATAATCCTCAAGGGAAGGGTTAAGGTGTAACTATGGTTAGGGTAAACGTTTAGAGGTTTAACCATGGTTAGGTATAGAAGGGTTAAGTGTATAGAAGTAACCATGGTTAGGTTGAGAAGGGTTAAGTGTATAGAGAATGAACCATGGTTAGGTTAAGAGGTTTACACAAGGGAATGTTCCATCATTGGTGAGGTTAAGAGATAACCATGGTTGGGTGTAGAGAAGTAACCATAGTTGGGTTAAGAAGTATGTTGGTTAGGTTAACCAAGGTTGGGTTAGGGTTGTATGTTGAGAACTAACCATGGTTGGAAGAGGTGAACCATGGTTGGGTTTGAAAGAGAATATTCCAAAGGAATATACCTTTGCTTGGGGGGAAAGGTTGGATGGAGGGTTGAGATTGTTTTGGTTTGAAATAGAAGGTTAAGATGTGTTGTAAGAGATTGGATGGTTGAGATGGTTTTGGTTTGAAATGGATGGATGAGATCATAGTGTCCTCTGGCTTGGAGAGGAAGGGTGATCCAAGGGTTGAGATTGATTTGGGTTTGAAATGGAGGGTTGAGATTAAACACATGTGGTATAATAGAGAGGAGATTGGATGGGTGGTTGAGATGTGTTTAATTTGAATTGGATGGTTGAGATTGGAGATGTGTAAGGAATATAAGAGATGTGTAAGGGATGTGTAAGAGATGTGATGTTGTAAGAGAATGAAATATTGAGATGGATTGAATTTGAATTTAATGGTTAGGATTAAAAGTGTGTAAGAGACAAAGGTACACTTTTGTGTAAGTGGTGTAAGGGAATGTTGGAAAGGATATTTGAGAAGGATTGTGGGAGATTTGGTAGTTTTGGGTTTGATGGTTTTGAGGTAAGTGGTATTTTGTTGAAGAAGATAACTAAGAAAGTAATTAAGAAGAAAATAATCTAATTTTATTAAGAAGAAAAGATTTAGACAATTAAGATTATAAGTTGAGAAAATCATAAGTTACTTATTAATTCAAGTAACACAACGTCGAGAATCCATAATTTCATATCTCGTGACTTTTCACGACTCGACGTTCTCAACTAATACTTTGGTTCAAACAAGTTAAGTGTTTTGCCTTAATGTAAAGCATAACCCAAGTGGGAAATGATGCGTTTACGCAAAGTGACCTTTGACTTAGTTTGACCAATAAGGGAGTAAACCCGTTACGTAATTAGAGAAGACGTAAGCACGGGATATGAGCATATGAATGCTTTCACATGATGTTACGTGAAATAAATAAGCTCCCTAAGTTTATAAAAGCCTTGGCTAGAGGCGATAGCAAGAAAACATGAGTTGGCGTTTTCCCGTTAATGGGTGCTTTAAAAGTTGGATCTCTCTAATCCCAAAACTCGTTTCGAGTGTTCTCAATTAAGCACATAACATATTCATACCTGTATTGAAAGATCCACATTTGTCGGGTAAGGGGAAAGCCGACTTTGAAAATTCGACCAAATCCATACAGACTCCTGGCGTGTCAGCGCGTCGACAGCGCGCCAGCAGCAGACATGGAATTTGGCGAATTAGGCTACCGTTTGACGTTTTATGTGTTTCGAAGGTTTATTTGTCATTATCAAAACATTAGGAGATCTTGATCATGTTGTCTCAACAATAGCATTCAAGGGTTAACCATCCCAATGTGGACAACTAAGTGGTTAAACCTAGGTCCATCAAAAGCCTTTGTTAATAAATCAGCCACATTATCATCAGTATGAATTTTAAGCACCTGTATTAAATGTTTCTCATTTGCATATCTAATAAAATGGTGCCTAATTTCAATATCTTTAGTTCTTTGATGAAAGACTGGATTTTTAACAATTGAAATGGTACCAGCAAAAGAGAAGGATTTATTCCTCCAATCATTGATGCGATTAGACAGCTTTTCCACCAATTCCTTACAATCTCTAAAGATCAATCTTGTAGTAACCAAAGGCACCCCAAGATACTTCACAGGCAAGACCCCCTCAACAAAAGGAAGAATCTGTAAAATAGCAAGTTTAACATGATTGAGAACATTACAGAAATAAGCAGTACTTTTGGGTAAACTAGGAGACAGCCCCTAAACCGCGGACCGTACTGAACCGACAAACCTGCCTGAACCGGACCGATTGAATCGGATCACACATATTTGGTATGGTACTCGCTCCACCCTTTTAATCAATTTCAGTATTCGGTCAGGTTTTAGACAAAACCCGTTAATATACTTTGTTAAACAGAGCTAGACCGAACATATTTCGATCCTGTCCCTCGATCTGGTGTCTTAGACCAAATCGGATTTCGGTCTATTCCGATTTTCGTCAGTCCGGTATGGTTTAGGCCATGTTTGGCGCAGAGCTTTTTAAAGCTTTTAGGGGCGATGAGCGGTGAGTAATGAGCTTTTTGATTTTTAATATCCGTTTGGCAAAAAAGCGGTGAGCTTTGCTATTTTTTAGAAAAGTTCATTTTTCCAATGCTTCTATAAGAAGCTGTGAGCGGCTAAACTGTGGCTACACCTCAAAGCTACTGCTCACTGCTACTGCTACTGTACTGCTACTGTACTGCTCACAACTACTTTTGGCAAAGATAGCTTACCAATAAAGGAAAAGTCACTACGATATCCACCAATCAAAACACAGTTCAAACTTTGCAGTTTACAAGAGGGGTAAAGCTAAGGATACGCAACATATTTGTTCAAATAAACACATCTACGTAATATACTTTCTAAAGTGTCAAAGTTACGTAACATACTTTCAAATATGATTCAATCTACGTAATATGATATGTTATCAGCAGGTTTACAGGTTACCAAGGATTAAAAGTCACACCGCTAGTCCCCAAACTGAAAAAAAAAATTGCGCATTTGATCCTATTTAGTTAACGATCGTTAAAATATTTTTTTAAAAACTTTAAAAAAAAAATTCTTAAAATGTAAAAAAAATAATAATAATAAAATAAAAAAAAAATAAACTTAAAAAAATGTGTAAAAAAGTTTATCGTCTTTTTTTTTTTTTTTTTTTTTTTTTTTTTTTTTTTTTGAAAAAATATATCCAGATTTTTTTTAAAAAAAAAATGAAAAAAAAGAAACTTAAAAAAATGTGTAAAAAAGTTTATCTTCTTCTTTTTTTTTTTTTTTTTTTTTTGAAAAAATATATCCAGATTAAAAAAAAAGAAAAAAAGAAAAAAAAAAGACGATAAACTTTTTCACACATTTTTTTAAGGGGTTTTTTTTTTTTTTTTAATTGAAATTAAAAAAAAAAAAAAAGACTTTATTTAGATTTTAAGAAATTTTTTTTAAAAATTTTAAAAAAAAATATTTTAACGACCGTTTACTAAATAGGATAAAATGCGCAAATTTTTTTCTGTTTGGGGACTAACGGTGTGACTTTTAATCCTTGGTAACCTGTAAACCTGCAGGTAACATGTCAGATTACGTAAATTGAATCATATTTGAAAGTATGTTACGTAACTTTGACACTTTAGAAAGTATATTACGTACATGTATTTATTCGAACAAATATGTGACAAAACATCAAAGTTCAAACTATAAATAACAAGAACATCAAGTCATCAACACATAAACACTTTACAAAATGTTTCAAATCATGAGACCACCATTTTCATCCCTTAACCCAAACACACCCAATTCCACTTCCCCATTAAAAACCCACAAAAACCCACTTGACCCATCTCATTTCCATGCAGTATCACTCAAAACCTCATTTTCAAACAACTCCATAACCTTAAAAACCCATAATCTTGATCATGCACGTAAACTGTTCGACGAAATGTCTCAACCAAATTTACATACTTGGAACACAATGTTTAAGTCCTACGTCGAAAACGAAATGTCCCAAGAGTGTTTAGTTATGTTTCATAAGTTTATGTCTAGTTCGGGGTTGGTTCCGGATGGTTTTGGGTTGCGTTTAGTTGTTAAGGCGTGTGGGCGAATAAAGGGTGTTAAGGAAGGTGGGATGGTACATGGGCTGGTTTTGAAATTTGGGTTTGGTTTGGATTTGTTTGTGTTGAGTAGTTTGGTTAGTATGTATGCGAAATTTGGTGACGTGGGGAGTGCGAGGAGGGTTTTTGATGGGATGGGGGAGAAGGAGAGGGATGTGGTGACGTGGAACGCGTTGTTGGATGGGTATGTGAAGTGTGGGAAGGTGGATATTGCGAAGGAGTTGTTTGAGGAGATGGGGGTGAAAGATGTGGTGTCGTGGACGGTTATGGTTGATGGGTTGGCGAAAAGTGGGAGAGTTGATGAGGCAAGGAGGGTTTTTGATGAGATGCCGATTAGGAATGTGTTGTCGTGGAATGTGATGATTAATGGGTATATGAAAGCGGGTGATTTAGTTTCTGCACGGGGTTTGTTTGATCAAGTGGAAGATAAAAGTTTAATCACTTGGAATACGATGATAAACGGGTATGAAAGTAATGGCAGGGGTTCCGAAGCTGTCAAGTTGTTCGTGGAATTGCTAAATTTAGGGTATGTACCTACTCATAGTACTTTGGTTAGTACACTATCTGCTATTTCCTCGTTAGCTTTGCTTAGTAAAGGAACATGGGTTCATTCATATATGATTAAAAATGGGCATAAGTTAGATAATGTGCTCGGTACTTCACTAATCGAAATGTATAGCAAGTGTTCGAGCATTGAAAGTGCTTTGAAGGTTTTTGAAACTATACGGAATAAAAAGATAGGCCATTGGACTGCTATAATTGTAGGATTAGGAACGCATGGACAAGCTAAACATGCTCTAGAACTATTTTCTAAGATGCTAACACTTAACATTATCCCTACTGCTATAACCTTTATTGGTGTGTTAAATGCTTGTAACCACGCTGGTTTAGTTGATGATGGGCGAAGTTATTTTGATATGATGGTAAATGATTATAAATTAGAACCCTCAATCGAGCATTATGGCTGTCTTGTTGACATTCTCTGCCGGGCGGGTCGCCTTGAAGAGGCAAAGAATGTGATAGAAAATATGCCAATGAAACCAAACAAAATTATTTGGATGAGTTTGCTTAGTGCTTCAAGAATCTATAAAAATGTGGAGATTGGTGAATATGCTGCAAACCATGTACAGGAAATTGATCCAAAATATATCGAAAGTTACGTGCTTTTGTCTAATATGTATGCTGCAACCGGGAATTGGGATAAAGTGTCACATGTTAGGGAAACTATGAAGAAAACAGGAGTGAAAAAAGATCCGGGGTGTAGTCTTATAGAGTATAGAAATGAGGTTCATGAGTTCATTGTGGGTGATAAATCACATCCTCAAACTAACGAGATATACCATAAGTTAAGTGAGATCAGGGAACGACTTAAATCTGCTGGGCATGTACCTGATAAAAGCCAAGTTCTGCTGCATATCGACGGGGATGATGCGAAGGAAGCTGAATTGGAAAGCCACAGCGAGAGGTTAGCTATCGCCTTTGGGTTAATTAATATGAAGCCAGGGATCCCAATTCGGATAGTGAAGAATCTTCGTGTATGCAATGATTGTCACTCGGTTACAAAACTTCTTTCCAAGGTTTATAATCGGGAAATCATTGTCAGGGACAATAGCCGTTTTCACCATTTCAAAAATGGATCATGTTCTTGCATGGATTATTGGTGATGTAATGAAAGTATTATTATTATTACCTCACTCCTTAAAGAATATATAGATGTTGGCGCAAGGAGAGTAATTTTCAGTTCAGCTACAAGATAGATCGCTCATTTGAAGTGCTGTTGCAGTTCCAGTTCTTATTTTTTGCATGAATATGCTATCGGCTATTTGATGGTAATGACCAGAACTTAAATTCTTTGCATCATGTAACACCCTGAGTCCAAAGTAGTACTCTTAAATTCTTACATAGTGACTGGTCACTCAGAATCATTCTTGCAGATAATACTGTTGCGTTTAGTGTTTTTGTAAAATGATTATTAGCTTGCAATGTGAAGTCACAATGATTAAAAGTTGCAACCACACAAGAACTATAAAATAGAAAAAGCTTTTGCTTGTAATATTGCATAACGATTAATTTACATCTATTTAACTCATTTTCCGGGCACAAAGTTGGTAGCGTATGCCCATGCATTGTTAGCTACTGGGTCAGCAAGATGGTCAGATAAGTTCTCAATTGGGCCCTTTCCGGTTACAATGGCCTGAACGAAGAATCCAAACATTGAAAACATAGCTAGCCGTCCATTCTTAAGCTCCTTAACCTTCAACTCAGCAAATGCTTCTGGATCATCAGCCAATCCAAGTGGGTCAAAAGACCCTCCTGGGTAAATACTGTCAAGTCCTTCACCAAGTGGGCCACCACCAACCCTGTACCCTTCAATTAACCCCATGAGCACAACCTGTGATGCCCAGATGGCTAAAATGCTCTGGGCGTGGATCAAGTTAGGGTTGCCGAGGTAGTCAAGTCCACCTTCCGAGAAAATTTGGGAACCTGCCTTGAACCAGACGGCTTCACCGAATTTGACGCCATTCTTTGAAAGGAGTTCGGGGAAAACACACCCAAGTGCACCGAGCATGGCCCACCGAGAGTGGATCACCTCAAGCTCACGGTTCTTGGCGAATGTCTCAGGGTCTGCTGATAGTCCAGCAGTGTCCCACCCGTAGTCACCAGGGAATTCACCGGTCAAGTATGATGGGGTCTGCTCAGAGAATGGGCCCAAGTACTTGGGGCGGTCAGGTCCGTACCTGTCAAACCAATTACAGTTTTAGTTACTCGTCCCTAAATATGACATATGCTCAGTAATAATCAGTTTACATATGAAGGGTAAGATGATAAATAGATAAAAAGGGTACGAGTCAAACTGAATTAACTTATTAATAAATATGAATTTTGGCATGCTTTGAAAAGTAGTCGTTTTAACCGGATATCCAACCTCCCATTTTCTAACCTCTATTTTTGCTGGTTAGAATTTTGGAAAGTTTTCTTACCAAATGCTTTGTGGTGCGCTTTTGACTGTGCGGCGCATGGTGAAGCGTCCGCCATTGAAGCTACCGAGCTTCCTAACAAGCTCGTTTTGCGGCTTGACTGCTGACTCACCGACGAATGCTGACTGTTGGATTGCAGAGGTTGCCATTTTTGTAAAGGGGAGTAAAGGAACCGTTGAAGAGATGGTAGTTTGTAAGAGGGTGAGTGTAGATGATGGTGAACTGGACTCTTATATACTAAGATAGACAAAGTTTGATGGATCATAGATTAGGATGTGTACAGGTCAGCATTATCTGATTGGTTAAATGGATTTGGTTTCTGATTTTGAGGGGTTAAATGGAAGTCCTCCTTCTGCCAAGTGGCTCTCAGATTTTTTGGTGTGTTGATTCTGAGCCACTAGAAATTATGAAATAAATAATTAATATAAAATCATAGTGATTTGTTAGAAGTTAGAAACTTAGAACTGATTAGGGTAAGGAGTTAATATGGCAAAACAAAAATGTATCCAATCTAGTAAGCTGCAAGTGTTCAGGATATATTTAGAGGGACTTTTAAACTAATTGATTATTTTTTTTACATAAATTATTATTCTATTTGTATAACTAATTATAAGGGTGAATAGCCTGTTCCAACGTTATTACTATTTACTGCAGCTGGTGGCTAGGGTATGTGTTGTTAAGTAAATATCAACTAGGCCAGGCAAGGTTGGTTCGGATAGAGACATAGTGGGTTGATTTAATGATTTTTTGTAAACTTTTCATTGACTCGTGTTTTACAAGTCTAACTTTTTTGCGGGATTTGTGTTGTTTAAGCGTGTTAGGTTTATGTCATGTATATGCCAGATAAGTTTAGAGTGAGATTGTTAATGTTGAAACAAGGAAATCCAATATCCGATGTTGGTTGGCTTTTTTAGTTGTGTCGGCGAGAAGATTAGAATATAGATACACCTAGTTTTCTTACACATTTACTTTCTTAAAAGTTTTGTAATCGTAGTGTTCAATTTCCAGTCAACCTAATTTCTCCGGGTATGTTTCACTTTATTTGTGTTAGGTTCATTTCGTTCTCCAAGATTCAAAAATGATGATAAGTGTTTGCAAATCCATGGCCTTTTTTGTCTCACCAATCACCGACAAAGTCGGGTTCTCTGTGATGGATCCTAATAAGTGAAGCCTAGGAGAGCGGTAGATGCCAATGCTTGTCCATATATGTTCTATACTAGCTGAGACCAAGAGCCTATCCTGCCTTCTTCACGTTCTTTACAACCTATCTTTATCTCAACAGAGTTTTATAGTCACATCTATAGGTCCTCTTCCCGATTACATAGAAGAAGTTAGTAAAAGGGTCAGTGCACACTGTTTGATTCCAAAAAATTGAAAGATGAATAAATTTTTCCCTGTTTTTCTCCGAGGGATCTTGATAGTGTGAGATTTTGCCATATAAGTTTTCAGCATATGCATATACATATTGAATATGTTTATACATATATATATATAAGACCTTAAGAAAAACATAATGTCCAACAGTCACTGATCACAAATAGATTGGAAACCCACACATGACACTCATCTTAACCTTTTTAATACTTAACCTTCATAATTTATCATTGAATTATACCTTCCGTTTCCGTTTGTTTGTAACATCTTAGTTTTTAGCAAAAAACCATCGTTCATGAGGAAGATCTCTACATATAATGCTTACACGCATACATACAAACATACATGCATCTTTTTTGAACACAACCTCTGCCTTATAAAATTGCATAACAATCATTAAATTTACATATATTTAGCTTATTTTCCAGGTACAAAGTTGGTAGCATAAGCCCAGGCATTGTTAGCTACTGGATCACTGAGATGGTCAGACAAGTTCTCGATCGGGCCCTTTCCTGTTACGATGGCCTGAACAAAGAACCCGAACATGGAAAACATCGCCAATCGACCGTTTTTAAGCTCCTTAACCTTCAGTTCAGCAAATGCCTCTGGATCATCAGCCAAACCAAGTGGGTCAAAAGACCCTCCTGGGTAAATACTGTCAAGCCCTTCACCAAGTGGACCCCCTCCAACACGGTAGCCTTCAATGAGTCCCATAAGGACTACTTGTGAAGCCCAAATGGCTAAAATGCTTTGGGCATGGATCAAGTTGGGGTTCCCGAGGTAGTCAAGCCCACCTTCTGAGAAAATTTGGGATCCTGCCTTGAACCAGACAGCTTCACCAAATTTGACACCATTCTTTGAAAGAAGCTCGGGGAAAACACACCCAAGTGCACCGAGCATGGCCCACCTAGAGTGGATCACTTCAAGCTCACGATTCTTGGCGAATGTCTCGGGGTCTGCTGATAGTCCAGCAGTGTCCCACCCGTAGTCACCTGGGAATTCACCTGTCAAGTATGATGGGGTTTGCTCAGAGAATGGGCCCAAGTACTTGGGACGGTCAGGTCCATACCTATCAAAACAAAATTTAAATTTAGTTGGTTTTCGTGAGAAAACAGGTAGATTTGGGTCAAACAGTGTATTTCTAATGCATAAAATTCTCGTATAGCAGTTAAAACTTAAGGAATTATGATTATTATTGTAAAGTAGTTGGACAATAAAGTTGAATGTGTAAGTTTCTTACCAAATGCTTTGTGGTGCACTTTTGACAGTGCGGCGCATGGTGAAGCGGCCACCATTGAAGCTGCCGGTCTTCTTAACAAGCTCATTCTGCGGCTTCAATGCCGACTCACCTACAAAGGCTGACTGTTGCATTGCAGAGGTTGCCATTTCTAAGGGGATTGAAGGAATGTTGTAGAGTTGTTGATTTGTAAGAGGGTGAGTATTGACGGTGGAAGATTGGACTGTTATATACTGAACTAAACATTTATGATGGATTGGGATATCGTGCACAGGTCAGCATTATCTGATTGGTTTATTGGATATGTTATTGATTCTGAGGGCTGTGATGTGGGTTCTACATTTGCCATGTGGCTCCCAGATTTCTTCTTGTGTTGATTCTCAACCACCAGAATAAGATAAATTAATAAAATAAAACTCGTTTAATTATTGTAAGAATTAAACAGATAAAAAGTAACAATAATAAGAACTTTAATCTGTTTTAGCTGACATATTTTGCATAAAGTCCATATATCTAGCAAATGAGCTGGTCGAAAAGGAGTTTGTAACAAATCCGAGATAATCATTCACTTAAATTTTTAAAACAAGACACGCATTGTGGTCTGGTCTGGTTGACGACTCAACATCATTTTAAAACCAAATTAATAGCTGTAAATGCTCAAATATAAACTGAGGGGCTTTGAACTGTTTGATTCATTTATTATTAACTAGCTTTTTTATTTTAGCTGTATTACAGACTTTTGCATGTTCCAACTAAAGATACTCATGAGTCATGGATGAATGGTTACATAACAAGTATTATGTCAATTCAGATACGCATAGGGTTGAGACATCCGGGTCAATTTGATAATTATATGTCAATTATTATGTTGGCCCAATTTAACATTTTGTTTAATATGTGATAAGTTTGTGTTATGTAAAAAATTGTCACTCACAGTGTGAGGCCATTTGAAAAAGTTCTATTGGTTTGGAGTTAGATCATTATCGCTGAGAATCTAAGAGGAAATCTAAGGTCCAATGGTAGCTGGTTTTTCATGTCGTATGAGAAGATTAGAATCTAGATATGATAGGGTTTTACACTTTTACTATTCCTAGATCTGGTAATCCATATGGTGCAATCTCGTGTCATCCTGTTTGACCCAAACTCGACATGAATCATTTCACGCTGAATCGTATTTGACCCAATTTAATTTTTTGTTGGCTGATATCGATTAATTTAGATTTGTATCTTGTTTTCATACCATTTCAAGAATTGTGAGGTTTTCACCCCTTTAGCTTGTTACAGATAAACTTGGTAAAGAGAAACGTAATATTGTGTATTGTATATATTATGTAAATCACGATTACATCCAGGGGATTATATAGAAGAGATAATTACACTCTAATCCCTCTAATATAATAATATATAAATACAACTTAATTGTCTAATATTCCCCCTCAAGCTAAGGCCGGGGAACGACCTGTAGCTTGGACCGTAAGAGAGAAAACCGTTGTGAGGATAGGGGCTTGGTAAACACATCTGCGATCTGATCATCAGTAGTTATGAACTGAACTGAAAGCTGTCGTTGTGCTACTCTTTCTCGAACAAAATGAAAATCAACTTCTACATGCTTTGTACGTGCATGAAAGACAGGATTCGCTGAAAGGTACGTGGCGCCAAGATTATCACACCATAAAGTGGGTACCGACTTAACTGGCACACGAAGCTCATGTAGAAGATCTTGGAGCCATGTGAGTTCTGCAACAGTATTGGCAAGAGCCTTGTATTCGGCTTCTGTTGACGACCGAGAGACTGTCTTTTGTTTTCGTGCAGACCATGAGACTAGGTTAGAACCTAGATATATAGCATATCCCCCCGTGGATCGACGGTCGTCTGGGCAACCAGCCCAGTCAGCATCAGAGAAACCCGTGAGTGAGTTATAATCTGATGAATCAGTATAAGCATGAAGGATGTTGCTAGAAGCATGCATGAGCCGTAAACCATAGTCAGAAGTGCCCCGCAAGTAACGAAGAATTCTTTTAACGGCTGTCCAATGATTCACGGTAGGAGAGTGCATAAACTGACACACTTTGTTGACCGCAAAGGTAATTTCAGGCCGAGACAATGTGACATACTGGAGAGCACCCACAACCTGGCGATACTTGACTGGATTATCAAACACATCACTATCATCCTGGGCAAGGTTCGCATTAGTGGCCATTGGTGTGGAAACCGGCTTAGCATCGGACAAACCTGCTCGTTGTAAGATTTCAAGTATGTATTTTCTTTGAGATAGAACAATATCGGTACCCTTTTTGGTGACCTCAAGACCAAGAAAGTAAGACAGAGAGCCCATATCCGTGACAGCAAAGGATTGATTTAGACTCTTGACCACTTTATTAATAGCTTGAGAGTTGTTTCCTGTCAAAATAATGTCATCAACATAGACCAACATATACAAAAGAGTGCCCCCATGAGAGTAAATAAACAATGAGGGATCAGTTTTAGAACCCTGAAAACCAAGAGAATGAAGAGCCGTAGACAATCGATGAAACCATGCTCGAGGGGCCTGCTTTAATCCATACAGGGATTTATGAAGTAGGCAAACATGATCTGGTTTTGCTGGGTCAACAAATCCAGGGGGTTGTTGTAAGTAAACAGTCTCGGTGAGGTGACCATGTAAGAAAGCATTTTGCACGTCCAACTGGCGAAGAGGCCACTTTTGAGTGACAGCCAAAGAGAGAACAACACGAATGGTTGTTGATTTAACCACAGGGCTAAACGTTTCTTGATAGTCAATGCCCGGTTGTTGTCGAAATCCTTTGGCAACTAATCGTGCCTTGTACTTTGTAATGGCCCCTGTTTGGTCACGTTTTAATTTGTAAACCCACTTGCAATCAACCACATTGGAATTCGGAGCACGTGGAACTAGAGACCAAGTGCCATTCCTCATAAGCGCCAAATATTCTTCAACCATGGCATTACGCCAATGAGGGTCCTTGTTAGCAATGGTAAAGGTTGTGGGTTCAGTATCTGGTTGAGAGTGGATATGATATGAGGTGGCATTAAAGGGTTTGGTTTGTTTGGGATTTGGCCGAAGATTGGCTGGACGACGACGAGAAGACTCGGTAGTAGAGGGCGTAGGTTGAGGTGTGGTGGGGTGAACTTTGGGTCGACGGTGATAGGTGTGTCGGAGAGGTGGTGGGGCTGTAGGTAAATTAGAAGGTTGGTGTGTAGGTGGTGGTTCAGTTTGTTGGGTCGTAGGAACATCAGGAGGAGTGGTATTAGTCTGGTCTTGTGGATCAGGAGTGGTAGTAGTCTGGTCTTGTGGATCACATGGTGGAACAGGAGATGGGTAAGTGGAGACATAGGGGTTGGAAGTGGTAGTGGGTGTGGGAGTAGGAGGAGGAGGAACCTGGAAAGGGAAAGATTGTTCATTAAATCGAACATGACGGGCAACATAGATGCGATCAGATTGTGGATCATAGCACCTGTAGCCGTGATGGGCGGTGCTATACCCCAGAAACACACAAGGAGTTGAGCGAAAATCCATTTTGTGTTTGTTATATGGACGAAGATGAGGGAAGCATCGACAACCAAAGACACGAAGAAACGAAAAATCGGGTTGACGATGAAATACATGCTCAAAGGGTGAGGTGTTCGAGTTTGTTCTGGATGGCATACGATTAATGAGATAAACTGCTGTTTCAAAAGCAAAATGCCAGAAACGTTGTGGAACATGAGATTGAGCAAGTAAAGTAAGACCAGTTTCAACCACATGTCGATGTCGACGTTCAACAAAACCATTTTGTTCGCTAGTATGAGGGCAAGAAAGACGGTGAGTTATTCCAAGAGGAGAGAAGAACTGAGAAAGATTTCTAAACTCACCTCCCCAGTCACTTTGAACAGATTTAAGTTTGGTATTAAACTGTCGTTCAACCATAGCCAAAAAACGCTTAAAGGTGTTAAAGACATCAGATTTTAATTTCAGAGGAAAAATCCACATAAAGCGAGAATAGTGATCAACACACAACAAAAAATAATTGTGACCATCAAAAGAAGGAACAGGCGCAGGGCCCCACACATCACAGAAAACTAAATCCAAAATGTGAGAACTCTTATAAATAGATGGCAACAAATGCAGTTTTGAAGATTTTCCAACGGAACACGAATCACAGAAAGTACTAGAACAATTGTTTTGTAAAGGTAAACTATATTTAGATAACATAGACTTCAAAAGCTGTGGATGTGGATGTCCAAGTCTTTGATGCCATGTGTTGGACGAGGCACGAGCTGTTGAAAAAGCGACTTTGTTGGAAACGAAGTGACTCTGAGGTAGATGAAAGGAGTAGAGACCGTCATTGCTGGGACCCATGAGGAGGATAGTGTGTGTAGACTCGTCCTTCACAGCAAAGAAAGATGAGTGAAATTCAAAATACACATGATTATCAAGACAGAATTTTTGAACAGAAAGTAGATTTTGTTTTATTTGAGGTACATGGAGTACGTTATTAAGGGAAAAGGTTTTTGTTGGTGAATAAAGGCGCGAGGAACCTATGTGTAAAATGGGTAAACCCTTACCATTGCCAACATGAAGATTGTCCTCACCATAGTAGGCCTCGGCGTTATCAAAGCTAGAGAGGTCTGGTGCAACATGGTGGCTAGAACCTGTATCCCAAAGCCCAGAGTTTGACGCTTGTGACCCGTAATTGGTGAAGTTGGCTGAAGGTGATTGTCTTGATCTTATGGTAGCAGGATCACGATTAGGGCAGAGAGACGGGATATGACCAATCCCACACCTATTGCAAGTACCAAAAACAACATTTTGATTAGAAGCCCAACTAAACTGAGTTTGGTTACCTCCTTGATTCCTGTTAGTGTAATTTCCTCCTTGATTCCTGTTGGTATAATTTCCGCGACCATTACCACGTCCACGACCACGGCCACGATTATTCCCAGATCTGTTGGTATAAAAAGCTTGAGCAGGTTGTTGGGTAGATGGCTGAACTTGAAGACCAAGTTGTGACAGAAGTTGCTGGACAGCCTTTAACTGATCCGGTTGAGAAGTGGATGAGGTGGATACAGATCCTGTTGTGGTACGAGTGTTGACAGCGGCGGTGAATGCTTGAGCTGGTGGGATTTCAGTGGCTGATTTCTTAATCATGTAGTCATGATCTGATAACAGACCATGGAGTTCAGCAAAGGCAGTGGCAAATTGGCGGCCAAGGAGGGTGGATTTCAGGCCATTGTACTCTTCTCGAAGACCAGAGATAACCAACATCACCAAGTCTTTTTCTTTCACAGGTTCGCCAATATTAGCAAGAGCATCAGAATATTCCTGAGCCCTAGTCAGGTATGCAGAGGAAGTTTCATCAGCTTTCATCTCCAACTTTAAAAGTTGAGTTTTCAGAGTATATTCTCTAGAAGCCGTGTGAGGTGCATAAGCACGTTCAAGAGATAGCCAAAGATCACGGGAAGTGTTCCCTTGAACATGTTGGAATGATGCCTCGGAGATGGTAGAGACAAGTAACATACGTACGTGAGCATCATTGGAAATCCATGTTGTGTAATCTGGATTTGGTTGTGGGGCAGGTATTGTGTCTTTTCCTGATGACGAAGGGGTAATAGTAACCGGTGGGCAGGGAATTGAACCATCAATATAACCAAACAGGTTATTGGTAACAAGAAAGGGCTGAAGCATGGCTTTCCAGTAGCCATAATTGTTAGGAGATAATGTAAAACCAAATTTATGGTGACAGTGGAGGGTTTTCTCGGCGGAAGTAAAGGCTGTAATTGCCATTGGGATTTCAGCGGCGGCTGTTGTAAATTAGAAGAGAGGATACCTTGTAGTGGAGAATCGATAGCAGGTGTTGCTATTGTTGTTATGGACGACTTGTGGAGGGAGCACTGTAGTGCTGATTGGCAATGAGGGTGGCAGGAAAAAAAAAACCCTAGCTGTGAAAAGAAAAAAACCCTAGCCCTGATACCAAGATAAACTTGGTAAAGAGAAACGTAATATTGTGTATTGTATATATTATGTAAATCACGATTACATCCAGGGGATTATATAGAAGAGATAATTACACTCTAATCCCTCTAATATAATAATATATAAATACAACTTAATTGTCTAATAGTTACCGAGTCTAATGGGACTCGTCATATAGTTTCCTCGCATTTAATAAAGATAAGTCTTAAATCGTCTCCAACATCAACTTTCTTAGAGCCTCCAACGATAATATATAAACATTCTCCTTCATCAGCTTTCCTCGTCTCACTAATTACCAACAAAGGCGGTTTTATGTGTTGGATCCTCGATAATGAAATCTTAGAATGGCTGCCATTCCAACTACCGTCCATGTATAGTCCATCTAGATTTCAGTAAGCATCCATCCTACCTACTCAGTTCTTAATAGCTTATCTTTGTCTCGGTAGAGTCGTTAAGCGGCATCTTTGGGTCCTCTTCCATTACTTTTATAATTAAAGTTAGTAAAAAGTATTCAAGAACCCCTCTCAGATTCCAAAAATTTGATAACATATGTAAAATAATAGTTGGATCAGGTTAAATGTTTATGATGGATTTTGATGGTATGAGAACTTGATAAGAATAGACTTCAACGTATGTATACCTGCTGACTATGTAGATGAGTATACGGAAGCACCATATCATGAAAATCTTAAATTTGGATCACCAATACACGTCTAGTTGTAATATTTGAGATTTTGTAACAGTTCGAATTTACATTTATACAACTCATTTTCCAGGTACAAAGTTTGTAGCATAAGCCCATGCATTGTTAGCTACTGGGTCACTAAGATGGTCAGATAAGTTCTCGATTGGGCCCTTTCCTGTTACGATGGCCTGAACAAAGAACCCAAACATGGAAAACATGGCTAATCGGCCATTCTTTAGCTCCTTAACCTTTAACTCAGCAAATGCCTCTGGATCATCAGCCAATCCAAGTGGGTCAAAAGACCCTCCTGGGTAAATACTGTCAAGCCCTTCGCCAAGTGGCCCCCCACCAACGCGATACCCTTCAATGAGGCCCATAAGCACTACTTGAGAAGCCCAGATGGCTAAAATGCTCTGGGCATGGATCAAGTTCGGGTTCCCTAGGTAGTCAAGGCCACCTTCTGAGAAAATTTGGGAACCTGCCTTGAACCAGACAGCTTCACCGAATTTGACACCGTTCTTTGATAGAAGCTCGGGGAACACGCACCCGAGTGCACCGAGCATGGCCCACCTAGAGTGGATCACCTCAAGTTCACGGTTTTTGGCGAAAGTCTCGGGGTCAGCTGATAGTCCAGCAGTGTCCCACCCGTAGTCACCAGGGAATTCACCAGTCAAGTATGATGGGGTTTGCTCGGAAAATGGGCCCAAGTACTTAGGGCGGTCAGGTCCGTACCTATCATAACGATTTTTAATTTTAGTTAGTTTTCATGAGAAAACAAGTCGATTTGGGTCAAACTATAGAATACTTTTAAATCAATTCAAATCTAAGAAATTAAGATTATTACGGTATAGTATAATGTAGTTGGACAAATAAGTGTTTTGGGCCAACCCAACTCGAATTGTTTTGACCCGTACAAAGATTAACGTTGAATGAGTATGTTTCTTACCAAATGCTTTGTGGAGCACTTTTGACAGTGCGACGCATGGTGAATCGGCCACCATTGAAGCTACCGGTCGTCCTAACAAGCTCGTTTTGTGGCTTCAATGCTGACTCGCCAACGAATGCTGACTGTTGGATTGCAGAGGTTGCCATTTCTTTAAGGGAATGTTTGAAGAGATGGTAATTTGTAAGAGGGTGAGTGTAGAGGATGGTGAACTAGACTGTTATATACTGAACTAAACAAGTATGATAGATTAGGATATTGTGTACAAGTCAGCGTTATCTAATTGGTTTATTGGATATGGTTACTGATTCTGAGGGCTGTGATGTCGGTCCTACTTTTGCCATTTGGCTCCCAGATTTCTTCTTGTGTTGATTCTCAGCCACCAAAATAAAGAAAAAAAAATAATAAATAAGAGGGTATTTAAGATTGTGTTAAACAGTGTTTAGCAAACCATTTGATAATAGTGATTTTCAGCTTTGGCTTATACAAACCACAGTTTTGCAGACACATATTCTATTTTGATAACGCGATCCCAAATATCCCCTATATCTTCTTGTCATTGACATATTTTGCATAAAAGATGTAGGATGCAAAATGAAAATGAGCGGGTTGAAAGGTGATTAGATCCGGTCAAGAGATCAGGGTCTATTTGAATAATTTCATGCCAAGTTTCTGTTATTATTACCCAATTTAACTTTGTGTGGGGTTTGTGTCATTCAAATCATGTTCCATTCGTGTCATTTAAAGAGTTTTGTGCTGAGAATGTGAGCCATGAAAAAAGTCCTAGAGTTAGAGTGAGATTGTTAGCGTTGAGACTCTGAGAGGAAATACAGTATCCAATGGTGGTTGGTTTTTATGTTGGCGAGAACATTAGAATTTAGATACACCTAGAGTTTTACGCTTTTACTTCTATTAAACTTTAGTAATCCGCATGGTTCAATTTCGAGTCAATCTGTTACACCAAAACCTGACCCAAATCATTTCATGTTGAATCATACTTTTCCAAATAATTACTTGTTGGGTCGTGTAGGTTGTTAGTTCATATCTTGAATTCTGAACCTCAAGTCAATTCTTGTTATCAAGTGTAACGGGACATCTTGTTGTATATCTTCCTTAGATGTATTGAATATGATCGTTGAAAATGATACTCATAAACATAAAAGTTTCTCCTAGATTAGAACCAAGCATGATATCTGCGACCAAACCCATGGTGTCCTCGTCTCACCAATAACACACAAAGGTGGGTTATATGCGTTGGATACCAATAAGGGAAGCCTGAGAGAGCCACAAACTCGAACTATCGCTCATCTTTGTCTTAGTAGAGTCTTATAGTAATTGAGTGGCATGTTTTGGCCATCTTCCCCATTTCTTAGAAATAGTAGAAGTCAATAACCCTGTTAGATTCCAAATTCAAAAGAGCAGCTGAACCATGTTAAGCTGTTTCAATAGACGTAAATGGTATGAGGATTGAGGATCATGTTATGAAAATTTTTGTATCACCATCACAGATCATCAGTAGACAAGAAACCTCGATGCCACACTTGTTTTTGCCCATTAGTCCTTAAACTGAACTTTTTTTCTTGGATCACCCTCTTTATCATTATACTTTCAAGTTTCACCATTCCTTTTATGTTTCATTGGAGCTTGTTTTGCAAACAAACCATGGTTCTTGTCACAGGAAAGTCACATATATAAATACATACACACATATATGTTTCTCGACAACACAACCTCTACTTTAATATTGCATAATGTTCATCGAATTTACATATACTAAACTCATTTTCCAGGTACAAAGTTGGTGGCATAAGCCCATGCATTGTTAGCTGCTGGGTCAGCAAGATGGTCAAATAAGTTCTCGATTGGACCCTTTCCTGTTACGATGGCCTGAACAAAGAACCCAAACATGGAAAACATCGCCAATCGACCATTCTTTAGCTCCTTTACCTTCAACTCAGCAAATGCTTCTGGGTCATCAGCCAATCCAAGTGGGTCAAAAGACCCTCCTGGGTAAATGCTGTCAAGCCCTTCACCGAGTGGGCCTCCACCAACACGGTAACCTTCAATGAGGCCCATAAGGACAACTTGTGATGCCCAGATGGCTAAAATGCTCTGGGCATGGATCAAGTTGGGGTTTCCAAGGTAGTCCAGCCCACCTTCAGAGAAAATTTGAGAACCTGCCTTGAACCAAACAGCTTCACCGAATTTGACTCCATTCTTGGAAAGAACCTCAGGGAACACACATCCGAGTGCACCAAGCATGGCCCACCTAGAGTGGATCACCTCAAGCTCACGGTTCTTGGCGAATGTTTCGGGGTCAGCTGATAGTCCAGCAGTGTCCCACCCGTAGTCACCAGGGAATTCACCAGTCAAGTATGATGGGGTTTGCTCGGAGAATGGGCCCAAGTACTTGGGGCGGTCTGGTCCGTACCTATGAAACAAGTTATAAACTCTGTTAGTTTTCCTTAGAGGTGTCAAATTCGATCCATTTACTTAGATATGGGTCAAGTTAAATCTATATTTATAAGGCGTCCGGGTGGAAAAAATATATATATAGCTAGAATGATAGGGGTCCAACCATATATTTTCGTCGTAATACTTCCTAAATCCTGTTATTTTCATTATCTTGCAGAATTTGGACAATTAGCGTTTAGTATCAACTTAATGGCAACATTTTTTACTGGTTACTTAGCCTGCTCTACCTCTATAGTTGTGGTTCCTATAAATCTTAGCGGAAAAATGTTTTGTGGTGCACTATTAACATACTATGCTTAAAAACATACTAGCTTTTTTTATTTTATTATTACTTTTTTTTTTCCCTATAACTGCTTTTTTTGACGAAAAGCGTTTCGGGTCAAACCAACCCGACCTATCTAGACTACCACAAAAGAGTTACTCCATCCGTCTCAAAATTATTGTCAGACAAGAATTACAAAGTTTAATAAAAGTGGGGTTACTTTTGTTTTCAACCACTTAAAAAGAATATTCCCCTATTATATTCTTTAGTTTTTATCTAAAAAGAAAAGTGGACAATTAATTTGAGACATCCCAAATTGAAAATATGGACAATAATTTTGAGACGGATGTAGTACTTATTTTGACCCGTTTTCTAGCTAAACCATAGGGAGTATAAATTGCACTCATATTCTTTACTAAATATGGAAAGTGAAAACATAAATGTGAGTCATACCAAATGCTCTGTGGTGCACTTTTAACAGTTCTGCGCATAGTGTAGCGTCCACCATTGAAGCCACCAATCTTCCTTACGAGCTCATTTTGCGGCTTCAAAGCCGACTGACCAGCAAATGCTGCTTGTTGGATTGCTGAAGTTGCCATTTGGTTAAGAGGGTTGTGAAGTAAAGATAATGTTGTTTGTTGAAGGTGTTTATTGATGGTTGTGTACTCAAAGTTATATATGGAAAGTTAAAAGATTGATGGATTAGGATGTCACAAGTCAGCAACTTCTTATTGGTTCATTGGATTTGGTTTCTGATTTTGTTTGGGTGAGATAGGTTCTTGTTTTGCCATGTGGATCTTAGATTTTTTTGCTTTGTTGATTCTCAGCCACCAATAATATGCAACAATTATATAAAAAAAGCCAATTTTCATGCCTTTCAAATTTTAGAGTCGGGTGCGTTTATTAAATACTACTTCCGTCTCATTTTAAGTGTCCACTTTTATAATGCACAAAGTTTAGAAGATTTCACTAACTAAACTCTCCACCAATCAAATATTACTTTTACCCACTAAACTCTCATATGATTGGTTGAAAGGTACAAGTGGACATTTAATATAGGACATCCAAAGATTCCATTGTGGACACTTAATATGGGACGGAGAGAGTATCAAACTTTTCTTATATAACAAGGGACTCATCTCTACCATCCATCTAAAAATAAATCAATCATTGAAATTAAAAACATTTTAATATTTCACTCATTTTTTATAATTTAAATATCTCTTAAACCATTAATCATTAAGCGAAAATAATTACACCATCGCGACGAACATTTAATTATCTTTCTATAGACGGGCACTTTGATATACTTTCGACAAAAAAAAAAAAAAAAAAAATCGGTTTTTTCACGTTTTTTTTTTCGTGCCGAAAAAATCATATAACGAAAAGAAAATTTTTTGTCGAAAATATATCAAAGTGCCTATCTATATAAAGATAATTAAATGCTCGTCGTAACGGTATATTTTTTTTTTCGCTTAACGATTAACGGTTTGAAATATATTAATATTTGAAGAAAAAAAATGATGAAAGTTGGTTTTTTAAATTGTTGGGATTAATCTCATCCATTAGATAAAATAAAGATGAAGGGAAGATGGATGGTAGAGATTAGTCCCTTGGTATGTAAAAAAAGTTTGGTCCTCAAATGATCTTTATATCATAAAGTATAGATTATATCTATCATTCATTACTATAGTGGTGGACCCTCTCATCTTAAACAAACACCTTTAATCACTTTTATAGTCATAGTCTCATTCCCATAGTTGGATACCAAACGCACCCTAAGTTTATAACAGTTAGAGAAATGCTAGATCTACATAAGAATTCTAAAAAAAATCACGCGGTGATGTGTCAGGCAATGATTGGTCTATTTTGCTATAGTTTCTTTATCTTCTTTTTTATTAGACTAATTATTGTATGGTCTGGATTCTTTTTATGGAATTTTTATATGAATCTAGCATTTTCCAATAACAGTTTGACTACTTTGATATCTCTTCTTTATTACACAATGAAGTAAAGATTGTCTGTCGGTCAACAAATCAACAATGAACTGATTCTAATTAGGCTAATTAAGTAGTACTATACATTATCAATAACAACTCAATATTAACAAGGTAACACCACCCTCACGCCATTCCTATGTGGAAGGGAAATTTAGTGAAAGCGTATTTTGATTTGTGTATGTGAAAAGTGAAATGTTGAGTTGGCGGCCGGTGAGATGGCGAAACGGCTCAAGCCAACATACCTTGCATTTGTTAATTAAAATCTTAAAGCAATTAACTAGTTGTCTAAGAATAGATTATAATTGCTAAAATTATGTAAAAAAAACATTTCTCATAAACACTGTGATGAATTAGCAAGGTTATAAATAGTGCGAGACGTGGCGTGGCGGCATGATCAAGCCTCGCGCCTTAGCGGTCAAGACTAAGCTTTTGCGTTTATAAGACGGCACAAAATATGAAAATATTTATATATTTATCTCATATTTAATATGCATCGAGTTTACAAAAAGACGTGGCATAAGACGGCATAAAGCGTGGCGTGATGGCATGACCAAGCCTCACGCCTTTGCGAGGCTTTTACGCGCTTTTTAAAACCATGTGAATTAGTGAGATTATATATGTTACACTATTTTTTTGTTAAATAGAAAATGAAAATTGTTTATCATGGAATGTATCAGACAATTGCTCTCATCGAGCTAACCCTAGTTTTATCTCTCTAGTTGGCGATTTTTTTGAGACCTCCAATTACGATCGTTTCTTTCCTAATATTCGGAATCCTTTGTTCTCTTGCATAAATCTGTTTAAAGGGAAGTGATTTAATTCATTTAATCATTATCCTTCACCAGTTTTAGAAGTTTCATAAAATCGTTTATACCTCTGCTGATTGATATTGATATATATCAGCTTACGTTGGCTTTACTGGTTATTGACTGATTTAAACATACCTATATCGTCTTATACTCTGGTTTTTCAAAGTTTTTGCAAGATTAGGGTTTGGTTGCTTAGGGTTTTGTTTTGTGTCGGTCTACATTCTTTTGTTCGTTTCTGGTTCTGTGAGTGATTATTATTGTTCTTGGTCGTGACATTATACCCTTACGCAACGTGATATACTTCTGATTTGTATCGGTGAAGGGTGTATTGGTCGGTGTGTGGCTAAACCCTATTGCTAGGGTTATTTTCCACTGCAGATTTGATACGCCCCGAATTGGTTGGTATCGATAGTTGGCACCACTTTTAACGGGTGCTTGCTCCCTAAGAATTTGAGAAGAAGAGAAGAGATATTTTTTACTCAATAATACCCTGATTCATTAATGATGTTGCTTAAATAGCATACACGACTCAATAGGTTAATCCTACATAAACATAAAGACGTTTTCCGAGATTAACACTGACTCTCAATGACTCTTATCCTAACATGAATTGACAGATCCTAATAAAACATAAACATAAAGATAGTTATCCTCGTGTAACACAAAGTCTTTATGCCACACCAGTTTCTTCGAGACCCTTGTAGTACGCCTTTGTTCATTAACAGCCCTTGACGTATCATTCCCCCTTTTCTTCAGGAAGGACCTTGTCCCTAAGGTCATAAGCTGGATAAGCACTCTGAAACTCGGACAACCATACCCACGTTGCTTCCTCAGGAGATCGCCCATCCCATTGTACCAAAGCCTGCTGCATGGGATGTCCATTTTGTAATATAAACCACGATCCACAAATAGCCACGGGTTGCTCATTTGGTCGTCCGTCCACCACTTCTTCAGGAAGGGCCGATACTTCTATAAAATCATCTCCCATAAATGGCTTGAGAATGGAAAGATGAAACACTGGATGAATCTTGCTATAAGCCGATAACGCTAGTCGATAAGCCACCTTTCTCACACGCTCTAAAACCTCATATGGACCATAGTAACGCTTAGCCAATTTATTGGATAAGCGCCTAGCCAAAGTAAGTTGGCGGTAAGGCTGAAGTTTAACAAGCACTTTATCCCCCACAGCGAACTCAACCTCCCGACGTTTACGATTAGCTTTTCCAACCATTCGATTTTTGGCAGCTAACAAATTTTGCCTTAGTCGCCGCATCAACGCATCTCGTTCAATCAACGCATCATCTACAACCACAATCTTAGATGATCTTGGTGGGTATGGAATGATAACTAACGGAACCTTTCCATACAAAGCCTCAAAAGTCGTCATTTTAATACTGCTATGATAAGTTGTATTGTAACAATACTCGGCCCACGGTAAAAAACGAACCCATTGATTAGGATGATCCGCGACCAGGGTCCGCAAATATTGTTCCAACCCACAGTTGACCACCTCTGTTGGTCCATCCGTTTGAGGATGATAAGTTGTGCTATGATTGAGTTGTGTCCCACTAAGTTTAAAAAGATGCGTCCAAAATTTGTTACAAAAATAGGATCACGGTCAGACACGATAGATTTTGGTATTCCATGGAGATTGACAATGGTTTCGACAAAGACCTCCGTCAGAAAAAATATGACTTGTTAAGGTAGTATCGATAGTAGCATCCCTTCAAGTGTGATGCAAGCTCCGTCAGAAAAGAATAAGAAAAGAATGAGAGATATTTTGATCTTTAAACTTGATTGATTTTCATTAATGATACAAAACCTTAAATAGACGCTTATGAGATATCTCATATGTAACACTTATCCTAACATGACTCCAACACATATCTTGGCATGACTCCAACACATATCCTAAACATTACGATAGTTATCCCAATACGATATCCTTGTGCCATCATCCACATGCATAACACTCCCCACTCCTTCAAAAATCACCTTGTCTTCAAGTGTTGTCTTTAAGAAGAAAAAAAAAATATTGCAATATGTCCAGAGGAAAGCAACCTTAAGGCTTGTTCATCCATAGTTATGAACGCTTTCTCAATGAAAGCACCAATTGATACGCCCCGAGTTGGTTGGTATCGATAGTTGGCACCACTTTTAGCGGGTGCTTGCTCCCTAAGAGTTAGTACACAATTTTAAGATGATTTCACACTCATTAATCTTGCAAAAGACAATCAATTAACAACACCAAAATAATAGCTTTCATGAAAAATTCTTAGTCATTAGACTTTAAGACAATATAGCCAAAACAAATAATAATAATAATAATAATAATAATAATAATAATAATAATAATAATAATAATAATAATAATAATAATAATAATAATAATAATAATAATAATATTATTATTATTACTCTATTCATGGGACGGGGGGCAGGACGTATGTGTCGATTTGACCGGGTCGTCTCCCCTAACGCAAACTGGTATGATTGATTTTGTGCCAGGTCGTGCGGTGATTGATGCCGCAAAACGTAAGCGTGTCAAGTATGGAGCTAAATGTACTGATATTGGATATGGGTTCCTCCCTTTCTCATTCTCCTCTTTGGGGGAACTTGAGGCAGATGCGGTGACCCTACTTAAGCGGATCCGAAAGTACTCTATAACTCAAGATATCGGGGCGCGTGCTGCTATTCATATCTTCAGTAGGATTAGTTTTGCTATTGCTAAAGGTGTGGGGGCCCAGATAGTTTCGAGGCTCCCCACTAATTTCTTGTAATCCTATGATTTTGTTTCTAATAAAAGTGATGTTATAAAAATAATAAATAATAATAATAATAATAATAATAATAATAATAATAATAATAATAATAATAATAATAATAATAATAATAATAATAATAATAATAATAATAGATGGTGGATCTGTGGGCGATTTCTGGCGAACGAGGGGATGGATCTTCTTGATCCTACTCCTTCGTCATCCTCCCTCCACTCATCTTCGTTCAACTTCCGGTTGGTCAAAACCCATCCTGTACATACTCCCCTGCTCCTCGTGTGTGTGTTTCTTTCCTCGTAGAAGTGCCCGGTGTCCACGATGCAGGCGTGTTTCCTGGGTTTCCTCCTCCCTTGTAGCGCTTAGGTTGTGGGGTGGTGTGTTGCTCCCTTGAGGGTGGGAATCTTGTTGTGTTGCATATAGCGGTTCACGTTTAAGTTCAAAAAAAAAAAAAAAAAAAAAAAAAAAAAAAAAAAAAAAAAAGACTGGGTAGCAGTATTGCGGTTAGCGAAGGTGGGAGTGCAGTATTGCGGTTTGCTTGTGGTTTTGTTTATAAAGATTGCTTGTTTGGTGGGCCCCTCGTTTATTGCGTTTAGTTGGAGCTTTTTTGGTGTGCTGCGTTTTCTGGGAACCAGCTTTTCTTGCTGTTTGGGTGGTGGGCCCCACATTGAGCAAAAGTTTGTTTGTTTAAAAAAAGGACATTGCCTTTTGTTTTGGACTTGGACGCTGCTGGGCTGTTCTTTGGGCCTTGTGGTTGTTTTATTGTTTTTAGTATTTTGCCATTACATTAACGGGCTCTTAGAGTGTTGTTTTTCTTTGTTATGACAATCACGCGTTTTCATTGTCCTTTTGCGGGCTTAAGTGGTTGTCAAAATGGTGGCGGGAATGGGCTCACCAAAACCTCGTTGATCGCTCACCTACGTGACCGTCATTTCAATGAGGATGCTTTACCTACCACTAAACATTCTCTGGCTACCAGTCTTGCCATTTTTGAATCGGCCGAGGTCACTTTGAAGCGTATGGGTATTTGGTTATGCGGCGTGTGTTTTAAGACACATTCCCTTCGTTCCAAATGCCGACATGGATCTGATCGTGTGTTACCCCCTGACTGTGGTAATGGTGTTGTTAAGTTCGTGTTGTTTGATCTCGCCAAGCCACCGGTTCCTTCTTCTGTTCAGCATGTCCAGGATAAGGGTTCGACCTCGGAGATGCAGTTTGGTTTCGACTTACACTTGCTTGACACCTTGCTTTCTAAGGGGTTGCGTACTGTCAAATCCATCCCTCCAAAGTGTCGTTTGGGATTCGCTCGCGTACCGAAAGGAGCTCTGGATAAGGTGATCTGCACGCCTGAGGATATTTCTTGTTGGGTCCGTCTTTTAGTCATGCCTCTTTGCCTCCTGAAAACCTTTCAGCCGAGGAGTAACATGGAGTGTAGGTCAGCCCTTAAACGCCAACGCCAAGAAGAATATATCGCTAATGCCATTAGCTCTTGGGGTACGCCTGGTGGTGGGTTACAGCTTGTTAAAGAGGTTTTGGCGGAGCCCTCCCCTGCATGGTCTAATATTGATGATGACAACCTGGACTTGGGGGAGCGTAATGTCAAACAATGCAAGAGGAAGGTCTGTGATGGCCGTTATACTGCAGCTGTCAGGGTTCTTTCTTCTTCAGGTGTTGCTCCTTATAATGATACCACCCTTGAGGACCTTAAGGCTAAGCACCCCTTCAAGTCTGCCCCCTCCTTGCCGAATATACCGTTTGATCATCATTGCCTCGTTGCACCTACTGCTGTGGTTCTTGATATGATTAAGAGTTTCCCCCGAGGTACCTCTTGTGGTCGAGACGGATTGCGTGCCCAACACCTTTTGGATTGCTTTAGTGGTGCGGCTGTGGCCATTTCAGATGAGTTAATCGATTCTATCACCCAGGTGGTTAATCTTTTTCTTGGTGGTAAATGCCCCAGGGTGTTGGGTGAGTTCATTGCTAGTGCCCCTCTCACACCGCTGATCAAACCAGGAGGGGGTATACGCCCCATTGCTGTGGGGACTGTTTGGCGACGTTTAGTTTCTAAGGTTGGTGCTTCTATGATTGGCCACTCCTTAGACAGCTATTTGGTTGATCTCCAATTTGGTGTTGGGGTACCTGGAGGGGGGGAGGCTATTCTTCATGCAGTGAACAGGTTTATTGAAGATCGCGGTGGCGAGGAAGGCCTTTCGATGTTACTGGTGGATTTCAAAAACGCTTTCAACTTGGTGGACCGGGAGGTCATGTTACAAGAGGTTCGCCTGCGTTGTCCTGTCATTTCTCGTTGGGTTGAATTTTGCTACTCCAGCCCAGCTAGATTATATTATGGTGAACATACTTTATGGTCACACCAAGGAGTGCAACAAGGTGACCCACTTGGACCGCTTCTCTTTGCACTAGTGCTACACCCATTAGCTTGCAAGATCAGAGATTCGTTTAGCCTCCCCCTTCAAGCGTGGTATTTGGACGATGGCACGATCATCGGTGACACTCTAACAGTTGGAAAGGTTTTGGAGCTTATTATGAAAGATGGACCCCATTATGGGTTGCATCTCAATGTCGATAAAACCGAGGTTTTTTGGCCAAGGGAGGATCCTAGAAGCAGGCTTGCAGGCGTTTTCCTGCCTAATATTGCCCGGCCTTCGCACGGTGTTAAATTGTTGGGGGGGCCTGCCAGTGTAGACCTTGCGTTTAGCAGCGAACTTGTTATGAAACGGGTTGCTAAAACCATTGAGCTTATGGATGTTGTTGCTAAGCTTAATGACCCTCAATGTGAGCTGCTACTCCTTCGGGCATGTGCTGGAATCTCCAAGTTGTATTTTTCTATGCGCACATGCCCCCCTCGGGTCTTCGAGAGGGCTCAGATTGCCTTTGATGCGGCGCTTCGTTCCTCTCTAGAGCGTATTGTCACTGCTTCTGGGCCTGGTTTTGGAGATTGGCAATGGAGACTAGCCACGCTACCTTTTGAGTTTGGGGGACTTGGTGTATACGCTGCAGGTGATGTATTGAACTATGCTTTCCTTGCATCTAGACTCCAATCCACTAGCTTACAGACTAAGCTCCTCCGACATTCTGGCATCGTTACTTCTGGTTCTTCCTTCGATGAGGCTTTGTACGCTTTTAATGCAAAGATGGAAACTGACCTCTTAGGCAGCTCGTGTGAGATCGCTGCCCCCAAACTTATGAAGAAATTGGCAGACGTATATTTCACACGTGTTGCCAAAATGGCCGAATCCACCTTTTGCTTATCTACTAGGCAAATGGCTTTATGGAGATCGCAAAACGAGGACCACACTTCAGACTGGCTAAGGGTTATCCCGATTTCTGGGTTGGGACAGACCATGAATGCCAAGACTTACCGTTGTGTGTTGTGCTATCGGATGGGTATTCCCCTATTTTCTACTCAAATGCCATGCTCTGCCTGTTCCAGGGTATTCGTGGGGGACACTTATGGAGATCACGCGGTCTCATGTTCTGGTATCATCGGGATTAAACATCGACATAATATAGTACGTGATACCCTTATTAATATATGTTCTCGGTCGGGGATCTCGGCCCGTAAAGAGGTTGACATTGGGCTGTGCGGGGACAGGGACAGTGCCCTACGCCCAGCTGATGTGTTACTCTATTCTTGGGATGATGGGAGGGACACATGTGTCGATTTGACAGGGGCTTCTCCCCTGACACAGACCAGCATGGCTGATTTCGTTCCGGGGCGTGTGGTTGTTGAAGCTGCGCAACGCAAACGGGCCAAGTACGAGACCAAATGTGCGGACAGTGGATATGGGTTCCTCCCCTTCTCATTCTCTTCCTTAGGAGAGCTTGAGAAGGATGCGGTGACATTACTAAAACGCATCCGTAGATTCTCGTTGACCCAGGGCATTGGAGCACGCGCCGCTGATCATATTTTTAATAGAATTAGCTTTGCCATAGCTAGAGGAGTGGGAGCCCAGCTTGTCTCTCGGCTCCCCACTAATTTCTTGTAAATCTTATGATTTTCTAATGAAGTGATGTTTTTATAAAAAAAAAATAATAATAATAATAATAATAATAATAATAATAATAATAATAATAATAATAATAATAATAATAATAATAATAATAATAATAATAATAATAATAATAATAATAATAATAGGCGATCCTAAAGGATTCTACGATCCGATCCTACGTGCGATCCTACGATCATGATACGATCTTAATTGAATTACGATCTTGTTAAGATCCTGATGAGGCGAAAAGTGTTACGCTTTTAGGGGGTCATTTAAGCCCTAAGTCGTGATTATTTGATCAAATATTGCCTCAAATCGTTTCTTTTGTCATTTTAGGTACTTTGGAGGTGAAATCTGGAAAAGGAAGCATTTTGGACGTTTTTAGAGCGACAAGTGAAGAAAACGGCAAAGTCTCCAAATCAAGCTGGAAATAGTACCTGACGACGTCAAGACTTGCATGTGACGGCGTCACGTATTGGCAAAGAGGTGGATAAAAAGTTACACGAGACGCGCCAGAATGTTTTTGGGAGTTAAAGAGTGGCGGCGTCATGCTTTGAGAAGCCAAGGCTGTCAAGAGCAAAATTACACGTGACGGCCAAGAGATGATTTATACATGACGACATCAGATCTGGATCTAGGCAATCCGTGAAGAGTATTGGCGGCTAGTTGACGGCGTCAGGATTACAACGTGATGCCGTCAAACGTGTATTCTCTATATATAGTTTTCTAATTTTCATTCATTAGGGAGAGAACTTTTGGAGGAAATTTACCACAAACCCTAGGTCGAATTTCAACCTTATTGTAGGGGTTTCAAACCCTTCTTTCATCCATGTTTCAATAAAGATAAGTCTTCCAATAATTATTCAATATGTCTATGTGTTGTTTGATTTTATCTTACGCTTGTCTTTACTTTAACATGTTAGGCTAGGTTTGTTTGTGTTTGCTTAGATGTAATGAAACCTAGCTATTGATTGTTGGTTGATTGTTTGTTATTAATTGTATTGGATGAATGATATCGATGTTAGGCTTAAGAAAACTGGCAGACTTCCAATTGGTAGCATGCTTGAACGTCTTAAGAAACATGAATCGGATGTGTACTACGATTTTTATGGTTGTATTTAATGCATGAGTGACTACTAAGGAGGCCATGTTAGGAGCTAGTTGTCGGCTCGACATAGGAAGAGGTAGAAGCTTATAGAGTTGGGGAAGATCGTACACGGCCCCACGAATGGTATTAAGGAATATAACCCGTCATCCACGCAATTGTAACAAACTATTCAACTAATGAAAGATGGCTAGGGAGTAGTGAAATCTAAGTAAACACGTTTCTCTCATTATTGTTTTTCTCAACATTTTTGTTACACTCCGTGCCCGCTTTGACCATTAATCTAAAACTTTTACGCGGAAACGCTTGACTTTAATGGACATTCTATTACTCTTTTGACCATTGAAAAAAATCTATAAACATTCAGACCTTGAAACCATTTTTAAATGAAACTAGACTCAATTACCTTTAAAATGACGGGTGGCATGACTTCTAACGACTTACGGTTCATTTTCTACAAAATAAACAAAACCGGCAAAATCTGAGAAAGTACCATACGGCTGTATGGTAAAATACCATACGGCCGTATGGCCACACAACAGATTCTGATCTTTCTGTGATTTAGACCATACGGCTGCATGGAATAATACCATACGGCCGTATGGTGGACCTGCACTTTTACACCATTTTCTTCATTTGCATATATTTCGAAAAATGACTTCTATAGGTCAAAACAACACCAAAACTTCCAGAACTCATTAACATATTATGATAAATCATTTTCATAATCATCCGACTCGTTTGATCCCAAAATGGGTAGAAATACACCTTAAACCAAACACCCCTTTAACTTTACCCATGAGCACATAAACATACATTGACACATCGTTTAACCACCAATTTATTATACCAATCTTGACATACGTTTTGACACTTGTTTACCCATTACAAAACATTAAATGACTCACGGGGGTACAACTTCGATCTTGAGCTCGGTATCTACCTAAGCTCCTACACGCATACTACCTTTTATCCTTGCATATCCAATCCTTTCATTAATCCAAGCCATAGCATTAATACCTTAGCCTACAAAACATTTAAACATTAAACCGTAAGCACGAATGCTTAGTAAGTAAAACGGATATAACATAACATCATAACTCATTTACACATTACGCATCATTAACCATTAATCCTTAGAACATTAAACATCAACACATACCTTAGCAACTTAAGCATCCTCATTTCCTTATAATTCAACATCAACATACTTCATCCTAAACCTTCCGTTTTCTAACACTTCATTACTAATTATGCCAAACTAGTCATAACCCCATTTCACATAGCCCATACATTCAATCATTCAATTACCTTAAGACAACAAAGCACATAACATATAAAATCATTACAACATCACATTATAACCGGTTTACTTACCTTGAATCCAAGCTAAGTCTAACAATAACATCACCATCCTCCATCATCATCATCATCATCATCATCCTAGGTCATAATCATCACCACATAACACTTAAAACACATAACCAAATAACTATAACAATGGTTAATAAAACCATAACCCACCTCTAATCATAATATAATCATATCTTGATTATATGATGATCAATCCAATAACTAACTACTTAAATGAGATTACTTACTTGTGTAGGATCATAACTAGGGCTCTACCTTCTTGATTAGCACCTTAAACTCTTCATAGATTCATCATCCACTTATGTCTTTCCCTCCCTTTTTCTTCTCCCAAATCCGGACCTCAAACACGCCCTTAATAATGATGGAAATGTGTAGAATGCTCTAGGTTATACTAGTTAGATTGCATCTTTAGCCAAATGACATAACTAGCCCCTTAAGTCTCTTTCTTCCTACTTTAGGCACACTTCACTTATAACACATTTAGTTTATCCCAACTTAAGCCCCTCAAGTCTTCTTTCATTCTAGTTGTGCCACATAATACTTCCTATAACCATATAACACCTTCTTTGACTATCGGGTTTGACTATAACTTAACATTCGTCGACTAGCCAATCACGTTAAACCTTAGTCAAATTCATCTAGGATAGGGCCTATTTGTATCCGGGAAACGGGTGTTACAATTTTACTTCCTTGTTATTTTATTTTTATTGCATTTGTAGTTATTTGGGTTAGTTGACTAGCAACTAATTCCTTCCACTCTTCCAATACCAGAGATTTTTACTTGCTTTCCAAAAAAATATAAAAATACAAAAAGAATAATACCTCACCTCTAGACCTAGTTTAATTAAGTTTTAATCCTAACGACACTATTCCCCGAGAGAACGATTAATCCCCCGGTACTTGCCACTACACTACACTACATCGGTCAGGTACACTGCCTAGTGGGGATTGCAAGCCTCTTGAGATCCCTTGAGAGGTAAAACCTTTTGCGAGGGCGCAATCCCACGCATCAGATCCTGATCGTTTTTTGTGTGTAGGATCGTACGATCCTACGATCAGGATCGCGATTTTGACAACTATGCAGTGCCATAGTGGATTAAATAAAATTGGACATGCTTTATTTTTATACTACATATATTATACTATTGAGGATAGACAAAAGTTTAATACGAAACAATAATTATCTAAAGATCAAATCAAGAGATTTCAACCATCCATTTATTTAAAATCTGAAGGTCTAAATTAATCCTCATTATAATATAACTAATTATTGAAGGGCAGTTTAGCAGCTATTTTTAAATGCTTTTTCAGCGGCGGTGGCGGGTTTAAAGACAGAGGTGCGGCGCCTGTAGTGGTTTGACCGGAGTTGATAGCAACGGTCTTCCTAAAGTGGTGGTGTTTGTGGTGACGATGGTGATGGTTGATCGGAATATATGTGTGTTTTGATATGGTACGGTGATGGTTGATCGGAATATTAGGCATGCGTGTTACAGAATTTTTTAAAAGTATTACTAGTATTACATGAAAGAGAAAATAACTTTGATATAAGTGATGATAGTGACATTTAATATAAAATTAATAAAGGACGATATAAGAGATAATATAAAATTAATAAAGGACGATGTAGATAAAATGGTACAGTAAAAGTCATACGAGTAGATGATGGTGTATATACCATAGCACTCTCATGAAAACCAATCAAGAAGTTATTATTCGAGAAGTTTAATATATCAACTATTTGATCACTAGATTGCTGTCTTGATTAAGTTCAAAAACAAGATTGCTGTCGCGATAGCAAATAACTCGAGGAGGTGATGGAGCCACTTGGAGATGACGAGCTTCTATCTATTTTCGAAAAAATTCACGATGACAGTGACAAAATTTCATTCTATCAATTTTCCAAGCAATCCTTGAAAGTTGCATGCATTCGCCTACGAAGGTTACAGATTCAGTCTCCTCGTTTGCTCAAGGATATTCTACATGCATCCCCGTACATGGTCAAATTTGAATGTTATAATAAACCACTACAGAACACCTACATGGAACTCCTAGCTCGATCATGCCCCAATCTCCGGTACTTGAAGCTCGATTGTAAAACAAAATTTGACTTTGATTTTGATGATGATGGTTTATGTGCTGTGGCGAAAGCTTGTAGCCGTTTGAATGAAGTTGATTTAGATGGCAGGCTACATGTTGGCAACGTTGGAGTTGATTGCCTTGTAAGATCATGTAAAAACTTAAGAACTTTGAATTTGAGTAGATGTGCAAGAGTCACCGACGAGGCGCTAAAATCTATTGGAGAATCAAATAGCTTACTAAGGTTGTATTTGGAAGGTTGTTTAATCAGTGATCTTGGTTTGGAGTATATGGCAAAAGGGGATTTGAAGAATAGTTTGATGTCACTCTCTCTAAAAGAATGTGTTAAGATAAGTGATACTGGCATTTGTCACTTGAAACAAATGGTAAATCTAACTCACTTGAACTTGTCCAATTGTGGTGTTAACATCACTGATTCTGGGATTTTGACTATATCACAAATCCCAAATATTAATGTGTTGAATTTGTCTTGGTTGATCAACGTAACGGATACTTCATTGTCACATATTGCTAGCAATTGTAAGAAACTGAAGCATATGTATTTGGAGGGTTGTGACGGTATAACTAGTGAAGGTGTACGTCGTTTTGCTCATCACCCAACACTTAAGCACCTTATATTGTTCTCGTGTCGTAATATTCTTTTGGAAGATGTAGCAAACAGTTTATTTGGCTTGCAAGACTGTTAATTTTCCGACTCAGTAGGAGAATAAAGACACCCATGCCAAATGCAGGTATCGAAGAGTTCTCCTTTTCTGCTCTATATTTCAAGGCAAAGAAGTCATGTTAGCATCCTGTCATTAGCATTTAAATAGAAATTTTATCAGTTTTTGTTTTAATTTCGTTTTTCTAGCATTCTTTCGACATTTGATACTTCGGAATTGAAATTTAGTAGTTGTTAATATTAATTGAGAAACTTGTTTTGTGCTTAGGTGTGATTCCCCTGTTGTTGGTAACACATTTTAAACCATGATGCATATATGCTGTGGCTTACGTTTATTAG
Organism: Artemisia argyi; assembly: GCA_030686995.1. NCBI lineage: Eukaryota > Viridiplantae > Streptophyta > Magnoliopsida > Asterales > Asteraceae > Artemisia > Artemisia argyi. Next base: position 207,095,843 of record CM060702.1, on the reverse strand, counting down.
CGATTATATTACTTTCCTATGATATATGGACATGGATATATATTACTACTATGCATATATAGCTACTATATTTCAGAACTCGTCTGAAAGGCCTTTGCGGTGACAACACCACGAACAAGTATGTTTTTGTTTAGTTAAGCGAGTTAAATGAGTAAAAAGAAAATGCATTAGATAACATAAGCTGGTAACAGAACATGATTTTTTTTTTTCCAATCATGACATGAAACTATTGAGTAGCGAAATTGACTTTGTCTTTCAACTTTTTTTTTTTTTTTTAGGCAATATATATTACTAGAATAAAAACTAGCAAGGTGCTAAAATTACACGGAAACGACCATAAAAAATCGACCAACTAAATCTAAACTCACTACACCGACTAATTGACCCTACAACCTACATGAGATATCATAAATTGGATATCATACTTACTACGATATAACTTTAACATACCAAACATACCAAAACGCAACAACACTTAAGGGCAAACACTTGACAGAAAGCATCGACAACCGACCACAACAATGACCTCACACACCTCACACATGAAACATAACCCTACACCAATAGCCTCGAAACACACAGTATCGAACACGCAATCTGACCAAGTGGTGGCATTGCGAATAGTGAGGATGGGTTGATCATTGCCAGAAAAATGTATTGTACGTTGAAAACCTCTTCGCTCAATTTGTTCCGTCGGACCTAAACCGAATTTTCAAAATGAAGCCTAAAATTTTTATAACACTGTGTTGTGTTCTCAAATTGAGTAAAAGGAGTGAAAGAAAATGAAAGTGGTCTTTGTTGAGTTCTCAAGTTTTTGTTAGAAAGTAAAGTGAAAGTAAAGGAGTGAAAGTTGGAGGATTTTGCATAATAAACTTTCACCCCACTCATCTTTACTTCCTTTTCATTTCTTTACTCACTTTTACCTTACTTTACTTTCATTTGCTCTTTATTTTTTTCTTGAGAACAAATACTAACATATCCATGAAACTTTTTTATAATATCTTTAACGTAAATTTATCTTTTTATCAACGGTGAAAAAAAAAATGTCCTAGCAAGTAGCTACAGCAATTTTTTCTTTTTTTACAAGATTAGAAGTATCGATCAACCAAGTATCCAAACGTTCCAGTTTTGATAAAATCCTTAATCCAAAATAGGGGATAATCAAGAGAAAGACAAAATTTTAATTTCGTCTTCAAGATATCTTTCCAGGAAAGACTCGTGTCAAAACAAAGTTTATTCTTGGCGCCAAATAATCCAAGTTGTTGATTTAATGATTGCATCAAACAAGTCTTTAGCCGAATAAGCTTTTATAGTCGGTTTTTGTGTCTTGACGATCCTTAATAAAATTTTGAGGTCTCGTAACTATTAAGGCCTAAAGCCATTCTGGTTCATGATCCTAGCCTTCTTTTATAATATTATCAGTAAATTTTATAAACTTAAAGAAAGTACATCTTTTACTGGTTCACGATCCAAATTTAAGAAAACGATGGGTTGATACAGATAGCAAAATAAAATACCATTAATATTCAAAAGGGGCTACCATCAGCATCTCTTGCGGCACTAAAATTTACTGAACTAATTGAGAATCACAGGTGGTAGTGAATATCAAGTCTTGTTAAAAGCGAATATGATTTAACAAACAACAATTTCGTGCAGTGATAACTTGTACTTACTGCAAAATAAGCTGTGTTTCCGTCAGTTCATCACAAATCATTCACATCAATAGCAATGCCAAAACGTGAAGGATGAATCAGTTGCATTTAAAAACAGCAAAAACCACACAGCCCTTAATGACTACAACTTATCGCAACATTTAGAGACCAAATGCTGATTAATCATGTCGCAAAATTTGGTGTTTGGTCACTCCATGGGCGCAGGACCGTCTTCAGGTGCAGTATCGACCACAACACTTCCCAACATAATAGCAGTCACCATCAACTTACCTGCATCAGGAAAACTCCTATGCTGCATCAAGATTCCTTCCACAGAAGAACCCTCTAAAGTTTCTTGCCTTAACGGAAGCACTTCTTCAAATCCACCTTCATAAGTTTCTGATCCGGATCCATAACATCTTCTTGAAGCCTGAAAAAGAGCGGTTTCTTTAAGAACCTCCAAGTTTTCCTCATCACTCAAGCCCTTAGAAACTGATGTCTGGTTTATGGTCTCCCAGTCATCTTGATTGGCGGCGTTCTTCCAACACTCTTCTAGAAGACTTGTGTTGCATCTTAAAAAGGAGAGACTAGTCCATGCGAAGATGTCAAATGCATATAGAGCGACTTGCTTGTTTTGAATCTTGAGACATAACTGAATAAGGTCGGCTGGTGGGAGAAGTTTATGTGCAATATCTTGAGTTTCTTCATCGTCGGGGAGGAGTTCAGAGATTTCTTGCTGCAATATATAAAAATTGATAAACATAAATTTAATTTAATGTATAGTTGGTGTGCTCCAGAAAATCGGTGTTATATGGTAGATGGGAGGGTTAGATTGATCCAAAGACACTCTTTGTTGAATTTAAAATCTTTATAAATATATTATAGCGTTGTTTATAATTCTGAAAACGATGCAATACTATTAGAATAATCGTATGTATCAAACAGTCTTCGGGCGACTATCACCCCCAATTTACCCTGTTCCCTATGTAGCTCAACTTATTATTTGACCTATTTGAGATAAGACATCTACTCAATTTGAAATGTCAGACGTTTAAATAAAACTATTATGCTTGGTCAGACAGCCAAGCAAGTACCGAGAAACATATAACAGAATGGAGACAACGTACCTGCAATTTTAGAATTTTTAAATCAGCTTCGATGCGCTTTAATTTGGTATCATAGTCAGCATTCTTTCCTGCCAATAGAGAAGGAACATCAGATCTAATAAGTCATGATAAAATAGAGATATCAGAATCTATCATAATCGGTCACCATAAAATCAGCAGGAGGCCCAACTAGCACAAGTAAAAACAAATAGAGAAAATGCTCCACTAATTTACGAGTAGGAGATTCAAACTGAAAGTAGGTTTTTTGTTCCTATTTCTTCGCAATATGCATAAAAAGTTGAGGTGCCAATTTCAACCCATTGACTCAGGGGATGTGATAGTTAACCTAGAATTACCAAAAGAAAGTTTAAAACAGATAACAGACCTGCCACAGCAGCTATCTTCGATAGGTTCAAAAGCCGTCTTCTGTCAGCCAATGTTGGTTCAATTCTAGTGTCGTAAGATGTGGGATCCTCAACTTCTGAAATTGAATTATCACCATCAGAAAGCGCCAGGACATGAAGAGTTTCAGAAGCCGGGGAAAACTGATGTAAGAATATCTCATGAAGCCAGAGGAGATCTGGGTGTTCCTTCAAAAATATAGCCAGGTCTTCCGGAAACTCTTCCCCAAGTCTCATAAGTTTGGAGAACTGTTTGCTGTTGTGCATTTGCTTAAACACGAAGTTACTAAATCCTCCTTTAGGACCCATGCTGTCATGCTGCACAAATAAACATTCAAATTCAAGGTCACCAAAACAGAGACAACCATGTTATATAACAACGTAACAAAAATACAAAAGAATAAAGACACATTTCAGCTTATTTCCAGTGTCGTAAGATGTGGGATCCCCAATTTTCCGGCTTATTTCGGCTTATATCTCAAAATAGGCCGGAAAATGGGGCTTATGAAATATAAGCCGAAATCAAATAAGGTAAAAAGCCCACATATAAGCTTAAACAAACACCCCCTACATCCATACCATAAGACTTCTGAGTAATTCCAAATCATTGTGATCAAAGCACAAATTCCAAAGAGTTTGGTATCCTTCATGCCGTTTAGCAATAGCCAGCAAATTAGATGAAAGTTTTTGAGTGATTTCTTTGTCGTGCTCTTCCATCACTTCATTTGAACCCTGGAAATACCGGTAGTGAAAGCAAACATGTCAATCAAGTGTTCATATATTCAAGCTTCACACCCTCAAAAGCATCATACAAAAGGCATCCGTCTGTTATTACTAAAAGATAAGAGTTATAGAAAACAATAGATTCTGAGAAATATTTTACCTGGTATGTAGTTTCGTTAAATCCTTTCACTTGCTGATAAAGTGTATCAAGAAGTATGTCTCTCCTATTCCAATACTCTTCTAATAAAGCACCATGCTCTTCTTCCCGCTCAACTTTTGCAGTGACAGCACCAGAGTATGCCTCAAGTAATACTTTAACCAAAACTTCTAAATGAGAATAGAACTCCAGCTTTGCAGATCTATCAAGGGGACCCATATCCTTTAACAAATGAAGTATGAAAGATGCAAGAGTCCACATTCCACTCCTTACCACAGTTTGACAATACCATGGTGTCAAGCCTTCCGGTGAGGGGTACCACATTTGATTCTCGTCCTTGTAGGTCATTGATGTATTTAGTAAGGTGACACACATGCTCGATAATTCACATGTTCTTTGGAGTTGAAATGTGAATGGCATGTCTTCACTAACTACAAGACTCAACTTTTTCTCCAAGCAATGAAATACTTCTTCAAGTTCAGAGACTTTACTGTAGAACACTTCTGCATTATCCCTATCCATAAGAAGAACAGTGTTTTGACGGGCTTTCTCACCAACTAACTGAATCAGGTCCCAAATGGAGCCGGAAAGTTCATTTTGTGTGTTGGCGTTAGTAAAGGCTCCATTTGAGCTCTGCTGCCTGATCGCATTCTGGAGCTCCCTGAGTTGAATCATGGCAGCAAGCTTTTCGCCATGTTCCATTATGATCTGCAAGGATTTCCCTGTGCACAATGGAAAAAAAATTAAAAAATAAAATAAAATATGAGACTTCATAATTGCAGGTATGGACTTTGATAATCAGAAGAGACACAAAAATGATTGCATGCATATACTACATATGCTTGAGCAATGGTTGACAAGAATAAGTTGCACAAAACATTATTTACCTAAGAGTTACAGGTATGCAGAAATTAATACTTTGGGTTCTGACCTAAGAACTCATGCCCCATCAGTTGATTCTGGTAACATTCAGGGGAACCATATACTTGTCTATATACACAAAGTGCATTAGGGGCAGGGTATGCAGAACAGATATTTGTGGCATGTTCCTAATTGCAGCCACATATGTGAATATACGCCAACAGCTTTTGTTTCTCGCTGGATTATGTATTCCTAATACTATGTTTATGTTGGTCTTATTTTGTAATGTGTCAATAACTGTTCAGTGAAGAGTAAAGTTCCTTATTTTTTTAACGGTTTCGGTAAATGGTCCTACTTCGTAGCCGAGTATTAAATGACAATAAAATATGAGCGGAACAAATCATAATAATCAGTAATCATACTCTGTCGAGAAGATAGTTCTTCATGGCATTTGGACAGAGCAAGGAACTGGAGAAATTTTTGATGCTTTTGCTGCTTATCTAGGAGCTGTGTGGAAACAACAGATAGAGCCACAATCTCTGCACCCCTAGTAGTCGTCCAATGCTTAGCTAAGGTGTCAACAATTGATTTGCTTACCCTAGCAAAGACATTCGTCTCTCCATCTCTATCAAATGCCCCTGATTTCTTAAGCTTATCAAGTGTCCCAGTGACCACTCCCGATTGAAGAAACTCGTGAAAAAACTGAGAAAGCAAAGCCTCAGATTCTTCATCTTGTGCAGACCGAGGTGCGATTCCAGTAAAAACAGGCCTCTGTCTATCTCCAGCATCCCATGCCTCTGAACTAGCCCTTCTGGGAGCAATATTTCCTGTAAACGAAACATTTCTTCTCTCCTCTTGAGTGGATCCTTCATTAGAACTTCCTTTACGTGACAAGCTACGTTCAGGAGGTTCAACTCCACCAAGCAAAACAGCCTTCTCAGGGATGGCCCACACTCCAGCTTTCTCAGTGAGAACAGCCCATGCACCATCTTCTCCATCATCAGAAGGGAAAACTGAAGCATCCAAAACTTTCCCCGCATCATAAGGCAAATCAAACTTATAAAGCCGACTGGTGTTTCTCCAGTAACGAGTGACTGTTGCAGTTCCATCACCAGAGAGTACAACTGAAGATCCAGAAGGTTTTCCCCCAACCTTCAACCTCATCGAGAATAAGAAGTCCTCCTCTTCTACTCTGGCTTTTGGAATTATAACTTCAATAGGAGATCTTTTCTCCAATATTTTATCATGTAAACGAAAAGTAGATTCTGAAGTAATGTCCAGCCCAGATTTGTATTGCATGGTGAGAAGAGAGTATTCCGTATAACTTGAACTAGTGGCCCTGTCCTTGCAAAAGGTAGCAACAAGAACAGTTATTACTTTCCCGTTATTGTCTATTTGCATGTCAAGTGGCCAAATTTTCTTTTGCCCAGCTAAACCCTTCTGTATACCAACATCACCATCATTGCCTACAATTTCATGAGACCACAGTTTTGACATACTGAAATCAGGAAACAGATCAACAGAGAAGCACAGTATTTCATGATCTGTCAACAGCAGGAACCTCCTTTTTGATTCTTTCGCAGAATGATTCGGTGCATGCCAGATTAAAGACCTTGGATACCCCTTTTGACCAGAAAGTTGATTTCCCTGAGAGGATGCATTTACATTCTCTCGACACTGAATGCCAGAAGGAGAGCAAATGAATCTATAAAGTTGACCGTTGGAGCTACATGCAATAGCAATGCAAACATTATGCTTATCAGGAATAGCAGAAACAATTAAAGAGTTATAAGAACTCTTTTGTTGTTGCTTGTTTAAGGCGGTCATATATTCTGGTTGATCGGTGTAAGTGACCGCAGGAGAGGAAGAATAGATGTTGGGCCAATATACAAATGCCTGAGTTTTCTTGTTGCATAAGAGAACACCAGCAGAAGTTCTTTGTTGAAAGACTGTGTTTGTACCCAATGTGGTGTGATCCCAATCAATAACACAAAGTAACCAAGCACTACCAGAATTCTTGTTAACGTCTCCATCTTCTAGTATGCTTGAAGGAAGTTCAAGAACAGTACACTTTCTTGAAGCTGACGGTGATAGGTAGCTCCAAATGAAAAGCCTATTTCCACATATAATCCATGCCAGAGAGGTTGCCTTGTCCATCCCACCGTATATGCCTGTATCACCTATCAAAACGAGAATAATATTTACATTTTACAAAAGAATATGCTAGCATTTATATTAGAAAAAAAAAAATCAGTACTAACCAGAAAGACGTTTCTGCAATATGTTAGCCTGTTCATCACGTACTACTTGGGGAACTTCTCCAACAAATACAGGTTGAATGGGATCTACATCATCCCCTTTATCACTTTTCTTTGTAGCTGGGATTCTAAGCAATATAAATCAAAGGTTATAACGTATTTATATACCTCAAGAACATTCATCACTATCATGTGTGACATATTTACAAGATTAAAAGCTTGATTAGTATAAAAATTAGTCCACATTAGATTCATTGAAACACCTATTGCTTCATCACAAGTGTTCATAACAGCTTAAGGTCATTTTAGTATGGCTTCCAGAACTATCATGTGTAATGAACTAATGCTCACTTAATATGCTTAGATACTCCTATATTTGACCCTAAAAGACAACATGATCAACTTTGCCTTAAGCTGAAGGACTTTTGGCATCAATATAAGCCTTTTATGCAGGAGTCAGCAATTCATCGGATAAACTTACTATTAAATTTCATCTATACAGCACAAAGATATAACAGAACTATGCAATCTCCAAAGAGTATAAACGTGTTAACATATCATGTAACACTTAAAATCAATAAATCAAAACTAGCAATAAGTGAACTCAGATGGCATATACATCAACACATTATGTAAATTAACTAAATACATACAGAACTTATGTTAATAAAGCAAGTATACACAAATTCTATCAAGTACTCGCTCTATAAGCCCTAGGTTTAAGTAGGATACATACAACTTCATAGGCTCCTATATTTCCCTATGAAATATGACAATGAGTGAGTGATGAATAATGGATGAATGACTTGGGAAGCTCAACCTAGTACTCCGCAAATTCAACATTAACGCAGTCTACTTCACCTTATTAACATCTAGAAAATTTATTTCTATGCATACATATAACTTATCTAGTTCACTATTTGTAAATCCAAAAAAGTAAACAAAGAGAATACACACAATCAAAGCCTAACAATCGAACGGTATCCACAAAAACGAACATAAACATATTAATCGCAAAGTGTAATTCATGCCATTTCTCTTCAATTTGATCCAAGCATGATTAAAACCTAACTAAAACTACACCTAACATAAATTGAAATAAATGCACACAAACAAAGAGTGCCAATCAGAACCGCAAAACGAACATAAAAGTTTCAACTGCAACATACATTTCATTACCTTAGTCGTCAATTTACTTCGACTTATCCAAACATAATTCAAACATACTCAAAGCCTAAGAAACACCGCACCTAACCAAAACCGAAAAACTAACCAACGCAAACTCAACAAACACATACTCGCAACCAAAAACCGCAAACCGAACATAAACTATGCATCCTGTCACATCATCACTCGTCAATCTACTTCTATTAACACATTATACTCTCCATTTCACCTTAATCACAGCAAAATTTTCATTCAATTAGCATATGGTGAGTTTTAGTGTTACTTCGCAGTTGCCTATCTGACTCTTACAAGTAAATCAATACACTATCGTGAACGAAAAACAAAGAGAAAGCACACAATCAAAGCCTAATAACCTATCATTATCCGCAAAACGAACATCAACATTTCAACCGCAACATACGTTTCGCATCATCACTCGTCAGTTTACTTCTACTCGTCTAAACATTATCCAAACAGACTTAAAACCTAACAAAAGCTACACATATCCGATATCAGCACCAGTAACCAAAGCGATAGCAACTCAACGTTTTCCACAAAACGAACATCAACATTTCAACCACAACACGCATCTCACATCCTTACTTTCAATTTACCTCTACTTATCTAAACATATCCGCATTCAAAAACCGCAAAACGAACATAAAATCGCTACATTCACATCAAATCATCACTCGTAAATCTACTTCTATTAACATTACAAATAATTAAACAATCTATCTATAAATACACAATAAACTAAGTCCAGTAGGTCAGTAATATACCTAGCGAGAACGGATAACCGCGAAGACGCCCACGGCGCAGGCGTACCGGTACTCGGACGATCCGGAACGACATTCTCCGCAAGCGGTTTACGATTCTCCGGCGCCGGAGTGACCGGAGAACCGTAATTTACCGGCGGCGATGGCGGCTGTTGTTTTCGAGATGTGTAGTTTGATTTCTTCTTTGTGCCTGGTGAAAACATTGTGTGTAATTTGAGTGTGATGGAATTGATTTGAAAAAATTGGGGGTTTAGGGTTTTTTTTATAGAAAATGGAGGCAAAATTTGTTTAAAGATTTTTTTTTAGTGAGTGTGAGAATATGAAATGACGGAAGGGGAGCGTATGTTAGACGAAGAACTGTGCGTTTCGCATTCCAAATTAGAATAAATCAATTTGGTGTCATGTTCAAAAAAAAAAAAATCAATTTGGTGTCTATAAAATTTATTTATTTATTTATTTATCATTATAAAACTCAAATATTTTTATAATTTTTCATATTATATTTTGTCATTCAAACATAAACAATCGTAATGATACACTTTTTCATATTTATTGTTATTTCATCTCATACTAAATCCGATACTAATTATCATTCCTAGCAACAAGCCAAACGGGGTCTGATTTTTAGTTTTATGCTCTCAAAGTTGGAAAGAAAATAGATATGGAACCAAATTAACAAGGTCGTTTAATATGTACACAAGAATGACTACAGATATGGGTATGGAATGAAATTCTAAACCCATCACCATAGATGCGTATGGGAAATGTCTATTTTCATGGGTTTTCCACCCATAAGGCAAAACAACTATGTTAGTAATGAAAGCATTCCTACATTCTCTTACCTTCAAATCAAACGGCTTCACTTTTTCAAATTCATTCACTTTTCTCTTCTCTTTTCTCCAAAAACATCTTAAGGGGGCGTTTGGTTCGAAATATTTAAATTGTGCTATTTAAAATTTTAATGAAATGAAAAGGGTGAAAGCTGAAAACACGTAATATAGTTATTCAAAACACACAATGTACGCAATGAACTCTCAAAATTGTCAATGTACGCAATTTATTTTCAAATTACGTACAATGTACGCAATATGACTGGGAATCAACAAGTTACCAGGTAACACCTGACACGCTGGCATGTTTTGGTATTTTATTTTTTATTTTTTATATATTATACACATGGTGACACGCTGGACCTGACCATACAGCAACTTTGACCCACCCATGTGTCTTTTGACTTTCACCCACCCATATTAAAACATATAACACATTTTCCCCCAATTGAAATTTCCCACTTCAAAACACACACAAAAAAACCCAGGAACACATGAACCCTAATTACACATACTTTCTACCCAAAATATAAATCCTAATTAATAGCAACAAGAACCTTAATTGACCCTCAAATAACCCTAACAACTAATCACATTGCAATGGCTTCATCATCTTCCAATAACAATGCATCTGCCAACAATCGATCTCGATATCTTATGCGTACTCTTCCAACTCATTGCAGTTGTAATCTTCGTTTGGCAAGACGTATTTCTTGGACTGAAAGAACTCCAGGTCGTCGTTTTTTGGTTTGTCCAAGACCATCAGTATGTATATTTCTTTTCTTGTTTTGCCCAAAATTTGAATTAGTTGTTTTGCCTCAACATTAGTTGGTGATTGTGCATATGTTTTTTGTTTGTTGTAGTCTCATCCTCAAAGGTGTGAAGACTTTTTTTTGGATTGATGGAGAGTTATACAGTGATTGGTACAAACACACTATGCATAGGATGTATGTTTCTATGAGTGCACAAGATAGAGAAGTGTTTGAAGATAATGCCCACAATCATCAGTTAGAGATTGCACTTGCAGTGATGGAAGAAAGGGTGGCAAGGATGGTTGATGAAATTCAAAGTGCAAAGTCAAATGTGGCTACTTGGAGGAAGATGTGTGGGTTCATGATGTGTCTACTATGTGTCATGTTGGTGTTGTTGTTAGCTATTCTAGTAGTGTAGGTAGTAGTAGTGTTGTAGGCAGCTTTTGGTAGACAATGTTGGATGCAAATGGGCAGTCTCCTAGCCTTAGTATGGATGTATGGCAGCTTTTGGGTGTATGAAACTTATGAAGTGTAATGAAGTATGGTTTAGTTAAATTTTTGTTTAACAAAAGGCTAAACAAGTTAACTGCATATGTAACAGGATAGGATAGTGTTTAACAAAAGGGTAAAACTACAACACACATCAAACAAATACATTAAAAACTGCACATTAGCATTAGAACCTTGCATGATCTTAAAGCAACTGTTTAGATAGATATGCAAAATGATAGTGTTTACAGGCACAAAAGTGGTTACAAAAGATGTGCCATGTTTTGCACACATATCTAACAAGTTTTACCCTACATGCATAAGTTTTGGGACAACAAAGTTACACAACATTTTTGACCCAAAAGCAATGACACAAAGTCAACATAAAAGTTCAGACACTGAATGGTCTTTCAAGTGTCTTTCCAGTGCCATCAAGAGGATAGTTGAACTTCCTTCTTTTGGCAATTCTTTGTGATGGTGGTCTTGGCCTGATCACAGGTCTTGGTCTTGGGTTTGGAACCCTTGGAGCTTGGCTTTCTTCAGTTGCAGCTTGCAGAAGATGGGCAGGAGTTGGTTCAGGTTGTGATGGTTGGACTTCATCAATTGATGGGAGAGTAGCATTGTAGTCATCAAGTGCTTCCAGTTCACTCAATGTTGCATGTCTGTCCAACAAATTTTTTGAGAACTGATCCGACCGCATATCCTCCCAATCTAGATAGATTCTGCCATTTTGTTCCCATTCAACCCTTTTCCTTGCTTCTTCTTCCAAAACTTCTTTTTCAGCTTCAATATCTTTCTGGAATTGAATGTCCTACAAAACACAAGTTTGTATTAAAATTTCTAAAACTTAACTGGTACAAACCAAAAACATATGCAAAATAAAGTGTAATACCTCTGTGTTGATGCTATCTTCCACTCCATCTTTCTTTGACCTTCCACCTCTACTCTTAGAACCCTTGCCCCTGCTACTTGACCCACCACCCCTTGTTTTTGACCCACCACCTCTTGTTTGTGACCCACCACCCCTGCTAACTGACCCACCCCTTGTTTGTGACCCACCACCTCTTACAGAAGACCCCCACCCCTTGTTTGTGACCCACCACCTCTTAAACCAGACCCCCTACCCCCTTTGCTTGTTTCACCACCTCCCACAGCAGAACCCCCACCCCTGTTGCTTGTTTCACCACCTCTCACAGCAGAACCCCCACCCCTTTTGCTTGTTTCACCACCTCTCACAGCAGAACCCCCACCCCTTTTGCTTGTTTCACCTCTTTTGTTCTGTGACATTGTGAAAGGTTTTTCTCTGGGAGTATTACTACAACTCACCCTATTATGACCTGTTTTCCAACACTTTGTACATGTAATGACCCTTCCAACTCTGCTAACTTTGTTTTCATTTAGTGTCTCTGTAGGGTGTTTAATTCTAACTTTCCTAGGCCTCCCTGGCATTCTCTTGACTATTGGTGGGATTGGTGGTGTGTTATTTGTGGGCTTCCAAAACTTAGACCCAGACACTGGTTTTATTGAGAATTGATATGTATCAAACTACTTAGACTGACTATACCAACTACTAACCCCTACATCAGGTTCCATTTTTTAAGTCAAGTATGCTGCAACAGCATGAACACAAGGAACACCAGTCAATTGCCATAACCTACAGTCACAACTCCTTCCCATCAAGTTTACCCCAAAAGCCTCATCCCTCTTCCTAACTTCTACAACCATATAAGCACTAGGAATCACTTGCCATTTCATTTGTTTTAATTGCAACTGTTCAAGTTGTCTCCTAATTGAGGGTGTTATAGAATCACTCAATTTAGCTGCTTTCTTACTCATATCCCACATTCTTTGCATTATATAAACTCTAATATCCTCAAGCATTGCTATGATTGGCTTACCTCTGGCAGGAAGGATTTGACCATTAAAAGACTCTGATATCCCATTCTCAAAGGATGCACAATGAGTGACAAGTTGAAAGAATGCTTTGCACCAAGTAGCATGATCCCTTTCCATCAAGTAATCATAAGCTGTCTCATCCATTTCCTTGATCTCTCTCATATTGGCTGTGTGTTTGCAAGAAGGTGTTAAACATTTGATAAAATATAAAACAATGTCAGCAAAAAACCAAAGCAAATTAAACAAGACTTGCCTCTGAAGACTTGTTCAAGGGTAGTAGAAGCTGCACTCCAAAACAGACTTCTATACTCCAGACCTGTGTGTTTCCTTTTAAAATTAGCATATATGTGTCTGCAGCAGTGCCTATGTTCAGCATGTGGAAGCCAAGTCTTCACAGACTCAATGAGACCCTGTAACCAGTTAAACATGTAAATATCAAACCGTAAACAGTTAAATCTAAAATGCTTAATTTAAATACAAGAAAACATAATGTAATACCTTGTGTGAATCTAAGATTACTGTCAATCCTTCTCCATTATGCAAGTTGAGGTCATCAGCTAACAAAGATAGAAACCAACACTAGTTGTTTTTGTTCTCAACATCTACTACTGCCCAAGCTATCGGATACATTTGGTTGTTAGCATCCCTTCCCATGGCAGTTAACAACTCACCTCCACACATATGCGTTATAAAACATCCATCTAATCCTATCACCCTTCTACAACCAGCTAGCCATCCATCTTTCACACCTTTGAAGCACACATAAAACCTATGAAAGAAGTTCGTACCATCTTTGTGTACATCCACATCAAGATGACAAGTTGAACCAGGATTTGAATCAAGTATTGCTTGTCTATATTCCCATAGCCTCCCATAGTGTTCTATAAGCCCACCTTCATGCTTATACAAGGCACCTTGCTTGGTTCTTTTACACTGCCATGTACTTACATCTATACAAAATTTCTCCCTAATACTCTCTCTCATAGCCTGGTATGTCATTGAAGGATTCATGATGATTTCTTTTGCATAATGTCTGGCAATCCACTTAAATGTAACCAAAGACCCCATATTGAAGTTTCTTGAACACCTATGATCTGAATACAAGGTCTTAATCTGGAAAGACCTCTCACTACTCATCCAAGAGGCCCATAGCCTAAAGGGACAATGCTTGCCTTTGTGTTCTTTAACTTTCATTCTGGTCCACTTGATCTTAGGCTTAACTTTCACAGCAACTTTTCTAGGTGATTCACTTTTACCTGGTTTCTTACCTTCCATATCTTTACCCCTCTTCTTACTCTTCCTAACCCTGTCTCTCCTACCAGCACACCTACCCAACTCTAAGTCTCTCCCACAAAACACTAGCAAAGAGTTACTATCACTTCTATAATACCACAGCTGGTAACCATGTTTTACACCATAATCGGCCAACAAATTTTTTAATTGTTGAGGGTTTTCAAATTTCATACCAAGTATTGGTTTATTTTCTTCCCATGGTGTTTCTGGATTATAACTAGGGTACTTAACACCTTTTTTAACCTTGAATCTTTCATCTATCATAGCATCATCAGGGTCAGTCTCTTCAACAAAATATCTCCCACTTAAAGGGGGTATAGGGTCATCTCTATTGCCTATGAAGTTACCCTTACCAACCAGTTTGTTTAGAAAAGGGTCATTAATTGTCAGCCTTTCAAAAACAACATTTTCTTCACCTTGAGTATGAAAATCAACATTAGCAACCTCTACATCATCTTCATCAGGTTCATCACAATCATAATCACCCTCATTCACATTATCAGTATGCAACCTATCATTCCTAACATCCTCCATAACATCATAGTTAGAAAATTCAGTGTACAAATCTATTTTAAAACCATTTTCAAAAGCTACCTTCATAAAGTCATTCATATCATCATCTGTTTTCAATTCCCTAATTCCTCTAGTAAGAGTTGTACCAGGTACACGATAGTAGAGTCTCTTGGGAGGATTAAGCACTAACCTTTTCACAAGCTCAAACAACTCACCAATTGGCATCTCTTCAAATCGTACATCATTTATAATATGACACTCGCCTTCCATGTACTTGAGAGGATTTGGAACAAAAACCCCATCATGGTAGAGATTCACAGTGATGTCACCAATTGAATTGTGTTAATTGACCTAAAAATTAAAATTAGGGTTTTAAATTAATAACTTAAAAATTTGGGTTTCAACCCGTAAAGTAATTGGGGAATTCAAACATAAACATGACACAAATTTCATACCTTTTATAACATTTGTAGCACTTCAATCTGTGAGAAATTGAAAAGTGGGTGAGTGGATAATGTTTGTGTGTGAAAGTGAAATTAGATTTGTGGTAGGATCGTGTGTGTTATATTGTGCGTGAGGGTCAAAGTTGTTGTATGGTCAAAGTCCAGCGTGTCACCATGTGTATAATAAAAAAAAAATACCAAAACATGCCAGCGTGTCAGGTGTTACCTGGTAACTTGTTGATTCCCATTCATATTGCGTACATTGTACGTATTTTGAAAATAAATTGCGTACATTGACAATTTTGAGAGTTCATTGCGTACATTGTGTGTTTTGAATAACTATATTACGTGTTTTCAGCTTTCACCCAAATGAAAATGCCTCCCATATGGAGGGAATTATAAATGACCCACTTTTACCTTCATTAATACTAAGAAATAAATAAAAATTCCTGCTACATATTTATTGTGAACCAAATAAGACAATTGAAGCAATTTTAACTTCAAATCCCCTCAATTACCTTGAATTTACCACAATCAAAGCCTAGAAACATGATTATTTTTCAATTTATTCCTCACTTCTCTTCTTTTCTTTCGAAATAGAAACTAAGGGGGTGCTTGGTTGGGGGTATTGGGGGTAGGGAATGGGAAATGCAATGAATAAATATGCCTGGTTAGGAGTAGGGAATGCAATCATTGTTTAGTAGTGGGTAATGGGGCATTATTCAGTAAATTAGGATGAATGGTAATGATTACCTTCCATCATCACCACCACCAGCCACCACCATGATTCGTTGTGTTTTGGTGTGTGCAAACAACAATTCATCAAAATATCGACAAACGTGAGGTCTAATTTGTCGTGAGACAAATAAACATGAAGTAATACGAGTAAATCGTTTAGGAAAACGATTACCTCGCAAAACTTGTGAAAGTGATATTCAAATTGTGAGACCGGGAAGTGATTTCCCGGGTCGTACCCCAACGAGGTGTGAATGGAAAGCTTCGAATGAGATTGGGATTAAAATCTTGTATGATTGGAAAGGTTATTTGGTGTTACGATACGTTAAATTAACGAATTTGGAAAATCAAAGAACGAAGATAAAATAAATTAACCTAAGGCAACTAACTAACTAAGAAATACCTAAAACACTACGGGAAAACATAATTAGGTATCGGGAATCCTAACACGTAACCTAACTTAAATACGTAACGTTTATTTAAAAATTACGCGAGTGCGCAAAATAAAACGCGAATTTTGAGCTACAAAGGCCCTACAGGTTTCTAATTAATTTTCTAACGCACTAAAAGATAAAAGAAAACTTTAGAAAAAAAGAAAATTAATTTTTCAATAAAAATCCTATTTTTTTATGAATTAGTTACCATAAAATACAATTTAAATTCTAATAATTAATTTACTAAACCTAAAAATCTGAAAATTTTTTGAAAATTATTTTATTCTAATACAAGCTTAAAAATAATACTATCTTAGAAAAAGCTATCACCAATAAGCTGTAAATAATAAGCTGTAAATAAGAAGTTATAAGCTGAAAGGCTTATTTATACCAACCAATCCACAAAGGGTCAAACCTTTAATTGTGCAAAGTATGTTTGAATAAAGACCCTAGGGCGACTGGTTGAGTGTTGTGGTGTTGTGTCTGTGTGTGAGAGGGAGGTCACAGGTTCGACCCTTGTGACTTCCCTTTTTGAAAAGCTATTTTTTATATAAAAAAAAAAAAAAACTTTCTTTATGTACTGCTTTCTTTTTTACCAACTCAAACAAAACTTCAAACTTATTTTTGGAAGACAGATTACAACAAACAAAATTCCACAACTTAATATAAGCTTAGATCAGTTTCAAAGTTTAAGTAAAAGTGAGCTTTTGAAAAATCTGTGACCAAACTATTTTTAACTAAATAAGCAAAAGAGTACAGCAAAGGGCTAAATCAAACAACAACAATCAAATCCTAATCTTAACAACTAAAAATCAGCAAACAAGATCAAACAGTTACAATGATCACAAGCTCAGCTGTTCTAAGATCACATAGCAGCAGCAGTTGCAAAAAGGGTCAAATCAGGGCTCAAATTAGCACTCCTAATAACACTTGAGGCAAAAATAAAAGCTAACCTATGAAGATGACCTAGAGGGCTACCTAAATCAACAAAAATCAAACCAAGTCAGCCAGCAATGAACAACTTATGGTCCAATGAAAAGGGGTCCCAACTCAGGTAGCAGGGCATGATTTTGACCAACTAGGCAATTTCAAGCACAACTTTGAGTGAGCAATCTATTTTCAAATTAGAAATTTCTTTTTGGTATGGATTCACCAGCTACCCAAGTTTTCAAAACAACAAGAATTTTGTAATTTCAACAAGAAATCAACCCTGGGGACTCAATTGAAATCTGTCCCGTTTTCAACAGTTGGCACTTTTGACTTTTTTTTTAAAATTTCTAGATTAATTTGACTCCATTGAGATTTGATTGAACCTACTTGACTGAAAATGATGTTAAAAGTTATAAAAAGACTGGAGTAAGCTATCTTAACTAGTGATGCAACTTCATGAGTGATTTGGAAATCTCAAAATCCAACAGTGAATGTAAGCCAAAGAGTTGAAATTGATTTTGACTTTTCATGAAGTAAACTACCAAAATTGAACCTGAACTGAACTATAGTGGACCTAAGCAAGTCATTTAGACCAAATAAACAACAACTAAACAGCAATAACACCTAAATCCCAACTGTGCCAAACACCACTTTTTCTAAACTGTTTTCACTAATTTTCAACTTAAACTCTAGGTAACTAAACAAGAACTGTTAGGAATACGTTTATTCCAATGAAGACTCGGTCACCCCGAGTATTGTAATAGCATAGTGTAGCTCGTAGTAATCATTAGTTTAGTGTAGTATTTGTGGAGTCGGGTCGGGTCTTTACCCACTGTCAGCCCGGTCCACAGCCCGTTTAATAGGGCGTTGAGCATGTAACTATAAATACCCTCTCCCACCCAAGGGAGAGGGTTGGACCTTCATTTGCAATTCAATTTTTTCTTTCTTGTTTACAAGGCTCCCAACCTCTTTCTCTCTTTAAAACTCTTCTACTTCTTTCTTTCCTTTCCTTGAATTCGATCCAAACTACAAGAACCATACATGTTATTTATTTGATATATTACAATTGGTATCAGAGCCATGGTCACATCTTAGGGACTAGGTGTACTCGAATTAGTTTGGTTTCTTGTGTGGTTTGTTTGGTTCGAATCATACTCACCAAAACACCTTTGATTTTTAGTGTTTGTGGTTAGATATGTTTTATAGTTGTACTTTCATGATTAGGATGGTCATATGAACTTGGTTTAGTGGTTGGGTATCTAGTTTCTTGTGTTTATTGGTGATTTTGAGCAATTTCGAGTGTATTTTGTAAGTATTTCTTGGTAGAGAGTTGCTTCTTGGTGAATGATTCTTCATAGAGAGTTGCTTAATTTTGGTAGTGATTTGGTTAGTTTTGGTAGAGATTTGATTGTTTTACTATACTTAAAAAAGAAGACAAAATCACTAGAAAGCGACTTTTTTGTCCAGAAGTGTAGAGAGTTGATGCTAGAGAGAAAAGGAGACAAAATCACTAGAAAGCGACCTTTTTGTCCAGAAGTGTAGAGAGTTGATGCTAGAGAGTTGCTACTAGAGAGTTGCTGCTAGAGAGTTGTTGCCAGAGAGTTGCTAAACTAGAGAGTCGCCATTCTAGAGAGTTGTCATTCTAGAAAGTTGCTACTAGAGAGTTGCTGCTAGAGAGTTGCTGCCAGAGAGTTGCTAAACCAGAGAGTTGCCATTCTAGAGAGTTGCCATTCTAGAGAGTTGGTACTTTTAGCGAGTTGGCAATTTTAGAGATTTGATATCCAAGCGAGTTGATAACTTCAGCGAGTTGGTTGGTTTAGCAAGTTAGTTGGTTTAGCGAGTTGATGATTCCAGACTTGGCACTTCCAGTGAGTTGGCATTCAGCGAGTTGGTCTTTAGCGAGTTGGTTTTTTTTGTGAGGTGGTGTTTAGCGAGTTGGATCTAGCAATTTGCTTGTTTAACTGTTGACCAAAGTTGACTTTTTACGTCAAAACTTCAAAACGGCCATAACTTTTGAACCGTAACTCCGTTTTCAGCGAATTAGCTGTCAAAACGTCCGGAACAGGCTGAATATTGTAAAGCTTTACCACAAAGTCGTGAAACGAATTTTCTTGAGGCCCAAATTACCTCCGGAGTGAAGTTATTGAGGTTTTAAGTTTTTAGACCAAACTTTTCAACATTACAATCTGCATCAACCGAACCAAATCATACTACTTGTTGATAACTCACTGCTGGTTGACTCTTAGTACGAATTGATAACTCACTGCTAGTTGATCAAGTTGTTGTGAGGTGACTACACGCTGCTAGTTGAATAGTTCTGTGATTTGAGAATTGTTGCAATTTGAGTTGTTGCAACTTGTCCAATTACAATTTGACGTTGCGAGTTGATTCTTGCAGTTTGACTAATTGTGATTTGACTTGGTGTGATTTGACTCATTGTGACTTGACTTAGATTACTTACTGTACCTTGCATGGTTTATCATCTCACACTCAATCACTAAAGTCCTCTTGCATCATTTCACGGTTTCTTCTTGATTTTGTAAAATCCCGCGAAAGAATCTATTTCTCGGTTTAAATCATAGAATTGTAAAATCCCGTGCACGTTTACATCATGTCTACCACTTCAGACTCTGTCATTTCTGAGATAGAACTTCATCAGCCGCAGAAATTGCTCGATGATGCAAAAGATTGTTGCATAGAATGTTTTCAACAACTTCATTCACACCTCTCGGCACTTTTAGAGGGAACTGGATTCAAGATGGGATTTGAACGTGCATTTGCAACTCTCTTCGGTCAGGATGTTCAGACTTTCACAGACACAATGATTCTTAATTTAGATCAATTACGAAAACAACTTGACCAAGCAGAACCTTCCAATATTGGATCCTTGGCTGCCCTATGTGTGATCAACAAACAACTGCTTAAGTTCATCGATTCGAAATTCACTCTGGAATATGACCATTATAGTCAGATGACGAAAAAGTGTTTTGCTGATCACACGGGAATAGAGGTTGATACGTTCAGAGACACACTCATCCAACTTATGGATAAAGTGAAAAGATTCATTGAAGAAAAAGCACAGTATATACCTGCATATGATGACAAGGTGAAAGCATGTAGGGTGCAATCTTGTGATGGTTTTGGCGACTCGGGTATAGCATCGTATGTTGGGTCAGGTGTCACGATATGCAATGAATCAGAGACTGATAAGCTTGACACACCCTGCTACTCAGTGACTAGTGATACTCCAGACATGGGCACTGAATTAAGACCAGTAAAAGAACAAGTGTCATGTGTTGAGGTACCCCTAACTGAACATCATAATGTGCTTTCTGATGAACGACTGCATACTGATCAGGTTATGCCCAGTTATGACACATATTTGTTGAAAAAGACTGATAGCAATACCGTTTCTGATTTAACAAATATGAATCATAAAGGGGGAGAAAGTGATCAGGATGCTGAACATGATGATGAGTCAAGTTCTTTGTTTACAGCTGAGTCTTTTAAATCAAATGATATGGTTGATAAAGAAGTTGTTAATGAACTTTCAAACAAATTTGCACAACTTGAAAAACATTGTGTTAATCCTTTGTTTATTGCTGAGTCTTTTAGATCAACTGATGTGGTTGATAAAGAAGTTTTTAATGAACTTTCAAACAAATTTGCACAACTTGAAAAACATTGTATTTCACTTGAAATTGCAATGCAACAAAAGGAAGAAAGTTTTCAAACTAATCAACCGTGTAAAAATCCGGAACTTCCTGATTTCCGAGAATTCTTTATGATAAATGAATTGAAAGCTCAGCTGGAAGCCAAAAACTTGACAATCAACAACCTGAAAAAACGTATTTCTGAGATGTGTGATGTGTGTAATGAAGTTGAGGATAATCATGTCAGTAAGACTCTTGCAACAAGAAATTTTGAATTGGAACAATATGTGGCTGAGTTACTTAAGGAAAACGAGTCTTTGAAAATTCATTGTAAAGACTTGTGTGATTCAATCAACGAAACGAAAACTAAGACTATAGAACAGATAACCGCTTTGATTGCCAAAAATGATGAATTCAAAGCTCAAATTCTGAAAAAGGGGTTCACAATTACAACATTAAAGAACGAGCTAAGAAAAGCAACAGGGAATAGTGTGAACACTAAGTTTGCAAAACCATCAATCTTGGGGAAACCAATTTTACAATCCAATAGAAACCAATTAGTTGTTAGACAACCGAGTGCCTTTAGATCTGAACGACCAAAATTTTCAAAAACTCAGTTTGCCTCCCAAATTGATGCGGAAAAAGTTTTGACAAAACCAGTCACTACACATTATTGGCCTAAGATTATTGCCTCTTGTTCTGCTAAGCCTCAACAAGTAGTTACTCCTACACCCAGCTCCTCTAGGATTAGTTCTAAAACAGTGTCAAAACCTAGCTTTAAGGTTCAAAACACTTATGATATAAATGACTTACACAAGAACTATGATCTAGAAAAGGCTAGGAAAAGGGCACTACTTCATAAGGATAGAATCTTAGGTTCACAACCTTGTATGATCCCTCCTAAGATATTGAGGAACAATGCTAAGGTTCAACCTGTTAAGTCTAGGATTTACAGTATGTCATCCACAATGCATAAGAAGCAAAACGTACCTATAACTTCTCCTAGGTGGATTCAAACTGCTAAATCTTTGGAGACTAGGAAT
Source organism: Artemisia argyi (assembly GCA_030686995.1). Classification (NCBI taxonomy): domain Eukaryota; kingdom Viridiplantae; phylum Streptophyta; class Magnoliopsida; order Asterales; family Asteraceae; genus Artemisia; species Artemisia argyi. The sequence goes on along the minus strand of CM060702.1, from coordinate 207,073,728 downwards.
ATCGATAAGCCTTCCACTGTGCATAAGAAGCTTAACAATCCTAGACCTTGCCATAAGTGGATTCCAACTGGTAGAATTTTTAAGGACGTTGGACTTAAGTGGATACCTACCGGAAAGATACTTACCAATGGCAATACCTTGGTTGACCGTGAAACCCCCAAGGGTTTGGATACTTTTGTCACTAACCCATATATATGCAATCAAGTTTGTAATGTTAGTGCATGTAGTCCTTACTCAGTTGCAGGTACATCAATCATTCACCACACGAGAAGACTCAAAGTCTGGAGGCCTAAAGCAAGCATAACTCCTACTTCAGGAGGTATAGAAGGTCAATGTTGATGTATGTTCACTATGAAGTTTGAACACCTCAGTTCAAGCCTCGGTCCTCAACTTCATCACTATGGCGTATGCAAAAACCACTTCAGGGCCCGTTCATCAAAGAAAAAGAAAAGTGTACGCTTGAGTACGCTTTATCTTTTGAAGTAGAGAAATGTTCTTGCTTCTGACCATTCTCATCAACAAACCCCATATTTCTTCCACGCTTGTTCAGTCATCAAGTGGATTACCTTCATCAGATGTTATTTGTTATTATTCACTCGATCATAAATGGCATCTTCAAATGCAATTTTTGAGGGGGAGAAGTGTGGACAGTGGATCAACCTCGTATGCAATTTTTGAGGGGGAGAATCGTGAATAAACTACATGTATTTCTATTCACTTGTTCAATCAAAAATCGCATCCTAATATACAATATTTGAGGGGGAGAAGTGTGAATAAAATACATGTTGATTGATGCATGAAATGACTCTCCTCTCCTCCAACACCTAATGTTCCACTAACTAAGGAAGACTAATTGTGACTACGGAGTTGAGTGGGTATCACATATTTGAGATTGAAGTTTGGCTTTCACAGAGACATGTTCTTAGTTTATTTTGAAGTCGGGGTTGGTTGGATGTATGACTTTCAACGATAACTTGCTCGTGCTTGAGATTTAAGTTGAAGACTTGGTTTATCTAGTTACCAGCTGTCGAGGTGGATGGTTGAAGACCTGGTTAACTATCACTTTAAGGAGTTACGTTGTAGTACTCAGTGTCACACGCCGTTGTCGTTGTGGATAATCGCAAGAGGTGGTAATGTCTCATGCTTTGGTTGGGTAGTGAGTACTTAGAGATTTGTTTGGAGCATAAATTCTCTACACCGTTCTTCCAACATTAGTGCAAGCTTAAGACATAAGAGCGGGGAACTCTACTTCAGTTTCAAGTTTGGTATATCGGGTTTTCTTCATACGTAGTCATTTACTATTAGCCAGTGGAAGTGAAAAGAGGTTTAATTAGGGGTTGATCTGCAGAGAATTGTTGAAGAGAATTGTTATCGACATCTACTCATGGGGTAGTGATTTGTATGTAGCTTCCAGTTGATATGTTTATGTACACACAGTTATGATGATTTCGAGTGATCGTCATCATCATGGAGGGAGAATTGTGTACATTTGGTCTTTTACGAAGAACTGGAAGCATTCTAAGTGAGTTGAATATGTCGACATGACGTTCCCCAAAAAAATCCGTGAAGAAGCTACAGATTATCAGTCTATGATCCACTTTACGTTGTGGATGGCATGTTAAGAGATTGAAGACATTTTGGGCAGAATTGAGAGATACTTCTTCAACAAGCATCAATGTTGTTTCAAACGGGTTGTCAGTTTGGGAGGGAGCAAGTACACTTATGGGCTTACTAATTGGGAGGGAGGATTAACCCAATTAGTGAGCGTTTCTATAGCAGTTGATTCTCACTAGATACATTTTAGCTTATTTGGTTCTTCTCAACAATTCAAGTAGATGCGCGTAAAAGTTGTTGCTGATTCTGATGTATCAAAACCAGCAAGGGGGAAGGAGACATACATCTGAATGTATAACGAGTACACGTGATGAACATAATACTTCTTCTTAATTGAAGTTATCCCGGGAAGACATATGTCATAACCGTAGAGAAACTCAGTGTCTTAACTCGTAGCGTTTGGTGTATTATTCCAACTATGTGGGGGAAGTGGTCTTCTGATACTTGTGGTATGTATTACTTTAGCTTTCAATAGGAAGAATTATGAGAAGAACAATTGGAGCGTGAGATGATATTGCTTATCGACATCTTCATATGAGTTGATATGATTTATCGCAAAGTGCTTCTGGTTAATGCTTCATGTACACAATGGTATGATGATTCCGATGAGATCGCAACCATCAGGGGAGAGATTTGTGTACATCAAGGACGCGCAACAGGTTCACGTGATCGGGCTTAATCACATATTTCGGAGATGATATCCGCAGAGATGATCAGTGCTTCAACCTGTTACTTTGGTGTCATTGTTCTCTTCTTGTGTTGGATACATGTGTACAATATGGAGTGATTTAGTATATGTAAGATAACTGGAAAGCAATCGGTGAAATGAAGATGTCGATATATTATTCCCCTGAATAGACGACTGCTCCAAACCAGAAAGTAATGTGTACATTGGGGACGTACAACAGGGTCATGTGATCGGGCTTCATCAAACATTTCGGGATTGATAACCGCAGAGATGATCCATGGTTCACCCTGTTACTTCGGTGTTATCGTTCTCTTCGGGTTCTCGAGCTTCATACAATGAGACTTTTTGCATCACTTCAACCTCTTGGGGGAAGTGGTCTCATGTAGGTGATTGTCGGTTTGGGGGGAAGCTACCAAAGCTTCACAATGAGGAGGCAATAAAAACTTTCAGAAATTTGGTGGGTGTCTAGCGATTAACTCAGTTGTGAGATTCTAGTGATTTGTTAACTACTTGTGTTTGGTGAATTGTTGTGACTTAAGTCGTTTCCATTAGTCTGATTGTAATTTGACGTTGTGAGTTAATCTTTACGACTTGACTTATTACGATCGGATCTATTGTAACTTGACTTGTCGCAACTTGACACTTAATGCTAATTGTTACTTATCCAAGATCTCTCTCTAAGTCTAACTCACATATTAGATCTTTCGGTTTCTTTTGTTGACTTTAGTTAAATCCCGGGAGAGAATCGATCTCTCGGTTTAAGTCACAAGAGTTGTAAAATCCCGTTTAAGATTATATCATGGCATCTACGGATTCAGACAATTATTCAGGAACCTCGAAAGCTTTGGTGGTGAAAGTTTAAGAGATGTTGACTACATACTTCTACAACGAGCTGAACGATAATCTCATTTTGGTGCTCATGTCAACATCTCCTTAAACTGTTTGGTATCCTTTGTACATATCTTATACAAATACGTAAATAGAAAAATATAAAACTTATAAAATCCATAAAAATCTGAAAATTCACAAAAATCCAAAAATATTCTTCTCACGGCATGTCTCTTGTGTAATCAATATTATGTTCGTTTCTAGAAATGTCATTCAATAATGACACAGAGTCATACATATGCTTGAGCAAGAGTTTTTCGGTTTCAAATAAAGTTTTTTTTCTTCTAAAACATGTCGTATCTCAAAATACTCTTCAATATAATGGCTTACAGTCACTTCAGGCTGTAACCTGGACTTCAAAAATGGTTTGCAGTCATTTCAGGCTGTAACCCGGTCTTCAAACTGGTTTGCTATTACTTCAGATAGCAACCCGGTCGTCATACTGGGGAAAGTTCGTCGCCAAAAAGACGTCTACTCCTTACAAAGGCATGAATTACTTTATATTCGTGCCTTTCCGATCTGATGTACGCTTCAGTGCATCATTTCTTGAAAAAGAAGAAAAGTCTTCTTTATCAAACAAATACTTTCCTTTCTAAGATTCTTCGGGAAAGTATTTGATCCAAACTTGGTGGTACCATGGTTTTTGAAGATAAAAATACAATTAACACTGTGTTTTAAAAACATACCACTCAATCGATGGAAAAAGAATTAATCTTTTGTGATAAATACTTTATTGAAAAATGCGTCTTCGATTGAGGGGGAGCATGATTTCAAAAACTATATGTCATCAAAACAAGATCTTTGTGCGTAAGGGCGTATTCGACATGTGATTGTTATGTGTTAGTATATGAATTTTTCATGAGTTTCTCGTTAAACTCTAAATCATTTATAAACTCATCACTTCTAACACATAACATTCTCCCTCAAGGTTTGAGGGGGAGCAAATGTATCATCTAAAAAATCAGTAATTCTTAAACATGACACATCTTTCTCCCAAAATCTTTTAACTTATTTAAATCACTTGGGATCACAAATCTCAATTGGTTTGAAATTTTTGATCGGGGGAGAAAAATGTGATTTAAATATGGAAATCTGATTAAAATGTGGTGTTGATTTAAAAAGAATGCTCTCCTATATGTGTTAAACCCTTTTGTATACCAATGCACATATTAAGGGGGAGTAAATTAAATGTGGTGTTGATTCAAAAAGAATGCTCTCCTATATGTGTTAAACCCTTTTGTATACCAATGCACATATTAAGGGGGAGCAAATGATTTGAAAAAAAAAAGGATCCTTGCATCCTGTGAGATCGAGACTCAGTCTTAACCAATGAATTGACGAAACAATGACCGTCATCAATCGAAAGGACTTGTCCTGGCCGGGTAATAACTTCAAGCTGGGTTAACCAGTGATGTAAGCGTGTCTCGAAGAGGACTTGTCTGAGTAGAGTGTACCGTTTCGAGAAACCTTTTGTGAACTTGACCAGGCCGGGTAATAATTTCAAGCTACTTTAACTAGTGATGTAAGCGTGTCTCGAATGCCTGTTCATGTTTACTAAAGGTGGATCAATTCTAAAGTGCAACTCTTCCCGTCATGTGCAAATTTATCATCAAAACATCGGTGCACATGTTAAGGGGGAGCATTTGAAAATGGCAAAACTCTCAGCGTGTTAACAAAATGAATTTTCAATCATAAACACGTTGAGAAAATCTTCAATGATTTGGTTTATGGCAACATAGGATAGTAATGAAGTTATAAGGTGGCTAAGGTTAGGAAAACCGTCCTATGATCCGCCAGAGTCGGAGGGATCTACCCATGGACAATACCATCTAGATAGTAATAGAGAGTCCGTAGGTATGATTATCAAATAAAAGGAGAAATGTGAGAATGGAGAAAGAAGGGGTTGAAGAATGAAAAAGAAATGAAATGAGAAAGGGTGAAAAGAAATAGCCCTCCATTTATTCAACCTTAGGGCAGAAACCGGGTTCAATTCATAATCTACTGGATGTTGCTAAGGCAACATTGGTATTGAAATCAAGTCGTCATGGACCCAGTGACGCACTGCACTTAACCTTCTAAGCTACTCAAGTTCTCTTAAAAGAACTTGTTTCATTCTCACGGGGAACCGGTGTAAACTATCAACTTATCTCTTAGAGATGGTTGATATTGAAGCAGGAGACCTCTCCCTAATCTCCGCATAGGAAAACCAAATGCACTTATTGAGTCTAGAGCCTCGAGATGCATAAAAAGATCTCATAGGAACACGTGCTACTTCTACCCTGGGTGTTCAACATTAAGGACACCAGTGGTAAACTTATGAGTCCTACGCAGATCTTAGCAATCTGCCAGAACATTTATGAGGGATGTTATTTATGTAACTCCCAATGATTGAATGGAAACTCCTGCCAGGGTCAACATCAAGCAGCCCTGAAAGCAGGTCACTTAGGTAATTCCTTGTGGATTACGCTAAGTGTTCCTAATGGTTACAAAAGGTCTACAGTCGTGGAGTGATCTCCATCGACTCACCTAATCGTTGATATACTACGGTATAATCTTAAAAGGCCCTCTGTGGGTTTTCGATTAGGAACGGTCTTGGTGAGGGTTAGAAGGAGTCTTCACACTATGCTGTTGACGATCTCTAATTCCAAACCTATAAGTACCGGAAGATTTGTTGCTAACTGTTTACTTGCAGGAATTTCAGACGGTTGCAGAAGTAGATTGCTGAAAAGATGCTGATCCATCAACACATGCTCACACTTCATCATCACAACCTTTGAAATCATGATCATTATTTGGGCCTCATTTATGCTTCCACAACTCTGATGCTGAAGATCATGATCCTGAAAAGTGTGAGCATGCCACTACAAAGATGATCATACCACATGAAGAAGTTATTACTCTATGATGTCTTGCAGACACACATTTTGGATGATGCACTCGAAGTAGTTTTCAAAGATCATCCAACACATTCAACAAGTCATCTAGAGTCAGCTGCCCAAAAGCACAAAGATCTCAACTAAGAAGAATCATTATGCTACGAGCTACAGAGACATCTTCAAAGATTATATGCTACGATTCAACGCTTATTTTTTGGGGTGACCTCCCTTAGGGGGAGATTGTTAGGAATACGTTTATTCCAATGAAGACTCGGTCACCCCGAGTATTGTAATAGCATAGTGTAGCTCGTAGTAATCATTAGTTTAGTGTAGTATTTGTGGAGTCGGGTCGGGTCTTTACCCACTGTCAGCCCGATCCACAGCCCATTTAATAGGGCGTTGAGCATGTAACTATAAATACCCTCTCCCACCCAAGGGAGAGGGTTGGACCTTCATTTGCAATTCAATTTTTTCTTTCTTGTTTACAAGGCTCCCAACCTCTTTCTCTCTCTAAAACTCTTCTACTTCTTTCTTTCCTTTCCTTGATTTCGATCCAAACTACAAGAACCATACATGTTATTTATTTGATATATTACAAGAACAACCAATAAGCTAATATAAAGATGAAATATACTCAGAAAAACAGCAAACAACTACAATTAATGGCAAGTATCAACTAATTCAAATTAAAATCAAGACAAGCTTCAAAACCTACTTGACTTCCAAGCTGTGAGAATCTGAGGACTAGGAACACAAGAACCACTTATATGTCTTCCAAGAGACTCTAACCTTTACTCCATCCATACCCTGCTACTGCTGCATTCTATACTCACTAACCAAGCTTTTCTTTGACTTTCTCCCAAGTTTTCTATTTTTCCTTTTTACTGCTTTCTTATTTCCTTTTGATTCAGACCATATAAGCAACACTTAAGAAACATTTTTGAATAAAAAGTGAGTACATTTTGATCAAATATAAGTTAGCTAAAATTTGGAGGCAAAAACGAATTTAAATTAAACTTGAATCAAACTTTGATTGAACTTGAATTTAAGAGATACAATACTGAAATAAAAGGGAAAATAGAAAATTAAACTAATAATTGGATGCCTTATGATGGCTATAATGAAACCTATTTATACTACGAATGTGGTAGGTAGGAAAATGCATTCCTGAGCTTCATCTTCTGATTTTAGGGCTTCACCTTGCATTCTTTGACCTTGCCATCAAATCCCAGCCCTTGATTTATCTTCCAAGTAATCACAGCCTTTGAATTGATTTTTGGCGCCAAACAGTTGTGGGTGGATTGCCAACGTGAAGGGGTTAGGTAGGGTTTGTGAGGAGGGGGAAAGGTTAGTGGGATTGGAGAATAGAGTTTGAGGTTGAAGGGGAGATGGTGATGGGGGGGGGGGTTGGAGTTTTGGCAGTCACAGGGGTGGAGGGATGAAGGGGATGGTTTGATTTTTGACCGGTCAATGCAAGGTTTTTATTAATAAAAATGGGTTTTGGGCTTTTGGGCATAAATGGGCCTTGGGAAGGTTTAGTTGGGCTGATGTAGCTGTATGTTGGATTAGTTTTATTTGTGGTGGGCTGGAAATTGTTGTGTTGTAATATCAAGGGTCCATTTGATATAGATACTTCACAAAGGACCATTTTTGCAATAAGTTGAAACTTCAAGGACCATTTCTGCCATTTCTTCAAAATCACTCCAAGGGCTATTTGTGTCCACCATTTATTTCCCAAGGACCTTTGTTGCATATTCTCCAAAGAAAGATCACCCAGGGACCAATTCTGCCAAATTTGCAAAGTACAGGGACCAAACATGCTAATTGTGAAATTTCAAAGGTTTAACTTGAAATCTTTTGAAAACATTTTACCCAAAGATCATTTGTGATTCATTTTGACTTTTAAAGAGCAAGGGTTGACTTTTCTTTGAAATGACTGACCAGGGACTAGTTTTGTAAAACTTTGAAAGTTGCGGGACTGAAACTGCCAATTATGCAAATTTTGTTCGTTTTTCGTTTGTTTTCACTCGTTTTGAATCAGAAACATATAAAACACGATCTTTAGGATTTTCTTCGTAGTGTTTTTAATCGTTGTGCAGTTCAGATTTGACTAAAAATGATGAGTATTTACACACTCATCAATCCCCCACACTAAACTATTGCTAGTCTCTAGCAATCTTTTTGAGAAAAATTAATGGATTTGAAGTCTCTTTACCAAAAGCCATCACTTCTGGAGTAGCCGGATGTTTTGGGTTCAAGTAAGAGTTATGGTCCATCCGATGACCATGTGATTTTTAGCAAACCACCAGCTTTCAACGGTTTTGATTTGTCTTTACCAGAAGCCGTTTGCTCCTGGACTAGCCAACTCTTGATGGAACAGTCAACATCTTGGTGAGTTGATTACCAATTATGGTTTTTCCACTGCCTTTACCACAAGCCATAATCTTGCGGGCTAGCCAACTCATTTACTATTGAGGACATGGGGAGTTGAGGAACCATACAATTTTGGGCAAATTGTAAGCCATCAACGGTTTTGAGCTATCTTTACCAAGAGCCGTTTGCTCCTGGATTAGCCAATTCTTTAGTCGTTTAGACACGGCGGATTGATAACCACAAAATTTTTTGAAATAAAGTGAATTTTTTTTTTAAATTTTGGCAAAAAACGGAGGTACTAGACGATATAATTTGATAAAATTCGCTAGAATTTTCCCCTCCCCCACACTTCGAATTGAATATTTTCCTCAATATTCAAAGTCCCGGCTATTATGCCGAATTTTTGAATGAAAGAAGAGAATATTAAAAGCTAACTGTGGGAACGTTATTTTGCATTTTTCACTTTATTTATACAAACACACTTTTTTTTTTTTTTTTTTTTGGAAGGTATATACATCTCAAATAGCTGCAGGGGGTGGCCACTCCCCCACACTAGGGTGTTAGAAAGTAGAAAGAAATAAGAGACACGGGTGAAAACCCATGTTGTTGCTACTGTTTTTGTTTATCGAGTCGCTAGCTTGACTCGATCCCCGAATTCATTGGTCCATGGGGAAAGTCTGGAGGTCCGGGACAATGGGTGGTATGTCCCCTCCAAAATAATGTTTCAACCGATGCCCATTTACTTTGAAATTTGGACCGTCGTCTTGAGATAATTCGACGGTGCCATAAGGAAAAACTTTGGCAACGGTGAAAGGTCCAGTCCAGCGGGTTTTAAGCTTACCCGAAAAGATCTTTAATCGAGAGTTAAAAAGAAGGACTCGGTCACCAACGTTAAAAACGCGGTTCTTGATTTTGGAGTCATGGATCTTCTTTGTTTTCTCTTTATAGATTAAAGAGTTTTCGTAAGCTTGATCACGAAGTTCATTGAGTTCATTGAGTTGAACTTTCCTATGATCACCCGCAGACTTAAGATCGAAATTAGCATTCTTCAAAGCCCAATAGGCTTTGTGCTCGAGCTCAATCGGTAGATGACACGCTTTTCCATACACGAGCTTATAAGGAGTACACCCGATGGGTGTTTTATAAGCCGTGCGAAAAGCCCATAAAGCGTCATCTAACTTATCCGACCAAGAGGCACGATTTTCGCCTACCGTTCTATCAAGAATTCTTTTTAACCCACGGTTTGAAACCTCCACCTGCCCACTTGTTTGTGGGTGATAAGCGGTAGCAAGTCGGTGAGTGACACCATACTTGAGCATGACCTTTGCAAATTGTTCGTTGCAAAAGTGAGTACCGCGATCACTAATGATGGCGCGGGGAGTTCCAAACCTAGAGAAGAGCGATTTCAAAAACTTTACAACTACTCGGGCATCGTTGGTTGGGAGAGCTTTTGCTTCGACCCATTTTGACAAGTAGTCAACGGCCACGAGTATGTACTTGTTCCCTCGTGAAGACGGGAACGGCCCCATAAAGTCTATGCCCTAAACATCAAAGATCTCACAAACTTGGATGACATTTTGTGGCATCTCATCCCGTTGTGTTATCTTTCCTTGACGTTGACACGAGTCGCAATATTTGACTAGGTCATGGGCGTCTTTGTAAATGGAGGGCCAATAAAAACCGGATTCAAAAACTTTTCGAGCGGTGTAGTTCGGGCCATGATGTCCCCCGGTGGGTCCATTATGACAAGCCTTAAGGATTTCCATGGCTTCTTGGCCATGAACACACCTTCGAATAACCTGATCCGCACAGATCTTAAACAGATAGGGGTCGTCCCAAAAGTAGTGATTAACATCCTTGAAAAACTTACTCTTTTGGTGGGACGACATCCCTTTAACAACGAAATTCCCCGCATGGTAGTTTGCAAAGTCGGCAAACCATGGGGTACTAGAATCACCACGAGAGGAAATCACATTAAGTGTCTTGAGAGGAAACGTTTCATTTATTTCCTTTTTCTCTAGAACACCTTGATGAGGATTTTCCAATCGGGAAAGATGGTCAGCAGCGAGGTTCTCGGCTCCTTTTTTTATCACGAATGATGATATCAAATTCTTGTAGGAGGAGAACCCAACGGAGCAATCTCGGCTTTGCATCTTGCTTGGCAAAGAGATATTTAAGAGCCGAGTGATCCGTGTACACTATGCATTTCGTCAAGATCAAATATGGCCAAAACTTCTCAAACGCATACACCACGGCTAGTAATTCTTTTTCTGTTGTGGTGTAATGAGCTTGAGCTTTGGTCAAGGTTTTGCTTGCATAATGAATCGGCTGAAAATGTTTGGTTTTTCATTGCCCCAAGACCGCACCTATCCCAAAGTCACTTGCATCACACATAAGTTCGAAAGGTAGGTCCCAATCGGGGGCAACTAGAATGGGTGCCTCGGTAAGCTTTTTCTTGAGAGTTTGAAAAGCTTCGATGCACTCATCAGAAAAGACAAATGGAGTCTCTTTTTCAAGAAGTCGGGTCATAGGCCTAGCTATCTTCGAGAAATCTTGAATGAATCTACGATAGAAGCCGGCATGACCCAGGAAACTCCGAACACCTTTAACAGTAGTGGGAGGAGGAAGCTTAGCAATGACATCGATTTTAGCTTTATCAACCTCAATCCCACTTTTGGAAATCTTATGGCCAAGGAAAATTCCTTCCTTGACCATGAAATGACTTTTCTCCCAATTTAGACTAAGATTGGTGTCTTCACACCTTTGAAGCATTTTGTCTAAATTGGAGAGACACGATTCAAATGAATTCCCAACGACCGAAAAATCATCCATGAAGACCTCCATTGTTTTCTCGATCATGTCGTGAAAAATGGCCATCATGCATCTTTGAAATGTGCCCGGAGCATTGCACAAGCCAAAAGGCATGCGTCGATAAGCAAATGTTCCGTATGGACACGTAAAAGTCGTTTTTCTCGATCTTGAGGATCGATGGGAATTTGGAAATAACCCGAAAAACCGTCAAGGAAACAATAGTATTCCTTTCCCGCCAATCTTTCGAGCATTTGATCCATGAAAGGTAATGGAAAGTGGTCTTTACGGGTGGCATCGTTTAATTTTCGATAATCAATGCAAACGCGCCAACCCGTTACCAATCGAGTAGGAATTAACTCATTATCATCATTTTTGACAACTGTTATGCCACCTTTCTTGGGCACACAATGAACAGGACTCACCCTAGGACTATCCGAAATAGGGTAAATCAAACCGGCATCAAGAAGTTTTATGACCTCTTGCTTGATAACCTCATGAATTTTAGGATTTACCCGTCTTTGTTGTTGAACCGCCGGTTTAAAGTCATCCTCCATCAAAATCTTGTGCATACAAAATTCCGGATTAATACCCTTGATGTCGGAAAGCCTCCAAGCAATGGCTCGCTTGTGTGACTTTAAAACCTTGAGAAGAGCGGTTTTATTTTCCTCATTCAAGTCTTTAGCAATTATGACGGGAAACTTATCGTCACCCTACAAAAATGCGTACTCGAGATGAGGCGGAAGTTCCTTGAGTTCGACCTCAGGAAAGTCATCAGTTTCTTCAACATCTTTGACTTCCATGTTATGAAGATCTTTTGGAGGAAGAGATGATGGATCATCATTGAGCAACTTCTCAAGTAGAAGTATGTCTTCCTCGGGATTGATTAAATCATTATCAACATGAGAATCACATGACAAACAAGCTTCAATTTCTTCTAAAATGAAGTCACCTCCCAAAAATGAAGTAAGAGAGGGGGAAGAGACATCAATGGAAGGATTGATTGATCCTTGCACATTTAACACTTCTTCAAATAGTCATCGCGTGCAACATCGATGACGTCAATTTGGTTAATTGCCTCTCGTTCAAGTTCGAGAAGATCTTTTGAAGTGTTTTCAATGTTAATGACCAACTTTTCATCGCCAACTCTTAGAGTCATTTCTCCTTCGAAGACGTCGATTAATGCACGAGCCGTTTTTAAGAATGGTCTTCTCAAAATAAGGGGGACACGAGGATCGGCATCAAAATCAACGACTACGAAGTCGGCAGGAAAATGGAACTTGCCAACCTTCACAAAGACATCTTCAGCTATACCCTTCGGAATCGTAACCGAACGGGTTGCTAATTCTAGAGTCATTCGTGTTGGTGTAAGCTCGGGAAGTGAAAGTTTTTTCCAAATAGAGAAAGGCATGAGGTTTATGCTAGCGCCAAGATCGGCCAAGGCGAAGCATTCCGAAAGCTTTTGGAAATCACAAGGAATGAGAAATTTCCCGGGGTCTCCTAATTTTTCAGGAAGTTTCTTTAGAAGAACCGCCGAACAATTCTCATTTGAACGAGTTTTGGTGAGTTCAAATAATTTCTCTTTGTTACTTAGAAGACTCTTGAAAGTGGAAGCAAACTTGGGCATATAGAGAAGAGCATCCGCGAAACTAATGTCGAAGTGTAATTTTTGAAATATTTCAAGAAACTTCTTCATTTGATCATTAGTTTGCTCACGGAGTCTTTGATCATTTAAACGCGAAGGATAAGGTATTGAAGCTTTTGGTTGAACGGGATTTTCCGAGGGTTCAAAAACAATTCCCGGTTTGGATTTGGTTTTTGGGACAACATGAGGTTGGACGTGTGCGGTACTTCGTGAGCTTGTAATTTGCACTTTGTCCTTTGTAGCCTCATGTTCACGTTCCACTACCTCAGGAGGAGAAGGAGGTGAGGTAATAGGAATCGCGGGTCCATCATAAGAAACTCCACTATAGGTTGTGATCGCCTTTACAACGCCCTTTGGGTTGGCGATCGTGTTGCTTGGTAGCGTTCCCGATCCCGAAGGTCGATCATTTAAAGACTTTTTTAGTTCAGAAATTTGACCGATCAACAACCTGTTAGTTTCTTCTTGAGCTTTCATAAATTGTTTCAACAACTCACCGGTTGATGATTGAGGTTGAACAACGGCTTGATTTTGAGGAAAATTTTGAGCTCGGTTGTTTTGATTAAAACCTTGATTTTGAAAATTTCCATGGTTTTGATTACCATGAAAATTGTTTCCTTGATTGAAATTACCATAACCTTGGTTTCTATTCAAGTTTCCTTGATTTTGAGAACCTTGGTTGTAATTTCCCCCTTGATTTGGATATTGGTTCATAGGGGCCTGAAATTGGTTTTGAACTTTCGGGTTTCTTTGTTGTTGATTTTGAGTGAATCGATTTGGATTACTGGGTTGAGAAAAACCGGGTGGACCACCTTGATTGTTAGCATGGTAATTTGGTTCCATTTGAGGACGGTATTGGTTACCTCCTTGATTAGAATTACCGGCTATCGCGTTAACTTCAAATGGATTGCCATCGGTGGCAGTACAATTGTAGTAAGCGTGTGGACCACCACAAGTAACACAAACGTCAACCTTTTTGACTTCAGCAGGTTGAGAAGAAACTTTCTTTGTTTTGGTGAGAACCAAAGCATGAATGGCTTCCGTGAGCTTGTCAAGTCTAGCATCGGTGCTAGATTGAGCCACGGGTGATGAGGAAGAAGGACCAACATTAACTTGGGAAACAACCGATTTGCTTCTTGGAATGCGGACCTTAGACTTATTTTCAATGATCATCAAAGCATCTTTGGTGGTTCGATTCAAGAAATTACCTCTCGCGGAGGCATTAAGAGAGTCTTGATCGACTTGGCTCACACCATTATAGAAAGTGTCGAGTTGCATTAACTCGGAGAAACCGTGATGAGGACATTTGCGAAGCATGTCCTTGTAACGATCCCATGCCTCACCAAATGATTCATCGAATTTCTGCATGAATTTCATGATCTCATTCTTGAGGGCGGTGGTTTTAGATGGAGGAAAGAACTCATTCACAAACTTCTTGACCAAATCTTCCCACGTTCCAATCGATCGAGGGGGTTGTTTGTCCAGCCAATTTTTGGCAGCCCCATCGAGGGAAAACGGGAAGAGAAGAAGTTTGATAGCTTCCTCAGGGACATTTTTGCATTTGATGGTGGACGTGATTTTGTTGAACCATCGAATGTGATCTTGAGGATCGTCCCTCTCGAAACCATAGAATTGACGCGAGGTGACTAAGTTTATCAACCCCGTCTTAAGCTCGAAATTGTCAGCCACGATGGCTGGAATGATGATAGCATCTCCGTAACCCTCAATGGGTGCTTGGAGAAGCTCATTCATAGTGGGATCGGCCGCCATGATGGGAATAGTACGAATCTCGGGTTCGACTATTCGATTGGTACGTCGTCGATTACGCCTTCTTCTAGGAATATTATTAAGCGATTGCAAAGGACTTGTTGACGTAGACGAACGCGTGCGCATGCACCACAAAAATATCAATTAAAACAATACCACTTTAACGACAACAGAACTTAAACCAATAATCAAGAATGCAAGGTTGACTTCTAAAGAAAAAAGCACAAAGGAGCGGGAGAGAAGAATGGATCTCTCACTGGGCGAAGTTCGTTGGATCGCCACATACCGTTTCGACTCCTCTTAAAGTGTGTTTCTCGTTTAAAAGTTTTCCAAAACGCAAGTGATACAAAGGCAAGTTTTAATCTTTGGTTTGGGAACTTATTATGGTCACACCCCCAGTTGGTAGGTGTTCTGCCTTGGTTTGCGGTGGTAAGATTTTAATGTTGTTATTATTAAACAAAAAAAAACGGGAATTTTTTTTTTGTGTTTTTCTTAACTTTTATAGATATAATAAATATATAGAAACAAAAGAAAAATATTTTTGGTTTTTTTATAAGTTTTATGAAAACGTAACTTCTTGCGAAGGTTCTACAAGACTAATCGTCTAAACCTTATCGAGACTTTCGACACACAGCCTCCCTGGCAGCGGCGCCATTTGATTCGTTGTGTTTTGGTGTGTGCAAACAACAATTTATCAAAATATCGACAAACGTGAGGTCTAATTTGTCGTGAGACAAATAAACGTGAAGTAATACGAGTAAACCGTTTAGGAAAACGATTACCTCGCAAAACTTGTGAAAGTGATATTCAAATTGTGAGCCGGGAAGTGATTTCCCGGGTCGTACCCCAACGAGGTGTGAATGGAAAGCTTCGAATGAGATTGGGATTAAAATCTTGTATGATTGGAAAGGTTATTTGGTGTTACGATACGTTAAATTAACGAATTTGTAAAATCAACGAACGAAGATAAAATAAATTAACCTAAGGCAACTAACTAACTAACTAAGAAATACCTAAAACACTACGGGAAAACATAATTAGGTATCGGGAATCCTAACACGTAACCTAACTTAAATACGTAACGTTTATTTAAAAATTACGCGAGTGCGCAAAATAAAACGCGAATTTTTAGCTACAAAGGTCCTACGGGTTTCTAATTAATTTTCTAACGCACTAAAAGATAAAAGAAAACTTTAGAAAAAAAGAAAATTAATTTTTCAATAAAAATCCTATTTTTAATTAGTTACCATAAAATACAATTTAAATTCTAATAATTAATTTACTAAACCTAAAAATCTGAATTTTTTTTGAAAATTATTTTATTCTAATAGAAGCTTAAGAAAAATACTATCTTAGAAAAAGCTATCACCAATAAGCTGTAAATATGCAGTTATAAGCTGAAAGGCTTATTTATACCAACCAATCCACAAAGGGTCAAACCTTTAATTGTGCAAAGTATGTTTGAATAAAGACCCTAGGGCGACTGGTTGAGTGTTGTGGTGTTGTGTCTATGTGTGAGAGGGAGGTCACAGGTTCGACCCTTGTGACTTCCCTTTTTGAAAAGCTATTTTTTTTATAAAAAAACTTTTTTTATGTACTGCTTTCTTTTTGACCAACTCAAACACAACTTCAAACTTCTTTTTGGAAGACAGATTACAACAAACAAAATTCCACAACTTAATCTAAGCTTAGATCAGTTTCAAAGTTTAAGTAAAAGTGAGCTTTTGAAAAATCTGTGACCAAACTATTTTTAACCAAATAAGCAAAAGAATACAGTGATGAGGCGAAAAATAAACCGTTTTTATGGGGTCATTTAAGTCCGGAATTGAATTTATTTGTGATTTTAGGGACTTTGGGAGAGAAATTTGAAAAAGGAAGCAATTCGGACGTTTTTTGAGCATAAAAGTGAAGAAAACGCCAAAGTCTTAATTTTCCTTGCTGGGAACAGTAGGTGACGGCGTCAAGAAAGGAATTCTGACGGCGTCAAGAGTAATTTTCATGACGGCCCAGTACAAAATTGAAGGCGTCACGAGGTAGAGCGTCAAGAGTAAAATACGTGACGACCTGGAAAATGTTATAACGTGACGGCGTCAAAAGTAGATCAAGGTAGTCCGAGAATTCTTTTGGCGGCGAGATGACGGCGTCACCAATTTGGTCTTGACGCCGTCAGCCTCAATTTCCTATATATAGTTTTCTAATTTTCATTCATAAAAAAGAGAAGTTTTGGAGAAACCCTAAGGCCGAACTTAGTACGAATTTTACAGGTTTTTCAAGGGTTTCCAGCCCTTGAACCCTTTCATGTGTAATTGAGATAAGTATTCTTTTAATTCAATCAATATGTCTATGTGTTGGTTGTCTATATCTTGTTTTTGTCTTAATTCCATCATGCTAGGCTTGATCTATCTTGTGTTTGCTTGGATCTAATTAAACCTAGATGTTAATTATGTGTTGATTACTTGTTTATGGTTGTATTTGATGAATGATTTCGATGTTAGGCTTAAGAAAACTGGCAGATCTCTAAATGGTAACATGCTTGAACGTCTTAGGAAACATGAACTGACGTGCACTAGGTTTTATTGGTTGTATTTAATGCATGAGTAAATTCTAATGATCCCATGTTAAGAGCTTCTTAGCCGGCTCGACATAGGAGTGAAGTAGGCACTCATAGGATTGGGGAATTAAGTGCGCCACCCCATGAATGGTATTAAGGAATACAATCCGTCATCCACGCAACTATAACAAGTAATTAACGTGTAAAAGATATCTAGGGATTAGTGAAATCTAAGTAAACACAACTTCTCCATTTATTGCTCACAACCTTAGTTAATTTAGTTTATTTTCATTTCTAGTATTTTATTTTGATTGCATCTTTAGTATTGGGTTAGTTGACTAGCAACTAATTCCGCCCAAATCCTTCAAACCCCGAGATTTTTACTTGCTTTCTAAAAAATATAAAAATACAAAAATAATCATCCCTCATCTTTAGAACTAGTATTTAGGTTTTCTAATCCTAGCGACACTACTCGTGTTAGGTTGTCCCTCGCTGGACACTCGTACGTATACCCCCTAGGAATCGCAGAAGATGTATTAGTTAATGTCGCAGGGTTCATGTACCCCGTTGATTTTATGATCATCGATGATAAAGGAGATGGATGCATGCCAATAATCCTTGGGGCACCATTCCTCGCCACCGCTAGGGCTGTCATTAAGTATGAAGGTAGGAAAATTGAGCTTAAATCTGGAAAAAGAAAGATTAGCTTCCCCATGACTGCGCGAAGTGGGCATGAGAATTTGAGTTGGAGAAAGATAAAAAAAAACAATTGACACGACACCCATTCGTGTTCAGAATAAAATTCTTGCATGAGAGGCAAGAATCAAAAGTTATAAGGAGGCTAAATATGAAAGAAGCAAAAGCAATAAGGTTCAGGTCGAATTCGAACGTACTCCAAGTGTGTTGATTTTCTTAATTCGAGTCATTAGTTTAGTTTATTGTAAAGTATGTAAAAATGCAAGTGTAAGGGAAATGTTCATTCCCTATGATGTATTATTTTGGATGGTAGGGTAAGAGTGTATGCAAAAAAAAAAATAAATAAAAAAAAAATAAAAAAAAATAGAAAAAAGGAAAAGAGAAAAAACATACGGACTACCATCCCGTTTCATTCTATGTTTATTTTATGTTTTTGTTATTTTTTATTTATCAGCTTAAGTCGAGTCTAGTCTTGGCTTAGCAACGCCACATTGTATATGTAATTAACCAAGATTGTTAGCTCGCCACCAGTAAAAACTTCATTTATCCAACAAAACCGTGTATTTCATATCCCTACACCTAACGTTACAACCCTTTAAAAGACCTCTTTGATAGTTTATCCTAAGTGCTTACGCCATGCGGTGGAGGTTTGATCATTTCCCAAGCTTATGGTAATCTATTTTGCTATGACAGGTAGTGAGAGATATCTTCCGTTTCCATATTGTAATTTATACTTTATTACACCCGAGAGATGTGAGTATCTAAACACTATTTATGAGGTGCTAGTGTATGACCTCCGTGCTTGTCTATTGGCAGGGCCGGTCCTGAGATTTTTGCTGCCCTGGGCGATAAAGTATAAAAATGCCCCTATCTAAATAATAACACACTGTCTATTGTTTGTCATGCCGATAAAGCCCGCATATTAACTTAATAAATTTTGGACAACTATTTTATTATGGGTATTTTTAGTTACTCTTCTGAAAGCGGCATTTATATTTTCTTTTACTTTTATTTCTTTTTAAATTGCTCTATCTTTTTTTAAGGTTTAAAAAAAAAAAAAAAAAAAAAAAAAAAAAAAAAAAAAAAACACACGAAAAGTTGCATTGTATTAAGAAATAGGAGATTTGATTAACGTAATATTGTCTAAAACCAATACGAGCTAACATATAAAATGTAATTGTCTAAAACCAATACGAGCTAACATATAAAATGTATATCCAATCAAATAAGTTGATATGCACAAACCCATACGATTTAACACATTGTGTAATATACATATAATCTCATTTCATATATATTCAAATTAATTGATTATCAATGTGCAGAACTTCAAATATAATGCCGGAAACGATAGAATGGTGTATCAACAAATGGTAAAAAGTTGTGACAGAAAAACGTAAAAAGATAAAATAAACAATAAAATTAATTTCCCTATCTATGTACTTGATATAAAAGTACTACAACAGTAGTTAACCCACGTGACAAAAGAGTCATCCTTCTCCTCTCTCTCCTTTTCTTTTACCGGAGACTGCAACTTTTTTTTTTTTTTTTTTTTTTTTTTTTTTTTTTTTTTTCCGACAAAAACATTTCCTAAAACTAGCCAACATGTTAACTCTCAAATTTATCATCACAACACCAACCTCGTCATGTAGAACTGATTCCGAACACAAAAAATCGATGCCCCCTAGTCGCTTGATGCCCTGGGCCGTCGCCCGCGCTGCCCATAGCCAGGGCCGGCACTGTCTATTGGTCTTTAGTGGAACGATTATTTGTTGTAATTACTTTTATATTAGTGTTAAATGACCCCTAACTTGTATTTTGAGTAGAATAAAAGCGCATTTGCTTGAGGACAAGCAAATCTCAAGTGTAAGGGTATATGATGAGGCGAAAAATGAACCGTTTTTAGGGGGTCATTTAAGCCCGGAATTGAATTTATTTGATCAAATATTGCCCTAAATCGTTCCTTTTGTGATTTTAGGTACTTTGGGAGAGAAATCTGGAAAAGGAAGCAATTCGGACGTTTTTGGAGCATAAAAGTGAAGAAAACGCCAAAGTCTTAATTTTTCTTGCTGGGAACAGTATGTGACGGCGTCAAGAAGGAAATTTTGACGGCGTCAAGAGTAATTTTCATGACGGCCCAGTATAGAATTGAAGGCGTCACGAGGTAGAGCGTCAAGAGTAAAATACGTGACGGCCTGGAAAATGTTATAACGTGACGACGTCAAAAGTAGATCAAGGCAGTCCGAGAATTCTTTTGGCGGCGAGATGACGGCGTCACCAATTTGGTCTTGACGTCGTCAGCCTCAATTTCCTATATATAGTTTTCTAATTTTCATTCATAAAAAAAGAGAAGTTTTGGAGAAACCCTAAGGCCGAACTTGGTACGAATTTTACAGGTTTTTCAAGGGTTTCCAGCCCTTGAACCCTTTCATGTGTAATTGAGATAAGTATTCTTTTAATTCAATCAATATGTCTATTTGTTGGTTGTCTATATCTTGTTCTTGTCTTAATTCCATCATGCTAGGCTAGATCTATCTTGTGTTTGCTTGAATCTAATGAAACCTAGATGTTAATTATGTGTTGATTACTTGTTTATGATTGTATTGGATGAATGATTTCGATGTTAGGCTTAAGAAAACTGGCAGATCTCCAAATGGTAACATGCTTGAACGTCTTAGGAAACATGAACTGACGTGCATTAGGTTTTATTGGTTGTATTTAATGCATGAGTAAATTCTAATGATCCCATGTTAGGAGCTTCTTAGCCGGCTCGACATAGGAGTGAAGTAGGCACTCATAGGATTGGGGAATTAAGTGTGCCACCCCATGAATGGTATTAAGGAATACAATCCGTCATCCACGCAACTATAACAAGTAATTAACGTGTAAAAGATATCTAGGGAGTAGTGAAATCTAAGTAAACACAACTTCTCCATTTATTGCTCACAACCTTAGTTAATTTAGTTTATTTTCATTTCTAGTATTTTATTTTGATTGCATCTTTAGTATTGGGTTAGTTGACTAGCAACTAATTCCGCCCAAATCCTTCAAACCCCGAGATTTTTACTTGCTTTCTAAAAAATATAAAAATACAAAAACAATCATCCCTCATCTTTAGAACTAGTATTTAGGTTTTCTAATCCTAGCGACACTATTCTTAGCTGAACGATCAATCCCCCGGTACTTGTCACTATACTATACTACAACGATCAGGTACACTACCTGGTGGGGGTTGTAAGCTTCTCAAGATCCCTTGAGAGGTAAAGCCTGGTGCGATTCCCACGTATCATACAGCAAAGGGCTAAATCAAACAACAACAATCAAATCCTAATCTTAACAACTAAAAATCAGCAAACAAGATCAAACAGTTACAATGATCACAAGCTCAACTGTTCTAAGATCACATAGCAGCAGCAGTTGCAAAAAGGGTCAAATCAGGGCTCAAATTAGCACTTCTAATAACACTTGAGGCAAAACTAAAAGTTAACCTAGAGGGCTACCTAAATCAGCAAAAATAAAACCAAGTCAGCCAGCAATGAACAACTTATGGTCCAATGAAAAGGGGTCCCAACTCAGGTAGCAGGGCATGATTTTGACCAACTAGGCAATTTCAAGCACAACTTTGAGTAAGCAATCTATTTTCAAATTAGAAATTTCTTTTTGATATGGATTCACCAGCTACCCAAGTTTTCAAAACAACAAGAATTTTGTAATTTCAACAAGAAATCAACCCTGGGGACTCAATTGAAATCTGTCCCGTTTTCAACAGTTGGCACTTTTGACTTTTTTTTAAAAATTTCTAGATTAATTTGACTCCATTGAGATTTGATTGAACCTACTTGACTGAAAATGATGTTAAAAGTTATAAAAAGACTGGAGTAAGCTATCTTAACTAGTGATGCAACTTCATGAGTGATTTGGAAATCTCAAAATCCAATAGTGAATGTAAGCCAAAGAGTTGAAATTGATTTTGACCTTTCATGAAGTAAACTACCAAAATTGAACCTGAACTGAACTATAGTGGACCTAAGCAAGTCATTTAGACCAAATAAACAACAACTAAACAGCAATAACACCTAAATCCCAACTGTGCCAAACACCACTTTTTCTAAACTGTTTTCACTAATTTTCAACTTAAACTCTAGGTAACTAAACAAGAACAACCAATAAGCTAATATAAAGATGAAATATACTCAGAAAAACAACAAACAACTACAATTAATGGCAAGTATCAACTAATTCAAATTAAAATCAAGACAAGCTTCAAAACCTACTTGACTTCCAAGTTGTGAGAATCTGAGGACTAGGAACACAAGAACCACTTATATGTCTCCCAAGAGACTCTAACCCTTACTCCATCCATACCCTGCTACTGCTGCATTCTATACTCACTAACCAAGCTTTTCTTTGACTTTCTCCCAAGTTTTCTATTTTTCCTTTTTACTGCTTTCTTATTTCCTTTTGATTCAGACCATATAAGCAACACTTAAGAAACATTTTTGAATAAAAAGTTAGTACATTTTGATCAAATATAAGTTAGCTAAAATTTGGAGGCAAAAACGAATTTAAATTAAACTTGAATCAAACTTTGATTGAACTTGAATTTAAGAGATACAATACTGAAATAAAAGGGAAAATAGAAAATTAAACTAATAATTGGATGCCTTATGATGGCTACAATGAAACCTATTTATACTACGAATGTGGTAGGTAGGAAAATGCATTCCTGAGCTTCATCTTCTGATTTTAGGGCTTCACCTTGCATTCTTTGACCTTGCCATCAAATCCCAGCCCTTGATTTATCTTCCAAGTAATCACAGCCTTTGAATTGATTTTTGGCGCCAAACAGTTGTGGGTGGATTGCCAACGTGGAGGGGTTAGGTAGGGTTTGTGAGGAGGGGGAAAGGTTATTGGGATTGGAGAATAGAGTTTGAGGTTGATGGGGAGATGGTGATGGGGGGGGGGGGGGTTGAAGTTTTGCAGTCACAGGGGTGGAGGGATGAAGGAGATGGTTTGATTTTTGACCGGTCAATGCAAGGTTTTTATTAATAAAAATGGGTTTTGGGCTTTTGGGCATAAATGGGCCTTGGGAAGGTTTAGTTGGGCTGATGTAGCGGTATGTTGGATTAGTTTTATTTGTGGTGGGCTGGAAATTGTTGTGTTGTAATATCAAGGGTCCGTTTGATATAGATACTTCACAAAGGACCATTTTTGCAATAAGTTGAAACTTCAAGGACCATTTCTGCCATTTCTTCAAAATCACTCCAAGGGCTATTTGTGTCCACCATTTATTTCCCAAGGACCTTTGTTGCATATTCTCCAAAGAAAGATCACCAGGGACCAATTCTGCCAAATTTGCAAAGTACAGGGACCAAACATGCCAATTGTGAAATTTCAAAGGTTTAACTTGAAATCTTTTGAAAACATTTTACCCAAAGATCATTTGTGATTCATTTTGACTTTTAAAGAGCAAGGGTTGACTTTTCTTTGAAATGACTGACCAGGGACTAGTTTTGTAAAACTTTGAAAGTTGGGGGACTGAAACTGCCAATTATGCAAATTTTGTTCATTTTTCGTTTGTTTTCACTCGTTTTGCATCAGAAACATATAAAACACGATCTTTGGGATTTTTTTCGTATTTTGGTGCGTTTTTGAGTGTTTTTAATCGTTTTGCAGTTCAGATTTGACTAAAAATGATGAGTATTTACACACTCATCACACCACCACCACCAGGCACCAGTAGCAGCCACCACCACCAGCCACCAACATCACCAGCCACTACCAGCAGCCACCACCAGCAGCAGGCACCAACACCAGCCATCGCCACCACCAGCAGCAGCCACCACCACCAGCAGCTACCACCACCAGAACAGCCATCAGCAGCAGCACCACCACCACTTTGGAGGTTAATGTATTTTTCTTAAACCAAACACTATCAAAGATAATGATAATTTTCATTCCATTCCATTATATTCCTTTACCTTTGCTATTCATATTCCCTTCTTTTAACCAAGCACACCATAAGAATAAAGTATAATGGTCACACCCTCTCATTTTCCATCTCAACGTCGTCTCATATTTCACTTCATTCACTCCCTCACTTTTCACCCACAATGGTCACCAATCCGTAACTTTTCATTAAAATATCAACTTTTATACAAACATACCTCACACAAACTCATAAATCAAATAATTAATAATAATAATAATAATAATAATAATAATAATAATAATAATAATAATAACCCATGAGACCCACAAAATACACAATGTTTGAATGGTGAGGCGGTCACCCTTCTTCTTTGGTTTTGCCTAACCTCAACCATGACAAGTGAGTCCTACATTAGGCCTCACACGTGACACACCCCTTCAAACCACCTCACAAACTACCATTGTGCTTAGCCTTAGAATTTTGTTTTAGGGGTGTTTATTTAAGCTTTTACAGGTTTTGTTAGCTTACGTGGTTACGGTTTATGTGTTGTACGTTTAGTGTTTGTTACTTAATTTTTATTTTATTTTATTTTATTTTATTTTTATTTTTTATAAGCTTATTATGATATGACGAGCTTATATAAGGGGAGAGTTTTAAAATAAGTTAAAAAAATGAGCTAAAATATAAGCCATAAACCAAATAAGTCATAAGCCCGTTACAAAAGCTTCAACAAACACCTCTTAATATTTGTTGCAAACAATCATCAAATGGTTTAGTGGTAAAACATTTGAGTTTCTCTAAAAAAGAAACATACGCTGCGTTCCCGAGTTTTATTTTTGAAAGAAGAGAAAAGAAGTGGGAAGAAATCGAAATAAATTTATGTTCCCGAGTTTTTTCAGGAAAGAAGAGAAAAGAGATGGAGGGGAAATTTGATTAATTTTCTCTTCAAAATCTTCTTCCCAAAAGTAGGATGATTTGGAGAGAAAGTAAATAAGGAAACTTTTAATTAATACAAATGACTCAAATGTGCTAAACATATAACATAATTTTATATAAAACAAAGGGTATACTTGTAAAATCATAATTTTTCTTCTTCTCCGTCTTTCTTTTCTTTCTAACTCGAGAACATGGACTAAAAAATTAAATTCCATTTCTCTCCTCTTCTTTTCTGTCCATTTTTGTCACTTCTCTTCTTTTCTTCTAATTCAAAACTCGAGAACAGAGTGATAGGGTTTAAATCTTGAGTTAAAGACTTGTCATTCTTAAGTAACATGAAAATAGTTACCCTTTACCCCGTCTTTTTTTTAGTAATTGTAGCAATTCGACTGACATTGTTACATTAGTGTTACATTAATTTTCTTTGTTAACCGATATTGCTAATTTCTTCACTCATCATTCAAACATTTTTTCACTAAGGTATATATCTCACTTACACACACATACTTTTAACAAAGCAATAAAAGAAAGAATAAGCATACCCACAAACACATCTCACTCTCGGCATCAAACTGCGAGGCTTCCCATCCCTACCACCCCGAGTAAAGCACAATGGTGACAATAACCACAAGTGAAGCTCGCCCTAATTGTGTTCGCTACCATTGCGGATGCCCATAAGAGTGTGTAAAACTAGTAAGAAATTGTTCAACAAAATAAAATTGTAGTGAGCGATACTAGGTAAATGAAGTGTAGGATTATGTGCATGATATAACATAATTAAATATTGCCAATAATATATGAGACCTCACAAGACTTCAATTTTATGTATTTATTGTAAATGCATAAATGATCTATTAAGGGGAAATCAAGATTATGCTTAATGAATTGGACCGATTAACAAGTAATGGGCTTAAACCAAACAACCAAATGAAGGTCCATCTAGGTTGCCCATGTTTGCCGCCCCTGCAGGGTTGTTACGAGATTTTGGCTTTATCCAGGGAAGGATATAAAGATATTAATAGATAAGATAATTTTTTTCTTTTTTTTTATCATGGTAATTATATCTTATAATATTTAAAGTATAACTTCTATTTAAATACGGTAGATGTCCTTTAACACTCTGTTCTCTAGTGAAAATAAGGAAAGGAATGGAAAGAAAAGTAAAGTAAAGAAAGTGAGTGGGGAGGAGTGGACAAGTAAGGAGAGGAGGAGGTTGCATTCTTGAGTTGGACTGTAAAGGAAGGGAGGAAAAGAAATATAAAATAACAATTACTAATATGCTCTAAAAAAATAATGTGAAAAAAAGCCACTAGGGACCTATTTGTAATTTTATAAAAAGGTTGAAAGTTGTACCATGGTTCCTTTCGCTTTCATCCCGTTTTTGGACAGAAGCTTTTTATAACAAATTGTACTATGAGTCCCTTCCTATCCATTCCTCTCCTTTGTCCTTCATCCTCAATAAATAACTAAAGAACACAAAAAACATGTGGGTCCCTTCCTATCCCTTACTTTTCTTCTCCTTTCTTTCCTTAAAAAACACAGTGTAAGAGTACTATAAATAACCTAACCATGAATTAGGGTTTTATCTTTGTTTCTTTCACATAGGGTTTTGTAAAGCCCTTCCTCTCAGCCTCTCTTGTTTTCGATCGAACATCGAAACAAACCAAACACATACTTGTGTTTGATTTAACCAATTAAGATTGTTGTTGTTGAGTTCTTGATCAAGCACTAGCGTTCTACTGAAGTTGCTTGAGTGTTAGTGTGGACTAGCAGTGGATAAGATTACAATATTGATCTTTTTGTTCGCGATTGATATCTTCTCCAAATCACAAGGTACATATATGATGTTGTTTAATATTGATTAGTCATAAACATGTAACTGGATCACTGATATGAAAAAAATAATAAATAAATAAATATTGTGAATTTATGCTTACGTTGTAATACTGATCATTTTTTATTTAATTTTTAAATTATAACCACGTTTTCCATCACGAGGTACCAATCATAATACACTAGTTTTTTGCAAATTGTTGTCAGATACGAGAAGATTGTTTTACTAATTTTTATTCAACGAAAATGTTGACATAAATTAATGCCTAAAAACATTATTAACATGTTATCAATATCTCTATGTTTTGATTATCACAAAATATAAACTCATAGAACTAAAACTTGTGACATAAACAAGTATTTAGTGATTAATATTTCTCTTTACATCCAAATCACTTAAGGTATGAATAAACAAAGTGTTTAGTGCAATTTATGATCAAAGGGGTATTTAATTAACTAATGCAAAGTTTAGTTAATTATATAAACATATTATATATTTTTGAAAAACACTTTTGGTAATAAAGAAAAATGTTTTATTCATACTAAATATATGAATTCAAATTTTTAACCAAAAACAGTTAGTTTTTCACCAAAAAAACTTTCCCCACTAAAAGACAAAGAATCTGGCCGTTTCAGCTGGGCGGCCCCCTTAATTATAAAGGGCGGTCCCCTTAATTTTAAGGGGGCCGGCCATGATTTAAGGGGACCGGCCACGCTCCTCTGTCAGATTCTTTTGCCTATAAATACCACCTTAAACCTGGATTTTTTCCTCACCTTTTGCACTCCTAAACTTTCTGTTCTAGATCCCCATTTCTATTCTCTAAATCCTTTGATCATAAATACATAATCCTTTGTTTCAAAGTGATTCTTACATCATCCTCTCAAGTGCAAGAGAAGAATACTTCTATCCTACAAGACAAGAAGTATTACAACTTGTTGTGACCTCCACATCCAAGTTGTTGGTGCATCATCAAGAATATTTACATATATCTTTGTGTAGTGTGTTGTGAATATTTGATTGTAGATAGTTGTGTTAGGAATATAGATTGTGTGATTGGCGAGTAGATTGTAGTGAAGATAATTGGTGTGTAGAAGATAGGTGTGAACTAGATTGTAGTAAAGATAGTTGGTGTGAAGTAGTTGTGAAGATAGGTGTGTAGTAGATTGGTGTGAAGTAGTTGTGAAGAAGGTGTGATTTCGTTGTGACGAAGCTTTGGTGTGTAAGTGGTGTGTATATTGGTGTGTAAGGTTTCTCCGCCATAAGGTGCTTGTTGACATAGTGAAGAAAACTCTCGAGTAGGTGACTCGAGGAGTGGAGTAGGGCAAGGAAGGTGTCCTTGTAGCCGAACCACTATAAATCCTTTGTCTCGCGGTTAGATCTTTCCATATCTTACTTATTATCTTGCTTATATCGTTATTACATTTATAGACGTAGACGTATATATATAGTTGCTCATATAGTGCTAGTATTGATTTTACTTAAAGATCAAACGAAAGTTTCATTCACAAAACAAAGTTTTTACAATCAAACTAAAAAGGTTACATACATATAATTGATCATTTCGATCAAGTATAGTTTTTATACAAAATATAACTAAGGATTATAAAATAAACGATTACGTACTTATCTCTCGTATATAGCTATAATTGTTTATATTATGCATGTGTTGATTTCACATACTTAGCTTACATTATTATTATTGTTCATACTTAGATATACTTGTTCATATTGTTCAAGATTTGAGTTCACATAAGATTGAATCAAAGTTTTAAAAGCAAACAAGGTTTTAAAACTAAACTAAGTTTTCATAATAAAATTAAAAAGACGTAAAACTATTCAACCCCCCTTCTAGTTTTCCACAGAAAAAAAAAAAAAAAAAAAAAAAAAAACAACAACAACTAGTGTGGTATATGGGTCGATATAGAATGGTTTGATTTAACTCACGAATATAAACTGTCATGAGCTTTTTCTCATGTTGTGTTTTTGTCACATTGATGTTGTTAATCTTGAAAATATCACTCGATGGGCGGAACATACAATTGTTGCAATTTCGAGGGCCAAACATTTACAATATTTGATATTCATTGTGTATATGTAAAATACATACATAAATCGTATATAATGATGAGGGTCACTCCCGTTACGGGATTTGATGCATATATATTATAATGTATACTAAAATCTAGCATAGATTTGTTTTAATTTTTAGATTTGTTTTACTTATAAATGGTAATGCTAGTATTAACGCAACTTTCTGCGCAGTCTATGCCAATAGTGATATCCTAATTCGGCTACATCTCCTATTCATCAATGCATAACATTAGAAAGGTAAAATATTGCCAAGAAAGTAATTTCAGGATTAGAAATCTAAAGAGAAAAGATGTGAGTGCTTTAGTTGGAGAAGTGAAAAAACACAAATAGCATTTATCTATATCTAAAATTTGAGGTATGTTGTATGTGTGTATTATTATTATTATTATTATTATTATTATTATTATTATTATTATTTTATCATATGGTTGTGAGGTAAAAATCATGTCTTATGTTTGTTTGACATCTTATATCTAAATGGGATGACAACAGTACATATACAAGGTAAAATCAACTTATACGTTACACGTAAAACTGTAATAGATGTGAATGTCACACAACAATGTCTATACAGAATTTTAGATTTTAATTTAAGCCCTTATTAAAGGCTTTTAATAAACCGGGTATTGAAACCAAAAGGGCTCGTATCTCAATGGTACATCATGTTGTGTGAGAAGCTCATCAACCAAATAGTTGTGGATTCAAGTCCTGTTTATAACGGGTATGTTTGGCAAAATTAGCTGTAAGCTGTATGCTGTAAGCTGTTAACTGTAAGTTGTAAGCTGTAAACTGCAAAGCTGTTAACATGAGCTATAAGCTGTATCTTTTTTTCAATAAAAGTGTTTGGTAAGTTAGCTGTTAAATGTAAATGTAAGATGTAAAATGACATAAAAAGACATATCTATAATTGTAAACAAATGTTTGGAGGGTATATCAGTAATTTAAAGTTTTAACAGCTCCAAGATATTTAAAAAGCTTCATGAATCAGCTTTTCATTTAGGAGCTATTTGTTTGAAATAAAAACTTAAAGTTAATGTATCCAAACGGAGCTATTTATTTTAAAGGAGATTATTTTTTAACAAAAAGCTAACAGCTCCCCCAAAAAGCTCTTACCAAACAGGCCCGAACATGTGAGATAGACTTTGGTATAAATGTTGCGAGATAGTTAAAATGCCGTCCTAAAAAAGAAAAAAACATGTATTGAAATGGTTGAATAAGTTACTTTTTGTCTTGAAGTGAAAAAAATTGAAGAGTTAAGTAAGTTGTACTTATTGAATGATAAATCACATCAACAATAAATAGTCTTTTGTTACTTAAGCTTTGGTTTTCTCCCCGCATTTATTGCCAGTAACCTATCAATCTTTTTATTTCTACCAGTGTCTTTTTGCTATAGTTCTTTTTAGAGAAAAAAAAACAACAACTTTTATAGACTTACTCATTCTATCATATCATGGTACGAGTTAAACTAGTGAAACCAAAACATTCCAAAATGGTACTAATTAAATAGTTATTATAAGTATTATTAATTTAGCTCAGGAACTACGTCGTATTGATGCAGGCTTTTCCCGCCAAAAAATGTGGGCTGCTAAGGCCCGCTTTGTTGACCCGTTTATCTGTAATGATCCAGTCCGGTTTCTTTGGGATAAAGCGAGGGTTCTAGATTTCTCCGGCACATACTCACAACATCTGGAGACTTCCATCTTCTCACCACTTTTTTCTCTCCAAATTCATGCTAAAGGCTGCTGATGTTGGTGTTGAAGTCAGGTTTGCTTCAAGATTCAATAACATTTGCTCTATCATTTTTCGGTATTTTTTGGTGTCGGGATGTTTAAAGGTCCGGCGGTGATTAGAGTTTTTTTGTGTAAAAGATTTCCGGAATATTTGTTCAAGATTCAAGATGTGGCTTTGTTGTTCATACCAGAATCAATTGACAGGTGTGTTAATTTCACATGATTGTGAGCAAGATGTAACTTTTCATTTTGTTAAGTGTTTTTTTTAGGTAATCTATTATTCATTAAAACACTTTTGGATTTACATTGTGTCTACAATTACTATTTTTCAGTTATTAGGTGCCTTTGTTGTAGCTAGATAATTAATATATAATTATATATATTGTGAATTGATTGGTGATTTGTGTTGGAGAATTTTATTGTTGACCAGTTGCAGGAACAAACTTTTAACCGGTTGTTGTAGTTTTTTGTTTACTAAAATATGTTACAATTTTTTACAGGTGGTATGTGTGATATTGGTTTACAAAAAATAGGGTGATTTTTTACAAAGGGATTAACGGCGTTAATAACCCACCACCTTTCAGGTAACATAAACACCTCAACTCTTTGTTTTAGTGCTAACTCCTTTTTTTTTAGAGTTTTGCCTTCTAAGGCGACTGTTGTTGTTGTCATTAGGATTCAGAAAGATCATACTTGACATAATTAGATTTACGAAATAACAACTCTTAGTTGTTTACAGTTTCCATTACATTGACAGCGTCACTTATTTTTATTAGCTAATTCTACATGGGCATGTTGATAACAGCGAGGTGGATAGTTATAGTACTTATTTGCAATTTTTTTTGAATGCTTTTATAAGTATGATAACAGCGAGGTGGATAGTTATGAAAAAAAAATCTTTATGTGTATAATACATGCTATTGACTTACTACTTACGATGTTATGAATCTTTGTTAAAATCTAAACAAATTCACTTATTTTGGTTTTTGATGTTTTTATCAAAGGTATTTACTTTTGATTAGCCTCTTACAATCAAAAGATTATTCTACTTTTGTTTAGATTTATAATTAGCCTCTTACAATCAAAAGATTATTCTACTTTTTGATGTTTTTATCAAAGGTATTCACTTAAAAAAGTGAGATTATTCTACTTTTTTAAAGGATTTTGATATTGATTGTAAGAGGCTAATTATAAATCTTTAATTTTTAACTTTGACTTATTTAGGTTTGGGGTTTCCATTATACATAGGTTTGGGGGTTAGATGATTTGAAGATAGTGTTGATATGTTTTGTTTGGCTATTGAATGTAGGATTTTGATGTGATAAGTTTTGACGCCTTCGATTACAGTGGTTTGTAGTGTTTGTGTTTGCTTGGCCAATATCTAATTACTACAAGAAATGCATTGGCAACAAAGGATAGTTGTACTATCTTATATTGACTCACACAGGTGTCGACAAGGAACCAACTTTAAAAGCATAATCTAGAGCTCATCAGCATACGAAGTTGGTCAACGTTAATGTTCAAGGTAAACAAATTTTTTCGTGATAAGCCACCGACTTAATTTTAAAATACAATTTTTCTTTGATATACTTCTGTTGAATATTTAATTTCATGTTGAAAAACCTTTGGTTACATGTGTCTATTGTTCTTGCGATAACAGACATCCACGTAAAACGCGTGTTGGCGGCAATCGTTTGAGATAATATGATGTGGTTGATTTAGCAAGGTTGCAATGACCCGGTCAGAATTTCAGACAACAGAAATCCATTGATCTTCTAATGACATGTATTTCCCAAAAAGAGCAGGTAAACAACCTCGAAGTAAGGGATTTTTGTTCATAACATTTTTCTGTTTACATTGTATTTATAATTCGAGGTGTTTCACAGTGTGTTGCAAGAATATATTGTAGCATATAATTTGATTTTTTCATCGCAAAATCTTTTGCAGGGGTTTCTTTGTCTTGCAATTTGAGCCGGAACAAAAGACAATTTGATAATGCATTAACAGACGATAAAGAACCATTTCTTACGTTTAATAGGTCTGTTATAAAATGGGACACCAACAATAGCAACATTTCCTGTCTAATCCTTTACTCACCCGTTCTGTTGGCAAGCAATATGGTGGATCATGTCGGGTTACAAATGAACATGTGGTAACGGGTGCCACGAAATAACAAGGTGCGACCGCTTTTGATCATATTTTGTTATGGACACATTAACTATTTTTAACCACGTATAAAATGCAATCAAATATTGATATCATTCACTTGGCGTATGTTATTAGTATTAAGGAATTTTTTGCCATGTAGTCCGTGGTAGTTATTCCAACGGTGATTATATCTTCCCCTTCATTTTCTCGACTTGAATATTTGTAAGCTTGCAAGGAAAGGTCTTACATTGTTCATATTATTATTTAATAACGAGAAGAACATTCCCAAAATTATATTTCTCATGCAATATAGTCTTTTATTTTTGCAGCATAGGTGATGAAGCGAAAAGTGTACCGCTTTTAGGGGGTCATTTAAGCCCTAAATCGTGATTATTTGATCAAATATTGCCTTAAATTGTTCCTTTTGTCATTTTAGGTACTTTTGAGAAGAATTTTACAAAAGGAAGCATTTTGGATGTTTTGGAGCGAAAAAGTGAAGAAAATGGCAAAGTCTCCAAAATATGCTGGAAACAGTACCTGACGGCGTCAAGAATTGCTCTTGACGACGTCACGACTTGGAAAAGGGTGGGATAAATAAAATACACGTGACGATCCAGAAGTTTTTTTTGAAGGAGTTCGTGACGGCGTCACGTGTTAATGGAGGTAGGCCATCACGTATCAACTTAAAGAGAGACGGCCCAGAGGACTTAAAGAGTGACGGCGTCAGGGTTGAACCTGACGACATCAGTTGATTTAGAGTGACGACGTCAGGAAGAAGGCTTACACAAGAAGAAACCTTAGTAAAACCGTCGCATGTTGATCAAGACAATCATAACTTACGCGCGGAGTAGCTGACACCGTTTTGGCCATAACTTTTGCATACAAACTCGGATTTAAGCGATTCAAAAAAGGAAACGATCGGGACGAAAAAATATTCGATTTGGTAAAAAATGGTCATAACGCCGTCATGTGTACGAGCTGACGCCGTCAAGATGGGCCGACAGAAAATCTGCCTATAAATATAACCTTATTACTTCACTTTTTGTAAGCCCTAAACCCTAAGGTCGATTCCTGGGTTTAGGTAGGTGTTTTTCCAGTAACTTAGAGGGTTTTAATCACTCCATAAATATCATACATTGGTTTGTTGATTCTATCTTAATTATATTTTCCATTATCATTGTTGCTTGCTCTTCTTTGATGATGTTTTGCTAATTCACCTTGTGTCTACTTATGTTTATGTAAAACTTGTATATAATTGATTAGATCTTATTTATTCCTTGTTGATGTTTGTATCTATCTTCATCAATTAAGGTGTGACACTTCAATAGGTCTAGTAGATTTAGCTTATAATTCTTCTTTCCTATTGTCTCTTGTTTAATTGAATGATATCGATGTTAGGCTTAAGAAAACTGGCAGACTTCCAATTGGTAACTTGCTTGAACGTCTTAAGAAACATGATCGGAGGTGTACTACGATTTTTGGTTGTTGATGCGTGGGAATTGCACCAGGCTTTACCTCTCGAGGGATCTCGAGAAGCTTACAACCCCCACCAGGCAGTGTACTTGATCGTTGTAGTATAGTATAGTGACAAGTACCGGGGGATTGATCGTTCAACTCAGGAATAGTGTCGCTAGGATTAGAAAGCCTAAAAACTAGGTCTAGAGGTGAGAGATGATTCTTTTTGTATTTTTATATTTTATGAAAAGCAAGTAAAAATCTAGGGTATTGGAAGAGTGGGCGGAATTAGTTGCTAGTCAACTAACCCAATAACTAAGATGCAATCAAAATAAAATAACAAAAATGAAAATAAAACTAATTAAACTAGTGGAGTGAACAATAAATGGGAAAATTGTGTTTACTTATATTTCATTACTCCCTAGATATCTTTTACAGGTTGATAGTTTGTTACAATTGCGTAGATGACGGGTTATATTCCTTAATACCATTCGTGGGGTGGCGTACGTACTTCCCCAACTCTATAAGCTCCTACTTCACTCCTATGTCGAGCCTGCAAGAAGCTCCTAACATGGGATCATTAGAATTCGCTCATGCATTAAATACAACCATAAAAACCTAGTACGCATTGGTTCATGTTTCTTAAGACATTCAAGCAAGTTACACTATGGAAGTCTGCCAGTTTTCTTAAGCCTAACATCGAAATCATTCATCCGTAACAACTATAAACAAGCAATCAACCCATAATCAACATCTAGGTTTCACTACATCTAAGCAAACACAAAAGAGATCTAGCCTAGCATGTTAAAATCAAGACAAGCGTAAGATATATTCAAACAACACATAGACATATTGAATGAATTGAAAGGATACTTATCTTAATTGAACATGAAAGGTTTCAAAGGGTAAAAACCCTTGAAAATACTGATAAAATTGTGCTAGGGTTTCTCCAAGTTATCCCTCTAATTGTCCTCTCTTAATGAATGAAAATTACAAAACTATATATAGATTTTCCAACGTGACGGCGTCAAGAAGAGAAATCTGACGCCGTCAACTCACCGCTGATAATAACATCGGATTGCCTAGATCCAGATCTGACGCCGTCAAGAGCAAATTTCCTCTGGCCGTCACGTGTAATGGGACCATGACGGCCTATGGTGACGCCGTCATGCCCTTAGTGTAAAAACTCTCTGGATCGTCATGGACTCTACCCACTTCACCTCTTGTTTTACTCTTGACGCCGTCATGTAGAATTTGGTGACGCCGTCAGGTACTGTTCCCAGCAAGGAAAATTAAGACTTTGCCGTTTTCTTCACTTTTATGCTCCAAAAACGTCCAAAATAATTCCTTTTCCAAAATTCACTCCAAAAGTACCTAAAATCACAAAGGAACGATTTAGAGCAATATTTGATCAAATAAATTCAATTCCGGGCTTAAATGACCCCCTAAAAACGGATCATTTTTTGCCTCATTATATACCCTTACACTTGAGATTTGCTTGTCCTCAAGCAAATGCGCTTTTATTCTAGTCAAAATACAAGTTAGGGGTCATTTAACACTAATATAAAAGTAAATAAGTAATTACAACAAATAATCGTTCCACGAAAGACCAAAGACAAGCACGGAGGTCATATACTAGCACCTCTCAAATAGTGTTTAGATACTCACATCTCTCGGGTGTAATAAAGTATATATCACAATGTGGAAATGGAAAACATCTCTCACTACCTGTCATAGCAAAATAAATTACCATAGGCTTGGGAAAGGATCAAACCTCCACCACATGGCGTAAGAAAAGAGCATACGGGATACCATCTGTTTCTTTTATTTATGCTTAAGTCAAATAGTGTCTTAAAAAAATCCAAAAAGAGTCGTAGTTAGTTCAAGTTGAGTCGAGTCTTGGCTTAGCAACGCCTCATTGTACATGTAGTTAACTAAGACAATTGACTTGCCACCAGTAAAATATCTGTTTATCCAACAAAACCATATTTTCCATATCCCCTACACCTAACGTTATAACCCTTTAAAAAGAACTCTTTGACAGTTTTCCTAGGTGCTTACGCCAAGTGGTGGAGGTTTTGATCCTTTTCCAAGCCTATGGTAATCTATTTGCTATGACAGGTAATGAGTGATATTTCTCCATTTCCAATTATGATATATAAATTTACAACACCCGAGAGATGAGAGTATCCAAATACTTAATGTGAGGTGCTAGTGTATAATTTCCGTGCTTGTTTTGACTAAGGTAGAACGATCATTTGTTGCAATTACTTTTATATTAGTATTAAATGACCCATAACTTGTATTTTTATTGGTGAAAAAGCTCATTTGCTTGAGGACAAGCAAATCCCAAGTGTAGGGATATTTGATGAAGTGAAAAGTGTACCGCTTTTAGGGGGTCATTTAAGCCCTAAATCGTGATTATTTGATCAAATATTGCCCTAAATCGTTCCTTTTGTCATTTTAGGTACTTTTGAGAAGAATTTTACAAAAGGAAGCATTTTGGACGTTTTGGAGCAAAAATGTGAAGAAAATGGCAAAGTCTCCAAAATATGCTGGAAACAGTACCTGACGGCGTCAAGAATTGCTCTTGACGACGTCACGACTTGGAAAAGGGTGGGATAAATAAAATACACGTGACGATCCAGAAGTTTTTTTTGAAGGAGTTCGTGACGGCGTCACGTGTTAATGGAGGTAGGCCATCACGTATCAACTTAAAGAGAGACGGCCCAGAGGACTTAAAGAGTGACGGCGTCAGGGTTGAACCTGACGACGTCAGTTGATTTAGAGTGACGACGTCAGGAAGAAGGCTTACACAAGAAGAAACCTTAGTAAAACCGTCGCATGTTGATCAAGACAATCATAACTTACGCGCGGAGTAGCTGACACTGTTTTGGCCATAACTTTTGCATACGAACTCGGATTTAAGCGATTCAAAAAAGGAAACGATCGGGACGAAAAAATCTTCGATTTGGTAAAAAATGGTCATAACGCCGTCATGTGTACGAGCTGACGCCGTCAAAATGGGCCGACAGAAAATCTGCCTATAAATATAACCTTATTACTTCACTTTTTGTAAGCCCTAAACCCTAAGGTCGATTCCTGGGTTTAGGTAGGTATTTTTCCAGCAACTTAGAGGGTTTTAATCACTCCATAAACATCATACATTGGTTTGTTGATTCTATCTTAATTATGTTTTCCATTATCATTGTTGTTTGCTCTTCTTTGATGATGTTTTGCTAATTCACCTTGTGTCTACTTATGTTTATGTGAAACTTGTATACAATTGATTAGATCTTAATGATTCCTTGTTGATGTTTGTGTCTATCTTCATCAATTAAGGCGTGACACTTCAATAGGTCTAGTTGATTTAGCTTATAATTCTTGTTTCCTATTGTCTCTTGTTTAATTGAATGATATCGATGTTAGGCTTAAGAAAACTGGCAGACTTCCAATTGGTAACTTGCTTGAACGTCTTAAGAAACATGATCGGAGGTGTACTACGATTTTTGGTTGTATTTAATGCATAAGTGAATTCTTATGATCCCATGTTAAGAGCTTTTAACGGCTCAACATAGGAGTGAAGTAGGATCTTATAGAGTTAGGGAAGATCGTACACGGCCCTACGAATGGTATTAAGGAATACAACCCGTCAATTAAAACAAGGTGTGACAATTCAATTGGTAGAATTGGATAGCTAGCAAGGAGTAACATATCATAGGTAGACATGCTTCACTTACCTTGTAGAACCCTAGTTTATTTTCCTACACATTAGTTTAAGTAGTAGCTTTTGGGTTAGTTGATTAACAACTAATTCCGCCCCTTCTTCCAAAACTCGAGATTTTTACTTGCTTTTCATAAAATATAAAAAACACAAAAAGAATCATCCTTCACCTTTAGACCCAGTTAGATTAATTTCAATCATAACGACACTATTCCTGAGTTGAATGATCAATCCCCCGGTACTTGTCACTATACTATACTACAACGATCAGGTACACTGCCTGGTGGGGGTTGTAAGCTTCTCAAGATCCCTTGAGAGGTAAAACCTGTTGCGAGGGTGCAATTCCCACGTATTAATAGGTGTTCAACATCTGGTAACAATAGGTTAGCCGTTCAGCCCAGTTTCATACACACTAGCAATAGGTGCAGCGGGTGCTAATTTGAAGCATGTAGTGTTCGAGGGATATCAAATTGGTGGTATGGAATTACTGGTACAGACTTGATGGATCGGTAACTTATCTTCTGAAGTAGGGCTGGCTCCTGTGTATATATGTGAACTGCGAAATTGTATGAATATGACATATATTAACGACAAAGTAATTGAGAAGAACAATTTGAATGCATTTCCAAATATCATCCCCATTTACTAAAAAAAACTTCCCCGCATCATACCTTTGATAAACAGCATTATAAACCAAATGCAACAAAAAAAAACTCCGCCAGGCCGCAACGCGGCCGGCCGCCGCCATACTAGTTGTTTCTCAAAATTACTCGGAGACAAAAATTATACAATTTAATAAAAGTAGTACCATTATAATTTTCAGTCTCTTAAATGGAATATTTTTTCCACTAAATTATCCTTTTATTGTTTAAAGTAAAAAGTGATCAATTATTTTGAAATATTTAAAAAACAAATTATAGGCTATAATTTTGAGACGGAGAAGATAATAAACATAAAGGCAGAGCCGTCTTTGAGGTTGTGCAAGGTGAGCGACCGCTCAGGGCCCAAAAATTTTTAAGGGCCCCAAAATTTGTCCCGTTAATAATTATATGCATGTGTACACATATTTTTCACGAAGAAAAACGTATTTAGATGAGAAAATATTTTAAATGAGTAATATGTTAGAACGTTTAGATAAATAATTGCATTATATCTTATAAACGGTAACACTTTATATATAGTATTCCTTATCGAAAGACCTCATTATTTTATTTCGTCCAGGGCTTTCAAATTTTTTATAAACTCATGGGACGACCCTGCATAAAGGTGTGAGATTGAGGAGGCTTGGGGTTGGATCGGGTTCACGGAATTCAAGATGAAAAGTAATGTTTGTTTGAAATAGACACCTTTTGGATTTGGTTTTAAATCCAAAAATTTGAGGCTATGTAAAAGCTATGAAATAGTTGGGTTTAGAAAACTTGAGGGCCCAGTTTTTCCTTTGTCTCTATCTCTCTCCTTTTAAATGCATCCATGTCAATTTAAAATAATATTTTTAATTAAATGTAAATTTTCTTTTAATTAAATATATTTTTAAATATTATTTTTTTTCTCTTACATCAAATCCAATAAATATATTTTTAAATATTATTTTTTTAATCTTACATCAAATTCAAATTATTATATATACTAAAAGGGGAACCTCCACTGTAGCAAATCACTGCAGCTATAGTGGACGAAATAGTGCTCATGTGCATTTTAGTCCCTAAGGTGAAACTGTCGTTGCAAGATAGGTCCTTTGAGGACTAACGAAGCAACACACTGGGGACTAACGATGCAACACGTCGAGAATTTTAGTGACTTTTTACGTAAAAAAACATATTATTTCCAGAATTATTTTGTACCTAACGAATTTACAAAAATAGTCCCTCAAGTTAGCTGTAAATAGCATCGTTAGTCCCCCATTAGCGATATTTTGCAAATTTAGTCCTTAATGATTTTTTTCCCGATCATTTTATTTCGATTTTAGATTAGACACAACATTCTCTCAGCAACGCGCGGGTGCACCCACTCGCTTAAATCTAAAAATAGACAATAATCTTATATCTATCTACCGAGATACTCTATTAATTTCTTTATTTATGATGTATGTTTTGTAGCACACATTTAATATAAGCTTTTTTATTTATTTATTTTTATACCTTAAACAAATATGAGAATTTAGGATCATCAACCCCTAAGTTGGGTTGAAGATTGGTCAAGTTTCTTAGACTAGCAGAAACTCACAACACGAAATTCACCATGTTAATTTCTAGTTCAAATACTAAATTAAATTTAAATCCAAATCCAAATTCTAATCATAAACCCATTTACAAACCAAACGGCCCTGAATTGTGCCAAAAGATACTCATATTAGTGAACCTGAAATTGCATATCTGTAACCAAAGTAAAACGAACGAGTGTCAAAATAGTAATTTCCTAGTGATGCAAAATACTAATAGCAGCCAGCAAGTCAGCAACCAAACACTACCATTTAAAAACTACTCTCAACAAATCCTTCACTACAAAACAACCAAACACCCAAACACACACACCAAATTCATTTTTCATTTCAACAATTTCACTCACAAATCCCACTCAAAAGTCAACAGTTACACATCACATACCTAAACTCACTCGACGGAGTAATTTCACAGTTCCCGTTCTTGCTTATAAATTTAACCGCATCAAAAGGTATGTTAGGGCTTGTTTCTGTTAGAATTTGTGTTTTATTTTTATTTTTTTTAATTTTTTTTATAAAGGTTTGTACAATTTGTGGATACGTCATACACTCATACGTGATTGTGTAAATTGTTCTAGAGTATTTGTGTTTTCAAGTAGTTTTTTAAGTGTCGTTGACTTTTATAAGTTTGACCTAATATTTTATTATTATAAGTGTAGATAGTATCAACTTGAAATGTGAAATTTTTACTAGTTTTAGGCTGTGTTTGAGGGCTTCTAGGGGCTTAAACTTTTAAAATAAGCCGGCTTATAAAATAAGCCTTGTTTGTTACTCGTGCTTATGGAGGCTTTTATAAGCCGTAATCCTCCATAAGCCCGAGATGAGGGCTTATGGGAGGATTATAGCTACTCAAATTACTTAAATACCTTTCAAAATATAATGGATTATCACGCAAAAGCCGGAAATATATCTGAATTTAATTTTATGTAATTTTATGCTATTTTAAGTTAATAAGCTTCAACTCCAACTAATTCGCCAAACAACTTTATAAAAATATAAGCTCTAGGCCTCTAGCTTTCGGCTTATAATATAAGCCTTAGCCGAGCTCTAGCTCCAGCCTGTTTCGCCAAACATACCCATGGTGGTAATTTTATTTTAGTAGTTATAGCATATTAGCATTCGGTTTCGAAAGCGTTTTTACTAATAGGCGACTCTCGGTATGTTTGGCGAAACTAGTTGGAGCCGGAGATGATGCAACATCTTGTCTACATAAACTAAAACTAGAAAGGTGCCCGCGCGATGCGGGGGCGGATTGTTAGGGTGAAGTGGAGGGAGGTGGGGTGGTGGAAAGTGGTTGTTGGGGTGGTTGTTGAGGTGGTTATAAATTGTTGGGGGTGGTTGTTGAAGTGGTTATAAATTGTTGGGGTTGATTGTTAGGGGTGGTTGTTTCCATAATTAGTAAGTAAAAGTCTGAATTTTTAAGCCTTTCTAATTATAGAATAGTCCCAAATACATTATATAGTAGTATAGATATTGTCAAAATAGACTTGTTTGCCCTAAGGACACCGCAATTGAGTACTTTCTGCTAGGTTACCGTCTCAATACTCTAGCGATGGTTAAGTACAAAGGTTTTATGGAATACGTGGTGTTTGGGACTTTGGGCCTAATAGTCTAATACATGTCTGGTTTAATATAAGGCTAACACATTATGTATGTCCACAACATCTATCTTTTGTATCGACGTGTGAGTGGATTTTCTATATGATACGCTCACTCTCCTCGCCCCTTCAATTCGACTCAACGTTATTTTGTCGGTTTGCCATACATGATGACCTACATCCAAGGGTTGATTTCTTACCATTTTTAACATGCCGCCCACTCTACAAAGCATGATATT
The DNA here is from genome assembly GCA_030686995.1 of Artemisia argyi. Classification (NCBI taxonomy): domain Eukaryota; kingdom Viridiplantae; phylum Streptophyta; class Magnoliopsida; order Asterales; family Asteraceae; genus Artemisia; species Artemisia argyi. The sequence continues at coordinate 207,031,920 of CM060702.1, read as the reverse complement.
ACTAGTGGTATCATAATCACCGGCGTCCCTTAGATAGGTGTTAGCCTGTATGGCGGCACTCGATGAGGACGTTGAGTCCTCTCGAGGGGGGGGGGGGGGGGGGGGATTAGAGTGGGCATATCTTAATAAGAACCTATCCGTACATTGACGCAAACGGTAGATACTGGGGGATATGGTTAATGTATTGGCCTTACTTAAGACGACGTGTTATTCGGCTAATATGGAATAGATCCCATGAAAGTAACTCTATGGTTAAGCATGTTTCACGAAGTACTAATTGAACGGGTGACCTTGTGAGAAGCAGTTAAATGGCCGCTTTGAACAAATTCGTGAGCTAGTGGACAAGAAAATGTTATGGGCGGGATGTTTAATCTGAGCTCTTTTCTCAGTATAAATTGTTTGACAAAATGAATGTCAATGTTGCTCGGAAGTGTAAATTTACATAGAAAGACACAAAACTAAATAATACTTTGTGAACACTATTGTTTGAAGGGTGTTTGTGTAATTTTGCATTTCAAAAGCTCCAACCTCTTTTGAAAGCTCTTTCAACTAGCCTTTTGTTTAACAACTTAACTTCTAGAAAGTAATAGCTCCACTCTCTCAACCAAACTAAGTTTTTTCTTATAGGAGCTTATTCTTTTATAATTAAAAACTAAAAGCTTCCAAAACATGAAAAGCTTCACGCCAAACATACCCTTCGTTGTGCTAACCGTAAAAGTTGGATAGGTAAACCGGGGTTTAATATTCATGAACGAATACAAAGTTGGGTGGTATAAGTGAAATATAAAAGTGACTGATATAGTAAGCAATTTAGTGAAAGATAGGATGGCCTTTATTCCATTAGTCCAACTTTGACCATTAAAGTCTATTAAGCAAGGGCTATATGTTGAGAATAAGTGATAACAAAATTTCTTTGCATAGGCATTAGTAGGTCTTAGGCTTGAAGTCATAATTTCTCAGGTACACATCCGCCTTGACGTTTATGTCAATACAATGCACGGTCTTGTGCTACTGTTCTGCTTCTTGTGGCCTGTCATCTCGACCTTTGAATCATATATAATCTCACTAACACCTATAGATACTTCTTGTGTTTGGAAGAGCCTGGAACTTGTTATGATTTAACCCAATCCCGTCACTTTATGGATCTTATTGATTATGTTGATTTGGTATCACTTAGTCATTAGATTCACTTACCATGTGGATTCACATAGAAATACCACTTCCAGTTTGTCTTACGGCTAGGAACTGTGCACGCCCGCACAAAGATGGATACTCTTACGAGATATCTCTTTTTTGGACAATGGACATATATGTTCATTAATCACTCTTGTTGTGTGTTTAAACGATCATTTGTTTTGGTAAGTATCCATGCACTCGGCTCCTATTATTTAGGCTACATCAAGTTTCATAGTAAGTCAACAGGTCAGCTGAGATATTAGTTTATATATTATAGTTAGTACTAGAAAGTTTTGAGGGGTATGTGAAGTATCGTACAGGCAGTTTCAGGCTTCTGGTACTTCATTTTTTAAAAAAGTGTATATTGACATATTTAAAATTACTAAAAAGATGTGCATGTTACTGTTTGGACGAGTAATAGCATATGTCAGCTGCGGATTCTCGAATATGTTCTTAGATTGCAAAAGGTTGATTTTCTCTTTCATGATAAGTTACAATGCATGTCTCATTATGCTAAACAGTTGCCGATTTATTTTGATAGCATTATTATTGTGTTAAGTGGTGCAAAGTGCAAACATGGCATTTACACGAGATTTAATTATGGGATGAAATTTGTTAAAGTTGTAGTAAAATATATTAGGTCCTATCATCAACTATACATGTTTCATTAAATACATTTAAGGTTTACCATGCATGATGCTTGTTGATGTTTATGACCTATCATTCTTTTTGTAATAGCCCCCTTACTATAAGAATCATATCGATAGATAAATGAACGCATCTTAAGGGTAAATATTGAAGACATTATTTATTGAGAATTTGTGTGTTTTGATTTCTGCATGAATATTTGTGTCTTCCGTATTTGAGTAAGAAAATTTGGAATCTCTTTTAATTTTTAAAACTTCATGGAAGCACATAATAAGATAATTCGATACATCATTGTAGATCTAAAAAGACTCGGATTAATATTCAGAGCTTTAAGTTACATATTTCTATCCTTGGTGTTCACATGACCATTTATTTGCCGATTCCTGGAAAAGAGTAGATAATTATCCAATTTCTTTTCAAGGGGAGAACTGGAAGCAGTGAGACCCTTGGTTCTGTTATATGTATATAATAAATACTTTTTCCAATAGTCGACCATGTAATTTATATCTAGTAAACTGTGGCGGTAGTTGTAAATTTCTGCTTTCATTCGGCCCCCAATAGTTTGACTGATGCTGCCTTGTTAATGATGTTTTAGAATCATTCAAAGAGATATCAAGGAAAATCACCTTTGACAATATCTGTTGATAGCCATATAAACCGAGTTACAATAGCATCCCCATATGTGTTTCAGTAAAGCAACATCCAAAAGGAATTTAAGCGATTTTTGACCCAACCAGTACTACAGAGTCTTGTTACTGAGTGATGGTGGGTTTGAGACTCGCTGCTGCTGATAGGGTGTGTATGTCTGCTTTGTCCGTTTCAGTACGCACCACATATGTATGCATGTGTGTGTATACTCCTTTTCAGTTGTATCTCTTATACACGTTAATACTAGTTGACATGTTTTTTATTGGGCCGTGTGTATATCTTTCCCCAAATGTGTTTTTTGAGATAAGTTTATGAATTAGGTACTGATAAAGGAATAAGATTTGAGACGGGTGAAGTTCAACAATGAAGGATCAGACATCACCATCCAATCAAGAAAGAAACTTTCCGCCTGTAACGACCAACGAGTCGGATGCCGGTGTTTCCTCTTCACAATCTGATGTAGAAAATTATTTTGTGGCGTCAAGACTTGAGCAAGGGTTGGGTAAATTACCACTGAGACGCAAGCTTGACAGTGGGGTCCACACACCAAACTCCGATCAAGGAGTCACTTCCTCATGGGTACCCGAAACACCAGTGGATGGATTTAATTGGAGAAAATATGGTCAGAAGCTTGTTAAAGGAGATGCATTTGCTCGAAGCTATTACAAATGTACACATGCTAATTGCTCAGCTAGAAAGCAAGTTGAACGTTCACTTGACGGGCATATCACAGAGATTAATTACTTATCAAAACATGAACACCCTAAGCCCCTACAGAATCAAGAAAGAGGACCTAATGAACCTTCTTTGACATTTGAAGGTAATTAAATCCGATTTTCATTATCAATTCATACAGATGGCAAGATGGGGCTGGTTAGGCTGGTTTGGGTAAGTGGTTAACACGGATAATAATTCTGTGTGGGTAGGATACGGTTGACTGGAAATACTTATTGCCCAAATTTTTTAGTTTTTTGAATCCATAGTTAGTGTCAGAATGCTTCCAAAAAATATGTTATTATATGTAATAACCTCATACTTCAAATAAAATGATTTTAGATGGTTAATTGCATGAAAAATACAACGTGGGCTATTTTTTGACTCATTTAACGTGTCCCCTTTCAGCTGTTTTTTCCAGTCTACCGTTTGACTTATAAAAATATGATCCAAATCGACCCATTTATTAGTAAACACGGGCTCAGTCAAAACTTGTCATGCTTTGGTGTGGCTCGGATTGGTTCCTCGAAGCACTTTTCGTCCAATACTTGTTTAGTTTTTTAATAATTAATAAGCGTGTCAACTGTTAAAGTTATCTTGTTTTAGTAATAGTTTCTGTAAGTAAATGATTTAGTAGGTTTTATCATTTATGCATTAAAATTAAATTTGAGCTGCCCATACGCCAATTCAAGATGTTTCTTGATAAGCTAATTCTTTTATTTTACCCTTCTAAGAAAAGAACATAAACTTAATTGACTCATTTATATGTAAATGAGTCAAATTTGCCACCACAACCATTTCATTTCATATTTGATCTTTTATTGCTTCACTAAACAATTAGTGATTATCGTTGTGCATCCAGCAGCCTCTTCAGATCCTAAGGTGTCAGAGAACTATCTGCCGTCAAGTGTTCCTCCCAGTGAAAGTGTTATGGAAGTTGCAGTCTCACAGTCTAATGAAATAGAAAGTGAGGTTATCAGTAGTCCACCAGACGCAAAGAGACAGTATGTGTAAATACTATTATATACTGGGAAATTTCTTTAAACACGTTTCTCCTATATCATGCTAATTCTCAAGCTTTACACAGGAAGAAAGAGAGTGCTGGTGTCAAAGATAGTGCTGTAACAAAGACAAATTACAAGCCACGTGTAGTTGTTACGACTACTAGTCCAGTTGATATTGTACATGATGGCTACCGTTGGCGCAAATATGGGCAGAAACAAGTTAAAGGCAATCCAAATCCAAGGTATATTTAGTTGCATTCACAGATATATCAAGCTTCACCAACTTTAATATGCACATATTGAAGCTGACAGTTGCTTAGAAATGGGTTGACTTGAGCAGTGTTAATGTCAATCGGGTCAAATTAGAAAAAGAATGTAGCTAAAAGGGGAATGGGCTAAATGGGTTGGAAACTGAAAGTGCCCAAAAGTCTACTTCAATGCACATAACCTGCTAAATCGTTTTATTCAAAGATTTAAAATTATCATCAATATCGTTTTTGTAATCGGTATAAACTCTAAATATATACTTATTCAAAAATGGAATAAGAAAGCGTTAGATCAGAGAAACAATCTAAATCTGACCCATGTTTAAAGGGGACTTACTGCAACCTGAACAGCTTATGGCCCGCTACCCAACCCGCGTGTCTTGCTACCCTTGCAAATATTATGCAACTTTTTGCTCTGATCGTGTTCTTAACGATCCTCTTATTTAATGTTACATATGTGATGGAATGAGCCCTTTGATACCAAGGTTGCAAAAATCGCTAGGCGGTTGCTGGGCGGCCGGGGTACCGCCTAGCGATTAATCGGTTAGGCGGGGATTAATCGGGGATTAATTGGATTGGATTTTTTATATATAAAACTATAAAATTTTGAAACTATATGCCCGATTTGGTCGATCTAGCTGATTTTTTTCCTATTTTTCATATTTATGCTTGATTTGGCCGATTTCTATCCATAACAGAGTTGGCCGATTTATCCGATTTGGCCGATTTATGCCCAATTTGGCTGATTTTTATCTGATTAATCGGTATGTTGACCGATTTTTAATAAGGCCAATTAGTGAAAATTGGGGAGGTTAATCCCCGCCTAGCGATTAATCGCCGATTAATCGGCGATTAGTCGGCGGCCTAGGCCGATTTTTGCAACACTGTTTGATACTCTTAGATACTTTGTAATGGTTAAATGTACCCCTTCATTTTTTATTATGACGATAGTACATAGTTACATACGTCACTTTTTGAAGTTCGAAACTAAGGTGATGACTCTAAAATGTCAACAGTAAGTTCTAAATTTAGGACAGAGGGAGATTTAAGTAGAAACTTCTTTAAAACTTTGTGAAAGGGATCAGACACTCCTTTTGTATAATATCAAAGTTCAGTATTATTAGGGGCCAAATAGGCAGTTAGATACAGTCACCCATTCAGACATCTAAATTAATCTATATTTTGAAAAAATCGTATTAGATTAGTTAGAGGCTTCAGAAACTACCTCTTATGAAAACAAGAGCTGGTTTGGGCCTTTAGGAGTTAAGGGTTTAGACGTTAATCACTTAAAAGAACAGTCCTTAAATCTTGTTTGTGCAGGAGTTACTACCGGTGTACAAATGATGGCTGCCCAGTAAGAAAGCAAGTAGAGAGGGCATCCCATGATGAAAAAGTGGTGGTTACAACTTACGAAGGCAGTCATGACCACGAAATGCCTTCTGGGATCAGAACACTTGCCCTAAACGCACAAGGAAACAACAATGGCGCAGCATCTTCTGATGATGGTGAACCGAGACCTCAAACAGAAGCAGTTGAAGCTACAGGTATGGGAAGGATTGTTCAAGTTGGTGCTGATTAAGCCATATGACTCTTTATTATCAAAGCATCCAATCCTTACATAAGTCCCCATTTGCGAGATATTATTCTGATGAGCTATAGATGACCCTGTTATTAGTTTTAGCAACCCTAAAGGTTTGTACGCTTAGCAGTGTCAGAATGATCATTCAGTATCTTGCTTGTCTTTATATTTCATGTTGATCTGTTTGTGGTCAATGCTTTAGTGTACTGTGTAGTGCGAGTCATTAGACTTTGTTTCTTGGGCAACAACCATCTTATGGAATTGATTCAATCAATGCAATTTGATATATGATGTAGTTTGATCAATGCTTTGTTAAACTCAGTTTAATAAAAGGTGGTAAAATAGATGGGTCTGTAGATGGGATCATTTTGGGAACTTTCAAGTCGGGTTAGGATGATCGACTCACTATTTAATATTTATCTATTTTTCGGTTCACAGATGTGCTTCCTAAGAGGCGACAAGGCCCACCTACTCCCCGAAATAAAATTGCTTTATACGTATACTAATTTCGTGCTTCATGCTGGTAACCTTCGGGTTCCATATTCTTACTTTAACATGCGTCCTCCATATTCTTACTTTTACATGCGTCCTCTATTTCACACAATTCTCCCCCCAAATGCATCTTTAATTGGGTGCAACCCACTTGATTGGGCATGAGATCCTTTCTTTTGTTTACCCCTGGGAGTTCTTAGTCTATATATGTTTGGTCACTTCCTCAAACAACTTGTGTAACATGGGAGTTGATATTCTGCTGAGATAAGAAAGCATGATGGGTTCTTTAACATGAGGAGTGAGGATTGAGGCTGGACACAGTAAGCAGAGGCAATCTCTTCCATTTTCACTGTCATGTCAGCTTTCTCTCTCCAGCGACCTTCAGACGATTGGATGCCCCAGTAAGGGCGACTTACACTACAAAAAACGTACCCAAAAAAAATACTTTTTTTTTTAAATTAATTAAACACACACAAAGAAACAAAAAGCCAAGCGATTGTCGATCGTCATCACGACCAACTTATCCCAAAGTCACCTGGCGATCGATTCCCCACAGTAAGGAGATCGAGTGGGGATCGATCGAGTTTGTCGATCGCCAATCCTTACTGGAACTAGCCTGACAAAGGTTAGACAAGCCGAGTTCGAGGTCACTATTTGTTTAGATCAATTTAAACAAGTAATTAGCTATAAAGGATTCAAACTTAATTTGTTTTAACTAAAAAAATACGATAGGAGTTATTAGAACTTTAACCTTACAAGGCCAGTCGGCAAGGTGGTGAAGGGATCACCATTTCCCCAAGTTCACCCGTTATATCCCTTGCTTTCTACCTCAATTCACGCGCGAGGAACAAAAACCAATACAACTTATGGTGGTGGCCTCACCTTGCAGCAATACAAAAAAATTGGGCCCCACTTGTACCATTATATTGTTTTATATTTTGTTTGTGAGTGTGTGGAGTATTTAGTGTGATATATTTGTATTAAGTATTAGTTATAATACCCGCACACGCGCATATTTTTTTTTAAATTCTTTTTTAATAATATATTTTTATTTATTAAAAAACAAATAATTTAATCTTTATTCTGTTTTGTTTGATTTATAATTTTTAATTATAGTTTTTTATTATTAAAGATAATCATTTAAAAATTTAATCATATTTTTAGTTTCTTTATATTTTTTGTATTTATCCTCTACTTGTGTAATATATCAACAAAACGAATTTATAAATTTATAAATTAAAAAATAATAATTCAATTATTACCTAACAAGGAAACATTTTTTTTCCGAAATACGAAATTTTATTATGTAAAAGATGTATTTTAATGAAAGGTGAGGGTAAAGGTGACTTGAAAACAAATAGGTGAGTGAGTGTGAGGGAAAGTCAGAGGAGAGAGAAAGCTGAGGTGACGCTAATGTGTAAGGTGAAAATGCACTCTCCTTGCCATCCATCCTAAAGGGTTCGAGGTCACTATTTGTTTAGGTTTATTTGTTTAACTAAAAAATATGGTAGAAGTTATTAGTAGCCCATCACCTTTAACCTTTAGGGTGGTGGCAGTCATGATCCCATACTTTAACCATACCTCACTATCCACCAATAATATCATTCCGCCTCATTCTTACATCTCTCATACCTCACCATACTTTTTTAGTAGCAACCACGATCCTATACCTCACCAAATTTTTTTTTATTATTTTTTTTATTTTTTATATTCATAAATTATATTAAACAATTTAATAAAAACATAATATTTCATTAATAATTAAAAGAAAATTACATAATAGAAAGAAAAAAAAACATAATTATATCTAAAAATCGGTAGGCCATCAATATTTCTCCGCGTACTCACGGTTTTTTGGCAAGAGTGATATCTCCCATAATAGGATTGGCTATGTGATCGTGCGGTTCGTTGTAGAACTTCAACGCACGTAAATAATCATTTTCTTCAACACTACGGAGTTGTGCCGCCATCAACTTTTCGGCAATGTCATCCTTTGCAATCCTTTTCTCCACTACCGTCTCCAATAGTTGTGTTTTCTTTACCGTGTAGGAGTCGAAGCTCGCAACAACACTTCCCTTTGTCGAAGCCTCGCTATCGGTCTTTTTTCCCTTTTCTTTTTCGTGTAGGAGTTGTGTCGTCATTTAGATCCGGAATAGCAGTCTCAACATTGTCATTGCTTCCCGACTCGTAGTAGCTAGATTCCGACGACTTTCTTCGCTTGTCGGAATTAGATGCCGAAGATGCTTGAACAAAACATGGTTGTTCCAACCATTTGTCTTCTCCCCTAACAACCTCCCATGCTTCAATATGAGTAAAAGACTCGCCCTTTGTTTTCTTATCATAATCGGCCAAGGCATTTTTCATGATGTTAACATTGCTACACCCACTATCACGAATACGTTCTAAAATTATAAAAGTAAGAGTATATAAATTATAACAAGTATATAAATTAACACAAACATATAAATTAACACAATCATATAAATTAACATAAGATATAGTTTAAAAATTACTTGTTGGATATATAGCCCGTTAAAGACACCCATGACGACATTCATATTTTGCCATTTTGTGTTCAAGCTATGATGAGTTCGAATAATATCTTTCACGCTGTCCTTGAAATGATTTAGAATTCTTGTCCAAAAACTTTGTCTATTTTGTTCATTCTCGACTTTTCGACATGTCGAGACATGAACCAACGCTTTTGCCAAAGCCACCTCTTCGACCGACGTACAATTTTTTTTGTCCGCTTTTTTTTTTTTTTTTTTTTTTTTTTTTGAACTACTTGAACATCTTCATCATCTTGTATCTCAAATAATAATATAACAAATAAATTACCACAAGTATATCAAATAATAATATATCAACGAAATTATAAGATATAAAATTATAACAAGTATATCGAATAATAATATATCAACGAAATTATAACAAATAAAATTATAAATTAATACCAATTTGAGTTTGTGGTTGCGTTTTGGGAACAAAATCAACATCATCATCCTCGTAATTATATAGCGGTAGTTCTCGTTCGACATGGGACTAGTTACAAACGTTCAATATGAGCTTTCACAAGGAATGATTAAAGCTTGTTGGCAGTTTGACTTGTTGTCTGGCCTACTATAGCCGAGTATGCACTCGAGGACATTGTTCATAAAACTTGTCAAATTAAAGCTGAACTTGAAAATGCAAAAAGACGAGGCATTTTCACTAAGACCAAACGGAGAACTACATTTTGTTTGAAAACTAGACATCTATGTCTTATATATTTTTCAATACATAAATCAAGTAAAAACCCGATTTCATAACATATAACCGCATACATCATAATAAATAGAAAATTTTTCCACAGTTCTCATACCCCCTTCCCAAGTATAAAAAAGAAATCCGACACGAATCCGACCCGTGCCCAATTAAGCATATTCGGGTCATCCGAGTAACCCTAATATTAAAGGTCGGGTATTCGGTTAAAAATGTTTAAATGACCCAAAGGTACAAGGGTACTCACCCAATGTGCCAAAAAAAAAATTCTAACTTCTCCAAATGCCTCATGGGCGACGGTCGCCCGTGAATTCTTGGGCGACTATAATATATGAAAAATGATTTGTAGGCCTAAGTAATGAACCTAAGAATAGATCTACAAATATGATTGGTGTAATTCAAAATTGATAGGTGAATATGAGGAGAGAGAAAAAGTGTTTTTAATACTTGTCAAAATGTGAATGGAGTAAGTCTATTTGTAGGTCTATTTAGTAGGCCTAATTATCAATGCTCATAATATATTTGTGACAAGTGTCCCTATCCTTGTACTAACCTATTACTACCCTTGTAAGCTAGTACCTATGGTACTTCATGGGCGACTGGGTCCCACAATTTATTAGGTGACTTGTTTTTTGTGAAAAAATATAGTCTTTTTATATTACTACATCCGTCCCATAGTTATTGTCCCGTGTTAACTTTTGAAGTCTTTACTTTTCAACTTTGACGTTAAATATTTTTATTTGTTATAAATAATATTTGATAAAAGTTATATCAATGAAAATACCAATGTTGCAAAAATCGTGAATCGGTCCTGAGGCGGTCGAGGGCCGAGTTGCGTTTTTTAGCCGATTAATCGGCCCAAAACCTTGTAATCGCCGATTAATCGGCCGACTTCCTTGTAAATGTCTCCAAGTTCCAGGGCCTTGTAGCTTGGAATCGACGATTACAAGGCCATGTAGGCCGTTTTTTGCAACATTGGAAAATACATTTAAAACTCAACCAATTCACATATTTTGCATCAAGTAATATATAACACAAATAAAAATATTTAATGTCAAAGTTAGAAACAAAATACTTCAAAAATCAATACTGGACAATAATTATTGGACGGAGGGAGTATATAATAGTACATATTTCTTGTACCATAATTTTAAATACAAAACTTTATCATTTAATACATTTACATTTAAATATAAATAGTACATTATTTACATTATTCACCGGGTATAATCCTTTTTCCAAAAAATACATTATCTGTATACTACAATTCTCAATGGACCAGACTCCAATGCTTATTATATATATATATATATATATATATATATATATATATATATATATATATATATATATATATATATATATATATATATATATATATATATATATTATCAAATGATACGACGTCGTGTAGCATAGCAGATCACATTTCTTGTTTTTTGGCCTGTAAACATGGCTAAGGCCCATGTCCATTTACACAAATTGCAGCCCATTTACGCCAAATCCAACCAAGTATATTAACCAAATGTACACGTGAAAGTAAAAATGACATAAGAAAAAGGAATGTAGCCCAATAACATTAAACAAACACAAAGCCCAAATAACAAAAAAAAAACAAAAAAAAAAATACTAATAATACAGCCCATGTATTGTACATATCTATCTAGGGCTGAGCATCGGTCCAAAACCGACCCGACCCGACCCGAACCGACAAAACCGAAAACCAAAAATCATGAAAAGCCGAAACCGAAACCGAAACCGAACCGAATATGGTCGGTTCGGTTCGGTTTGTGCCGGGTCCGTCGGTTCGGTCCGGTTCACGTGTGTTTGCGTGTGTTTTTGTTGGTTTTGGGCCGAACCGAACCGACCCGAAACCGAAAATCATGAAAACCCAAAACCGAAACCGAACCGACGGGCTGTCGGGTCGGCTCGGTTCTGTCGGTTCGGTTCGGTTTTAAGCATTCGATGCTCAGCCCTATATCTATCTATATATATATTTTTGCACTATCTTACATTTTTCCAACAAACAAAAAATCAATAATTATATTACATCGAAAAAAAAGTTTCTAATCTACTACTGTGAAACCAAACTCCTAAAAAGACATAATTTTGTTAAAAAATCTAAACAAAAAATGCCAGTATATTTGCATCGTCGCTTCTACTAGCCAATAATTAACGGCAATAAAAAAATACCACATTTTATACAAAACACAACTGTCAACAAACATGCCCGGCCGCAACGCGGCCGGTCGTTGCCAATCTCGTTTTTTATAATATAGCAAATACATTATAATAACGAGGAAGGCCGCGAGCCGCCGCGTTGCGGCGGGGCGGCGATCATTCGTTTTTATGTGTATGTGATATGGTAAATGATAGTGGTAACGGAAAAAAAGAGAGCTTAATGGTTGTTTAGTATTATAGACGTCGTTGTGATATAATATATCTTGTGTAAAGTAAGGGAAATTGCTATGTATTAAACGAAAGATAATTAAAAATTAAGAATATATGATTGTGGTTGTTATAATATATAACACTGAACTTTAAAGATGGGTAAAGTATTGTTATAGGTGTCTTTGTGTGAATAAGTTGACCCGTATCTGTTTAAAAGATGAGCAACGCTTTGTCATGGTTGTCCTTGTGTGAATAAGTTAACATGTATCGACCTCGTTTTCGAATATTTAACATAAAAGGCCCCAAGAAGCCTAAAAAAAGAAAGAAAGAAAATGGCACTGGACCTGGGCCATGGTAGGCTAATAGTTGGGCTCCTGTTTGTGACGTCAAATTGACGCAATCAATGTGGGAACCAATTACAACGCAGCAAATTGATGCTCTATTATGTATATAGTAATGTTTGTGTTGGGCTCATTGCTGGAGCGTGATCCAAGTGGGATACTTAGGCCTGTGTTTTGGGTGACTATACCTTTGGGTTTGGCCTTTTCCTTAACAACTGCAGTGAAAGAAGGTATATCTGAATGTTTTGTCCACATAGTCGGCCCCGGTTCATCAAAGATAAAACACGGAAAACCAAAAATGCCAGACTAGAAAGTTACTAACATAGTAACATGCACTCAGAAACGTCTCCAAGAGGAATAGAAGCCTTTGACCACCAAGTTCGCAACTATTAATCATAGACAAAAATGTTGTAAATGTACACTAAAAATAAATAACTAGCAAAACACTTATATGATCCTAAGAGCATTGGGTACGGTTGAGCCGTGGATGTGGTGCCGTGGGCAAAAAGTGCTGCCACATCAGCAAAAAAGCTCCATGGCACCAGAAACCCCACGGCACCACATTTTAGGGGTATCCGTTGGCACCAGAATTTCTGATGCCGTCGACCATTTTTATTTTTTACATAAAATTAAACATACACAATATTAACTAAAATAAACTCCATTAATTATTTAAAAAAAAAAAAAAAAAAATAGTTGCATGAAAAAAGAAAAGTAGTATAACTTATACTTAAAGCCCCCAAAGCCCAAATACACACACAAATGTGTAAAGCCCAAGTCCAAAAATAATGAAAAAAAAAAAGGGTCGTCTTCTTCTTCCCTTCCTGCTGCTGCTACCTGCAAAACACAAACACAAACACAAACACAAACAAAACATTGCAACAAACACAGCCACAACAAAAAACCCACAAAAAAAAAAGAAAAAAAAGAAGAAAGCGATGGCGCTGAGCCGTCACCGCGGCGCGAGCACCGGTACGGTGCGCCGACGAGATTCCTCGGCTGGTGGTGACGGCGCCAGCCACCAGCCAACCGTACCCCACGCTCTAAGAGCATTGGGTACAGTCAAGCCGTGAATGTGGTGCCGTGGGAACTTTTTGCTGCCACGTCAGCAAAAAGCTCCACGGCACCAGAAATCCCACGGCACCACATTTCAGGGGTATCCGTTGGCACCAGAATTTCTGGTGCCGTCGGCCAATTTCTTTTTTTTTTTTTCATTACTTAAATTAAAATATATACAACATAAACTAAATAAACTTCATTAATATTAAAAACAAACATTACAAATAAAAAAACACACATTACAATAAAAATATACAAACTATGTTAAGATCGTTTTAGCTCGAGGTTGTTTAGACCTCATCTAGGGATTGCACAATAATAATGAATGAACACAATACGCAACGGAATAAACAAACACATCATTATTATTGCTAACAAGGTTTCTCGTCATCATCTCTACTCTAACATACACCAAAGCCCCAATGCTACGTGATCAAGTGTAGCACGGTTACACTCTAACAGCGATCTAAGATCGTTGAGGCTTAACACTAATCACCCTAAACGTTTTCCCATAAAACGTCTCTACACACACACCTTTCTAGGTTTACATTGTGACACACATGAATGAATAAACCTATTCCCTGTATTCTCTTTATATAATAGAGAACTAGGGTTACAAAATACTACGAAGGACTATATTGAGATAACTTCTTTGTAAAGCAAGTCCCTTGTCTTTTGCATTCTTCACTTTATCTTCATAAGTCCTTCATCTTTCATATTTTGTCAGTATCAACTCAAGTATAAATCCTAACAATCTTCCCCTAGTTGATATGACAAAACCAAGTAATCACGAACTTCCCCTGAAGCTAATATATATGAAAGATAAACGAACTTCCCCTTAAACCATGCTATATCACCAAGGCTCTTCAAGTTGCAATCTTCAAAATATTCTTCTTCCTCTTTTTGTCATCATCAAATAGGGGACAAATGTATACAACCTTGATCTTCACAACCACGAATCAATATTACACATCCAATTCATCTTTCCAATGTTTCAAAGTCGCCCACAATTAAGTTCTCCACATCTTTAAATGAACTTGAAACAATAGAAATCAAAATCAGTAGTAGTAATAACAACCAGCAGTAGTAAAAACCTTCACTTCGATGTAGCAAATAAATGGTTAAACATTTAAACACTTAAGCTTCCCATGAAACCCATATGTTAACCATGTGTTGAATCTTCAATTCTGTAGGCTCAATGTAATGATCACTGATGAAGAAAACTAAGTATTACCAACTTGATGCTGAAGTAGAACCACCCAAACTTGTGCCTTATATCTTGTACTAAAATTGACTTCGAACGTATACTTAACGTATAGGGAGATCGCAATCTCTTGACAATAAACACTGAGCACAATAACGTAACTCCTTCAAGTGTTTGTCAATTCGTAGTCACCTGAACGAACGAACAAGTTACCCCACACTGAAAAGGTATGATAATACACAAACCTGTGAAACTCCACTTCATCATCAAATAGGTGATAAAAACCTTTCTTCGTAACCAATTAAATCAAATAAAAACGAGCCATTAAATCTGTTAAGAACCATTAATCCAAACTCCAAAAACCTTCTTGTGTGTGTAAACTTCATATCATAAATCCAAAACCAAATAACAATCTGCTTCTATGTGTGTGCATTAGCATATCAACCGAGAATCAAAACCAAATCCAAACGTGTATGTGTCATCTAATATCCCAAATAAACCTGATAACCATAACCATGTAGCTCCATGGTCCACAAACACAATCTGAATATAAAATCCTTGTACACCCCTCGTTAAGATTAACGCAAGTCATTCTCACAAATAAAAAGACCAATTAAATAGCAGACACATGTGAGAGCACCGACCCATGATGTAAAATCAGTACAAGGTAGAAATCTTGATTAACAAAGAATAGCATTGTCCCACTATCCTGGTCATCACGTGATATACAACTCATTGACCCTTGATTGATGACTACGAGGTTATAGGTTATATGCAGAAAACGACATCTCATGTGAAGATACCAAGGAAATATTGCACTGACCTACTATAATAACCTTAACCAATCTTCAGACATAATATTCTCTTCCCCTTATTCTTGTAAGCAAGGATCAGTATGAAATATTAATATCAGTGGAAACACTTTAGCGTAGCAGTGGAATACGATTAAGCATAGCTGTGGAAACGTAGAGCGAGTAGTGGGAACTTTTTAGGCAGCAGTGGTAACATTCACTACTAGCAGTGGTAACGTGAGGCTAGCAGTGGAAACCATGAAATCACAACCTGCTTGTAGCTGCTTTTAAGTCATACCCTTACTTCCACTAATGCGTATATACAATCATCAAAACCATTAACTGAATCCATCTTGAGTATGTTTACTTCGAAGCAAATAAATCCCATTCACATCTTCAGAAACCACAAAAGTATCTTTACTCTCACGCAAAGTAGAGTTGCTTCCTGAAACAGTAACCTTACTCGTGTACCCCTGATGATCAGTAACCATATTCCACCAGTAAACCAATATCGTATAACAGTGATAATAACCTATCAACCTACTGTCAAATATTAATTCTCCATGTGATCCATAATAGCGACACTTCAAAGTTACTCATGTGTCAATATCAACAGGAAGTGTACCCAGAAAAACCATGTGCCTCAAAGAAAACTTTTGTCACAGCAGTTCTAATACCCAATTGAGTAACATAAACATATCGATCCAATAAACCAAAAGTGAATCAATGAATAAAGAATAAGTATTGAATTAAAACATGGTACTCTCTAAACAAAAAGAACAGTAACAGCTTTTGTAGGTTAGGGTTTCGTTGCTTCTTTCTTCAAAAGTGCCAAGTCTAGAGAGAGAAACTTAGGGTTTTCTATTAATTAATCAGGCATGATGAAAATAACATACCATAGCTGCTTCAATACATGTATCCTCAACACCAAACAGCAAATAAACCAACTTTCATGATTAATGAATAAGAATAGAACCAAAATCATGAAGTTAAGAATCATAAAAACCCTAAAAAGCAACTTACTTCCTTTTCTGCAGCAGACTTTTAGAAAAATCATATCTTTTTACTGGAACCTCAGATTGAAGATCCCTCTAGTGGAACTCTTCCTTGATATGGTGAGAACCTCCAACAAAAATTTTAGCCCGATCCAACGGTGAACGAAGAAGTTATCGTCGTTTGAAAACAGCTTTGTTCTTCGACAGACCAAACCTTGTTTAATCCCACGATCACGAGCCCCTTGGCTCTGATACCACATGTTAATAACAACACTAACATGCACAACGGAATAATCAAAGAACAATGTTATTGCTATAAGGCTTCGCCATCATCTCTACTCTAACACAAACTACCTGGGCATTTTCCCCTAATGCCAGGTTCCCACACACACACACCTTTGGTGTTTTACATCTTATATGTACTATTAAACCAATTCCCTGTATTCTATTTATATAATACAGAATTAGGGTTACAAGAATACTACGAAGGACTAATAAGTAAAATCTTCTTTAGCAAGCAAGTCCCTTGTCTTTTGCATTCTTCACTTTGTCATCATAAGTCCCTCATGTTTCACATGTTTTGTCTTATCAACTTAATTGTAATTCCCAACAATCTTCCCCTAGTTGATAATGACAAAACCAATAAGCATGAACTTCCCCTGAAGTTAGTATGTCATGAAACATGTGACTTCCCCTTACACCATGCATATCACCAAGGATCTTCAAGTTGCAGCTTCAATGTAAATATTCAACTAATTAAGATACTCAAACATAAACTACGATTAAACTAAACTACGAATCAATAAAACGAATCATCCGACACATAGCCCTCGTGACTCGAATAGGAGGCACTCGAATCGTCCTCACTCGTTGGCACACGGTCTATTCCATTTGCCCATCGCCATTCTGCTCGACGGTTTCGACGATCCTCTTTGGCTTTTGCTCGCTGCTCACGAGCTCTTGCTTCCCTTTCTTCCTCTGCTTCAACACGTAACAATTCTTGCATATTTTGTTGAAAAAATTCTTCATCAGTCAACCCTCTCCAAATGGGTTGATTTTCCACCGGTAGATTGTTCACCGGTTGATCGGGTTGTTGTTGGACAACATGTGGATTAGGCACTGGTTCATTATCCGGTGTGAATACCGGAAAGATGTCTTCCGGTGGAGTGTTCACGGGTGCAGTTGCATTCAAATTCATACTGGAGCTTGGGAATTGCTGGCCAAAGTCATGGTGACTTGGGAATTGCTGGGAAAAATCACGGTGAGTGGGAAATTGTTGGGAGAAGTCACGGTGAGTTGGAAATTGTTGAGAGAAATCTTTGAGAGACATTGTCTAAGAGAATTGTGTGAGAATTATGTGTGAATTGTGTGAGAATTAAGTGTGAACTGAAATGGTGTTAAATAACCCCAAAAATCCCGCCCATTCATTTCAAATTTTGAATTTTAAACGTTTAAAAAAACTCCCGCCCATTCATTTCAAATTTTGAATTTTAAACGTTTTTAAAAAATCCCGCCCATTCATTTCAAATTTTGAATTTTAAACGTTTAAAAAATCCCGCTTCTTCATTTCAATTTGAATTTTGAAAATTTTAAAAATCCCCTATAAATAACACACCATCTAATACTTTTCTTCACACACTTATAAAACATTTCACAATGAATAATCGTTGGTCAATGGAAGAAGAAAGCTTGCTAGCTAACGTATGGCTTCAAGTTCAAGATTCTACAGACCTTTTGATTGAACGTTCTTTTTGGAATATCGTTACACGAAAGTTTAACGATCAGACTGATGGTGAGCACCGTAATAAAAATAGTATTACGGCTCAATGGAATAGAATGAACGTTGAATGTCGTAGATATAATGCTATTTACAACGAGTTGCAGCGTACAAGTCAAGACCCTTGTCGTCTCAGCAATGCAAACCGAATTTATTATGAACGCTATAGGAGAGGGATATATAACCAACATGTGTGGTTCACTCTGAGAAACACAAGGGCATGAGACATATAAGATGAGTAATGATCTTTTATGTTAAGTATTCCGTTTCGTTTCTTTCTGTTTTCCGTATCGTGTTTAATTGTTTCCTGTATCGTTTGTAACCATGTTAACTTTGTATGATGTTTATGTAATGTTTACGTTTTTATTAATGAAATTAATGTTTTATTAAGTTTTTAGTTTATTTATTATTATATTTTTTTGAAATCTTTATAAAAGAACTACTAGCTCCCTTTTGGAACCATGCTCCCATTTTCAAAAAATGTCGCTATTTCCAGCCAAAAAGAAAAGAAAAGGGAAAAAAAAATGTCGATGGCGCTATGCCATGGGTACGGCACGAGCACCGACGGCGCCACCACCAATTCGGTGCGCCGTCGGTTTTGTTGGGCTGGTGGTGATGGCGCCAGGCACTAACTTTTCAAATCCGTGTCATTGTGTGTACCGGTGACTTGCTTGACCTGTTGCAGCAGGTTGAGTTAACGATCGTTTGTTTTATTATTGCAGCGTTAGTCCTTTATTATTGCAACGTTAGTCCTTTAAACGTTTTCGTTTGTTTTCGCACGTTTTCGTCCGTTTTTGTCCGTATTTACACGTTATTGTTCGTTTTTACACGTTTTCGCACGTTTTTGTCCGTATTTACACATTTTCATTTGTTTTCGACCATTTTTACACGTTTTTGTCCGTTTTTTCACGTTTTCGTCCGTCTTCGCACGTTTTTGTATGTATTTACACGTTTTCGTTCGTTTTCGACCATTTTTACACGTTTTCGTCCGTTTTTTCACGTTTTCGTTCGTTTTCGCACGTTTTTGTCCGTATATACACATTTTCATTCGTTTCGACCGTTTTTACACGTTATCGTCCGTTTTTTCCAAAAAAAATAAGAAAATAAAAAAAAAATCAAAAAAATTTGTGGAAAACTAGAAGGGGGGGTTGAATAGTTTTACGTCTTTTTCGTTTTGCTTATTTTATAAAAGATAGTTTCTAAGATAAAACTTTCAAATCACTTTAATACATAAATATATATACTAGTTAATTTATGATTTTGTATAAATACTACTTATGTATAATGTACAATTTCAAAACACTTAACTACAAAAGTATAAATACAAGATTTATTAAAGGTTTTATATATACAATGCTTATGTATAATGTTTGGAAAGAATATACAATTTCATATATTTTATGTAAGCATATATATGTGTAGTAGTGTATAGATATAATTATATGTACTAGGTTGGTTTTTGTAAGATTAGTTTTATGAATGAATTTTAGTTTGATCTTTATGTGAAATCAACATATGCACAATACTATCAATTATGACTATGTGTGAAATGCAAGTAAGTAATAAATCAAAGAGTGAGAGATGGAAAGATCAAACCGAGACACAAAGGATTTATAGTGGTTCGGCTACAAGGACACCTTCCTTGCCCTACTCCACTCCCCGAGTCACCTACTCGAGAGTTTTCTTCACTAGATCAAAAACCTCCTTTATGGCGGAGAAAACCGTACACACCAATATATACACCAATTTACACACCAATCTTCACACCAATCTACACACCAATCTACACACCAATCAACTATTTTCTTCACACCAATCTTCTACACACCAATCTTCTATTCTCTTCACACCTTCAAAGTACTAATGTCTTGACACCTTCAAGTCACTAATATCTTTACAACTTCAATGCACTAGTGTCTTGACACCTTCAAGCCACTAATGTCTTCACAACTTCAATGCACTAATGTCTTGACACCTTCAAGCCACTAATGTCTTCACAACTTCAATCTACAAATGTCTTCTAGTCTTCTCCACTAGAGATCCTTAATTTCTTCACTATAAGATCCTATTGCTACAATCTCCTATCACCACTACTATCTAACCCTTCTTCTTCACTTCAAGTTACACTTCACACTTACAACAATTCTAGATTCTTCAACTAAATTTAGTTAACTAATACATACACCTTATTCACCAAAGTATGAAAGATATACAAGAAAATGTAAACAAACAACTTAGATAGCAAGATGATACTAAGTTGTAATACTTCTAATAGAAGTATTCTTCTCTTTGCACTTGAAAGAATGAGGCTTTGGATCACTTGGAAACAAAGGCTTATGAAATGATCAAAGGATTTTTAGGATTGAAATGGAGATCTAGAACAGAAAGTTTTTGTGCAAAAAGGTGAGGAAAAAATCCAGGTTTAAGGTGGTATTTATAGACAAAAGAATCTGACAGAGGAGCGTGGCCGGTCCCCTTAATTCATGGCCGGCCCCCTTAAAATTAAGGGGACCGCCCCTTATAATTAAGGGGGCCGCCCATTTGTAACGGCCAGAAAACTTGTCTTTTAGTGGGGAAAGTTTATTTGGTGAAAAACTAACTGATTTTGGTTAAATATTTGAAATCATATATTTAGTATGATTAAAACATTTTTCTTTATTACCAAAAGTGTTTTTCAAAAATATATAATATGTTTATATGATTAAATAAACTTTGTGTTAATTAATTAACTACCCCTTTGATCATACATTGCACTAAACACTTTGTTTATTCATACCTTAAGTGATTTGTTGGTGAAAGTGATTATTTATTACTAAATACGTGTTTACGTCATGATCTTTGGTTTGATTAGTTTAAGTTTTGTGATTATCAAAACATAGAGATATCGGAAGATATGAATAATGTTTTCAGTCAATTATTTATATCAACAAAATTAAAATTTTTTTTTAAGACATTTTAAAAAAATGTAAAAAATATTTTTTCGAAAAACAATAATTAAAAAATAAAAAAATTTTGAAAAAAAATAATTTTCTATTTTTCGAAAAAAATTAATTTTTTATTCCTCGAAATTAAAAAAATTTTTGAAAAAAAAATTAAAATAATTTTTTATTTTTCGAAAAAAAAATTATTTTTCAAAAAAAATATATTTTTTTTTATTTTTCAAAAAAAAATTAAATAAACTTTGAAAAAAAATTTTTGAAAAAAAATTAAAATAATTTTTTATTTTTCGAAAAAAAAAATTTTCAAAATTTTTTTAACTTTTTTTTCAAAAAATAAAAAAAAAATATTTTTTTCGAAAAATAATTTTTTTTGAAAAATAAAAAATTATTTTATTTTTTTTTTCGAAAAATCAAAAATAATTTTTTTTTTCGAAAAATAAAAAATTATTTTAATTTTTTTTTTCAAAATTTTTTTTTCAAAATTTTTTTAATTTTCTTTTTCGAAAAATAAAAAATATTTTTTTTTGAAAAATATTTTTTTTTTCGAAAAATAAAAAGTTATTTTAATTTTTTTTTCAAAATTTTTTAATTTTTTTTTTATTTTTTAATTTTTGTTTTTCGAAAAAATATTTTTTACATTTTTTAAAAATGTCTTAAAAAAAATTTTGATTTTTTTTGATTTTTTTTTTAATTTTCTTATTTTTGGACGATAACGTGTAAAAACGGTCGAAAACGAATGAAAATGTGTATATACGGACAAAAGCGTGCGAAAACGAACGAAAACGTGAAAAAACGGACGAAAACTTGTAAAAACGGTCGAAAACGAATGAAAACGTGTAAATACAGACAAAAACGTGCGAAGATGGACGAAAACGTGAAAAAACGGATAAAAACGTGTAAAAACGTCGAAAACGAAAGAAAACGTGAAAAAACGGACGAAAACGTGTAAATACGGACAAAAACGTGCGAAAACGGGCGAAAACCTGTAAAAACGAACGAAAACGTGTAAATACGAACAAAAACGGACGAAAGCGTGCGAAAACGGACGAAAACGTGTAAAGGACTAACGTTGCAATAATAAAGGACTAACGCTGCAATAATAAAACAAACGATCGTTAACTCAACCTGCTTCACAGGTCAAACAGGTCACCAGTACACACAATGACAAGGATTTGAAAAGTTAGTGCTATAATAAAAAAAAAAAAAGTACGCTACATACAATGACAAAAAGTGGCAAGTATAATGCATTTTTTTTTCGAATTTCCCTAAACAAAATACAAGGAAAATTCAAATGCATACTTTTATTTTAGTGCATACCAATGGACAAATCCTCACCATCCATCTAGTTTGATCTAATGGTGGGGATTAACCTAAGATTTATATGGGGAAACATAAGTGCATGTTTTTTCCCCCCATTTTCTTTGTCTTCTTGTCTTTTTTATTATTCTTTTTTTTCTTTCTTTATTTATACCTTTTTTTTCACGCTTCTAGTTTTTTTTTTCTTTTTTTTTTTTTTTTTTTTTTCATAATAAACGTTTTTTTTTTCGCTTTCATAAATTTTCGTCTGTTTTCATACGTTTTCGCCCGTTTTCATATATTTTCGCCCGTTTTCTTACGTTTTCGTCCGTTTTCATACGTTATTGTCCGTTTTCATACGTTTTCGTCCGCTTTCTTACGTTTTCGCCCGTTAACGTCTGTTTTCATATGTTTTCTTACATTTTCGTTCGTTTTCATACGTTTTCGTCAGTTTTCATACATTTTCGTTCGTCTTAATACATTTTCGCCCGTTTTCTTTTGTTTTCGTCCATTTTTCATACGTCTTCGTCTGTTTTTAGACATGTTTTTACGCTTTCATACGTTTTTGTTCGTTTTCATACAGATTAATCTGTTTTCTTTCGTTTTGTTCGTTTTCATACGGTTTCGTTCGTTTTCATCCGTTTTCATCCGTTTTCGTTCATTTTTCAAACATTTTTGTCCTTTTCATACATGTTTTTACTCTTTCATACGTTTTCTTTCGTTTTTATACATTTTTGTTCGTTTCTTATGTTTTTATCCGTTTTTCATTCGTTTTTGTTCGTTTTTAAATATTTTTGGCAATTTTCAGACGTTTATATGTTTCTAAATATCACAAGTGATATTCTGTGATATTTTAAATATCACAATTTATATTCTGAATATCACAAGTGATATTATGTGATATTCAGAATATCACAAGTGATTTTATGTGATATGGAGAATGTCACAAGTGATACTATAAGTACCAGAAATGATATTCTGGATATTATAAGTAATATTATGTGATATTCAAAGTATTACAAGTGATATTCTGAATATTATAAGTGATTTTCTGAATTTGACAAGTGATTTTCAACAAATGTTTTTTAACATGAAAATCACAAGTGATATTCAGAAAATCACAAGTGATAGATATTCAGAAAATCACAAGTGATATTTAGAATATCACCATTGATATTCAGAAAAACACAAGTGATATTCTGAATATCATTTGTGATATTCGTAAAACATATAAAAATGGACGAAAACATAAGAAAACACAGAAAATCACTTGTGAATATCACAAGTGATATTCTGTGATATTCTAAATATCACAAGTTATATTATGAATATCACAAGTGATATTCTGAATATTACAAGTGATTTTCTGTAATATGGAGAATATCACAACTGATACTATGAGTACCACAAATGATATTCTGGATATTATAAGTAATATACAAAGTATCACAAGTGATATTCCGAATATCATAAGTAATTTTCTGAATTTCACAAGTGATTTTCAATAAATGTTTTGTAACATGAAAATCACAAGTGATATTTAGAAAATCACAAGTGATAGATATTCAGAAAATCACAAGTGATATTTAGAATATCACTATTGATATTCATAAAAATACAAGTGATATTCTAAATATCATTTGTGATATTCGGAAATGTATAAAAACGGACGAAAACGTAAAAAAAATGGACTAATACGTATGAAAATGGACGAAGTATGAAAACAGACGAAAACATAAGAAAATCACAAGTGCTATTCATAATATCACAAGTGATATTCAGAAAATCACAAGTGATATTATAGAACCACTGAATATCACTTGTGATATTCGGAAACGTAAGAAAATGGATGAAAATGTAAGAAAACGGACGAATACCTATAAAAATATCATTTGTGGTACTCATAGTATCACTTGTGATATTCTGCATATCATAGAAAATCACTTGTGATATTTAGAATATCACAGAATATCACTTGTGATATTCTGAATATAACTTGTCATGTTTAGAATATCACTTGTGATATTCAGAATATAACTTGTGATATTCAGAATATCACTTGTGATATTGAGAAACATATGAAAATATCTGAAAATGGCAAAAAAAAAAAACGTTTAAAAACGAATGAAAACGAATGAAAAAACGGACGGAAATATATGAAAACGTATGAAAATGTAAAAACATGTATGAAAAGGATGAAAATGTTTGAAAACTAGATGAAAACGAAAGAAAACGGACAAAAATATATGAAAACGAACTAAAATGTAAGAAAACGAACGAATATGTATGAAAACGGATGAAAACGTGTGAAAGCGTAAAAACACGTCTGAAAAAGGACGAATACGTAAGAAAAATGGAAGAATATTACTTATGATATTCAGAATATCATTTGTGGTAATCATAGTATCACTTGTGATATTCTGCATATCATAGAAAATCACTTGTGATATTCTGAACTTGTGATATTCTGAATATCACAGAATATCACTTGTGATATTCAGAATATAACTTGTGATATTCAGAATATAACTTGTGATGTTTTGAATATCACAGAATATAACTTGTGATATTCAGAATATAACTTGTGATATTCAGAATATCACTTGCGATATTTAGAAATATATGAAAACATCTGGAAATGGCAGAAAATATCTGGAAATGGCATAAAATAATTAAAAATGAACGAAAACGAATGAAAATGTATGAAAACGGAAGAAAACGTATGAAATTATAAAAACATGTATGAAAAGGATGAAAATATTTGAAAACTAGATGAAAACGAAAGAAAACGGACGAAAATGTAAGAAAACGAATGAAAACGTAAGAAAACGAACGAATATGTATGAAAGCGGATGAAAACGTATGAAAGCTTAAAAACACGTCTGAAAAAGGACAAATACGTAAGAAAAATGGACGAATATTACTTATGATATCCAGAATATCATTTGTGGTAATCATAGTATCACTTGTGATATTCTGCGTATCACAGAAAATCACTTGTGATATTCAGAATATAACTTGTAATGTTTAGAATATCACAGAATATCACTTGCGATATTTAGAAACATATGAAAACGTCTGGAAATGGCAGAAAACAATTAAAAATGAACGAAAACGAATGAAAATGTATGAAAACGGAAGAAAACGTATGAAATTATAAAAATATGTATGAAAAGGACAAAAACGTTTGAAAACTGGACGAAAACGGATGAAAACGAATGAAAACGTAAGAAAACGAACGAAAACGTAAGAAAACGAATGAATATGTAAGAAAACAGATGAAAACGTATGAAAACAGACGTGAACGGGCAAAAACGTAAGAAAGCGGACGAGAAACGTATGAAAACGGACGAAAATATATGAAAACAGGTGAAAACGTACAAAAACAGACAAAAAGTATGAAAACAGACGAAAACGTATGAAATAAAAAAAAACGTGTATTATGAAAAAACATTTATTAGAAAAAAAGACAAAAAAAAGGGGGAAAAGTGATTTAAAAAAAAAAAAACGTGAAAAAAAAAGACAAAAAAATAATAAAGAAAAAAAAACCAAAAAAGAAACAAAAAAAAAACAAAAAAAAGAAGAAAAAAAAGATGCGTGACAAAAAAACCAAAAAGAAAGAAAGAAAAAAAAAAGAATAATAAAAAAGACAAAAAAAGGAAAAAAAATATGGACTTATGTTTTCATATTTAATCTTAGGTTTATCCCAACCATTAGATCAAATTAAATGGATGGTGAAGATTTGTCCATTGGTATCCAAAATAAGGGTATCCAAAATAAAGTAAAGTGCCTCTACAAAATACAAAAGTTATTAAAACAAAAAGTTCTTAAACACACTTCATGTTACTGTCTCTCCTTCACTTTCAAACACTTCTACTTGAAGAAATAGCTCTTAAAAAGATCCCTTCCCAACATATTCCTGCATCCCTAGTTCTCTACCCTTTGCCCTGCATCCCTATTAACACTATTACACTTTGAATGGCAACTACCCCTTTAATTCCCAACCACCCCCTTTTATCACTTTTAAAACCTAAATTTCTGTTATAATTTCTAAGATCGACAACAAACCTGTAAGATTCCTTCGTCTCACTTTTAAGGTTTTAATTTCTGCATTTTGAATTCATTTTATGTATAAGTTGTAACTATAGTGTTTTATATTATTTAAGTATTTTTTTTAACAGTTTGTAAATGTTACTACGTATTTTATTTGATAATCTGATTGTGTGTTTTGGATTATAGTTTTAAAATTTTGATTAGTGTGAATGTAGGATTAAAAGGTGTGATTTGGGGTTTTTGAGCATGTTTTAACACTTTCTAGTCTTTGAGTGTTTGGATGAAGAAAGTTGGTTATTTTATCTGATATACTAGGTACGATTATAGCCGTGCGAAAGCACGGCCCATGAACATCTAATGATATCTTTCATACGGTTCACAAGTGTAGCGAACAATAATCATACATCGTTGCATATGTTTGATGTTGTTGTTAAGTCTCGTTATGCTATTTTATTTAAAATCTCATAAATGAATTAGGTGTACATTCATCACTACCTTCCTCTTCTCAAGATAAATCGAAGAGTATTTTAAGGTATGCATATCACCCATTTATATGTAATTCAATTTTTCATATCATACTTCTTTCCCTGTTTTTCTTTCTTTTAGCCTCAAACATAAAAAATAAAATAAAAATGCAAATATCATATCTACCCACAACTTTCCCACTCCAACAATTTGTCTAGCACACCTAATCACCTATTGGACTGCCACCTATTCTACCATTTTCTCCTTTTCAACTTTAACTTACCTACTCTCTTATCTTGTCAATGTCATTTTCATTATTTATTTCACATCACCATACTTAATTTTTACATCTACAGTACATTCTTAGCACCGTTTTTTTATTGAAAAATTCACAAGCATAAAACGTTGATAATTAGTACGTTTATAAGCTTGAAATTTGAATACGCATAATAATGCATTTTTTTCATCATCAACTCTAACATAAGAAATTTTGCTCGCTTTTTAGTAAACTTTTATTACTCCGATATTGCTATTGTTTTGCACGTCAATCTTTTTTCAGGGTTTTTTGTAGATGCAACTATCTTCAAGATTTGTTACCATATACTATTATCTTCATCTCGGCCTTCAGACATGAACCTTCAAATTAATCTCTATTGTTCATCTTAAGATCTTCAACATCCATCTTAAATCTTCAACAACCATCATCAAGATCCATAGCAACTACAACACCACATAAACAAATCAATTATTAAGCTAACAAAACCAAATAAACAATAACTAACCAAAAAAAAAAAAAAAAAAGTTCCAAATGAAAGGCAAACACACACACACATTTAAACACCCAAACTAAACATAGGTACACAAAACACACACATGTTTCGTAGATACATAGAAAGAACAACACAATATAATTGAAAGACTAAATAGCATCCGGTTATGCCTAATTATTCACTAAAAGTTTATAACACTAATCATAAAACTTGTTTTCTACTCACGAACCACAAAAACAGTCACTCTTCCTTAATCATAAAAATTTAATTAACCTCTCTTTATACTTGATCATCAAACTACTAATCATCTTTAGAGCTTTGCTTTAGTACTATAAAAAGTCTTATTATATTTGTAGTAAATGTCTAGGAGTTGGCAGCCACCTACTCCATCGTCATCTTCCACTTCATCACCCGCACCTTCAACACAATTACCCAACACCATGAAAAAGAAAGAAACCTACAGTCCGCGACATCATCAAACTGCTAATCATCGTCCCTAACCGCATCATCATTATGCAGAATAACACTAAGAAAAAGAAGGAAACCTACAACATAAACTATTGAAATATATATCAAAACAAAACTAACCACTTAAGAGACTTTGTTTCCTTCCACCGACAGTCCGCGACGCCATCTTCTAACATCATCACCAATACTTGCAATATTACCTAAATGAAATGAAAAGTAATATCATCATTTACGCACTTGAAACATTACCCAAAAAAAACCCGAAAATTAAAGCTAAAAAGGAAGAAGAAACTAATTGACCAGGTATGGCAAATGAACATTTTTAAGTCACTATCCATTTAGAGATGATAAAGATAGGATAGGAAAAAACATAGATAGCTGTTTGCAGGTCTTAGAGATCAAACTTTACCAAAGAAATATATTTTAAGCCTAAAAACCATAATTAAAAAATACTCAGAAAAGAGTCACTTACAAACGATGATGTCAACATTCACGAAAATCGCCCATCTCCTTGTTAGCTCTTACTACTCAACCATCTGATATTTTGTAAATGGCACCATTACTTTCGAGGCATTAGCAGCTGTAAACAAGAAAGGAAAAAAAATCCATTGGAGAAAAGAAGGAACCAGTGAGTAAAAGAAGTAGATCTAGGAATTTATTGAGATAATGTATTAAAGGAGATATGAGAGAGTGAGAGAAGAAATGTGTTAAAAGGAGATGTCTGGTCAACATTATGGTTCCATTTTTCTCAATAGTTACAACCACTTTGGTGACGTGTTTTTTTTTGGAGGTCCTAAGAACTAACGTGGTTGTTTTTGGATGGCCTACGTGGCGTTTGTTTGGGGGCTACAGAAAAAAATGGTCTAACTTATATAATAGGTAGATATAAGGTGCAATTAGCTGTTTTGAGGCTTTTTATTAATCTGTTTACTTAGAAAAAATTCTCTTGAAATTAAGCAATTTGAGATGCTTATTGCATTTTAAAGGTAAAATAATGTTATGTTGTTGGTTTTCATGTAATTATGCGTTATGATTTGCGGAATTTGTTTTAGTTTGTTGCTTAAACACCTGTTTCATCTTGATTAAACCGGGCGGATCTACAGCCAACACAGGTTATGCACGTGCATACCCTGTGATTTCTCTTGTAGTGTAATTTTTTTTAGTGTTAAAGCTTTGGTAAATCAAATTGCACAGAGTGCATACCCATAAAAATTGGTGTAGAAAAGGTGCATACCCAGGAAAGCTGTAGAAAAAGAAAATGGGAAAACGGTAAAGAGATAGGCAACCACCACTTATTAGGGTTTATGTGTTTTGTTGAAGACGATGACGAGGCACGTGAAAAGGTTTTTATTTTATTACTGTAACTCTCTTTTATCATTGGTGTAGAAAAGGCCCAAATGGTTGTATGACTGCAAATCCACTTTTATAAGCCCATTTATAATTTACACATTAGAGTCTTAAACAATGGTTTTGATTCTATATATATATTCTAGTTTGTTTCTGATATTTCTTCGTCATGTATATGTCATAAAACGTGATGTTAATCTATATTGATTTGCTTTTACAAAATTTATGGTTTTCCTTTTATATAGGTGTTGGATTTTTGGTCGACTAGCTAACTCAGAAAATTATATAGTACTAATATATATTCTTATACATGACGATAAAAAGCCGAACCGAAACGTCAATCTCAGCAATTTTTTTTTTTTTTTTTTTTTTGCTAAATAGTGCATACCCTTCTTCGAAATCCTAGATCCGCCACTGCCTGAACCCGATAAAGCTTATAGAGTCGGGTTTAAAAAGCTTATCGGGTTAGTTTCACCCGAACTTGTTACTTTGAAATATTTTGTTGTCTAGTGTTACTTTTGGATGTCAACTTGTGCACATGTTATTTCTACTAATCAACTTACCTTTCATGATTTGAGAATTAACTATTGGAACTTTCACTTAAAAATCCTAATCTTCGTATAAAGTTAACATACCTTTTACCATTTGCATTGATTTTGTAGGTATAGTTTAAAAATGAGCTCACCAACTGTGTCTTCCTCAGAGGTGACTTCCTCATCGCTAGAGGGATTTTATGACGAATTGACACGACAACTCAAAGAGACTGAGTCTGTTGAACAACAACAAGAAACAACTCCAGGTGCATGCATCTAATGATCAACTTGCCCTAAAACTGAACTGATAAATTTGGGACTGTGTTAATAGCTGAATTAAAGGAGTGTTTGGGTCTGGGACTATTTTTACTGCTAAATAATGGGGTGGTTGGGACTGTTTTAATAGCCGAGTTAACGGGGTGATAGGGACTATGTTTATAGTCAAGTTAATGGGGGTGTTTGGGACTGTTTTTACAGGAGAAAAATGGGGTGTTTGGGACTTTTTTCATATCTAAATTAAGGGGTGTTTTGGGCTTCTTTTAAATAGCTAAATCAAAGGGGTGTTTGGGGCCGTGTAAATATCAAGCCGCTTTCAGTGCAACAAAGAGACACAAGTGACTAAAGTCTGACACAAGTCACTATGCAAAAATAGGCGGCCGGTTGGGTAATGGGTCAATACGGGTATTTTTTTGGTACAAGCGAAAACATGTTGGGTTTACATGAAACACATTTTTGTCCAAAAAATTCTTTTTTTTTTTAAAATAAAACATAGTAATGCACATCATTGCTATTTCTAATTCCCTATCTTATTTCAGCATTTTTTGAGATGTTATGACATGGTAATTGAAGTTTGATCGAACAACGTGTATATACATGAATACCACTTGTACCAACATTACTTTGATATGACATACATGAAACCAACATATATATAGTGCTGATATCTGATAATCTTTCTGCATTGGTAGGTTTGATATGGAGCCTGGGCTTGAAGATTCAGGTGATGATGGTGATGATGACGATGATCCTGACTTTTCTGATTTACAAGTGGAACATTGCTTTATCTTAGTTATTAAGACTTTCTTTTAAATTATCGTGTACTTAACTATGTTGTCTGATGTTTCTGCTACTCTAGACTTTCATATCGTGTTTCCTTGTGTGTTGTATTAGGATTTTCGTGTCATGTTTTCGCTCGTTAGCTATCTGTTTGTATATATATGCTGTCGGCCTGTGTTTTTAGTTAAATTCTATATTTTACAAGGGAAAGAATTGACTTCTATATTTTATGAGTGAATTTGAACTATGACCCTTCGTCTTGGGTTTTTCAGTTACCTTTATGTAATGGAGCATATAAAATATGAGTAAAATACAGAAGATGTCTATAATTCTAAGAATGGACTCATCTTTACAACTTCGAAGGCAGTCAGGACCACGGAATGCCTTCTGGGATAAGCACAGTTAACCTAAACGCACAAGGAAACAACAATGGCACAACATCCCGTGATGAAGGTTACCTCTTACGAAGACTGTCATGACCACGGAATTGCCTTCTGGGATCAGAATAGGAATCAGAATAGTTACCGGAAACATACAAGGAAACAACAATGGCACAACATCCTTTGTCGATGATGAACCCAGACCTCAACCAGAAGCAAGTGAATCTACAGGTATGGAAAGTGTTGTTCAAGTTACTGCTAAATAAGCCATAATGACTCTTTGTTGTAACTAATCCAACCCTTACACAAATGCCTAGTTACAAAGTATTATTCGTATGAGCTATAGAAGTATAGATGATGTGACCCTATTATTAGTTTTTGTATGCACTAAAGGTGTGTATCACACGCTTAGCTGTGTTAGAATGATCATTTCAGTACCTTGTTTGTTTTTATATTTCATGTTAATCTGTTTGTGGTCAATGCTTTAGTGTATTGTGTAGTGCTAGTTATGGAAGTGATTCAGTCAATGGGATATGATATATGATTATGTGATGTAGTTTAATCAATGCCATTAAAAAGTTTATGGCTTGTTAAATTCGTTTTTTTTTTTTTTTTTTTTTTTTTTTTTTTTTTTTTTTTTTTTTTTCTCAAAAGCAGCAAAAAGGCGTGTGGGGGTCAGTTTGGGATCTGTTTAAAATGGGTTCAAGTCGGGTTTGGATGATCAACTTACAATTTGTTTAGTTTTCATTTCCCACAAATGCTTCCTAAGAGGCCACAAGGCTCACCTTCCTCCCCAAAATAAAATCGCTTTATACGTATACTAACCTCGTGCTTCATGCTGGTAACCTTCGGGTTCCATATTCTTACTTTTAAATTTGTCCTCTATTTGGCGTAATTGTCTCCCAAATGCATCTTTAATTGTGTTCAACTCACTTGATTGGGCATGATAAAGCATGATGGGTTGTTCAAACTGAGGAGTGAGGACTGACAAAGGTTAGACAGGGGTCGAGGTCACTAAATGTTTAGATCAATTTAAAACAAAGATGTGGTTCTTCAAGGTCGAGTTGTAGTGGCCTCTTGCAGAGAATCACCTTTTAGTGAGACCAAAAAGGCCGTGCGAAGTAGGGGTGTCAAAAATTCCGACCTGACCCAAACCCGAACCCGAACTCGAATAAGGATAATCGGGTTGGGCTATTCGGGTTCAAAATCTAATTGGGGTTTAACCCGAATACAAACTAGGGTTGGGTATCCGGTCAAAAATAGTTTGCCTATTCGGGTTCGGGTCAACCCGACTAACATAAGTTTGTTTTTTTTTTTTTTTTTTTTTTTTTTTTTTTTTTTTTTTTTTTTTAAATTGAAATGCCCAAGTTAGTCCATGTTGTTAACTTTTTGCAAATATGCCCCTACTGATGTTGCAACTTAATATATGTATCGTACATATATTGTGGGAATGAATATTCCGAAATGGATTATGAGTTGTTGCAAACATCATATATGTAAGTACTTATAATGAACTTAGGATTTTATATAGCATCGGTGGAATCAATAAGCAGATAATCACCGAAAATCTCACATTACAAGGATGTTATATAAAATCCTAAGTTATTACACTGAAAAAAGAAGATGTGTATATCAGTCTTAGAATGCAGTACTTGAACAATAGCATTTTTTTTTTGGTAAAGGGGTTAACCCCGGTAAATATATAACCAAAAAATCGTTAAGTACAAATGGAATGTTGCTGAAGTACCACATTAACCTCAAGCAAAAGCTTGATAAACTAGAGTTTATGACAGGCCATAAACATCAAGTAAGCATTTCTTCACCAGAGAGGCATACACAATTAAACATAAGGCAAAGCCTCATACACACTCACGAGAAGACAATAATCATGCACAACTGATGGAGACAAAATTATGTGATTTTGTAAATGGCACAGACCCGAACCCGACTTGACTTGACCCGACCCGATTTGACTCGAACCTGACTAACCCGGCCTCAAATAGGGTCGGGTTCGGGTACGTTATTTTTAGCCTTGACCCGACTTGGACCCGACCCCGACTAACCCGACCCGATTAACACCCCTACCTGCAAGTGCCTCACCATGCCCTTGATCTTTACATCGCGCTAGCTCCTCTTACTGTTCAGCTCGTTGTTTTTCATGAGGGTGCGGGGTGCCCAAGCTTTGGCAGGTCTAAGCAATGAACAATGCTACATCCACAAAGTGTTTACAAAATTATACCCATAAAATAACCTGCTTAACATGATTAGGCCACTAAACATGCCAAATCATTTTGCATCATAATCTCTTTTTCTTATTTTTTACCCTTCACAATTAGTTAAGTCATTATGCGGATATAATTTTGTAAACCTTTTGTGAATGTATCATTTATTGAAGATTTTTTTCTTACAAAATATTACTTTATATTATATTGTTGGTGTATGTGTCCGAACGGCACATGCCGTCTGGACTAAGCATTCACCTCCGGATACGTCGACCAAGGATGTGGACCGAAGAGTAGAGTAATAATACAAACTGCCGCCGCGCCGCCATCCCAGATTTCCTGGGATCGTGTCTCCCACGTGGCCTGACACCTACCTACTAAGCATGGCGTAGCAGGTATGCTCTTTCCCAAAGTAAAACAGTAAGAGAGGTGTGGGTAGTACCCACACCGCAACTAACACACACTTACCACATTCACTTTCATTTAATATCCTACCCCTCCTCGTACTATCATATTCTTACTCTCATGCCGGAGGTTGGCCTTGGGATAAAACCCAAGGCGAGTCTAACATGCGTGTTTCTTGTGTGTAGGAAACAATCAATGTTGATACAAAAGTTGGGCGTTCCTAGTTTGGGCTCCTGCTCTTGTACCAATTAGCTCTTAATGCTTGAAACCTGCGCACTAAGAATGTAAACAAACACTGTTAGGCTTATCGTGGGATTGTTTCCCACGATTATCTTCCGGCGTGAGTGTAAGTAATCGGTTGAGGGTTATATTGAAGAGTTAGGGTTTTGTAAATCGTACATTTAATGAGAATTATGTCATTCTATATATATGCGTAGAATCCTTGTAGGTTTCGTGCTCCTTACTCTTCGCACACATGGTGCTTATCCGGTCCAAGGATCTTTATCCGTAAATAAAAGATCCTTATCTAGACCATAAATAGTTTGGTTGGGCTTGGGCCTACGTGGGTCCAACCCATTGGTAGTGCGGCCCAAATCATTGTTATGATAGCCCACTCGTGATGGGTTTGGGCTTTAGTAATGTTTATCATTTGGGCTCATGTCCCAAATATAGACTATACGTCATCAATCAACACTCGAAGGAACTCATCCGAGGGATCTTTACCGAAGCAAAACCCACCCGCGGATCTTTAGTTCAACATATATATATATATAGGTGGTAGATTTTTATTTTTTTTGTAAAGATATCCAAAATAAAAAAAAGATAAATAAAAAGATCACACCATATAAAAATCCGTAGATAAAATCTAAACTAAATTTAATCCATCTCAAAACTACGTAAGTACGTGCACGTAACTAATACACTAGCAATGTAAAATAATAAAAACATTATAGTAGTGACAGGTAATAAATAAATTGGTGAATAGAATGCTGTAACTTTTTCTATTGATGACATAAATCGAAAATTATCTGGTTAGCCAATATATTACTTAATTTTACTATTGGTCACGTGAGTTTAAATGGTCGTTTAATTTCATAGCCTGATTTCTTTCCTCATCCTTTCAACATATGAACATCTTTTACCTTGCAAAAAAAGAAAAATTATAAGTTTATTAGGGTCTATATATAAAGTTATATTCCTGCGGTAAAAGTAAAACACCAATGGAAGACGAACAAAACCAACCTAAAATCAATTCAGAATTTTCGACAGCAGAAGTAGAAGATGATCAAATAAAACAAGATCGAATAAGTTCGTTACCAGATTGCTTACTATTTGAAATCATCACTCGTTTACCTGAGACAAAAGAAGCTTTTAGAACAGGTACACTCTCGAAACGATGGCAACATCTTTGGCGTCAACTTCCTAATCTTAGTTTCAGGTTTTGTGAATGTTTGTTCTGTTCGGAGTCGGTTTTGGATTTCTGTTTGTTCGTCGACAAAACCTTAAATCAATGTAGTCGCCAATTGAATCTCAACAAATTCATACTGATGTATATCCCTCTCGTTACTCATCTAGATCATTCCAAAATCAATGATTGGATTCGTTATGCTACTAATCGTAATGTTCAAGAGCTTGAATTATCCTTACGGAATGACTTTTTGTTTGATGAGTCTTTTTTCATGAATTCATGTTTTACTTACTTGTATTTGGGACACTGCAACATATATCCAACAGGTGCCATCAGTTGGACAAAACTTACGAGTTTAGCTATATTTCTTATGACAATAGACGAAAATCTGATTCAAAATATATTATCCGGTAGTCCTCTATTGGAAACCCTGAGCTTGGAGAGTTGCCAAGGTGTCAGCTGGCTTGATGTTACTTCAAAGAGTGTCAAGAATTTGATACTCTCTGAAGGCCTTTTCGCTGAACATATCCACCAAATTAATGCTCCTCATATCCTGTCACTAACAATCAAAGGTACTTTGTATTTGTGGGAGCTTGTGTTCCTAAATTTGTCATCTTTAGTCAAAGTTGACTTAGAATATACACACAGCATCTTCTATTATACACCATCGCCTAAAC
Source organism: Artemisia argyi (assembly GCA_030686995.1). Lineage (NCBI taxonomy): Eukaryota > Viridiplantae > Streptophyta > Magnoliopsida > Asterales > Asteraceae > Artemisia > Artemisia argyi. Next base: position 206,995,555 of record CM060702.1, on the reverse strand, counting down.
ACGAGTTAGTGGAAGAAGAGATGCTTAAATGGTATTTATCAACCTTTAGCCACGTCAAAGAGCTTAAGCTTAATTACTGCTGTACTAAGGTAAAATTTTATTTCTTTTTCCGAAATTGACCACTTGCGTTTTTGTAAAGATTAGCAATCATTTCTTTTGATTTAGCAGTACTTAAATGATTGTTTACTAACAATTTTTATGTCTCGTATAGTAACTTAGTCAAAGATTTGTGCCTAGGATATATATGTTTGGAAGTGCAATTTGAAAGTTACAATTGCAATAGGTAGATTTTATTAGACTTGTCTCTTTAATGGGTAATTTTTTTGTTTGGACTTGTCACATGTTCTTTGTATCTCATTCTTTTAACACTAAATGATTACAAAGTCGAAATTAGAATAACTTTACCGGAAGATTTAAACTGACAAGTCACATTTAATAAAAGTATCAGCAGCACGAACTCTAGCTACATTGAAGAACATCAAAACATAAATTCCTTGTCACGACCATTGTGTGTATGTTCTTCATCTTTATTTTAGGTGCTTCTTTTATCGTCTGCTTAGAACTCACCACGGAGTAGATGGCCACATCTAAACTTGTACTTATATGAATTTGGGGATTTCTATATTGCACAAGAATCTATGAACCGCCCCAATGTACCTTGTCAGAAACACGTGTGTGCTTTCTTGTTGATGGCCTTATTAGCTGCATAGAACTAATTCATGGAGTATGAATGTCTTTCTTACTTCCTCTTGAAAGTGTATATTTTATTATTCTCGGGTGTGATTGCAAGTTCCATTCTGAGTGTGCCTTCTAAACAGTTAATTCGTACATGGATTGCACCATTCTCATTTTTGTTCTCTTCTCATTGTTGTTCTTTGTTGGCAGATTTGTACTCGTTTGATAGCTAAAGGTTTCCTTTTTCCAAGCGTAAAGTATCTCTTTGAAGACATGGTCAATTATTGGGTTTGAATGACAATTGATTGTCATCAAATATACTAATGGGGTTTTAGAGCAAGATTAATGTATGGAGCAATTTAATTCTATGTTCATGAGCCATTAGTAAGATTGATTGTAATAATTATTTGACCGTTTTCTTTCATTTTCTTTCCGTTAGTCCCTGTTAAGTTTGCGTTGTTAGTCATTTGATTTTTTTTCTTACATAATTAGTCCCAAAAAATATATAAAATTGGTGCGTTATTTTATTTAAATTATGTAATGCTTATATTTTAATGGGTTGTTTTATTTAAATTATGTAAATGTTTATATTTCAAGGTATATATGTCGATACATACAAATTTGTCTTCTTTTTGCATAGATAAGTTTGTTGGGCCATATTTGGAACAAGAAGATGACAAGCTAGTACAAGCTACGGGGGTGTCTTCACTGGATGAGTCAGTTGTAAATCCAACAATTGAAGTGGTCGTGAACCCTGATGATGAAGCAGGGGGGCATTGGGGTTAATAGTCCAACTGAGGAACAGTTTTCAAGGGTTATGTAAGATGCCAATGCTAGGAAAATGATGGCTGATGATGAGGAGGAGAAACTAAGCTCTGAGATATCACGGGTAAAAGCTGAGGCTTTAAAATATAAGGATGAGATAAAGAAGCAAGAAGGACTAGTCATGGCAAAAGGAGCAAGAGTTGCAAAAGATGAAAAGCGAGCTTGCCTCACTTCTCCAAAAGCAATAACAATGGGTTGTTGAGAAGAAAGAGTTGGAGGAAAAGGTTGATAAGTTGGACAAGGGCACTCTAGAAGAGGTGGAGAATCTTGAATCTGAGAAAATTAAGCTTTCAAGTAGAACTCATGAGATATGCTACAACTGCTACGAGCTGCTTGTTTCCCCTGATCTGTTGGTCCCAGTTGGAAAGTTTCAGGATCAAGCAATTTGCCTAGGAGGACATTAAGCTCCCGCAAGTTGAACAAGAACTTTCATGATGTTTGGGTTCTTTTTGATACGTTAAGTGTTTTGAGTCGTTTTGAACTGGGAATGTAGTAGCACCTCCCTAAAACCGATAACAAGGAACTAGCTAATACTATTGCCTTATTGGTAGCCCATCACCTTTAAACCTTATAAAGGATTCAAACTTAATTCTATCTATCTACATGGGACTAGTTACAAACGTTTAATACGGAGTATGAGCTTTCACAAGCAATGGTTAAAGCTTGTTGGCAGGTGGACTTCGTGTGTGGCCTACAGCCGACTCGGGGATACTGTTTAAAAAATTTGTCACAATAAAGATAACATTGTGTCTGGAAACACTGTTAGGTCAAACATAACATTCTCTTAGATTAGTTGCATGAGAGAGTATCCTTAAAAGAGTTAAAAAATGTAACCATTAGACTTTTTCATTGCAAAGCTGTCACAATTAGTGTTGCTCCAAAGCGAATGAACAGACATGCAAAAGTGGTTACAAATTCTTCAGATTGCATCTCATATTTGACAAAAGTTGTGATCATAAACCGGAAATGAAGAGCTATTGTGTCAACTGTTTGTTCGTTAATAATCTGCAAGTACACAACCGATCGACCTAGTTTTAAGGTTAAACACGTCATTTTTTAGGAGTTTTAGAAAATTGGTATAGACGAGAAACGTGAAATGTTTCATAGTATTTGATGTTTATACATGGAATACCCTACTCCAATACTTCACAAACTAATCGGTTTCCAAATGCTGATAAGAATTTTAGCAAGCTTCTTTTTCATGATACTTGCGAAAATGACTGCTTCGATAGTAAGGGGAACAGCGTCTCTTCAAACTCACCTGTCAAACATGTTTCTACAACAATCTCAACCAAAACGTTTTCATTAACTGTTCTTAAGAATTTAATTAACTGCTATTCATAGTTTCATACGTTGCATGACAATTATTTGCAGGTTTAGAATAATTTACACGACTACACATACTCTAGAATAATATAAACATGCAAACCAACAAACTAACTTAAAATTCACAAACAAACCCTAACATACCTTTTTCTTTGTTGTTTAATTAACAACGGGAGCTCTAAATAATACAACCCCGGTTAAAAAGATGAAGAGATCGAGAATGTCGATATTAAAATTTTTGCTAATAAAATGAATATATTAAGCAACTATTTTTCACACTATATGTGAAACTTAAAGTGTTGAAAAGAATTTGATATAGGTAAAAAAAAAAAAAAAAAGATCGAGCGGCAAACCAAAAACATGTCCTCCAACATATTTAAACACGTAGTTGAGATCCATGAAGAACTCATACATGCCATAGAACCTATCAACCAATCATAGCAACCCATTTATATTTTTCACATTTTTTTTTTTCAAAACAACATATCTTGCAAACGGTAAATCTTCAAGCTACAAAAAAAAAAAAAAAAGATCGAGCGGCAAACCAAAAACATGTCCTCCAACATATTTAAACACGTAGTTGAGATCCATGAAGAACTCATACATGCCATAGAACCTATCAACCAATCATAGCAACCCATTTATATTTTTCACATTTTTTTTTTCAAAACAACATATCTTGCAAACGGTAAATCTTCAAGCTACAAAAAAAAAAAAAAAAAAAAAAAAAAAAAAAAAAAAAAAAACCATCGCAACGAGAATTAAATGATCTTTCTATAGATATGCATTATTATATACTTTCGACAATTTTTTTTTTTTTTTTTTTTTTTTTTTTTTTTTTAATATTTCCGCCCAGAAAGAACCATATATGATTCGTAAAAATCATATATGATTCGTAAAAAATCATATATAATTCGATTCTTACGAATCATATATGATTTTTCTGGGCGAAAAAAAAGTTCGTCGAAAGTATATAACAATGCATGTCTATAGAAAGATAATTTAATTCTCGTCGCGATGATATTTTTTTTGTACCTTGACGATTTACGGTTTGCGAAATATTTAAGTTTTAAAAAAAGGGTGAAAGTTTATTTTTTTATTTTGATAAAAAAAATGAGTGACTAAGATTGCTTGATGGGTTTTATAGTAAAAGTTGGATCTATAAAGAACTTTTGGCATCAAACTACTACATAAAAATAGCTTTCGGTATGGTTTTTAAGGGCTTTTGATATACAAAGCATTTCTTTTTTTTTTTTTTGGTATGGTTCAAAACCGTAACAAAAAAAAAATAAATGAGTTTTTGGTATGGTTTCTTATACAACCGTACCTAAAAACTCCGGTCAAAATCAACGATAATTTGTTTTTTAGTACAGTTTCTTAATAAACCGCACCATAATTTGTTGCTTAAAAAAATATATTTGGGGTTTTTTTCCCCCTAGAACATTTATATCCGACCATTCAAAAAACAAACAACAACATTTACCACATACACAAACAATATTTAAGAAGCTTAACACTTTATATATACACATCAACAAACCAACAATCTAAAGGGAAATGGTGTGTGTATATGCACAACATTGTTAGATAAAATGTTATACATTACAACTATATAAACAACATCGCTATGAAAATTAAGGGGCCAGTGTATCTAGAGAAACAACCACAACCCAAAAACACTCGCTTACTGTCGTATGCACCACTTGGTCTATCTCGAATCCTTGATAAACACTCAAGACCAATCTCATCTTCTCTAACTTGCTCAAAAAGGTTTTCATCGTGTCATTTGCTTGGTCGAGCTCCTCCATGGACTTTTTCAACTACAAAACACCATATTTACCTATTCATTACAATACATATATGCTAAAAAATAATAACTCATAACAATCTATTTCTACCTGATACAACCTCGTAATATCAAAATTTATGAAGTTGTATGGATGTAGTTTACACTAGTAGGTCAGCTAATAAGATGTAGTCCATTAAACTTGGGGATAATTCTATATATACCAAAATGTCATATATATCCAAAATACAAGTTTGAATGCACGATGTATAATGTAGTTAATGCATTTTTGGGTACATATGATATTATGGTTTTTAAATTGGGTAAATATAGTATCTAAGCTGCAATCATCGTATTATAAGATTACTCTCCAGATGAACATCCTCACCATTGTCTCGTTCTTCAAGGTTTTGCTCAGGCATCTAGTGGAAAATATGGATAAAGTTGACACATATTTGATATTAAATGAAATGAAGTATACCCTTTTATTTTATTTTTATTTATTTATTTATTTTATTTTTTTATGAATCTATTTTTGTAGAATCTTGGAAATATTTTTTTAAGGATGTAAAATTGTATAAGGAAGAAGAATGATATAAAATTGTTTATGGTATCAAAATTGTACAAGGAAGACGAAGGATATAAAATTGTTTATGGTCATATTTTTTGAAAAGTCAACTATGTATTATACTTAAAAGTTTGGCAATTTTTGGGAAACAAAATTGTGTGTGAGCTTATTAGTGTTTTATAATTAAATTTACCGATAGTAAATAGGCTAAAAGCGTTGTTTTTATATACTAAAAAGAGAATTTGCTCAAATAAAATAGAAAATACGTATTTTTCGGTCAACGTTTTTAAATTTGGGTAATTACAAGGTTGACTATTACAAGGTTTGACTTAATATATTTTAGTTGTTATATCATGGCATATACATGTCCTAAGTGCGGAAAGGATCTAAGCAAAATGACCCCAGTAGCATTTGCGAACCATTTTGTTCAATGCTCGGATGAAAAGAAGGAAAAACACGAGGAAACTGAGTTCTAGAGATACGGAGGCAACAGAGGGCTTACGGCATTGCAACTGGCTCGTCCGTTGCATTAACGGTTGGCGGAGTTTCCACATCATAATCGGGTGATTTCTCGAACAACCCACTTCGTCCGTCTAGCATTTAACTTTCCCCAACCATGACCAAACATGACTTTGTTTTAGTGGTTATGGTGGTATTTGTGACTATATTTTTGTTTTAGCTATGAATTTTGTTTGTTTGTTTGTTATTGCTTAATATTGAAAGTGTATGCAACTAGAGACACGTGTATAGGTGATATGTTTTATTTGTGTGTATTTATGTTTTTTTTAGAATGAAAAAATAAGTTCACTACCAAACTTAAAACATAATAATATATATATATATATATATATATATATATATATATATATATATATATATATATATATATATATATATATGCATTTCGTCTGGTGGTCTATATGCATTTCGTTATGGTGACAAAAAAAAAATAATAAATAAATAAATAATAATAATAATAAAAAAAATTGAAATGTATACACCACCATAAATTAAGGGTGCGTTTGGTATGCTGGGAGGAATGATAATGGATATGAGTTTGATAGTACTCAACTATGAAAGTTTCATTCCCCACTCTCTAGCCATATATGGAGTATGAAAAATAATGGACTTTCATAGTCATAGTTGTGGGCTCAGGCCTCCTAAACAAACACCAACTATCACTTTCATAGTGATAGTTGATTATCAGGAATGTGTACCAAACGCACCCTTATTATTAAGATGATGGACTAAAACTATTAAGACTTTTTGTTTTTCTTTTCTTCCTAATTTAATGTATGGTATTATGATTTATGTTATGAAATCAGGTTATCACTACTTTTAATGTTATAAATTTATATAAATTGAGTACAAATATTAAAAATATCTAAATAAAACTTTTAAGAAACATAATGGTTGGGTAACAATTCGTTATCCCAATAGATTCAATTTTATATTTTTTATTCTTTTTTTCCTTTCTGTTTGCCTTGTATGCAAAGATTTTTTACATGTACATGAGCGAGTTGGGATCAAATAAGAAATAAAACTAAAATGAGAAGAATGAAAAAAAATCACAATCACACATTTTAGAGACACGTACAAAAATAAATGGTCTCCTCTTAAATTTCTTCTTCTTATTTAAAAAAATGAAAAAGAATAAGGTGTTGAATAGAAGCTGGATATGGTATGTAATAGCCGGCCCAAAACAAGGGTGACAATAAGCCCAGGAACATATTTCTTTAGTGAATAAAAGCCCATAGCAAGTAGAAGACAAAATAGGCTATTTTGACCTATGTTTGACTGTTGACCAATTTTGCTATAAAGCAAATGACATAGTACTGTACTTTTTTTTTGAACATCATAGTACTGTACTTGACAAGTCAGGAAAATAGGAGTTGAACAGGGCATTTAATCAAAGGTATGTCTTCCATGACCACACATGAATTTGTTTTGAGGTGTAGAATAAATTGATGGGTTTGAAACATGATATGATATCTGGAAAAAAAAAAATGTTAAAACAAACATAAATTTTGGCATACCACCTGTTTTAAATACGAATGTTGCTAGTTTAAACATGTATTTTCTATGTTTAAGAGTTTACAAATTTAGTTTGAGACTTTGAGCAAGCTTTTAACTACTTATATGTTTTAGTAGGAAAGAATGGAGACAATAGCACTTAGGAATTGTTATCTATACTATAATGCATTCGAGACTATTCTATAATTAGAAAGGTTTAAAATTCAGACTTTTACTTGCTTATTATGGAAGGATTTCAAAATTAAATGGTTAGGAAGTTTGTCAGGAAGCAATTTGGTTGTTCAAACTAAAATTATTTGGCTTAACTATCTCTACAATCTCTACTTAAAAAGCATAAAAACAACTAAATGTGTAACCGACTAACGCAAAATATAGTCACAGGTACCCGCCGCCGCATTGCGCGGGTACCGTTCTAGTTTATCAAAATAGATTGGTGATAATTATGTAGGAGATCTTTTGGCGTGGGCATCATTATGCGTCATTCCTTTGATTGTTCTTACTTTCGTATCGTTCTTCATGTTCTCTTTTAGTGTTATATTTTCAAAATTCGTTTTGTCTTCCTTATGCTATGATTCCCTTTATGTCGCACTTGATTATGTAATCTGAAAGATTTGGAGCTTGTATGATCGATCAAGCGTTTCTCAAGTAAGTAAACACGGAGAGTTTCCATCTATAGATTAGAAAATTCATTTGTGGATATTCAGCTAAGCATTATACGTATGGAGTGATTGAGTTATGATTTCATTAAGTTTCTAGGGAATGTGTGGTGTTTGGCCCTAAAACGTGCCAATCTGATAAAGCTAAAACATCATTTATGTCCTCAACATCTCTCTTATGTCTCACTGATGTGTGAATGAATTTTCTCCTCTATACACCCACTCTCCTCGCTTCTTCACTTGGACTCCACACCAACATCTGTTGAGTATTGGTTAACATGTTGTCACATTACGAGTGGTGTCAGAGCGACCCACATCGGTCTGGTTGTGTGACTCAACTAGGACGTTGAGTCCTCTCGAAGGGGGTGAAGAGAGCGGGTGTATCTTACAGAGAACTCATCCACATACTCTGACACAAATTGTAGATGTTGTGTACGCGAGTAAAGTCTTGGCCTTATGAGAGATGGCACGTCTTGGGCTGATCCCATAAAATGTTGTAGATAAGCGTGCTCGGATAGGAGTACTACTAGGATGGGTTATTAAGTGGGAAATACTTAATTGGTCGCTAAGAGCAAAGCCGTGAGTGCGTGAATAGTATCTGTCTGCGTGGGCGGGTGTTAAAGATGGGATGGAGCTTTTGTTTGTATAAAGCATATGGCAGAATGACTGTTGGTGTAGCTTGGAAATGTATACATAAAAAGACACAATTAAAAATAAGTGTGGAAACACAATTATATGTAAATGAGTCGCGATTGATTGGTATATGTAAACAAGTTGAAATTGCCACCTCAAGCATTTCACGTTCCATATTGATCTTTTATTGCTTTATTCTAAACAGTTAGTGATTAGCGTTGTGCATCCTGCAGCCTCTTCATATCCTGAGGCGTTAGAGAATAGAGACCCGTCTGTGGTCCATGGTTGCTCCAAGTGAATGTTCTGAGGAAGTTGCAGTCTCACAGTCTAATGAAATAAAAAGTGAGGTTATGAGTATTCCACCAGACTCAAAGAGGCAGTATGTGAAAACACTACTCTATACTGGCAAATTTCTTTAAGTATGTTTCTTTTATATCCTGCTAATTCTAAAGCTTTACACAGGAAGAAAGAGGGTGCTTGTGTAAACGTTACTGTTACAACAAAGACAAATTATGAGCCGCGTGTAGTTGTTGCGACTACTAGTCCAGCTAATTATGTAAATGATGGCTACCGTTGGCGCAAATATGGGCAGAAACTAGTTAAAGGCAATCCAAATCCAAGGTATGTTAAGTGGCATTTACAGATACAAAAAGCTTCACCAACTTTGATATATGTTGAGGTAAAAGTTTGCTTCTACTTCGAACAAGCGAGACGAATCCTTCGGACTAGAGTAGGTCCTCCGGATTCAAGGTGATCCTTGCTTACAGTATGTTGCTTCGGATATCTGCAAAACAAATACGTCCGTTAGACTCGCCCCGGGAATGTATCCCAGGACCAACCTCCGGCGTGAGAGTAAGTATATGTTCTTAGTGAGAGAAAGTACGAATAAAACTAGAGAGTAGGGGAGAATTAGTTAACCTTAAATGAAGATTTCCTCTCTATTTATAGACTTTCTACATGAAGTGCCAGGCTGGTTCGTACTTAGCCCTTAATGTTCGCTAGTTTAGACTCCATTATCATATACTTTGGCGTACTTGTTTGTACTTTGGTCTAGGTACTTGTTGGTTTATCCGAAGGGTTTGTGATATCCGGACGGCTGAGATCATGCGGACATTCGTAACCCTTCGGATATTGGTCCGTATTGACTGAACACATCTGAATACATTTTACCTGATACAGGTCCGGAGGGTATATCCTTGTACGGCATGTATCCGGAGGGTACATACGTCAACATGTCCCCCCCAGTATCATAGGATTGGTTGTGCCAATGGTGTGATACTAAGTTTATTTTTGCGATTTTCCGGAGGGTAAGTCATAGCTTTGTTCTTTTGCTAGAGTCACGCAAAATGCCAAAAGTAATTAAGGTGTCGTTTAAGGTGCGCCGTCGTTTTTTACCGCGTCGTTTGGATTGGAACACGTACGCGTTTTCTGAGAGACACGGTGTGGATGGCTGACACGTTAGCCCTACGGGTGACGTGTCCCTTTCCCGCCTATTTTTGACTGCCTATAAATAGTCCCATTTCTTTTTATTTACAGCACCGTAATTTATTTCACACACATACCTCTGACACATTTTGTCTTCTCCGTATTCCGAATGATTATTCTCGTCGTCTTTGAGGTACGTCTCGGCCCGTTTAGTTTTTTTGTTGCTTGGCTATTCTCCTCTCCTTCTTGTCCATTATGTCGGAATCTACCGCATCGTTTGAGTACGAAGATATGTCCAATCCGGAGGGTTCGCATGTTAAGAAAGACATGCATTTAAGAGTGTCCGCGATGGACGAGTCTGACGTAATTGCTGTGGTGAAAGCGTTCGGATTACCGGAGGATTTACATCCAAGGGTACCTCCAACGGGTATGACGATGAGCCAGTTACCTGAGGATGTCATCGGTTTGTATGCGGAGTACTTTTTTGAGGGCGGTCTCGTTGTCCCTTTTTCCACTTTTCTTTTAGATGTCATTAGGTATTTTAAAGTTCACATTTCTCAACTAGTTCCGCTGGGTATGCATCGTGTTACCCTGTTTGAGGTGTATTGCCGTAGCATGCACATTCCTCCTACTACTCCCCTATTCCGTGTCTTCTATAAACTTAGCAAGCAGGGTGATTGGTTTTCCTTCGAGAAGCGTATTCATAAGAATAGGAAGGTTTGCTTTGGGGAATTTCCCTCTTGTCTGAAGGGCTGGAAGTACAATTTTTTCTTTATCGATAGGCGAGCTATTCCGTTTGCCATGCCGTGGAGGCATTCGGATTCGGACGTATCGGATCCGTTTCCAAAGGCAAGTGAGTATGATGTTACTCATGCCGAAAGGCTTTCCGAGACGATCGTTGAGCCCTGTCAAGTTCCGCAAGCGTTCTTGTATGCCCTGGGTTTATCGGACCACTGGGAGTTTCCTGGTTACCGTCCGGCGTTGAGGGATGAGCAGGGGAGGGGTATAGCCCTTGTTATAATGTGTTTTTATATTATGCATCTTTTTTTTTTTTTTTTTTTTTTTTTTTTTTTTTTTTTTTTTTTTTTAACGTTGGGTTTTGTTTGTCCGCAGGTATAACCATGTCGAATTATCTGAAGAAGCCTCCGCTACGAAAGAATACGAAGATTGTTCAAGGTACCCCCGTTTCCGGAGGGGCATACTCGTGAGGTGCATGTTACTCCTCCCTTGGCCTCCAATACTGAGGTACCGGAAAAGACGGAGGAGTTGAAGAATGTTGAAGTTGCTGATGACAAAGTGATAGCTGCTAAAGAGAGGAAGAAGGAGCAGGCTGGGAAGGCGGGTTTGAAAAAGCCTCCGTTGAAGAGAACCGGAGCGGGGAGTGTCTCTTCCCGCCTTCATAAGAGAAGTAAGATTTCTGCTGGTGATACCGTCATTGACTTGGATACTGGAGAGACCGTGGAGAGGCCAGAACCCATCCGTTCCGTTCATCCGGAGGATTTGGCGTCTGGTACGTTCGGATGATTTTTTATGGTTTCTCCTTCCATTTTTTTTTTATTTGTTATTATTATTATTGTTTTTTGACGGAGGTTCTTTTGCTGTCAGGTGGTTCGGAGGGTGCATCCCGGCGTCCGGGGAAGGAAGCTCTTGTGGATGAGGATGATGTTGATATAGAGGGGGATGGTGAGGATGATGCCCCCTACATGCCTGCGTGGACTGTGACGAAAGGGACACGTCTGAACACCGCCACTGCTTGCCGAGACATGTTGATAAATTTTGCAACTCCCAAGGAGGAGAAATATCTGGATGATCAGGATGATGAAGAGGCTGTCCGCAGGTCGTGGTTATTGTTGGGTAAATGCGTCACGGCTCAAACGGATATGATTTTCCGTTTCGAGTCTCTCTCCAAGGAGTACAAAAAATTGTTTGATGCCCACAAGACCTGTGATAAGACCCTTGATGACAACTGGAAGACGTTCCAGCAGATGTCCGGAGAATTTCATGAGTTGAATAAGGTTCATGCAGAGTGTTCCAAGGTGAATCCGGAGGGTCTGAGAAAGCTTCGTGCAGAAAATGTGAGTCTGGAGGAGAGGGTTGGTAATCTTGAGTTGGAGAAGAATGAGTGGAGGAAAGTTTCCGGCGAACAGGCCGAGAAGATCAGGTTGTTGGAGGGGCAGTTGTCTGATGCCAAGCAGAAGCTAAGTGATGAAGAGAAAGCTTACAGGGAGCTTTGTCAGGAGAAGGTGGATATTGCTGTGGCTGCTGGTAATGCCGAGGTGGAGAGGAATCGCATTGTTAATGAGTTTATCCCGGAAGCTATCCATCGTTTTCTCGGGAGTCATGAATTCCGAACGGCATTGGCTGAGCCCTTTAATTTGTTTTATCTTTCTGGGTTGATTGACGGGGCAGGTTTATTTGATGAGCCGGAGAAGGCGGAGAAGTTGTTGGGGGAGGTAGAGGGGATGGATATGGATGCCGGAGCCAAATATGGTCCGTTGTATGATAAGGCCCTTTCTCAGGACTATCCCTTCATCCAGAAGATCCGTCAAACTATCTACCGGAAGTTTGATGAGCTAAATGCCTTGGTTCCTGACCCTGCTCCAGCTGAAGAACCGGTGATTGAAGGACCGGAGGTCGAATCTCATGTCGAGAATCCTTCCGGGAACCAGTCTTCGGATCAGAATGCCTCGGTCTTTGCCTGAAGCTTTTTATCTCACTCCTTTGGATTTTGTATGTTGGGATCCGGATACCTCCATTTTGACTATGGATTCAGGTATTCCGGATTCCTCGTGAAGCTCTTTATCAATTAACGTAGTAGGTTTTGATGTTCCGTTATTTTGTAGAATGGGTCTATCGAACCATGTAATAGAATAGGTTTGAAATTCCATCTTTTATTATTCCGTTATTCCGGAACATTTGATGTAATCGATTTTTGATCATATGAATATATCACTTTCTTTTGTTATTTGTATCGTCTTTAAGCTACATGTATTTTTCCGAGGAGTACGTAATTTATGGAACTTACGGCTTTTAATTATATACTCGTGAGGTTTTGTTTCATCGGACAATATATGCCTTACGGCTCTTGGCCATGGTTTATTCCTTATCTTTATTTGATGGGGTAACCTGTACCTTTCGGCGTTTGGCCTAGAATTATACCCACTTGGGGTTATATTTGACGGGATAATTTGTACCGTTCGGCTCTTGGCCTTGGTAATACCCACTTGGGGTTTTCTTTGACGGGGTAATCTGTACCCTTCGGCTCTTGGCCTTAGTAATACCCACTTGGGGTTTTCTTTGACGGGGTAACCTGTACCCTTCGGCTCTTGGCCTTAGTAATACCCACTTGGGGTTTTCTTTGACGGGGTAACCTGTACCCTTCGGCTCTTGGCCTTAGTAATACCCACTTGGGGTTTTCTTTGACGGGGTAACCTGTACCCTTCGGCTCTTGGCCTTAGTAATACCCACTTGGGGTTTTCTTTGACGGGGTAACCTGTACCCTTCGGCTCTTGGCCTTAGTAATACCCACTTGGGGTTTTTCTTCGTTGGACAACTAGTGTCTTGCGGAAAATAACTCTATGTATGGTCAAAATGCATCGGGTTTTTCATTGATGTGAAAATGGCTCATGCCTTACAATAGATCCTGGAAAATCAAAGTACATAATAGGTTACATAAAACATTTCTTTAAGTTAGTTGCATGCCAGGTGCGAGGTACTTCCACGTCTTCCATGGTTTGGAGCTTGTATGTGCCGTGCTGATAAGCCTCCGTTATCCGATAGGGGCCTTCCCAATTAGGTCCCAATTTTCCTTGATCTTCCACTCTGCTGGCTTCATTTTTTCGGTACACGAAATCTCCCACTTTGAAGGCTTCGGGTCTAACCCTTCGGTTGTAATATTGCTCCACCTTTTTTTTGTACTTCGCCTCCCTTATGGCTGCCATTTCCCTCCGTTCTTCTAATAAGTTTAGGTTTAGATTTATCTCATCGTCATTGTTTTCAACGTTTGCCATCATGGTCCGGAAGGTAGGCATACCGATCTCGGCCAGAATGACTGCCTCACTCCCATAAGTTAGACTGAAAGGGGTTTCTCCGTTGCTAGTTTTCAGAGTGGTTCGGAAAGCCCATAGTACATTTGGTAATTCGTCTACCCATCCTGCTCTTTCTCTTCCTAGCCGAGACTTAAATCCCTTCATTAGGCTTTTATTGGCTCTTTCGACCAATCCGTTGGCTTGAGGGTGAGCCACGGCCGTGTTGATTTGTGTGATATTTAACCTCTCGCACCAACTTTTGAACGGATCTCCCACAAAGTTGCTTCCGTTGTCCGTGACAATTATCTTGGGTAGTCCGAACCTGCAGACGATGTTGTCCCATACAAACTTTTTGACCTCTTTTCCGGTTGTCTTGGCCAACGGTTTTGCTTCTATCCATTTTGTGAAATAGTCTATTGCCACAATAACATACTTAACTTTTCCTGGAGCTTCGGGCAAAGGTCCCAAAATGTCAATTGCCCATTGGAAGAAGGGCCATGGTGCCATGACGGAAGTTAGTACCGTTTTTGGCAACTTGGGGACCGGAGCATGTATCTGACAGGCATCGCATTTTCGGATGACTTCCCTAGCGTCCCGGTGCATGGTTGGCTAATAGTAGCCTTGTCGCATGAGTTTAGCTACCACCGTCCGGGGTCCGGAGTGCATGCCACAGGCTCCTTCATGCACCTCTCGGATTATGTAATTGGCTTGGAGAGGTCCGACACATCGTAACATCGGTCCTAGGTAGGATTTTTTGAATAGCACGTTGTCAATTAATGTGTAGTGGCTTATTTTCATACGGAGGTTTCGAGCTTCATTTTGATCTTCCGGCCATATACCTTCGTTTAAACATCGGAATATGGGGGACATCCAATGTTCCGGATAAGCCGGTTGAACCAGCACATCTTCGGTTCCAGCAGTTTCTTCAATGGGTGTTTCCGAGGAAGTCTCTGTTTGAGTCTCCCTTTCCATTAAGAATTTTTCTTCGAGTTTTCTGCACTCTGAGATGATGACCGATCGGGTTACTAGAGTGGTGATGCCTCTCGGCGTCGGGAATTTCATCATGGAGTGTATAATTGACGGGATGGCTTTTAGTTTTTTGATTCCAGATCGACCAAGTATCACATTATATGGAGAGGGAGATCTAACCACCGCGAACTTCATGATGGTTCGGCGGTATAGCCCTTCATTCCCGAAGCATACTTCTAGTTCTATTTTCCCCAATGGATTTATGCTTTCTCCTGAGAATCCCACCAGCGGTGTGTTTGTCTTGGATAGACGTGACCGGATGGAAGAATCCAGATTTAGGAAGCAGTGCTCGTACATTACTTCCACCGATGCGCCTTGGTCGACATATACTCTCCGTACAGTATATCCCTCAATCTCTGCTTCCACAATAAGTGGCTCATCGGAAGCGTCCCCCGGGAGGATCGGAGGAAAGCTTATGGGGGCTCTCATCCACTCTTCTTCCTGATCTATCGTCTTTCGCTTCGGATTTCTTTCTTGATGCCAGACCATATTGATGATTCGACCTTGGTTGTTTTGATGGTTATTTCTGGGTGGTGCTCTGTCTCTTTGTCGGACATCTCTGATCAGGTGGTCAAGCTTGCCGGTATCCAGGGCTATCGTGAGTTGCTCCTTCAGATTGTGATAGTCATTGGTGAGATGGTCTTTCTCTCCATGATAATCACAGTATTTATCCATGTTTTCTCTTGACGGCCTTCCTCTTAGTGGCGGGGGTGCCGGTAGCCGGAGCTGATGCTCCGTTGACAAGATCTCTTTAGGGGCCTTTGTGAGCATGTTCAAGTCTAGTGGTCTGGTATCTCTTCTGTTCCCGTCGTCACGCCGATAATCCCTTCGGTAGTCTATCCGATAGGTATTATTGTCATTTCGTCTGGGCACGTAGGGTGCGAAATTTTCATTTCGTCTAGGTTTAAAGTCTTGAACATCTTTCCTGTGATTTCCTCTAAAGGAGGACCGTTGTGTGTTATGGTCATTTCGGCTGTATGGATTAGGTTGATAATCTCTACGAGAATTATCCACCCTTTCTCCCTTTGGTACTTCCGTCAGTCGATACACTCTTTCGGAACGGACGAAATCATCAACCCGTATCATCATTTCGGTTACGCTCTGGGGAACCTTCTCGGAGAATCTCTTTGCTAGCTCCGGACTTTTACAACCATCAATAAAAGAGGATATCTGCATCAGCTCTGGTACTCCCGAAATGCGACTAGCCTCGTCCGTCCATCGTTCCTTGAATTCCGAGAGGGCCTCGTTAGCTCTACGGATAATCTTGGTAATTTCCATCGGATCTCTGATGCACTTTCTACGAAGGGCGAACCTCTGAACGAACTGCTCACTCAATTCATCCCAATTATCAATACTACCTCGCGGAAGACGATCAAACCACGCTCTAGCAGCGTCATCCAGGGTTTGCTGGAACATCATGCACCAAATGGGCATGGGCCACGCACCTTGATTGGCCGCCCCTTCAAATCTGGTGATATGATCGTCAGGATCTGTAGATCCGTTGTATAACTTCAAGTGAGAAGGCATCAGATACTTTGAACCCTTCGGTCCGGAGAAATCGATGATCCTCCGGGTAAAAGGACTCTTGGACGCCGCCTTGAAAGGTTTGGATAAGTCGTCTGTCCTCTCCTCTTCGGCTTTTTGGGCTTCGACATCATGAGATCCGGCAACCTCAAAGTCGAGTTGGATGGGGTCAATCGGTGTTTCTCCTGAGACATTGTATTGTTGGATGAGAGATTTTAGAGCAGCGAAGTGACTTTGGATTTGTTCGAGGTTAACAGGATTGGTATTGTTATCCGGACGACTTCCGGATCCTTCGGGTGTGGTTGGGGAAGGACATGTCATCTCTTAGCTTCGGTAGAGTGAATGACGGGTCCCACGGATGGCGCCAATTTGTTGAGGTAAAAGTTTGCTTCTACTTCGAACAAGTGAGACGAATCCTTCGGACTAGAGTAGGTCCTCCGGATTCAAGGTGATCCTTGCTTACAGTATGTTGCTTCGGATATCTGCAAAACAAATACGTCCGTTAGACTCGCCCCGGGAATGTATCCCAGGACCAACCTCCGGTGTGAGAGTAAGTATATGTTCTTAGTGAGAGAAAGTACGAATAAAACTAGAGAGTAGGGGAGAATTAGTTAACCTTAAATGAAGATTTCCTCTCTATTTATAGACTTTCTACATGAAGTGCCAGGCTGGTTCGTACTTAGCCCTTAATGTTCGCTAGTTTAGACTCCATTATCATATACTTTGGCGTACTTGTTTGTACTTTGGTCTAGGTACTTGTTGGTTTATCCGAAGGGTTTGTGATATCCGGACGGCTGAGATCATGCGGACATTCGTAACCCTTCGGATATTGGTCCGTATTGAATGAACACATCTGAATACATTTTACCTGATACAGGTCCGGAGGGTATATCCTTGTACGGCATGTATCCGGAGGGTACATACGTCAACAATATACACATATTAAAGGTGGCAATTTCAACCCAGGTACTTAAAAATGGGTTGATTTAAGCTGTCTTTAGGGGAATGGTCCAAATGGGTTGGAATTTGTAAGTCACCCAAACGCTGTTTTAAAGCATATAACCTGTTAAATGGTTTTACTGAAAGAATTAGGTTACCATCAATATTGTTTTTGTAATTATAAAAATAGGATAAAGTGTTAGAACATAAAAACAACCCGTGTGTAGAGGGGGCCTACTGAAAGCTGCTTTTGGCTACTTACCCAACCTGCATGTCTTGCTACCTCGAGCAAATATGTTCGTGAAATGAGCACCTTCCATACTCTTAGATCCCTAAAACTATGTGCTTGCTTCAACATCCATATGTACATAATGGAAGTATGTTCTTTGTGTCCAACCATTGAGATCGATTCTTGGCTTTCCTATTGTTAGTTTAATATAAAATCCGCACTTGAATTCGTTATTAAATAACTCAGACTGTCTTCTATTTGTTGCTCCTTATATAGATTTAACAAATATATCACATTTTGAAGTTAGAAGACTAATGTATTTGACTGTTACATGTCAAAAGCAAGCTCTAATTCTAGGACAGAGGGAGTATATAAGTAGAAACTTCATTTAAACTTTGTAAAGGGATATTTAGATTCTTTTTCATTTAAGCTCAACAATTCAGTACTTTTCAAAAAGATATAATGATTTCTCTTTACATGTCAGACACTACCTGTGAAAATCAGAGCTAATTTCAGGGACTTTAGACATTAATCACTTACAAGAACAGTCCCTGAATATTGTTTATGCAGGAGTTACTACAAGTGTACATATGCTCACTGCCAAGTAAGAAAACATGTAGAGAGGGCTTCTCATGATGAAAAAGTGGTCGTTACCACTTACGAAGGCCGTCATGACCACGAAATGCCTTCTGGGGTCAGAACAGTTGCGGTAAACACACAAGGGAACAACAATGGCACAACATCCCATGATGAAAAAGTGGTGGTTACCACTTACAAAGGCCGTCATGTCCACGAAATGCCTTCTGGGATCAGAACAGGTACCATAAACACACAAGGAAACAACACTGGCCAGAGGCGGACCTACAGCTATACAAGGTAGTTCCCGGGAACCACCTTAGACACCGAATCTGTTAAGAGGCTGTATATGAGTTTTTTTTGGGACCTACCTTAAAAATATGGAGGGAACCACCTTGAGTCGAAATAGAACAAGAAAGAAAGAAAAAGAGATAGAAATATTTGTTATTCTAAGTCACTGGAAAATATCCCCAAATGTATATTTCTTGTTAAAAGAAAAGTATACTATTTCTCATACTTTCTGGTTTAAAAAAGAACTGTTATTTTATAAAAGTTTTGTCTAGAAATCAACCGTAAAAAACATGATATTACGTTAGATTTGATCCGACCCGATATCCACCGATTAATCATATTTGTCTCTTTTCTAACTATATAGTCTTCGCCAAACAGGAACCACCTTGTGTTTCTCGCTGCTGGCACATCATCCTCTGATTATGATGAACCGAGACCTCAACCTATAGTGAATAATTCTACAGGTATGGAAAGGGTTCAAGTTATTGCTAAGTAGCGGTTAGCCCATAATGATTCTTTGTTGTAACTAGTTATCTAAGTGCCCAACATCTACATATATCCCCATTTACAAAGTATTATTCCAATGAGCGATAGATGGCGTGACCCTGTTATACGTTTTATCTGGACTAAGTTTGTACCACACGCCAGTAGTGTCGAAACGGCCATTCAGTATATATTTGTCTTTATTTTTCATGTTGATCTGATTGTGGCCAACACTTGAGTCATTAGACTTTGTTTCTTAGGTAACAACCGTCTTATGGAAGTGATTATAGGATTTGATCTATGATCAAATATGATTGGAAGTGATTCGATCAATGTCATTGGAAAGTGTCGGGAATTTCGGTCGATTAGAACTCAACTTTTAACTAAAGGTGGTAAAATATGTTTTGGGAACTCTTTAAAATGGGTTCAAGTCGTTGCGGTTGATCAACCTACTATTTGTCCAGTGATTTATTTTGATATCAGTACAAAATTTATATTTAGATAATAATGTCCTTTTTCTAAACTAAACGGGCGGTATCATACCCGGGTGACAAATTACTGTAGTACCTATTCAACTCATTTTGAGCTATTTTATTCCAAGTCCAGTTTGTATATTATCCATATGACTTGCTAGATTTAAGATATAACTTAAAAGGCAACAGGTGACTCCTTAATAGATGTTTGACATCTTCCAAAGACGTGTGGTTTTTTGCATGATACGCGTATCGGTGTTTAGAGTGTGCCTAGGTGATGTCAGGTGGTCCACACAGTACACGACACTTGCTATATTGGAGACATGTTGGAAGCCACTATTTGTTTGGATCTATTGAAACCACTATTTTTGGAGGCCCGTTGCAGAGAACCACCTTTTAGTGAGATCAAAGGCTCCACAAGTGCACGACCATACCCTTGATCTTTAGTTACATGGCTTTAGCTGCTCTTACGGTTTAGCGCGTGGATTTTTATGAAGGTGTCCAAGCTTTTGTAGGTCTAATCGATAATTGCTATAAGCCTGGGCTTGTTCCTTCGACAAGGAGTGGTGCAGGGTTAATATCTACATGCAAAGTTACTTAAAATGGTAAACAGAGAGTAATCCTTGTTCTGGCTATCCGGGAAAGTCGGAGCCTTTTTTTGGCTCTGATGTACCTTTGGGCAGCCTTACCACTAGGCCACCTTATAGATGCTTACATACAAAATTACTTCTGTGCATATTTCTTACTATGTCTACAGTTACATATTTTGTTTTCTTTTTTTTGCAGGGATGAGTTGGTATTTCCCCCCACGAAATGAGAAGCTAGTACAAGTTGAGGGAGTGAACCCGCCAAATGAGAAGAAAGAGTTGGGGGAGAAGGTTGACGACCTGGAGCATCGTCTCCAGGAGGTCCCGATGGACAAGTCCCAGACTCTGAATCTGGAAGAGGTGAAGTGTCTTGAAGCTGAAAAAATCAAGCTTGCAGATAGAACTCCTGAGATATGTTACGAGTGCTACAAGCTGCTTGTTTCCCCTGACCTGTTGGTCCCACATGGAAAGTTTCAGAATCAAGCAATTTGCCTAGGAGGACATTAAGCTTCCACAAATTGAACGAGATTGATCCAGATCCTGTATGATTGCTTGCCCTTCTTAGATTCTCTTTTGCTCGAGGACAATTTTGTTTATGCAGCTCCTTGTCCTTGAGCGTAGCAGTAGTGTCCCTCCCGGTCACCGAGTTTAAGTTTGAATAGTACTTGTAGGACTTAATCCCAAGTGTAGGAATGCCTGGTTTTGTACAGCCTAATTTTAAAAATGTTGTCTGTTGTTAATCCTGTCTTAGTTGGCGGTTGATCAACGACAGTTATTCCTTGTTATTAATCATGTCTTATTCAGTGGCATTGTTTTGTATGCATGCCAAATTAACAAAAATGCAAAATATAGTCGAGTCATTTTCGCTAAAGCCATGCATAGTAACATGGTGCTCGACTGCTCGGTGCTCGAAGACACTGTTAGTTCATGTATTACATTTCGTATACTAGTTGCATGCCAGCCTAAGTATCTTTAGGGAGTAAACGAAGTGAAAATCCAAAATAAGGTTAAACTCGTTTTGCTACTTTCTATGTGATTTTGACTCTCGCCGAATCTTGACCATGTTATCTCATATGATTATATTTCTTATGGTATGACATATCAAGGCTTGTTCAAAGGTCGAACGGATTTCTTTTTCTTTGATAAGAAGATCGACATAACTCATCTTAAAAGAAACTATTGAGAAACGTAATAGTATGACTAATTTTGTGCTTAAATACATGAGCAAGCGGTTGATAAGAAGATTGGCATAACTTATCTTAAAGGAAACTATTGAAAAACGTAATAGTATGACTAATTTTGTGCTTAAATCTATGAGCTAGCGGTTGATTTGTTTGTGAACATTTATCTCAATCATTTCTCTAAGGATTATGGTTTTAGTTATATGGTATGGGATCTGCTATTAGTACCCCTTCACGTCTCCCACATTCTCTCACACTCATTTTATTCTCCAAAAGGTGAACAACAGTGGGATCACACTGGTCTCATGCATCCTAAGGATGCCAACCGGACTCTCTCACATTCTCTGACACTCGTTTTATTGACAGGACAAGACTATTTTTTTTAATCATTTTTTGTTTTGTATCTTTTTTCTTGTACTGCTTTTAACTTGTCAAACTTTATATTTTATGTTTCGTATATTTTTTTTTGGCAATTTTAACCATTTTATTAACAGGGCAAGACAACTTTTTATGGTTTTCTGCTTGGTATTTTTTGCGTTTTACTACTTTTAACTTGTCAAACTTTATATTTTTTGTTTGGTAAATTTTATTTTGCGGTTTTATAATAGAAACAAAATTATATAACAAAAAGAATAATAAAAAATTTAAGAGAGGGTATTACTTGTAAATGTGAGGTACCAATAAAGAAAGCCTAATGGACTAATGATATTTCATGAAAAAAACATAAAAGGGATCAAGGGGTTTGTTACCTTCATAAAATTTTGACATCATGTATATTTTATACTAGTACTTTTTTATTACTAGTTTTTGTCATTATTAATAAAAATGTTTCAGCATAATATATATCCCTTCTCCAAAAATAAATATTTTACAAATTGGCCTCATAAATAATACTCTCTTCGTCTCAAAATTATTGTTATTAAAGAGAAATCACAAAGTTTAATGAAAGTTGAAGCACTTTAATTTTTAACCATTAAAATAGAATATTCCTTTACAAGATTCTTTAGTTTTTACTTAATAAGGAAAGTGAATAATTATTTTTAGACATTCTAAAAAGAAAATATGGACAATAATTTTGAAACGGAGGGAGTAAGGTTAAGTTCCGTACCCTCCTCCAGGTATTCGAACATTAATCCTCCAATATGAGACAATCAGAACAAGAATTCCCAAAAAGTTGATTGTGAAAGGCTGAAAGCTACCCAAAGGGACCATTTCACATCATTTTTTTTTTTTTTTTTTTTTTTTTGAACAAAGGATCCATTTCATTACATACCTCACAAATGGAGGAAGATACAACATAACAAGTTACATCAAAACATAACAAGTTAAGCCAAACAAGACATACACCAAATAGTTGAGACAGCCTACAGCAACACCATTCAAAGGTGGGGGGAATCACCCGAGTGAGCTTTGACTGATACAACCATATAAAGTGTAGCTTGACAAAAGTACACAAAGTACATAATACATACTAAGAAGATAAAACTAGGCATCCTTAAAGGAGCCGAACAAAAGCCTAACAGATCTAAAGTCAAACCCCTACACAGCAGCAGCCGTCGATGACGGACCAACGGATCTGAGCAGAAACATCATTGGCAGCAGCGATAACAGCGGCATCGGAGATAGGAGATGACAGATCTGTGGGCAAAACTCTTATTTATTTAAAAGAGAGGAAAGTAAAAAGGAGATCCGGACGGTCGGCCGAGACCGACCGCCGGAATATATTAAGTGATCGGAGGGTGTTTTTGTTTTTGTGTGTGTGAGCATTTCACATCATAATTCCAAGTGTTTGCTAGAAATTTAATTAGTGGCCAATTCTGGGACCCACAAATCTTGATGTAGATTTGCAAAGCCCACCATCAACCTAATAATGACATTGACTCCTTAAAAAACTTGGAAATAAAGACAATACTCATATCAAGCCAGCAGATAAACAAAAGGGATTATTCAGTCCACTTATCCAAAAGTCAATCTTCCTATTGGCTCCCAACATTCCCTTTTTTTATTATTATTATTATTATGGTTTGAAATAAGTAACTTTTAAAAACTTCTATATAAATTGATTGGGTTGGCAACATCATCACTTAAATGTAAGAGGTTTCAAGTCATGGCGAGTGTGTACAAATCTGAAGTAACCCTTTGAATTAGTCGACCAAAATATCAAAAATCACAAAAAGAATAAGAATATATAATATTTTTGATTGGACGAAATTTTCTTTGTTGTTCAACTTATTCGGGGACAAGGAGTCTTTAATACAGATATACCATTTCCGACTTTGCCATAGCTACCGCAAAATATGTACTAGTAAGGTTTGAACCTAAAACATCGTATTATTATTTAATATTGTTATAGTTAATTAAACATCTCTAGCCCAAGCGTTTCAAGTCTCGTAAGAGGCACACTTTTATAAGAACCAACGAACTGAGTCAATATTTTGTGTTCAAAAGCTAATTTAATGCAAAAAGTATAACAAAGAAGATAATCATAATCAAGACAATGATGACATAAACCCCACAAATAAAGATTGTAGATTGGGTTCCACAAGTAAAGTAGAATGAATACTTTGAATATAGTTTTCAAGTTTCAACTAAAGAGTTTCATTCAGTGACCCCACAAAAATTTGGTACATACAAGCCATAATTATGTTTAGATTAATCATTGGTGCTTCATGCTCAACAGCTAATGACTTGTGATTAAGATCTTAAACCATTGGTGCTTCATGTTACCTTTATTAAAGTCTCAAATAGTGGCAACACTTGGATATCATATCCAATATTGGCAAGCAGCAACCAGATAAGATTGCACCTAATTTATTCTCATTGTCGTGTCGATTCAGGGTACGATTAGACATATTTAAGGCAACCTTTATTCGAGTACTTGCCACCCGGCTTGACCAAAACAAGAAAAACTCCAAAAGAAGCAACATGCTTTATTTGTGGAAAAATTATGCAATAATAAAGTAAACAAAAACGATGAAACCGCAAACTTTGTATAGTTTAAGCTTTTTTATATGTAATATATGTATATATCGATGCAGGAACTTTTTGTTACAACTGAGCCAGACTCGCTGCACTTGCACCCTTTCTTCCTAAAACTAGTAATTTAGCACACAAATAAGCTATATTTCTTGCTCATATGCATTTGACTATTTGAGACCCTTTGTAGAAACTAAATATGTCAAGGGTAACTTTAGTAAGATACTGCAATTTTTCTATACCTTATATTAACTGCAACCTGCATTGTCGCCTTAAAACTGCTAAAAACTGAACCTTTTTGTTATCAACTTTGTTCTTCTTGTGTTTAACTGTGTGCATACTGAAATGGACTTTGATGTCCGTTTGTGTTCTCTATAAGTCTGCCCCTGTTATTTGTGGAGAGCTTATGTGGCTGTCGATATCCCATTAGCTAGCGGAGATGCAAATGGACTGTCGGGAAGAGTCAGTCCCTCGTTACTGCCAATTCGACCAGATAAAATGTTTAGGAAAGAATTTGCCAATAAATAACGAAATTGCAGTAATACTGAGTATTTCATAATTTACATGTAAAAAAGGATTGATGGTATAACTTACTCGTGATTGGTACTTATCTGCCTAAATCTTTTGTCGCTAGCTGAACCATTGTTCAAAGCATCAGAAAGATTACCAAATCGCTCAGTGGACGAGTAATCCATCTGCCCTGTATTGCCTACACATAGAAACAAACTCTATGGATAAAAAGACATTCTAACTTTAAATTTGACAATTTATAGTTCCTTACCTTCTGATAGCTGCAACTCTTCAAGTGAGTACCTGCAACATGCTAACTGTTCTTCAATGAGCAGCTTCTTCTTAGGTGATGTCGCATTATCACAAATTCTTGACACTGTATAAATATTGAAAAAAAAAGTCAAATGACCTCAAAATACAAGCATTATCTATGGAAAAAGGGTATAACTTTTGTATGTCTCACTTGATTGAAGCTCAGATTCACTATCTAGACTGTGAGCACCATAGTACATAGTATGCCGAAATTTGTCTACAATTTTCCTGCAGAAAACGTGTATATATTAAAGTCGGTGTATGACATAAAGTCTAAGAAATATTAATAACACATGTCACTTATTGGAGCAATTCGAAGTGGGTGTATGGGAAATTGGGAATGCTTAATCTAGACTGTGTATCTGCTTAAAAAATAAGGTGCCACATAAGCAGTTCTACCCACACACTCAAAACTGCTTAGCTGCTTAAAAATACACAGATAAGCACTTAAATAAGCAATCATGAACACCTTCTGACTATTTTCTTACCTATCGTCCCTAAACTTTTCGCGGTATGGTTTGACCAAAACTCTTGCACTGCATATGAAATGTGGGTTGCCTTTGTTTAGAATGTTTCTAACGGTTTCTGCAAAAGCAAATGTTACAAAACCAAACATTCTCTTCTGCTGACATGGAATCCTCACATCCTGAACTGGCCCGAATTTCCTACATGAATATATGACAGCATAAATCATGTCTATTCATACGCTATGTAAATAAATATATAGCAATTATATTGCTGCAACATTCTTACTTGAAATAGTTGGAAACATCTTGTTCAGTGAAAGTACTCTCAGCTGGGAATGTTAGATATATCTGCCTAGATCCCGCCACTATGCCACCTTGTTCGTTTCTACCTCCATTGTAGTCCATATATTTTGCTATTTCATCGGCTAATATGACTGAATGTTGTCCATGAGGCCTATTAATACAATCAACTTCACAATAAGGAATAACAAAATATAAACTTATCTGCTAAGCAGGTGTCAGCCACCCTATTTTTAGGCCCTTATTCAAAATAAGCAGATAAGCAATCTCATTCGAACACTGAAGAGTCAAAATAAGCAATCCCAAACACCAAAAAAAATATTAAAGGATTAAAGGATATGACCTGTCTATGAGAGTTATTCGCTTAAGCCGTGCAAGAAGCTTAGTCAAACTATAACCAGCTTTCCCCTGTCTTTGACTTTCAGTTAGATACCCTTCAGCTTGTAGCGTTTTACCAAACTTTTCATAATACAACATTGGTAATGAAGCTATAGATACCGGGAACCCTCGTCTTGAATTCAAGAGTTCAACGAGTTCCATCTCTAGATTCTCGAGAGACCCTAGTAAAAAGACGTTTTCACCCTCATATGAATTCGGACTAAAGGGGCTAAAGATCTCTGGAATTGGATTACCATGAGAATACCTACAACTGTTTCCATGCCTACAACATCCTTTCAAGAAGTAATGACAAATTTTTACAGGGAATTCAGGTAAACTAGGAGACCTTCTGTTAATTCTAGGACTCGACGTCGGTTCGTAGTAATAGTTAGGAAAATTTGACTCATTTTCATGCTCGATTTGATCATCTAATGACAAGAAACTCAGCTGGTTTTGAAACTGATAGTTTTCAGGGAACGAAGACGGATAAGCCATTAGAGACTGACCATGAGGATCTCTAGGAGAAAAAGGTGTAAACTTTATGGGCAGGCTCGACACAGAATTGAGCCTAGGAAGCGAAACTGGGGCCATATTAGCTAAACTTGAGGGTAGACTAAGATGGTTTTTCGCCTTTGTGATTAAAGAGTGGATTAGATTATCAGGACCAAATGCTAGCCTAATCATCTCTCTTTCACCATGATCTTGCAACAAGAGATAACCGATTATCTTGGACACTTTTTCGGGTTCTAGTTTCTGGATCCTATTGTATACAACTTTCGTAGATTCTGAGAAGTCCATTATTAAGTTTTTAACCTGCACATGAATCTAAAGTTAGTTGCGCCTCATGGTGAAAAACCGATAGAAAAAATATATATATGAACAAAAGGGGGTGTTTGGTATTGCTTATTAGAACTGCTTATATGTTTAGTGCCTTTCGAGTCTTGAAAATGGTTGTTTTGAATAAACACTGCTTATTCAGAACAGCTTATTTAACTCACTATTAACCAGATAAACAGTTTGAATAAGCACTTTAACACAGTAAGCAAATATACAGTTATAGTAAGCAATTCCAAACACTTTACCATCATTAGAAGAATAGTTAACAATACCAGAAACTAAACTCTATACTATATGTTTTCCACCTGAATCTAAGCTTATAAAATTTCTCATATCCAGAAAAGTATTCAACTTTCAGAGCGTACTTTACAAGTTTTTGTTGCACATTTTTTCTTGTTTTGAGAATTCCATCCAAGAAAAGACAAATGACCTGAACTGGAACAAGAATGAACACATATTCTATATCCATATATATCACTAAATATAAAAACAAAATTTTAACATATCAAAGTACTTGAAGCATTTCTGACACATACCATAAGCAGTCAACTGCTTATTTGACAATTATTTAAGTGAAGAAACTGCTTATAAACAGTCCCAACATGGCTAGTCTATGTTCTTACTCTTTTGTGCTTTTCAACCACAGCTGGTACGAGAATTTATGTTCAAGCATGAAAATTTTACACAAAAATAATAATAATAATAATAACATAAGTATGACTATAGCTTTCACACATATAACATCTTTGTGCACATAAAAATTAACACACAACATGAAATTCAATACAACAAAAAAAAAAAAGAATAACATGAAAGTAAATGATATAAAAAAACATTTTAAGTACAAAAAGAATAACAATAACATGAAAGTTACATACATAACTTTTAAATGATATAAAAAAAACTTTTTAATTACCAACCAAATTTAACAATCTTCTGAGCAAAGAACAATCAACTCATGGCCTTAAAAATTCTTCCATGATTGATTATCTAACTCTAATCTATATATATTTATATCATATTTTTTCTTGCTTCTTGTGTGTATAGTATATATGTTGTTGCTAAATTTTTTATAATCAATCTTTATATATAAAGAAAACTATGCACTCTAGCTATTCTCCGCACAAACGACATAATTCTTAAAGTAATACCGATAATGACAGCAAAAGGGGCCCTATTGTTTTTAGTTAATTTTTATGAGTTAAAGTTAATAAATTTTCACTAAAAGAACAAGTCTTTTTGTAAAAAGATCAGTGATTTGAGATGGGTTTTCATTAAAATCAAAAGGGTTTTGGCCGATTTGTGTATATAGACCATGAAGCAGCGGCAAGAGGCGATAGCGTTTATATTTTTACCATTTATTTAAGATGTTAAAAATTTATTATATTTGCCACTTTTTGTTATTGTGAGTTTTTTTTTTTTTTTTTTTTTTTTTTTTTTTTTTTTGTATGTATTGAACTTTTAAATTTTTATTATTGTGTGTATTTTATAACTATTTTACCCTTATTTTTTTAAAAAATTTTGAAGGGTAAAATAGTCATTTTAGAATAGTCACAAAATAAACACAATAATTAAAATTTGAAAATTCAGTACACACAATAAAAATAAAAAAATAAAAGAAATTCAGTACACACAATAATAAAAAGTGAGGGTGTGTTTGTTTCATTAAGATGTTTCGCATCTGAATCTGACTACCACATCTTACTAGTAAGAGACTAAGAGGTGACTATAATGTCTGAATCTGGATGAAAAAGTGTTGTTTGTTTTTTTTTTATAATTGTCTGAATGGTTTTAATTTTTTTTTTAAGTGTATATTAAACTATTACAATACGATTAATAAGTAGATAGTGTAAACTTGAAATAAAACATTTTTATCATAAATTTAACACAATTATAAATCATTAAATAAATTATCTTAATACATATAAAAAAATCAACATAATTTGTGTCGCGATTTGATCTCGTAAGATAATCATTTATTGTTAATCCACGTCACCCCTGTCAACAAGCGTGTTACGGTTATCACTTCAATTTATCGATTTCACAAAAACTAGCTTGTTTCTAATTTAATGAACCCGAAAAATTCAATCCAAAGCTATTTATAGTCCAAATTATAATACCAAAATTCATATGAGCTCATAAAACAAATTTACAAGTTATAGCTTAAAAAATTCAGCCCAAAATTTGTAAACCCCAAAAATGTGTGTTGGCCCAACTACAAACCCACCAACCTAAAAAATTAACCCAACCCATAAGCTAACCCTAAACCTAATATATATCCAAATAAACCTGCGCTACTCTTATTTTTTCAGTGACCAAAACAAGATACAATCTTTCTTTAGTTTCTCTTGTTACCAACGAAAAAACCAAAAGAAGGCTTCCATTTCTTCTATCAATCGAAGCTTAAACAAGAAAAGCCATAGCCCTTTTGAATCTTGTTGGTGGTGGTGTTTTTCTTTGTTGTATTTCATGCGCACAGGTAGGTGTTTATATTAAAACTCGTTTATATTTATAGATCAATGAGGGATTTATATAAATCTTTAAAGATCTTTTATTAAAATTAAAACCCGAGATCTTTTATTTATTTTTGTTCTTTTAAGCTTTTGTTTGATATTGTGGAGTTGGATACATATGGGTAAGAGGCGGTAAGACATGATCACCAAGTCTGACCGAGTAAGATATGCACCATCTGACCGCATCTGACTCTCGAGAAAAAAACAAACAACCAAAAACGTCTAACCGCGTCTGACTAGTCAGACGTCAGATGTGGTTCAGATGTTTTTGGCAAAAACAAACACACCCTGACAAATACGATACATTTTTAAGCAATTAACCCAAACTTTAAATAATCCAGCTACTTGGTAAAATACACTTTATATTTAAATGCTAGTTGCTTTAAAACGTTGCGCGCCAAAAGTACTAGTACAAAGACTTATTAGAGATCAAGTAGATTAATTCACTCTCAACGAGATGCATCACAATGCTTGATTTTAGAATCTTGTTTTTCAGCTTTAAAGATGTTTTGAGATTTTAGTGTTGTTAGTTAAAATGATAGGGTAGAAACTATATGTATAATTAGATTTTTAATTTTTAATTATTATATATATATATATATATATATATATATATATATATATATATATATATATATATATAGAGAGAGAGAGAGAGAGAGAGAGAGAGAGAGAGAGATTTGAATATTTGGTTTTCTCGGTTCATTTTGATTATATTTTTGTCAAACCATACATCAAATCAAATACTGATTAAATATTTTTTCGGTTTCAAGCCAAACCATACAACAATTAAAAAGTTCGGTTCGGTTTTATTTGATTTCAGCCTGATTTATTCGGTGTCAAACCAAACACTGAACACCCCTACTCTCAACCAAGTTAACACACTAGTAGTAATATTTTGTATCCATCTCTTTTTCTTTCAACTTTTCCACAGTTAGGGTTTGTGTATTGATACTTGAGTGTCGTAACTTGTTCTTGCTTTGAGTCTTGAAAACCACTATATCTGTTATATGAGATAGGTGATGTAGTTTATAAAAAGACACACAATTAAATACAATTTTTTTTTTAATTTTTACAAAATGACATTTTCATCATTAATGAATTCATTTATTATATTTTTTTTAAGTTTTTAATAATAACTTTAAATAGGCATCATATATTAAACAGGATCTAACGCGCCTTGGTGAAACTGTCGTAAATTTAAAAAAATATTATATTTTAAAGTTATTATTACAAACAAACAAACTTTTAAAGTTTACAAAATGATTGTTTCAATCTTAACTAATTAACTACTTAGATAACAAAATAAACAGTCTTACTAAAAAAAAAGTTGTGATCACTAAAAAACGAGTTTCTTTTAGCAAAACTCTTAGCATCAACGGTGTCTAGTACCGTTAATTTGTGTGTGCAATTTATTTTTATGTATATATGGTGTGTAAAATTGTAATTAAGTATTTAAATACTTACAGTGATAAATTGCATTGCCTTTTATAAGTGATATTTTAGTCTAACAATATTACTTATTTTTTAAGTTTTTAAGTTTTAAACAAATGCATTTTTTTCTTATGTATTAGGCTGGCCACAGTAATGGGTCACGACCGAGTCCTAGTCAGTCACCTTACTGTGGCTACTTGGTCGCCAGACGAAAAAAATCCAAAAGGGTTGCAGGCACGACCGAGTATTACTTTTTTTTTTTTTTTTTTTTTTTTTTTTTTTTTTTTTTTTTTTTTTGGTTTCATGTGAGTGTTTTTTGTGTATATTAAATATAAAAGTTATTTTTGTGGGGTATATTTTTTGCAATGTAGGTCGCCTTACTGGGGCACCGAATCGCCTGCAGGTCGTTAGAGAGAGAAAGCTGATGTGTTAAAGAAAAAGAGAAGAATTGGGTCGCCTTACTGTGAGTAGCCTTATAAAAATATAGAAGTGTACTTGCACGTGCAAACATAAAAGTAAAAATGGTTACTTTTTAACTAAGAGTTTTGCTAACCACAATCTTATAAGTTGTGGTTAAGCATAACTGATTGAGGCAAAAGCAGTCAACTAAAGTCAACCACGGGTGTGGTCAATATAGTCAAACTATCTAAAGTCAATCTCCGTGGAATATAGGGTTTCCTCGGGTCGTTATGTCCCGACGAGGTGTGAATTGTTATCAAACGGGTTTGTGATCGGGTGAATTTGGACAGAAAAGGGGTTTGAGATTGATTACACTATTGAATTTACAAAGAAATAGCTTAAATAAACTATTATAACAAAACTGTAAAATTAGAAAAACCAGAAACGTTTTAAAACCTAAAAATGCGTACGTTCAACTTAAATTTACGCGAACGTACGAAATAAAAAGTGAAAACTGAAATCTGAAAACCCACAAGGGGTGAAAATGACTTTTTTACAAACTTAAGGATAAAAGAAAATTTTAAGAAAAAGAAAACTAATTTTTACACTAATTAATTATTTATTATTAATTAAATACTAATTAATAATAATTATTAATTTTTAAATAACTTAAATACAATATGATATTATTTAAATACTAGAAAAGTAAAAATCAAATTTCTAAAATTATAAAATAACTAAAAAAAAGTTTTAAAACTAAAAATATGTATTTTTGTCTTTTTGTGATTTTTATATTAATTAATTACTACTGTACTTAAATATTAATTACCTAATTAAGCTAATTAAAATTATTAAAAATACTAAAAAGACTTAGATAATTATGAAATTTTTTATAAATCTAATTAACCATCACAGGAATCCTAGAACAATATAAAAGGTTTCTAAAAATTATATTTAAGCTAGTTTACTAATTATTATATTAAATATTAATTAATCACTAATTTAACTATTTAAATTATAAAAACTAAAAGATGATCAACAGAAATTACAAGGAAATTCCTAAAAATGTTTTATAACTTATAAAAGCTAGAAAAAAATATAAAAACTAGGGTTTACTTTATAAAAACAAATTTTTCTATTTAATATTTAATTATTAATTAATTATTACTAAATCTAATATTAAATCTAATTAATACTAAATGACAAAATAAAAATCTGAAAAAATTACTGAAAATACTTTAAATTAAAAGGAAATTAAGAAAAATATAAAATTTCAAGATGCTTAACAAAAATCTGAAAAGGAAAATTAAAAAGATAAATAAAATTAAATAGAAGTTATCACTTGTTTTTAAAATTGGATTTTTTGGATTTTTCTTTTACAAACCTATTTTATACTTGAAATTGAAAAACTTTTATGAAATGAACTTAGCTAGTGCTTAACAATAAGCAATTTGAAGTCCTTAAACCATGACAGTTGACTTTGGTCAACTGTGAGGGCAAAAGGCTAAGAAATAAGCTCTAAGCGGAAGTACAGGAGTGGATTAGAGTTCAAACAAGTTCAGAAAGTTGAAATAAGCTAATACAAACTAAAAAGAATCCCTGAATAAGCAATTAAGCACAAATAAGCAATTGGATTTCTTATTTGAACATTGAAAATGGGACAAAGTATAAGGGTGATTTCAAGTGGGTCCCAGTGAGATTGAGCTCAAAAGCAAGATCAAATCTTGAAGAGGGCCAGGAGGGGGGTTGAAAGGGCCAAAATTGGGGTTGTGGGTCCCACTGTGGTGGCCAGAAACAACCACCAAAGTGGTGGTGGTGGCTGTGTGGTCTGCTGCAGCAGGGGATGTGACTTCCCCTGCAGTTGTGTTAGCAGGTGTGGACCCCACAGAAAAATTCACAAAAATAGAAGGAGTGTGGGATCTTGAATATGAGGTGGTGGACTACAAGTCCTAACAAGCTCAGGTCCTAAAACACTACACAAAATTCACAATAATTCACCCCATTTTGGAAAAAACTAAGAGAGTAACAATTTGACTTTTACATAAACAAGGAACTTTGACTTTTGTGAACTTTAATCCTACTTTACTAACTGAATATGATGAAATAAGCTGAGTGGGGGCTAAAACAAGTTATAACAACCAATAAAGAGCTAAAATGAACAATCAAGGGATCCTACAATCCAACAGTTAACAAATAAAGGGTTGACAGTGATTTTGACTAATCCTCACATAAACACTGAATGTTATGGTTTCATTGAGCAAGATTAATGCTGAGAATGTTGTTTAGGTGGAATTTAACCAATGCAAACAACAAGGACCCAGTGGAACATGCAATTCCAAACACCCCTAATTTCTACTGATTTTAAGATTTCTTAAGCAAATGAACAATTTAGACTGTGGAACTGTTTTACAATGATCAATGATGATTAAGTAAGCACAAATAAGCACAGAAGCATAAGTTCAAACTGCAACTACTTATATTTCTACAAAAGATCACAAATGACAGTTAACTAAGAGTTTTAAGAATACAATGATATTTGCTAAATCACTACCTGATATTAAGCACTAGGATGGGTTAGATACTTCTAATAAGCAAACAGGAACATAAATGAGCAATAGATAAGCAAAGATACAACAAAAGTAAAAATGAGAAATAAGGCTTACAAAAGCTATCTGTGCACAGGACACTAACTCAAGGACCAATGACCACCCTTACACCTCCCTGAGGTTACTCAAACTCTGTAAACCCACAATGACCAGGTTTCAAAACTTCTTCCTTCTCCAATGATGATTTCTTATTTTTGATTATTCTTACTTACATATTTGGAATTTTTTATGAATTACTGATGAAACACAAACAAACTTGTTTCAATACCTTGAAAGCTTCTAAAAACCTGTAATTGAACTTAATGGAACTAGTTGAATCACTAACTAACAACTATTAACAACATTGAGGAATAACTGAGATTTTGAGCACTTTTGAACCAAAT
Source organism: Artemisia argyi (assembly GCA_030686995.1). Taxonomy (NCBI): domain Eukaryota; kingdom Viridiplantae; phylum Streptophyta; class Magnoliopsida; order Asterales; family Asteraceae; genus Artemisia; species Artemisia argyi. The sequence goes on along the minus strand of CM060702.1, from coordinate 206,961,172 downwards.
CTGAATTCACAAGATTGAACTAGAATTTTAATTAATAGAACTTCAATTTACACTACATAAGCTGAGGTTACAAATTGTGATGCTAAAAAGAACAATAAAAATGAAATTAGGTTTAATTCAACATAACTAAAACTAAGACTAAAGCTATTCTACACTAACTACTTTATTTCTTCAGTCCTGCCTCTCTTAAATAGATCCTGGTGGTATACTTTGACTATCCCACTTCTCTCTAAGCTGTTGGATGGCTTGAATTTGATCCTGGCCGTTTAACTTGTTTTGGCGGGAAACGAAAAGGTAGCAAATTGAGTGGGGTTTGGTGAAGTAGTTAATGATGGGTGAGGTTTATTAATGGAGGAGGGAACAAGTAGTGGAGAAGGTGAGGGTTTGGTGGGTGATTGGAGAGGAGGGGGGAGACAGTGAAGCGGGAAATGGGGTGAGGAGGATGGGTGAACAGTGGTGATGGCTGGTGTTTGACCAGGGTTGTTGACCGGGTATAATATTAGAGGGGATTAGGCTTTTGGTTGGGCTTGGGGTGGATCAGGCCAAGTAAAAAGGGGGTGTGTGTTGGATTTGGTATTTTGGGTTTATGATTTGGTTTGTTTATTTCAATTTTCAAAATCACAAGGACCATTCATGTAATTAGCTGAAACTTGTGGGCTAAATTTGTCAATCTTCCAAAATATTCACAAGGGTCATTCCTGCCATCTTTCAATAGTACAAGGACCACAAATAAAATTTTCATTTTAAAAACACCCGAGGACCATTTTTGTAAATTTCAAAAGTTGAGGGACTTTTTCTGTCAATTGCCCAAACTTATGATCCAAGGGCTATTTGTGATAACTTATGAATTTCCAAGGACCCTACTTGACTTTTGTTCCAAAAATTCCCACCATGGACTAAACCTGCCAAAAGTGAAAGTCCAGGGACCAAAATTGTAAATTTCCAAAACTTTTCCAATTTTTCACCAAAGGACTAAATATGACCAATTATGATTTTAAAAGGACCTTTGGTGATAATTTTCCATATTTTGAATGACCAGGGACTAGTTTTGACATTTTATGAAAATTGGTGGACTGAAACTGCCAATTTTGCAAACTTTGTACGTTTTTCATCTATTTTTACTCTTTTTGCATCTAAAACATATAAAACACAATTCCTGGAATATTTTCAGTATTTTGATGCCTTTCTGAGTGTTTTTGTATGTTTTGCAGTTCAGATTTGACCAAAAATGATGAGTGTTTGAGCACTCATCAATCCCCCACACTAAAATATTGCTAGTCCCTAGCAATAAACTGTTTTGAAAACTTAATGGATTTTAATCTCTTTACCAAAAGCCATTACTTCTGGAGTAGCCAGATGTATCCGTTCAAGTAAGAACTATGGTCCACCTGATAACCATGTGATTTTGAGCAAACCACCAGCTGTCAACGGATTTGATTTGTCTTTACCAAAAGCCGTTTGCTTCTGGACTAGCCAACTCTTGATGGACAAAGTCAACATCTTGGTGAGCTGATTACCAATTATGGTTTTTCCACGGCCTTTACCACAAGCCATAATCTTGCGGGCTAGCCAACTCATTCACTTTTTTGGATATGGCGAGTTGAGATACCATACAATTTTGGGCAAATTGCAAGCCATCAACGGATTTGATATATCTTTACCAAGAGCCGTTTGCTCCTGGATTAGCCAATCCTTTTGTCGTTTAGACATGGCGGACTAATAACCACAAAAAATTTTGAACTCAAGTGAAAAAATTTTAAAATTTTTGAAATTTTGCCCAAAAACGGGGGTACTAGATAGTAAAATGTGATAAAATTCGCTAGAATAGCGAAATACCCCCCACACTTAGAATGAATATTGTCCTCAATATTCAAAGTCCCGGTTATTATGCCGACTCTTTGAACGTAAAAGGGCAACATTACAAGCTAAATGTAGAAACACCACATATATATTTTTTTTCACTGTATTGGTAACCAAAGCAGGGGTAACTCCCCCACACTTAGGGTGAAAACCCTATAAGTATGCTACTGTTTTTGTTTACCGAGTCGCTAGCTTGACTCGACCCCGAATTCATTTGTCCTTGGGGAAGCATGATGTGGAAGAAACAATCTGCATCGGACTTTCATTCAAGATGTTTGGACAAACATTTGAAGCACGTGAAAGTTCCACACCGATGAGATATAATCCCGGCTTAAAATAGTATAAACTATAAGCGTTGATGTCGGGGTCAAAGATAATGTCTTCATTCCCGAAGGAATGAAGAACAGGAGAAGTCACCCAATAGGTGAAGAAGGGAAGAAAGATCTTGATGACAATCAAGATTGACTCATCATCATCAGAAAGATAATTCATGATTGGTGTATCACGAATCTCATCATTTAGGCTCGTATGATCTAGACATATTATGGGTGGGAGGGTTGGGATTTTGATATCAATCAAATTCTCAAGGTTGAGAATATTTCCCTCCGGAAAACAAAGATCAACTTTGTCTAGATCAAAGTAAAAGTTATCATACTCCGGTGGAGATATGATATGAGTGAGTTCACCGGAGAACTCCTCGAAGGTGAAAGAATCATATTCGGGGAGAGAAATTTGAGAATGAGAAGTGGTATTGCCACTAATCTTCTCTCCCATATGATCAAAAGTAAAGGCTTTAAACTCCGGAATAGGATCTGTTAATACAAATATCGCCTAAAAACGTTATTTATATTTTACGATCTTCGCTAAGTTTTGTTAACGACAAAATGTAAACTTTAGTTTTAAGCAAAACATATTCTTAGTTTTTAAGACTTGCATAAACAAGACTTTTGCTACATTTTACATTTCACAAAACATAACACAAGTTTATTTCTTAAATTAGAAATAGTCACATCACATTTATGGCAAGTTTTGTCATTATGTATTTATGGCAAGTTATGTGTTTGACTTGCTTTCATGTTGCTTGCAAGTATCATGTTTGACTTACTTTAAGTGATGTGACATTGTTTGGTTGATAGAAGTTATGAGACAAGACCTTGTTTGGTTTGAAGAGTAATTGCAAAAACCTACTGCAGACCCGGCGGTACCCTGGGGGTACACGAGCGGAACCCATTTGAGGGTTCCGCCTGATCCGCCGAGCACACAGTTTGTTGTGCTATAAATACCAAGCCATAACTTGATTTTTGGCTAACCTCTTGAGATCATATTTTACACACACACTCATCTTTCTTTCTAACATCTTAACATTGTAAATGTGAAGTTTCCTTTTGTAGCAAAGAAGCTCACAAGGTTGTCTAAAGTTACAAGTTTCCAACACAACGTTGCAAGACTTGGTAGTTTAGTATTGTGTAAACTCGTGTTGTTTACGCGTCATTTGTTTGTGTATATTCTGAAGTGAGTGGTTAGTATTTTAGTCCTCAAAATACAAAGAGTGTTGGGAGTTGTTGTACCCTAGTAAAAGAACTAAACGGGAGTGGTTGTGCCCTTGTAAAAGAACTCGACATTTAGCTTTGTGTCGGTAAAAGTATAAGCGACGTGTAAGGTTTTCTCCGCCGGTGAAACGAGCTTGTTGACTAGTGAAAGAAACTCTCGAGTTGGATACTCGGGGCGTGGACGTAGGGCAAGGAAAAAGAGTCCTTGTAGCCGAACCACGATAAATACTCGTGTTGTGGTTTGATCGTTTCTTTCCTTTACTTGCATGTTATATATATTGTGTTTGTGCATATATCTTTGATCAAACGGAAAGTTTCAAAGCTAACTAAACAAGTTAAAAAGCTTTTAAAACGCTAAAACTATTCAACCCCCCCTTCTAGTTTTCCACAATTGGCATCAAGAGCTACGTTACTCAAGCTTTTAAAATATATTGTGTTTTAAAACTTGAAACGATCCATGGATTTTGAAAATTACAAAGAAGGGCAATCTATGCAAAGACCACCACTCTTTGAAGCAAATGGTTTTATATATTGGAAAAACCGTTTTGAAACTTACGTGAAATCTAAAGATATAGATTTATGGTATATAATTGTTGATGGTGATAATATAGTTACTAACATTAAAGATGATGATCAAAAGAAATTGATAGGTAAAAATAATGAAGCTAAAATGATGCTTTACAACGCTTTGCCTAAGAAAGAATATGAAAGAGTCTTTTTGTGTAAAACCGCCAAAGATATTTGGCAATCTTTAATTGTCACTCATCAAGGAAACTCACAAGTTAAAGATAACAAAATTGATCTTCTTGTTCAACAATATGAACAATTTGTTATTTCCGAAGATGAGATTATTGATAATGCTTTTGCTAGGTTTAACACTATTATTACTTCACTTAAAGCACTTGATGAATCTTTTTGTAGTAAGAACTTTGTCAGGAAATTTCTTAGAGCACTCCATCCGAAGTGGAGAGCAAAAGTGACGGCAATTGAAGAATCCAAAGATCTTTCAAGCATGTCACTTGATGAGCTAATTGGAAACCTCAAAGTTCACGAAATGGTGATGGAAAAAGATTCGAAACTAGTTAGAGGCAAGAAAGAAAAAGTTAAGTCCATTGCCTTGAAAGCTAGAGTCCAATCAAGTGATGATGAAGAATCTACTTCGGATAGTGATGATGAGGAATATGCTATGGCCGTGAGAGACTTCAAAAAGTTCTTTCGTAGGCGAGGGAAATTTGTAAGACAGCCTAAAGATGACAAGAAAACCTTCCGGAAAGATCGTGATGATCGAAAAGGAAAAGTTGAACGAAAATGTTATAGGTGTGGAGACACAAGTCATCTTGTAGGAGAATGTTCAAAACCACCCAAGAGCAAGCCTCAACAAGCTTTTGTGGGTGGTGCTTGGAGTGACTATGAAGGAGATGATGATGAGCCAAAGAACGATGATATTGCTCTCATGGCTCACAACTCAAATGAGGTACTCTCCGACTCATCTTACTCCTCTATTGATGATGACACTTTACAAAATGAATATAACAAACTTTGTGAGCTAAGCTTAAAAATCATAAACAAAAATAAATTTTTGAAAACTAAAAATGAGTTTTTAGAAAATGAAGTTTATGAGTTAAAAGAAAAAGCTAAGAGATTAGAAAAGAGTAAAGGTATTGACACCTCATGCAAATCATGTGAGGAACTTAAACTTGAAGTTGAGAAACTTAAAATAACTCAAAATAATCTAATCAAACAAACCACAAAGTTCAAAAAGTTCGATAAGAGCATTTCATGTGCGGATGAAATTATGAAACTCCAAAAGTCATCTTTTGATAAAACAGGTCTAGGTTTCAGGAAAGTAGAAATCATTAAGGGTCAAACGAAACAAGAAACGAACACACATGAAACAAACAAAACTACTACAGCAGCCCGCGGACCAGACGGAACCCAAAATAGGGTTCCGCCCGTTGGCCCCGAGGGTTCCGCCAGGTTTGCTGCAGCAGTAACTCCATCCACATCGGATCGTTCTAAATTTGTTAAAGTTACATATAAAAATGGAACCAAACCTGCCTTTAAAACTGGAGTAGGACTTAGTAAAAATGAATTTAGAGCTAAGACTACTCAACCAAGACCTAAGACTCCAATTCCCAAACGCCCCTTTCCAAAGAGCAACTTCAATGCTCGACCAAACTACCAACATGTTTGGAACCAAAACACTCCTGGACATTACCAAACCTCAAATTACATGCCATGGAACCCTTATGCTCTATTTTCATATTTGGGACAAATTAATGGTATGCTTAACCAAAATGGACCCATGAGAAATTGGGGACCAAATGTTTGAGTGTTTTTCATAAAATAGGTGTGCCTCAAAGTTTGTTTGGATCTGGATGAATGGATCAAAGATAGCGGTTGTTCAAGGCACATGACGGGTAATAAAAGCCTCTTCTCTACATATCACAAATGTGATGGAGGTAATGTTACGTTTGGTAGTAATGCTAGGAGCAAAATCATCGGAAAAGGTACAATCTCTCATGACTCCCTTTCTATAGATGATGTTGCTCATGTTGATAACTTAGGATTTAATCTCCTTAGTATTAGTCAACTTTGTCGTAATAAGTATAATGTTCTTTTTAGTGAGAACGGTAGTAAAATACTTAAAGATGGTATAACCATGGCCAAAGGTGTCCTTAAGAACAACGTATACGTCATGAAGTTGGATTCTGCATCTAGAGACAAACTTTGTCTTACCTCATTAGATGAATCTTCAACTTTATGGCATAGACGTTTAGGACATGCTAACATGAGACTTATCCAAAACCTCTCCTCCAAAGACTTAGTTCGAAACCTACCCAAGTTGAAATATGACCAACACTTTTGTGATGCTTGCAAAGTCGGTAAACAAGTCCATAGTAGCCATAAGGCTAAAAACTTGGTTTCTACATCTAGGTGTCTAGAACTTTTACATATGGATTTATTTGGTCCATCCGCTATACAAAGTTATGGAGGTAACTTCTACACTTTGGTCATAGTAGATGATTACTCACGTTATACTTGGACAAAATTTTTGAAAAGTAAAAATGAAGCTTTTGATAAATTTGAGATTCTAAGTAAGAAAATTCAAAATCAAGTAGGGTCTAATATTGTGTCTATTAGAACGGATCACGGTCGTGAATTTGATAATGAATTTCAATTTAGAAAATTTTGTGATAATAATGGAATTACTCATAACTTTTCGGCTCCACGTACTCCTCAATCTAATGGTGTAGTAGAACGTAAAAATCGGACATTACAAGAGATGAGTAGAACAATGCTTAATGAACAAAATATTCCACAAAAGTTTTGGTGTAATGCCGTAGATACATCAACGTACATTCTAAATCGAGTCCTAATTAGACCATTTTTGAATAAAACTCCTTATGAACTTTACAAAGGTAAAAAGCCTACATTAGGATACTTTAGAGTGTTTGGTAGTAAATTTTTCATTCTTAACACCAAGGATTATCTCACCAAATTTGACCCAAAGTCTTATGAAGGTGTATTTCTTGGATATTCACAAAGTAGTAAAGCTTACATTGTTTTAAACAAAGAAACCTTAAGAGTCGAGGAATCGTTAAACGTAACATTTGACGAAAGTCCACCTCCCTCTAAGACATCACCTTTGGTAGATGATGACTTAGTTGAAAGCCAAGCAATTGAAAGTCAAGAAATCTTAGATAATGACAAGGAAGATGAACTATTAAACAAGGAACTTGTTAATGTCAAAGAATCTAAAAGTCATCCATTAGATAGCGTCATAGGCAACATTAATGAAAGAACACTAAGATCAAAAGTCCAAAATGAAAGTAATTATTTTTGTTTCGTGTCAACCATTGAACCAAAAAATATTAATGAAGCCATTAAGGATGAATCTTGGGTAATTGCAATGCAAGAAGAATTAAACCAATTTGTTAGGAATGATGTATGGACATTAGTTCCTCAACCAAAGAGTCAAACAATAATTGGAACGAAATGGGTATTTCGTAATAAAATGGATGAAAATGGAATTGTGTCTAGAAACAAAGCTAGGCTAGTAGCACAAGGATATAATCAACAAGAAGGCATCGACTACGATGAAACTTATGCTCCGGTAGCTAGGCTCGAGTCAATTAGAATCTTACTTGCTTATGCGTGTGCACATAATTTTAAACTCTTTCAAATGGACGTCAAAAGTGCATTTCTAAACGGAGTCATTAATGAAGAAGTGTATGTTGCTCAACCACCGGGCTTCATCGATTTTGAAAAACCTAATTATGTTTACAAACTTAAAAAGGCTCTTTACGGACTCAAGCAAGCTCCAAAAGCATGGTATGATCGACTTAAAACCTTCCTAGTTGACCATAAGTACACCATGGGCTTAGTTGATAATACTCTCTTCACTAAGAAGAAAGATTCACATATTATCATAGTCCAAATCTATGTTGATGACATTATATTCGGATCAACTTGTCAAGAATTATGTGTGGATTTCTCAAAAATCATGCATGACGAGTTTGAAATGAGTATGATGGGAGAACTCAACTTTTTCCTAGGACTCCAAATTAAACAACTTGAAGATGGTATCTTCTTTAACCAATCTAAATACATTAAGGACATGCTTAAGAAATTTGGATTAGAAGATTCGAAACCTATCAAAACTCCCATGTCTACGGAAACTAAACTCACCAAGGATGAGGAAAGTGAATCCGTAGATAGCACTAAATATAGAGGTATGATTGGTAGTCTACTTTACCTAACGGCTAGTAGACCCGGCATTATGTTTAGTGTTTGTCTATGTGCTCGCTTTCAAGAAGATCCTAAGACTACACATCTCGAAGCCGTTAAAAGGATATTTAGGTATATTAAGGGCACTACATATTTAGGTTTATGGTATCCCAAAGGAACGGGAATAGACACCATAGTGTATGCCGACTCGGATCATGCCGGTGACTATGTCGATAGAAAAAGCACAAGTGGTATTTGTACTTTTGTTGGACATTGTCTCACCTCATGGTTCTCAAAGAAGCAAACGGCTCTTGCTATCTCAACAACGGAAGCCGAGTACGTTTCGGCCGGAAAAGCATGTCAACAAGCTCTTTGGATGAAGCAAGCTCTTGTCGACTACGGAATTTAACTCAACGACATCACAATTCTTTGTGACAACAAAGGTGCCATTGATCTCAGCAAAAACCCGGTTCAACATGCTCGTACCAAACATATTGAAATCCGTCATCATTTCCTTCGTGACAACGTTCAAAAAGGAAATATCTCAATTGAGAAAGTTTCTTCCGAAGACAACATAGCCGACATCCTCACCAAACCTCTTAAACGTGAACCTTTTAACCTTCTTAGTCTAGGCTTAGGACTCATGGAACCTACATTGCAGTTCTGGACATTAGACAAAAATCACAAAAATCACAAAAATCAAAACAAATCCATAACAATTTTTCTCAGCAGGGTCGGCGGAACCCTGAGCCATAACGGACGGAACCCAAATTTGGGATCCGCCGTGTCCGTCGACCTGCAGAATCATTTTCTTTGTTTATATTTAACCAAACACCCATTATCTCATACCACCACTTCAAGGCTGATACTATTCACTTCACCACTCATCCACACCTACGAATTCTTGGTCCTCCATTCATTTACATTGCAAATCAATCATCATTGTAAGTATTCTAAACATGATTACAATCCTGATCTGAGTCTAGGAATTCTATTTCTTGCACAAAAACAAAAACTTGGGGTTATGCATTAACTTAAGAAATTCATGCATGAGATTAAGTAATTAATAAAACTAATCATGTTTCCCATAGTTAGGAATTGCATCTTTAATTAGTATAAACATGTTTGCTAAAACACCCCATGTCAAATCCTTTCAAAAATTTCTCACAAGTAGGACAAATATTTTTTCGTCTCACATTGAGAATACAAAATCAAAACGTTATGCTTAAAACATCACTTGCATAATGTCTCTTGAATGCTAAAGGGAATACATAACCAATATGTATTTTCGGGTACATTCAAACGAAGCTACATTGAACTAGGAGCGTTTGGGTTATCTTTTGTTTTATAACAAAACTTGCATAAAACGATTTTGAAGCATCAAAATGAGTCAAGATAACCGCACCTCCACATTGTTTTCATATAGGCACACACTAGAACTTCCACATTATAATAGTGGTTTACGTAAACTAAAATGTGAAATTTTGTTGTTCTAGGAATCATCATGCCTCCTCTAACCCACTACGACCACAAGGACACCATTAAGTACCTACCAAAACACCACAAAACCAAAGGCCTTACCGCAAATCAAGTAAACGTTTTCAAAGCCCTAGAAAAACACTATGTCCATGAGGGTAGAACCATAAACCCATCTTTCCTAGAAGGCACAAACCTTTACGCCGATTTTGCCACAATAAACTTTGAGTGTCTTTTGAATATCGACGAGCCTATTTGTCCTAGGTTCATTCTAGAGTTCTATGCATCATGCGTCCTCTCAACGGATGATTATGGTCATATGTCTATCCACTTTAGGGTTAGCGGTCACCAATACTCCTTCACTCTTGAGGAGTTTGCTCAAATCCTAGGTGTTCCAAACCGTGGTACTTGCCTCTATTCCGACTTGCACTCCCTCTCAACTCTTGACAACCTCCAAGACCGTATCCATCCTTATGACACACCCCTTGTCTCAAAAGACATACTCCGTGATCACCTCTTTGTTAGGACCACCACCACTAGGAGAACCCGTTCGGGGAATGAAGTCGATAAGGACCCATATGGAATGGAAACAAACGAACTCAAACCTCAATTCAAGAAATGGGAGGAAGTCCTTAGAGCCAATGTCATTAGCACAATAGGGAACCGTGACCATATCAACCTTTGCCTTTGCTACATGCGCTACTCCTTGTCCATTAGGCAACCCTTCAACCTTGCCTACTACATGGCCAAGAGAATGGCCGACATTCCCGTGCATGGCACAACGGCTATGCCATATGGAATGCTCTTGACCCGTCTCTTTAGGTTCATCTCACCCATTCCACCAACTTCAAATGGTCTTCGTCTTGACTACACTCTCATTCCACATACCTTTGTTCCACTTAGTGATAAGAGAGTTTACAAAGCCCAAGGAAAACGTCCACATCCTCCTACCTCATCATCTTCTTCCTCAATGAGTGAAGATGACAATTTGCCAAACTCTAGGCTCCCTCCTCTCGAATACCTTTCTCAACTTCCGGATATTCCTAATGAGTCGGAGGAGTTCAAGCAAACAAAGGGGATGTTCAAAAACATCGGGAGATTCCTCGGGAAGATGAAGAAGAAGATGGACCGTCAATGAGTGCGGGTGTGTTAGGAGTGTTTGGCACAAGGTGCTATTGGAACAATTTGGTAGTTTAAACAATCTTTGTGATGTATTTGTGTGTTAGTACAATGTTTGATACACTTTGGAACATGTTTCAACTAACAATGTTGCAGGAAGACAACTTTTGGCAAGTTGTCAAATTTTCATGGTTATGGAATTTTCACTAAGTATGGTGAAATTCTCGACCTCAAGGTCAAACTCCTATGATATGTGTGTTTAGGTGTCTAATTTTTGCATTGCCTAACCAGAAATGAAGTATCTCTTTGATTTTAGGAGTTTTCGAAAATTTTGAAAATCGTTTCGCGGGTCAAAAACGCGGACTGTGAACTTTTTCAGCCCTGGCGGATCCGGCGGATCCCAAATTTGGGTTCCGCCAGTACAAATTCTGGGTAACCCAGAATTTGCCCAACGGACCAGACGGTACCCTAATTTGGGTTCCGCCTGTGTCATCTGAGGGTGCCGCCAGTAGCCTGCAGATTTGTTGTTTTCTTTTTCGCCAATTCAACATTGAAACAACAAAATCCAATCCTTTTAGGTAGAAACCCATTACTTGCAATGTGTTTAGCATAATAGGATACTCCTTCTTCCATGAACTTAACCAAAACCAATTCCCGCCAAAATTCAAATTTAACCATAACAACCTCAAGGACCCCTCAAACATAAAGGAAGGAACCCTTCTAAGGGATCCTTGAAATCCCTGAGATTTATACAACCAAAATCTACCACAACCACTATGCATTTAGTGCAAAAACTTGTCTTCTCACTTCACCATTTTCATTGGATTGACTTCCATGACATGACAACCCACAATTAAGTTTTCCAAATCATTAGGAACCACCATTTTTGTATGGACTAACATCAAATCCAAACACTCCTTCCCACAAATCTTCATCACTATAAATTAAACCATCCTAAACACTCTCAAACCACACCTTCTTCATCACAAATTCTGAAACTTTAAACCATTTTAAACCATGACCAAGTCAACAAACACCTCTCAACCATCACGACCCATCCGTAGAACCGCCCGGATAAGTGTAAAACCACTATGGTCGAACCAATCCATCAACCTTAGCTCCTCATCCTCGGATGAATTCACATCACCTATCAAAAATGAACACTTTTTGAATCTTGCATCTCCATCTCCATCACCCAAACAACCAAATGAGCACACTCCACCACCTACTAAATCACCTATTGACCCAACTCCACCAAGTGCTCCAACTCAACCATCAAAGACTTCATCACCATCACCATTACCAAAAATTGAACCTATGGAACTTTTTGGGTCTCCTCCAACATCACCACACCCATATGTCCAAGATTTAAATGATCTTCCACAAGACATAATCAACCACCACCTTTTGCAACTCACTCACCAAGGTCAATTCTTGACCTTGATGAAGATCTTGAACTTAACCAACCACCACAACAAGTGTACCAACCACCCAAACCGTTGTTATTTCACCCAATCTACCGTGAAATCCATGGTCCTCTCTATGGAGAACCAAATTTTGAACACCATGATCACCCAACTCCACCTCCTTCTCAAGCCCATACCTATGAGTCTTTCTTTCCTTCTTATGAGGAAATACAAAGCATGGTTGACAACCAACTTCATCAAGCAATGGAATTTCAAACCACCTTGCTTGAATCAATACCAAATCCATCCTCCACCCAAGAACCAAAACCAAACCAACCCCTAAACCAAGAAACCAAAACCAACCCATTTTCACCCAACCATCCCCATGTTTGCTCAAATTGTGAGCAAATGGGTGAAAGCATAAAAACCTTGCTTCACCAATTCCAAAATGAAACCCGGTTTGCATTCCAACATGTCATTGAAAGTTTGGATGCACTTTCCCACCCCAACAAATCCTAAACAACCCTTGGAGGCCGTTTGCCCCAACTTAGGAATGTAGGATTTTTTTTTTATTTTCTTGGTTATTTTTTTTTTTTTAGTTTTTGGTTACTAAGTAGAAGAATAGTTAGCATTTCTTGTCTTTTGACTTTTATAAGTCAAAATTTTACTTGGAATGAAATTTCTTTCTACTTACTTTTGTGCATTGTTGGTTGATCAATGTTGTGTTGTCATTGTGGTTGCATTGTGTGTGGTAACTACAAGCTTAACTATATATATCACCAACTAACCATTTTTTTTGTAGGTCTCAAAATCCATGTTTCCCATATTGGTACTCCATTTAGGGGGAGTATAGACCAAGGGGGAGCATGGCGATTATTCCGCTTCGCTACTCTACTTTTTGTTTCGACAAAAAGGGGGAGAAATATATTAAACCTTCAATACTTGATGTGCTTTTCATCTCTTAAGTAAAACAAGGTTAATATAATTTTTTTTAAGTCTTAAAAACCAAGATTTTGTGTGTTACTTAAAAACAAAGTTTATGTTTTGTCATCAACAAAAAGGGGGAGATTGTTAATACAAATATCGCCTAAAAACGTTATTTATATTTTACGATCTTCGCTAAGTTTTGTTAACGACAAAATGTAAACTTTAGTTTTAAGCAAAACATATTCTTAGTTTTTAAGACTTGCATAAACAAGACTTTTGCTACATTTTACATTTCACAAAACATAACACAAGTTTATTTCTTAAATTAGAAATAGTCACATCACATTTATGGCAAGTTTTGTCATTATGTATTTATGGCAAGTTATGTGTTTGACTTGCTTTCATGTTGCTTGCAAGTATCATGTTTGACTTACTTTAAGTGATGTGACATTGTTTGGTTGATAGAAGTTATGAGACAAGACCTTGTTTAGTTTGAAGAGTAATTGCAAAAACCTACTGCAGACCCGGCGGTACCCTGGGGGTACACGGGCGGAACCTATTTGAGGGTTCAGCCTGATCCGCCGAGCACACAGTTTGTTGTGCTATAAATACCAAGTCATAACTTGATTTTTAGCTAACCTCTTGAGATCGTATTTTACACACACACTCATCTTTCTTTCTAACATCTTAACATTGTAAATGTGAAGTTTCCTTTTGTAGCAAAGAAGCTCACAAGGTCGTCTAAAGTTACAAGTTTCCAACACAACGTTGCAAGACTTGGTAGCTTAGTATTGTGTAAACTCGTGTTGTTTACGCGTCATTTGTTTGTGTATATTCTGAAGTGAGTGGTTAGTATTTTAGTCCTCAAAATACAAAGAGTGTTGGGAGTTGTTGTACCCTAGTAAAAGAACTAAACGGGAGTGGCTGTGCCCTTGTAAAAGAACTCGACATTCAGCTTTGTGTCGGTAAAAGTATAAGCGACGTGTAAGGTTTTCTCCGCCGGTGAAAGGAGCTTGTTGACTAGTGAAAGAAACTCTCGAGTTGGATACTCGGGGCGTGGACGTAGGGCAAGGAAAAAGAGTCCTTGTAGCCGAACCACGATAAATACTCGTGTTGTGGTTTGATCGTTTCTTTCCTTTACTTACATGTTATATATATTGTGTTTGTGCATATATCTTTGATCAAACGGAAACTTTCAAAGCTAACTAAACAAGTTAAAAAGCTTTTAAAACACTAAAACTATTCAACCCCCCTTCTAGTTTTCCACAGGATCATCGGAGAAAATGTCACTATCCTTTATGGGGATAGGAGATGAAATAGGTTTCATATTGAAAGCGTTGATTTTAGAAATGAGGACATTCAGTAATGTTGCACGAAGTGCTTCATCTTTGATTTCAGTGTCAATCTCATCATTCTCTTCTTCTAAGCTGACTAGCTCAGAAGGTAATTCTTCCATAAAAACGATGTCTCCACAAGATAACGAATCGTCATTAGTAGAATCGGAGAACATCTCAACATGATCAGTCGGGAAGACAAGAGGAGGAGGGATATCACACAAATGATCAAGAATTACCTGTGACTCTCTCGGGATTGGGACAAGGATCTCAACACTAGACTTTATTAATTCGTCCGATTCCTTTTGAGGAATAGTGTCAAGATGCTCGTCCCCCATGCTCAGAGAGTGAGTGGGAACCTCGGGTGTGATAATAGTGGGTTGAGATGAAATCTCAACTGATGGAGTCTCATCTGATGAATCTTTATAAAATTGAAGAATATCAAGTGTATCTTCATCATCACTATCATCAGGAATGAAACGGAATCGAGAGCTAGATCTGGCTGCTTTTTCTTTTTCAATTGATTCCCTAACAGATCTTTCATAAGCATCTTGGGAATTTATTTTAGCAGCCTGTTCTTCAGCTAACAATTCTTCCATCGATTTTTGTTTTGGATTATCTGGGGTATGTGTTATTCCTTTCAAGTCTTTCACTAAATCCAAAAGATCAAGGAGAAGACTTTGAGGAATTGGCTGAGGTGGAGGTTCGTCATAATACGATGTGTCAAAATTGTTACAAGGAAATGGATTCCTTGTTTGACAATCGGAGCTGAAGTGTGGACCTCCACAGTAATCACAACAGTAAAACTGATGTGGATGTGGGTTGTATGTGCTAGAGTCATAATCGTTATCAGGAAACTGCTCATAGACAAGTATGTTTCCCGATTGACAATCAGAACTGTAGTGTGAACCACCACAGTACTCACAACAGTAAAACTGTTGAGTATCATGGTGTGGTAGCTGGTGGAATAAATCAGTCGTGTCATGGTAGGAATAGGGATCTTGGTTATAGACAGACCCGTTTCCTGACTCTACCATGCCACAACCGAGGCAATTACCACCATTACAAGAACTACCACACCACTGGCAAATCAGAAGGTGTGGATGAGACATAGAAAGAATCAAAAGGTTTGGGAGGGTAAGGAATGAAGAATCAAAAGGGTAGGAGGGTAAAGATGAATATTTTTGGGTTTTTGGAAATACATTTTATATACAAATAAGAAGGAAAATCTTTTTGGATTTTTGTGTTCGTTGAAAACTGATTTTAAAATGTTCTCGTGAACCGTTTTGTTTTTATATTATAATAATAATAAAATATGAACAAGGATGGATAAATTTACAAAGGATTGAATTCCAAAAGCACTAATCAGCAAACCGTTTTAGAAAAACGCGCACAACCTCCCCGGCAACGGTGCCAAATTTTGATTGAGGCAAAAGTAGTCAACTAAAGTCAACCACGGGTGTGGTCAATATAGTCAAACTATCTAAAGTCAATCTCCGTGGAATATAGGGTTTCCCCAGGTCGTTATGTCCCGACGAGGTGTGAATTGTTATCAAACGGGTTTGTGATCGGGTGAATTTGGACAGAAAAGGGGTTTGAGATTGATTACACTACTGAATTTACAAAGAAATAGCATAAATGAGCTATTATAACAAAACTATAAAATTAGAAAAACCAGAAACGTTTTAAAACCTAAAAATGCGTACGTTCAACTAAAATTTACGCGAACGTATGAAATAAAAAGTGAAAACTGAAATCTGAAAACCCACAAGGGGTGAAAATCACTTTTTTACAAACTTAAGGATAAAAGAAAATTTTAAGAAAAAGAAAACTAATTTTTACACTAATTAATTATTTATTATTAATTAAATACTAATTAATACTAATTATTAATTTTTAAATAACTTAAATACAATATAATATTATTTAAATACTAGAAAAGTAATAATCAAATTTCTAAAATTATAAAATAACTAAAAACAAGTTTTAAAACTAAAAATATGTATTTTTGTCTTTTTGTGATTTTTATATTACTTAATTACTACTTAAATATTAATTACCTAATTAAGTTAATTAAAATTATTAAAAATACTAAAAAGACTTAGATAATTATGAAATTTTTTATAAATCTAATTAACATCACAGGAATCCTATAAAAATATAAAAACTTTCTAAAAATTATATTTAAGCTAGTTTACTAATTATTATATTAAATATTAATTAATCACTAATTTAACTAGTTCACACATCCTTTTTAGACCAAAATCAGACCAAATATACCAAATACTAACCAAATATACCAAGAGAATGTGTGTTTTTGTATTTGTGTATGTGCAGGTACGAATATGTGAAAAATGAACAAGAACAAAGCCAAAACCGACAAAAACGAGCACGAGATTGGAAAAAGGTAAAAAGCCGGAGCCGGGGAAGCAAAATGATCAAAGAAAGCTCAAAATGACATAAGAAGTCCTCAGAGATTCAGAAAGTTTCAAAAATAGTCCCTGGGCAAAGTTTGAGTATTTGGCTATTTCAGTCCCTCAGCTTTCAGATATTTACAAATTTAGTCCTTTGAAGAAATAGTCAAAGAAAAGTCAAAAGTGGTCCTTGATAATTCAGTGAATTACAAAATAAGTCATTTGGAGAAACTTTTGAAGATATACAGATTGGTCCTTGTAATTTTCAGAATTACACTTTTGGTCCTTGGTGAATTACTACTAATACTTTCTAAACCGGACCCCTAAATTTATTTAACCCAAATAAAACTTACAAATCTAATTCTGGGCCCATAATAACAAATACCACACGGCCCAACCATCTCCCTAATATCTCTACCCGGTCCACCCTTAATACCCGAAGTCAACCCAAACATTAACCCGGTCAACACCACAACAAATAAAACCCCAAAACAAAATACCCGCCCCCCAATTTTATAATTACCCAGATTACTAGAACCCTAGTTACTATTCATGGGAGTAAAAACCAGATTCACAGCAATTAAGGGCAATGATGTCATTAAACATGAGCTTCTAGAGGAACCCTGACATGGCAGGTAGAGCTGGCAATTTTGACACGAAACCTGTTAACACGACACGACACGACCTGTTCTTAACAGGTTTCGTGTCAGGTCTTAACAGGTTTCGTGTCTTAACAGGTCCGGACCTGTTAAGACACGAATGAAATTAACAGGTTTCGTGTCTTAATAGGTCCGGACCTGTTAAGACACGATAAAGACCTGTTACTGTTACAATATTATTAAAGATGGATATATGATTATATGGTACTTGTCAATCTACTACTACACGCATTAACACAACCACAGTCCACACATCTTCTTCTTTTCTCTCAACCAAAAACCCTAGCATCGGACCCTTTTTCCGGCCGCCATCACCTCACCGCCGGTCACCACACCACACGACCACCACCATTCGATTCCCCATCACCTCCTCTTCTCGATCCACTACTACACGCGCCAATATTTCTTTCTTTTGACCTCGTTATATTTCTTTCTTTTTGTTGGTTTTTGATTAAAAACGTGATATAAATGTGGGTTTACATGTAAAACGAGGTTTTAAACAAGATTTGGTATCCGGGTTTCTATGTTTTTGTGGGTGTCGAGACTCAACCGAGAGCACAAGCTCTCGGCTTGTGCTAGCTCTGTGATGGGGGTGCCTTAAACCGTGACCAGGTGTGTTTGGTTTTGCTTATATTCGAACATTGGATTGTTTTGCTTATATATATATATATATATATATATATATATATATATATATATATATATATATATATATATATATATATATATATATATATATATATATATATATATTTTACATTTTTTTATATTGTTTGTTTAGTGTTTTTTTTTTAATAAAAAAGAGGCTGATTGTTTTTTGTTTTTTATATATATATAAAAAATAGCTTTACAGGTTTTTGGTGAGGAGGACTGGGAGTAAGTTTAATGCAGTGATATTGAAGAGGTTGTTTATGAGCAAAATTAACAAGCCTCCTATTTCTTTGTCTCATTTGGCTCGTTACATGGCTGCCAAGGTATTTATATTCTTTCTTTTTTATATATTGTTTGTTTCTGTTTTAAGTTACTTTTTATAAATTTTAATATGTTATTTTTATAGATTTTTTTTTTTTGTATTTGCTACACTTGTAAATGTGTATGAAATTGATATCTTTTGGTTAGAAATGTAAGAATTAATAGCATTTTTTTCTTCACATTTTTAAGGTAAAAAACGTATTTAAGCAACTAAAAGTGTAAATGTTGTGTATACGTATAAGATGCGGAGCCATGACCTAAAGTTAATTTAGAAGATGTATTTTGTTAAAGGTTACGAAACCGCATTTAAACGACTAAAAGTTGTGGAATTTGTAAACGTGTACATAGTTATGTTTTGCTTAGAAATGTAATGAATATCATTTTTCTCTCTTTTAAGAGTAGAAAAATGTAAATTTTGTAGTTATTGAATTTTGGCCAAATATTGTGAAAACGTGTAGAGTGTGGAGTTGTTATCTGTTATTGAGTACACATGATGTTGTAAATGAATGAAGGTGTTAACATTTGGTATTGTGCTTGTGTGGATATTAGGACGAGAAGATTGCTGTGATTGTTGGTACAGTTACTGATGATGTTCGTGTGCCTGAGATTCCTTGCATGAAAGTTACTGCTTTGAGGTTCACCGAGACTGCCAGAGCCAGAATTGAGAAGGCTGGTGGAGAGTGCTTGACCTTTGATCAATTGGCTCTTAGAGCTCCTCTTGGACAGGATACGGTATGCTCGTTGTTTAGTTTTTGCATTATGGAAGTAGCAAAGGTTATTGGTTTATGAATAATCGTGTATGCATGTATTAGCTTAATACAAGACGTTTCTAAAGTCATCTGTGCAATTTCTGCTGCAATTTCTTTTCGTTTGAGTTTAGGAATCAGCCATGTCTGCTGCAATTTTAAATGTTTGAGTTTAGGAATCAGCCATGTCTGCTGCAATTTCTATATCATCTGTGCTACCTTTCTTAACAGATAAATATAGGTTAAAGAATGAAAGTATGCTACTATAAGTATAACCAGCATAAAGATGAACATCTAGCTGTTGAAATATATATTACTGGTAACAAAAGAGAATTAGTTGCTATATATAGTAAGAAACTGAAATATGTTGTTTACAGTTTACAAATCTACAAACTGTGATGTGAGTTGTAAATCTACAAATCTACAAACTGTTGTTTACAGTTGAAATATGTTGCTATATAAGAAACTAAAATATGTTGTTTAGTCGTTTTTTTGGCTGGCTATATAAGAAACTGAAATATGTTGTTTAGTCGTCTTTTAATTATTATTTTCACTTTTCAGGTTTGTTGAATTGAAGTCGAGGACACGAGATTACGGGTGAAGACTGAAGAGTGAAGACATTAGAATTGTTTACTTTTGTTTCGTTATGTATTAGTTATAAGGATTTATTAAGGACTTTTTACTTCGTTATGTATTAGTTATAAGGTTTAAATTTAGTATTTTTGTTAACAGGTCCCTTAACAGGTTCCTTATCGTGTAACCTGTTAACTTTCGTGTCGTGTTCGTGTTCGAAAAAAGTGACACAATTTTTTATCGTGTCGTGTTCGTGTTTAGGTCATTCGTGTTCGTGTCTTATCGTGTCGTGTCAGACACGATATGCCAGCTCTAATGGCAGGCCTGCCATGTCAGCTATCCGCGTGAATGTGCATGCTAATGATGAGGCAATGATTGATCAAACGACTCATATTGAAGATTGGGGACCAAGGAGAAATCAAGGGACGATATTGACTCAAACAAGCACAAAAGAGGTGTGGATTGATGAGCTGGAATACTAGAACCTTCACTAAAGCTCTCTCAAATCGGCTATAAATACTACCCTTCATTCACAGATTCGGTGTGTAGGTCTTTGTAATTGTTTAATATTAGTGTTTTCAAGTTTATTGTATTTTCCTTTCAAAAAGCATTGTACTGAATTTTTTAGTTTTAATATAATTAAGTTTCCTTTATATTTCGTCTTAATTTCTGCTTTAGTTTAATTTCCATATAGTTTAATTCAAAAGTTTAAATAGTTTTTATATTTCTGTTTGATATTTCTGCTTTATCTAAAAAAAAAGAAAAAAAAATAGTTTCAATTGCAATTCAAAGTTTCATTTAGAATTCTTATTGTTCTGTTTAGGTTCATATCAGCTAAATAATAGTTGTTGTGAGCTTATTGTGTCATTTAAATCTCAAAATCATTGGTCAAAAATAGTCAACTGAGAGTGCTTATTTAATAAGCTGAGCTTATTTGGAGAAAGGGACAGCCAAAAGGAGTCCATTGGTCTGTCTTAAAGGCAGGCTAGCATAGTGAACCCCCTCTTTTCATGCTGAGGGGGATTTGGTTGTAAGTTCCTTGTTTAAATTTCACTTAATATTGCTATAGTAGAGTACAGTAGTTTAAATCTAATTAGTACTGCTTATTTCTGTTTAATATTAGTTGTTGCATGTTATTAATGTCCTGTTTTAGAGTATCTTATTATTGTTTATCATATTTCATTATCATTTGACCATTACTCTTTCATCATATCTGTCTAACTTTTGGATCTGTGATTTGTGGAATATTGTGTTTGAGATTTCCATTTCTGAGTTGATTTAGTGTAGTTGAATCAGTATTAGAGTAGTATTGGTGTTTGGAATTGGATTAAGGGTTTACTGTTACACATAAGCTCAGATCTGTTATATTCAAGGGTGTTTGGTTTTAAGTAGTTTGCTGATATAAGCAATTTTCAGAGGGTAATTTTAGTTTAGACATATACATTAGGCTGTATTTAGGTATAATAAACCTTAAAATTCAGTTAGTTAGAACTTAATAGTCAAAATTCACTTCTAGTTCTTATAATTAGCATAACTGTTAGGATTTAAGGTGCATAATCATATAAAATAGTTGCATTTTAGTGTTATAAAGTTTAATTTAGTTGCATATTAGCTTATTACATCTTAGGTGACCAATTAAGACAGAAGCAAATTCAAATTAAGTCAAAGTTTTCATAAAAAGTAAAAAGTCAAAAAGTTGCATACAGTTTTTTGGACTATACTTTGAGATCAATTTTAGAGATAAATACTATTTGGAAATCAGTTTGAATAGTGGATTTGAAAAGCCTTGCAGCTTGAGAAACAGAATCAAAAAGTATTTTCAGTATTGGAACTTATCTGCTTATTTGAAAAGCCATTGGAAGTTGTCTGTTTGAAACTGTTCTCCCCTGCTCATCAGTTAATAAACAATACCTAAGGGAACTTTTAGGTTTTTAAATTGGTTCTAGTATCTGATTTATTGATTCCTTTGAAATCTTAGGTGGATAGTGAGTGATTTGCCCCCGTAATTTTGCACTCAACAGCTTATTAGAGTAGGTTTATTGGCTTAATTTAGTAAGAGGTTTGCTTAAAAATCTGTTTTCATAGATTAGGGTTGCAAGTGGATTTCAGTTGTTCTAATCTATGTTTGGTCGATCATATAAGTCACTTTGTGCTTTTAGTAGCTAATTTCACTAATTTAGGATCATTTGCTTATCTGCTTGGCTTATTGCTTATTTTCATTTGCTTATTTGTGCCTGTTTGAATCATTTCTGAGTTCTAAGTGCTCTTCTGGTCTAAGTTCTGTTTCATTAAGCATTTTTTAGTCAAAAAGTCAATTGGTCAAAGTTTCATTCACTCTGGTCAAAGTTAGCTAATAAATAAGCAGTTTCAATGCATTCAATATTTACAGTGCTCATTTTCAACTTTTTAAATTTTTCTCAAGTTTAGAATAATATTTTAGATTTTTCCTGAATTTTTCATATTTTTCTGACTTCATTCACTATTTTTCCTATTTAATTTTCATTTTTAATCAATTTTAAATACTTTTTAATTACTAAAAAAATAAAAAAAAAATCATAAAAAGCCTAGAAAAATCCAAAAATATTTTAGAAAATAGTTTTCATTTATTTTAAAATTTTAGAAATTTATTTTGCATTTTTCTCATTTATTTTGAATTTAATTTGAATTTTTAATTAGATTTAATAGTTTTCAATTCCTAAAAATTACACAAAAAGCCAAAAAAATTAGTTTTTAGTTTTAAAATTACTTTTTAGTTATTTAATAATTTTCAAAATTTAATTTTCATTTTTCTCACCTTATTTGCATTTTCTTTTAATTTTTAATTAGTATTATTAGTTTTTAATTCATAAAAAATAAATTAAAAGTCAGAAAAATATTTTTCTTTTTCTCAAAATTTTCTTTTATCATTTTTTACTTTTCAAAATTATTTTGAAGTCCGTAGGAGTAGTGTAGCTTAAAAGTCGCGTTTTATTTCGTACGTTAACGTTTATTTTACGTTTAAGCTTACGTTTTCAATTTTACGTTACGTTTCTAGTTGCCTTATTTGAAATACGTGCTTAAGTGATTATTTGTGCTTCATTTGTGATTTCATTAGTATAATCTCATTAAAATCACTTTTTCCCACTTTCACGACACGTTTCACGAATCGGGAATTCGAAATTCCATTCTTCCTTCACACGGACTACGACCTCGGGTTATCCGTATTTCTTTGCGGATCTCTTGAGTAATAATATACTATATACTATATTGATTTTATCATGAATCAATTTTGGCGCCGCTGCCGGGGAAGGTTGAAGTGAATTTTTCGTTTTCGTTTTTTCGAAATTGTGTTTTGAAAACCTTCCTTGTGTATATTTTCTATAAAAACTATAAGAATTGAAAAATCAAAAACACTTTTCCTAAAGTGTTTTCAAAAATACCAAAAAAATAATAAAGTTACAGCCTCGACTCTCTCGTTGAAGGGTGGGCGTTGTAAACCAAATAAGTTTCTCAATATAATAACGCGTGATATTAGTTGCTAATCGAATTACTTTGGATTCTACGACCGAATAAGCGGAAAATACGGAAGCTTTGACATTAAATTGCAAGCTGAAGGGAGATCCATTCTTCTCTCCCGTTCCGTCGCGAGTAGATTTAGAGGAAACGGTTTATAATTAACGTAGCGTTTGAAAAAGAAAAAAACAAAAGCATAAGTTTTTAAAATTTGCTTTATAAAATAAAAATACAAAAAGATTTTCTTTTTCAATTTGATTTTCCTTTTATTTTTCAAAAATTTGATTTTTGTGGTGTATGAACACGCGTTCAAGGTCTAAACGACTTGTTTCACCGCTTTCTAATCCGGAAAGTTTGTTTCGTCATACACACCGAGTTCTTTTTCCTAATACGGAGGAAATGAACCCGAACGAGCAACACTTGGGACCCCCACCGATGGGTGGTGCTCAAAACAATGTGATCCCTCCGATGTGACCACGACCGGCTTTCGATCCACGTCCGATGGAGGAACAACTCCAATCACCATTCAATGGTGTGCGGAGAGCTATCGTGATACCCGAAATCAATGCTAATTTTGAAATTAATCATGGATTGCTCAATCTTATCACGAGTATATCTTTTCACGGGTTCGAACACAAAGACCCATATGCTCACATAAGGAATTTCTCCGACATCGCTGAGACCATTCGCATGAATCAAGTTCCTCACGATGTGGTGAAATTGAAGTTATTTCCTTTCTCCCTTAAAGGGACAGCCCAGACTTGGCTGGAAAAGGAACCGCCGAATTCGATTCACACTTGGAACGATCTTGCGTCCAAGTTTGTGAATTACTTCTATCCTCCTTCTAAAACGTCTAACCTTCGTTCCCAAATTCTTCGATTCCAACAAGCTTTTGATGAGTCGTTCAGTGAAGCTTGGGATCGATTCAAAGATTTGATGAAAAAATGTCTGAACCATGGGTTCACATCCCTTCAGCAGATTGATACTTTCTACAATGGGTTATGTCATGTTGACCAAGACTCGCTCAATTCTGCTGCGGGTGGGAACTTATTGGCTTGAAACACGAACGATGCTTTCATGATAATCGAGAATAAGGCTCGTGTGAGAATGTCGAGAAATAAACCCCAAGTTTCTAACACTAATAATAAAACGAATGATGAAGTGATGAGTATGTTAGTGGCTCTTAATAAAAAAATTCGATGCTATGTCTTTTGAAAAACCAAATCATCAAGTGAATGTCGTCAATCAGGGTTGTGTAACTTGTGGTGGTCCACATCCGTATAACGAATGTCCGTTAACCGGTTCTTATGCTCATACTGCAAATATGGGTGGCAACGGTTACCCACCTCTTCAAGGAGATCAAAATCTTCTCAGCTACAGTTCAAACCATTTTGTTGGACCACCCGGTTTTACTCAACCAAATCAAGTCAATCCAGTTAATCAAGTCAATCCAGTTAATCAAGTTAATCAAAATGTGCAAAACCGAAATCATCAATTTAATCAAAATTGGATGAACAATGGCTTTCAAAATCAAAATCGGGGAAATTATAATCAAGGCCCGACTCAAGGGAATTTTCAAGGAACTTATAATGCTAATCATGGGAATTATAATCATGGAAATCAGAATTTTCAAAATCAAGGTTTCAATAACAACAATCGTGGTCAAAGTTTTCAAAATCCAGTTGTGAATCAGAATCAGCCAACCTCAGATGAATTGATTAAACAATTGCTGCTGCAAAATCAGAATTTAATTAAAACTCAGGAATTACTAACTAAGGAAGTCATTGAGATTAAGAAGTCTTTAAATGATCGACCCTCAGGCTCGGGTACTCTTCCAAGCAACACGATCGCTAACCCGAGGGGTGATGCTAAGGCGATCACGACTAGGAGTGGTGTTATAATCGATAGACCAACGGCTCCGACTACCCCTTCTTCTTCGTCTCCCAAGGTAGTTGTCCGTGAAACCGAGGCGACAACGGATATGGAAATTCCTAGTAATAATGGAAGGACTGAAAACATCCAACCTCCGATGGTCCCAACGTCTAAAGGAAAAGATAAAGTTGTTAACGAAACTGAAATTCCCGTCAAAACAAATTTGCCTTATCTATCACGCTTAAACGAACAAAAGCACCATGAGAAAGATAAAATTCAGATGGAAAAGTTTTACCAAGTTTTTCAAGAACTACATTTTGACATAACTCTCGCGGATGCTATACTTTTGATACCTAAATTTGCTTCAATGCTAAAAGGTCTTTTGAATAACAAAGAAAAATTGTTTGAAAAGTCACGAACCCAGATGAATGAGAATTGCTTGGCAGTTATCCTCAAAAAGCTTCCCGAAAAGCTTGAAGACCCCGGTCGATTTCTCATTCCGTGTAATTTTCCTGGGATGGTTCAATGCTTCGCCTTGGCCGATCTTGGTGCTAGCATTAACCTAATGCCGTTATCCATTTTTAAGAAATTGTCTTTACCCAATTTGACTCCGACTTGTATGACCCTCGAGCTTGCCGACCGATCTACGTCTCGACCAATTGGTATAGCCGAGGGTGTTTTCGTCAATGTGGGAAAATTTAATTTCCCTGCCGATTTTGTCATTGTTGATTTTGATGCTGATCCACGGGTTCCTCTCATTCTCGGAAGAGGATTCCTACGGACTGGCCATGCTTTAATTGATGTTTACGACGAGGAGATTACCTTATGTGTTGGAAATGAAGCCGTTACGTTCAATCTCAATCAAACCTCGAGATACTCCTCCGATTATGATCTTGATTCCGTTAACCGAATTGATGTTATTGACGAAGTTACGAAGGAGTATGCTCAAGAGTTACTTGGATTTACCGAAAATGCTTCGAGTGGCAATCCCACTCATTCTTTTGAACTGATTATTTCAGATCCTTCCCCTTCCCTTACTCCGTTTGAGGGAAGCGATCTTGCTTGGGAAGAGATCAAGGCCTTTCTTGCTAATGATTCGACTTCACCGAAAATTGATCATTCCGTTTGCGACACGGAGGGAGATGTTCTTTTGATTGAAAAATTATTAAACAAAGATCCCAACCCGTCCCTCCCTCCGATGGACCTAAAAATGGCCGATGTTAAAGAAGTTAAGCCGTCTACTGAGAATCCTCCGGAGCCCGAGCTCAAGGATTTACCTCCTCATCTCGAATACGCATTTTTGGAAGGAACCGACAAACTTCCCGTCATAATTTCAAAAGAACTTAAAGATGAGGAGAAGAACCGTCTCTTAGATGTGCTCAAGAAGCATAAACGTGCCATCGCTTGGCAAATTTCCGTTATCAAGGGTATCGACCCTCGTTTTTGCACGCATACGATCTTACTTGAAGACAATTACAAACCGTCTGTTCAGCAACAACGATGGGTTAACCTGAAAATTCATAAGGTTCTCAAAAAGGAAGTTATCAAACTCCTCGATGCCGGAATGATTTATCCAATCTCGGATAGCTCCTGGGTTAGCCCGGTCCACTGCGTACCGAAGAAAGGTGGAATGACCGTCGTAACTAATGAAGATAATGAATTGATTCCGACACGTCTTGTTACCGGATAGAGAGTTTGTATTGATTATCGAAAATTGAATGATGCGACTCGTAAGGACCATTTCCCACTTCCATTTATGGATCAAATGCTAGAACGCCTAGCGGGAAATGAGTTCTATTGTTTTCTTGATGGATTTTTCGGCTACTTTCAAATACCAATTGGCCCTTCGGACCAGGAAAAGACTACCTTTACTTGCCCTTATGGAACGTTTGCCTATCGTCGTATGCCTTTCGGTTTATGCAATGCTCCAGGCACGTTCCAAAGGTATATGATGTCTATATTCTCGGACATGATCGAGAAAACCATGGAAGTTTTCATGGATGATTTCTCGGTTTATGGAGATTCTTTCACTTCTTGCCTCTCCTATTTAGAAAGAATGCTGAAACGGTGTGAAGACACCAACTTGGTTCTAAATTGGGAGAAGTGCCATTTCATGGTCAAAGAGGGCATTGTCCTCGGCCATAAGATATCAAAATCCGGGATTGAGGTCGATAGAGCTAAAGTCGATGTGATTGCAAAATTACCTCATCCCACCACCGTAAAAGGAATTAGAAGTTTTATCGGTCATGCCGGCTTTTACCGACGTTTCATTCAAGACTTTTCTAAGATAGCCCGACCCCTGACCCACTTGCTTGAAAAAGATGCTCCATTTATCTTCTCAAATGAATGCATCGAAGCGTTTAATATTCTTAAAAAGAAGTTAACGGAGGCTCGGATCTTAATTGCCCCCGATTGGGACTTGCCTTTTGAGCTAATGTGCGATGCTAGCGATTATGCCATTGGTGCAGTCCTGGGGCAACGCAAGTCTAAACATTTTCAGCCGATACACTATGCTAGTAAAACAATGACCGATGCTCAATATCATTATATGACTACTGAGAAAGAAATGTTAGCCGTCATTTACACCTTTGAAAAGTTTCGACCTTATTTGCTTTTGAAGAAATGCATAGTGTATACGGATCATTCGGCTCTCAAATACCTAATGGCAAAGCAAGATGCTAAGCCACGCTTAATGCGGTGGGTTCTCCTCCTTCAAGAATTCCAAGTTGAAATTCGAGACAAAAAGGGATCTGAGAACCTTGCTGCTGATCACCTATCACGTTTAGAGAATCCCCATCAAAGTGTTTTCGAGAAAAAGGAAATTAACAAAGCATTTCCTCTCGAGACCCTGGGGAGTTTATCACATTGTGATCCTAGTACCCCATGGTTCGCCGACTTTGCGAATTACCATGCGGGGAATTTTATCCGTAAAGGGATGTCGTTCCAGCAAAAGAAGAAATTCTTCAAAGATGTTAAGCATTATTTATGGGACGACCCCTACTTGTTTAAGATTTGTGCGGATCAAGTGATTCGGCGGTGCGTTGACGGCAAAGAAGCCGTTGAAATTCTCATGGCATGCCACAATGGACCCACGGGGGGACATCATGGTGCAAACTTCACCGCTCAAAAAGTATTTGATTCCGGCTTCTATTGGCCGACGATTTACCGGGATGCTCATGAGTTGGTTAAATCATGTGATTTTTTCCAGCGTCAAGGAAAAATTTCTCAGAGAGACGAGATGCCTCAAAATGCCATTCAAGTCTGTGAAATTTTTGACGTCTGGGGTATCGATTTCATGGGTCCATTCCCGTCTACTCGTGGTAATAAATATATACTCGTGGCTGTCGATTACTTGTCTAAATGGGTTGAAGCGAAGGCGCTACCCACCAATGACGCCCGAGTTGTAGTAAAATTTCTAAAAAGTCTCTTCGCCCGATTTGGTGCACCTCGTGCTATTATAAGTGATCGTGGGACCCATTTCTGTAATGACCAATTCGCTAAAGTTATGCTCAAATATGGTGTCACACATCGTCTTTCAACAACATATCATCCACAGACAAGTCGTCAAGTTGAGGTCTCCAATCGTGGCTTAAAACGAATTTTAGAAAGGACCGTAGGTGAACATCGTGCTTCATGGGCCGATAAATTAGATGATGCACTTTGGGCTTTCTGTACAACTTACAAAACACCCATTGGGTGCACTCCATACAAGCTGGTTTACGGAAAGGCCTGCCATTTGCCCTTTGAACTTGAGCACAAGGCCTACTGGGCCTTAAAACATGCTAATTTTGACCTATAAACCGTGGGAGATCATCGTAAAGTTCAATTGAATGAATTAGTCGAGCTTCGTGATCAAGCCTATGAGAATTCTTTGATCTACAAAGAGAAGACAAAGAGGATTCATGATGCTAAAATTAAAGATCGCGTCTTCAATGTTGGTGACCGAGTCCTTCTTTTCAATTCTCGATTAAAGATTTTCTCGGGCAAGTTAAAAACCCGTTGGTCTGGACCATTCACCATTACCCAAGTATTTCCTTATGGAACCGTTGAGCTAGCTCAATTTAATGGTCCCAACTTTAAGGTGAATGGTCATCGTCTTAAACATTACTTCGGAGGGGACATACCACCCATGGTTGTCCCGGATCTCCAAACTTTCCCTAAGGATAACTAAATTCGGGGATCGAGTCAAGCTCATGTGACTCGGTAATAAAAAACAAGCGCTTCGTGGGAAGCACCCCATGCTTATCCATTTTCATTTTCTCTATTTTCTATTTCTAAGTAACGTGATGTGAGGGGGGTGACCCTTTCCAAACTCGTGTTTTCGTGGTTGTTTGTGAATGTTCAGGAATTTCCCCAAAGTTTAAGGACTCTCGTGCTCATGGTTTGTCGTTCTCTCCACTCGAGTCTCATTCTTCGCTGCTCTTTCGGAAATTCACCACATCCAAAATCTTATCGACTAACGTTTATCTCTTGGCATACTTAATAAACGGCCTTAGATATTACGTAAGACTACCCGTACCCTTAAAACATTGAGGACAATGTTTCACTTTAGTCAGGGGGTGAATCTTCGATTCGATTTGACCTGTACCATCGTCTGAGCTGTTAACTTACGCAACTCCATTTTCCACCAAAAATTTAAATTTTTTGTCACCGCTTTATAATCAAATTAAAAAAAATGATATATGATATGAATTATAAGATTTGACACCTTGTTTTGACTTTCCTACTGGCGAGAGTAGAAAAAAATGTTTCGACTTGATCGGGCGTGTTGAGCCCTAGCTTGTCTCCCTTAACCAATATAATCAAAAGATTATGGCTAAGCATCCGTGGATCTCATTACTTGGGATTTTAAATTTTCGGAGATCGAGGAATGATAGAGTTTATTTAGAAGTTTCGTGCTGAACGTGGAGTAGTTGGATCTCTTTAGAGCCCACGAAAGGTACTTGTGGCCTCCTTGTTCCCATAAGCTTGCACACCAATAATAGATCTCTAAGATTAATTAAGGGTATACGGTTTGGGCAATACTTAGTTTTTTCTCGTTCCCAACAAAATCTCTGCATATGGGGGGTTTGGTACACATAGGGGTACTGCCAGTGTTACGGTGAAATAAGCTATTGCATCTTGCCGGTTCGCAGCCGATGTTGTGATCTTAGTAAAGGCCGTAGGACTCGGGGTTTGGCATATGATTATGAATATCAATAATAGTCCAAAGCCAAATAAAAAGGCAGAGGAATCCAAAGCTATAAAAAAGCAGCGGATATAAATCCAAGGTCATAATAAAGCTCTTACATCTTGGCGGCTCATAAACCGTTGTTGTAAAAGAAATAAAGGACTAAGGACCAAGTATTATTAAAGTGCTTATAATTGTTCAAAAATGCCAAGCTTCGACTCCGGGGGTTTCCCTAATAAAAAGCTTCCGTTTCGGGTATCAAACATGGTATGTCTCGGTCGTAAATAAAAAGGGGGACCTCCATAAATCGTGTTAAATCAGAGACCTTCATGTGGACCCAATTTCTGTATGCAGGGATTTTCGAGGGAAAGTTTGGAAACAACTTAGCGTTCAAATTTTGTGCTCTTATCAGACTAACAAATATCAAAACGAGAAAATATGAAGCAATTCATTTCTCACAAATTAAAATCTTGAGATACAAAACTTAGGACCTGGGAACAAGAGGTAATGACACAATTAACTTTTGTGGGTAGTGTTAGCATCTAACTTGTGGATAAACAATGATCTCGATTTTACGCTTAGTTTGGTAGCTTGTGAAAAATCAAGGATGACGATTTTTATCCGTGTGGTCTCTTCTCTGTGAGAAGTGTTTCTACTCGTTGACCCTGAAAGTTATCAACAGATAAGAATTGATAATGAAAGTCAAGGCAGACCGTCACCTATATAAAAATGAAAAATACAAAAAGAGTAGTTGTAGTTGTTATTCATGAAAATTGGAAAACGGAGCGTTTTTGAGAATAAATGATTTTACTATCTCTTTTGAACATCATTGCTACTTTACAACGTCAGTAAAGAGAGGTTTTGAAATTATTTATCTCTTAAGCGTGAGGTGATGACATTGCGTGAGCACACGGCAATACCTTAGTCTGGGGGATTTTGATGTGTGCTTTTTCACACATCCTTTTTAAACCAAAATCAGACCAAATATACCAAATACTAACCAAATATGCCAAGAGAATGTGTGTTTTTGTATTTGTGTATGTGCAGGTACGGATATATGAAAAATGAACAAGAACAAAGCCAAAACCGACAAAAACGAGTACGAGATTGGAAAAAGGTCAAAAGCCGAAGCCGGAGCCGGGGAAGCAAAATTATCAAAGAAAGCTCAAAATGACATAAGAAGTCCTCAGAGATTCAGAAAGTTGCAAAAATAGTCCCTTGGCAAAGTTTGAGTATTTGGCGATTTTAGTCCCTCAGCTTTCAGATATTTACAAATTTAGTCCTTTGAAGAAATAGTCAAAGAAAAGTCAAAAGTGGTCCT
The DNA here is from genome assembly GCA_030686995.1 of Artemisia argyi. NCBI lineage: Eukaryota > Viridiplantae > Streptophyta > Magnoliopsida > Asterales > Asteraceae > Artemisia > Artemisia argyi. The sequence continues at coordinate 206,929,550 of CM060702.1, read as the reverse complement.
TGTTAATTCAGTGAATTACAAAATAATTCCTTTGGAGAAACTTTTGAAGATATACAGATTTGGTCCTTGTAATTTTCAGAATTACACTTTTGGTCCTTGGTGAATTACTACTAATACTTTCTAAACCGGACCCCTAAATTTACTTAACCCAAATAAAACTTACAAATCCAATTCTGGGCCCATAATTACAAATACCACACGGCCCAACCATCACCCTAATATCTCTACCCGGTCCACCCTTAACCGAAGTCAACACCACAACAAATAAAACCCCAAAACAAAATACCCGCCCCCCAATTTTATAATTGCCTAGATTACTAGAACCCTAGTTACTATTCATGGGAGTAAAAACCGGATTCACAGCAATTAAGGGCAATGATGTCATTAAACATGAGCTTCTAGAGGAACCCTGACATGGCAGGCCTGCCATGTCAACTATCCGCATGAATGTGCGTGCTAATGATGAGGCAATGATTGATCAAATGGCTCATATTGAAGATTGGGGACCAAGGAGAAATCAAGGGACGATATTGACTCAAACAAGCACAAAAGAGGTATGGATTGATGAGCTGGAATACTAGAACCTTCACCAAAGCTCTCTCAAATCGGCTATAAATACTACCCCTCATTCACAGATTCGGTGTGTAGGTCTTTGTAATTGTTTAATATTAGTGTTTTCAAGTTTATTGTATTTTTCTTTCAAAAAGCATTGTACTGAATTTTTTAGTTTTAATATAATTAAGTTTCCTTTATATTTCTGTCTTAATTTCTGCTTTAGTTTAATTTCCATATAGTTTAATTCAAAAGTTTAAATAGTTTTTATATTTCTGTTTGATATTTCTGCTTTATCTAAAAAAAAAAAAATAGTTTCAATTGCAATTCAAAGTTTTATTTAGAATTCTTATTGTTCTGTTTAGGTTCATATTAGCTAAATAATAGTTGTTGTGAGCTTATTGTATCATTTAAATCTCAAAATCATTGATAAAAAATAGTCAACTGAGAGTGCTTATTTAATAAGCTGAGCTTATTTGGAGAAAAGGACAGCCAAAAGGAGTCCATTGGTCTGTCTTATAGGCAGGCTAGCATAGTGAACCCCCTCTTTTCATGCTGAGGGGGATTTGGTTGTAAGTTCCTTGTTTAAATTTCACTTAATATTGCTATAGTAGAGTACAGTAGTTTAAATCTAATTAGTACTGCTTATTTCTGTTTAATATTAGTTGTTGCATCTTATTAATGTTCCGTTTTAGAGTATCTTATTATTGTTTATCATATTTCATTATCATTTGACCATTACTGTTTCATCATATCTGTCTAACTTTTGGATCTGTGATTTGTGGAATATTGTGTTTGAGATTTGCATTTCTGAGTTGATTTAGTGTAGTTGAATCAGTATTAGAGTAGTATTGGTGTTTGGAATTGGATTAAGGGTTTACTGTTACACATAAGCTCAGATCTGTTATATTCAAGGGTGTTTGGTTTTAAGTAGTTTGCTGATATAAGCAATTTTCAGAGGTTAATTTTAGTTTAGCCATATACATTAGGCTGCATTTAGGTATAATAAACCTTAAAATTCAATTAGTTAGAACTTAATAGTCAAAATTCACTTCTAGTTCTTATAATTAGCATAACTGTTAGGATTTAAGGTGCATAATCATATAAAATAGTTGCATTTTAGTGTTATAAAGTTTAATTTAGTTGCACATTAGCTTATTACATCTTAGGTGACCAATTAAGACGGAAGCAAATTCAAATTAAGTCAAAGTTTTCATAAAAAGTAAAAAGTCAAAAAGTTGCATATAGTTTTTTGGACTATACTTTGAGATAAATTTTAGAGATAAACACTATTTGGAAATCAGTTTGAATAGTGGATTTGAAAAGCCTTGCAGCTTGAGAAACAGAATCAAAAAGTATTTTCAGTATTGGAACTTATCTGCTTATTTGAAAAGCCATTGGAAGTTGTCTGTTTGAAACTATTTTCCCCTGCTCATCAGTTAATAAGCAATATCCAAGGGAACTTTTAGATTTTTAAATTGGTTTTAGTATCTGATTTATTGATTCCTTTGAAATCTCAGGTGGATAGTGAGTGATTTGCCCCCATAATTTTGCACTCAACAGCTTATTAGAGTAGGTTTATTGGCTTAATTAAATAAGAGGTTTGCTTAAAAATCTGTTTTCATAGATTAGGGCTGCAAGTGGATTTCAGTTGTTCTAATATGTGTTTGGTGGATCATATAAGTCACTTTGTGCTTTTAGTAGCTAATTTCACTGATTTGGGATCATTTGCTTATCTGCTTGGCTTATTGCTTATTTCCATTTACTTATTTGGGCCTGCTTGAATCATTTCTGAGTTCTAAGTGCTCTTCTGGTCTAAGTTCTGTTTCATTAAGCATTTTTGAGTCAAAAAGTCAATTGGTCAAAGTTTCATTCACTCTGGTCAAAGTTAGCTTATAAATAAGCATTTAAAATAAGCAGTTTCAAAGCATTCAGTATTTACAGTGCTCATTTTCAACTTTTTAAACTTTTCTCAAGTTTAGAATAATATTTTAGATTTTCCCTGAATTTTTCATATTTTTCTGACTTCATTTACTATTTTTCCTATTTAATTTTCATTTTTAATCAATTTTAAATACTTTTTAATTACTAAAAATATCCAAAAAAATCAGAAAAAGCCTAGAAAAATCCAAAAATATTTTAGAAAATAGTTTTCATTTATTTTAAATTTTTAGAAATTTATTTTGCATTTTCCCATTTATTTTGAATTTAATTTGAATTTTTAATTATATTTAATAGTTTTTAATTCCCAAAATTACACAAAAAGCCAAAAAAAATTAGTTTTTAGTTTTAAAATTAGTTTTTAGTTATTTTATAATTTTCAAAATTTAATTTTCATTTTTCTCACCTTATTTGCATTTTATTTTAATTTTTAATTAGTATTATTAGTTTTTAATTCATAAAAAATACATAAAAAGTCAAAAAAAATATTTTTCTTTTTCTCAAAATTTTCTTTTATCATTTTTTACTTTTCAAAATTATTTTGAAATCTGTAGGGGTAGTGTAGCTTAAAAGTCGCGTTTTATTTCGTACGTTAACGTTTAAGCTTACGTTTTCAATTTTACGTTACGTTTCTGGTTGCCTTATTTGAAATACGTGCTTAAGTGATTATTTGTGCTTCATTTGTGATTTCATTAGTATAATCTCATTAAAATCACTTTTTACCACTTTCACGACACGTTTCACGAATCGGGAATTCGAAATTCCATTCATCCTTCACACTGACTACGACCTCGGGTTATCCGTATTTCTTTGCGGATCTCTTGAGTAATACTATACTATATACTATATTGATTTTATCACGAATCAGCGAGCCAAAATTATGCAATTTTTTCATTCTATTCATTATTCAATGTGATATTTTTAATATGTCATATTTTGTTATTTTAGCAAACTCTAAAAGCCTGTTTGATGCACATGGGTTGTATAAAAGTTTTCAAAGTTTAATATCCGTCTTTTATTTTCGTCATTTTATATTCGAGACGTATTTTTGTCATTATATATATAAGTTGTCATGGTTGCATACATTTTAAAAGCATGATACGTATTTAAAATAGTTTATTGACATATAATATTTTAAAATGTATTTTTTACGTAATATTTTTTGTCTATTTATTTTGGTATTGACTCTATCGTTTTTTTTGGAACTAACTAATATTAATACATCCGGCTAAGTTATAACTATTTCTTTTTATAGTCAACAATGCCCGTGCGATGCACATGGGCTGTATAAAAGTTTTCATAGATTTAAAATACGTGCGATGCACATGGGCTGTATAGTAGTTTTCATAGTGTAATATTCGGCATTTATTTTCATCATTTTATATTTAAGTTGTCATTGTTCCACACATTTGCTAAGCCTTATACATATTTAAAATACTTTATTGAGTTGCACATGGGCTGTATATAAGTTTTTATAGCGTAATCTTCGGCGCTTATTTTCGTCATTATATATCTAAGTTGTGATGGTATCATATTTTCAAGCATGTACGTCACACATTTAAAATAGTTTATTGACATTAAAAGAGTATATGTGAAGAGATTTTTTTAAGATGTTACATTGAAAAAAGTTTCTTCACATGTAATATTTTAATATGTATAAGTTACATAAATTATTTTAAATATGAAGCGATGACATTAATGTTTAAGACCTTTTATATTCATCCCCATGTGATGCACATAGGTTTGGACTGTCTCAGGACCCATGCGATGCACATAGGTTGGATCTAATTGTTTTTTTTCGTAATGTTCGGGACTAATTTTCGGTTCATGTTTGAAACTCTCATTTTTTGTGAAAGACGAACTTCGTTGTTCAAATAAATTACATTATTAAAAGCGAACTATAAAACAAATTTCATTTTTAACAATACTATAAAAACATAAAACATTAAAGTAATTAGTATATTCAAGAATATAAATTATAATTCGTATAATAAATTACAATTCGTATTGTAAAATATTGCATGTTTAATTTGTAACGTACTATTAATATGAATGCTAAGTATTTATCTATATTGACATCGGTAGCCATGGCGCTGTTCTTGTTGTTGTTCTTCTTATTGTTGTTTATTGGCATTTTGCATGTTTTGTTCTTGATATAATTTTCGTGACTTATCGATCCCTTTCTTTAATGTAAAGAGGTTTTTTTGTAAAATGTTATATTTAAATAAGGCTTTTCATATGTAATATTTTAATATGAGTAAGTTGCATAAATTATTTTTTAATTAATGCATTATTACAACATTTTCCCCTAAACTATAATATCGAATTTGGAGCATTCATTAGTGACTCACTCTAAGTATTTACAGTATGACGACATGAATCACATGATCTCAAACTCAAATGAATAATGCTTACCTCGTGATAGGTGTAGGATAACATTTGAAATACAATTTTCTTCCCCTTTATATACTTCTTCGATATAGAAGATTCTTATTGTTAAGATGATAGTGTGAAGATATTTTTATTATATACTACCATTTTCAATATGTAACATCGACATAATTTACACAGTCATATCAAATATCAAAGTTACGCAATATTCCAAGATGTTTAATTAATAAAGTGATATTAACACACCGCAAGACAAAAAACTACATTAAGAGCAAAAATATTGAAATGCACCAACAAAGTGTAGTAATAATTATTGACTAAAAATTGAATGCTCGTCACATTATTTTCAATAAACTTACTAACGAATAAATAGTATTAGCCCGTTTAGCGGTATTACATGAAGTAAAATATTGCATGTTTAATTTGTAACGTACTATTAATATGAATGCTAAGTATTCATCCCACCGGTGGCATTGGCGTTGTTCTTCTTGTTGTTGTTGTTGTCTTTGTCGTTGTTGTTCATTGGCCTGTTGCATGTTTTGTTCTTGATACAATTTTTGTGACTTCTCGATCTCTTTCTTTAATGCTTCTTGACGCGCTACAAAAAACAATTAGATATAGTTGATCATTAGTAACTTAAATACAATTAATCAATATATTGCATATTTGATCAAAGTAAAAAATGTTTGTGCATGTTCCACTTAATTGATAAGACAACGATGTGTAGGATCTCTCAAACCATTAGAGAAGATGATGTTACTACGAAACCTCCTAAGCACCATATTTATGTCCTACATTCTTACAGACACAAAACACACATGAAATTTACATAAAATAATATAAATCAATATGCTAAATAAGTAAGATGATGTGATGCTTACTTTACCACCATAATAAGTTATAGCCTAATGTGCACGCGGTGTGGAGGAAGTTGTAGTTTGTTGTGTGTGATTTTTGACACATTATATAGTTGATAAAATATTTGTAACTCATGGACGAGAAGGTAAAAAAACTAACCACTAATTGGTGTGTTTAATTTATGCATTCATGGCATTTTTTGTTTGTATTCTTTAAGGTTTAGAAATGGCTTGAAACATGTTATACCGTACAAACTTTTGTGCACGATTCCTCATGCAAAACATATTGTATCATACAAACTTTTGTGCACAATGCCTCTTGCGCATTAAATTAAGCACTCCAATCTTTAGATAGTATAGAAGATATATTTTTCATGTTGTTTAAACTACTTTGTACCGTACTACAATTTGTGCACAAATCCTCTTGCACATTAAATTAAGTCACCCAATATTGTGTAATTGATATACTTTTGATGTTGCTTAAACTACCTTGTACCGTACAAATTTTTTAAATTACTCGAATCACTAATCTTATGTACTTACCATTATGCATGACTATTAAATCAATGTAATAACACATGAAGCCTCAACATTTTACTTTTAATTCATGAAACATTAATTGTGAACACTTTGCATTTATAAGACAACTTAAGTTTTTAGTATATAAGATACCAAACTTTTATTATATACCAAGGGACTCATCTCCACCATCCATCTAAAAAGAAATCAATGGTTGAGATTAAAAGCATTTTAATATTTCACCATTTTTTATAATTTAAATATCTCTTAAACTGTTAATCGTTAAGCGAAAATAATTACATCATCGCGACGAGCATTTAATTATCTTTCTATAGACGGGCACTTTGATATACTTTCGACAAAAAAAAAAAAAAAAAAAAAAAAAAATCATTTTTTCACGGTTTTTTTCGTGGCCGAAAAAATCATATATGATATTACATATCATATATGATATAAGTAATATCATACATGATATATCATATATGATTTTTTCGGCCACGAAAAAAAACGTGAAAAAAAAAAAGAATTTTGTTAAAAATATATCAAAGTGCCTATCTATAGAAAAGATAATTAAATGCTCGTCGTAATGGTATATTTTTTTTTTTCGTTTAACGATTAACGGTTTGAAAGATATTAATATTTGAAAGAAAAGGATGAAAGTGGGTTTTTAAATTGTTGGGATTAATCTCATCTATTAAATCAAATAAAGATGGAGGGAAGATGGAGGGTGGAGATTAGTCTCTTGGTATGTAAATAAAGTTTGATCCTCAAATGATCTTAAATCTTGTTAAATATAAAATGTTTGATATAAATTAATTGTTGATTTTTAATTAATGTAAGCTTAATTACAATAAATAAATACCAAGTAAAACCAAAGGGCTTTGGCTCAGTTAGTACTCACCTCCGAAAAATCAGTGGGCTCACTGGAGAGATTTTATGCATAAAAGGCCTAGGGTTCGAGTATAAGCTCTTGCTCACTTTAGTTGGTGCTTCACTGGACCAGGAGACATACATGAGCTATTCTTTATGAGCTGATGTAGACAAGGACTAGTGCTAAAAGGCACTCGGGGTCAGGTGTTCACGTCAATTCATATTTTAGTTTATTTTTATTTTTTATTTTGGAATAAATACCGAGTAAATAAATAAGAACAAACACAAAGAGTAAAATAGTACGTACGTAGTTTATAATTGAGCGAAAAGGATACATTACATATTTGGTTAGCGTTTGAGGGTTTTGACTTTCGCTTCTACTACTCTTGTACGTAATGGCCGAAGAAAAAGACCAAGGTACGATTTTATATACTTTTTCATTATTCGTACGCACGTTTACTTATTTATTTATGAGCATTTTTTTTTTGTTTATGAAAGCCATGAGCCGCTTTCTTTCGCTTTTAAAAGAATTGGATGAAGAAGAATATTCTGATTACGGTATGTATATGACTTTTGTGACACCCGTTCCCCGGATACAAATAGGCCCCACCCTAGATGGAATTGAGTAAGGTTTAACGTGATTGGCTAGACAACGAATGTAAGTTATAGTCAAACCCGATAGTCAAAGAATGAGTATTATGGCTTTAGAAAATATTATGTGGCACAAATATAAAGGAAATAGACTTTAAGGACTAAAGTTGTTATGTGCTATATAGGTTATAAGTTATTGTGGTCAAAGTAGAAGGAATGAGACTTGAGAGACTAATTATGCCAATAGGCCAAAGTTGCAACCTAACTAATATATCTAGGAGACACTAGACTTTTCCATCTCATTCTAGGGAGTTGGAGGTCCGGTTTTAGAAGGGAGAAAATGGAGGGAAAGATGATGTTATGATAATGATCTTGGTGAAGAAGTAGGGATGTTTTCCAAGTCATTGCTTATGACTAGTGCTTCTTTGAGGTAAGTAATCTTGTATATTGATTCTAATAAGGTTATAAGCTTGAGGAAAGTGGGATTTAATCATATGATCAAAGTAAGATCTTATGATGATGTAGGAAGGAAGTTGAGTATGTTTATGGGTTATATAAACCCTTGTTATGATGTTGATCAATGTATCAATAGGTTTGATGATGATGATGATGATGATGATGATAGTGGAAGATGATGATGGTGAAAATGATGAATGTTAGCTTAGCTTGGAATCAAGGTAAGTAAACCGGCTATAAGTTAATGTTATAGGGATTTCAATGCATTATATGTTATGTGTTGTTGATGTCAAGGTTATTGTATGACTTGATGTGTATGTGATTATGGGTAAGTAGATTGTAAGGCTAGTTTGGCATAACTAGCAAGAGAATGGTAGAATAGGTTGGAAGTTTGTTAGAGAATGAATGGTGATGCTTAAGAGGCTTAAGGTATGCGTCTATCTTTAATGTTGTTAAAGAATGAATGGTTATGATGTGTAATGTATGAATGATGTATAATGTTGAGTTATATCCGCTTTACTTACTAAGCATTCGTGCTTACGGTTTAAATTATCAATGTTTTGTAGGTTATGTATGATGGAGATGGTAAGCTTGAGCTAAGGCATAAGGATTATTAATCGAAAGATTAGTAGCATGGTAAGAAAGTAAGGGCTTAGGTAGATACCAAGCTCAAGTCAATGTTGTAACCCCATTGGTCTTAAACGTTTTGTGAACGTATTGTCAAGTGCCAATGTACATGTCAAGGTCTAAAGTATGTCGAATTGGAATATATTAATAACGGTTAAAGTGTATGCAATGGGTTAAAGGGGTGTTTGGTTTAAGGTGTATTTCTACCCATTTTGGGATCAAACGGGTCGAATGGTTATGAAAATGATGTATTGTGTTATATTAAAGATTTATGGAAAGTTTCGTTAAGTTTCGAGTCTTGGAAGTTGGTTTTTCGGAAATTAGAGTAAGTTGCTAAAAGTTGTGTCTTTGGTAAAATCTGGAAATGGGAGCATAAGGCCTTCCGCTTCTGAGCATAAGGCCTTCTGCAATTAAAAGTGGTTTTATGTGTTTCTGAGTTCAGATCATACGCCCTCATGGCTGGGCATAAGGCCTTCTGCCTTAAAAATTTATTTTCACCGTTTCTGAGTACAGACCATATGCCCTTATGGACCTTGGGTGTAAGGGCGTATGGTACACACGTAGTCTTGGCAGATTTTAGTAGATTTTCCAAAAATTATATCTTTTAAACCGTAAGTCGTTAGAGGTCGAGCCACCCGTCGTTTCGAAGGTAATTGAGTATAGTCTCATTTAAAAATAGTTCCAAGGTCAGAAAGTTTATATATTTTCGTCAATGGTCAAAAGAGTAACAGAGTGTCCGTTAAAGTTGGGTCGTTTCTGCGTAAAAGTCAAAATTTTAAGGCAAGTCGGGCACGGGTAGTTACAACTTTTGCTAGTTGTTTAATATCAAACTTTTAATTATTACGAGTACCTATAATCTCAAGTGTTTTTTTGTTTACGTCCAACGTGTACACAATCCATTTAACCGTTTAACTAAATGGGTTGGCGGGTTAAACATGTTACATGGTTAAAAAAATGGGTTTGCTGGTAAACACTTATTTTAATCACTTATAAATTTAATTTTTGATGTTTAAAAGAATTGATAAACTAGTCCGCGAGTCTGACCTTTTAACTCACCCTAACCCGAACTGTTTAATAGAGGGGTTAAGTGGACCCGAAACTGTTTTTAGTCAGCCTAACTAGCTAATTTTCTTGTCGCTCTCGGGTTGTGGTTCTTGTTGAATTGCCACCCCTAATATATATACCACTTTCATACTATTGTATTATATGCGTAATTTGTAATTGTTGAACTGATACATTATTGTCAATAGATGATGAACTGATGAAAGGAGTTCTCAAGAAAGGAAAACTGCAAAAGAAATTGATCACACGCTTTATGTTCAATGTTTTTCGGATGCAGTGACCATACAAGAGGAAGTTGTTGATACGATGTTTAAGTTTCTCACTCGAGACATTTTTGGATTATTTGATAACTATAGTCTATAGGGTAGGCTTGTAGATTTAAGTTCTTTCGTTTCTTCGTGTTCTATATTACATGTTGGAATGTGTAACTTTTCTTGCTCCAACAATTGGTTTTTCAAGCATGTTGATTCAAATGTGTTAGATATGTTCTTAGATCATAGATGCTTTCGGAAAATATGGAAAAATTGTTGGAATCCGGATGAAACCAGAAGATGGATCTTGTCTTGTAAACTATGCTTGTTCGGAAGAGGCTTATGCGGCAATACAAGCATTAAATCGTGTGCACACATTGCCTGGAGTCAGTATTGATATGTGATACTTCTATGAAAGCTGATTTTCTTATTGATCATTTTTTTCATGTATCAAAAGTTAATCTATTGTTTTGTTTATAGGGGCAGCATCCCATCCGTGTGAAGAGATAAGGTCTGCTGAACTAATTAAGCATACATGATACTTATATAAACTTATTATTGTAGCTTTTTAATGACATGATACTTATATAAATGACGAGGTCGGCTGAACTAAGCATACCTGATAATATAAACTTATATAAATCGTATGTGCAGTAGAACTGAACACAACATGCTTAAGGCAAAGGCATTTATGCACAAATGTTTCATATTAATCCTCGAACTTTACACATTATACAAATTCCCCCTGCATTTTACTCGATATACCCTGCATTTGGTCTTTGCAGTACCTAAGATATGTACGGCATGTTGTACATATGATATCCCCAATAATTAATATCACTATCTTACATATGGGAAAAAGTTTATTGAACTAAAGTATAATAATACAATTTCTTTTTGTATTGGTTGTAGGACTATTGCTGTTGGAACTACAGAATCTTTACATAGACTAGGCAGTTTTATAAAAGCGAATCGTGAAAAAGGGGAATACAAGGATATCCCGATTAATGCTGTTGAAAGTGGGGAGCTATCAGTCGAATCCACGAGTTGGCTGCGCTTATCATGCATAGCCTTCAGGAGGATGAGCTGGTAAGAACTTATTTGCTAAACGTTAAGTTTTGTGTAGATATTTTATTAACAGTCAATCTTATTTTGAGGTCATTGCCGCTGCATGCTTACAGTTACAGATGGCGGATAAAGATAGAAAACAACAGAAACCACAAGAAGGTGGGAATGAAAAGAGAGGAAAGGAAAAATAAAATTTATGTGAAGGTAAATTTTAAGTTTGGAAATTCTTTCCTTTTAATTAATAGCTGCATTCCACCCGTTTCATTAGAAAAGAGTAATGAAAAGAGGTCTGATCAGTTATAATATTTTTGCCATGGGTCTGTCCATTTTACCATCTGGGCCATTGGATGAGGTGAATGGATTATTTACTTTTGGGGCTGTTTGAAAGCTTTTCCTATTTTTTTCTTTTGGTTGGTAAATCAAACTGTAATGACAAAATGTAATAGAATAACTTTTAAAAATAATATAGAATAGCTATATAAGCTGTAACTAGAACATCAGGTACTAAACGTAAGTATGATTATTAGGTTAGGTGAGACCTGAACTTGCTAGCTACAAGCTTCATAAGCTTGTCTAATTCTAATTTTCTTCAGCCTAGCTATGAGCGCAGCTTAGATCCTTCAGAAGTGATGCAAGTTACTTTAACCTAGATCATAACTTTTGTCTTGAGACCTTCCACATCAGTTAGCTTTCCTTTTTTTAAGATAACCCATCACAATGGTCGAATACAGTTAGTTTCCTTCTACATCAGTTAGCTTTCCTTTTTGTGCTAGTTTTGTTAGTTTGATTCACTTTGTTAAATTATGGTTTATTTGTGTTTATTTTGGTTAGTCTGGTGTTCATATGTTTGTATGGTTTTGTAGTTGTTTGCAGGTGGAATTGAAGATATGACAATGGAGCTAGATACAAATATTGATAACACAAATTCAAGATGCTGTTTAGTTTAGTTGTGTTTTTAGTCTTATGTGTGATTTGGGGCTTTTTTTTCTTTTGTTATTTTTGTTGGCCACATATATCTCGTGGTTTTTATTGCTGTCACTAGGTTGGTGTGCAACTCTTTAGCGCGTTTTTGTTTCAACTTAGTTCTCGGCAATTAATGGTCAAGTTTTTTTATCTTGTTCATTGAGTTAGTGATGTAGAGCCACCTTAATATATTTGTGTATGTGTTGTTTGGTATGGATTTCACCAGCAGGGGTCATTAAGTTTATAAATTCTTATCCAAAAGCAGGGATCATCCATCTAATTTTTACACTGGAATGGGATGGGTCGATTAGTTCGATTCTGTTTTTTTTTTTTTTTTTTTTTGAGGAAACTGTAGAGTAAAACCAAAACTAGACCATCAGTTAAACACATTCATATCAGTTACTTATACCGATGTCGAAATCCTGTATGCTCCAAACATCAAGAATTGCCTGGGTTCCCCATCAGGGAAAGACGTGGTACTTAGACCACGAACTAATAACATTAGAAACAATCAGTTGGTGCTTTCCAAATGACAACAGATTAAAGGAAAAAAACAAAAAACAAAAACAACACCACAGACCATTAGAAACTATTAGCATAACCCACAAAACTAGTACTACTTCAAAACAGAAAACGGGAGTAGTCAACAAGGTAGGAACCTTAATAATGCATACTAAACATGTTTAAAAGAACATTGCCCAGTTGTTAATTGCATGTTAATGAGTACTAAAATGTAATACTAAGATGCTAATGAAAGAATGCTTAGTCAGCTTCTTTACCGATATAAGTAAACTCATCATTCCAGCCAATGTAGATTGATGTCTCCTTAATCGTTCCAATTTATGAAGATGTAATGGACCCCAAAATAAATGCAAGGAAAACCTGTATTTTCCGCTGACGTCATTCTCCTACTAAGCCCAAGCCATATTAAACTCATGCAAGTCAAAGTAACTGACACCACATCTTCCCAAGAAATATTGCAACACGAGAAAATATCAAGGGTTTTGAGTGTCGGGTGATGAGCAAAAGCACGCAAACCTTCACCAGTTATAGCCTCACAGCCTGACAATTTAAACGTCTCCAGTTTCAAACACTTGCTAGCAATATTAAACAATGAAGTATCTGTCACATTGATCAACCAAGACAAATCCAACTTCCTAATGTTTGAGATTTCAGACACAGACAAAATGCCAGAGTCAGTGACGTTAACACCACACTTTGACAAATCCAAATCACCCAATTCAGCCATTTGTTTCAAGTGAACAATACCATCATCACTTATCCTATCACATCCAGCTAAAGCAATACATTTCAAAGTTTTCTTCAACTTCCCACTTGTCAGATACTTTAAACCCAAATCAGTAATTTTGTAACAATCTTGCAAATTTAAACTATCTAAACACCCTGCTTCTGCAATAGCTTCAAGTGATTTGTCCGTAACACCAACACATCTTTCCAAATCTACATCCAATAAAAGTCTGTTTGATCTTACAAGGCAACAAACTCCTACATCCCCAACATGTAACCTCCCTCTTAAATCAACAACAAGCAACAACCTACACCCACGCGCCACAGTGCACAGCCCACTATCATCAAAATCAAACTCACCTGGTGGCTCATAATCCGCCTGATGATCAAGGCCTTGCCCTGAACCGAGAAACAGGCTCTTGAGTTTGGGGCCCACTTTGCTAAGAATTCCATGTGGTCGTTGGAAAGAGGTTTAGAGCATACAAACTCCCTTATATTTGGGCATGCTGGGAGGATAACATAGATTGCATTAGGAAATTTAATGCGTAACGTGCGTGCAGTAAAGCATGCTACATTCAAGAATTGCTTGGACACTTGAGAGAATGATTTTTGGTCATCTCGGTTGGGGATTTTTTTGAAAATGTATGTAAGCATATCCTCTCCAATTCGCTCCATCACTCTTTAAGGTTGTCCGTTCGAACACTAGAGAACAAGTTTATGGTCTTTTGCTACCACCTCACCTGTCATATGTATAGAAAAGGTTACATAGATATTTTACTCATTAGCATCCTTCTTTTAAGGCTCTTTGCTGTAATAGTAAATATCAATCAAGTATCCATGTATAAATGAAACGGGTATATTTGATAGCTAATCAGTCAAATGGGTAACCTCAAAAAATTTAGCCAATTATTGAACCAGTCAAAAGCCGCCCAAAAGTCAACATCACAGCAAGTAACACTTTTAGATGGGAACAATTATATCATCAATGGTCGTAATTCTAGCTCTATATAGCAATAAGGTCGTAGATAAACACATAGCTAATATCGAAAAATACCCCTATTAGGTACATTTAACCTTAATATGTGATGCTAACATCACATAAACTGAGTCTAATTCTTTTAACCGGAAACTACAATTTAAATCAACCAGCTTAGGTGATATTAACACTTAAAGCCACATATCATTTTCCTTATATAACTAATAGATCCATCATATCAAAACTATATTCCAAAAAGAATCAACGAATAACAAATAATACCAAAGTCATACTACAACTAAAGTGAAGGTGTTTCGTTAAACTGCTTATTTCAATAACAAAATGAACATGTGCTTATAATCACTACTACCAAAATAAGCAACCCTAAACAAGTGAACAACCCCTAAATCTATAACCCGCATTGCTTCTTTTCGGTTTTTTAGAACGCAGAAACTTCCAAGCCAAAAAGGGGGTGTTTGGGTGTCTTTGGAAAATAATAAAATCAATACTTTTAAGTGCTTATTTTCATAATATCCCAAGTGTTTGGCAAAACTGCTTATTTCACTAAAAAGATAAACATGTATAATCACTACATATTGCCTTTTTTTTTTTTTTTTTTTTTTTTTTTTTTTTTTTTTTTTTTTCAGAACGCATAAACTTCTAAGCCAAAGGGGTTGTTTGGGTAACTTACTTTGTCATCAAAACACAATAAGCTCAAAACAAGTGTATGGGTAATGCTTATTTCGAAAGCTAATCAGCTTATTTGTGTGGGAAATAAAGCAATAAGCTAAAACACCACTATTTAAGAAGACACACTTTAAGTTTAAGGCTAAACAAAATGGTTAAATATAATCAAGTAAAAACAAACACAAACATTAAAATTAAAAAACAGCTACCTTTTTGCAGATTCTAATATGAAGGAAGATGTTGAGGCCAAGATGGTGGAAGACTGAATTAAAAGATTTAGGGAAAGGGAGGTAAACTTAGGGGTCGAGTTTATGGCTTTATGAGTAGTAATTTACGCTCCGTTCTCGAGTTAGTTTTTAAAAGGAAAGGAAAGGAAATGATAGGAAATTGAAATTTTATTGTGTTCTCGAGTTTTTTTTGGACAGAAAGGAAAGGAAACAGGAAGGAAATGATAGGAAAATTCTAGTGATTTTCCTATAAGAATTTTCCGCCCAAATATGGGCGGATTTGGACGGAAAGTATTTTACACTCGCACTATTTAGTATATAATGACCAATATAACTTTCAATATTTACTCATATTCGACTCTTATGATAAAATGAACATATCTAAAAGTGCATAAATGTAATTATGTCTCTTTTTCTTTCTTTTCTTCCCAACTCGAGAACACAACATTATTTCATTTTCTTTCCTTTCATTTCAACTCAAGAACACGAAATATAAAATCAACTTTCTTTCCTTTCCTTTTCATTTCTTTTCTCTTCTTTTCACATCATTTCTATTCCCACCTAGAAAAACTCGAGAACGCAGCGTTAAGGTTTATGATTTTGATTAGAGTTTCTTGGGGTGCTCGGGAAAGGTTCAGCAATGGTCACGAGATACTTTAAATTTTAAAATGTTGCGTACATCTGATTCAAATATTTGTTTTGCATCGGTAAATTCAACGCCCGTTTTGTGGCTCAAGTTTACGGGTCAAAGAATGTCAACATATTCATGTTTAATTATCGAGTTGGTTCTATTTATTCATTTATGTAATAGGATATAAAGATTTAACACGTTAACCGAAGTTTATCGGTTCTAATAGGTCAACCAGGTTGGTGGATCAACTCAAAAACTTAAACACGTTTAATTAAACAAGTTGGTATGTTACAGGTAGATAGATTAACTGAGGGTCCGCTTGGTTTAAATTAGGGAAAGGTAAAGGGAAAGGGAAAGGGTAAGAGAATGCAAAGAAATGAGGAGGTGGGTAATCAATACCTTACCCCCCGTTTTACTCTATAATGGATGATTACCCCGTAGTGGGTAATCAATACCTTTGCCTACCTCCAACCAAGCACCTCTTTAGTTATTTAGTGGGCCCGAAATTAATTTCAATCCATTTGCCCACCCCTTAACCTCCTAACCAAGCAGCCCCTGAGTTGATGAGATCGACCAAATACACTATAGTTTTGATATTAAAAAGAGACAACAGTTATCGGGTCAACCCGTGAAACCCACTCTCAACTTGAGCAGGACTTGTCTATTAAGAAGGTAGATGGGTTCACCCAAACACAATCGAAAAACGAAAACAAAAAATGAATGTTATTGAACCTTTCAGAATGAGAACCCCATTGGCAATCAGATAAGCGTAGGGGATGGCAAAGGGGCGGGTTTGGGGCGGGGTGGTCATCCCCATCCCCATCCCCAAACCCGATTATCAAAGTTCTCCCCAAACCTGCCCCGATCCCCATCGGGGCACCCCGTTGGGGCGTGATGGTCCCCCAAACCCATCTCATATTAATCGGGGATTTTATCGGGTTGTCTTCTTTGGGTGCAATTCTCGACCAAAGCCGCACCATTTCACATTTATTGTTATTTTTAGACCGTTAGCAATAACAAACCTATTAATAATCAATTACAAACAAGCCTTATTAAGTTTTTAACGATAATATCATATCATACTATATTATAATGAATGAAGGCCTACTATTAATAGTATACTTAAAATTAAGTCTTACAACTTCTAAAACTATAAGTACAACAATCAATGCTACTTATAGAAATTCTCCTCATATTTAATTCTAACATACAATTAATACTAACATTAAATACAATAAATAAATTATTATGTACATTAAATACAATTAATTAACTGGTCAATAAATACAATTAATACACTTATTAAACACCTCTTACATAAGAAATACAAATAATCAAGCATATTGTACAATCAACTTAAACACAATTCCTGCATTAAATGTCACTAATACAAATAATAAAGCATATTATACAAATATTCAAGCCTGAACGGGCATTGGGCCAAATGGGCTCGAGCCCGAACGGGCATGGGTAAAACGGGCTCGAGCCCGAACGGACACGAGCTAAACGAAATTTTTGATATCCGTAAATTTATTGTCAAAAAGAAAATAATAAACTAAAATATGTTCACATATTGTGCAAACCAAGCAAACTACTAAAAAAAATAATAAATAATAAATAAAATAATACAAACTAAGCAAAATTTTATCAAACTTTTGATAAAATAAATAATTGTATAAATAAAAAACTAATTAACGTACAAATAAAATAAATTATTAGCCGAAAAAATTAAATTACAGGGTGCCCGCAGCTGCATCGCACGGGGACCCTGCTAGTTATACATAAAAAATTAAAACTTAAAAATATGACACTAAACAAGTTTCTATAATCACAATTTTGCATTCTTAAAAAAAATAATAATAAAGTAAAAAAAAAAAAAAAAAAAAAAAAAAAAAAAAAAAAAAAAAAAAAAAAACTAACAATATTAAAGTAATATTTTTTATTACGAAAATACTAACAAAATACTATATACATATAGGTATATTTATATATGTGTATATATTAATCGGGCGGGGCGGGGTGAGGATTTCCCGCTCTCTGTCCCAAACCCGATTAAAATTCCCGTTTAATCCCCAAACCTGCCCCGTAACCCAATTGGCAAGCCCCTCCCCGCCCCAATTAGTTCGGGTTTCGGGTTTCCCCATCGGGTTTGGGTTTTTTTTTGCCATCCCTAGATAAGCGACACATAAAGAAAAAAAGAAATATGCAACGTGTTGAAACATTGTTTTTATGAATTATTGAAAACTAGCATGGCATCCGCGCAATTTTGCAGTAGCGACATTATAAATACATAAAGCAAGAATAATTGACGCTGATATATAGTAATAGTAAAGAAGAAAAAGTCGGTGGTGGTTTTTTCAAATGAACGATTTGAAGACCTATTGATTCTAAAAACTGTGGTTACAATAGTAATTGTTGATTGCAACTATAAATGAGAGGTTCATGTGTCCTTTAGTTATGACGTAAAAGTGAATGTTGATTGCAACTAATATACTTAATTATATTAAGCAACTCGTCATAAAGATAGGGTTATGCGATTTTTTAATTAAAAAAATATGAGATGTAACTTGATATGAAATATATATCAAAATCACCGACCATAATAATCGTGTCTCAAAAATTACATGGAACTTATTAGTACATCATGTTTAATGTTTATACCATAGATATTGCTGCATAAGATCATCTGTAAAACCGTTCATAAGATAATAAGTTGCTAATTTTCTAATCTCTTTAAATTAAGGTTATTGTACTGAAATTATATAAACATTTAGGTGCAAATTTTAATTTTTAGAAATTGAATGATCACTATACATATATGCAGTTAATAACTTAATGACCATTACTATAAACTTGTGTAGTTATAAATTCGCTTTTATAATGTTTTAACTTAAGTGGTAATGTTCAAATTAACACGTACAGTTTCAAATAATAGCAAGTGTGTAAGTTTAAAAAAAATAAGTCTTCTAAAAATAAAAGTCATAAATGCTTTATTAGTAGAGATAGAGATAAAGATAGAGATAGAGATGGAGATTACACAATTTTTGATGAAGAACAATATTTACCAGATATAAAAATCATACAACGGAAGACTTACAAAAATTCATTTCACAAAAGTTTTCGTCCTTTGAGATCCAAACACAAGCTATTAAGGATCCAAACACCAGCTATTAATTAATCATGTACAGTAACGGAAAATACATACTTTTTGCTGACCAGCAAACACGAACTGACGAATCCCTTACTCTTGATGATCGACCCAAGTTCCAAAATCCAAGGGAAACAAACACTTAACGCTCTAAACGAGGGTAAAAAAACAAACACCCTTAAGATAGTAAGATCACCTTCCAAGTCTTGTTGGACAAAATTTTAAACCTCTTAACGCTCTAAACGAGGGTAAAAAACAAATACCCTTAAATGTGAAAGCTATTAACGGTCAAGATTTATAAGCCTCTAAGGTAGTGTTTTAATTTGACTTAATTGTCTTACGTGGCATTTGAATTTGACTTAATATGAAGAAAAAAAACTGAATTCAAAAGTCATATTAAAGTTGTTTGTTTATAACTTAATAAAGAAGAATAAGTGAAAATATAAAGTGATAAAATAAAGAGTATTTGCATTAAGTTAACTTTTATTTAAACATGACTTAGTTAAAAATTTATAAAAAAGGCCCTCAATATCGAAATAACTAAATTCAAACAGTCATATGAAAATTGTTTGTTTATAACTTAATAAAAGTAAACTCTCTGGCGACAAAAGCGATTCTATAGCGATCTGCAAATCCCTAAACCCTTTCTCGAATTTCCTCAAGATCGTTGCTCTCTCCAATCATTAATGATTTGTTTATAGATTCTTATCTGCATTCAAATTCGTTTTTGATTGGTTGAGGGTTGCGTTTTTCAGTTATTTGTTCTTAGGGTTTATATATTGAATCGTTTTGTTAGGGTTATTTGAACCGCCTTTGTGTTTGATCGCTACCAATTCTATTACATACATCAAGTACGATCAATATGGTGGGTTACGGTTGATTCTTTGGCGCGTTCATCTCAAACCCTAACTTTTCAGTTAGGGTTTCTTTCTCCTTGTTCGAATTATTTTCTTCTTTACTTGCTGTTAGGTTCTGGCTGTTTGTGCAGTTTTTTTTATTGTTTTGTGGGTTTGTGCGAGATGGAAAAAGGGTTCTTTAACAAGTATAATTCTCCTAATGTATCTAGTTCTGCTGCGAATCTGGTTATGAATGTTGATGTTGCTGCGTTAAGTACAACTACAAGTGAAGTGGAGTCTTTAAAACAAGGTGGTGCTACTGGTCAAGAAGAGCAGCAAACTTCTTCGACTTATGTAGAACATGGGGCTGCTAACGAATTGGGTATGGAGAGTGGGGTACGGCCTGCTCAATTTCATTCGTATGATGGTGATGATTGTAATCTTCCTGAAGGTGATGGAGTTAACGTTGCTAAAATGGCTCGAAAATTGAGCTTATCTCCCACCAATGACTCACATGGGGCTGCTATGTAACACCCCCAAATTTATGTTTGTAGCAGCGGAAAAGTAATTTGGGTGTTACGGGGAGGATCGAAGTTATAATCTCATAAAATGGCTTAAAAGAAGCGTTTTGAAAGTTATTTGTCATTCAAAATAATATTTTTGATAAAAGTTGAACCATTTGATTTAGAATCTTATTAAAAGATATAAAGGTTTGAAAGAATGACATATTTGATTTTTACACCATTTTAATTTATCAGAGTAATAAATGCCCGCTCCGTGTCTTGTCCTGCTCCGTTAAATTACCTGAGATACACATGCTTAAAAGTGTCAACACAAAGGTTGGTGAGTTCATAGAGTTTTATGGAAAACCATTTATTTCAATAGATTTCAAGAATCTTTAGTAATAATTGTAATAAATACAAATAGTGATAGAACAAGTATTGAGTGATGTTGATTTTAATCACAGATAATTCATATAGATATTTAATCAAATTCAAATAAGGGATCAATAATCCTAACACGAGATGGAAACTCATGATGCTAATTTAATGAGATATATAATTCAAGTCTGGTCAAATACCTATACAGCTGTATCTAAATATATGTTGAAAACATACATTTTCTTATGGATATTGCCCCAAGCCTCATGACACGCAAAACATTAACAAAAGATGGTTATCAAGTCAATGATAATTTTGCTCTCTTGTAATAGGTGATTTGCCAATTCCTATTTTTATTCAAATATAGTGTATCACGACTAATACGACTAACCATATACATAATGGCATTCCGTCAAGTATTAGTGGGATAGGATGGTCAATCCTTAACAGGTTTCGAAGCTGATCACTATATTCGTGCTCACATACAAGTGATTAATGGCTCATGAGTGAGGGACTTTATGGCGATAAAGGTAACTTAGGCAATATCAAGGTAATAATATAACTAGAGTATTTTTGCTCTTCCTAGCAATTATTTCTGTTGAACATAGAAATATCATATAGAGATAATGGAATCATTTAGGATGTTATGGTATAGTCAAGTATCATGCCACAATAATCACTTTGGAAACATTATCATCTGAGTATCAGTATTTAAGTTAAGTAATTCACCAGTAACATATATTTATAACATCTTAAGTCATAAACTTCATCAGGTAACTATTAATAAGGAAATTGATTTGAATCATGTAATTTATTCATATACTTATAAAATTATCAAAGTATATGTAAGCATGTATCTCCCCCAAAGAGTTAAAAACAAGTATTGGAAATGGGGCTATAACTCACCTTGATTGATACTGGAATGATGAAAAGTAAAGTCGGATGAGATTATGAGAATGATTATGGAAACGTCTTTAATACGGAACCTGATAAATAAATTTATCTGAGAATCTAACCAAATACTATTTGGTAAATGAATAACGATTAATCGTTATGATGAAAAGATGATATGCAAAGGAAATTCTTATTTTTATAAGTAATATAACATATATGTTATTTAAATTATTTCCAAAGTTTCCCTTTTAAACCGTGATAAAACAATACGTAAAGATGTCTAGTTAAAATATCGTTATATATAAATATAACGAAAGTTATTTATTAAATGAACGAATTATACAAAATGCATATGACATGAAGGGATGTCGTAAAATAGAAAATAAAATAAGAATGTCAAATATAATATGTTGGTCCTTGTCCTTTTTCCAGTTTTACACTTTTTACTCTAACGACGTTAGCGTTGCACCGTTAGTCCTTTTTATATAATAATTGCATTTATAGTCCACTACTTGTCCAATATAGCATTATAAGCTTGGAGTATTAACTAATATCAATTTTTATCCTAATGTTTTTGTTTTTACAGTTTCAGTCCTTGTTTTAAAGGTTTGACAGTTTTAGTCCTTCTAGGTGTCGTCGCGTTACATTTTTAGTCCAAAGTTACAAAAATTATTAGAAAAATTATGTTAAATTTTCCGAAGCTTATTTAAGTAATAAAAAGCTTATTTCAACAGCTTATTTGGTAAAATAGCTTATTTTCCATAAATGGGCTTTTACCGAGTTAAAAACATGGCCCAATAACGTTTTAAAATCCGTACATCGTGAGACGAGTTGAGCTCATCAAAAATATCATTTTTCATGTTCTATTTTCATATCAAAAAGATTTAGATAAGCTAGCTTATCAGATGTTCTTATTCTCAGCTTATTGGGCTTTTAGGCCCAAATCGTTATAATTACTCATTTTGAACTAGTTTGATAGCGATTTACTTTGGTGAATTTTGAGTATCGAGATCAACTTATTTTTACATGTTGTATATACGAATTTGTTAGCTAGCTAGGTGGTCTAATAGATCGTGCAAAAATATGGTACTCTCGTTAAGTAAAATTTAAAGATATACGATGGTTCCTTGGGTCACATGGGACGTTTTTATATGTGTGTAAAGACTTGGTATATTTTTCTAAGTATATATAGTTTTTCGTATGATTAAGCATGGTTCCAAAATGAGTTGATATGATGCATGTTAAGTAAAACTAACGTGAAATATGTGTGTGTCGTGACTCCTAGGCCTTCCAAGATAGAGGCTAGTCACATTGGGTGTTCTATATATATGTATGTACGTATAAAATGTATGTGGAGCTATATACACTCGACACAACATATAACATGATGCATGAAATATTATAGACGTGTAGCTTGAATTCAAAAGAGATCAAAATAACTTGCTACACCTCTAGGGTGGTAGGGAGTTGAGAGTGAAGGAAGAAAATATGAGAACTATGCACGTACAATTTATACTCAAATATATCACGTATATATTAAGCCCGATTATACTTTCTTGCTTCCAAACTTGCGGATGATAACTTCTGGTCTTTCAGAGGTGAGTTTTAGGAAGAATAAAGAGGTATTATGCATATTGTGAATGATAGAAACGGATGAATGAATATGGAGTACATATAGTAACATTTTATAACACGTATGGTTCAATAATTTGCAAGGAAACCATAAACACTATACATGTCAGTAACTATAGGTTTCTAGGCTGAGTTTTTACTTATTATATCCTTTGTGAGAGCTTGAAATGAGGTGAATGTTTCTTGTGATAAATATGCATGTCGACAACCATTTATATTCATACACGATTTGAGAAATCGTGTATCACTTGATTATATCTTATCATACTTGACATTTAAACATGAAATCATGTTAGAAACGTTACTAGGAACTCTTAGAAACAATCGGGAAACAAAACGGTTAAGTATTGAATTTATTATATATCGATTGGGTTGGATTTTGATCGATCACTTTGCCCTCTAAAAACGTATCATTACTCGACTTATGGAGTTGAGATTCGACACACTAATAGTTGGCTAGGTAAGAAATGAGGTGGTGCAAATATATATATATATATATATATATATATATATATATATATATATATATATATATATATATATATATATATATATATATATATATATATATATATATATATATATATATATGTCATGTTTAGGAATTGAGAGTACGAGATTTGTTTTGTAGGCTTGTTACTAGTCGAATAAACATAAAATTATAAAATGGATTTTGGGCTTGAAACATGGGCCGGATGAATGGTAACCGAGAATGAAATGTTTGGGCTGAAAAATGTTAAGGGCCCGATTGGTTATTAATTTAGGATTAGTGAGTATTAATATTTTGTTAAACGTGTCGAGAACTTGTTTCGTCATTTGGTGAATTTTGCAATATCGTAATCATGACCATTTAATATAATAAGAAAAATTTCAAATTTTTCTGTAAAAATGGTGATTAAAATAATGACAGAGATATTTATATAATTAACCGTTGTTAACTATATGGATTTTTTTTTTGCAGGGTTTTACATGCTAACCATGCTCCTAGTACTGAAACGGTTGATACGAATTCACATGGGGTTGTTGGTATTGATAAGGTTGGCGTGGATGGATTGAAGCAACCGTCTACATCATATGCGAGTGCTACTTCTAATGAAACTAAGAAACACATATCTAATTTCCGTAGGCTGGAATGTAGCAAGAAATCAAATGATGTGGATTTGTCTGTTCCTATGAAAGTGGATGAAGAGGTAAACAATAGTTGTATGGGTACTTTCTTGGCCAACACCTTGCTTTTCCTGTTGTTGACTACTCTGTAAGCAATGCGTGGGGCTAAGTACGGGTTACAAAGGGTAATGATGAATGCAAAGGGGTTCTTCTTCTTTAAGTTCAATTCAAAGAAAGGTGTTGATGATGTGCTTGAAAACGGCTCTTGGTTGATTAGAAATGTCCCTATTATTCTTAAACCCTGGACATTGAACACCAATTTACTTAAAGAGGATTTGACCAACATCCCGGTGTAGATTAAATTCCATGATGTTCCTCTTGCTATGTTTTCTGATGATGGCCTTAGTCTTCTTGCAACATTGATTGGCACGCCAAAAAGGTTTGATGCTTTTACTAGCCAAATGTGCAAGGAATCGTGGGGCCGTAGTAGTTTTGCTAGATGCATGATTGAAGTAAAGTCGGATGAGGTGCTCAGGGAAAGCCTTACTGTTGAGATCCCTTTACTTGATGGATCAGGATCGACTATTGAGAAGATAAGGGTTGAATACGAGTGGAAACCTCCTCGGTGTGAGAAGTGTAAGATTTTTGGTCATACTATGGTTAAGTGTCCAAAAGTTGTTGTACCTGCTGCTCAACCTACTAAGCCTGCTAATGACGGTTTCAAGACTGTCACTAAAAAGAAAAAGGGTAAGCAAGCAGGTCAAGGAGGGTACACTAAACCTGTTGTGGGTAAGCAATTTCAATATCAACCAAAAAGGACTCCTCCTGAACCTAAGAAAGTGGATGACACTAAGAAGAAGACTTATGATGTGGCTAGTTCTAGTGGAACGAAGATCTCTACATGAAACCAGTTTGATGCTCTTAATATGGAGGATACGAATGGTTTTGGTATTCCTACTAATGACACCAACAAGGATGTGGATGCTGGCCATACAATGAAAGTTAATGAGGATGAGTCGATTAAGACTGGTACTACATCACAAGAACCGCTTGTGAGTGATTCAATGGGAACAAAGGAAGTTGGGTCTACTCCTATAGTTGAGAAAATTGGTAAGCTTGAAAAGCTACTTATGGATGGGAAAGCTACTCTTGTGGATGATGATGGTTATCCTGTTCCGTCTACCTCTTTCACTAAGAGGGCTAACCCATTTTCAAAGGTGGGTGAGGTTGTGTTTCTGATAGTGATGATGATGAGGTTCTTAACACGTTCGACGAATCAACAAATCTTTTTGGTGGTGGTCATGAGCGTGAAGATGAGTTTGATGACTATGATGATTATTCGAAGCAAATTTATGATCTTCCAGGGAATTTGGATGCTCTTAATGCCACTTATGGCTTTAATCTCCAAGGTCGTAGGAAGTAGTTTATATTTTTGTCAGAGTCTTTTGTTATCATGTGGTTAGTGGTTTTGTTTTCTTGTTTAGAAAATATGAAGTATATTGTTATGTAAGCTTTTCGCCTATGTAACGGGCTGAGATATGGGATTCACCCATATCCGTTGTACTTAAATGCTTTTTGGAGTAATATATTTACCGGGTCGTTGACCTTTTACAAAAAAAAAAGAATAATAAATAAAAATAAAAAATAAAAAGAGAATAAAATAAAAAATCTCGTCATTAAGTAATGTGTTATTTAGACATGACTTAACATAAAACGAGGTAACTATGCTTGCGCGTTGCGACGATATATTGTTTGATAAAACTGTTATGATATAATCACTTAAAATTGTTTAATTACTTTACTTTTTTTGCACAAAAATATTACATTGCGAGTTTGCGACACTATATTATTTGATAAAACTTTTATAATATAATCACTTAAAATCATTTAATTACTTTACTTTCTTTGCCAAAAAAATAAAAATAAATATCACATTCTCTATATAATTTGATATTCATGCTTTTTTATATAACTAAATTATATAATGCAATTTATATCTTTACATATATATGAGACAAGTTATGAGTTGTACTTGAGGCTTCGAAAGCTGTATCATGAAAGGAAAATGCCACTTGGCACTTAGAAACGCCACTTGGCACTAACATGCTGACTGTATAAATCAACATGAACGCCACTTGGCAGTTAACATCCACACTGGCATGAATAGTTTTTACGAAATGTTTTAAAAAAAATTTAACCAGTGAGATTCGAACCCTGGTCTTTCCTCCCATTGAAGAGAGTGTCAACCAATGGAGCAAACTATTTTTTGTGATAGACTGTCCAAAACAAAAATGTAATCCTTTAATAACTCCACACAATTTCAAAAATAAAATTGTATCCCCCTTATCATTCGGCATTCTTTCCTAATATGTTTCAATTGTATAAACTAGAACCCTAAAATATCTCCCAATCATATCTCCCTTTTCTGAAACTGAAATTAACATTCCATAAATTACTCCCTAAATTAAATTCATTCTATGTTTATCCTATTCATCAATATGATTTTGTTTGTTTTTGAAAATCATATCAAGAAAATCACGGAAGTTTTGAAATCACCATTTACAGCAACAACAAACAACCCCAATCTTCATAGAACATGTAACAACCAGAAATTTACATAATCACACTTCAAATAATCCAAATCACAGGCGTGGCCAGGGTCTTATATTCTGAAAAATTAAGGGACAATTTCATTTTATGTTTGTGTGTTTCACGATTCTGTTTGAGGATTATAAACACAATGACAAAGGTATGCTATTGATTTTTACAGTTTTTTAAATCATGACATGTTTGATTCTTAATAACAAATTAGCCATTTATCTTTTTTTTTACCTTTTCATATGTAAAATGATTTTGATTTATCGATCATTCTGCATTGCAAGGGATTTATGATTTTATACCCTAATTCTTGGGTGATGATTATTTCGGCTCGATTTTAAGGGTTTTCCCCGCTGCTGTCTGTTGATTGGTATAAAGTTATAACATCGGATATTCATAAACCTTTAACAGGTATGTTTTGTATGGTAAGCCCAACAAATAAGCATAAATCAGTTTCTTTAGTTAGGATATTTTGATTATAGAATTTGATTTAAATGATTAGGTAGAATGATTTTTTTTAATAAGAGTATGTAGCTTTTATGCCCGCCATGTGTTTGATAATATTACCCGACTAATGAAATATCTGTCTGGTGTTATTCATGGTTTTGCTAACGAAGTTTGTATCAAACACGTTGTGTACTTTGCAGCAATGTTTCAGATTCTCAATGTAATTGCAGAACCAAGTGTAAGATCTTTGTGTCCACTATCTTTTGTGCTACTTAAAAATATATATTTACTGTATGATTAATGAAGCCGGCACATTTCAGTTATGTAGCATTGTATCCAAACAAGTTAGACCAACTTACCAACAATATATTTAGTTTGTAATCACACAACAATAACATGTGACTAATATTTCGAGGTTATATTATTTTTTTAGTCAATTTTTACAATGCCTCAGAAAAACAGCCTATGAGATGGACTACTCCACTTGGTCGACCAGTGGTACAACCTTATCGTATGTATGGAAGACATCTTGTAAGTAGCCAATGTTTCATAATTATTTCCTGACATACTCTTTAGGATTTATATCCTCCGTAAATGGCTTCTTGGATGCACTCTTTCTATGTGTTATGAAACTCTTTATGTGTCATGGAATACAGGAAATCAGATGATATAGTGTTTCGAATATAAATTAGCTATTTAAGTGTTTTAACCAATATTGTTTATTTAAAACTTTTACTTATGATTATTTATAATCAGATTGTTGAGACCGTGCCACATATTTTTTATATTAGTTGAGGCAAATGATTCCACATAACATAGGCAAGTCTACAAAATAACAAAGGTAGTTTATTTCCTTATGTTGGTAATATGGCGTATTGTTAAGACAAGTGTAACAAATCTTTGATCATACTATTTGGAACAATATCTTGATAGTGTTGGTTTTTCTAAGTTTGGATCACATGAATCACGACATCTTATATATTTTTTTTCACAAAATTAATATTATGATAGATTAATGGTTGGCTTGCATCTGTTTTTTCTTGCAATGTATTTATATTTCGATATTTTGAAGTTTGATGAGATAATGTTAGTTTTCTGATATGGTACATGGGCTGCAGAGTTTCTTTCTCATTTCCCTGATTTCTTTTGCGGTGCGTGCTCTCAAGCCTACAATATCTAACACCATCGTGCTCATTTAGCTTATTGAAGGTAGTAGGACTGTTTTTACCAGGTAAATCTCCCAGCTACTTATTATTGTTATGATTAGATGCTTCAAACAATAGCCAAGTTGTTCCTGTTATGACAGTTGGTAAATGGCACATCACAATATCTAACAACATTTTGCTCATTGTGTAGATGCCTAAAACACCTATAAAAGAAGAAAAACCCCTGAAGGAGGAACATTGAAATTCTTAAATGTAAGTTTTACTTTACCAGCCGTCTCTATATCTATTAAAGTTGTTTTCAAATACATAAGAATTTGTTATTAGTCAAGAATGAAAATACATAGGACACATGTTGATTATACTTTTGTGGTTAGGATATGAAACAGGTTAGACGTTAGAGTCAGTATATAACCCTTACACACATTGACTTTCAAGTACCCTTGCACGATTTGTTGGCACGACCAGATGTATTTTAAGTATTAGGTGCTTTTATAATTTTTCTCTCTGTTACTATAGACGCCTTTTACAATTATATTATGATTCGGAATAATCATGGTAATATATAGATACACATGTTTCTTAGTCAAAATACATAAAAAATAATAATAAATAAAAACTACTATGAACACATGTAACACGTTACTGCTACCAAGAAAAAAATTGACATATTAGTTTATTAGTAGTGTGTACGTTTATTTTTTTGTGAGCAAGTAATGCTCTTCACTAGAACACCAATCTTGAAATGAGCTATTAGTTTTCATTACGTTGAATTTGTGTTATCTTATTGTTTCTAAAGTATATATTGTTTGAGTACGATCAGGTTGTTGGGTATCTTTCAAAATTTAATCTTTAGCTTAGATTTCCTTAAATATTTGTGAAACTACCTCTATACCATATCTTAGCTGCTCAATAAGTATTTTTGTTCTCTAACTGCTTGCTTTCTGATAGCGGGAAATGAAAATGTTGGATTGCATTTAGAGTTGCGTTTTTTAGCTTATGCGTCTTTGGACAATTGTTACAATTTGGAAGTTTTGATTCTTACGGGTTTAAGCTTATATGTGCCTTATGAGCATACATGTGTTTTGGCTTATATTTGGTAAGCCTCAATTTTCCGGCTAATTTTGAGACTTGTGGAAAGTTTATTACGATATGATAAACTTATATAACCCCAAAAGTCTCAAAAAAAAGACGGAAAATTGAGGCTTATCAAATATAAGCCAAAACACATATATGCTCATAAGCCCACATATTATTTATTTTCGTTATTTGCAGTATTATTTATTTTGAGGATCTGATGTAAGCTTGAAGAATTATAATATTATTTTCAACTTTTAAAGCTTTCATGTAATGATAGAGTTCTAAAAGCACATGCAAGTTTTAACATTTTGCAAACTTCTTGAGTATGAGCCTTTGGAGTACTTTTATTTCTAAGATATTGTGAGCATGTTTCGTGACCGACTGGAGCAGTATAGTTCTATTTATGTGTTTAGAGTTTAGATATAACAAAATTAGGTAATAAAGTTTAAGCATGTACACTGGATTGACCACATAAATGTTAGGAGCTTACCTTTTTTGATATTCAGGTACCGGACACTAAATAAGTTGTGTAGTAAATTGGATAAGCGCCAAATTAGGTTATTCTTACTACCATTGGAAGTATATGGTCGTTTCATAGTTAAAAATATGTATTGGTTAAGTATATTCATCTTAGGAACACATTATACATATCATTCCCTTTTCTTTGTTGCGTCTTTTGCACTCTTTTATGTCTTCGACTCATTCATTTAATGTTAAATGGGACGGGCAATAAAGATAGAGTTTCAAGTCTATTTGGCGCTCTTAATGGAAGTGGTACATACAACTATGGCATGTGAATGTGGATGCAAAACCTGCAATAAACTTTTGCTGAAAATAATTAGATAGGTTAAGGGTGTTTTGAAAACCTTTTTCTTTTTTATTTTTTTTTCCTTCTTTTTTATCTAATGGAAGCGTACAAAGAATTATTATTCGTATATGGATGCTTACCGTGTAATTTATTTGTTCTCATACTTTTCATTGTTGTTTTTACATATAATACATATTTAACACTTTTTTTTTGTTCCCAACATTTGTTAAAAGTTACGTATAAATATTAATTAGTAAATGTCTAGTATCGAACCCGAGACCTCGGGATTGCACACTTTACAAACAAGAATAATGTAAATAAATATATATATATATGTTAAATGTATCGTATATATATATTTATAAACACTTAAGGGACTAAATAATCATTAATATTAAACGTAAGTATTAATTATTATTAAGGGACAAGAGAACGAGGACTAGAGTGTAACTTGGGAGTCAAGAAAGTTCTAGAACCCCTTTGGGTTACTATGGCCGGTCGAACCCAACCATATGGGTCGACCCATGCTTGACTTGAGCTCCAAGGAATCACCTAGTATATATACAAGGCCAAGGATTAGGGTTTCATATCTTTTGTGCACACACACAACCCTAAAACCTTTTCTCTTCTCCTTGTTTTCTTGTGGCCGATCGGTTCTCCCCCCCCCCCCCCCCATAGGGTTGGATCGATTTTTTCCATAACAAAAATATTAAGTGTTTTGTTTACTTGCATCAAACCTTTATTCGTTGGTAGTTTGTGTGTACAAGAACGAGGTAATTACTTACTTTAGTAATTATCAAGAGATCGATAAACAAAACGGTAAGGGGTTTATCATTGATCTAATTGTACAAGAATCAAGGTTTATTTGAAGTGCATCGGGTATGTTTTCTATTTATGTTTTAGTTAATCTTTATACGTGTTATTACTTGATCCTAGCTTCCGCAATATGTGTACTTTGATTGTCAAACTCTAACAGTGGCATCACGAGCCATGGATAACATGTAATTGATTACTAAAACGTAATAAAAAATCGGATCTTTAATTGTTTTAGATACATGTTTTTCTAGGGTTTTCTTTAAATTTTTTTAAAAAATTTTGTAACCCTAACCCTAATTTTAGGGGGGGTCGATTTCCACTATAAAACCCTAATTAGGGTTTGTGGTTTTCTTGATTATATTGTAATCATATAGAAACCCTAGGTCTAAACCGGTTTTTGTGAACGTACTTGTGACCTATGTGCTAATTGTTAGGTTAATCCGTGACGAAACATGCATGTTAGTCATGGATCTTGTTTGTTTATTTATGTCACATGTTTTATATAGATCTAAAATTGGGGAAGACTCCATATATATTAAAATCAATTTATATGTTATGTGGTGTGTATATTATCTTTGGCCTACGCAATTGATTCGTCAATGTATGTGGCTTCACTTCCATTAAGAAGGGAAGGCCTTAGGTGATTACATGCATAATTATACCTAGAATTGATTTTATAAGGATCTTTTAATATGGTTTGCATGTGGCTAATTGTTTCACGTTTTATTATTAGTTGTTTATTTTCTTTAAATTACTTGTTTTATTGTTTTCTTAATTGTTTGACTTGATGTAAGCAATAAAAAGGGTGATTTTCATAAAAGAAAATAATATGGACTAATAATTGTGAAACCCTAAAGTGATAAAGTAAGAATCTTGCAAGGTCTTATTGACAATCGTGGTCCGATTCGCACGGTAATCAGCTCCCAGTCGAGACTAGCAAAATTCAAACTTTATTACTATTTTGAGATTGAATCCATAAACTTTTGCTTGAATGATGTTTTGTGCAAATATGTTTTTAAAATTAAGTCTTTTAAGATGATATTCATAACCGTGATTTGAAGGCTTAGAAAAGAGCCTTAGAGTCTGCCTTGGTTATCACAATCTTGAATATGTCTTAAACGAATTACTTTTGAAATCATATGTTGTAGAAAGTCATCTTAGGGTTTTGGCATAAACCTCAAGTAAAACTTTGTGTATTAATTTCACGAATTGGATATAAAAAGTTTTTATGAAAACTTATGTTATAAAGATGAGTGCATGCATCTTTGTACATAATTTTGATTGACATATCAAAAATTAATACCCTTCATAATTTAAGTTACATGCCATCTACCTATAAGAAACACTTGGAATTTTAATTTAGTAAACGTGAGACCTAGGCTAAATTACTATAACAAGGTAAAATTCTTTTAACGCGTGAGACCATAATTGTAATTTTACAGTTTCTAAGGTAGACGACTTAATGTTTGAACTTTTATCTGTAGATATGGCTCAACCCGATACCCCATCTGTGATTTCTGCTTTCAAGAGTCATCTTGAGAGAGAGAAACTGACTGGAAAGAATTTCAATGATTGATACCGCTCACTTAGAATTGTCTTGAGGTCGACCGGTAAAATGGACTATTTGACCGAAGAATGCCCAGCTGAGCCTGCTGCTTCTGAACCAGAAGCAGTCAAAGCGGCATGGAGGGTGGAACATGCTAAGTTTAATGAGGTTGCTTGTTTAATGCTCACTAGCATGAGTGCTCAATTGCAAAAGAAGTTTGAGTACTTTTTCCCAAAAGATATGCTTGATGTTCTTAGGCAATCTTATGAGAAACCACCAGCAGTTGAATTGTATGATGAATTGGACAAGCTACATAACTGCAAGCATGGTGATGGTAAACCAGTTGAAGATTATGTGACTGAGATGAAGGAATCTTTTGATCAGCTTCACATAATTGGATTTGGTTACCCTGACAATGTGCAAGTGCACTTGATCAACAGGTCCCTTAACAAGGACTTTGCTGGTTTTGTGCAGAACTTCAATATGCACTGCTCGGGGAAGACAGTATCTGAATTACTCGCATTGCTTATTGAGTATGAGAAAAGTCTACCAGCCAAGGTCAAGAATCCTACCCCGCAAGTGTTGGCAATTCATGGTGGGAGAATCCAGAAGAAATCGCATGTGAACAAAGGCAAAGGGAAGGTTAACAAAGGCAAGCAGGTCATGGCCTATCAACCTGAACCCAAGATGAAGCAACATCAGCCTAAGCAGAAAAAGGTGAATCCACCAAACAAGAAGGATCAGGCATGTCACCATTGTCATGAAAAGGGCCATTGGAAGCGCAATTGTCCTCTCTATATTCATGACTTGCGACTCAAGAAGCAGGGGAATGAAGCTGGTAACCCCAGTTCATCAGGTGCGTTCTTTATGATTGAATTATTCACTCTTACTCCTAAATTGAATTCATGGGTATATGATACGGGATGTGGCATTCATATTTGCAATACCATGCAGGGGTTTAGAGTTGAGAGAAAGCTGGCCTATGGACAACAATTCTTGCACGTTGGTAACGGAGCGCATGCAGGAGTTGAAGCTATAGGAGTTTATGATTTAGTGTTGCCTTCGGGCTTAGTACTATCTTTAAATAATTGTCATTATGCACCGTCAATTGTTAGAGGTGTAATTTCATTTTCATGTTTGTTGAACCTTGGTTTTGAGCATACTATTTCTAGCAATGGAATTTCGGTTTCTTTAAATGGTGTTTTTTATTTTAATGCTATTGCTGTGAATGGTGTCTTTGAAATTGATATGAATGATAATGATAAAGCTTTTGTTAAAAATAATTCAATGTATAGCATCAACAATAAGAGAATCAAGAAAGGTCTGGATTCATCTTATCTTTGGCATTGTCGACTTGCTCACATTGGCAAAGATCGCATGAAAAAGCTGCAACATGATGGGCTTTTAGAAAAGATCAATGATGAATCATTTGATAAATGCGAATCTTGCATTGCTGGGAAGATGACTAAGAAACCCTTTAAAAATAGGATTGAAAGGGCGAATGATCTACTTGGTCTTATTCACACAGATGTGTGTGGACCACTTAGACATGTGTCAAGGAGAGGTGCTAGCTACTTCTTAACATTTACGGATGACTACAGCCGTTATGGTTATGTCTATTTACTTAAACATAAACATGAGGTGTTTGAGACATTCAAAGTGTTTAAAGCAGAAGTAGAGTTGAAACTAGGAAAGAAGATTAAAGCTCTTCGATCCGATAGAGGTGGTGAATACCTGAGTCAAGAGTTTATAGTTTACTTAGCAAAGGAGGGAATTGTCCAGCACCTTACTTCTCCATATACTCCACAACAAAATGGTGTATCTGAAAGAAGGAATCGTACATTGCAAGATATGATACGATCTATGTTTAATCTAACAACTCTTCCTTACTCGTTTTGGGATTATGCCTTGGAATCTGCAGTTCGCATTTTAAATATGGTTCCAACAAAGAAGGCTGATAAGACTCCATATGAAGTATGGACTGGGAAAGCTCCTAACTTGTCTTATCTAAAGGTCTGGGGTTGTGAGGCGTATGTTAAACGTGACTCAGCAGACAAACTCCAACAAAGATCTGTAAAGTGCATCTTCGTAGGTTACCCTAAGGAAACTATGGGTTACTACTTTTATTACCCAGCTGAAAACAAGGTTTTTGTTGCAAGGTATGGAGACTTCTTAGAAAAGGAGCTCATATCTCAAGAATTCAGTGGGGGAGTATATGATCTGGAAGACGATCATGAAGATGTAACACTTTCTGAAAACACTAGCCAACTTCCTGAAGAACCTGAAAGTTTAGGTCCTCCACCAGAAGTTGAAGTGATTCCCGTTCGCAGATCTTCAAGATCTGTGAAGGCTCCTACACGTTTATGTTTAAACATGGAGTGTGATGACAACTTGATAGGGGATCTTGATGAACCTACAAGTTATAAAGCTGCCATGAATAGTCCAGAAAAGGAAAAATGGCAGGGAGCTATGAATGGGGAAATGCAATCCATGAAAGATAATGAAGTCTGGGAAGAAGTAGACCTACCTCCGGGTGCCAAGCTAGTTGGGAGTAAATGGCTCTACAAGAAGAAGACTGATATGGATGGCATTGTACACACCTATAAGGCCCGTTTGGTAGCTAAAGGCTATACTCAAACTTTAGGTGTTGACTATGAGGAGACCTTTTCTCCTGTAGCTGACATAAGGGCAATTAGGATTCTTATAGCCATAGCCGCTTACTATGACTATGAGATTTGGCAAATGGATGTCAAAACCGCCTTCTTAAATGGTCGCCTAGATGAAGACATCTATATGGCGCAGCCTGAGGGGTTTGTGAATCCAGAATTCCCAGATCGTGTATGCAAGCTTAAGAGATCCATTTATGGATTAAAGCAAGCATCACGACAATGGAATAAAAGATTTGATAGTGAAATTAAGAAGTATGGATTCACTCAAAATCTTGATGAGCCATGTGTATATCACAAAGCTAGTGGGAGTAATGTAATTTTCCTTATATTATATGTCGATGACATATTGATCATGGGGAATGACATTCCAAGTTTACAAAAGGTTAAGGAATATCTTGGAAGTTGTTTTTCTATGAAAGATCTAGGGGAAGCTGCATTTATTCTGGGAATCAAGATATATAGAGATAGATCTCAGCGATTAATTGGATTAAGCCAAAGTGCTTACATTGATAAAATATTGAAGAGATTCAGTATGCAAAATTCCAAGAAAGGATATTTGCCGATGCAAGAGCAACATGGCTTGAGCAACAAAGTTTGTGCTTCAACACCCGAAGAGGTGCAACGCATGAAGAGAGTCCCTTATGCTTCGGCTGTGGGATCTATAATGTATGCGGTAAAAAGCACAAGGCCTGATGTGGCGTTTGCTCAGAATTTAACCAGTCGATATCAGCAGAACCCAGGTGAAAAAACATTGGACTGCTGTTAAGAATATTCTTAAGTACCTTAGGGCTACTAAAGAGATGTTCTTAGTATATGGGGGTACTCCATCTGCAGAGCTTGATGTAACAGGTTACTGCGATGCTTCTTGGAAAGGTGATAAAGATGATACGAAGTCTCAGACGGGTTATGTCTTTGTCATTAATGGAGGAGCTGTTGATTGGAGGAGCAAAAAGCAGAGTGTACTGGCGATGTCTGCTACAGAAAGTGAGTATATAGCTGCTTCAGAAGCTGCAATGGAAGCTGTTTGGATTAGGAAGTTTGTTTCAGGGCTTGGGGTTATGCCTTCGATTCAGCGACCTATAAAAATGTATTGTGACAACTCAGCCG
This sequence comes from Artemisia argyi, assembly GCA_030686995.1. Taxonomy (NCBI): domain Eukaryota; kingdom Viridiplantae; phylum Streptophyta; class Magnoliopsida; order Asterales; family Asteraceae; genus Artemisia; species Artemisia argyi. Next base: position 206,892,901 of record CM060702.1, on the reverse strand, counting down.
CAATTACATTTGCCAATGAACCTGGAATCATGAGAGGCACCAGACATTTCCCGATTAAGCACCACTATGTCAGAGAACAAGTTGAGATAGGTGAAATCGAAATGCTCAAAGTTCACACAGATGAAAACTTAGCTGATCAATTTACAAAGCCTTTACCTGGCACCAAGCTTTACAAGCATGCTGAAGGAATAGGACTTAAATTAGCTGATAGTTTCATGCCCATTTGTGATTAGTATTTGGATAAAGGATGTAATGTACAATTATTAATATTTACTGAAATAAAATATTGGTTATGTTTATTTATTCATTGTCTTATTAATAATATATCCTATATTTGCATGTTTAAGATCCATGAATAATTTATTATTCTAAATTGTCCGTTGTCGATTAATGATATAGGAATATCATTAAACTAAGACAATTTTGAGTATTGGTTTAGGATATACTTGAAAGTATATTGATGCGCAGTCATACCAATTTCACATGATATTCAATGAATTGAGTATTGGACTTATCCCAACAATATGATTTAAATTTATTGTGAGAATCATATTTAATAGTTATCCTCAGACTTGAGATACCAGATAAGTGTCATGGATGTAGTGCATTTTGTGGAGCAATCTACCGCTTACCGTAATTGGAAGTTATAAGGGTTGTTTTCAGAATGTTGCAAAGTTCATGGGTTATTCTTGTAGTCAAGAGAGAATTCGCTCCTTCTGATTTGTTCAGAAGTTTAATACTGCTGGGCCCCTCGTAGGGTTGACAAAATGTTTGCGTGGCCACGCCCAAAGTCTATCTGGAATACGTTCAGATGTTTTGGTAATTTTGTTCAATCATAAAGAGACGAGAAACAGAATTTAATAAAGAACCTCACATCTTTATTAATGTAGTATTAGAGGCGAAAGGATAATAATAATGATGAATCATTAAAGGTTTTCCAGGAAACCTAGCTCAGGTCGAACTAGGGGCATTGGAGTGTTGCAAGACGCTAACCAGTGTCATTTTACTATTAATAGATATACGAGTGGGAGCTGTTAAAAGTTACGTATAAATATTAATTAGTAAATGTCTAGTATCGAACCCGAGACCTCGGGATTGCACACTTTACAAACAAGAATAATGTAAATAAATATATATATGTTAAATGTATCGTATATATATATTTATAAACACTTAAGGGACTAAATAATCATTAATATTAAACGTAAGTATTAATTATTATTAAGGGACAAGAGAACGAGGACTAGAGTGTAACTTGGGAGTCAAGAAAGTTCTAGAACCCCTTTGGGTTACTATGGCCGGTCGAACCTAACCATATGGGTCGACCCATGCTTGACTTGAGCTCCAAGGAATCACCTAGTATATATACAAGGCCAAGGATTAGGGTTTCATATCTTTTGTGCACACACACAACCCTAAAACCTTTTCTCTTCTCCTTGTTTTCTTGTGGCCGATCGGTTCTCCCCCCCCCCCCCCCCCATAGGGTTGGATCGATTTTTTCCATAACAAAAATATTAAGTGTTTTGTTTACTTGCATCAAACCTTTATTCGTTGGTAGTTTGTGTGTACAAGAACGAGGTAATTACTTACTTTAGTAATTATCAAGAGATCGATAAACAAAACGGTAAGGGGTTTATCATTGATCTAATTGTACAAGAATCAAGGTTTATTTGAAGTGCATCGGGTATGTTTTCTATTTATGTTTTAGTTAATCTTTATACGTGTTATTACTTGATCCTAGCTTCCGCAATATGTGTACTTTGATTGTCAAACTCTAACAACATTTTGGTTTAAGATATTGGCCATTATTCATTATTTATTTACGTCCGGTTAGATTTCGTCAAGTAATATTATGAAGCGAACCCGCCTACCGGGCGGGTTATGAAGCTAGTTGTAATTATAAAACCCCAAAAGTTAAATTATTATACCAACAATTTATTTTAACTAAATAGTTTACTCTCTAAAAGTAACACGTATATAAAAACTTTTTCATAAACTGATACAAATCATTGTAACGAGTCTACAATGTATATAATTTAAATATTTGCAATCATTTTGACTTAATTTTAATCTTTACTTTTTAAAATGCAAATTAACACCATTGCAATATTGTACACATTTTATTTGAAATTGAGAGCCTTTTTATTGGTATATCTTTTATAAGAAAGTTACTAAATTTCTTATAAAAGATATACCAATATGATATCACTAGAACAATAAGAAGTTGATTTTAAAATTTTAGTAACTTTTTTTTTTTTTTTTTTTTCTATAAAATTGCACGTAGTTTAAAAGAAATACAGAATTGTAAAGAGTACAAAAGTTTAAGTGGTTTTCGTATCTTGTCTGCTTGTCATATGGTTTAGCCCTTTAGGGGTATGTTTTACTTTTTTTTTTTTTTTTTTTTTAAACAAACTTTGTTTTTTATGGTAGTTTTAAAAATAATTAGATAGGTTAAGGGTGTTTTGAAAACCTTTTTCTTTTTTATTTTTTTTTCCTTCTTTTTTAGTTATTTATTTTTTGGTAAAAAAAAAACAAATATTAAAGTTAAACATTTTTTTTTAATAAAATAGTTAATAAGTTAAAATTATTGCATTATAAGACTATTTTGTTCGTAATTTAAAGGCCTTTTAGCTTATATATTTTTTATAAAAATAGCCAGATATTTATAAAACATTTGATGAATAAAATTTGTGATATAAAAAATCCTAAACAGCTAAAAATACAAGATACTATCGTTACTTTCACTAAGCCATGTCGTTTTCTTTTCTTTTTTGCGAAACGATGTCGACGACAAATATATCAATATAATTTTAACAAAACAAATACTACTATTGAATCAACCACGGGTGAAAAACATCCGGGTCACAGAGTTGTAAACGGGTATCCGAAAAAAGACAACCCAATTTTCTAAAATCAAAATTTTCCATGATCAAACAATCACACAGTCTTCCTGTTCATCAAATCTAATAATAAATGATCACAATTGATTAAAACCCAAATCAAAAATCTTATAAATCCAAACCCTTTTATAAAAATGTACCGATGGCGAACATTCGAGTTTTTTGAGGAGAAATACAGTGGAAAAAGAATAATAGAAGAAGGGGTGTCATGTTGCAGCAGTGGCAGAGGTAAAATAGCAGTTGGGTGTCAAGATGGGACTGTTTCTTTCTTGGATCGTGGCTTTAAGTTTAGTTCTGCTTTTCAAGCTCATACTTCCAATGTTTTGTTCCTTCAGCAGCTTAAGGTTGTTGTTTTTCTTATGTGATTTTCTTGGTATGTTTTTATGTTTTGTTTTTTTGTTGGGTATCTATGGTTTTTGACCTTTTGGCCGACTAATTAGGGGGTGTTTGTTTCGGCTTATATATATCTGGCTTATGGCTTATTTGGTTTTCGGCTTATGTTTCATAAGCTCACTTTTTGTGGCTTACTTTGAAACTTTTCGGCTTATATAAGCTTATTATGACATAATAAGCTTATATAAAAGTTTCAAAATAAGCCACAAAAAGTGAGCTTAGGAAACATAAGCCCAAAACCAAATAAGCCATAAGCCGAAACAGACACCCCCTAATTCTGGGATTTGAATGCACGGCCACACGGACTTAAACCAGGCCTTTTCAGAAGGGTTGTTTGCACCTAGCAGGAATTGAACTTGAATTTATCTTATCTTAAGTTATGTTGTGTGTGAATTTAGGTGTAGGTGAGTTTAGTTTTTTTTAGGTGAATTGGATTGTGATTATGAAATAAGATGATGTGTAGAGTTGTTTGACCCGTGTTTACGGATGCTTAGGCAATCTTGTTTACAAAGACAAGCCTGTGCCAGGACAATATGTTGAGCTTATGTTCAGTGTTATGCGTCCGCCCATATTGTGAAACATGACCGTGTTTAAAAAGTCATCCGGTCGGAAACAACTGAGCTACAACCTTCGGAGAGGGGCGGCCGGGGGGGGGGGGGGGGGGGGGGGGGGGGGGTTGAGGGCTTGCAGCCTGTGCGGATTGAACTAAGTTCTTCACTTGAGAATCTTAGGGTGTGTTTTAGTTGGTGAAAAATCCTCCATTTTCCCAGGAAATTTTTCATTGGAAACTGAAAAAACAGAAAATCCGTTTAGTCGCACATTTTTGAGAAATTTTTAAAAGAATGAAAATCTCATTTTCCAAATTACAACTAGAATTTAGGAAAGAGCCCTTTACTCTTTCCTATATTTTTCCTTCCCCCCTTGTATTTTTCAATTTTCTGAAAAATATCATCTAAACGCATTCTCTAATTTTATAGCACGTTTCTAGGGATAAAAACCATTCCCTGTTTCTAAAGAAATTGAAATAGAAAATTAAAGAAATTTTTCTACAACTAAACACACCCTTAAGTTCCCAAACACTAGGCTGCCTTCTTGGAGTTTACAGTTATATTAGGAATTAGGAATATAACTGTGGCTGTTTTGATGTTTTTGTTTTGTATATGTTATGTTGTATGTGAATTCAGGATTGTAGAATTGTATTTGTGTTATTGTGTGGAAGAATGTTTTTAGGATTTAGGTTTTGGTATTAGGTTTTTAGGTGAATTAAATTTGCGATTTAGAAAAAAAAAAAAAAGAAAAAAAAGATAGGAGATTGGAAATTGTGATGTATAGAGTGGTTTAACCATCGTTTTCGACTGCTCTAGCCTCTAGAAAAGTAGGGAAGTCAATCTTATTTATCAAGAAAAGTGTTGATCTCGGTGACTGGTTCACACGACAATATGATGAAGGTAATATAGAGAGTGTCTGCACATGCTCGGAAACAGTGACCATATTTGCAAAGTCCTCCCATCGGGAAAAAACTGAGCTATGCGCGTGAGGGCTGACCCCTGAGTTGCAGCTTACGGATTGAACTGGGGTCTTCACTTAATCCTAAGCCCCCGACAACTTTTTTAGTCGTGAGCTTGGTAGCAGTTGGGATCCTATCTCTGTAGCGGTTGCTGGTTTGTTTGGGCAAAATTGATGTTGTGACAATTTTAATCATACTGCAAACTTGACAAATTTGGGATTTGTTCTATGTGATTATTGATCTCGCAGTTCTAAAGATTTTTTGTTTCTAGATTTATCCCAATAGTGAACTCATCTAGAAAAGTATCACGAGTGCTGAACTGAACCCTTGAACTAGGGTAGTGATGAGATGGTTCTGTTCCACATCATGAAAGTCAGAAAGTGACAATTTTGGTAATAGGGAGCAATTAGAAGAAACTGAAACTGACGCGTTTGGTTAATGCTATGTTTATTAAGATGCAAGCTGATTCATGGACCAGTTGCATGATCTTTACCTGGTTCCCGTTTCTTACAAAGTAGTATACTCTATTAGCATAGTTAAGCTGACAGTGTTAGAGTAACAATAGCCACAGTTTTGTTGCATAATTGGGTATGATCTCTTCAGTATTGTTGGCTTTGACATGAGAAGGAATAACCAACTGTGAGCGAGCGAATATTAAGTAGTTATTCACATCTTTTTAACATACTCCATACATAAACAACCACATCAGCACATCTTGAATTCAGAAATGAACGCTTATGTAATCTGAGACATTCCTTCTTGTAATGATTATGACCAACTTTGGTGTATTCTTTCCCTTGTGATACGAAGTCTAAATTTGTTCCCTTACTGTTTCAATTGGCCAGCAACGTAACTTCCTGCTAACTGTGGGAGAAGACGAACAGATATCTCCACAAATATCACCTGTGTGCCTCAAGGTTTTTGACCTTGATAAATCGCAACCAGAGGGTCCAAGCACATCAATTCCAGATTGTATCCAGATATTACGTATATTCACCAATCAGTTTCCGGAAGCAAAGGTTTGCATTTTTATACTTTCACTTTTCTTTAATTTTTTTTTTTTTTTTTTTTTTTACTACAAGTTAATTTCTTTGATCGATTTATCTTATAAATGATTGAAGTACTTCTTATTCTGCAGATAACATCATTTCTAGTTCTAGAGGAAGCTCCACCAATATTGCTAATAGCTATTGGACTAGACAATGGTTGTATTTATTGCATCCAAGGGGATATTGCACGTGAGCGTATCAAACGCTTTATGCTTCAAGTGGATAATCGTCAAGATAAAAGCCAATGTTCTATTACTGGCATGGCGTTTCGTGTTGATGGGAAAGCTTTCCAATTATTTGCAGTTACTCCTACTTCCGTAAGCTTGTTTAACTTGCAGACTCAACCAGCTAGCCGACAAACCCTGGATCACATAGGAAGTAATGTGAACAGTGTAGCAATAACCGACCGCTTGGTATCACCATTTTCCCTGATTCTTTTATTGCTTTCTAAATTTATCTGTTATTTTACGTACATTTGTCTAAAAGTAGTGAAATCTGGTCTGTTATCAGGAGCTTATCATTGGTCGACCTGAGGCTGTATATTTATATGAGGTTGACGGTAGAGGTCCTTGTTGGGCCTTTGAAGGAGAAAAGAAGTTCGTTGGCTGGTTTCGTGGATATCTGTTGTGTGTTATTGCAGACCAAAGAAGTGGCAGTCACACATTCAATATCTATGACCTGAAAAACCGCTTAATTGCGCACAGTATAGTGGTAAAAGAAGTTTCTCACATGCTATGTGAATGGGGAAGCATACTGCTTATAATGAGCGATAAATCAGCTATATGTATTGGAGAGAAAGATATGGAAAGCAAATTGGATATGCTTTTTAAAAAGAATCTTTATACTGTAGCCATCAATCTCGTTCAAAGTCAGCAAGCTGATGCAGCTGCAACTGCTGAAGTGCTAAGGAAGTATGGCGATCATTTATATAGCAAGCAAGACTTTGACGAGGCTATGGCTCAGTATATTCATACAATTGGTCACCTTGAACCTTCATATGTGATACAGAAGTTTCTAGATGCACAGAGGATTCACAATCTTACCAATTACTTGGAGAACTTACACGAGAAAGGTCTTGGTTCAAAAGATCATACTACCCTTCTCTTGAACTGTTATACCAAACTGAAAGACGTGGAAAAGTTAAATATCTTCATCAAAAGCGAGGATGGCGTGCACAAATTTGATGTGGAAACCGCGATTAGGGTTTGTCGAGCTGCTAATTATCATGAACACGCAATGTACGTTGCCAAGAAATCTGGTCGGCATGAACTGTATTTAAAGATTTTGCTTGAAGATCTGGGACGATATGAAGAGGCGTTGCAATATATATCTAGCCTTGAACCAAGTCAAGCTGGGGTGACAGTTAAAGAGTATGGTAAAATACTTATAGAGCACAAGCCAGTAGAAACTATTGAAATTCTCATGGGACTTTGCACTGAGGAAGGTGAAACATCAAAGAGAGGGAATTCGAATGGAACATATTCTTATATGTTACCATCTCCCGTCGACTTTCTCAACATCTTTATTCATCATCCAAGATCACTTATGAATTTCCTTGAAAAGTACATAAAGAAAGTCAAAGACTCACCCGCGCAAGCAGAAATTCACAACACATTATTGGAGCTATATTTGTCTAGTGATTTGAACTTCCCGTTAATGTCACAAGCTAATATTCTTGAGAATGGTACTTCGAAACCAGAGAGTTCACTGGGACTAGTTTCTAATGGAAAATTGCCTTCAGAACATAAAGATATGAACACAGATAAGGATCGTCAGGAAAGACATCAGAAAGGGCTTGTATTGCTCAAGAGTGCATGGCCGTCTGACCAAGAACAACCGCTCTATGATGTTGATCTGGCTATAATTCTTTGTGAAATGAACGCTTTTAAAGAAGGCCTCCTATATCTTTATGAGAAGTTGAAACTTTTTAAAGAAGTGATTGCTTGTTACATGCGATCACATGATCACGAGGGGCTGATTGCCTGCTGCAAGAGGCTGGGGGACTCAGATAATGGAGGTGATCCTACTCTGTGGGCAGATCTGCTGAAGTACTTTGGTGAACTTGGGGAAGACTGCTCCAAAGAAGTGAGGGAAGTTCTTCAATATATCGAGAGAGATGATATTTTGCCTCCTATTATGGTTTTGCAGACACTTTCCTCGAATCCGTGTCTCAGTTTATCTGTCATCAAGGATTATATAGCTAGAAAACTGGAACACGAGTCAAAGCTTATTGAAGAGGACCGCAGGATGATTGATAAGTACCAGGTTGGTCTTTAAGTGCTCTAAATATTTCATTATTTTTATACCTTACATATATTCAGGTGTGGCAGTTAAAGTTAAAGCCCATCGCAAGCTACATTATTTCTTGATTGTCGGATTTCTTCAATATAGAATTGTTATTATCTGGCTATATCTATGCATGTACGATTACGGATTAGGCATATATAAACAATACTGGTTAGCAAGTGACTAGTTTCTAATTTAGGATTCTATCATACACGCCATAGTAAGTACAATGTTGATATATTTGTCACTGGAAGTGGCATGATGGTGGGTTGGATACTGGGTTAAAACAAGATTGGGCAGAGATAGCCTGTTTGTTGGTAGTTGGTACATCTCCTGATGTCCATTCATACCCAGTTGGGTTGGGGTGTACTTGAATACGCTTTTTTGCCCATCTTTTCAACACTTTATAAAACTAAATAATGCGTTAACTGTGTTTACAAATACAATATCATACATTAATAATCTAAATGTTTGAATAGAAGTGGTTGGGTGGTTGTATACGTTAGCATTGTGCCTAGACTTTGGCAATTTGACCAGTTCTTCTTTTAACTAAATCTATATCTTTGACCAATTTGAACCATTTGAGATACAACGCCACCTCTAGTTGTCACCCTCTTCATGATTACATGGGTTGAATCACCACCTCTAGTTGTCGCCCTCTTTAAACATTTATACCAACTCTACTAAAGCTATGAAATAATACGTTTGGTGCAATCTTTGCAAAGTCCTTTACTTCCAATTTGTTTTAATGGTGTTTTTGGTGTGGCTTATCACTTACAGAAGTAGGAATGTTGGACCTTATATATATTGTACTTTTCATATACTAGTTGCGGGTTAGAATATCATGCATTTTTTTGGGTAAAGGGTTTATACCCGGTAAAGGGTTAGAATATCATGCATTTAGTAGTCCATTAATTGGTATACCTACCACGTATTACCTAATATTGATTCCTTTTACACATCCATGTGCTAGGTTACTCACTGATTTTATTTTTTATAAATTAGTAATTTATGGAATCAGTTGGAGACGATATATTGATTTTCTTAATGTAATAGGGCAAGTTCATTGCATAAAAGTGGCAATGTCACCCCGGTATCTGTTTGGTTTCTGAATGTCTTTTTTTTAAGGGATAAGAACATGAGTTTCTGTATGATATTAAAGTGTGAAACTTCACGTATAGATAAACGAATAATAAAATGTCTAATCTGTATTTTCTATTCCGCAGGAAGAAACATCGACAATGAGAAAAGAAATCCAAGATCTTAGGACTAATGCGAGAATCTTTCAGCTAAGCAAGTGTAGCTTTTGCACTTTCACACTTGAACTTCCTGCTGTCCACTTTATGTGCATGCATTCATTCCATCAACGTTGCCTTGGTGACAACGAAAAAGAATGTCCGGAATGCGCCCCAGAGTACAGATCCGTTCTAGAAATGAAGAGAAGCTTAGAGCAAAACTCCAAGAACCAAGATCTATTCTTCAAACACGTTAAAAGTTCAAAAGATGGATTTTCAGTTATTGCTGAATATTTTGGAAAAGGGATTATTAGCAAAACTAGTAAAGGACCAGCTGGATCTCTAGGATCAACCGCTACTTCCACCAATGGCTTCTGAGTTGTCACTCTTTTACATGTTTGTTTGATATTTGTTGCATTCGTTTTGAAAAACGGAATAAAAGTGGTCAACTTGCCTCTTTTAGCCACTAGTTCATGAGATCTCGTACAAAACAATGGAGCTCAAAGGTTGTTTGTTTCAAGAATGAAGGACTCAAATCGAGAGATTATACACCACTTTATTTATACGTATGTAGCTTCAGAAGAGTGCGTTTGTGACATTTCAACATTTTTGGCGTTGTTAATGATTTATATAAGGTTATCTTATGCTCTGTGTTTCTGACACTTTCTAAAGGATGGATTTGTTAAATGATTTGTTATTATTGTTCAATACACTGATCTTATGTTGTATCTTCCCGTAAATTATCTGATCAATAGTTGTTTGAGTCTGTTTCTGATATATAGAGGCTATGAGTTTGAATAGTACATTTGCATGTTGTATATGATAACAGACATAACATAGTTTTCATCTTTCAGTCTTGTAAATTCGTGTATAAACCGTACGAGCATTGTCATTTGAGTTGATCAATTTACCTTATAGCGTTAGACGGTATGCACTACCCTTAAACACCAACCAAGCTAATAGTATGCGTCTACAATGTGCACGAACCATCGTATTCTCAAGATCAAATCAAACGACTAGTGTTTAAACAAGGGCTGCAAATCCACAACCAGTATCGGATAGAAGGGCAAACTTATATAATACGAAAAATTAACACTTAGCCAAAAACATTCAGTAAAACTCTCCTAATATGTCAAAAACTTTTCTTTATGAAAAATTTAGAGGTTAATTTATTGTTTATTTATTTATTTTTTTTACCCCAATCTCCATGAGATCTTGAATCATATATGGTGTATAAAGGCAATATTTTTTTCTCTTTACTTCATGCATTAGTCATTAAAAAGGTGTGGAAACAAATAAAGAGTCCTTGCTTGTAGGACCATGTCTACTCGCACCATGTGTTGGTCAAACTCATGTCATATTCTCCTTTTTAGTTTGTTTGTTATAACTTACTATTAAATATACTTTAGTAATCTGCACCAAAAAATATACTACTTTAGTAATGCTGATATATTATAAGTTCTTAAAACAAAAAATCCAATTATTAATATCATGTAAATGATTGTTAACATATCAAGACAAATGACAATGAGGTTCTTTTTCATTGTATCTACACTCTTTGTTTAACTACCATGTATGACCTACGAAAATGTCTTTTCTTCAAAAAGTAATTGTTACTTATTTAACTTTAGATCTTTTGTAGACATGCCTCAAGCGAATGAATTGATGTGAGATGAGTAGTTGTATTCATTAAAGTTTCACATGCTAATTGTCTGATTTAAATTGTATAAAAACAAATACATAATTATTATAAGGACTAAGTTTGTAGATACGCAACAAACTTTTTCAAAAGTACTGAAATACGTAACCTACTAAAAATAATTCATATATCGCTAACAAACTTTCAAATTTTGTACAATATACGCAATATTGATCCATTTTTTACCTGTTTGACCGGTTTACAGGTTAAAACTTAATAAAATATACATTATTGGCCCCTGTGGTTTGCGTCTGTTTTCACCGATCATCCTTTAACGTTTTTTCAATTATGAAAGTTACAATAATGGTCCTTGTGGTTTGGTTGACTTTCACCTTTAGACTATTTTTACAAAAACTGTTGTTTTTCAATTTTTTTCAAAAAAATATTTTTTTTTCAAAATCTTTTAAAAAATAAAACTGAATAAAAAAAATTCGAATAAAAAGTTTTTTAGAAAAAAAAATTTTCTAAAAAAATTTTGAAATTTTTATTTTAGAAATATTTTTTATTTTATTTTTTTTTAAATTCGAATAAAAAATCTTTTAGAAAAATATTTGAATAAAAAATTTTAAGAAATCTTTTAGAAAAATATATTTCTAAATTTTTTTTTTTAAAAAAAAATTCTAAATGTTTTTTTATTCAAATATTTTTCTAAAAGATTTTTTATACGAATTAAAAAAAAAAATATATATATATATATATATATTTCTAAAAAAAAATTTCAAATTTTTTTGCGAAAAAATGTTTTTCTAAAAAACTTTTTATTCGAAATTTTTTTTATTCAATTTTATTTTTTCAAAGATTTTGAAAAAAATTGAAAAAAAAAAGTTTTTGTAAAAATGGACAAAAGGTGAAAGTCAACCAAACCACAAGGACCATTATTGTAACTTTCATAATTGAAAAAACGTTAAAGGATGACTGGTGAAAACAGACGCAAACCACATGGCCCAATAATATATATTTTATTAAGTTTGAAAGTTTGTTAGCGATATATGGATTATTTTTAGTAAGTTACGTATTTCGGTAATTTTGAGAAAATTTGTTGCGTATCTACAAACTTAGCACTAATTATAAAGTTAAGTCAACAATGTTTAGATAACATATGATTTTATTTTAAAAAAAATATATAGGGAGGGTTAATCTAACCAAATAGCCCCCGTTAATATAACCCATCCCTTAGTCAATTATATGGTATCTTCCTTTGAAAAAAAATAAAGGGATGGGTTATATTAACAGGGGCTATTTGGTTAGATTAACCCTCCCTATATTTTTTTTTTGATTTTTTTTTTTATTTTTATAATTTTATTTATATCATAAAGCTATAAACCTGAAAGTGCGGAACAGAAAATATAAAGTTTAATATGTCAAATGTTTAAAACTGTCAAAAATACGAAACAGAAACTGACAAAAACTAAGCTGCGCTAAAAAAAATGACAAAAGAGGAGACAAGGGGCTGACACCCTTCTCCCCCGTTAATATAGTAGCCCCCTTGACTAAAGTCAAACACTAATAATAGATGTAGGGTCAAATCCATACCTACACTTCTACCAATTTGAAACATGGTGCAGTGGTTGTTCATGTTTTCATGTGATATATTTCAACTAACGTTATGTTATTAAGATCCACTATAATGTGACAACAGGGTGTTTTAGTCAAAATTATAAAATAATAATTTATAAGACATACGGTTAAAAATATTAACTTTTTCTATATAAAAAATAGGGATAATTATTTGAAAATACTATCTATCGATTAATTGGTTTTTAGTACATACAATATAAGACTAGCAAATTGGTCATATAAATATAAAAATTAAAATTTTGATGCATACTATATAATATTATTTCTTGGATACATTTTCAAGTGATTATATATATATATATATATATATATATATATATATATATATATATATATATATATATATATTACATCATAATTCTTCTTTGTTTAGTAACCACCGAACAATTACAAGATACATATATTCTTATTCTAGCAAACAAATTTACTCCTTTTGTATTCTTATGAAAAATAGTTTAGATATTTGACAACTAGCATTTTTTATATCAAATATATTAAACAATAATTCATTACGTATCGAGTTTGGGCAATCATCTAGTCATACACAATAAGAGAAACAAACTTTTAAACATCTCTAAATTATTCTAGTTGCGATATTTTAATTAAATTTTTGATGTAACATCACGTAAAATTATCAAAATATAATATTTATACTTTATAAAAACACAGTAAAAAAAATTAAAAAGGATGAAAAAGTACTAAAGTAGAGTCCTACTGGTAGCAATATTTTAGGCAACTTTTTGTAAGCATAAGTCAAGGTTTTTTTTATTGCCAACTAATCAGAAAAATCTAAAGTAATATTTTACGTATACAACATTACTCATTTTTAAATTTATTTAAAAAAAAACGTCTTTTTCTGTTTTAAACAGTAAAATATATACTACTTTTCTCACACATATCAAAAAAAAAAAAAAAAAAAGGGTTGATCGATCGACATCTAAATTACAAACATGGACTTCACCGCACATCAAGCCACAATGGACACCTCGTATGACATCCACCCCGAGTCAAGCGTACGTCGTTGTAAATGCTTTAAGACCAGTCGTAATGTCTCTTTACGCACGAAACAACACCAACTTCACACGTTAGGTAGAGAAACAGCGTAGCTTACTCGTGGTAAGAAATTTATTGCATGTAAGTGAGATGTAGATAAATGATGATTGTTGACAAATATGATGTTAACAAGTTAAGAGTTTTTGTTAAGTTTTTGTGGGTAAAAACTATTTTTCAAAATATATTGACAAAAAAAAAGCTAGCATAAGCTTAAAGAAAATACATACTCACACGACTCGCTCGTTATTTCAAACTAGTTTTTGCAAAATAAATTATTGGGACGCGCCTTTTGCGGAGGGTGTGAGGGGCCGTCTTTGTGTGGTTCAACCGAAGGTCATGACCTACCATTACGTCTGGTCTAAAAGTACTACTAAAAGCCAACAAAGCAAATGAGAAGGGCTCACAAATATAAATGTGGACAAAACAAAAGGAAAGTTTGGGTCACAAACGAACAAAGACTACAGTTTAAGGGTACAAACTACAAAGCAGTGGTAGCAGTAGTAATTTTGTAAACCATCTTTTCGAAAACTTTTTTTTATATCTCACACACACTAAACTAAATAAAATAAAAAGCCACAGAGAAAATGTCCTAATTTTTACCAATATGAATCATGGTGCAGTTGTTGGGCATGTTTTCATGTGACATTTTCTTTGAACTAGACTTCATATAAGAACCTTTGTATATATAAGAGGCTAACTATTAGTTGCACTTGAAGCTTTGAAGGTTGTACATGAAGTAGATAATGTTGACTCATCATGTCTATTGTCCAGTCAACAACATTTTAATATTTCGATTGCCTACGTGGAATGCTTAGTCAGCACTCTAATTTCAGTAAATTTCCGGAAATGTGTTAAAAAATTTGACACTTACAAGAATCGAACCCCGGTCTCCCATGTAAACAACCATCAACCAAACCACTAGACCAAAGTGGTTTTTGTGAATATGTTTGAAAAAAAAATCAATAAAGGCACTTCCTTAGGTAATATTTATTTTCAGCAATTTCCCTCCTCCTCCTGATTTTTCTACATCCGGTTAAATACTCATATATACTTTCCTTAATCCTCTCACAATGAATCACTAAAATCAATTATACATTTTAAAATCACATCACAATAATTTCGGGTTCCTGATTTCACTCTTTAATTTTGAATTGATTCCAATTTTATTATTCAAATCAATTCAAATTTCTAAACCCTAATTGAAATCTATAAATACCGAAGGTAGTTATTATGCATCATCACATTCATCATTTCCCCTATTATTTCAATTATTTAACTTTAATCATGAATAGATTTGCAGGTAAGATACTCTTAACCGATAATATCTCCTACCCTCATGAACATCAGATACGGGTTTTATTCAAAAATCACGTTCCTATACTTTCAAATCTGTTATTCAAATTGTTGTTGTTTCGCATGTTAATTTTAATTTGGTGATTATGTGTTTTAATTTTGGTGTTTATAATATAAAAGAAGTGTTATTCAGATCTGATTTATCCTCTTCTTAAATTGTGATATTGATGCGTGGGAATTGCACCAGGCTTTACCTCTCGAGGGATCTAGAGAAGCTTACAACCCCCACCAGGCAGTGTACCTGATTGATGTAGTATAGTATAATGACAAGTACCGGGGGATTAATCGTTCAGCTAGGAATAGTGTCGCTAGGATTAGAAAACCTAAATACTAGATCTAGAGATGAGGGATGATTCTTTTTGTATTTTTTATATTTTTAAGAAAGCAAATTAAAATTTCGGGTTTGAAGGATTTGGGCGGAATTAGTTGCTAGTCAACTAACCCAATACTAAAGATGCAATCAAAATAAAATACTAAAATGAAAATAAACGATATTAAACTAAGGTTGTGAGCAATAAGTGGGAGAAATGTGTTTACTTAGATTTCACTACTCCCTAGATATCTTTTACACGTTAATTACTTGTTATAGTTGCGTGGATGACGGATTGTATTCCTTAATACCATTCATGAGGTGGCGTACTTACTTCCACAATCCTATGAATGCCTACTTCACTGCTATGTCGAGCCTTCTAGAAGCTCCTAACATGGGATCATTAGAATTTACTCATACATTAAATACAACCAATAAAACCTAGTACACATCGGTTCATGTTTCCTAAGACGTTCAAGCATGTTACCAAATGGAGTTCTGCCAGTTTTCTTAAGCCTAACATTGAAATCATTCATCCAATACAACCATAAACAAGTAATCAACACATAATCAACATCTAGGTTTCATTAGATCTAAGCAAACACAAGATAAATCTAGCCTAGCATGTTGAAATCAAGACAAGCACAAGATATAGACAACCAACACATAGACATATTGATTGAATTAAAAGAAGACTTATCTCAATAGCACATGTAAGGATTCAAGGGTTGAAAACCCTTGAAATGCTGTAAAATTCGTACAAGGTTCGGCCCTAGGGTTTCTCCACACAAGTTCCTCTTAATGAAAATTAGAAAACTATATATAGATTTTAGGAGGTGACGGCGTCAAGAACAAATGTCTGACACCGTCATCTCGCCGCCTAATAAATCCTCGGACTGCCTAGATCTACATCTGACGCCGTCATGTAGTCCCCTTTTGCAGGCCGTCACACAATTAACTCTTGACGCTCTACTTGTGACGCCTTCAAGTTTCTTCTGGGTCGTCATGGTTTTTACTCTTGACGCCGTCAGGATTGCCTTCTTGATGCCGTCATACACTGTTCCCAGCATGGAAAATTAAGTCTTTGGCGTTTTCTTCACTTTTATGCTCAAAAAACGTCCAAATTGCTTTCTTTTCCAGATTTCACTCCCAAAGTACCCAAAATCACAAAAGGAACGATTTAGGGTAATATTTGATCAAATAAATTCAATTCCGGGCTTAAATGACCCCCTAAAAGTGGTTTATTTTTCGCCTCATCATATACCCTTACACTTGAGATTTTCTTGTCCTCAAGCAAATGCGCTTTTATTCTAATCAAATTACAAGTTAGGGGTCATTTAACACTAATATAAAAGTAATTACAACAAATAATCGTTCCACTAAAGACCAAAGACAAGCACGGAGGTCATATACTAGCACCTCACAAATAGTGTTTAGATACTCACATCTCTCGGGTGTAATAAAGTATAAATTACAATATGGAAACGGAAGATATCTCTCACTACCTGTCATAGCAAAATAGACTACCATAGGCTTGGGAAAAGATCAAACCTCCACCACATGGCGTAAGCACCTAGGATAAACTATCAAAGAGGTCTTTTAAAAGGGTTGTAACGTTAGGTGTAGGGATATGAAGTACACGGTTTTGTTGGATATAGGCAGTTTTTACTGGTGGCGAGTTAACAATCTTGGTTAATTAGATGTACAATATGGCGTTGCTAAGCCAAGACTAGACTCGACTTAAGCTAATAAATGAAAAATAACAAAAACATAAAATGAACATAAAATAAAAAGAGATGGTAGTCCGTATGTTTTTTCTCTTTTCTTTTTCTCTTTTTTTTTTTTTTTCTTTTTCTTGATTTTTTCGAATTTTTTTCCCCTACCATCCAAAATAATACATCATAGGGAATGGAAATTCCCCTTACACTTGAATTTTTACATACTTTACAATAAACTAATCTAATGACTCGAATTAAGAAAATCAAAACACTTGGAGTACTTTTAAGATTAACGTACATATGGGGGTAATCAATGATGTTCTTCCCCATTACTCCATAACATAAGTACTTTACCCATGAGTCCCAATCGTCCCAAAACAATATGTACAAGGATATGACTCGACTTAGCAACCATGTAATCAATTAGATAGTTAACTTAGGGTTTAACAGATAACAATAATGCACTAAAGATGAGTGCATACACGGAAGGCTAAGGCGATTTAGGTGTACATTTAAGTGGGGTGTAACAAATTCTTCCTTTAAGTAAGATGCTTGAAGTTAGAAACAAAAAGATAGGCTCGGAGGGATGTACTAGGGGTTTCGTGTACTAAAAATGAGTACAACGCTAAGGTGAGGGAAAAATTAATTGACTTAACTAGCCAAGTAATATGACTTAAATGGTCAAGTAATTATGATACGGGTTTAACACAAGGGTGATCCTAATGCCTCTTATCATGTAGTAAATCCTACTACACGAATGTAGTCTCACTAGTGGTCTCGGGATACATCACTAACGCAAGTTCTAGAATCTAAATGCTACCGGTACACTCATAAGCACTAATAGTAAATGTTTTTCCTATCAAATCTAAAGGCGAACATCACATATTTGGGTGGAAAATTTTTCTGAATAGTACAGTTATGTGCTGGTCATACAATCTCCTATCCATGAGACGCTTGCTATGGCTAAAATTTCACTCCTAAATGTTGTAAAAAATTTTAAATTTGGCACTAAAATTGCACTAACAAGTATTTCTCATAGTTTTATTACACATCTACTATCAAACAAACAAACTCAAGCGAAAGTGTATCTGTAAGGTATCATCATTTTACCCTCCCCTTACACTTAGGATAAACATTGTCCCCAATGTTCAAGTAAAGAATGTAAAAGTAAAAAAATAAAAAGAATGAAATCAAATACTCCCCTGATTCGCTCGGTATGGATAATAAGGTGGCCAGGTTAGATCTTCCTCCAGGAAAGTTTGAAAGCTTCATCCTGACCCATAGCATTCTGATGCGTGGGAAGCGCAACAGGCTTTACCTCTCGAGGGATCTCGAGAAGCTTACAACCCCCACCAGGCAGTGTACCTGATCGTTGTAGTATAGTATAGTGATAAGTACCGGGGGATTGATCGTTCAGCTTAGGAATAGTGTCGCTAGGATTAGAAAGCCTAAATTACTAGTTCTAAAGGTGAGGGATGAGTATTTTTGTATTTTTATGTTTTATGGAAAGCAAGTAAAATCTCGGGTTTTGGAAGAGTGGGCGGAATTAGTTGCTATTCAACTAACCCAAAGCTAAGATGCAATCAAAATAAAATACTAAAAATGAAATTAAACTAATTTATACTAAGGTTGTGAGCAGTAATTGAAGAAAATGTGTTTACTTAGATTTCACTACTCCCTAGATATCTTTTACACGTTAATTACTTGTTATAATTGCATGGATGACGGATTGTATTCCTTAATACCATTCATGGGGTGGCATACATAACTCCCCAATTCTATGAGCTCTTATCTCCTCCTACACCATGCCCAGCACAACTATAGGGATTGTAAATAGTGGCTCATGCATTAAATACAACCAATAAAGACCTAGTACGCCTCGGTTCATGTTTCTTAAGACGTTCAAGCATGTTACTATTTGGAGATCTGCCAGTTTTCTTAAGCCTAACATATAAAATCATTCATCCAAGACAAGAATAAACAAGTAATCAACACATAATCAATATCTAGGTTTCATTAGATCTAAGCAAACACAAAGGAGATCTAGCCTAGCATAATGGAATTGAGACAAGAACAAGATATAGACAACCAACACATAGACATATTGATTGAATTAGAAGAACACTTATCTCAATTACAATGCAAGGTATCAAGGGTTTGGAACCCTTGAAAAACCTGTAAAAGTTGCACCAAAATCGTCTTTAGGGTTTCTCCAAAACTTCTCCTCTTTTAATGTGAAAAACTAGAAAACTATATATAGGAAAATCGGGGTGACGGCGTCAAGAACAAAGGTGTGACGCCGTCATCTCGCCGCCAAATACTTCCTCGGACGGCCTTGATCTACTTCTAACGGCCTGCGTGACGCCGTCATGAGCTACGGATTTTAATTCTTGGGGTTTGACGCCGTCATGGGTTAACTCTTGACGCCTTCATGTACTGTTCCAGCATGGAAAATTGAGACTTTGCCGTTTTCTTCACTTTTATGCTCCAAAAACGTCCAAAATGGCTTCTTTTCCAGAATTCACTCTCCAAGTACCTAAAATCACAAAAGGAACGATTTAGGGCAATATTTGATCAAATAAATTCGGATTCGGGCTTAAATGACCCCCTAAAAACGGATCATTTTTCGCCTCATCATATACCCTTACACTTGAGATTTGCTTGTCCTCAAGCAAATGCGCTTTTATTCTACTCAAAAGACAAGTTAGGGGTTATTTAACACTAATATAAAAGTAATTACAACAAATAATCGTTCCACTAAAAACTAATAGACAAGCACGGAGGTCATACACTAGCACCTCACAAATAGTGTTTAGATACTCACATCTCTCGGGTGTAATAAAGTAATATAATATTATGGAAATGGAAGATATCTCTCACTACCTGTCATAGCAAAATAGATTACCATAGGCTTGGGAAAGGATCAAACCGTCACCACATGGCGTAAGCACCTAGGATAAACTATCAAAGAGGTCTTTTAAAGGGTTGTAACGTTAGGTATAGGGATATGAATTACACGGTTTTGTTGGATAAAGGAAGTTTTACTGGTGGCGAGTTAACAATCTTAGTTAATTACATGTACAATATGGCGTTGCTAAGCCAAGACTAGACTCGACTTAAGCTAATTAAATGAAAAATAACAAAAACATAAAATGAACATAGAATAAAAACGGGATGGTAGTCCGTATGTTTTTTCTCTTTTCTTTTTTTTTTCTATTTTTTTTTTCTTTTTCTTGATTTTTTCGATTTTTTTTTTTTTTTTTTTTTTTTTTTTTTTTTTTTTTTTTTTTTGCATACACTCTTACCCTACCATCCAAAATAATACATCATAGGGAATGAGAATTCCCCTTACACTTGAATCTTTACATACTTTACAATTAACTAATCTAATGACTCGAATTAAGAAAATTAAAACACTTGGAGCACTTTTAAGATTATCGTACATATGGGGGTAATAAGTGATGTTCTTCCCCATTACTCCATAAAATAAGTACTTACCCATGAGTTCCAATCGTCCCAAAACAATATGTACAAGGATATGACTCGACTTAGCAACCATGTAATCAATTAGAAAGTTAACTTAGGGTTTAACAAATAACAATAATGCACTAAAAATGAGCGCATACACGGAAGGCTAAGGCGATTTGGGTGTACATTTAAGTGGGGTGTAACAAATTCTTCCTTTAAGTAAAATGCTTAAAGTTAGAAACGAAAAGATAGGCTCGGAGGGGTGTACTAGGGGTTTCGTGTACTAAAAATGAGTACAACGCTAAGGGTGTGGGAAAAATTAGTTGACTTAACTAGTCAAGTAATATGACTTAAATGGTCAAGTAATTATAATACGGGTTTAACACAAGGGTGATCCTAATGCCTCTTATCATGTAGTAAATCCTACTACATGAATGTAGTCTCACTAGCGGTCTCGGGATGCATCACTAACGTAAGTTCTAGAATCTAAATGCTACCGGTACACTCATAAGCACTAATAGTAAATGCTTTTCCTATCAAATCTAAAGGCGAACCTCACATATTTGGGTGGAAAATTTTTCTGAATATACGGTTATGTGCTAGTCATACAATCTCCTATCCATGAGACGCTTGCTATGGCTAAAGTTTCACTCCTAAATGTTGTAAAAAATTTTAAATTTGGCGCTAAAATTGCTCTAACAAGTATTTCTCATAGTTTTATTACACATCTACCATCAAACAAAACAAACTCAAGCGAAAGTGCATATGTAAGGTATCATCTTTTTACCCTCCCCTTACACTTAAGATGAACATTGTCCCCAATGTTCAAGTAAAGAATGTAAAAGTGAAAAAGTAAAGAGAATGAAATCAAATACTCCCCTGATTCGCTCGGTATGGATAATAAGGTGGCCAGGTTAAATCTTCCTTCAAGAAAATGAACAATCAAAGCTTCCCTTCCAGAATATAAATCATGTTCTCGTCATACATAACCTGTAAAACCTGACAAAATAGACAAGACAACCTTGCGTAAAATCGGCGGCATCCTATATAAGTTCCTAAATCCTAGAAAACAAGATAAGATATAATGCTTGTGGAATGAAGTTTGCAGATCTCCTGGAGATTATAAAACTTAATAATTCACAAAAACCATAAAACTCCATTAGAAAAACAAAACCGGTAAAATTTCCAGATTTTAACTCCTGACGCCGTCAAGAGTAAACCCCTGACGCCGTCAAGAGTAAACCCCTGACGTCGTCAGAATTGACCTGCAGAAATTCTTATGTTAAGTTTCCGGAAAATTTCTGGAAAAACTTGGTCCTACTTCCTGGAAAATCCTGCAAAACTTCATTATGACTCAATACAAGCATTTGACTCTAACAAATACGAATATACATGTTCATTTAATATTGTGGAGAATCATGATCGGTTTGTTTCTTAAAAACATATTTGGGGTTTCCCCTTACACTTATCTTTTGCAAAAATACCTTTAGGTGGAGTTAATACTAGGCCAAAACAACAAGGTAAAGTATTTCCACTATTTTAGTTTAGAAACATGATCTACCAACAATAAAAATAAAACATGCATACGGAAACAAATAACAAACAGACAAATAAAATCACACAAAACATGGGTTGCCTCCCAAGAAGCGCTTGTTTTTGTTCAAGTCACGAGCCTGACTCTATCCTTATTTAACGGATAAAGGAGAGGTTATCCCTACACTTAGGATTAAGTGTGGGTGATAGTAGCGATACACACCAACTTGGTAATAGTATGCCTCGTGAGAAAAGAGTGGTGGATGAATTATATGCTCAAAGGGGTGTGCTCCTATCATCATAACCTTACCTAATTCAATCGGGTTAATGGGTGGATTAGGATTTTCTCCTAGAAAGGGATCATTTTCTATCAACTTCAAGAGACTACTAGTTGGGGATCCATCTTGACCTAATAAACCCGGTTTAAACCCATAATGTTTCTTGTGATCAATCATAAATGGGTGATGTAAGCATGTAAGGTCATTTTCCACTCCTATATTGGCTTCCTCTCTACAAGGCTTAGAGTCCACTACCTTTATCCTAAGACTACCCAGACTACATGGGTTGATGGGTGGGTCGGCTCCTCTTTTGTCTCCTAGATGTATATCTAAGGAAGGAAAGTTGTGTGAAGATTGAGGTTCCGGTTCATCAACACTAGGTAATTCCCTAGAACTAAGAGTAAGGTTATCACTACAAGTATTCAAACCTATATCCTCTAGTGGTATTTGGTACAAGGGTTCTACCTCTATTGGGGCTCCTATAGTCTCTTCTACTTCTTCCGGGTAAGTCAATGGTGGTGTGTATTCCTCAAGTGATGGTGGGAGTTGTGGGGTACTTTGTAGGTTTGTGTTATTTACCTCACCCTTCCTTTTCTCAACATCACCTATATCCTCATCACGTGTTTTAGTAGAATCTAACCTGAACATGTTCCTAAGTATCTCAAATCCTTCTCTAGCCATTTCAAGTTCTAAGTCTGATTCATAAGAACCTTCCTCAATAACTTGATTACAATGTTCAATTTGCCTAAAGGATTCATCTTTTTGCTCAATATGATCATGTTCGGCTAAATCCTCTTTAATTGTTTCCACAAGTTGTGATGTATACAAACCCATCAATTCATTGAACTCATGGTTCACGGTTAGGAGGTTTTCCTCAAAATTTTTCCAAAGGGTCTCACTAAAAGGAATTGATCCTAACAATGATTGTTTAATATAGGCCACACATGCGCATAACTCATCAAACCTATCAAACTTTACACACATCTCCTCTTGTATATAGCTAAGATCACTTAAAAATTCATTGGAACAACAAGAAGCAAATCTATCCGAGTAAACTAATTGTTCCTCTATTGTTAATGATCTAAATGGAATCTCATCCGCCATGAAGACAAATAAAAATGGTTTTACAAACAAAGGGCACAAAGAAAAAAAGATAGACTAAAGAGAACCTAAAAAAATAAAAATAAAATCTTACTAGAAAGGAATCTAGCAAGTAGACCTAATAAAAAGAAATTCTAACCTAGACAATAACTATTCCTCGGGCTGCGGCGCCAAAAACTTGATGCATGGGAGTCGCAACAGGCTTTACCTCTCGAGGGATCTCGAGAAGCTTACAACCCCCACCAGGCAGTGTACCTGATCGTTGTAGTATAGTATAGTGACAAGTACCGGGGGATTGATCGTTCAGCTTAGGAATAGTGTCGCTAGGATTAGAAAGCCTAAATTACTAGTTCTAAAGGTGAGGGATGAGTATTTTTGTATTTTTATGTTTTATGGAAAGCAAGTAAAATCTCGGGTTTTGGAAGAGTGGGCGGAATTAGTTGCTATTCAACTAACCCAAAGCTAAGATGCAATCAAAATAAAATACTAAAAATGAAATTAAACTAATTTATACTAAGGTTGTGAGCAGTAATTGGAGAAAATGTGTTTACTTAGATTTCACTACTCCCTAGATATCTTTTACACGTTAATTACTTGTTATAATTGCATGGATGACGGATTGTATTCCTTAATACCATTCATGGGGTGGCATACATAACTCCCCAATTCTATGAGCTCTTATCTCCTCCTACACCATGCCCAGCACAACTATAGGGATTGTAAACAGTGGCTCATGCATTAAATACAACCAATAAAGACCTAGTACGCCTCGGTTCATGTTTCTTAAGATGTTCAAGCATGTTACCATTTGGAGATCTGCCAGTTTTCTTAAGCCTAACATATAAAATCATTCATCCAAGACAAGAATAAACAAGTAATCAACACATAATCAATATCTAGGTTTCATTAGATCTAAGCAAATACAAAGGAGATCTAGCTTAGCATAATGGAATTGAGACAAGAACAAGATATAGACAACCAACACATAGACGTATTGATTGAATTAGAAGAACACTTATCTCAATTACAATGCAAGGTATCAAGGGTTTGGAACCCTTGAAAAACCTGTAAAAGTTGCACCAAAATCGTCTTTAGGGTTTCTCCAAAACTTCTCCTCTTTTAATGTGAAAAACTAGAAAACTATATATAGGAAAATCGGGGTGACGGCGTCAAGAACAAAGGTGTGACGCCGTCATCTCGCCGCCAAATACTTCCTCGGACGGCCTTGATCTACTTCTGACGGCCTGCGTGACGCCGTCATGAGCTACGGATTTTAATTCTTGGGGTTTGACGCCGTCATGGGTTAACTCTTGACGCCTTCATGTACTGTTCCAGCATGGAAAATTGAGACTTTGCCGTTTTCTTCACTTTTATGCTCCAAAAACGTCCAAAATGGCTTCTTTTCCAGAATTCATTCTCCAAGTACCTAAAATCACAAAAGGAACGATTTAGGGCAATATTTGATCAAATAAATTCGGATTCGGGCTTAAATGACCCCCTAAAAACGGATCATTTTTCGCCTCATCACATTCGCAGTAGTATTCCACCACGATAGTGCTTCTCCTTGAAGAGTTCCTGTAGCAAAGGTAACTTTGCTATTCTCAGAACAACCACTCCTCTTGAAGACTGTCTCAGTATGCTCAAACCAATGGGCCATTTCAGTAACTCCTTCTATTCCTTTGAAATTAGTTGACTTACAAGTCATGAAGTCCTTGTAAGTACAATTACGAGGAGTAGATGTATTAGCTTCACGGTTTGCACCATTGATGTTATTCAAACGATCCGCTTCACGAGCTGCAGATATTCCCTCATCAATCATTCTTTGAACCTCAGTAGGTGTCATGATCACTTCCGGGTTGGAATTTTCGCTACTTGCATGCTCCATTTTTCTATTGATAATACAAAAATATAGCTTTAGAATTTTAAACAAAAATTTTGTTTAAAGGATCTTGTGAAGTAGGGAAATGAATATTTATGAGTTCTAACAATAATTGGGCACCATATGTAGTTTTTATTTCGATACAACAGTCATAATTATTCCGATATGTTAGATGCATTTATAATACACATGAACAACCATAAGCATAAATTAACATTTGTATATAGTAATATCACAACCAACAGCATAACATTAATAACTTGATCAGTTGAGTTTTCATAACAAAACGATACAAGATTCTTTATTAATTGCCACATGCGGCAGGCTTAGATGCCTTATTACTAATACAAATACTAACTGCCTCTAATGATTAGGTACGTCCACATGTCCTCCCATCTCTAAAATCTGAGTTCGGAGCTTCTGCATCTTGGTATGATGTTGAATCTGCATATCTCCTACTAGGTTTTCCAATGTATCTGCTCTTCAGTGTGCAAGATGGGCTTCCCAAGTACGGTTCTGTCCCTCTCTTCGCAATGATATTGCGAAAGAACGTGTCTCGGAGATATCTGAATGTATCTGAGCTAACCCCTGCTGCAACTCTATCCTATTGGCTATAAGGTTATGTTAGGTATTGTGGATAGTATCCGAATGGTCAAATGATGAATAATCAATCATCTGAAGAAGTGAGTCTATCTGTTCTTTGTGATGCTCCAAACGCGTCACTACTACAGAAGGTGAAAGAGTAGAGGTAATTTCCATCCTAGCACTCTCGCCAGTTTCATTGATATGAGCTGGGGGAGTAAAACCAGGAGGATATGGTAATGATGGTGAAAGTGGATGAGTAGAATCGGAAATACGAAGTCGGCTGGATGTGGGTATATCTTCCTCAGGAATTTGTTCTCTATGGTGAAAAGTATATGGATAAGTTTGGCTAAAAAGATCGAATAGGTGGTCGTGTGCATATGAATCAAATTTATGACTTGGTAATGGTATATGTGTTGGTAAAACCAAAACATCGTGATTTTCAGGCGTTGTAACAATCTCGTCTTGCTCGAATGGTTCTGTTTCTTGGGAAACAGCGTCAGGTACTAAGGTAGAACGAAAAACAGGCGACGTAACAGATGCGACAGAAATATCAGAGTCGGAGTCTGATATACTCACATTGAAATAATACTGTAATAATTCATAAATAGTGCAGAATAAGAATTTATTGTCGTCAAAGAATACAAAATTCTAATATACCAAGATTAAAGTATCATAGCTTAATGATTAACTTACTGAATATGGTAGCAAGCAGGCACGGCGGGCGAAAAATAATATGGTGTAAATTTAATTTATTTGAAAGTGTGGTTATAGTTCAATGTTTGAAAAATTTGGTTCTCTATAACTATGTCTCTGATGCCAATCTGATACACCCCCTAATTTGTAATATGGCAGCGGAATAGTAATTAGGGTGTTACGGTGAGGATCGAAGTCATAATGATAGAAAACGGCTTGAAAGAGACGTTTTAAAATAAGTTCATTTATAAAAATTCAAACACAAGAGGTCCTTATCAGAGTATTATAATAAAAGTCTTGATGTTTTAAACTGAATCAAACATCTTTTATTTTACACAATTATTGAAATAAAGTAGATAAGTTTTGAAGTTTGCCGCCCGTTCCATGCTTGCTTCCCCTGCTAAATACCTGAGATACATGTTTAAAAGTCAACAAAAATGTTGAGTGATATCATAGAGTTTGAATTTAGTAATCATTTTGATACACAAGTAAGATTGTATTGGAAATACAATCAGTTTGAAAATTGATATTGCAGTTTATATATTGCTCTAAGTCTCATGACACGCAAAACGTTAACAAATACCGTAAAAACGGAGGTGTTTATCAAATCAATGATAATTTTGCCCTCGTGTGATAGGTAATTTGCCAATTCCTATTTTTACTCAAATATAATTATCACGACTAATACGACTAACTACATGCATAATGGCATTCCGTCAAGTATTAATGGGATAGGCTGTCAAACCTTAAATAGATTTATTCATTATATTCGCGTTCACATAACAGTGATTAATGGCTCATGATCAAGGGTCTTTTGGCAATAGCTAACTTAGGCATATATCAAGTCAGGAAGCATACAGAAAATTACTTGTGATCTGTTTATAACATGTATCCCCCTCACGGAGTTTGAAAATAAGTAAATGTGAGGCTACGACTCACGATGATTGATACTGAAATGAAGAAAATAAAGTCGGACGAATTTATGATAACGACTTCAAAATACAACCTGATAAATAGATTTATCTGAGAATTTGACCAAATACTATTTGGTAAATACGAACGAATAATGAATAATAATTATTCGTTATGACGAATAGGTGATGTGCAGTGTAATTCTTGTGATATGCATGATATGACAAAATATGATATTTAAATTATCCATCGAAGTTTTACCTTTTTAATCGTAAGTAAAAATATTAACTTTTTAAATATCGTTATATATATTATTAACGTTACGTTAAATAATATATATATAAATAAAAATGAAGTTTAAATGCATATGAAATAAATTTACGAAAATAGAAAATAAATAAGAATGATAAATAGAACATGTTTGGTCCTTGTCCTTTTCCAATTTTACCATTTTTATTCTAACGATATTTGCGTTACACCGTTAGTCCTTTTTATAAATAAATTACAACTATAGTCCTCTAATTGTCTAATAATCAATACTAGGCTTAGAATATTAACTTTCATCAATTTTTACCCTTAAGTTTCTGTTTTTACAGTTTTAGTCCTTACTTTTCAATATTTACACTTTTAGTCCTTCTAGGTGTCTGATGAGGCGAAAAATGATCCGTTTTTAGGGTGTCATTTAAGCCCGAATCCGAATTTATTTGATCAAATATTGCCCTAAATCGTTCCTTTTGTGATTTTAGGTACTTTGGGAGTGAAATCTGGAAAAGGAAGCAATTCGGACGTTTTTGGAGCATAAAAGTGAAGAAAACGCCAAAGTCTTAATTTTCCATGCTGGGAACAGTAGGTGACGGCGTCAAGAGCAAATCCTTGACGGCATCAAGAGCAAATTTCATGAATTTCCATGACGACCCAGAAGAGTTTTGACGGCGTCACGTAGGAAGGGCGTCAAGAGTAAAAGAGTCATGACGGCCTGGAAGTGTATAACTCTTGACGGCGTCAGAAGTAGATCTAGGCAGTCCGAGGAGAGTTTTGGCGGCGAGGTGACGGCGTCACAAGATTACTCTTGACGCCGTCAAACCTATTTTTCTATATATAGTTTTCTAATTTTTCACATTTAAAGAGAGAAGTTTTGGGAGAAACCCTAAGTACGATTTTGGTGTAACTTTACAGGTTTTTCAAGGGTTCCAACCCCTTGATACCTTGCATGATTAATCAAGATAAGTGTTCTTCTAATTCAATCAATATGTCTATGTGTTGGTTGTCTATATCATGTTCTTGTCTTAATTCTATCATGCTAGGCTAGATCTCTCTTGTGTTTGCTTAGATCTAATGAAACCTAGATATTGATTATGTGTTGATTACTTGTTTATTCTTGTCTTGGATGAATGATTTATATGTTAGGCTTAAGAAAACTGGCAGATCTCCAATTGGTAACATGCTTGAACGTCTTAAGAAACATGAACCAACGTGCACTAGGTCTTTATTGGTTGTATTTAATGCATGAGCCACTGTTTACAATCCCTATAGTTGTGCTGGGCATGGTGTAGGAGGAGATAAGAGCTCATAGAATTGGGGAGTTATGTGTGCCACCCCATGAATGGTATTAAGGAATACGATCCGCCATCCATGCAATTATAACAAGTAATTAACGTGTAAAAGATATCTAGGGAGTAGTGAAATCTAAGTAAACACATTTTCTCCAATTACTGCTCACAACTTTAGTATAAATTAGTTTATTTTCATTTCTAGTATTTTATTTTGATTGCATCTTAGTATTGGGTTAGTTGAATAGCAACTAATTCCGTCCACTCTTCCAAAAACCGAGATTTTTACTTGCTTTCCATAAAATATAAAAATACAAAAATAATCATCCCTCATCTTTAGAACTAGTATTTAGGCTTTCTAATCCTAGTGACACTATTCCTAAGCTGAACGATCAATCCCCCGGTACTTGTCACTATACTATACTACAACGATCAGGTACACTGCCTGGTGGGGGTTGTAAGCTTCTCGAGATCCCTCGAGAGGTAAAGCCTGTTGCGATTCCCACGCATCAAGTTTTTGGCGCCGTTGCCGGGGAATATTTATTGTCTAGGTTAGAATTTCTTTTTATTAGGTCTACTTGCTAGATACCTTTCTAGTAAGATTTTATTTTTATTTTTAGGTCTTCTTTAGTCTATCTCATTTCTTCGTGTCTTTGTTCGTAACTCTTTACCATTCGACATCATGGAAGGTGGTAACATCTTTGAACCCGTCATCCCACCACAACAAAACCCACCATTAGAACCCCTTAGGCCCCGAACCTTAGGAGAGTATTCCCGACCTAGCCACCAAGGCTACCGAAACACCATTGAGATCACCGGAGCCAATGTGACCCCCTTGCGATCCGACACCATCCGGTTGGTGCAAAGCGGATGTGCATTCCATGGACTTCGTTCCGAAGATCCAAACCAACATCTTAAGGACTTTCTCAAAATCGTAGACTCCATAGACCTAGATGTTGCAACTAGAGAGATAACCCATTTACGCCTATTCCAATTCTCTCTACGGGATCAAGCTAGTCAATGGCTTGAGCGTTTACCCGCGGGATCCATCACCACATGGGATGATCTCACCACTCGTTTCCTTGCTCAATTTTTCCCACCGGGGAGAACTACTAAGCTTAGAAATGACATCTTGATGTTCCAACAACGTCAAAATGAATCTCTTTATGAAGCATGGACTCGTTTCAAGGACTTACTCTAAAAAGTCCCTCATTATGGCATAGATCTTTGGCTCCAAGTCCAAATTTTTTATAACCATATCGACATCTCCACGAGGCGAGCCATTGACTAATCGGCCGGTGGTAAGCTACGTGATCTTAGTGCGGAACAATCATGGGAACTCATAGAAGATCTTGCTCTCTATGACAACGAAAGTTGGAATGATCCCCGTGATTTGAACAAAACGGTCAAGGCAATATCTTTGCCTTCGAACAATTCTAGCACTCCCGACCGTAGGATCATGGAACTTGAGGACCAAGTCAAGTTTCTCATGAAATCTTACGAAGCTCCTAAGCCTTCAAGCCAAGTGAACAAAATCACTTCTTCATGCGAATTATGTAGTGGTCCCCATGACACTTGTGATTGTGTGGAACTCCCCGGAACAGCTTTTGCGGACTACGCATCCACGCGTACCGACGAAGCGGGAGATAAGTGGTACACTTTCAAGCCCGAGCCAAACACTTACGGTGATTCATACAACCCCTCATGGAAAAATCACCCAAACCTTAGGTGGAAACAAAATCAAACCAATTCTTCCAATCCGCCTAATCGTTACCAACCAAACGGTCCACCATCCAACCGTACTTTCAACAACAATCCTTCTAACAACTATGGTAGTACCAACAATCTTGAAGGATTGATGTCAAAGTTCATGGCATCTCAAGAAGCTCGCATAGCTAGGTTCGAAACCGAATTCAACCAACAACAAACGGAGATGACTAACAAGATTGACAACTTGTTGAAAGCCCTCAGCAACCAAGCGTTAATCACACCTAGGAAGGACACTAGGGACACCAATAGTGGAAGCCAAATTAAGGATCCCTCATCATCCAAACATTTCCACTTTGTCAATGTTGTCACCATTAAGCCAATTGGTAAGGAGATAGAAGAGAGTGACAAGGATGAAGTTAGAGTAGAAGCCGAGATTAAGGATGAGAGTAGGGAAGTTGAAGTTAATAAGGATGAGGAATTAGAGGAGGTAGAGCCTATAGAAAAATACTTTGATAAGTTGCCCACCGAGGAAGAGCAGGAGTACCATAAGGATCTATTCGATAGTCCTGAGAGACCATATATCTTCGGCACACCCCTTACCAAAATGGGAGACCCCTCTAACATTAACATCCCATGAAATATCGGACACATGCATATATGGAAAGCTTACATCGACCTTAGATCCCCCGTGAATATCATGACTAGGACCTATTACAATTGGGTGATGAAGAAGCAACTTAATTTTAGGATGATGCCCGGTAAGAATCTGATAAGTAATTTTGCAGGAAGAGTGAAGGGATTACATGTGATTATAGGGAATCTCACCTATGAAATCGATTTTATGATAGTGGAAGACATTCGTCCGGTGATAGATGCTTGCCTAAGCCAAATAGTATTCGGAAAACCATTTGTTGAAGCCACTGGGATGAGTTATGACCCGACCTTAGGGATAGTTAGATTTAAGGGAGAGAATGATGAGGTTGCCTATCAAATGCCCTACAAGATTGAACAATACCGCCTTCTCTCTAATTTCGAAAAAGAACACAAGCAAGCGGCTTATTATAGGAATGAGGAGGATAGACGTAGAGGAGTAGAGTATGTAAAGAATAGAATGCTTGGTTTCTACAAAGAATGCTTACAACTAGGTCCGGAGTACAAAACTGGTTTAGAAGACGACCTAGAGAATGGAACCAATGATGAAGTCACGTAGTAACCCATGACCTTGAGTCTAGCTACAAGACTCGTAAATAAAGAAAAGCGCTTCTTGGGAGGCAACCCATGTTTTGTGTCATTTTATTTGTTTGATTGTTATTTGCTTCCGTATGCATGCTTTGTTTTTATTGTTGGTTGATCATGTTTCTAAATTAAAATGTGGAAATACTTTACTTTGTTGTTTTGGCCTAGTCTTAACTCCACCTAGAAGTATTTTTGCAAAAGATAAGTGTAAGGGGAAACCCCAAATATGTTTTTAAGAAACAAACCGATCATGATTCTCTACAATAATAAATGAACATATATATTCGTATTTGTTAGAGTCAAATGCTTGTATTGAGTCATAATGAAGTTTTGCAGGATTTTCCAGGAAGTAGGACCAAGTTTTTCCAGAAATTTTCCGGAAACTTAACATAAGAATTTCTGTAGGTCCATTCTGACGGCGTCAGGGTTTTACTCTTGACGGCGTCAGGAGTTAAAAATCTGGAAATTTTACCGGTTGTGTTTTTCTAACGGAGTCTTATGGTTTTTGTGAATTATTAAGTTTTATAATCTCCAGGAGATCTGCAAATTTCATTCCACAAGCATTATATCTTATCTTGTTTTCTAGGATTTAGAAACTTATATAGGATGCCGCCGATTTTACGCGAGGTTGTCTTGTCTATTTTGTCAGGTTTTACAGGTTATGTATGACAAGAAGATGATTTATATTCTGGAAGGGAAGCTTTGATTGTTCATTTTCTTGGAGGAAGATTTAACCTGGCCATCCTATTATCCATACCGAGCGAATCAGGGGAGTATTTGATTTCATTCTCTTTACTTTTTCACTTTTACATTCTTTACTTGAACATTGGGGACAATGTTCATCTTAAGTGTAAGGGGAGGGTAAAAAGATGATACATTACATATGCATTTTCGCTTGAGTTTGTTTTGTTTGATGATAGATGTGTAATAAAACTATGAGAAATACTTGTTAGTGCAATTTTAGCGCCAAATTTAAAATTTTTTACAACATTTAGGAGTGAAGCTTTAGCCATAGCAAGCGTCTCATGGATAGGAGATTGTATGACTAGCACATAACCGTATATTCAGAAAAATTTTCCACCCAAATATGTGAGGTTCGCATTTAGATTTGATAGGAAAAACATTCATTATTAGTGCTTATGAGTGTACCGGTAGCATTTAGATTCTAGAACTTGCGTTAGTGATGCATCCCGAGACCGCTAGTGAGACTACATTCGTGTGGTAGGATTTACTACATGATAAGAGGCATTAGGATTACCCTTGTGTTAAACCCGTATTATAATTACTTGACCATTTAAGTCATATTACTTGGCTAGTTAAGTCAACTAATTTTTCTCACACCCTTAGCGTTGTACTCATTTTTAGTACACGATACCCCTAGTATACCCCTCCGAGCCTATCTTTTCGTTTCTAACTTTAAGCATTTTACTTAAAGGAAGAATTTGTTACACCCCACTTAAATGTACAACCAAATCGCCTTAGCCTTCCGTGTATGCGCTCATTTTTAGTGCATTATTGTTATTTGTTAAACCCTAAGTTAACTATCTAATTGATTACATGGTTGCTAAGTCGAGTCATATCCTTGTACATATTGTTTTGGGACGATTGGGACTCATGGGTAAGTACTTATTTTATGAAGTAATGGGGAAGAACATCATTTATTACCCCCATATGTACGTTAATCTTAAAAGTGCTCCAAGTGTTTTGATTTTCTTAATTCGAGTCATTAGATTAGTTGATTGTAAAGTATGTAAAGATTCAAGTGTAAGGGGAATTCTCATCCGCTATGATGTATTATTTTGGATGGTAGGGTAAGAGTGTAAGCAAAAAAAAAAAAAAAAAAAAAAAAAATCGAAAAAATCAAGAAAAAGAAAAAAAAAATAGAAAAAGGAAAAGAGAAAAAACATACGGACTACCATCCCGTTTCATTTTATGTTTTATTTTATGTTTTTGTTATTTTTCATTTATTAGCTTAAGTCGAGTCTAGTCTTGGCTTAGCAACGCCATATTGTACATGTAATTGACCAAGATTGTTAACTCGCCACCAGTAAAACTCCCTTTATCCAACAAAACCGTGTATTTCATATCCCTACACCTAACGTTACAACCCTTTAAAAGACCTCTTTGATAGTTTATCCTAGGTGCTTACGCCATGTGGTGGAGGTTTGATCCTTTCCCAAGCCTATGGTAATCTATTTTGCTATGACAGGTAGTGAGAGATATCTTCCGTTTCCATATTGTAATTTACACTTTATTACACCCGAGAGATGCGAGTATCTAAACACTATTTGTGAGGTGCTTGTGTATGACCTCCGTGCTTGTCTATTGGTCTTTAGTGGAACGATTATTTGTTGTAATTACTTTTATATTAGTGTTAAATGACCCCTAACTTGTCTTTTGAGTAGAATAAAAGCGCATTTGCTTGAGGACAAGCAAATCTCAAGTGTAAGGGTATATGATGAGGCAAAAAATGATCCGTTTTTAGGGTGTCATTTAAGCCCGAATCCGAATTTATTTGATCAAATATTGCCCTAAATCGTTCCTTTTGTGATTTTAGGTACTTTGGGAGTGAAATCTGGAAAAGGAAGCAATTCGGACGTTTTTGGAGCATAAAAGTGAAGAAAACGCCAAAGTCTTAATTTTCCATGCTGGGAACAGTAGGTGACGGCGTCAAGAGCAAATCCTTGACGGCGTCAAGAGCAAATTTCATGAATTTCCATGACGACCCAGAAGAGTTTTGACGGCGTCACGTAGGAAGGGCGTCAAGAGTAAAAGAGTCATGACGGCCTGGAAGTGTATAACTCTTGACGGCGTCAGAAGTAGATCTAGGCAGTCCGAGGAGAGTTTTGGCGGCGAGGTGACGGCGTCACAAGATTACTCTTGACGCCGTCAAACCTATTTTTCTATATATAGTTTTCTAATTTTTCACATTTAAAGAGAGAAGTTTTGGGAGAAACCCTAAGTACGATTTTGGTGTAACTTTACAGGTTTTTCAAGGGTTCCAACCCCTTGATACCTTGCATGATTAATCAAGATAAGTGTTCTTCTAATTCAATCAATATGTCTATGTGTTGGTTGTCTATATCATGTTCTTGTCTTAATTCTATCATGCTAGGCTAGATCTCTCTTGTGTTTGCTTAGATCTAATGAAACCTAGATATTGATTATGTGTTGATTACTTGTTTATTCTTGTCTTGGATGAATGATTTATATGTTAGGCTTAAGAAAACTGGCAGATCTCCAATTGGTAACATGCTTGAACGTCTTAAGAAACATGAACCAACGCGCACTAGGTCTTTATTGGTTGTATTTAATGCATGAGCCACTGTTTACAATCCCTATAGTTGTGCTGGGCATGGTGTAGGAGGAGATAAGAGCTCATAGAATTGGGGAGTTATGTGTGCCACCCCATGAATGGTATTAAGGAATACGATTCGTCATCCATGCAATTATAACAAGTAATTAACGTGTAAAAGATATCTAGGGAGTAGTGAAATCTAAGTAAACACATTTTCTCCAATTACTGCTCACAACTTTAGTATAAATTAGTTTATTTTCATTTCTTGTATTTTATTTTGATTGCATCTTAGTATTGGGTTAGTTGAATAGCAACTAATTCCGCCCACTCTTCCAAAAACCGAGATTTTTACTTGCTTTCCATAAAATATAAAAATACAAAAATAATCATCCCTCATCTTTAGAACTAGTATTTAGGCTTTCTAATCCTAGTGACACTATTCCTAAGCTGAACGATCAATCCCCCGGTACTTGTCACTATACTATACTACAACGATCAGGTACACTGCCTGGTGGGGGTTGTAAGCTTCTCGAGATCCCTCGAGAGGTAAAGCCTGTTGCGATTCCCACGCATCAGTGTCGTCGCGTTACATTTTTAGTCCAAAATTACAAAAATGATTATAAAAATTTTCTAAAAATTTCCGTGGCTTATTAAGTCAATAATAAGCTGATTTCAACTACTTATTTAATGAAAAGCTTATTTTTTAGCTTATGGGCCCTTAACAAACCAATTCAAGGCCCGTTAAGATTTTTGGAGGCGAGGGCATGGAAAATGTTTTGGGCCTGACTTTGGGCTATTTTATGATTCTAAAAACATTTCATATGGGCCCAGTGGGCTTATGAATCGTAATTTCTTATTGGGCTTGGAATGAGCACAAGCGTATTATATTAAGTTTTTAAATAAATTTGGATTTGAAAACTTTGTTCATGCCGATTCAAAATGAGTCATTTTATGTGTCGAAACGTGAGTATTTTTACAAGTTGTACAAATGAAAGTGGTAGTTTTCTAGGTGGTCTATTGAGTCGTGTAATAATATGGTACTCTTGTTAAGTGAAATTTAATGATATACGAGTGGTTTGTAGCATGTTTGTATCGTTTATATATTTGAAAAATCTTGAAAATATTTCTAACTGTTTTTACTAAATTTCATACGATGGAGTATGGTTCAAAATATGATCGTGTGATGCATGTAACGTTTAAACTAACGTGAACTTTGTGTGCTACGTGACTCCTAGGCCTTCCAAGATAGAGGCTAGCCACGTTCGTGTTGTAAGTGACAATATATACGTGAAATATATGTGTAACCTTATATACGATCGAAAGAAAAATACAAACAAGGTGCATGACTATATTTAATCGTGTTATTTGAATGGAAACGAGTAGAAAATAACTTACAACACCCTTTAGGTGGTAGAGAGTCGAGAGTGGATGTATGGAACACAAGGATGATCCCGTTCAAAGTATAACCCAAACGTTATACGTATAAATCAAACCGATAACCCTTTTCTCGCTTCCAAACAATATAGCAATCGACTTCTGACTTGTAGGAGTAGTTTTTAGGAAGAAAGAAATAATTGGAGGTGTATGAGAATGGTGAGAAACGGGTGCATGCATGTATGTTATATATGGTCTCAATATATCATACGTATGTGTGAAACATTTCAAGGAAACTATATGAACAATGCATGTCAGTAAAACCTAGGGTCTAAGGTGAGTTTATATTGTTAAAATATAGAATGAGAGTGCACAAAATGTGGGAAATGTCTTGGTGAATCATGCTCATGTCGACCAACCATATTTATATGTACACGATTTGCTTAATCGTGTGTAACTTGAATATAACTGATCCTCTTTGACATTTGAACATGAAATCATCATAGAAATGTTATTAGGAACAATTAGGAACAAACGGGAATCAAAACGGTTAAGTTTTGAATAAATTATGAATTGATTGGGTCGAGTATATATTGATCACTTTGCCATTTAAAAACGTATCAAACGTCGTCCAATGAACTTGGGATTTGACACACTAATATTTGGCTAGGTGGTAAACGAGATGGTGTAAAAATATTGGTATGTCGTGTGTAAGAATCGAGATTAAACGAGGCGTCTTGGAGGCTTGGTACTAGTCGAACAAATGAAATAATTAAGGATTTGGATTTGGGCTTGTGGCCTTGGGCCTGTGAATAGTAACCGAGAGGTGTTGGGCTGGAATAATTAAGGGCCCGTTTGGATAATTATTGTGATTAGGAAAATTAATTAGGTTTAGAAAATATAATTAGGATTAAATGAAAAGTTTAGGTTTCGAGTAACGTGTCGAGGATTAATTCTGTCATTTCGTGAATTATATTATTTTGTGATAATCGTCAAAATAATATAATAAGAAAAATTTCAAATTTTTCATAGAAAATGGGAATTAGTAACGATAACGAAAGATTATATATTTATTAACGATATAATTACAAGAAATTTTTACAGGGTTCTACACTTGATCACTTGTAACTTATATTGTTTCTGTTTATTATAGATTGCTAGTTCAAGATTGTGCATCATATTTAAGCATTGATTTCATATGAGTTTGGGCCCATACTTTTTACTTGTTTTCTCAAAGGGGGAAAATGATACCTAAATGTTATTTTTATTAAATGTTTTCATATTGTGCTAAATTATTGGTTTTATTATGGACAATTATGTGTATATAATCTGCTAGAGTGGTGTAGATGTGTGCGATCCTACAGTTGTGACTGTTTGGACATCCATTTGTGTTCAAATATTCATTTTACCAACAACATTAGCCCTAGCTAAAATGCAGCTGTTTTGGCAACCACATATGTGAGACAATAGTTCACTGCGGCAACTGTTGTTTGGTTCTGTTTGCAATAATCGTTGCGGTGATTGGTTTACAAGTTTGTGTGCAAGTATTCATTTATGCTGTATTATAGTATACTATCCACCGTTTACAATTGATATGATTTGACATGCACAACTTTGGGTCAACTTCTTTATGGTTAAACCCACACTCTCACCAACTTTTTAGTTGATGTTTTCAAGTATCATTTTCAGGTGATAATAAAGATGCTTAAGGATGTCAAGAGTACAGGGCTAGAGAGCTCTTATGACTATTTATTGTTATGATACGATTAACCTTGATACAAGTCCCTTCTTGTGTTAAGTATAGTCATGACATTTTGAATTTGATTTCATTTAGTGATTCTCTACTTATATATCAAGGTGTCGTGACTATGCCTCTCTTGTTATGACTCACGTTTTCGCCTTGGCGGAGTGTGACATTGTGTTTACTTAAAAATCAATTAATCAATAGTTAATATTATATTAATTAGTTTGCTCAATACCTAACACTCAAATATAGAGATGCTTCTAATAAACACGTGAAAAACACAAAAACACTAGAATAGCCTTCTAACTCCAACCACCATGATCACAACATCCACAACATAATATAAGCACATTCAATAAAGGTTGTCAGAATATGAGATTCTGGTTAATACGCTAATTTTCGATGGTCAAGGGAAGAGGATAAAGCTTTGGTGTTAAAATTGCTGACATAGGACGGAGAAGAAAACGATGATTATATAAAGGTGTTAGGGTGTAAGGTATTAAGCTAACTGATTAATAAAATACTTTGGATTTATTGGGTTTTAGTATATATAATAAGACGATCAGCAAGTTAGCTACATACGATAGCAACATTAAAAGTTTGATACAGCAGCATACATTTTCAAAGTGATTGTCATAGAAAAATATAAATCACTTTTATCACTTTTCTTTTTCTTTTATATATGCTTTTAGCATAAGTTTTCTTTGTTTAGTAACCACCTACGAGATACATAGATTCTTATTCTAACAAACAAATTTACTCATTTTGTATTCTTATGTAAAATACTTTAGATATTTGACAACAACTAGCCTTTTTATATCAAATATATTAAACAATAATTCGTATCGAGTTTGGGCAATCATCTAGTCATACACAATAATAGAAACAATCTTTCAAACCACTCCAATAATTCTAGTAGCGATATTTTAATTAAGTGTTTGATGTAACATTTATGTATACTATGTAAAATTATTAAAATATAATGTTTATAAATACACAAATAAAGACTTAAAAATGAAAAAGTACAAGATTAGCAATACTTTAGACGATTTTTTTTAAAACATAAGACAAAGGTTTTTCGGTAAAAACTAATCAAAAATCAAATTTAAAACTAAAAAAGATAATTTGGGTATGTAACATGGCTCATTGTTAAGTTTTAAGAAAAAAATCATTTTCCTGCTTATAACTTATAAGTAGTTTAATATATAATTTTCTCACACACACCTCACTTGAAAACAACTAAAAGAAAAAGAAAATAAAAAGTATATAGAATTACTGTTGGAAAATTTAGTGCACTTGTGGGATTTGTTCACACCTGGTAATGGGCTTGGAGGTACGGAGTGTACACCCATCAGGTCCCTGAACACCCTGACTCTAATAGTGGTTGTGTAGGATTCTGCTGCTAGTATTGGTTTCCACTGATAGTGGATCCTGCTGCTATCGTCAGGATCCTGCTGATAGCAATTCTGCTGCTAGTAGTATGACTCTGCTGCTGAGCAGACAATCTGCTGCTAGTGATAAGTGGATCCTGCTGATGATATGTAACTGATTTGACCTATTCAAATGGCAGTTACATCTATACTTATAACCTCGTTTAACAGGTCAATTAACCACTATTTTAGGCTATAATGGGGATAATTATGTGGAGATTAATGGGCCGATTAATTCTCATAATTCCATTTGACCAGCCATGAGTATCTTCCTATAAATAGGAAATCATATTATGCATGTGGGATACACAGAAAACACACAACACTTAAACACGAAGGGTTATTGATTTGTGCCAAAATCACTAACAACATTTGGTCTTATCCCAAGTAGATATTCGTGATACCCAGGCATTAGGGTCGAATAGTTTACTTTGGAAAGTGATAACACGATTCCAAGTGATATCCGGTAACCTTAATTGGTACGTAGCTAGGTCTTTGATTATCTCTACCCTGATCTGGGCGAATAACCACCAACAATCAAAGTAAACTAATTTGTGATAATCAATGGCTGCTGCTATGAGGCATATGGCTGCTAACTTTTCCAAATTGGATAAGTTTGAAGGTGTTGATTTCAGAAGATGGCAAAAGAAGATGCACTTCTTGCTTTCAAGCATGAATGTGGTGTATGTTCTTAGTACTGCCATTCCTGAGGATCATGGGGATGATGCTACTGTGGAGCAGATAAGGAAAAGAAGCAAATGGGAGAATGATGACTATGTATGCAGAGGTTTAATTCTCAATGGTATGTCTGATTCTCTCTTTGACATTTATCAGAATGTTGAATCTTCCAAAGAACTTTGGGATTCCTTGGATGCCAAATATATGGCTGAGGATGCTTCAAGTAAGAAGTTTCTTGTAAGTAATTTCACAAATTACAAAATGACTGATTCAAGACCAGTCATGGAACAATACAATGAACTTCTTGGAATACTTGGAAGTTTACACAACATAAAATGAACATGGATGAGGCTATTTCAGTCTCTTGTATCATTGACAAACTCCCTCCTTCTTGGAAAGATTTCAAGCATGCCTTGAAACATAAGAAGGAAGAACTGACACTTGTTCAGTTGGGTAGTCATTTGCGTATTGAGGATTCCCTCAGGGCACAGGATAATGACATGCCAAAGAGTAGCAATGCTACTGGTGCACATGTTGTCAATATGGTGGAACATAACAATTCCACCAGGTACAATGACAACAAAGGCAAACGTAAACATCAGGACAACACAAGGGCTGATCCTAACAAGAAGGCAACACCTACTTGTTGGAAATGTGGCAAATCTGGTCACATTAAAAGGGATTGCAAAGGTGTTAAGGTTGGTGGTAAAACCAATGGTTCAGGCACTAGTGGTTCAGGGAGTGGTGGTTCTGCCAACTCACTGAAAGGTCAGAATATGTTTAATGAATCTCTTCAGGTTTATTATGTTACATATGTATCTGAATCTAACTATGTGCAGGATGATGATGTTGCGTGGTGGGTTGACTCTAGAGCAACTGTTCATGTGTGCAAAGATAGAAGATGGTTCAAGACTTACGAGTCACTGAATGATGGTTCTATTCTTCACATGGGAAATGAGTCAACAACTTTGGTGCATGGTCGTGGTTGTGTAGATCTTAGTTTTAGTTCTGGAAAGATTGTAACTTTGTTTAATGTTATTCATGTTCCTGATATAAGGAAGAACTTGGTTTCAAGTAGTGTTTTGAATAATCATGGATATAAACAAGTTATTGAATCTGATAAATTTATTTTGTCTAAACATGGTGTGTTTATTGGTTTTGGATATTTGTGTAATCAAATGTTCAGGCTTAATGTTGTCACTGACATTGTTAATTCGGCCTTTATGTCAACCTCTAAACTGAATGACTCTACCCTGTGGCATGCTAGACTTGGCCATGTACATTTTAAAAGAATGCAAGACATGTCTAAGGATAGGTTAATCCCAGCATTTGACATGGACACTGAAAAGTGTAAGACTTGCATGTTGACCAAAATTACTAAGAAACCTTTTCAAGGTGTAAAACGTGAGACTGAGCTCTTGGAGCTTATACACAGTGACCTGTGTGATTTGCATGCCTCTCCCTCTTTGGGGAACAAGAAGTACTTTGTGACATTTATTGATGATGCTTCTAGGTTTTGTTATGTCTATCTATTACATACCAAGGATGAAGCATTAGATAAATTCAAGGTATTTAAAACAGAAGTTGAGTTGCAACTTGGGTCCCTGATCAAAAGATTCAGGACTGATAGGGGAGGTGAGTACATGGATACTCTGTATTTTCAGTCTGTTGGTATAATCCATGAAACGACTGCTCCCTATACTCCTCAACAAAATGGTATCTCTGAAAGAAAGAACAGGGTACTGAAGGAGATGGTTAATTCCATGTTGTCCTACTCAGGACTGAGTCAAGGGTTCTGGGGTGAAGCTATGTTAACAGCTTGCTATTTACTTAATAGGGTTCCCAACAAAAGGAACAAGGTTACCCCTTATGAACTCTGGACTAAAAAGAAACCCAACCTGAATTATCTCAGAGTTTGGGGTTGTAGGGCAGCTGTAAGACTCCCTGATCCAAAGTTAAAAACTTTGGGTGAAAGAGGCATTGAATGCATCTTTGTTGGATATGCTGAGCATTCCAAGGCTTATAGGTTCTATGTTATTGAACCTAATGAATATGTTTCAATTAACTCAATAATTGAATCAAGGGATGCACTATTTGATGAGAATAGATTCTCATCAGTCCCTAGACCAAGTCAGAGGATTCCACATGGAACTGATGACATTGGTGTATCAGAGGTCCCTGATGATTTATCATCTCAGGCCCCTCATGAGGTTGTGGTTCAACAACCTGAACTTGAGCTCAGGAAGAGCAAAAGGGTCAGGACTCCAAAGTCATTTGGACCTGAGTTTCAATTATACTTGATTGAAGGCACAAGGAGTGAGGTCTCTGACCAATACTCCTATTGTTTCATTGTTGAGGATGATCCCAAAACATTTGAAGAAGCAATGAAGTCCCAGGATGTTGCTTTCTGGAAAGAAGCAATAAATGATGAGATTG
This sequence comes from Artemisia argyi, assembly GCA_030686995.1. Taxonomy (NCBI): domain Eukaryota; kingdom Viridiplantae; phylum Streptophyta; class Magnoliopsida; order Asterales; family Asteraceae; genus Artemisia; species Artemisia argyi. The sequence goes on along the minus strand of CM060702.1, from coordinate 206,849,915 downwards.
ACTCCATCATGGGCAACAACACTTGGGTGTTGGTTGATCTACCACCAGGTTGCAAACCTCTTGGTTGCAAATGGATTTTCAAAAGGAAAATGAAGGTAGATGGAACTTTTGAAAAGTTTAAGGCTAGATTAGTCATTCAGGGCTTTAAACAAAAGTCAGGGATAGACTACTTTGATACTTATGCCCCTGTGGCACGTATCAGTACCATCAGGCTGCTGATTGCTTTGGCATCAATTCACAATCTGATTATTCATCAGATGGATGTGAAGACAGCTTTCTTGAATGGTGAATTGGATGAGGAGGTTTATATGAACCAACCTCAGGGCTTTATCATGCCTGGCAATGAAAACAAGGTGTGCAAACTGATTAAGTCTTTATATGGACTGAAACAGGCACCTAAGCAATGGCATCAAAAATTTGATGAAGTGGTTTTGTCTAATGGTTATGTTCTTAACCAGGCTGACAAATGTGTATATAGCAAATTTGATGAATCTGGTAAAGGAGTCATCATTTGTCTATATGTTGATGACATGTTGATCTTTGGCACTGACCAAAATCAAGTTGACCTGACAAAGGAATTTTTGTCATCAAGGTTCTCCATGAAGGACATGGGGGAGGCAGATGTTATCCTTGGTATAAGGATTAAACATGAAAGCAATGGTATATCAATTTCTCAGTCTCACTACATTGAGAAGGTACTGAAGAAATTTAATTGCTTTGATTGTACTCCAGTGAGTACTCCTATGGATACCACTGAGAAGCTTATGCTGAACAATGGCAAAGCTGTATCTCAACTTGAGTATTCCAGGGTGATTGGCTGCCTGATGTATGCTATCACTTGTACAAGGCCTGACATTGCTTTTGCTGTGGGTAAACTGAGCAGGTATACTAGTAATCCTAGTGCTCAGCACTGGCAAGCAATTCAGAGGGTACTGAAGTATTTGAAGAGAACTATGGATTATAGTCTCTCATATACTGGTTATCCTTCAGTGTTGGAAGGTTACACTGATGCAAGTTGGATCAGTAACACTGAAGACAATTCGTCTACCAGTGGCTGGGTATTCCTACTTGGTGGAGGTGCAATTTCTTGGGCATCCAAGAAACAAACTTGTATCACCAGTTCAACAATGGAATCTGAATTTGTAGCTCTAGCAGCTGCTGGCAAAGAAGCTGAATGGTTGAGAAACTTGCTTCTTGAGATTCCATTGTGGCCTAAACCTATAGCACCTATTTCTATCCGGTGTGATAGTGCTGCTACATTGGCAAAGGCTTATAGCCAGATGTACAATGGGAAGTCTAGACACTTAGGTGTCAGGCATAGCATGATTCGTGAGCTTACCATGAATGGAGTGATTTCTATAGAGTTTGTTAGATCTCAACAGAATTTAGTTGATCACTTGACGAAGGGTTTGGCTAGAGACTTGGTTATAAAGTCTGCTAAAGGGATGGGTTTAAAGTCCAACTTGGTTACTGAATGCTAGGACACCCAACTCCCTCCTGAGGAAACTTGGGAGCTGAGTTCAATGTGAAAAGCTGAACATTCAGTGTACTGAAGCACATGTTTTACATATATCCTAAGGTTTGTGCTTGGAACCTGCTGATAAGGAGGATGAAGTCACTACTTCTTAATGGTTAATTTTCTTTGGAAAAGTGCTTGGCAGGAGCATGAATAAAGAGGAACCATCTATGTGAATGTTGAAGTTTTGCCGCTTCAGGAAGCTATGGACTTTTAGCTTTTACAACATTTATGAATTGGATATGGACACATGGCTTGTATAGTGTCAGGAGTGTTTAAGTGTTGGAAAACTTGTGTGTATTTTATCTTCAGGTATTCAAATGGGTTGAAGGGTTCAATTCTTAGAACACCCTGATTCTCGAATATTTGAACGTGTAATTTACTAAGATGGAAATTCAATCCTCAGGATATTTTCGTTTATGCACTTGTTTTGTATAATGGTTATTTTTCATGCAAGGGAAGTGAACTAAATTTGGGGAGGATTGTTGAAAAATTTAGTGCACTTGTGGGATTTGTTCACACCTGGTAATGGGCTTGGAGGTACGGAGTGTACACCCATCAGGTCCCTGAACACCCTGACTCTAATAGTGGTTGTGTTGGATTCTGCTGCTAGTATTGGTTTCCACTGATAGTGGATCCTGCTGCTATCGTCAGGATCCTGCTGATAGCAATTCTGCTGCTAGTAGTATGACTCTGCTGCTGAGCAGACAATCTGCTGCTAGTGATAAGTGGATCCTGCTGATGATATGTAACTGATTTGACCTATTTAAATGACAGTTACATCTATACTTATAACCTCGTTTAACGGGTCAATTAACCACTATTTTAGGCTATAATGGGGATAATTATGTGGAGATTAATGGGCCGATTAATTCTCATAATTCCATTTGACCAGCCATGAGTATCTTCCTATAAATAGGAAATCATATTATGCATGTGGGATACACAGAAAACACACAACACTTAAACACGAAGGGTTATTGATTTGTGCCAAAATCACTAACAACATTTGGTCTTATCCCAAGTAGATATTCGTGATACCCAGGCATTAGGGTCGAATAGTTTACTTTGAAAAGTGATAACACGATTCCAAGTGATATCCGGTAACCTTAATTGGTACGTAGCTAGGTCTTTGATTATCTCTACCCTGATCTGGGCGAATAACCATCAACAATTACAAGCTCAACTTCACCACAAACCAAAGCCACAACAGAGACATCCACTCCGAGTCAAACATGCGTTGTTATGAATGCTCTAAAACTGACCGTAACTCGTAAAAGAAGGAGTGTCTAGCACGTGATGTAGAGAAACCAATGTTGTGGCATAGTGGTGGTTAAAAATTTGTTGCACTTGCCTTCATTAAACTCGAGAATAGGATTATGAAATAATTCAAAATTTAAATTGTTGTTGTATTTCAGATAGACTATAACATGTAACAAACTCAATTATACATACTTTCTCATTCATTCTAGAGGTTTGAGCGACATGAAAAAAAATGACATTAACAACTCGAGTTTTTTTCCGAGTAACTTGAGCTCGAACGTCGACACGTTTGTAAGAAGTGCAGTACTGAAAATAAGTACGTAGTATAAAATCAAAAAAAAAAAAAAAAAAAAAGAAAAAAAAGAAAAAATGGAAAGGAAAGTTTGGGTGGGACCCACAGAAACACATAATCTGAAAGAAAGGGTACAAACTACAAAGAAGTAGTAGAACAGTAGTAGTAAACCATCTTTTCAACAACTTTTTCTTTCTCTCTCACACACTAAACTAAATTAAAAAAAAAAAAAAATACACACACACAAACATAAACAGGCCTAATTACTCGGTATCACATGAACTGTTGTTACAGTTAATTAGTAGTAATTAATTGCAAACAGGTAATTCATTTTCTTTATTTCGTTTATTTTGTTTATTTATTTATTCATTTAATTTGTGATTTAATTTTATTTCTAGGGTTTGGATTCGTTGAGATGAGCAAAGAACGGCCACCAGAGCCGCTTGATTTCTTTATCTGGACTGTTGAGGTACTAATTTATTTTATAGATCTTGTGGTTATTATTTTATTATTATTTTTTTATTATAATTGAAATTGATTGTGTGTAAAATTAACCGAGAAATGTATATTGCATTCTCCAGTTGCAGATAGCTCATAGTGTTTGGGGATATTGGTTGTTTGTTTAAGCTTATATGTGGCCTTACGAGCTTATTTGATTTCGGCTTATAATTCATAAGCCCCAATTTTTGGGCTTATTTTGGAACTTATGGGCTTATATAAGTTTATCGTACAATATTAAACTCATATAAGCTCACAAGTTTCAAAATAAGCCAGAAAATTGTGGCTTATAAAATATAGGCCGAGAAACAAATAAGCTCGTAAGCCCACATATAAGCTTAAACAAACACCCTGATTATTTAGGGGTTGCTCAAATAATTATTTCTTCATATGGAGAAAAGTGATTATCATTGTCTCGTTATTTAGGGGTGGGTCGTCAGTTTATCTGTAAATCTTTTATTAATCAGAAATTGCCTAACAATTAGATACTACTTCAAAACAACTCAAGTGAATTCTTCTACAGCTCGTTTTGTTACGGCTGACTGGTATTCCTTATCAAATCGTCATTTTCAGAACACAATGTCAAACACACCCTTATTATCGAGCGTCGAATATGTCATATAGTATAAGTATTTTAGTAATACAGCGATATTTTAAAACATTAGAAAGCTGATTTATGGGATTGAGCAGTGAAAAAGGAAACCTATTTCTTTACATCTAAAGATATGTGTATTGGTTCGTCCTACCTCATTATGAACTAAGCTTAGCTGAATCAGATATGTATACGAACAAAGCATGTATATACGTTTATGATTGCGTCGCTATAATTACTCTGACTATGTATGTGGTCCGGTCCCTATGGAAGGATATAGCAGACTGGTTGACTCTGTGTGGTTAATTTGTCTCCCAGGATGTTGGACTTTGGTTGGAGGAAATAAATCTAGGCGGGTATCGCCAAACATTCAAAGAAAATGGTGTTAATGGGGAGTATCTGGAAGGTATGTCCATGTTTACAACCGAGCAAATTCTCCGGTTTATTCGACGTTGCCACATGAAATGGGGGGATTTCATAACACTATGCAAAGAACTCAGAAGGATTAAAGGTTATTCCTCTTATACTTATTAAATTTTATAGTTATCTTTTGTTTCTTACAAGCACCTCTGTTCATGGTTATGTAATTGAATATTTCGTAATCACATACAGAGTATTATTATGTTCAGAAAAATTGTGGCTATTTAGTGTTTGGATAAGTATCATGCTGTGAATGAACCAATATTTGATTTAGCATGTCGCTTAACTCGTTAGGATAGTTATCTTTATATACGACCTGTGGATATACGACATGTGAATATACATCTAAGGGGACCAAACTATAATAAATGATTGTTTCGTTTTATTTTTTCGTAGTACTAGTTAGGATTATTAATATGACTCTGCATAGGTTGGCACTCCTATATGTCGATTTATCCCTTGTCAAATGTAGGAATGGTTATGATATTACCCTTTTTATTACGTTACACGAAAAGCTTGGAACTTGTAAACACTGGGACTGTATTACGGTTCTAAACCACAAATTTATGTCTCTCATCGATGTTGGCCGTTTCTTTGTTCCTTCCTCAGTTCCTCGTAATCCTTGATCGACTTTCAAACAGCTGTTTTTTATGCACGGGATAATGTCATCATCCAAGTAACTAACCTCCACAGAACAAGTAGTTTATTTGCAGTCACTGTGGAACAAGATTGGGATATCAAAATAAATATGAAAGGTGATAACCCAATAAAACAGACATGTATCCAGCCTAAGTTTTGGAACCTAACAAAGACCGAGCACTATTGTTTCTGTGCTTCCTGGTCATCTTTTTGATCTATTAGCAATTCAGAAGTTATATGTTAGTAACAGAAGAGAACCCTGAATGATGCATCGGTTCTCTTGTTGCTTGTCGTCACTATACACCTTGAAGATGAGTCTATCCCATTGCAGTTGTGAAATAAGACAACAATTTTTACAGGACAGACATGTTGAATTTTCAAAATAAAATTATATTTATACATTCAGTTTAGGGGATATATAGGATTGCTATTATTTACTGAAATATGTAGATTGTTAATTTCTTACGTAGTGGATAATTGCATTAGTTGGCTTCATTAGTTGGGATGGTTTTTAAGGAAGTATACTGCATAGGGGCGACATCTACTGAAATTCTGCATTTATAAAAATCTAAGGGTCGTGACATTTGAGAAGAAAAAGAACGAAATTTCACAAACTATTTAAAGCGTATGTGACACTCTAAACAACACTATGATGTTAAGCTGCACCTCTTTGCCTGATCTTTTTTGTAGTTACTAGTTAAAAAAAAGGACGGTAAAGCTTTTGGGATATTTTAGTTTGTAGTATAAACTGATTAGGATTGTGTTTTGTCTTTTTTGTAGTGGCGTGCTTGAAGGGGGAGCAAAAAGTCCGTCGACCATGGTGGGCCCCATCTTGCCTATCAATAGTCTTTGTAAGGGTGGCAAAGCGTAACAGACAATCACGGGTAGTTTCCATGAAACTTGAACCTTGACTAAAACATGGACAGATGTATCAAATATCTAGTCTCAGTAATCCGTATACCAGATGTTTGATACGTCGGATCTACCCATGATATCCACACATGTCATTTTGTGTCATTTACTTTTAGAAATCAAACTAGCATCAAGGATGTGTTCTGCTGGTTCTTCACCGAGAATGGGCAAAAGCTGTTCTATATTGTATCTTCTGTGTCAATTTCATTTAGTTGCTTTTTGTGTAAAGTTTGTGGAAGATTTATAGTATAATACAGAGAAGAAAATTGTATTGTATTTTGTGTAGATATGTAGCTCTCGATGCAAGGGCATGTTTTCGTGTTGATTTCTACTATAGCTGAGTTTGGTGGTGGTCTTTGACTGATTCATCGGCATCTAATGTTGTAGATGAATGGGTGTCTGCACCACACTAGCACCACACTTGATCAGTGTAAACCTCAGCGCTGCTCCATAATAGGGCTGAAACAAGTAGCTTAACTTGACCCTCTTAACATTAATTTGAGAGATCCCTAATAGCAGGATAAAAGCTAGTCTTTGCAGCTCTAAACAAAACATCCAATAAGTGATCGGTTGACCACAAAAGCGAGTTTTATTCAAAGGTAAATGTAAGACATAGATACTTTTGTCCATGTTGATTAAATCTTGTTGCAACGTAGGACGATAATAATAATAATAATAATAATAATAATAATAATAATAATAATAATAAGTTGCTTTTTTCACATTGATTTGAACACACTTTCACGTATTAAGTCTATGAGGTGAGATTGACAGCAACCCCACATTATCTAAAGAACAAATCAGTCAATCCTGACCCTTGATTTTACTTTGATCCGGTGGCTAACAACAAAACACCTAATTACATATCAAGGGCATATTTGTCTATTACGTATAAAAGTCAAAAACATATACAGTACTAATTTACTTTCATTTTAGCAAAGACAGAAATCTGATTATTTCTCTACAAAAACACACACAAACCACTGGTAAACCGCCATCTTCGTCGATCCACCTTCTATCCATAGTCAATCCGTCGTCAATTAGTAGCCGATCCGCCGTTAACCTGTTGTTCCGCCGCCGGTCTGTTGCTCCGTCGTCAACTATGACCAGCGAGTGCTTCTCACGCGCTTGGCATTTTGATGGAGTTGATGTGTTGAGAGATGATGATTTGCGTTTGTCGCCATGGTGGCGGGAGGATGGTGGATCGGATGACGGTGGTGGTGGTTGGTGGTGCTAGTGATGGTTGAACCGAGCTGTTGGAATCTGTTTATTAAAATGATGCACTGTTTTTGAGTTTTATCACTTTATGTCACAACTTTTTAATAAATTGTTCAGTTATTTTGCTACATCTCTAACTTGTTCATCTTTTCTAATCTATTCTTTATTTTATTGCCTCTATAAACTACTACTATTTTAATGGTACGTATAAGTTTAGTTGGTAGTGGGTTAGCAACTTTTTTGTATGATTGTTGAATTTAGTTGGTGTAATGTGTTCATTAGCTTATTATTTTTTCCGTTTGTTAGGATCTTGTGTATGTATATTTATGTATATTTAATAGGACCTTGTGGACTTTGATTGTATCTTTGTGCTAAGGACTCAAGATATAGCTATTGTCATGTTGTTTTGGGCATTTTAGTCAAATGATTTCGTGTTAAGTTTTACCGTGTCTTCATTTGGCTGTTCCTTTCATTTGTTTTTGTCAAGTTTCTAGTCACTGATTGATATACTAGATTGTTTTTGGGATTTTAATTTGTTTATCAGAGCTTATTGGTTTTAGTAAATGACACGTGATTATGTTTTTAAGTTATGTTTTCTTATGGAAAAATATAAATAACGTGATTTACTCTTTGTTTGTAAACTCAATCACAAGTGATTCTGTTTAGATCTATAAAGAAGTAAAGCACACATGATTTACTCTTTGTTTGTATAAGTTGAATCACATGTGATTATGCATGAATCACACACATGATTTACTCTTTGTTTGTATAAGTTGAATCACATGTGATTATGCATGAATCACATGTGATTTAGCACAAATCACGTGTGAGTATACATGAAATCACATATGTGATTTAGCACAAATCACGTGTGATTTAGCACAAAGGATGTTTGTTTATTAGGTATACATTTGCTCACTAAAGCCATGTGTTTTTATATGCTTTCAGGTACAATACGGTATTTGTTCCATTCACTGCAATAGATAATGATGGAAAGAGCGTGACAATTTTTGTATAATATGTGAGGAAGAGAATGTGGAGTGAAATCTAATACGCTTACCAAAAGACTTGTCCGCTAGGTCAAAGACAATAGTGATGAATAAACTGATAACTTTATTTTTACTTTATAAATACTTTTTATGTTTTGTTTCATTTTATTTTTTGATTGTTAACTCAGTTTTATAGAGATGTTGATTTTTGCTTCAGATAAAATCGTGATTTATGAATTCATATTTGAATAAAAGCCTTAGTTGGATTTTAAATTTCACTTTATATTCAGCTGTTTTGTTGTAGTTACAAATTTGTTAAACAAATGTTACAAATAAGTATGTGATGATCATGCCAAATCACTTGTGATTTGTGCCAAAATCACTTGTGATTTGTCCCAAAATCACTTGTGATTCACATAATTATTACTTAAAGTAACATCTAATAACAATTAAGAAAATCTATTTAAAACATTAATTTCCTGAAACTTGGTAATGTAATCAGATATGTTCGTAGCACAATTACATAGATGCTAAAATTAACATCACATTTCCATTGATTACAGATACCCTAAATACTTGTCCGTAGTCCAACTGCTACTTGCATTATAACATAAAAGACCATTAAAAAAAAAAGAAAAAAAAAGTAGAAAATAGTTCGTTACTACAACTGTTTATCAAACTCTCTATCCCTAAACGCGTTCCTTCCTAGCCGTTATCACGTTTAGATTTTCTTGGATATTTGTTTGGTCCGATTTTGTTGAGACACTTTAGAAACTCCAACACCTGCATAAAATATAAGATTTTGTAAGATCATATAATCATGAGCGACGCATGTCCATGAAAGGGACAAATGAACAAAAAACTTGAGTGTTATGTTTACCTGAATCACGTGTGATTCAGTGCAATTCAGTGTAATGTTTACATGAATCACTTGTGATTTACACATGTAAGTTTCTTCTTTTTCGTGTGTTGTTGTGTTAAGGCATGAAAGTTACATTTACATTCAGACTCTAAACGGATCAATGGTGTGTACTCGTAGTAAAAAAATCAGCATGATTGACAGACAAGTTAAATGAGTTTATGAACACAAGTACCTTTATCAACCTCTGTAGCTTTGGCTTTAAAAAAGGGCAATGTTTTCACAAGTGTACTGAGTTTAGCGTCATCTTTTACTACACAAAAACAAAAAATAATGAACATAACAACAATAGCAGACCAAACATAGAAAATAGATCAAAATACTTAAAAATAATCCCATGTGATAAATCGCATGCAAATCACATGTGATTCGAGCGTAAATCACATGTGATTCGAGCGTAAATCACATGTGATTCGGGTGTAAATCACATGTGATTCACCTTAAAAAATAAAATTTACACTATCTCACACTAATAGGTTTTTTCTTTATATCTTCAATCAATATATTGGTTAATTTAATTGGTTTTAGATCTTTATGGATTATGATCATGTACTTGCTTCTCACTTGCCCCAAGCTTGTTTCAAACAAGTTCATTACTTACCAAGAAACTATTGAAGAAAGTTTCTACATTATACTTTTGTACAATTCATCTACTCCAAGCAGAATAATCATCATTTCTCTACAATATTCAAAGAAACTATTAAAGTAAGACCTGTGATGCATGTCTGTAACACACAGAAACCACCGCTAACTTACGCCTCTGCTCCACCCTACACCCCCACCCCCACCCCCACCCCCACTTTTAGAGATCTGATAAAAACAATCAGTTCCTAACTAGCAAACACATAAGCCCAAACATCTAAAAATCAATCAAAATGCAGCAGCTTCACCCTACCGAACATACATCACGTTATCAGCAAAGAGCTACATAGTCACAAATAATCATCATTTCTCTACAATATTCAAATCAAACAATCAAATAATCAGTTCCTAACTAACAAACACACACTGTTACATATCAAATCAATCAAAACGTAGAAGCTTCTATTCACCCGAGACACACATCATACTGATATAAACACAAATCATCGTTTCTTCACAATATCCAAATCAAACTACAATAAAAAGTATAAAACTTAAAAACTACCAAATCATCATTTATCTACCCTATCACATTAAACAGAGTAACAGACTACCAACGATTCACCTCATCACACAACTACATGAACACAAATCCTCGATTCTCTACAGAATTTCAAATCAAACATATCAAACACAAAATCCCTAACCTATCAAATAAAACAAAAAGCTAAACAGTCATTTCACCCAATACGTACCGACGCGTCATTTCTCTAAACTATCTAATCAAACAGAATACAGATTAAGCTCATCGATACAATCACAAATAATCATTTCATCTATACTCTATATCAGATCGATCAAAACCCCAAACATATTCACCTCACGTCACGCTGATACAACTATAAAATAATAAATAAAAAAATAAAGTAGTACCAAATTAGGGTCGGAGAAGTAGTAGAAAAAGGAGATTCCACTGGAGATAGCGGAGATTGCTCCGACTGGTAGCCGGAAATGAGATGATTGTGATTGCGATTGTCTGAATGTGATCGGTGTTGATCTTGCTAGTCTTCGAGCACTACTGTCGGAATCTGGTTCTCCTCCGCCGTCCGCTGTACATATTCCGACGACCGGTGAGGTTGACCCGTCTCAATTTCTGAGTAATTATTGATGGGCACTTTGTTGGTGAGAGTAAATAAGAGACCGTGTATGTATAGACTCTAAAGTTTTGAATGATATTACAAAAGTGCCCTTCAATAATTAATTGTATTAAAGGGAGGATTAATCTACACCTTTAGATTTAAAATAAATGGATGGTTGAGATCTCTTGATTTGATCTTTAGATAATTATTGTTCTGCATTGAACTTTTCTCATTATTGCCATTAGCCACTCTAATAATGCTAAAAATGGTATTTTATTTTTCATAGTGTTAACTTTTGTATTAAAAAAGGATTGGGAGTACAACTTATGTCTAAACTCCCTTATGTAAACTTGTTATGATTCAATACAAAAAATAAAAAAAAAATAATAATAATAAATAAAAAGAATGTTAAATGTCATATGAGAAATCTCATGGTCGTATTTTAATAACTAGGATTTAATAACACATTTTAAACAATAATCTAAGCTCTAATGGATAGAACATAAAGATGAGAGGGATATTCGTAACGAATATACGTCTATGTATTCTTATAAATTACAAATTTTGTCCCCATGTTGATTTCATGATTTTACTTTCAGTCTTTCCTGCCAAATAATTTCACCAGAGATCCATCCTTTAGAAAAACGATTGGAATATCTTAGACATGCCTAATTTTGTGCTAAAATTGTATTACAAAGTTTATTGATTTGCACAAAAGTGGGTCATTAGTTTTGTTGCAATAAACAGAATACTGACGTGTAATTGTAGCCTTGTAGGCCTATGATTAAGCATGCTTTTAGGCCTTCTAATTGTTTTTTCATTCTTGGAACGTCTTCCTACCAAATCCGTGCATCCCTCCGTTATCATTTGTTCGCTACCGTTAATGTCACCACATGCTTGGCACACCTGGCATCGTAGTCTTTTCACCTATTCTTCCCGGAAAGGAGTGTACATACAAAGTTAAAAAGTGTTTTAAAACCTGACCCGACCAGTTGAACCGTAAATCGGTCGAGTGACCGGAAGCCGCTTTTGAGAAAAAACAAGGTTGGAGCGTCGATTAAACTGGTTGAACCGTGACCCGGTGACTCGGTCTAACTAGAAAACCGATTTTTAAAGCATTACTTAAATGCGTTTTATACTTTTATTAATGCATGGTAAAATTACTTGGCAGGAAGGACCGAAAGTGAAATTTTCATAAACTCGATATGGAATTTGTAAGTTACTCTTCTTATAAATTAACCACCCTATACGATAACTATAAATTTGAATTATCAATGTCTATCATCATGAAACAATAAGATACAGTATATTTTAAAGCTAACTAACTAATCATGATAAAATAATTTCCTAGACCTACTAAAAATCGGATTCTAATTCGATAACAAGTCAAATCCTTATCAAATACGAAGTAGGTTTTTCACATATAAATACACCCAACAAATCCCACATTCTTCCTTTCTTCATAACTTTGCATACGTAATTTTATCGCATAGTTTTCTCTCAGCTTTCAGGTATATTTTTAATGGCTATTTTATTCAAATATATGTTACATTATCATGTTAATAATGCTAGCTAGCTTGTGGAACGTACTGTTTTCATGTTTTTGTTGTACTTCAAGTGTTTATTTGTGATTTTTGCATGTTGATTGTGTTATCAATTCGTATTGTTGTTAATGTTGGTCGTTAAGTTTTACATGCGTACGTAAGAATGTGATGTTAATTGATACGTACTAGTTTATGTCGCGTTACTGATTTTGCATGCATAATTGTCTTATAGATGAGATTATTATTGTGCATGTTGATTGATGAACACATACGAACGACTAATTGTAGAGCTGTTGTAGAAGATGATTTATTAGATTTGATTACATGTTAATCAATGTTTATATGCCGAATAAAAAAACTGTACATAGTTGAACATGCATGCGCGCCGAGTTAATGTTGTTTAATAGGTCCTAATTAAAGCTTTAACATTTGAACGTTCGTATTATTGATGTTAAGTATGGTACTATTAATTACAATAATGGTAAACTGTCTAGTAAAGGCCAACACCATTATAAACATGTAGGAGGTTATCACTTATCAATGATAAAGATGAATGTAAAGCTGTAACTAAACTAAATAAGCTACATAAACTGGTGTGAGAAGGCTTAAACACCTTATTTGAGCTTAGATAAGCTAATGCAATTGGAAGTCCTAAATGAGCTTAAGCTTATCCAAACACTTCCCTTAATAAGCAGATCCTAAAGGTACACGTACATCCTCTATTATGATTTTTTGAAACTTTTATCACTTGTTTTTGTTAATTGTGATGAATTGAAATTGTTAATTGTGGACTTCAGCATCCAACATCAATACATCATAATAATTTTTAAGCCTAGCTAGCCAAGTAGCCGCATTAGTTTTTTTCTTACTTCGTTTATTGTGATGTTAGAGTGTTTGGAATTATGTAAGCTAGTGTAGTACATTTAGCTGATATACGATTCTTTTTGTACTTTAGGTTCATCTTGTCGAAGTCTAAGATGAAGAAGGGAAGTACTGATGTTTCTGATCAAGACAGAGAGCCATTTGTTGAGGTTGACCCGTCAAAAAGATTTGGTCGGTACCCTGAACTTTTAGGCTCTGGTGCAATGAAAAATGTCTACAGGGGATTTGATATAGAAGAAGGTAGAGATGTTGCTTGGAATCAGATCAAACTGAAAAAGTTAGACGAGTATGCTAAAAAGAGACTATTTTCAGAAATAAAACTGCTAAAGACTTTGAAGAACGAAAACCTCATAGTTCTTTATGGTTTTTGGAGGGATTATGAGAACAACCACTTGAACTTTATTACCGAGGCATGCGTATCAGGAAATCTTAGAGATTACAGGATGAAACACAAGTGTGTGTCGTTAAAAGTCTTAAAGAAGTGGTCAAGACAGATTCTAAAAGGCTTGGATTATTTGCACACCCACGAGCCATGCGTCATTCATAGAGATCTCAATTGCAGCAACATCTTCATCAATGGGAATACTGGAAAGGTAAATATGCTATCTCCAAGTTTCATGTTTATTTGTGCATTTTTTTATGTCTGTTTGGTTTGAATATGGGATCGGGAGTGTTTGGTAAGACGATTACTGACTTCTAACGTACGTGAACAGGTTAAGATTGGTGACTTCGGTTTAGCATCGACAGTAGGAAAGAGCCACATGGCGAAATCTGTGATAGGGACACCAGAGTACATGGCACCCGAGCTGTACGAAGAGAATTACAATGAGTTAGTAGACATATATTCGTTTGGATTGTGCTTATTAGAAATGGATACGTTGGAGATACCATACATGGAATGCAACTGTATTCCTGAAATATACCACAAAGTTACAAAGGGTGTGATGCCTCTAGCCTTAAACAAAGTAAAAAATCCAGAATTAAAAGCTTTCATTGAAAAGTGTATCGGACAGAAACGAGTTAGGCCTTCTGCCTCTGAGCTACTTAATGATCCGTTTTTGGAGATTGGTGACGACGAAAAGTGATGCAACTGCTTAAAAGACCAAAGAGAGATATCAATTGGGAAGTTAGACTCTGATTTACAAGGATAATGGTGTTAATGAAGAGTATCTGGAACGTATGAGCATGTTTACAACCGAGCAAATTCTTCACCACATGAAATGGGGCGATTTTGTAACATTATGCAACAAACTAAGAAGGTTATATCTCATAATTGTCAATTTTATTGACATCTTTTGTTGTTATTTTGTCTTTATTTCTTACTAGCTCCTCTATTCATAGTTATGTAATTAAATGTTTTGGAATCATTTGGTAATGTTGCATGTATAAGCGTTTTAGAACTCACAACAATAACAACAACAAATCCAATCCCGCCGGGGTAGGGTATGGGGAGGTATAATGTAGACAGATCCTACCCCTATCCCAGGATAAACCCGGGAGTAGAGAGACTGCTTCCAATGAGACCTCCGGCAAGTGCAGGTGTGCGGGTGAGAGAGAAAAGAAGTGAGAGTAGAGATAGCAAAACAGTCTGTAAAAAATAAGCGTTTTAGTACTGTATGAGTTATATCGTATATCAAAGTGTTTTGATCATATTTTGTTGTATAAACTGATCGATTGGGATTGTGTTTTCCTTTTTCCAGTGACCATGCCGTGTCAATAGTCTTTGTGACTTGTGACGGTGTCAAAGCGTAGCAGAGGCATTTCCATGAAACTTCAACCGTGACTAATGAAAAGATGTCATCTAGTCTCCTTAAATCCATATACCAGATGTTTGTCAATTTACTTTTAGAATGAAACTAGCTTGAGAATGTGTTATGCCGGTCTTCATCAAGGATGGACAAACTATTAGATGATATGACAGATACGGCCCAAGCCCGATGTGGGGTTATGGTCCATTAGGTTTAGAGTTATGCATTTGTAATCGATATAATAATCAATAATAAAGTTGTACCTTACGGGGTTTCATTGTCTAACACAAATTTGTATTGCATCTTCTTGCATTAACTTTATTATTGAGTTGCATGTTGTGTAAAGATTTTTGGAAGTTTAATTTATTGAGTTGCATTTGTATTGTACTTTGTTCAGATATGCAGCACTCGACACAAGTTGTCGTGTTGATTTATTAGTTTCGGGTGTTACAATGATTGTGTTACTCGATTATGTTTTTGGGTTCAAGACAAGATTTCGGGCAAGCCTAGTTAGACTCATACCCCGAGTTTTACTTCTGATATCATCTTATAAATCAGAGATAAGAAATACACATATATTTTTCGTATTCCTTGAGTACATCCTCTGTTTACAGTGGATACAAATCTAGAAAAGGAACTAGTATACACTATTAAACATAAGAAATATGAAACCAAAAAAACCTAATCATTATCTCTAACATTATATAATTACAAATAATGTGTTATCGTGCATTCAATAGTGTTATTGTGCATTCATTAATGGATGGAAGCTTCTCAAGTTGAGGACAGCCCTGGTCAGTGAAAAAAGCCGGGTGATTAGGTTCAGGCAATGCACTCTCACTAACCAACATCAGAACTACTGACAACATAGTTGGTCTATCTTCTGCATGATGTTGCACACATAATAGTGCGACGTGTATTGATCTTAGTACTTCAGAGACAACACACGAGGAGAGTAAAGATTCACAGATGATCTCAACAGTCTTGTTTTCTTTGTACAGTCTCCATGCCTGGATAGAACCAAAATTCATATTTTAGTATATGCAAAAAGGATGTTTTCTGGGCATGATATTTGAATTTAGTATTAAGTTAACTTACATGTCCAAGAAGGTTGTCTCTGTGATCTTCGTGAGAGAATTCTTTGTTTTTCTTTCCACTAACGATCTCCAACACCATAACACCAAAACTAAATACATCCGACTTTATAGAGAATCGCCCGTGCACTGCATACTCGGGAGAAATGTAACCACTGCAGAAATGTTGAAAGAAATAAGCTGATATATTAGTGTAAGCGGAAAATGTAATAAAGTTATGTCAATGGACAACATGTTATGGAGTCTTACTAAGTTCCAACCACTTTCTTTGTCTTTGCATCGGTATCATGTCCTACAAACTTTCTACCAAGGCCGAAGTCCGATATTTTTGGATTCATGTCACTGTCCAGCAATATATTACCTGCCTTGAGGTCTCTGTGAATAATTTGAAATCGGGAGTCTTGATGTAGATATAGAATACCTCGAGCCATCCCATGAATAATGCGAAAACGCTTAGGCCAATCAAGCAACAAACTTCTGGTTTCATCTGTAGTAAGGTAACTAATTATTTTATAAATTATGAAAGAAAGAGACTAAGTGAAATCATATAGGCCAGAGTCAAACCAAAGAGATACATGTCCAAGCTTTTGTTAGTCATGTATTCATAAATCAAAATTAGTTCATTTCTATGAATGCAGTATCCAAGAAGCTTCACAAGGTTCCGATGCTGAAGTTTTGCAATACAAATGACTTCATTTCTGAACTGGTCCAGTCCTTGTTGAGATGTTTCTGAGAGCTTCTTCACAGCTACTTCTTGCCCATCCTCCAGAACACCCTAAATGATTATAACTTTTAGTTCATGATAACTTGTACTAATATTTTACATTTTCGATTCACGATACTAATAAGCATTGCATTCTATTTGGAAAACATTAACCAGTTACCTTGTAAACGGGACCAAAGCCACCTTCTCCAATTTTATTCGAGACACTGAAGTTGTCAGTAGCCCTTGCTACTTTAGATAAGCTAAAAAACTGTAAATCATCAAGATGTTCCATCTTGAGACTTCTATGCCTTTCGGTACCCCAGTTTCCTACAATATGATATGTTTGATTAATTTATCATCTGACATACACAATCTAAAGAAAAAAAATATGCTACAATATGTATGTGAATAAATTTCTTTTCTAAAGAAAAAAAATATAGTATATGATTTGTTAAAAGCAAAAATGACTCATTTGTGTTACCTAGGCCTTTCATGTAACGCGTTTTTCTACAGGCATATGCTAGCCAAGACAAAAGCAGCACAACCGAAGACATTGACAGGAGTATGATGAATACTCGTTTCCTTCTGTTGGATTCAAACGGGAAGAACATGCGACCTTTCATCAAGAAATGACAATAGTTGGTAAGTTTCGTTTCACAAACTTAAAACACAGTGATACTACGATACAAGCATTGAATTTATATAACGGTGTGTGATTTGAGATGCTCGTCAGAAAACACGTGTACCTTCTAACTCAGAAGCAGCCATTCGTATGTAGATATGTTGACATGAATCACACTCTCTGATATCCATGAGCTCATTGAACCATAGCAAACAACCACTTCCACCATTTCTGATATCTAAACTTGTATAAGCTGTACATGAACAATCTTGTCTGCATTTCATCTCACATTCTCCAAGAGTCATATTGTAATTATACCATGAACTTCGTGTATCTGGTAGTTTCACTCCGGAGATTTTCTGAAACTCATCCCTATTCTCACATTTCAAAGGCTTTTTACGTTTACACCCACTTGACCAATCAGATGCATCCCATTCTTTTGGGATTTTTGGCTCAAAACCTTTGATACAAGTACAGGGTGGATGCTTGTTAACGCGACAGCTTCCATATGGACCACAGAGTCCAAACCGATCACAAGTATCTACCACAACATCCGCATACACAGCCCACTCTTGAATTCGCTCAATCCAGTGCATAATCAGTGTCTTTCCGTCCCATGTCAGAACTCCCCTCAAATAAACCGAACTCTTAAGTTCAAATTTATGATATACTTCCTTCTGATTAACTTCAAACTCAGCCGATAAAATTGGATTTGCTATGTCAATAGTAAAGCCACTAAACCCGAGACCATTCCATGGTCCAACTCTTGATACTAATGTTTGGCCTCGCGATGCCAATATTTGTGGATATCCATTTGTGTCTAATTTCCTAATATACACACCCATAGAAGGATCATCAGGACTCTTCCAAGATGTGAGGAACCGCTCTATACCAGTTACCAAATCCTTCCCAATTTTCATTCCTGGTAAGTGGGTGTCACCAGGATAATCAAAACTTTGCCAAATTAGACTTTTATCCCTCAAAATAAGATTACCATTATCCAGAAGTTGTGCCACGACCTCCTCCGTATTATTACTCCTCGACGAATTGGATGACCAGACCATGTTGTTCCCACCATTGAAAAGCAGCAGGTTTCCATCTCTGCTAACTTTAAACACACCCAATGTATCGTTAATTGGCGTCTCTCTGTTTGCAACCCATACAACTGTAACCTCTGATATCTTCTTGTACCATATCCCTAAGTATCGATTCTTGGATTTACCCGGGCTAAAAAATCCTAGTACAAACATCTCCCCGTTAGAAACAACAGTTTGACCATCTTTAATTTCTTGATCTGCAGATATCGTACCTATTGCAATACAATCCGATAGGAGCAAGATAAGAGAAATTAAGAAGAATACATGTATAGATTGGTTCTCCATTGATGTTTCTAAAAACAAAATACTGTGAAAACCGTGCTTAATTAAAAGATTGAATTTTCAGCAGTCAGGGTCAAATGAATGGAAGTCTTTACCCAATCTCCAACTTTGAAAAACCATAACATATGGTTCATAAATTCCAAGAATGTTCCTACATATGTTTGACTAATTGACACTCCGTAAATTTCAAGTATGTGCCGATACATATTCTTAGTAACTATGACTTTTTTCGTGGTAATCTTTGCATGACTTCTTAAGCATGCATATATACTATTGGAACATCTTGCATCTGTTTTGCATGTGCATATGAGATGAGTATCGGGTCAATTTGGGTTATGTTCCTTTGATAATGGGTCAAATGGAAGAATATTCAAAAGAATGCTAAAAGGGACGAACGTCACATATAAACATGCTACTCAATAAGATTCAAAACCAATATGGCTGTAAATATATTTGGAAAATTAAACTCACAAGACATATAGTGAATCAAAGCACTACATTTTATTGAAGGGTTTACTATTTACCTAATTGTACATTCTACGGTTTGTAGCCAATGACAAAGACACAATAAGACTACTCGACTCCTTTCAAAACTACAAACAGTACATAGTCAATGACAAAGAGACAATATGTGCGTCCGTACAATTCTATGAAAACCTCAGTGAAATTTGATGAAAGCCAGTAGTTTGACTCAAAAGTCAAATATTTGCATGATTAATGATTTCATCCAAATGTAGAGCTTATTTAATGTATACAAAACTAGTTTATGATCTTACATCACTTATAACACTTTCTTTAGTTTATTTTTAACATGATCATCTCCAACCTTTTATCATAGACATTCATAGTCCCACCATTTTCATCAGTTTGACTTTCTGAACAAGTCAACTGTGTTTATTGAGCTCCATGAATTAAACTATCTGACTTGCACTACTGTATTGGTTTTAAGTAATTAGTCCAACATCCAAGTAGGGAATTATAGCTTAATCCAACACTGTAATAAAAAGTACTACTATTGAAAGATAAAAGAAATCGTAATTTGAAACGCTTCTTTACAAACGATCGTACTTTTGGAAGTGTGCCGGAGAAAACTATCAATGACCAAAACAGATTGAGCGAGAAATCTTGAAAATAGTCAACAATCAACAATGATCCTTTGCTTCATTTAAGCAACGGCGCAGGGTATAAGCACATGAAAACAATCAACAATGCCAGGGAAAAAAATCATAAACAATTATTTGAAGTTAGAAAAAATAATGATTGATGTTAATAATTAAACGTAAACACGAAAAATGGAAGGAAGAAAAAAAAAAAGCTCAAACAAGTTATATGAGTTGATCATTTAGTGAGTCTCAACTATGAACCATAGATGAATTTGGGTAGATTACCTAGTGCGCTGATTAATAAATACCTTCTCTCTCTAAAAATTATTTCTCTCTCTAAAAATCTAACACCATCGGCAGAAGCCACAATAAATTCAATTAAGTACTGATATCACCATCTCCTCTCTTTTCTGGTTAAATCCCCACCAACCGGAACTCTACCGGAGGCCGCACGCGCCCCCACGCGCCACCCCTTCGTGGTGGTTTTTTCTGATTTTCCGGCGACCTTCCGGCCTTTTCCAGGCTACCTGGAGTCACACCGCCCGCGTGTGGTGGTTCCCCACCCATTGCCGAGCAAGATCCAAGCAAACTTGAAGCCTCTGTCACCGGCGGCCGCCGCTGCCGGCGACCACTTCCGGCCACCGGAATTCTTTTTCCGACAGGGAGTTTTGTTTAATTATCCTTTGTCTTTTTTCTTTGTTTCCTTGTTGATATACTGCTTTCTTTCTTGCTAGTCGCCCTGGTCTTTTGCTGCTTTTGGCAATTTTTTGGGTTGCTTTTCGTTTTGTTCGGGCTGGTTGTGCTTTGCAGGATTAGGGTAGTGCTTTGTTGTTTGCCCGCTTAGGTAGTTTGCCTTTTGCCTTAGTGTGAGCCTTTCTTCCCCGTTTTGCTTTTGTTCCCTTCGTTTGGTTGCTTGTTGGGGTTAGGATAGACTCTTTCGTTGGTGATGGTCACCTGAGGTCATGTTCTGGCGGTTTGGGCGGGGTAGGAGGGGTAGGCGGGGTAGGAGGAGT
Organism: Artemisia argyi; assembly: GCA_030686995.1. Taxonomy (NCBI): domain Eukaryota; kingdom Viridiplantae; phylum Streptophyta; class Magnoliopsida; order Asterales; family Asteraceae; genus Artemisia; species Artemisia argyi. The sequence goes on along the minus strand of CM060702.1, from coordinate 206,828,845 downwards.
GGGCGGAGTAGGAGGAGTAGGCGGGGTAGGCGTTGTTGGAGGGGTTGGCGGGTCTAGCGTAGGTAGGGGCTCTGCTAGGGTAGATTCTTTTCGTAGGATTAGGGTTGGTAGTTGGAACGTTGGGTCTTTGTCTGGTAAGCTCTTTGAGCTTACCGATGTGTTGAGGAGACATAAGGTAGACATTGCGTGCTTCCAAGAGACTAAATGGAAGGGCTCCAGCTCGAGAGAGGGTAACGGCTTCAAGCTGTGGTACTCGGGCTCTAGGACGGCGAGAAATGGAGTTGGAGTCATTTTGGCGGCGGGCCTCAAGGACTATGTAGTGCAAGTGAAGAGGAGTAGTGATAGGATAATGGCGATCACTTTAGTTATTGAGGGGGAGACTGTAAACGTTATCAGCGCTTACGCACCCCAGGTGGGTAGAAGCGAAGTAGAGAAGAAGGGCTTCTGGGACTCCCTAGACGAGCTTGTTAGGGAGTGCCCGTTGGACCAGCGTTTGATTGTAGGAGGTGACTTGAACGGTCATATTGGAGCGGCAGTGGATGGTTACGCGGGGGTCCACGGAGGTTTTGGATTTGGAGTTAGGAATGACGAGGGGCGTTCGATTTTAGAGTTTGCTACGGCCCACAACCTGGCAGTAGCGAACTCTTTCTTCAAGAAGAGGGATGCTCACTTGATCACCTTCCAGAGTGGGGGTCACAACACCCAGATTGACTATCTGTTGGTGCGTAGAAGTGATCTAAGAGCATGTAGGGACTGCAGGGTTTTCCCTGGTGAGGCATGCTCTTCCCAACACAAATTGTTAGCTTTGGATGCACGCTTCGAGAGACAACAACCAAGGAGAGCTGCGACTAGGCAGCCAAGGATCCTTTGGAAGAATTTGAAAGGCGAGGCGGCAGAGGCGTTTAGAGTGAAAGTCTCGGGGGGGCTTTCTTCCCGGGCGGAGGACCTGTCGGCTAGAGACGCGGAACATATGTGGAACACCCTTGCTGGTATTATCAAGGACGCAGCAAAGGATTCCCTTGGTATGGCTAGCGGGGCAGTGAGGACCCAGCCGACAAGCAGGGAATCGTGGTGGTTTAGCAAGGAAGTTCAATCCAAAGTTGCTGCAAAACAGTCTTGTTTTAGAGAGCTTCTTTTGTGCCGAGAGGGCTACCAAGCAGAACTTACTGCAGCAGAAGAGAGGTATAAAATAGCTAAACGAGAAGCGAAAAAGGCGGTTGCCCAGGCGAAGGACAAGGAGTACGAAGATTTGTATAAGAATTTGGACTCCAAAGAGGGAGCTAGCGATATATTCAGGATTGCTAAAGCCCGAGAGAGTAGAAGGAGGGATTTAGGATACGTGAAATATATCAAAGATGAAGGTGGACGGACCATTGTGGAAGAAGAGAGTATTAGGAAGAGATGGGGAGAGTATTTCTCCTCTCTTTTCAACGGAGGAAGTACTGGAGGAAGCAGGGTAGAAGAGAACCCCAGCCAACGGACAGAGTGCTACTATTCGAGGATTAGCCAACCAGAAGTGAAGGTTGCTCTACAGAAGATGGGAAGAAACAAAGCAGTAGGGCCGGACCAAATTCCCGTAGAAGTCTGGAGGTGCATGGGTGAAGAGGGGGTACATTGGCTGACCTGCCTCTTCAACAAGATCTTCTCAGGAGATAAGATGCCAGAAGAATGGAGACTAAGTGAAGTCATCCCCATCTACAAGAACAAGGGGGATGTGCAAGTGTGTAGCAATTATAGGGGCATTTAGCTTCTTAGCCACACCATGAAGCTATGGGAGAGAGTTATCGAGAGAAGGTTGAGAAGGGAGACGAGGGTGTCTGTGAACCAATTTGGTTTCATGCCACAAAGGTCCTCGATTGAGGCTATCCACCTTCTCAGAAGTCTCATGGAGAAGTATAGAGAAAGACAGAAGGACCTGCATATGGCGTTTCTCGACCTTGAAAAGGCTTATGATAGTGTACCTCGAGAGTTGATCTGGAGAACTCTTATTGATAAAGGAACCCCAAGGAGATACGTTGGGGTCATTAGGGATATGTACGGGGGGGCGAAGACCCGCGTACGGACCACAGTGGGGACCTCAGAGTTTTTCCCTGTGAAAGTTGGGCTTCACCAGGGGTCTGCCATTTGCCCTTACCTTTTCGCCCTGATTCTAGATGAGCTTTCTCGAGGGGTACAGGAGGACATCCCGTGGTGCATGATTTTTGCTGACGACATTGTGTTGGTGGCAGAATCGGCGGAAGGGCTCAACAACAGACTTGAGCAATGGAGAGAGGCTCTAGAAGAGAATGGTCTTAGGGTGAGCAGAGAGAAGACTGAATACCTGAGATGTGATTTTGGGAGGATCGAGACAGGTCACCAAGAAGAAATTGATATTCGTATCGGTGACCAGATCCTGCCACCTAAGGAGTCGTTTAGATATCTGGGATCGATGATTCACAAATCAGGGAGGATTGATGAGGACGTTACTCACAGGATTAGAGCTGGTTGGGCTAGATGGAGGGCGGCGTCGGGAGTCCTTTGTGACAGGAAAGTCCCCTTAAAGTTAAAGGGGAAATTCTACAAGGTCGCGATTAGACCTGCTATATTGTATGGGTCTGAATGTTGGCCCATTACCAAGGCCCAGGCTAACAGGGTGGAAGTGGCAGAACTGAGAATGCTTAGATGGTCTTGTGGTAAAACCTTGCGTGACATGATCCCGAACGGAGTCTTCAGAGCAGAACTCGAAGTAGAGAACATTATCCCTAAGATGAGGGAAGGTAGGCTGAGGTGGTTCGGCCATGTTAGGAGGAGGATACTATCAGCGCCAGTAAGAAGAGTTGAAGCCCTAGTAGTTGATGGAGTGAGAAGAAGGGGAAGACCGAAACTCAGATGGGAGGATAGAATTAAGCTCGACATGAAGGAGCTTCTCTTGTCCGAGGACATGACCTCAGATAGGAAGGCGTGGAGAGATAGAATTAGGATTGGCGGGTAGTTTTTCGGCTAGTTGTTTAGTGGGTTTAGGTTGTTTTGGGTGCTTCGTGGGCTAGGTGCTTTGCCTTAGTTGTAGGCCCCTTGCGTTGTTTTGCCTTAGCTTTGGGTTAGGCTTGGTGAGTTAGTATTAGGATAGGCGGGTAGTTTTCGGCTAGATGTTTAGTGGGTTTAGGTTGTTGTGGGTGCTTGGTGGGATAGGTGCTTTGCCTTAGTTGTAGGCCCCTGGCGTTTTCTTGCCTGGTTTTTGTGTGTCCCCCCTAGGGTTGCCTTTTTTGCTTGCCCCCTTGCTTTTTCGGTTTCTTTTGCTTTTTGGTGCCCCCTTTTGCTTTGCCTTAGCTTTAGGCCCCTCGCGCTGCTTTGCTCTGCTTTGTGTGCTTTCTTTGTTGTTTGCTTTGCTTTGTTCACTTGTTCTGCCTGCTTTTGCCTGCTTGTTGCTTATTTTTTGAGTTTTTTTTGTCCTTTTGCTCTCACTCGCACACCTGCACTTGCCGGAGGTCTCGTTGGAAGCAGTCTCCCTACTCACGGGTATCCTGGGTAGGGGTAGGATCTGTCTACATTCTACCTCCCCCATACCCTGCCCCGGCGGGATTGGGCTTGTTGTTGTTGTTGTTGTGTTGTTGTACCTAGTGCGCTGATTGGTATTGCTTCCTACTTACCAAACCACCTAATTGCAAAAAGTGGTACAAATGCTGGGATCGATAGTAAAACACATATACAACATAGACACATAAGTTGTTGTCATGTAATGTTGGTTGTTGGACAATTACGATAACAAACCTGAAGTACGATATGCGGAAACACTAGATTGTAGGTCGTTCGTCGAGCACAATAGCAACCTTCAACACAACCGGTTGACGAACACGAGAGAAACAAGGAAAAAGGTTACACAAGTTTAGTATTATACGCACACGATTTACCCTCGAACACCCCTTTTTATTAAAACCAATAAAGCTTACCATTTGAGAAAGAAGAATGTTAAGAACTAGCATGCATCCCCCTCACCTCTATTTAGTATTAGCTTATGTTGTGTTAATTACAATAATGGTAAGCTATCTAGTAAAGGTCAACACTATTATAAACATGTAGGAGGTTATTATCAATGATAAAGACGAATGTAAAGTTGTAACTAAACTAAATAAGCTAGATAAACTGGTGCGAGAAGGCTTAAACACCTTATTTGAGCTTAAATAAGCTAACACAATTGGATGTCCTAAATGCGCTTAAGCTTATCCAAACACCCCCTTAATGAGCAGATCCTAAACGTACATCCCCTATTCTGATTTTTTGAAACTTTTATCACTTGTTTTAGTTAATTGTGATGAATTGAAATTATTAATTGTGGACTTCAGCATCCAACATCAATACATCATAATAATTTTTAAGCCTAGCTAGCCGAGTAGCTGCATTAGTTTTTTTCTTACTTCGTTTATTGTGATGTTAGAGTGTTTGGAATTATGTAAGCTAGTGTGCTACATTTAGCTGATATACGATTCTTTTTGTACTTTAGGTTCATCTTGTCGAAGTCTAAGATGAAGAAGGGAAGTACTGATGTTTTTGATCAAGACAGAGAGCCATTTGTTGAGGTTGACCCATCAGAAAGATTTGGTCGGTACCCTGAACTTTTAGGCTCTGGTGCAATGAAAAATGTCTACAGGGGATTTGATATAGAAGAAGGTAGAGATGTTGCTTGGAATCAGATCAAACTGAAAAAGTTAGACGAGTATGCTAAAAAGAGACTATTTTCAGAAATAAAACTGCTAAAGACTTTGAAGAACGAAAACCTCATAGTTCTTTATGGTTTTCGGAGGGATTATGAGAACAACCACTTGAACTTTATTACCGAGGCATGCGTATCAGGAAATCTTAGAGATTACAGGATGAAACACAAGTGTGTGTCATTAAAAGTCTTAAAGAAGTGGTCAAGACAGATTCTGAAAGGCTTGGATTATTTGCACACCCACGAGCCATGCGTCATTCATAGAGATCTCAATTGCAGCAACATCTTCATCAATGGGAATACGGGAAAGGTAAATATGCTCTCTCCAGGTTTCATGTTTATTTGTGCATTTTATTATATGTCTGTTTGGTTTGAATATGGGATCGGGAGTGTTTGGTAAGACGATTACTGACTTCTAACGTACGCGAACAGGTTAAGATTGGTGACTTCGGTTTAGCATCGACAGTAGGAAAGAGCCACATGGCGAAATCTGTGATAGGGACACCAGAGTACATGGCACCCGAGCTGTACGAAGAGAATTACAATGAGTTAGTAGACATATATTCGTTTGGATTGTGCTTACTAGAAATGGATACGATGGAGATACCATACATGGAATGCAACTGTATTCCTGAAATATACCACAAAGTTACAAAGGGTGTGATGCCTCTAGCCTTAAACAAAGTAAAAAATCCAGAATTAAAAGCTTTCATTGAAAAGTGTATCGGACAGAAACGAGTTAGGCCTTCTGCCTCTGAGCTACTTAACGATCCGTTTTTGGAGATTGGTGACGACGAAAAGTGATGCAACTGCTTAAAAGACCAAAGAGAGATATCAATTGGGAAGTTAGACTCTGATTTACAAGGATAATGGTGTTAATGAAGAGTATCTGAAACGTATGAGCATGTTTACAACCGAGCAAATTCTTCACCACATGAAATGGGGCGATTTTGTAACATTATGCAACAAACTAAGAAGGTTATATCTCATAATTGTCAATTTTATTGACATCTTTTGTTGTTATTTTGTCTTTATTTCTTACTAGCTCCTCTATTCATAGTTATGTAATTAAATGTTTTGGAATCATTTGTTAATGTTGCATGTATAAGCGTTTTAGTACTCATAACAACAATAACAACAACAAACCCAATCCCGCTGGTGTAGGGTATGGGGGAGGTATAATGTAGAGAGATCCTACCCCTATCCCAGGATAAACCTGGGAGTAGAGAGACTGCTTCCAACGAGACCTCCGGCAAGTGCAGGTGTGCGGGTGAGAGAGAAAAGAAGTAAGAGTAGAGATAGCAAAACAGTCTGTAAAAAATAAGTGTTTTAGTACTGTATGAGTTATATCGTATAACAAAGTGTTTTGATCATATTTTGTTGTATAAACTGATCGATTGGGATTGTGTTTTCCTTTTTCCAGTGATCATGCCGTGTCAATAGTCTTTGCGACTTGTGAGGGTGTCAAAGCGTATCAGAGTCATTTCCATGAAACTTCAACCGTGACTAATGAAAAGATGTCATCTAGTCTCCTTAAATCCATATACCAGATGTTTGTCAATTTACTTTTAGAATGAAACTAGCTTGAGAATGTGTTATGCTGGTCTTCATCAAGGATGGACAAACTATTAGATGATATGACAGATACGGCCCAAGCCCGATGTGGGGTTATGGTCCATTAGGTTTAGAGTTATGCATTTGTAATCGATATAATAATCAATAATAAAGTTATACCTTACGGGGTTTCATTGACTAACACAAATTTGTATTGCATCTTCTTGCGTTAACTTTATTGAGTTGCATGTTGTGTAAAGATTTTTGGAAGTTTAATTTATTGACTTGCATTTGTATTGTACTTTGTTCAGATATGCAGCACTCGGCACATGTTGTCGTGTTGATTTATTAGTTTCGGGTGTTACAATGATTGTGTTACTAGATTATGTTTTTGGGTTCAAGACAAGATTTCGGGCAAGGCTAGTTAGACTCATACCCCGAGTTTACTTCAGATATCATCTTATAAATCAGAGATAAGAAATATACATAAATCAGATATGCAGCACTCGACACATGTTGTCGTGTTGATTTATTAGTTTCGGGTGTTACAATGATTGTGTTACTAGATTATGTTTTTGGGTTCAAGACAAGATTTCGGGCAAGGCTAGTTAGACTCATACCCCGAGTTTACTTCAGATATCATCTTATAAATCAGAGATAAGAAATATACATATATTTTTCCTATTCCTTGAGGTACATGCTCTGTTTACAGTGGATACAAAGAAAATGAACAAGTATACACTATTAAACATAAGAAATATGAAACCAAAAAAAACTAATCATTATCTCTAACATTATATAATTACAAATTGTTGGTTGTTTAGCTGCAAAACAGTTCCAGTTTAGGGTTAAGATAATCAATGAAGGTACCGGATATTCACTTGAAATCGTGGTATCACTTTCCAATAGAAACTATTCGACCCTATGCCTGGGTTACACGAATATCTCTATGGGATAAGACCAAGTGATGTTCTTGCTTTAGGCACAAACCAAGAACCAGATGCGTATATAGTGTTTAGGGTTTTGTGTTTAGTAAATCGTATGATCACTTCCTTTCATGCATAATGATGTGATCTCTATTTATAATAGAGAATACTCAAACCCTAGCCCATGATATTATGTATAATTAACGGCCCATTAATGATAACATAATAATTTCCATAATTATAGGATCTGTGGTTATCAGTGGAAACAGTTACCCTTGCAGTGGTAACAATAACCCTTGCAGTGGTAACGTTAACATTTGCAGTGGTAACAACAACCCTTGCAGTGGTAACGGTAACACTTGCAGTGGTAACAACAATCAGCAGAATCATGCTATCAGCAGATTCAATACATAACCACTATTGAGTCAGGGGATTCAGTGACCAAATGGGTGTATACTCCATACCTCCAAGCCCATTACCAGGTGTGAATTGATCCCTCAAGTGTACTAAATTTACTAACACAAATAATGTGTTATCGTGCATTCAATAGTGTTATTGTGCACTCATTAATGGATGGACGGTTCTCAAGTTGAGGACAGCCCTGGTCAGTGAAAAAGGCCGGGTGATTAGGTTCAGGCAATGCACTCTCACTAACCAACATCAGAACTACTGACAACATAGTTGGTCTATCTTCTGCATGATGTTGCACACATAATAGTGCGACGTGTATTGATCTTACTACTTCAGAGACAACACACGAGGAGCGCAAAGATTCACACATGATCTCAACACTCTTGTTTTCTTTGTACAGTCTCCATGCCTAGATAGAACCAAAAGTCATATTTTAGTATATGCTAAAAGGATGTTGTTCAAAAACGAATCAGTAGCTTCTGGTCATGATATTTGAATTTAGTATTAAGTTAACTTACATGTCCAAGAAGGTTGTCTCTGTGATCTTCGTGAGAGAATTCTCTGTTTTTCTTTCCACTAACGATCTCCAACACCATAACACCAAAACTAAATACATCCGACTTTATAGAGAATCGCCCGTGCACTGCATACTCGGGAGAAATGTAACCACTGCAGAAATGTTGAAAGAAATAAGCTGATATATAAGTGTAAGCGGAAAATGTAATAAAGTTATGTCAATGGACAACATGTTATGGATTTTTACTAAGTTCCAACCACTTTCTTTGTCTTTGCATCAGTATCATGTCCTACAAACTTTCTAGCAAGGCCGAAGTCCGATATTTTTGGATTCATGTCACTGTCCAGCAATATATTACCTGCCTTGAGGTCTCTGTGAATAATTTGAAATCGGGAGTCTTGATGTAGATATAGAATACCTCGAGCCATCCCATGAATAATGTGAAAACGCTTAGGCCAATCAAGCATCAAACTTCTGGTTTCATCTGTAGTAAGGTAACTAATTATTTTATGAATTATGAAAGAAAGAGACTAAGTGAAATCATATAGGCCAGAGTCAAACCAAAGAGATACATGTCCAAGCTTTTGTTGGTCATGTATTCATAAATCAAAATTAGTTCATTTCTATGAATGCAGTATCCAAGAAGCTTCACAAGGTTCCGATGCTGAAGTTTTGCAATACAAATGACTTCATTTCTGATCTCGTCCAGTCCTTGTTGAGATGTTTCTGAGAGCTTCTTCACAGCTACTTCTTGCCCATCCTCCAGAACACCCTAAACGATTATAATATTGAGTTCATGATAACTTATAGTATTTTACATTTTCGATTCATGATACTAATAAGCATTGCAATCTATTTGAAAAACGTTAACCAGTTACCTTGTAAACGGGACCAAAGCCACCTTCTCCAATTTTATTCGAGACACTGAAGTTATCAGTAGCCCTTGCTACTTTAGATAAGCTAAAAAACTGTAAATCATCAAGATGTTCCATCTTGAGACTTCTATGCCTTTTGGTACCCCAGTTTCCTACAATATGATATGTTTGATTATGTGAATAAATTTATTTTCTAAAGAAAAAAAATATATATGATTTGTTAAAAGCAGAAATGACCCATTTGTGTTACCTAGGCCTTTCATGTAACGCGTTTTTCTACATGCATATGCTAGCCAAGACAAAAGCAGCACAACCAAAGACATTGACAGGAGTATGATGAATACTCGTTTCCTTCTGTTGGAGTCAAACGGGAAGAACGTGCGACCTTCCATCAAGAAATGACAATAGTTGGTAAGTATCATTTCACAAATTTAAACTTAAAACACAGTGATACTACTATACAAGCATTGATTTTATATAACGGTGTGCGATTCTAGATGCTCGTCAGAAAACATGTGTACCTTCTAACTCAGAAGCAGCCATTGGTATGTAGATATGTTGACATGAATCACACTCTCTGATATCCATGAGCTCATCCAACCATAGCAAACAACCACTTCCACCATTACTGATATTTAAACTTGTATAAGCTGTACATGAACAATCTTGTCTGCATTTCATCTCACATTCTCCAAGAGTCATACTGTAATTATACCATGACCTTCGTGTATCTGGTACTTTCACTCCGGAAATTTTCTGAAACCCATCCCTATTCTCACATTTCAAAGGCTTTTTACGTTTACACCCACTCGACCAATCAGATGCATCCCATTCTTTTGGGATTTTTGGCTCAAAACCTTTGATACAAGTACAGGGTGGATGCTTGTTAACGCTACAGCTTCCATATGGACCACAGACTCCAAACTGACCACAATTATCTACCGCAAGATCCGCATACACAGCCCACTCTTGAATTCGCTCAATCCAGTGCATAATCAGTGTCTTTCCGTCCCATGTCAGAACTACCCTCAAAACAACCGAACTCTTAAGTTCAATTTTATTATATACTTCCTTCTGATTAAATACAAACTCACCTGAATAAATTGGATTTGGTATGTCAATAATAAAGCCACTAAACCCGAGACCATTCCATGGTCCAAGTCTCGATACTAATGTTTGAGCTCGCCATGCCAATGATTGTGGATATCCATTTGTGTCTACTTTAGTAATATACACACCTATAGAAGGATCATCAGGACTCTTCCAAGATGTGATGAACCGCTCTATACCGGTTACGTAATCCTTCCCAAATTTCATTCCTGGTAATTGGGTGTCACCGGGATAATCAAAACTTTCCCAAAATATTAGACTTTTATCCTTCACAATAAGATTGCCATTATCCAGAAGTTGTGCCACGACCTCCTCCGTATTATTACTCCTCAACGAATGGGATGACCAGACCATGTTGTTCCCACCATTGAAAAGCAGAAGCTTTCCTTCTCTGCTAACTTTTAACACACCTGATGTATCGTTAATTGGTGTCTCTCTGTTTGCAACCCATACAACTGTAACCTCTGATATCTTCTTGTACCATATCCCTAAGTATCGATTCTTGGATTTACCCGGGCTAAAAAATCCTAGTACAAACATCTCCCCGTTAGAAACAACAGTTTGACCATCTTTAATTTCTTGATTTGCAGATATTGTATCTGCTATTGCAGTACAATCTGATAGGAGCAAGATAAGAGTAATTAAGAAGAATACAGTGTGGTTCTCCATTGATGTATCTAAAAACATAATACTGTTTAACCATTTTATTGATTTTAGTCGTGTGAAAACCGCGTTCAATTAAATGATTGAAAAAATGTTCAAAAAAATAAAATAAATAAATGATTGAATTTTCAACAGTCAGGGTCAAATGAATGGAAGTCTTTACCACAGGGTCGTCTCTCAGTTAGGACTCAGTATTCCTCCTAATTTCCTGGGAGTATTAAATGGGGTGATGCTATAGACACTCTTGACGTGTGATATGAGCCCATCAAACAAGACAACCATCATATCTTATCATCAATATTTAAATACTTCTTTTATTATTACTCTTTCTTGTACATTCTTATATACTGTATGAGATATAGTATATGCTTTCATCCTACGTACATTACCCAAGCTGCACATTCGAAAGAAATAAATTTTTTAGCACCCTCAAATTCTACACATTTTAATAAGTTTAGCCGTTCAACTAATTATTATCACCATACCATGTACATTTACAAAATAATAATAATAATAATAATAATAATAATAATAAATTAAAAAAAAATAAAAAATACTCCGTTACTAAAATATGAATTGCACGGTCACTAAAATACTTTTAATGATTGTACGTTTTATAATATGATTTCTTTAACAAAATTTTTGTTAAAACAAACACATTTTAAACTAAAATTCAAATACGATTATTAAAAGTACAATATGAATTACAAATATGATACGAATACAGCAAATACATAAAAACTAAAAACTACGATACTTAAGTCTAAAACTTGTTTACTTAAACTTTTGCTTAATGCGGTTTCGTATTTTATCAAGCAACTCGAACTCGATTTTGAGCTTAATCGATCGAGCTGAGCTTTTATCGAGCTTAAGCCCGAGCCTAAACCCAATAAACCAGCTCGAAACACATAACGATCCGAGTTCGAGCTTTTAATAGCTCGAACTCGAGCTTTTCAAGCCTTCCAAAACAATTTTTTACTATACATATTGATATAAACAATATAAAGGCTAACGTGAATATTGGTATAATAATTAAATAATGTTATTTAACCCTAATTTTTTTTGAATTTATTTGTAACACCCTTAAAATTTCATTACAAAACGGAAAACTAATTGGGGTATTATGTAGAGGATCACAGTCATAATCATAGAAAACGACTCAAATGAGACGTTTTGAAAGTCATTATTATACAATTCAAATGCGAAAGAGTATTCATTATTTAGCAAATCCTAAATGACGTAAGTATTTGAAATGACTGATTGAATTTATTTTACACCACAGACTCTTGGTCTAATGCCCACTCCATGCCTTGAATACTGCTTCAGTTACCTGAGATAAACATGCTAAAAAGTCAACAAAATTGTTGAGTGAATCCATAGCGTTTGTGTTTAATAATCATTTGAACACAAGATATAAGTATTTCAGAAATATATATATATATCAGGTTGTTTATTGCAGTAAGTCTCATGAACTCAACATTAACGTATGTGATATAATATAGGGGCCCTTGGGGTAGGAGCTAGCCATTCTCCTAGTATAAATCAAATAATGTGCATTTGGCTATCTATCCGGCTATCACAAAGGAAATCTCCCGGTTAGCTCAAATGGGTTGTCAACCTCCAATAGATCTATTCACAATATTCGCATTCACTCGCAAGTGACTAAGGTTCATGATATGATGGGCTTTTATAGGGGCAACAGTGTGTCTTGTACAATAACATTCAGGAATAGCATACATAAAAATACTTTTGTTCTATTTATAGCATATATCACCCCACGAGCTTGTAAAACATATAAAAGTGGGACTATGAACTCACCTCAGTTGGGGGGGGGGGTAGGCAAGTAAATGATATCAAGTGCAAATTGGGAACGGCTCCAACAAGCAACCTGGATAATATGGGAAATCTCATATTTTGGTGGTTTTATTCTAGACTCAATGTGAGTAAGGATTACAGAATTGGTAATTGGGAAGTGGTTTTGGTTGTAATGAAGATGGTTCAGGTGCTTCAAATGCTTAAAGTTCAAAAACAATATTATATATATATATATATATATATAAATATTATCTTGTTTTTATGTGTTGTGGTCTCTTCAAAAGTTATTAGAAGATAAGTTATGCTTAACATATAGTTTGGTGTTTTGGTTGAGATATGACTTATAAAACCTCAGTGTTTCATTAAAGTTACTGAATAACCCTTCAAGTTATAAGAAATTTACATTTTAGACCTTAACAATGGATATTTACACTTTTAGTCCTTTAACTTTAGCAATATTACATTTTTGGGTTATATCTTTCAAAATGACATTTCATTACCCTTGACTTTGGAATATTCCATCTCTAACCTTAATTTAAAATTATGGCAGTTTTGGTACCTTTTTATGAATAAGTACACATTTAGTCCTTTAACTTAACAAAATTACATTTTTAGTCCTTAATTAACAATGTGTGATATTTTAGTACTTATATTATTCAAATATTCAATAAATACCCTTAGTTTACTGAAAAGACTATTTTAACACAAGTTTTGAGGAGTTGGCAGTTTTAGTCCTTGAGGTTAGATAGTTTTGCAAAATAGTCCTTTATCATAAAAGTTTATATTTCAAGTCCAATTTCTCCCAAAATTATATAATTGACCCAAAAACATTTATAATATCACTTATATTCCAATTTTGGCAGTTTATACCTTTATATTTAAAAAGTGACCGTTTTGACCCTTTAGTTTATAATAGTTTACATTTTTAGTCCAAATTACATATTTAGCTTAAGTTATCATTTCTTTTAGCTTATTATATTTCCAGAAGCTTATTCAAGCTTATGTGAGCTTATACAGTAGCTTACTTGAGGTTATAACTTAATTTTATGCTTAGTGGACTTTAAGTGAAACACACGGCCCAATGATACTTGTATTGATCCAATGGACTTGGGGTTTTGTGGGCTTATTCATGGGCTTTATATTGACCTATTCCAATTCACAAAATAGCTTAAACTCAGCTTATATGCAAACTGCTTATTTGAAATCATTGGGCTTTAAGGCCCAATGAGTTCGTTTTAGTTTTTCAGAAACTGTGTGAGTGAGCTTAGCTTTTGACTTGTGAAACTTATCAAATGAGCTTGTTATGGCATCGTATTGGTATCTCCTGTTAGTATAGTGTATAAGGAAACAAGCTATACAATTTATTTGGTATGGGATGCGTTTGAATAAGGTTTTACAAGGCCATGATTCAAAATGTTCAAATAATACTAAGTGTTTAGAAAACTTACAACACCTTTAAAAGGTGGGATGAAATACGATTGTGGATTACACTAGTACAAAACTGGGATTTCGTCACACATGCTTTTTTTCGAACAACCACACAGTAACTTTTTTATATGACTAAATGTACCAGAATAAAATAAACAGCCACACTTGATCCGACTTGTGTGACCATTTCAGAATTACATCTGAGGCTATAGCCACACCATTTGAATATTTACGTGACTAGAGGTAACTGGTAATTTTTATTTTATTATTTTTTTTTGATTATTTAGTCACTTATAATTTGGGACGTGTGACGGATACAAATAAGTTTGAAGCATTAGTCACACTATATATATATATATATATATATATATATATATATATATATATATATATATATGTGTGTGTGTGTGTGTGTGTGTGTGTGTGTGTGTGTGTGTGTGTGTGTGTGACAAATATATGTCACACAATTGAAGAGTGTGACCAAAATCTATAGATGGTCACATGAAGTAATTGTGTATGTGGCTAAATCATATAGTCAAGTTTGTCACGCATTATTTAAACGTGACTACTATTGTTTGCTGAATATTTAGCCACATATGATTTGAAATGTGTGACAACAGAAAAGTAAGTTTGAAGCATTAGTCACGATATGCATTTAAAAGTGACAAATACATGTCACACACTTGAACAATGTGACCAAATGTCATATATGGTCACACTAAACCATAGGCATACATGATTAAGTGTAACCAAAATCCGATACATATGGTCACATAGGTTAATATGTGTGTCTAAAGTTTAGTGTGTGTTTGCTTGCCAAATCCTAATGTGTATAGTCACATTTAATTGTAGCACGATCATGTGACTATATGCTTTATAATAGTCACACCATATCACAAATGTGTATCTAAATTGTGTTTATGGCCACATTATAAGGGTATTACATGTGACCAATACCTTCAAAATAATCACATTGTGAAATATTCATGTGACTATTATTTATAGCAAAATGTGAACTCAGTTATCATTAACCTTGCTATTAGTCACATTGAGTGTTTGTGTGACTAAATTCAAGATATTATATATGGTCACATGAAGTATTTATTTAGGTGTCTAAATCATAGAGTCATATTTTGTCACATATTATTTAAATGTAGTCACAATTTGATACATATGGTCACACATTTCTGATAACTTATGTATAGTCTATCTAGTTTGAGTCTAATATGATATTCACTACATGAATTGAGTTCAGACTATTAGTCATGACTCTTCATTTGCCCCATTACAATGCTCCTAGGTATACTTAGAACTGTTAAGTATAATTAGATGTTGGGATCATTGTGCATAATTTATGGTTTGTATTTTCTTTGTTTATAGACTAACATTTTGCAGGAAAAGCAAAGAAAAAGTTGTTTGGATTGGAATTTGGGTAATGCTAGTAACTCGGAACTTAATGCTGCTAGGCAGAACTTAACACTGCTAGCCCGTTAGTGAGCCCTCACGTGCGTTGCACGTGAGGGTATTTTCGTCATTTCACTATTCCCGATTTTAACACACTTCAGCTATTCACGAAAATCGACGAGGACATTTTTTGCAAATAACAAAACTAAGTCGTGTTTAACACAACAAAATCACACACACACATAAACGCTCTATCTTCTTTCAACCCAATATCTCAAACAATACAGTCGGTGCTTAGCAGTCGTGATTCTTCAAAAAACACACGTACCAGGTAACCACATTTACTGATTTTTACTTCATTCAAACGGTATTTTGCATTTTTTTTTGTAACCTTAATCGTTAATGCAGTAACCATGTTTGGTAATCAATTTATTTGCGCTATGGACAATCCTGATGTTTTGGATGAGTTTGTAAGTTAACACCATTATTGACAAGCTGTTATTTCTCTATGAAACTAGTTTAATTACTCCCTCCGTCCACATTAAGTGTCTACTATGACTTTTTCAAGTCTTTTTTCTTCAACTTTGACTTCAATTTTTTTTGTCCGTGTTATATAGTACTTGATGCAAGATATATGAATGGATTAAGTTTTTAGTTGTGTTTTCATTTGTATAATTTTCATTAAGTATTATATAACACAAATAAATATATTTAAGGTCAAAGTTAGTGAAAAAAGATTTAGAAAAGTCATAGTGGACACTTAATGTGGGACGGAGGTAGTAGTATTTAATTCACAATGGTTAAAAATTAATTTTCATATACAGGAACTGCATAATGATTATGTTCTAGGAGGTTCCTATCATGGCAATGGTTTTATTTTCTTAGTTAACTGTGGGGGGTTAGATGGAAAGTTCGTGTAAGGAGAGTCTCAGAATTTAAGTGTGTTGTTGAGAGAGCAAGGTAGAATGATTTTGTCATTCACAACATCTCCTGTTCTGATGTTGAGTACATACATTTTGTTGAAGAGGGTGATGATGTGTTTTATGTAACTTGCTATGGTAAGGATGGGTTGGAGTTTCACAATTATGAACCCGAGAGTGCCCCATTTTGGAGATGTTTAGTGCCTGTGACAAACATATCTCTGCTTATGCAGTCGTTGCAGGAAGACTTTCTAAGATATCTGGATGGTCCAACCCCTACTGATTCGGTCGTGGTTTCCACTAACACGACTGACTACAATGTTAGGGTGGCCAGTGATCATCTCTATGATCAATATGTCCACTCCTTCTTGTATGGCAGTGGTTGGTTGACACTCGTTCAAGACTTAAATATGAAGGCTGGTTAGTGGATGGTTTTTACTTAGGTTGTCCCGGGCCAGGAATATAATGTGATGTTGTTTGAACCTGATGGAGGGGCCATCACAACTGTGGAGACATACAGCACCAATATTGCCATGAATGCCTTGTGTCACCAACCACATGACTATGGTATCTTTTCCTTTATTAGCTTTAACTACATCAAGTATATGTTATCTTTGTAACATTTTGGATTATCTATAACTTACTCATTTTGTATTATTAAATTCAGATTTTGAACCCTGACGGATGAACTGGAGGTGCAAATGGTCGTTTCACACTGTCCATGACCAAGAAGATAGGGCATTCTACAGACCACTGACTACATGCTTCTGGATAGATGGACAACTTGTAAGTGTCTTGAAAACTTTGATAATTTGTCAAATTGTTATGCTACAATTTCAATGATATTACAAACTAAACAACTATCAATCTATACTAAACAACTATCAATCTATAGCAGTTGTAACTTTGTACATTTTGTAACAAACTATACCATCAAAAATTGTGCACAAGTACAACTTGTATGGGTACTCTGTCGCTGTTGTGAAGCACCAAATGATACAGAAAGTGTTTGAAGTACATGAGAGAACAGTGGTGGTACCTGGTCGAGGGAA
Source organism: Artemisia argyi (assembly GCA_030686995.1). Lineage (NCBI taxonomy): Eukaryota > Viridiplantae > Streptophyta > Magnoliopsida > Asterales > Asteraceae > Artemisia > Artemisia argyi. The sequence continues at coordinate 206,811,483 of CM060702.1, read as the reverse complement.
GGTGATGAGGAAGGTATTTATTATTTCATGCTCTGGTTTCAGGGAGTTGAGACAGGAAACCTGCTTTGGTGCAGCTGCAAGGGTCCGCTTCTTTTTAACCGATGACACAAATAGGTCCCAAAGAGTTTTAAGGTTTGATGTGTGTTGATGGTCTAATGGTTGTTGATGGTTTTATGTTTGTTGATGGGTGAAACAAAGTTTGAAAGTTTTTGTAAGTTGGATAAACTTTTTTGTAAGTATCTGATGTATGATAAACCAAATGGGTTTGTCACTAGACAATGGTATGTAATTAGCTGATGTAGGATGAACCATATGGGTTTATTCGTAGACAATGTTATGTAGTAAACGATGTAGGTTGATAGGATGTACCCCTGCACTCTCATATCTAGCAGTACAAACCCACCTGCTGTAACGTTTTCTTAGCAGCAGAAACTTTTGATTTTTTTTTGAACAGAGCAGAAACTTTTGATTAACATAATACAAAATATATCCCAAGTTCTTCCTAATGAACACAACAATCAAAATATTGTAACAATTAATGAGAAAATTTAGCAATGACAAAGTACAGGAGTTAAAATTAAACATATTCCATTAAAACTTGAAATGAAAAATTACAAAATACTGATAATAAAAGGTACACATTCTAAAAATCTACTAATCTAAAAGGATTACAACATGTTTATTCATAAAGTCAAATAAAGTAGTATAAAAGGATTACAAGGTTTATTCAAATTACTTCCTAACTCAATTAATACATTTTCTTTTTACCCTTCCCTTTTGAACAAACTTTGAGCATTTTTGGTTCCCATGGTTTTATACCCTTGTCTTCACAAGTCTTAGCATTGGGCAGGCCTAGCACCTGAACCCTCTCATCAAAAAGCTCTTTAGCAGTCTTTTTTGGAGTTTTAACCTTCCTAGCATCTTCCTTTTTTGTGCCTGATCCAGAATATCCCTTTGGAAAGTAGTCTTCCCATGTATTTGGAGGACCTTCAGAATTGCTTGATATGTGAAATGAACTTGAGTCACTGATGTCAATTTTAATGATTTCTGCAAAAAATAAAATAAAAAATATATTAAAATTAAAAAAATATAGTGTAAATGAAATAAAAGATAATGTTGCAATCCAGGGTGTGTTTGAGACAACCTTTGTTCTTGGAACTCATTGTTTCACTAGGTAGAATGGGGTTGTGGGAGCTTAGTTGGTGTGTTTGGTTTTTATAGAGAAAAAAGTATGCTCGGTTAGTGTTTCAAAACTGCAAAAGTAGTCAATTGACAATGAAGAAAAAAATAGTGTTTCTTACCCTTCTTGCAGGCATGAAATTGTGCAGTCATGACATTACTTTTTCATGTGTGCAAACATGAGAAAAAATTAGTATTTGTAGTACCAAGGCCAAAACAATCAACTAATGTGGACAAAAACAGTCAATGTTGCAATTCAAGGTGTGTTTGAAACAACCTTTGTTCTTGGAACTCCAATGGCCACATTACCAGGTGGATGGTTGGTTTTAGATCATAAACCAATATACGTAACCCTTCTCAGTTGCCGCTACAACTCCTTTTGTCATTTCAACTCCCTTTGAGCAGAGGCCTGCACCAGGCGCATTGCTAGATTGTTGAAAAAATAAAAGGAACTGTATTGCAATTGAGAATGGAAAGGTATGTTGAAATTCCAGACTCAAAGTTTTACAAACTCACTTCCTACATATCAAAAATACATCATACATATATATAAAGCAAACAGAGTCATACAAAAAATCTACAAATGTTGAGTAAAGAATAGAGTCTAAGTAACATCACTCATCTTGAATGCGATAATGAAGGAGTGTGGCATGTCATGAAAAATACACACTATATCATTATCGCATTGAAGACGTCTCAATGATCAGGCCAGATCTATCTAACATTGCAGAAAGGTTCCGTTGTTTTGTTTTTTGGACACCGTCTAATAACGTTTGTGTGCGCTTGATCACTAGCTTTGGCACTTTCAAGAATGTATCTTCATTGTCGGGACAAAAGTTTTAATCAAGGTACATTATTGAAATAGCCGAAGCTTGTGATCAAGATCAACCACACAAACGGTAGTAGACATTTTCCAAATTAAGCAATGGAACCATCTACAACGCTAGATAGATCTGCCCTAATCATTGAGCTTTAAGTTATTAGAAAATAGATTCCTACTATCATTTATATTGCTCCCTTAGATGTGACGAAGATACATATTAATTATGTAGATTCTACGACATTAGAGAGTTAATTGTGCATGAATGAAATCATATTAAATTTATATTAACAATGCAATGAACTACCATCCTTTCTACCCTAGCTAACAACAACATATTATTCAGCCTTGAATCTCTAACCTACCAACATGCTGGAAGATGAAGACGCTAAATTCAAGCATCGAACCTACAAATTATACTTGATAATTGTTTCTGTATTTTGACAAAGAGCAAAGATGAATCAACAATGGATGAACAACACCAAAACAAGTTTTTGCTCATACTTGAAAGTGGTATCTATTCATCCAACGTTGATACTTCTTCCATCTTTGATACTTGGATGTTTTAGCCTAAATATTCGCACTAAAACTAAAAAACAACCATAAACCCTAACAATAAAAAAACACAATATACAAATACATATTAAGGTTTCCAAGGCATAAAAACTTGAAAATTCTTTCTCAAGCATCGAACCTGAATTATTATTTACAACTTATACTTGATAATTTTTTCTATATTTTGGCAAAGAGCAAAGATGAATCAGTAATGGATGAACAACACCAGAACAAGTTTATGTTCATACTTGAAAGTGGTGTCTTTTCATCCATCACTGATACTTCTTCCATCTTTGATACTTGGATGTTTTAGCCTAAATATTCGCATACACATCCGCCACTTTTCTTCCTTATTCTATCAATACAAATGCAACATAATTCTTAAACCAGATAGTCAACCTAAAAATAAGCTAATCCAAGCAAACCTTAATATCTCTTTTGCTCTAATTATTCGCAAAAACAACACAGCATGTTCTTCCTTATTCTATCAATACAAATGCAACGCAATTCTTATAACAGATAATCAACCTAAGCCTAAGAATAAATAGCTCTAAGGGGGTATTTGGATTATATTAATTTGTGATCTTATCAGTTTTTTAAGATTTGGGATCAAAACCCTAGATCCGAGTGAGTTGTAACTGTGAGTGTGAGAGAGAAAGAGAGGATTATGTTGAAATGTGCGAAGTGTGTTTGATAATTTTGTATATATTATAAGTTTAAAAGTGAGTGTGTTTGATACTCTTGGTAGGGGTGTTCACGGGGCGGTTCGGTTCGGTTAGTTGGAAGATTTTAACTATCCATCGCGGGGCGGGTAATTTATTTATATTATATACGGCTCGGTTCGGTTAACCACAGATATCTAAAAGCAAAAACCAAAACCGAATGCCTGGTTTGTCGGTTTCTCGGGTTTTTTGAACACCCCTAATACTTGGTAGGGGGTTATAGGGGGTGAAGAATGGGAAAGGTAATGAAAAAAATATGCTTGGTAAAGCATAATGCAATGACCCATTACCCAATAAATTGGGGGGATTGATTTTATTTACCTTTCCCTTTCCCGACCATTAGGTTACACTTTCCCTTTCCCTTTCCCAAGTTTGAATCAAGCGCACCATTTAGTGTATTTTGTATTTAAAAAGTCGCCCATGTGAATTAGCCATTGTCGATAACATGACACTATAAGCCACTATAACCCAATGCACATGACCCATTACCCATGTTAATTACCCATTGTCGATCACCAGGAATGTATTGGTCGATAACATGACACTATAAGCCACTTCAACCCAATACACATGACCCATTACCCATGTTAATTACCAATTGTCAACAGTCAGGGATGTGTCGTAACATGACACTCTAAGCAACTATAACCCATGTTAATTACCATTGAAAGAGGCTTACACGGGCTTATAACTAGTTAAATTATTTAAATACCCTTTAAAATATAATGGATTATAACGCAAAAGCCGGAAATATATCTGAACTTGTTTTGATGTATTTTTATGCGATTTTACATTAATAACCTTCAACTTAACTAATTCGCCAAATAGCTTTATAAAAATATAAACTCCATCTTGTGGCTTATAATATAAGCTCTAGCCCCAACCCCAACCCATTCCGCTAAACATACCTTACGTAGAAAAAATATATATACAAATTTATTAAAGTGTGGCTTTTTCTCCCTCTGCTTATTTTCAACTTGTTTCACTTTTAAAATTTCAAATTTAGCAAAACTAAATAAATTGCAGCTTATTTGGTTTAAAGGGTAAAATATCATACCGGTTTAAGACGTTTTCGTTCGTTTTTTTTCTTTCTTGATTTTGACTGTTTTTGTACGTCTAGGACCGTTTTTGTCCATTGTCTGACATTTTCTTTAAAAACGTATGAAGGCGCACAAAATGTACGAAAGCGAACACAACGTAGCAAACACAAAGAAAAAAGGATAAGGACGTGTGAAAATGAAAAAATCATACAAAAATGTACGAGAACGTAATAAACGTTTCATAACTTTTTAATACAGAGGAAAACGTTCATATAAGCTTGAAAACGAGCAAAAATTGCCAAAAACATTCAAAAATGGATGAAATCAGTCAGGAAGGTTGAAATAGGTCGAACACAGTCACAATCGGTCGTAGTTGGTCTAAATCCATCAAAATCTATCGAAAATTAACAAAATCGGTCAACAACTAGCGAAATCAGTCAAAATCGATTGAAAACGGTCAAAAAGGGACAAAAACGTAACATGTGAATTAGCCATTATCACCGGTCGTGCATGGGTTGCACCGGCTTGGTAGGTGTTTAGTTGTGAAGGTTATATGAATGGTATTTGAAGTTATTATAGGCGGTCATGCATGGGTTGCACCGGCTTGGTAGGTGTATACCGTTTGTCACAAACACTAAGAAGCAAGTATTCAGGGACCTCCCGATCATGTTATCCAGGATCGAGAAAGTTTGAACTCGGCTTGTGCTTGACTCGAAAAGCTCGATTTATTTTGTTTTCTTACACAAATTAAAATTGAAATATAACGTAAGAATTGAAAACTCAACAATAATTCGAGTTGAACTTATATAAGGTTGAGCTCAACTCATTAAACATTTTGAGTTCATTTGATATATAGGCTTGAGCTTGAGCCCAAAGCTCGATAAGAATTAGCTCGAACGAACACTAATTGGCTCGAGCTCGGCTCATTTATGCGATTAAGAAAAAAATTAAAGTTTAGCTCGAGCTTGGCTCGTAATATATCTATTTTGAGCTCGTTAATAAGCTTTTTATCGAGCTTGTTAATAAGTTCACCTATAATACAAATGCATAACATTTTATATATGTTTAATATGTAAAATATCATAGTGTCATTTAGGATTGTGAGCCAAATCAAGTTTTATATGTAAAACTCAGGCTCGAGCCTGATTGATAGATGAGCTGCAACTTAGGCTCGAGCTCATTTAAGCTCGGCTCATTCAAGCTTTTTACTAATATGATCTTGAGTTTTTCACGATCGGATTGGTTCATTTCCGCCTCTAATATAAACAAAGATTAAGGTATTTCATGTGTTATAAAACTAGTTGGTTTATGAATAAAATATATAAATTAAATTAGATTTCCCACTCACATTTTCAGTTGTCCCGCTCTAAGTTTTCTCCATAAAATTATCCCTCCATCCAACAATTTGAAAACCTAACAAAATAAATCACCATCATAATTCCCAAATCAATTCCCCATTAGATTTCCCTCTCACATTTTTAGTTGTCCCGCTTTAAGTTTTTCCAAAAATCAAATTATTCCTCCATCCAACAATTTGAAAACCGAACAAAATAAAGCACCATCATAATCCCAAATCAATTCCCCCCCCCCCCCCCCCCCCCTCCCCCCACAACAATACCAATTATCACCCAAATCAGTTATCCCCAAAAAAACACACTGATACGCACGTTCAAGTATGAACGGATATCAATGATACATACAAAGTATGCGTGGAATTGACTAGTCAACCTATGAAAAGGCCGACGTGCAGAACCTGTGAATACTATATATATATATATATATATATATATATATATATATATATATATATATATATATATATATATGTGATACCGGGTAAGTGATTACCCGGGTCGTGTCCCAACGAGGTGTGAATGGGCAAATATCGTTTGAGGCTCGGAATTAAAGTGCTTGTAAGATTAGATGAGAGGTTATTTGGAATTATGAGTCAAAAACGTGAGCTACAAATTTGAGAACGTATAAGAAACTAAAGACAAGCTTTATAATAAAAATAAACGCGACTATGCAAAATTCTTAATGAATTCTAAGCACGACTAGTCCTACGGGCATACAACTAATTTTCCTATGTACTATGTGACAGAAGAAAGTTTTTTAAGAAAAAGAAAAATTAATTATTTGATAAAAATCCTAATTAATATCGATTAAAAACTATTAAAGGCTAATTAAATCCTATTGATTACTACGACTTAACAACTAAATCTAAAACTCTTTATAAATATTACTACTTAGTATTAAACTAAGAAAGTTAATAGAAGATGGTGCGTGGTACAAACGTAATCAGAGAATAAGCTACCTACACACTGCTTAATTTTAAGCAAGACAAACAATAATAGATTCTAAATACTAAAATCATACAAAGAATAACAAAAGGAGTCCAAAGAGCAGGTGGAATTTGAGGTGCTATGTGTGTTGAATGGCGTGGGATCAAATCCAGGCTATGGTACTTTTTGCCAACATTTTTATTTCAATATTTCTTTTTGCAAAAGCATTAAACACGAGGAGTTAAGCAAGTCTTGCAAACTACTTTTTGTTGAAAAGTTTCAATGCAAACTTTAAAATCCAACAGATACGAGTTTTGGCTTAAAGCGATATTAAAGAGATTAGCAAATATCACAGTGAGTTTTACGCTAATACAAATTGGGTTCAAAGTTCAAACTTAATCTAAAGGGATCCACACATTCAGGAAACCAAAAGCTCAAACAAACAAGTTCGAGAGCTCAAACAAGCAATCATAAGGAAGCTCCTGACCTAAATCAACAAACTAACAACAAGCTGAAGCAAAACTTAAACGAACTCAGTTGTTTGAACTGATTTGAATGAGTGAATACTTAACCAAAGTGGGCAACTAGGGGGCTGAATATACGCGAGCAAACAAGCATGTAACCTCAAACAAGTGATAAATCTAACAAGCAAGTACTAGTGGTTCTCACAACAACAAGTATCAAGTAAAGTACTCAAGTATTGAACAAGATATGGGTCATTGAAAACGGGTCAGGAAGCAAAACCTTGGTGCAGGGTAATTGAACGTTCAACCCGGCCACTTTGTGATCAACTCTTCCCAACCAAATGGATTTCAAAACTGGTTTTTCTTCTAGAATACGAGATACTAGCAGTGAAAAGGACATAAAACATCAACTTTCATCCCTTCACAAGCTGTACTGAGTTCTGAAGATGGTCTAAAACTCCACACTAGTCTAGCAGATTTCAAACGTTTTTGAGCTGCTGTTTGTGAGAAAATTAAAGGCCAAATATGTTTAAACACATTCAATGAACACTTTATTCTATATTATCATTAATAAAATTAGAAACCCAATGAGCAGATATAGAAGCTAAATTAAGCCGTTATACTAAAAGCTTCAACCAAAGAACTTATAAGTTTAAAACTAAGCTTATATCACATTGACTAACATAATTAAGCAAAAACAAACTGGAGATAAGTAAAAACAGCAAAGAAGGGTCGACATGGAACTGAGTACAATTCAAGAAAGCTGGAAATAAACTTGTATAAAGGAAGCTAAAACTATTAACTCGATTATTGAAACTGAAAATGAAAGAAAACTTGGAATTAAAACCGTGTAACGTTTGAAGGGCAGAATATAGATGAGCAGAGATAAACAACTTGTAGTAACTTGAAATCTTAATTAAACTTCACAAATTCAGATTACAACTAAGTCTATATTAAAAACATAAAGAAAGCATAAAAATTACATAAAAACTAACTGCCTCACAAGGCTTACATAGATTCCTATTTATACTAAAAACACCAACTAGGGGTCTTTTACTTGTGTGCTTCCTTTGTGAGGAAAATAGCATCAGGCACTGTTTGTGTTTCTTTTGAGCAAATCCCCACCATTTAATTGAGCCAGGAAATAATCACAACCGTCTAATTTATTTTTGGCGCCAAAGTAGTTATGGATCGCCAACATGGAAAAGTGTCAGAGGGCTGGGGGAACAATATGGAGGCTGGATCAGGAGTATTGGGGATAGGGGAGGAGACAAGACACTTGGAGGATGTGGGATATGCTGGATTTGTTTAGGAGGATGTGGAGAATTTGTCTGGTTTGTGATGTTCTGGGGGAAGGTGAAGGAGATGGAGGTGGCTGACTTTTGTTGTCCCTGGCGTGTATTATTAAGGACGCAAAGGGTGGTTTTGGGTTAGGGTGATGGTTGGGCCTGGTGATTTGATGTGGGCCGGGTTTGATTTGGACTTGTTAGGGTTTATGTTTGGATTGGGTTGGGAAAGATTTGGGTTGTCTTTGGTTAATGGTTAAGCATAGTTTTGGATTAATATCACACAACCATATCTAGAATTTACTCGACTTCGTCTTTAATATCACAGTATGCACAATTTATTGTCGAGTCGTTCAAAAATGCACGTTTGTCGATCAAAATTGTATGTTTCCGCCCAGATTTCAATCCTTTGTTCCTGAAACACATAAAAACACGAAACAAAGGATATCTATATTATTTTTGGCCTTTTTTTGTATTTTTACGTATCAAAATGGTGGTGAAATGATGAGTATTTGCATACTCATCAATCCCCCACACTAAACTATTGCTAGTCTCTAGCAAATTTTTTAGAAAACATAATGGATTTGAATCTCTTTACCAAAAGCCATTACTTCTGGAGTAGCCAAATGTTTCTGTTCAAGTAAGAACTATGGTCCTCCTGATAACCATGTGATTTTGAGCAAACCACCAGCTGTCAACGGATTTGATTTATCTTTACCAGAAGCCGTTTGCTTCTGGACTAGCCAGCTCTTGATAGACATAATCTACATCTTGATGAGCTGATTACCAATTATGGCTTTCCACTGCCTTTACCACAAGCCATAATCTTGCGGGCTAGCCAACTCTCTCACTTTTTAGGATATGGCGAGTTGAGATACCATACAATTTTGGGCAAATTGCAAGCCGTCAACGGATTTGAGTTATCTTTACCAAGAGCCGTTTGCCCCTGGATTTGCCAATCCTTTTGTCGTTCAGACACGGCGGACTGATAACCACAAAAAATTTTGAAACTCCAGTGATTTTTTTTTTTATAAATTTTGACCAAAAACGGGGGTACTAGATGGTAAAATGTGATAAAATTCGCTAGAATTCCCCCCCCCCCCCCCCCCACACTTAGAATTGAATATTGTCCTCAATATTCAAAGTCCCGGCTATTATGCCGACTCTTTGGACGTAAAAGGGCAACATTACAAGCTAAATGTGGAAACAACATTTTTTTTCACTTTATTGGTAACGACAGCAGGGGTAACTCCACCACACTTAGGGTGAAAACCCCAAGTTAATACATGCTACTGTTTTTGTTTACTGAGTCGCTAGCTTGACTCGATCCCCGAATTCAATTGTCCTTGGGGAAAGTTTGGAGATCCGGGACAACCATGGATGGTATGTCCTCTCCAAAGCAATGCTTCAACCGATGCCCATTCACTTTGAAATTTGGACCGTCATTTTGAGATAATTTGACGGTGCCATAAGGATAAACCTTTGCTATAGTGAATGGACCAGTCCAACAGGTCTTTAGCTTTCCCGAGAAGATCTTGAGTCTAGAGTTGAAAAGAAGGACTCGATCACCAACGTTAAAAACGCGGTTCTTGATTTTGGAGTCATGAATCTTCTTTGTCTTTTATTTATAGATCAAAGAGTTCTCGTAAGCTTGATCACGAAGTTCATTTAATTCATTTAGTTGAACTTTCCTATTATCACCCGCAGTTTTGAGGTCAAAATTTGCATGCTTGAGAGCCCAATAGGCTTTGTGTTCAAGCTCGATCGGTAGATGGCACGCTTTCCCGTACACAAGCTTGTAAGGCGTACACCCTATGGGTGTTTTGTAAGCTGTATGGAAAGCCCAAAGTGCATCATCTAATTTATCCGACCACGATGCACGATTTTCACCAACGGTTCTTTCAAATATTCTCTTAATGCCCCGATTGGAAACTTCTACTTGTCCACTTGTTTGAGGGTGGTATGCAGTAGAAAGACGGTGAGTTACACCATATTTTTGCATGACTTTATCAAATTTGTTATTACAGAAATGCGTACCACGATCACTGATTATAGCACGTGGAGTTCCAAATCGAGCAAAAAGAGCTTTCAAAAATTTCACAACCACTTGGGCATCATTAGTGGGTAAAGCTTTCGCTTCAACCCATTTTTAAAAATAGTCAACAGCCACGAGTATGTACTTGTTTCCATTAGATGACGAAAATGGCCCCATAAAGTCAATGCCCCATACATCAAAGATTTCACACACTTGAATTGCATTTTGAGGCATTTCATTCTTTTGTGAAATATTCCCGTGACGTTGACAAGCGTCACAGGATTTGACTAATTCCTGGGCATCCTTATAAATTGTGGGCCAGTAGAAACCTGAATCAAACACCTTTTTGGCGGTGTAGTTTGGATTATGGTGGCCCCCCGTGGGACCAGCATGGCAAGCCTTGAGAATTTCAGTGGCTTCTTGACCATAAACACACCGCCGGATGACTTGATCCGCACAGATTTTGAACAGGTAGGGGTCGTCCCAAAAGTAATGTTTTACATCTTTCAAGAATTTATTTTTCTGTTGGGACGACATCCCTTTCACAACAAAGTTACCCGCATGGTAGTTTGCAAAATCGCCAAACCATGGGGTAATAGAATCTCCACGAAAGGTAACCGCATTGAGTGTCTTGAGAGGGAAGGTTTCATTAATATCTTTCTTCTCGAAGACATCTTGGTGGGGGTTTTCCAAACGGGATAGATGATCAGCAGCTAGGTTCTCCGCTCCTTTTTTATCACGAATTATGATATCAAATTCCTGTAGGAGGAGAACCCAACGGAGTAGTCTCGGCTTTGCATCTTCTTTTGCAAAGAGGTACTTCAAAGCCGAGTGATCCGTATACACTATGCATTTGGTCAATATCAAATATGGCCGAAATTTTTCAAAGGCATACACCACTGCTAATAATTCTTTTTCAGTGGTGGTGTAATGACTTTGAGCCTCGGTCATGGTTTTGCTCGCATAATGTATAGGCTAAAAGTGTTTTGATTTGCGTTGCCCCAAGACTGCCCCTATTGCATAATCACTAGCATCACACATGAGTTCAAAGGGCAAGTCCCAATTGGGGGCAACAAGAATCGGTGCCTCGGTAAGCTTTCTCTTCAATGTTTCAAAAGCTTCGATGCACTCGGGGGAGAAGATAAAAGGAGCATCCTTCTCGAGGAGATGGGTCATAGGCCGGGCAATTTTGGAAAAATCTTGAATGAACCTACGGTAAAAACCGGCATGACCCAAAAAACTCCTAATACCTTTGACGGTAGTGCGATGAGGTAATTTAGCGATGACATCCACTTTGGCTTTGTCAACCTCAATCCCATTCTTCGAAATTTTATGGCCGAGGACAATGCCTTCTTTGACCATAAAGTGGCTCTTCTCCCAATTTAGACATAACCTTGTGTCTTCACAACGTTTGAGCATGTTGTCTAAATGGGAGAGACATGATTGAAATGAATCCCCAATGACCGAGAAATCATCCATAAAGACCTCCATAGTTTTCCCGATCATGTCGGAAAATATGGCCATCATACATCTTTGAAACGTGCCCGGAGCATTACATAAACCAAATGGCATACGTTTATATGCAAAAGTTCCATAGAGGCACATGAAAGTGGCATTTTCTTGATCTTGCGGATCAATAGGAATCTGAAAGTAACCCGAGAAACCATTGGGGAAGCAATAGTACTCATTCCCCGCTAATCTCTCGAGCATATGATCCATAAAGGGTAGAGGAAAATGGTCTTTGCGGGTGGCGTCATTTAACTTGCGATAGTCAATGCAGACACGCCAACCCGTAACCAATCAAGTTGGAATCAACTCGTTTTCCTCGTTTGTGACAACGGTAATGCCACCCTTTTTTGGAACGCAGTGTATTGGGCTAACCCAAGGACTGTCTGAGATAGGATAAATCAATCCGGCATCAAGTAGTTTTAAAACTTCTTGTTTGATGACGTCATGAATTTTTGGATTCACCCTTCTTTGTTGTTGGACTGCTGGTTTGAAGTCATCCTCCATTAAAATTTTGTGGGTACAAAATTCGGGGTCAATGCCCTTGATGTCGGAGAGTCGCCAAGCAATTTCTTGTTTATGTGACTTCAAAACCTTTATTAGAGCAGCCTTTTCCTCAACACTTAAATCTTTGGCAATTATGACGGGTAATTTATCATCACCCTCCAGAAATGCATATTCAAGATGAGGCGGCAAGTACTTAAGCTCGACCTTAGGAAAATCATCAGTTTTTTCAACATATTTGATTTCCTGATTATGAAGTTGTTGTGGTAGAACAGGAAGAAAAGAAGGATCTTCGTTTAATAATTTCTCAAGGAGAAGAATATCCTTCTCGGGGTCAATATCTTGGTTATCGACTCCATCGGGAATCGAATCACTTTTGAGAAAGGTCTCAATCTCTTCTAAGATGAAGTCACTTCCCTCAAACGGAGTGAGGGAAGGAGAAGAATTTCCAATGATGGGACGAGAAAATGGAGTGAAGTTTTCATTCGAAGAATTATCATTGAAACCTAAAACCTCTTGAGCGTACTCCTCAGCAGCTACATCGATGACATCTATTCGGTTTACCGATTTAGAGTCATAATTTGAGGAGTACCTCGATGTTTGATCGAGGTTGAAGGTGATTGCTTCAGTTCCAACACACAATGTGATCTCTTGCTCAAATACATCGATGAGAGCACACCCAGTTCTAAGGAATCCTCTTCCAAGAATTAGAGGGACCCTTGAATCGGCATCAAAGTCAACAATCACAAAATCCGCCGGAAAATGGAACTTTTCCACTTTAACGAATACGTCCTCGGCTATGCCAAGTGGACGAGAAATCGATCGATCGGCAAGCTCAAGAGTCATGCACGTGAGAGTAAGTTCGGGAAGAGATAGTTTCTTCCACACAGAATATGGCATCAGGTTAATGCTAGCACCTAGATCGGCCAAGGCGAAGCATTCAACCATACCCGGAAAAAAACATGAAATGAGAAATTTTCCGGGGTCTCCAAGCTTCTCGGGAAGCTTTTTCAAAAGAACTGCTGAGCAGTTCTCATTCAAAGGAGTTCTAGCCATCTCAAAGAGTTTTTCTTTATTACTTAACAGATTCTTGATTATTGATGCAAACTTGGGCATCAAGAGAATAGCAGCCGCGAAGCTAATGTCAAAGTGCAAATCTTGAAAGATTTGGAAAAATTTATCCATTTGGTGACTAGCCTTTTCGCGGAGCTTTTGTTCATTGAGACGTGATGGGTAAGGAATAGAAGTTTTGGATTTAGGGTTGTCCACTGGAGTTTCAGGTGGTTCAAAGACAACTCCAGGTTTGCATCTAGTTTCCGGAATAACCTGAGGTTGGACGTGTGCGGTACTTCGTGAGCTAGGAGATTGCACCTTGTCCGTTGTCACCTCAGGTTCACGTTACACTACCTTTGGAGGAGAGGAAGAAGAGGTAGTAGGAATCGCGGGTTCATTATATGAAAAACCACTTCTAGTTGTGATCGCCTTAGCATCGCCCCTCGGGTTAGTGATCGTGTTGCTCGGAAGTGTTCCTGAGCCAGAGGGTCGATCATTTAAAGACTTCTTGATTTCAGAAATCTGGCTAACCAACAACTTGTTCATTTCTTCTTGGGATTTCATGAATTACTTTAACAACTCTTCAGATGAAGGCCCAGTTGGAACAATGGCTTGAGGTTGACTATTAAAATTTTGAGCACGATTGTTTTGGTTGGGAACTTGGTTTTGGAAATTTCCTTGATTTTGGTTGTTGTTTCCATGAAAATACCCTTGGTAGAAATTACCTTGACCTTAGTTTCGGTTAAAGTTTCCTTGATTTTGAAAACTTTGATTTTGATTTTGGAACCCTTGACCTTGATTGAAATTCCCTTGGTTTTGATAACCTTGGTTCATTCGATTTTGGTTTTGGTTACGGTTTTGAACATTTTGATTTTGATTAAAACCAGGCGGTCCAGGGTAGTGGTTAGGATGATAGCTCGGGTCTATTTGAGGACGGTATTGGTTACCTCCTTGATAGGAGGACCCGACTATAGCATGAGCTTCATACGGAGAACCATCAGTAGCTGTGCAATTGTAGTAAGCATGCGGCCCACCACAAGTTACACAGACTTCCATTTTTTTAACCTCAGCATGTGGAGGATGTTGTGGAAAAGAGACTTTCTTTTGTTTGGAGAGAACCAAAGCTTGAACAACTTCAGTAAGCTTGTCAATCTTAGCATCAGTGCTAGATTGACTCATGGAAGATGAAGTAGAAGGACCAGCACTCACTTGGGAAACAACCGGTTTGCTTCGTGTAGAGCGGACCTTAGACTTGTTCTCGATGATTGCTAAAGCTTCTTTGGTGGTTCTACTCAGAAAATTACCTCCCGCGGAGGCATTGAGAGAATCCTGATCAGCTTGGCTCACACCATTGTAGAAAGTATCGAGTTGCATCAACTCAGAGAAACCATGATGAGGACACTTGCGAAGTAATTCTTTGAAACGATCCCACGCTTCACCAAATGATTCATCATATTTTTGAGTGAACTTGGTGATTTTGTTTTTAAGACTCGTGGTCTTAGAAGGTGGGAAGAATTCATTCACAAACTTTTTTACCAAATCTTCCCATGTCTCAATTAAGCGAGGGGGTTGTTTTTCAAGCCAAATCCGGGCTTGTCCCTCGAGGGAGAATGGGAAGAGAAGAAGCTTGATTGCTTCAGATGGGACATTCTTGTACTTGATGGTTGACGTGATTTTGTTGAACCATCGAATGTGAGCATGAGGATCATCCCTCTCAAAACCGTAGAATTGACTTGAGGTTACAAGATTGAGTAACCCGGTTTTGAGCTCAAAATTATCAGCCACGATGGCGGGAACTACAATAGCATCTCCATAACCCTCAATGGGGGCCTGGAGAAGCTCACACATGGGGCGGTCTTCTGCCATGGTGACAGCTGGAGTGGAAACAGCACGGATCTCAGACCCGACTATTTCTGATAATCTTCGGGTACGTCTTTGAGGAATTTTTACGAGTTCAAGTGAAGGGCTAAGACGTACACGAACGAGAACAACTTAATTAAAACAGACCAACTCAAAAAGACAAGTTGAACTTAAACCAATAATCGCAAATGAATGGCTTCTTTGAAAAAGGTACACCACTCACAAGGATACAATGGCAAGTTTTAATCTTTGGTTTGGGAACTTATTATGTTCACACCCCCAGTTGGTAGGTGTTCTGCCTTGGTTTGCGGTGGTAATATTTTATATATTTATTATCAAGGAAACGAAAAATGTTTTGGGTTTTTATATTTTACATATATATATACAAAGAAATAGGAAAATATTTTTGTGTTTTATGTTTTATGAAAGCAAAAACTTCTTAACGAAGGATCTACAAGTCACTAATCGTTAAAACCTTAACGATATTGTAGCAACACAACCTCCCCGGCAGCGGCGCCAAAATTGATATGCACGTTCTAGTATGAACGGATATCAATGATACATACAAAGTATGCGTGGAATTGACTAGTCAACCTGTGAAAAGGCAGACGTGCAGAACCTGTGAATACTATATATATATATATATATATATATATATATATATATATATATATATATATGTGTGTGTGTGTGTGTGTGTGTGTGTGTGTGTGTGTGTGTGTGTGTGTGTGTGATACTGGGTAAGTGATTACCCGGGTCGTGTCCCAACGAGGTGTGAATGGGCAAATATCGTTTGAGGCTCGGAATTAAAGTGCTTGTAAGATTGGATGAGAGGTTATTTGGAATTATGAGTCAGAAACGTGAGCTACAAATTTGAGAACTTATAAGAAACTAAAGACAAGCTTTATAATAAAAATAAACGTGACTATGCAAAATTCTAAATGAATTCTAAGCACGACTAGTCCTACGGACATACAACTAATTTTCCTATGTACTATGTGACAGAAGAAAGTTTTTTAAGAAAAAGAAAAATTAATTATTTGATAAAAATCCTAATTAATTTCGATTAAAAACTATTAAAGGCTAATTAAATCCTATTGATTACTACGACTTAACAAATAAATCTAAAACTCTTTATAAATATTACTACTTAGTATTAACCTAAGAAAGTTAATAGAAGATGGTGCGTGGTACAAACGTAATCAGAGAATAAGCTACCTACACACTGCTTAATTTTAAGCAAGACAAACAATAATAGATTCTAAATACTAAAATCATACAAAGAATAACAAAAGGAGTCCAAAGAGCAGGTGGAATTTGAGGTGCTATGTGTGCTGAATGGTGTGGGATCAAATCCAGGCTATGTTACTTTTTGCCAACATTTTTATTTCAATATTTCTTTTTGCAAAAGCAGTAAACACCAGGAGTTAAGCAAGTCTTGCAAACTAGTTTTTGTTGAAAAGTTTCAATGCAAACTTTAAAATCCAACATATATGAGTTTTGGCTTAAAGCGATATTAAAGAGATTAGCAAATATCACAGTGAGTTTTACGCTAATACAAATTGGGTTCAAACTTAATCTAAAGGGATCCACACATTCAGGAAACCAAAAGCTCAAACAAACAAGTTTGAGAGCTCAAACAAGCAATCATAAGGAAGCTCCTGACCTAAATCAACAAACTAACAACAAGCTGAAGCAAAAATTAAACGAACTCAGTTGTATGAACTGATTTGAATGAGTGAATACTTAACCAAAGTGGGCAACTAGGGGGCTGAATATACGCGAGCAAACAAGCATGTAACCTCAAACAAGTGATAAATCTAACAAGCAAGTACTAGTGGTTCTCACAACAACAAGTATCAAGTAAAGTACTCAAGTATTAAACAAGATATGGGTCAATGAAAACGGGTCAGGAAGCAAAACCTTGGTGCAGGGTAATTGAATGTTCAACCTGGCCACTTTGTGATCAACTCTTCCCAACCAAATAGATTTCAAAACTGGTTTTTCTTCTAGAATACGAGATACTAGCAGTGAAAAGGACATAAAACATCAACTTTCATCCCTTCACAACCTGTACTGAGTTCTGAAGATGGTCTAAAAATCTACACTAGTCTAGCAGATTTCAAACATTTTTGAGCTGCTGTTTGTGAGAAAATTAAAGGCCAAATATGTTTAAACACATTCAATGAACACTTTATTCTATATTATCATTAATAAAATTAGAAACCCAATGAGCAGATATAGAAGCTAAATTAAGCCGTTATACTAAAAGCTTCAACCAAAGAACTTATAAGTTTAAAACTAAGCTTATATCACATTGACTAACAGAATTAAGCAAAAACAAACTGGAGATAAGTAAAAACAGCAAAGAAGGGTCGACATGGAACTGAGTACAATTCAAGAAAGCTGGAAATGAACTTGTATAAAGGAAGCTAAAACTATTAACTCGATTATTGAAACTGAAAATGAAAGAAAACTTGGAATTAAAACCGTGTAACGTTTGAAGGGCAGAATATAGATGAGCAGAGATAAGCAACTTGTAGTAACTACAATCAATCAGAACCAATTTAAGCGAGGCAAAACTAGAAGATGAAAACTTGAAATCTTAATTAAACTTCGCGAATTCAGATTACAACTAAGTCTATATTAAAAACATAAAGAAAGCATAAAAATTACATAAAACTAACTGCCTCACAAGGCTTACATAGATTCCTATTTATACTAAAAACACCAACTAGGGGTCTTTTACTTGTGTGCTTCCTTTGTGAGGAAAATAGCATCAGGCACTGTTTGTGTTTCTTTTGAGCAAATCCCCACCATTTAATTGAGCCAGGAAATAATCACAACCGTCTAATTTATTTTTGGCGCCAAAGTAGTTATGGATAGCCAGCATGGAAAAGTGTCAGAGGGCTGGGAGAACAATATGGAGGTTGGATCAGGAGTATTGGGGATAGGGGAGGAGACAAGACACTTGGAGGATGTGGGATATGCTGGATTTGTTTAGGAGGATGTGGAGAATTTGTCTGGTTTATGATGTTCTGGGGGAAGGTGATGGAGATGGAGGTGGCTGACTTTTGTTGTCCCTGGCGTGTATTATTAAGGACGCAAAGGGTGGTTTTGGGTTAGGGTGATGGTTGGGCCTGGTGATTGGATGTGGGTTGGGTTTGATTTGGACTTGTTAGGGCTTATGTTTGGATTGGGTTGGGAAAGATTTGGGCTGGCTTTGGTTAATGGTTAAGCATAGTTTTGGATTAATATCACACAACCATATCCAGAATTTACTCAACTTCGTCTTTAATATCACAGTATGCACAATTTATTGTCGAGTCGTTCAAAAATGCACGTTTGTCGATCAAAATTGTATGTTTCCGCCCAGATTTCAATCCTTTGTTCCTGAAACACATAAAAACACGAAACCAAGGATATCTATATTGTTTTTGGCCTTTTGTTGTATTTTTACGTATCAAAATGGTGGTGAAATGATGAGTATTTGCATACTCATCACACACATCTTTAATCAATTATTCCACATTGCCGGTTTACAAACCAACAACACCATGAAAAAAACACTAGTCTTGAATCTAATTATTTTTTTTATCATCAAAGATCATACATAAAGATGATTAAATACACCTCACAAAAATACCGGATCTGGGAGAAACCAAACACACGCCACCAAGTTTTGAGTTTTATTGGTAAGATTTATCTTTTGATTTTTGTTCCTTTTTTGGGGTTTTAATTTCGTTGATTTTGGGGGTTTTAATTAACTGTTATGTTTTCTTGAAATTAGGGTTCAATTTGTTTCATCCTTTAAGAAAGAATCATTAATGGAATGCGCTACCTAAAGCTCGGGGTATATGCTAACTCGGCAGATTGATACCAGTGGTGCTCGAAGTGAAACAATCATTATCATTAATCGAATGCGCTACCTAAAGCTACAACATATTAATTTTTGGTTAGTTATTTTATTTGTTAAAGAAAAGTATATAGTAATACTGTGAATACCTTTGGGCAGTTCAAGACAGATGGCGGTCTAAATGCTTCGGCTTCCTTTGTGGCAAAAGCCAATCCTCTAAATCGTGCTCCCCATAAATGAAAGAGTGAACTTCACCATGCACTTTGCAATATGTTGTCAAACATTTTAGCACCACTTGAAGATGGTGGAAAGGGTAACTGGCCTCCACTTGGTGTAGACCCCGCACTTAACTTATGGTATGAAGCAGTTGCACGCATAAAAGTGCAACTCATGCATTGGACAGATAAATATAGCAAACATATAGCTGTAAGTAAATGACCGTATCTTTTTCTAATATAGAGTTTGCACTGCTTCTTTGCATAACCTTACTTGGTTCTCCTCGTATATTGAAATTATAACGATTGCTTCTTGTTTCACCATGCTAGGTTGCTTATGTTTTGGTGACTTTGTTTCTCTGTCTTGGTGATCCTGTCGTATTTCTCAATAACTTTGGTCCTCATATGGAGCAACTGTACAAGCATCTTCGGGTAACATTAGTTTAACTCGTTGTCTAGAGATACATTTGAACAGCACTATTTACAACCTTCTTTTGTGGTTTTATTTCCTCCTTCCATTTTTAAAGGGTAGTACCTCCATTTTCTTTGCTAGGAGGCATAATTCAAGCTTATTTTACAAGACAAGAACAACAGGCTCATGGCTCTGGATTGTCTTCACCGTGTTTTAAGGTTTTATTTGAGTGTTCACGGGAATTCCCAACCACCAAATCATGTATGGGATTACCTTGACAGTGTGACAGCATAACTTATGACGATTCTCAGGAAAGGGATGCTTACACAGGATGTGCAACATGATAAGTTGTCGAGTTCTGTGTTACTATCGCGGTACATAATCTTGATTTCTCTATGAACCATGTAATCTTGGGATTGTTGAAACAAGAAAGCCCAAGTGAAGCAAAGGTTATTGGCCTTCGTGCTTTACTTGCCATTGCAATGTCTCCAACAAGCCAGCATGTCGGGTTGGAAATCCTTCATGGTAATTATTGAATCCTTCTACAATTCAAACACTATTTATAATATTCATATATTTTTTAAGATCTTGTTTTGACCTTTTTCTTTCATTGTGCTTCATTGGCAGCTCATGACATTGGCCATTATGTTCCAAAAGCAAAAGCTGCAATTGAGTCCATATTGAGGTCATGCAATCGAGCTTATAGTCAGGCTATTTTCACGTCTTCAACAGCCCACACATGGACTACTTTATCTGGTAGTGTCACAATTCGTAATTTCAAGTCCTTGTTCAGATGTCGAAATTTCATTATTCATCTCGGAAAGTTACTATTCATTAGTTACTATTCACCGATCACTATTCATCATTTTTGGTGTCAGTTTGAGATTTCGAGAAGTGTTCAAAAAATTTACTATTCACATGACACTATTCATTCCGAAGAGAAAACACTATTCATGTACTTTACTAATTTCATCGTAAATTTAGTTTACGGGTATTCAAATTCGCGTAACCAAATTGGTCCAGGAGCGAATTCATGCATTATCATTGGGACACTTCATATGGACTAGAAATAGTCTGCATATCATCATTATGGCACTTGCATACTATTCCACTCGTAGGATATTTAAATTAGTAC
Organism: Artemisia argyi; assembly: GCA_030686995.1. Classification (NCBI taxonomy): domain Eukaryota; kingdom Viridiplantae; phylum Streptophyta; class Magnoliopsida; order Asterales; family Asteraceae; genus Artemisia; species Artemisia argyi. The sequence goes on along the minus strand of CM060702.1, from coordinate 206,790,559 downwards.
TTTTGGTATAATTAACTTTTACGTATATTTATTTCTAAATAAACGTTAACACGCGATTAATAATGTGACTAACACGTCCGACACTCCCGAATATGATCCCAGTATATTTTTAGATTCATTTTAATGATATAATAATTATAATATTAATTTACCCGGTATTTTGGAAATTTATTTAATTATTATCGTAAGTTTACTATAATTACGACGGTTTTCGTAGAAATTAAACAATAATTATCCAAACACTCAATATTTATACCCAACATATTTTTACAATTTTTACAACCTTATTATGTCCCGGTTAACTCCGTTAAAATTTGTTTTTAGTTAACTCGGTACCCGGTATTCCCTAAAACTATTAATATATACATTATAATACCTAAATATTAACCACTTTCTTACACCAAACTCTCTTTTTCTCCTCTTTTTCACTAAATGCAGCCCCCCCCCCCCCCCCCCCCCATTCTCATTTCTTACAATTTCTTACATAGCTTGAAAAACTTACCTTAGCATTAATGTATACATTATTGACCTAATCTATTTTAACTAATAAAATAAGGTTTTGTACAACCGCCCTAAAGCAGGAGCATTAAAAAATAAAATTAATTACACCTCAAAAATTCCATAATTAGAGCAATTGTACAAGCTCCCTAAAGCAGGAGCATTAAAAAATAAAATTAATTACACCTCTAAAAGTCAAATAAGTCTCATTTAAGGACCTTTTTTGTGTTATTTTTGTAAGGTGTTTAATGAGGAGCGGGTATGTTTAAGGCTTTTGTGTTATTTTAGTAAAGTCATCAAGAGCATTCAAGGTATACGCTCCTCTTTCATTCAAATATACGCTCCTCTTTCCTTCATACCCTTCATATTTTTGTAAAGGATTCAAGAGCATTCATAATCTTCAATGCTACGCTCCTCTACCATTCAAAATCAACCGGATACATTAATTGGAAACGCGTTTTTGAATGAATTTTCAGTTTCAATTCTCATCCAATGATGCCCGATTGACTTATTTTTGTAAAGTAATTATAGCATTCATGTTGATTAATATGGTTTTGCTCCCTAATTGATCCCTGGCGTTTCCATTCATCTCATGTAAGTCTCTTAATTTGACTTTTTAAATTTAATTGTAATTATTTTTTATGAACCCTAATATGATAATGATAGGAAATTCAATACTTGCCTTTTTGAAATTTTGAATTAGTCAAGTTATGTGAAGGTTTAGATCCTATATAATCCCCATGAATGTAGAGTGTTAGCTGCCCACATCATTCTTTTCTCTTTTGTTTCTCCTCTAAAAATTCAAAAGCTATGGCTGTGTTTGTGTCAGGTTATATCAAAGACCTATCGGCTGTCAAGGACAACATTACCTTGAGAGTCCGTGTTTTAAGGTGTTGGACTCAAGAAATTTACAATAAGCCGCATGTCAAAAATCTTGAAATGGTACTTATGGATGAAAATGTAAGCATACGTTTCCTTATGAGTAATTTTTTTGTACAAATAGATTTGTTATGGGTAGCTATTGTTAGAGGACAAAGCTGCCCACGTATTATGTTATATATGGAGCTATTGTTAGAGGACAAAGCTGCCATTTTTATTATTCATATGTAGCTATTGTTAGAGGACAAAGCTACCAATTTAATTTGTAGTGTGTTATTAAAGTTTACTATATTTTTCGTAATTAATCTTCTTCTTTTTGTGCAGAATACCAAAATGCAGGCCACCTGCAGGATGGCGAATGTGAATCAATTTAAGCACAAGTTGGTTGAAGGCGCTGCTGTCAAGCTCGAAAGATGCTCACTTGGGGAAATCCAACCCAAGTATAGGATGGTGAAGAATGCTTTACGTCTCAGCTTTCTGAGCAATACATTATGTGAGCCCTGTACTGATTTCACTGGGTCTATGTATGGATTTGATTTTAGAGGCTACAAATCCATAACCAATTTGCAGATGGAAGAAGATGGCCAATTTGGTATGTAATTTAATTTATATTATATAAATGTCAACAATAGAAGAGAAACAAATGCTTATTAATGTTTAGATTGAAACTACAATCAAACCTTATGGTATTAGTTAAAATAGATGTATTAATGTATAGCTTGACATTACATAGTTTTTAAAGGAATAGTTTGATTGTAGTTTTAAGGCCTTTGAATACTTATTAATATAGATTGAAATACAGATATAATATATAGGTCGACTTGCTTCAAATGGTATAATGTGTAATAGTTACATTGTGTTTGTTATTCGAGCAGATGTAATTGGTCATGTCACTGCATGTCAAGATTTGGATAATTTTGACAAGAATGGGAACAAGGGAAAAAAGAAACCATTGACTCTTATTGATGTTGAGTAATTACTATAATCCCTTTATTACCATCTACTTAACTTAAGTTTTAATAGGTTTGAGTACTTTTTTATTACTATAATTCATTTGACATGATTCTGTCTTTATTCGCATATATGTTGTAGAGGAAATGAACTCAACTGTACGTTGTGGGGTGTATTTGCACAACAATTCAATGACTTTTTGAACGCAACTGTGGATCATGGTAATATCATGATTGTTCTATCATTGGCAATGATGAAAGCTTGGGACGGTAACATCTTATCACCTCTTTTATTATATCTTAGGGAATATGTTTAAGCATATAAAGAAAAATACTAAAGTTATTATTTTTTATTTGTATAGGTAAGATGTGTGTCCAAAACGGTTATCATGGAACAAAACTGTTTCTGTTCAATGCTGCTCAACCCATTGAGCAAGATGAATTGAGAGAGGTTGAAGAATACAGGTTAAGGTAACACAGCAGGCAATTTAAAAAATACATATCGGTAACTTATAGAAATTTAAGTTAATTGAATTTCGATTTAGGTTGTTTTCAAGACAAGATGTTGAACCGTCTGAGAACACAGCATCACGTATTTCTGCTGGGTCAAAGTTCTCGACGAAGGATGATTTTATAAATAAGTATCCTGTTAAAAACATTGTCGAGCTGTTGGATGTTGAAAAGGTACAGCAATCTCAAATACAGCAGTCATTATTTGAGTTAAAGAAGATTAAGGTTTATTATATCTATTTTCATTGTTTACAGAACATCGCTTCCGTTATTGTTGGAATGATCATCGCTATACAAGAAGAGGAGGGATGGTGGTATTTGGGTTGCAGAAAGTGTAGCAAGACAGTGGTGAAAGATAGTGAGTTTGTTGATCTTGATGATGATAGCTCAGGTAAAATTAGTGTGACTTCTGATCAGTGGAGATGCACCAAATGCAATGAGATTGTTAAAGGCATAAAATCAATGTAAGTTGACGATTTTTTTAATGAACCATTACAATTTTAACTTGCACAGTTATGGGATTTGAATATGTAGCTAACTTGGGGTTTAAAAATACATTGTCTGTAGGTTTCGCCTTCAAGTCCGTGTTCAAGATGAGTCTGGCACAATGTCCCTCTCTCTGTTCAACGACGAAGTGCAATCCTTAACAGGTAGATCAGCATACCAGCTTTGCGAAAAGTATGGCTTGAAGGTAAATATATTCTATAATCTAATTTACAAATAAAAAACTCATAAGGATGTTTTTTAGTACATATCATCTGACAATAATACAAATTGATTTGTAGAGTGCTGATCAACAAGTGTTCCCAAAAAAAATCACCGAATTGGTAGGAAAAAGGCTTGCCTTTAAAGTGTCTATTGATGAATACAATCAGAAGAAGATGTTGCCTGTATTTACTGTTTTGCGTCTTTTGGATGATGTTGATATTCTAAGTGCTCTTACGTCATCTGTTACGCCCATGAAGGTAATATGTACATTGTTTAAAATGAAAAACCAAAACGTAAAATTGAAAAGATATATAACATGTTATTTTGTTTCATCTTAAATTAACAGGATAGCAAGGCTACAAGTTCTAAGTGTATAGGGATATCTGCCTTGGTAAGTCATTAGTCCTTCATACATGTAGTATAAGATAATTATTTTAGGTAGCACATGTAATAATATAAGATCCACTTACTTGCAGGATCTTGAATCCCAAACCGATGAGACTGTTACACCAACCAACGTGTTGAAAAGTACCACCACAAGTCCTCCTGCAAAGACCAGTAGCGGTAAACGGGCTTCTGATGCGGAACCAAGCACTGAGTGTTCAAAGACCAAAAGGCAAATTGTTGACATAAAAGTGGAGAAAAATCCTTGAAGCTTTGCATCAGAATAGGGACGAACTACAATAAATGTATTAAATAAATTTGCCTTTTATGGATATTTGTTCAAAACATATTGTGGATGGATTCTGCATTTAGACAATTTTATTATCATCTTTTGGTATTGGGGAGTCCCAATCACTTTTTAGACAATTGGTTGTTGCATTTGAATTATGGTTCAAGAGATTTTGAAAATAGAGTTGTTGCATTTCAATTAATATCTTAGATTTTGGTCACTATGCAACATTTGTTTCTATTGATTTTCGTCACATATTCGTAACATAGCATTTATTTTTGGAGAAATAAAAGCATAAATGACTATTCAAACAATGGTCTAAAATCAATATAGATTGGTTCATTGTGATTATCAACTGTTTTATATTTATTTCGTGGCCAAGATTATGGAATAAAACTAATTTTTATAAATAGGATTATTTCTTTCAAGTCGTTAAGAAATAAAAGTTGAGTGGTAACCAAAACCATTTGAACCTTAAAAAATGATGCCGATTATTATATAGATTGATTTTTACTTAACCATATTACCGGACAACTGTTGTTTTCAAGATTCTAGGGTGCTTGCAAATGGCCGAATAGAGAATGTCAAAATTATATTATAAGATGAAAAAAAAATTAAAGAGTTTAGCTTTTTAAAATTGGTTAGCTTTTACAAACATACATCATAATGGCCCATCTAATAATTGTAGAAATAAATAGATTTTATAAACAGGAAAACAATCATATTCAAAATAAGAATCTGCAAACCAAATGCAGTTATGATTTCTGCATTTGACATTCAAAATATATCATAAATAGTTATGCATCTATTGTTCATTGCCATCTAATGATAGGCATTTCCACAGTTTGCTGCTTCTGTGAAGCACATAACCTAAAACATTAAACACAAATACGATGTTCCAAGTACATACTGTTAACGATGTCTAACCACAAAATATTAATACTTAAAACAAAGAAACAAAGTTTGGTGCATCATGAGGTAGATTCTTAACACATGTGGAAGAGTGGAATCATAAATGGGTTACGGGAATGCACCGAAGCTGAGACATCTGGGATTTCTTCGACCAGTTTGAAACGTACCATTTTGTCTTTTCCCCAACCACACTTTGCAACAATATCCTTCCATCTGCATTTTATCGTAACATGGTTTTTGCTTTTTGGCATGTCACTGTGGCTTTCCAGATCAAGATCCACATAGAAGTCCTTATCTTGAAATCTGAGGACTGCGTTATGGAACTTCCACATATGATGGGACTTCACAAACTTATGGAATATGTTCTGCATTAATACAAGATCGTTATTGTTAACCAATAAACTCAACTTTATATTGCTTTTCCAACAAATAGTCAACAGATTAAATATGTCCATCAACTAAAATTCTAATGGTCAAAAATATAATCTCATTGCATAATGGTCCAACATATCTCAAGGTTTATCGTCTATTTTGATGTATTATATCAAACATCAACATACTAACTATACGCATCTATTGTACTATTTACTCACAATCGTTAAAGTGCATAATCAATCATATTATAAATCTGTATGTATGTATTACTTACCAAACGTCCTCTGTCTGTGACATAGGCCAGAATTGGAGCATAAAAGACATCATTCTCATCATCGTGCATCTCATGATGTTCCCATTCACACATGTGTTCAAGCCTCAATTCTATATTTGAAGTAAACAAATACAAATTAGAAATATCATACTCAAACTTTAAAATTTAATGGAAATACCTATGTATACTTAACAACAGTATTTTACGCAACATACCTTTAGTCTCTACTGGACTTTTCACAAATGGTTTTATATAGTTGAGTTCTATACGTTGAACAACCTCATGACGCGTCCCGAACCCATCCCCATCAAATACCATCAGTGAAAGACGATTGTTCCATAAGTTAGTGAAAACCGTTCTTGTCCCAGGAACGATGTTTTGAGATTGGATTAGTTGCTTCCATCCCGGTCCTCCAAACACATGGACATTAAACACTTTTTGATCCTCTATCTCAACCTTAGAGCGAGTCACAGTTGCTACCTCTGTCCCACCCACAAGAATGCGATATTGAGGATTGTCATTCTCTACCAAGAAACCCCATGGAATGAACTACGAAACAGTTATTTTTATAAAATAATTTGTCAGCAAATATTTTGGGTAAACTAAGATTTCAAATCTATATATATTATCTAAAGCTTATAAGTTACGAATTACCGGTGCAAGCGCCCTATGTTCCACTGTAAGCATGCATCTGATCTGTCTATAACCTACGTCCGCCAGGTTGTAGCCGTTGCATTCAAAGCCAGAATTGTTGTACGCCGTCACATAGTACAAGTCCTGTTCTTCACGAATAAAATGAAACATGTGTATGTTTCGGTATCCACTGTCTTCTAAAAACTTCTTCCATTCATGTGAGTACAACGTCAACTGACCAGCAGACATTTTCAAGTAAACCTTGTGTTTTGTTCCCTTATTGTTTATTAAGTATATCCAGCTATGTTTCGGAGACAATCTTTCGGTAAAAAGCGTAGGAAGCTTCTATCATTCAAAATCGTCGTCAGTATATATATTGTAAGTTGCACTAATAAAGTAATAAGGTATATATTTATTCCAATAATAAAATACCTGTTGTCTTTTGATGTTTCTTTTGTTTGCCTCGACTAAAAACTGCATGGCCATCCTATTTAATAATATCACACCGATTATGTTGTCAACATATTATCACATTCAAAACTGAGTATGACATTCTATTACAGTACTTATCATACATCTATACATATATATTACTTTTGATTACTTATAGTCTTCCATCTAATATTATCAATGCGTTTTCATATACATAATTAAACAAAGAAGACATACACCACTTTAATTAAATTGAATGAAAATTTGCCAAAACAACATTTTTCAACCAACAAGTATCAAAATGCTTTAATAGATTCAATCCAAAAATGATTCTTCAACATTATATTGTAGATTGTATTACTCATATGAAAGTGTTATTAGATTCTCTAATAACTGATAACATATGGTCAATAGATATTCGGCAACCATCTTATTCACCAACGTTCCATACAATTTAACATATCTAATAAAGTTAAACCATCATTATGAAGTTCTCTTGGAAACATTAAACACAGAATAATGCAATAGGTAACAAATACTAACTCTTACTGACTTCCTTAAAGCGCTAAATAAGCTAATGTGTATGAGAACCAGTTGTATATGCTATTCCCGTTTACATTTCAACCTAAACATACACATCTCTTATTGTTGTAGCATACTTATAAGCACAAAATCAACATATATGAAACAATAACCTAATAATTCAACTTATTTACTTATAAGCACAAAATCCATAATAGATTCTAACAGCCATATTGAAGCAGAAAGTAAACAAAAGCCATAATAGATTCTACAACTTATATACCACCTCATATTTAGGGGACTAATCACATTCAAGTTCTTTTTATAGACTAATCTCCGAACCTACTTTTTTTCACACAATCAACCTAAATTAATCAATAAGCTAAAGCCTGATCATCTAAACTTTCAACTAATAAGCTATGATTATGATAAATTACTTTGTGTACATGTATAACCCATAATCACGTTATCATTATTAACTTAAAACAAACTTTTGTGCCAACATAATCTCATACTGTACAACATCACAAATCTACCAATACATTGAATCTAACAATAATCTTGAAGCAAAACTAAATCAAACGGCAAAATGGTGTAGATCAGCCTATAATATCAAAAACTATATGGGATTCATAACATGCAAGTATTTTTAGATACTTTTCTACTCTGTCAAGATCGCTTATGACATTTCTTCCAATCATTATCGTAAACCATTACTCAGTGCAAACGTATGAAACATAAAAGAAATTAAAAAAAAAATACCTTTTGATGTGACGGTTATGGTTGAAGGATTGTGATCAAGAAGATGACTTTTGGTATTTGATGAGAGATACTACTATATCTCTTTGAATGAGATAATCAAGTCTTAATTGAAAATCTAACCGAGTGGCACAAATTGCCCAAATTTGTAATCATTATGGAAGGTTTTACAAGTTTTCTCATTAAATAAAGAGTTTTTATTACACTTTTTTTTATAACATGCAAGTAAATCAGTATCTTCTAATATGTGCGGGTATGTGTAATAACAAATCAAAGATTTAAAATCATTGACTATTGAGTACGTTTTCAGTTGGAGGATATTATCAAAATGGAGATTTGTTTTTAAAATTTTTTTTTAACAATATGACAATGGTGATTATAGGCTTTAATGAGACCAGCCGTATTCTCACATATATCAACACCAACTTGCTTTTGTAATGACGAGTAGTTTTACATATAACTGATACTCTAAATTTTATCTACGGGAAAACAAAAATATATAGTTTGACTATGAAGAATAAAAGGTGTTATAAGTTATTTTAAGAAAACATTTACTTAGATGCAAATTATGCATGATTTATTGAAAATAACGATTTTGTGTAATCATCTTAAAAGATATTATATGTAACTTACAAATAAAAAACATATCATTGCCTAATATATGTTTCTCTTGATTTTGCATTAAACTAAACTAATATAACTCAAAACGTAATACATTTTCATATTTGTGCATTTACAGGCTTACAAGTATTTTCTCATCAATATGAAGAACCTCAAATCATCCAAGGTGCATACGTAGTTTATCTTATTTGTAAAGAACAACAAATCTCTAAATTTCGATTTACTTCATAATTCATTTGCAGTTTACTTTTTGTACGTGAGTTTTTTGTAACTAACCGATTTTTTTGTATTGTAGATAAGCAAGGAAGAGGAAAGCATTAAAACAATGAATTCTACCCATCCGGTTGGTAAAGATATACCGGTTGTTGACTTATCTGATGATGAGTTGGTATGTGTTTAATATGTGGCAAAATTCGTTAAAACATTTTGTATTCTTCTATAATAATGTTTCTTTGGCATACATATAGGAATTTACCTTCAACACCCAAGGCAAAACAGTCTCAAATCAAGATGGTGTTGTTGTGAAAAACAACGTTCTTCAGTACGGTTTCTCCGATGAAGAAAATGTGTTACCTTCATCCAAGAAGAATTCACAAGAAGAGCATGTTGAAAAGGGAAAAAAATTGGTATCGAATCATATTGTTATTCATACAACATACTTAATGATTTTTATAGGTATAAAGAACCTCAAATCATCGAAGGTGCAAATATATTTTTTGTTCTTTATAAACAACACCAACTCGAATTTCATTTTTGTATACTTTGTGTACGTGAAAATATGTTTTATAACGAATTTTTTGTAAATTAGGATGTAAGCAAGGAATAGGAAAGCTATAAAGCATCGAATTCTACCATTATGATTGGTAAACATATACCGGTTGTTGACTTATCTGATGATGAGTTGGTATGTGTTGAATATGTGCCAAAATTCGTAAAAACAAATTGTATTCTTTTATAACAATGTTTCTTTGGCATACATACACGATTTTACATTCAACACCGACGATGATAACATGTTACCTTTATCCAAGAAGAATACACGCGAAGAGCATGTTGACAATGAAAAAAAATTGGTATGGATTGATATCATTAGTCATATAGAGCATATTTATTGATTTTTAAAGTTTTGAAATAAGAGGATAGTGGTACCGTATATGTCTAAATTTGATGTATTCTATGGCAATGTTAAAATAGGAATTCGATGACACAAGGCCTATTAGGTTTACGCGTAGCAGCAACTCTACACAAAATGAGATTTCAAAAAAACGCCGTCGTACAATTTTTGATGACTCATCTGATGACGTCGAGGATAAAGGCAATCAAGTTGATCAAGATGATAACCAGGTCATTGATCAATCTCCTGATCATGAATACCATTTGGATCTATTTGTTGATGATCTACCTTTACATAATGAACAAGACACTTCATGTTCAAGAAAGGACAAGTATGCTTTAATTGACGAAGTGTCTGATGAAGATCTTTATAATAAAAATAGTACAAGCGATGATGGTGTCTGGGTTAATGTAAATGACCTACCCTACGCTTCTCCTGACGTTCGTGCTTCTGACAGCTTATTTGAGGATGAAGCCGAAGAAGAGTTAGAAGAATCGGACATTAATAGTGTCTCATCTGCATCTGATGAAGATGATTTACAAAATTTCATTGATGATGAAAACCAAGATGATGTGCAATCTACAGATGATTATGTACCTACCACTGATGATGAATCTTCCGATGATGATGTTTGATTGGCAAGGTCGTGAATCAACATTACTGAAGCAGCCGGAATAATATTCTCTTTATTATTCAGTTATTTTTGTTTCAAATAATTATTACAAAAGTTAGTGTTTGTGATTTGGAAGCCCTTATCACTTTTTATTTAAACATTTAATTTGCTATTTTATTTGGTGAAATTGTGTTACAAATTTGTTTATCGGTATTTTTTCTAAATGAAGAATTGTTGAATCCAGATACGAATTATTGTTTCTTATGTTACCAGTCAAGTCCTGTCACCATTCATCTATTAGTTTAACCAACCTTATTAATCAAATATATTTTTTATAATTAAAATACATTTGACAAATTTAATGGTCTACAAAGTTAATTAGAAATTAAGTCAATTGTAACCAATAAAAAAAGCTTTTAAATGTATACAAAACATGGGCTAAAAACACCAGCCCAAATAATAACCCATGACTACTCATGTAATAGGTTTGCAAAAGCCTGTCCAATTAAACCATTCAATTATACTCTATCAAAGCCCATCACGTCAAATTGGAGAGTTGCAAAAAAAAACTATAAAATGGGCCATAGAATAACATGCATTGACATATATTTTCCCATGGCATCATCCAATTCTAAAACCGTTCAACATACAGAATCACATGAATCTTACACTGATTCAAAGTCCAAAGATCCAGTATTTTCTGAAAAAAAAAACATGAGACTCAACCAAAAGATGATGATAAATTACGTGATCGACATGCCAAAGAGAGAAGTACTAAAGTGGATGATGCATTAAGGTTTCTTGCATCTGTCTTTGAAGAAGGTGAAGCTTCTCAAAAAAATTTAGGTATAGCATGTAGTGTTTTTAATATGTTTTCAATAATTTTATGTTTTCATAAATATGTTTATGACTTCATTTACTGTTGCGTTTATAGATGAGTTGGATGAATCTATTCTTCTCGACTGGCTTAAAGTAAATGTTGGAGATCCTCAAGAGTGTCAACAGGTTCTGGCCGGATGCAAGAAGAAGATCGTAAAAGCAGAAGATATGATTAAAGAAGTACGTGCAATGGGTCATGAGTTAATTGATGACTACATTGTCGATTTAAACTTCTTTAGTGATGAAGAATGAAGTTGAATCCTCTGAGATTTACAACTTTATTCGCTTTTCAGTTTCACAAATAAATGTATTTTGATTCGAAATCTGTTTCATTGGTTAATTTGATGTTGCATGATTTCAATGTAGTTTGATTGAATAATATATTTGGATTATTGGAAATCTTGGCCACGATTCTTAACCAATATCACCATTAATAAAAACGATTTGGTTAGATAGCAATGAATGATAATTCGTGTCAATCAATACTACTAATAATAACATAATATATATCAAATCAGTTACAAAAATGTTTATATATGGCTCAATAAATGCTTTTATTACACAATAAAATTTCAAAATTTCAAAATTTCAAAAACACATTTAAATAACCCAAACGTTGTTTATCTTCTTTTCCTCACAAAATTGTTTCTACTATTTCACCATGGATGAAAACAATGAAAGGCTTTCAAGAAAACGTAAGACAGATGTGCCGAGCAGTAAGAACCGTCAAGCTTCAAACGAACGACTCCCTTTGTCAGACACAGCCACGGCACCTTCCAACACAAGAGTTTCTTTGGCAGAGTTACTGACATGTATGTGTTTCTATCTATAAATAACAAGCTATTATATATTTATTTAGTATCATGGCTTAAGTATTTATGTTTCTATGTATAAGATGATCCTCTTACTGGAACCTTGCCTACATCACATTTATCCAATACATCGTCAACACAACAACAAAAGCTTAAAGGTTTATTTACAACTTTAACTCCATTCGAATGTTTGCTCAAAATGTTTTTTTTTTTTTTTTTTTTTTTTCCCTGTTAACTCAAACTACAAAGTCTTATGCAATTTCTTTTTGTATTCATATTTTACCAATATTTTCTATGTAGGTTCATTTGCGCAGACTAAACGACGTCCACGAAATGTACTACCGCTTGCTGATGTTACTAACTGTGAGTTAGTTATATACTTTAATAGTACAGAACAATTTATTTAGTGACATCTTATCAATATTATAAAATTTTCACCTTTTAATACGTCTCATTATAATCTTACGCAGATTGCCCTCAAAGTTTAAATGCCATTTCAAATTTCGTAAACTCATCGAGAGATTCAACTTCAGCATTGTTTCAAGGTATCATGTATAAAGACTCTCTAAATAATAATTTGATTTCAAAGTTTAAACGTTCAAGATCATATGGCTATTCCTTTGCACTTAGATGAATGTTCATAAACTTTTGTATATACATTTAGGAACAAGTCTACATACAACAAATCCCATATTGGCCACAAATAGTATTGGGATGTTTCCATCTCGATTATCACCCTTGACTCGCAATGTGAGCACACATGTTAGCCAAAGTACAAGTCCAGATTTCCAATCACACTTAGGTTTTCTATCTTTTCTTATTGCCTTATATGTATACATTTTCTACACGAACTTCCATATTGCATTTTCATTAAATTGATTTTATATGTCTAACATGTTTGTCTAATGTTTTTAATATATTAGGAACAAATTTACCGGTACATCAGATGAACTCAAACATTCCACCAAATTTTTACACAACATCTACAGATCGTGTTTCAATTACACCACAACAGCCAACAAGTTATAGTACACCTTCTTCTGCTATTGACGTTATACTAAGCTCAAATTCACGAAATTCAATTGGTTAGACACATACATACATGTAGTATACTTCTTATGTGATTAGAATAGATATTAATTGACATTGCATGAGTTATTCCTTTATAGTTTCGCAAATGCCTGCTGTTTGCAACACTATTAACAACGGAAATCTTGGTTCATTCTCTCCCAATTCCTTGCCTACAAGTTGCAACCAAACAGCTTCAGTTCCTGCAACACGTAAACGACAATCTCCATTGGATCACATTTCAAATGGTATATTTATGCCTATAATCTTCTATAAATACTTAATAAAATTGTCAAGTATTTATTATTCTTCTAACACTATATTTTACACATATCCGTAGGTCCTGTTTCACTTACGCCACAGCAACCGAAAAATGTTTCTACAACTCCTTCTTCTAATGTGTTCAACAGAGATATGACTTCTGGAGGCTCAATTCGTAAGAATTCATATGTTGCTGCATTCTACCTACCATAGCTTAGAATAATACTCTTTGTAACAAAGTTCATTTTTTTAATAGTTACACAAACTCCAGTTCCTCTTAGCATGATTACCAATGTTCATCGTAGCAGAGCGACACGTAATTCTGTGGTAGCACATACCACCCAATCAACTCCATATGGGGCGACACGTCATAGACAATCTCCCATGACTACTGTATCAAACGGTAAATTTTAAAACCCAACATATTATCATTGAAGTACATGTTTATGATTGAATGTGTTTTAATTTTTCTATTCATGTTTTTTTTAACGTGACGTTATAGTAATCTCAAATTCAGTAAATTCTATTGGTTAGACACATATATACATGTACTACACTTCTTATGTGATTATAATATCTATTCATTGACATTGCATGAGTTATTCCTTTATAGTTTCTCCAACGGAAATCTTGGTTCATTCTTGCCCAATTCTTTGCCTACAAGTTGTAACCAAAGAGCTTCAGTTCCTGCAATACGTAAACGACAATCTCCATTGGATCACATTTCAAATGGTATATTTATGACTATAATCTTCCATAAATAATTATTAATATTGTTAATAATTATTCTTCTTCTACCACCATATTTTACACATATCCGTAGGTCCTGTTTCACTTACGCCACGGCAACCTAAGAATGTTTCAACAAATCCTTTTTCTAATTTGTGGAACAGAGCTATGACTTCTAGAGGCTCAATTTGTAAGAATGAATATACTGCTGCATTGTACGTACGATAGCTAAGAATAATACTGTTTCTAACCAAGTTAATTTTTTTTATAGTGACACAAAGTCCAGTTCCTCTCAACATGGTTAACAATGTTCATCGTAGTAGAGCGACACGTAATTCTGTGGTAGGGCATACCACCCAATCAACTGCAGATGGCGCGACACGTCTTAGACAATCTCCCATGACTAATGTATCAAACGGTAAATTTTAAAACCCAACATATTATCATTGAAGTACATGTTTACGATTGAATGTGTTTTAATTTTTCTATCAATGTTGTTTTCAGTTTCTTTCCAAACACCTGATTCTCATAAGGTTAATCAACGTACCAATAACACATCAACATCGTTTGTTCAAAGAACCACTCCCTCTATAATGACACAAAATTCATCTTACGAAGTTGGTGAGTCATCAAGACGAACAAAACGGTCTAAGAGACCTTCTTTACAACCTCCAACACCAGTTAGGTTTAATCTTAATGACGATGATACGAATGTCAGAAAAGTATACGACAAACACGAAAGTATATGAAAATCATTTAAAGTATAAACTTAATATAATTACAATACTTATTACCATATCAAGTTTAAAAATAAAATTTATAGAATGTTTAGGAGCATTTAATGTATAAAATTAAAATGATTACAATTAGCAAGAGTAATTAGTGCATTTCACATGCTAAACTTGGTAAATTGCAATCATCTTAAATGTTTAGACTTTCAAAATTCCCTACTAACACTAATGATAGGCGTTTTAATGTTCATCAATCCCTTTTTAAGGTCCTTTCCATGAATCTAATTTCAACACATACATTTTAAACAACCTTTTTAGAAAAACAGGTTCGATTGAATACTTATTAGTTATGGCTGGAAACAATACAGGATCAAGGTTCGTTCGTCAGTTGGTTAACAAGAAGAAGCATTCAAAGTAAGCCAAGTTTTGTACACTTAAACATTGAAAGTACTTTTGCATGAACCATTTTCTGTAAATTTTGATTCTAATTCTGTTTTGATTTCAGGAAACCAAGTTTTCAAGGAGAAAGTTCAAATGTTAATGCATTAAAGAAAGGTATGGTTATGTTATATATGTTCAATAAAACAAATATTCACACAAATGGAACCATGCACAAACACTTAATTTGATAACATATTTGATTCGTTTAATTTATTGATTAATCGTTATTTTATGCAGGTAAGGAACAAGAGGAAGTGTTTAACATTGAGGAGTGGTATGCGGAGTGGTGTTCTAAAAGGAAGCAGGCAGCACGCAAAGCCAGTATGCTTCAAAATGCAAAGCTTGATGCAGAATTTAGGCGAACAAAGCCGCATGTTGCTTCAGTGAAAAAGGATGCGGATGATGATGGAGTTTTTAGTGAGGAAGAGAGATCCGACCCCATTGAATACACAATTTACATTTAGCTTTTGATCCGGAGAAATCTCCGAAGTTTAATTGTTAAATTTCAAGTTAATGTATGAACCTTTAATTTACTTTTGTTATCGTTTTTTTTTTTTTTTTTTTTTTTTTTTTTTTTTTTTTTGATTTATTGTATGAATCTTTAAATTTGGAGTTAACTTTCTTGCTTCATAAAACCATTAAAAGATGAAACAAATTATCATATATATATATATGAAAAAGTCTACATGTATAAAAGGTCTTGATGGTGTATCTTCATGCCAACAATTGCGTTTTAAATCAAGAGACGCTCATACTCCAATTAATTTATATACGATTAAATTTTTTGTTTTATTTTGCAATGTTATGGTTGTTAATCTATATGTTCTAAGTCACATTGATTCTTAGTCAACACAAAATAATTTAAACACCCTCCACTTTTAGGTTTCTTAGTCTTAATTGCATCATAAACAATATCTTATATTATAATTGACTCATTCTCTCATTATTTGTTTCATATTTTAAACGGAACAAACTTATACGTTCGTTGTAAATCGATAAGCGGTCACACCTCATTTTCTCATCATTTGTTTCACATATTTTGCTACTCAAAAATAAAACTTTTGTAGATACCAAGGTTGGACGTTTGTTTGTGTAATTATAACATAATCCATTTGTTATATTCTAATCGCCACATTGTCTCATTCTTTGTTTGATATTTTTTTAATCGAACAAACTTACGTTTTCGCTTTTCATATCATCTCATTTTCCATATTTCTTTAAAAAATAACCCGGTGTCAACGGGTCTTTAAGCTAGTATATATAATATATATCACTTATACTACACTTTTCACTTCATTTCCAAGATCAAAAAGCAAGACACATATTTCTTTTTCTCTCTTGGTGGTGCTCGGCCTAAACAAGAAAAACAAGAAGGAACCATAATTTTTCAAGATCAAGTATAATATATAGTGTATTTTGTACTCCTTTTATGGTTTTGAAATATAAACTCAAGGTTTACATAGGTTTTCATCCTCAAAATCTCGTTAATCTTTCAAGTAAGTGTATGAAACTCATCTTTCTAATTTTACTAAGTTTTTACAAGATTCATATGATATATATACTAGATCTACATGCATATGCTATGTATACCACTCCATTTTAAACATATCTAACTTTTGAGCCCTAGAAATAGATTATAGTTAGATCCACTTGATTTATGATGTTTAGGAACCCATGACACCCTAAGAAGGTGTATGGTAGGATTAGACTAGTTTTGTGGTGATTGAAAGTGGTTTGGTTGAAGTTGGAACAAGATTGGAACCCTAGAAATGGTTTTTAAACATTACATTTACCTACTGTCCATATTTTTAAAACGTGGGAAACTCAGTAGGTGATGGGTAATTTTTGACCAAAGATTTAGAAAATACTTTCAAAAACGAAGCCGTGGGCGAAAGAACGGATTAAAACGAGCTTATAACGAAGAAGTTATGATTTTTGCAAGTTTATTGACGAAAACTATTTTTCTGAAAATCGCATGCTGCTGGACGATTTTCTACGGACAAATAGAGGCGTTAGACGTAACCTAGAGGAGCCGAGCTATCAAAAATATATTAATACATACTAAGATGAATCCGTGGATATAAAGAACGAGGAAAATGAACTTAAAACGACCAAGTTATACACGTTTTAAAATCGTCAAAACTATATATATATTTAGTCACTACTAGAAATAATATAACTACGTACTAAATGCTATACTTTCTAGATTTCATATTCAAGGATTTTATTCTTAACTAACGAAGTACGTACGACCCAAGGTTTATTTATGCGACTACTAGACGTTATTTTAAGGTTTTCAAAACGATGAATATAACACTAACATTTTATATACGATATATTACGACAAGTTTCTATACTTCTAATTGGACTTATTTTTCCTAAGTATGGAAATTTCCTACTTTGACGATAACAAGTATTTTCAAGTTACGAGTGGTATAGGTATCACGTGCATGAATATTCATTACAACATTTCATGATCTAAAGTAGATCATATTCATTCATTTAGGTTGCGGCTAGTGTACGTGCCTTGTTGTCCCGATCATTTCATCTCATCGTACTATCACTTAAGGTGAGTTTTCATAGCCCCGTTTTCAATTACATATTTGATTTCAAATCCCACGGGGGAGAATACATTGCATTACTTATTTTTTTGTATATGCCAAAGTATTAAATTCCTTACATTGCTTAAGTTGCCTTATTACCACGTCACGACAAGTCCCCTTTATTATCATGGACCGTTAATTAATCTACAAGCGAGAGTGAGTGAATAGATCTATTGAGGGTGACTCCTCCATTCGTGTTTGGGTTGCTCCAACGGGTACGAATGCATTTCATGTCTAATATATTTAGAGTGTCTGGTAAACACTCATTTGGGGCCAAGTAACGTCTAGCTTCGGGGTCATGAGCTTAAGAGCCAATGTATTACTTTTGACATTTTGTCGGTTTACTTTATACTTGTGTCCAATGTACATACGATTTAACTTACAAACCTATGATTATTCACCAACATTATTGTTGACCGTTTTCGCAATGTATTTTCAGGTAACTAAGACATATTCTTCATGACATGCATGGAGTCATATCATTGAGTAAGAAGGATGACGCGTCTCATTTTGGATTTTCATGCACTTATGAACTATCGTTTGATTGTACTAAACTTATTTCTGTAAACTTTTCAAGACTTTGGGACCTATGTTTTATAACTCTGAATATTTTGAATGAATCAAACGATGTATTTTCTAAACGACACTTTAGGTCGTTCAATATAACTGTAACTGTGGTGCTATGACAGTCACCCCCAGGTATTCCATTCCGCTGCCATTCAGGTATTTTGGGGGTGTGACAGATTGGCATCAGAGCTAAGGTTATAGCAAACTAGGATGTATCATGGACCCTAGACTATAACCACATCATCATAGCATCTCATCATTTCATCATAGGTGCATATTCATTATACATGTTGTTTCATGCACACATTGTGCGAGTTATTTATACCCATACTCATATATATATATATATATATATATATATATATATATATATATATATATATATATATATATATATATATATATATATATATATATATATATATATATATGATTATGTTGACCTGGTTCACAAGTGACATGTCTTCAGATACCCACCCTGTTTTCCTTTCGTCGGATTTCGACATTGAAGATGCCTTGTCATCTTCCACTACCATTGTACTACCAGTTACACTTACGCCGCCATTAGCACCATTAAATTGTTATAGGAACAAGGTTTTCCTATCATTCTGCCCATACGTAGATTTCCGTTTGGCAGAGTATTTAGACGTAATCTTAATGGACATATTAGGATGCTTATTGCAAAGAAGATAGTATGTTTTCTTTCCTTCACTAGTAGGGCGCTTACTACTCAGGTACTACCACCACCGTCAGCTACTTATTACACTATTGGTCGTCCCATAGTGTGTACTTCAGTTTTACCTCTTAGATGTCGCGAGGTTGTGCGAAAGAGGGTAGCATTCCATTCACTATTATCACCATCACATCTCAGAGACTCTACACCCATATATGACAGGCCGCTTAAGAAGCAACCACTATTTGACATACCACACGTTACACCACCTTATGGGTTTGAGGTTGGTGAGAGTTTGAGAGCCTCTACTGCCTGACAACCTACTACTCTTCATCGTTAGACGATGATCTCTAATTATTTGAGATTACCCACGAGTGTTGGACGATACACTCTGAATAATACCACAAGCCTCACAAACACAATAAGAATTGCAACAAATCGCCCAAGGGTGGCATCTATCACAAGGACTCTATATTATCTTAGATATGATCGACTCATACCTCCATAACACAATAAACCAACAAGATGCCTTGAACGGTATTATACCATCATAATGGAACTCATCACAACTCTCCCTTCATTATCAAGTTTGATTACATATCATTCTAAGCCTATGATTACATCATTAGTCGCTCTAGCAACACTCTACCGACCAAGGTGGTCATATTAGTAGATTTGACATGTAATTACAACATTGGGAAGATGCAAGTAAGACAATAGGATTAATAAAGACGAAGATGTCTTTACGATTAAATGGTCATGTTGACCAAGATAAAAGTGACTGCCCTAGTTTTCGTGTTTCGGAGATAATAACAATTCAATTAAGTCAAAGTCAAATTAAATTTTTGTACAAAAAAAAAAAAAAAAAAAAAAATATTTCTTGCAAACCTTACGAAGTACGACAAATTATTGATTTTCAATGGTTGGATTAAAACTCATTTTTGTTTAAGCAACAATCTTCTTGAACTCCCTTTTTCCAAAGACATATATGTATGAGATATTTTTTTTATCAAAATACAAAATATTTCGTAGTCACATCTTTTACATAACTATATTCATTACGAACTTCAAATAAAGTCACTCCAAGATACATTTATGACCAAATTTCACAATGTTTCACTCAAATAAATGTTGTTAACTTTAGAAACCATATCTCCAAGAAGGAACACGCATAACTCATGAACGAATCTCGAAAGCAACCACTATACCTACTTACTATTTGACCTTAAATGCGAAAGAAACCCCTCTACCAGAGATTGCCAATATTGATACACCATGCCTTAACACCACTACTTCAAATTACAACTTTTTCGCTCATTCCATATTATAAGACTCTCACGCTAGTATAAGCTTGTTGGATAAAGATCAAGGTACAATTACTCAACAAAATTTATATTCTTTTCGGAGACCGATATAGCTTAGTCACATTGGGACAAGACCTCATTTTCATGATAGGATATCGAGAAGTTTCACCTGACCATAAGGCATTTAGCTTGCATTCATGGAAAATCAAACATCATTCGATGTGGTACCTACTTGACTCAAATCATTGGCACCAAATTTCTGCCCTATATCTTTTCACACATAGACTATCCCCTTCAGTTGATTGTAGATGCCTTAAAGACACGTTCATCTTTCACGCTCTCAATATCACTACCATATTCTCGAACACTTCATAATTATAAACCACTGCCCTATTATGAACTAAGATGCTTACATTCTTTAAATAAGTGGATTAGTAGACTATTACCATACCATAAGATTCACCCATGTATCCAATAAACCATTCAACGAATTTTACTTCAAGCTATTTTACTACCATACGGGGAAATTGTTTTACGGAATTATTAAAAGAAACTATTTTATTACCACCCTATAAATTGATTTTTCCGTTATTGCACCAAGTATTTACTATTATTACGCGAAACAATTTTCATGTTACTTGAAAGGAAATGACTAGAATACCATTTTTCAAAACAAAACGTTGAACACCATCTAAAACTTTTGAGAAAAGTAATACTATTCTGACTAAATCAAGGATCGCATCATTAGTCCTCAATTATACATGGCCTGATCACCTATGTATAATTCAGGAAGGATTATGCCATGAAGTAAATAATTATTTTTTTTAGTATTGCTAATAACAATCTTCATGTAAAAGCGTTTTAAACAAGTAAACTCTTTTATAAATATCTCTTTCTGACAAACTTTCCCCTGGATACTTACCTCACCTGTCACTCACTTAGCCATTAAGATGGACTTTCCATTGACTTCTTTAGGAGAGACTTTCCCTATCAAGTACTAGAAGGATTACTCGATACAAGAAAAACAATAAAAGGATTACGGAACTACTAAACCTAGACTAAGAAAATTCATAATCCAACAACAATCCTAAGATACCACGATATCATCCGAATCACCATTTCTGACCTAGTTGCCAAATTTTATCATTTAAAGGTACTAGCAAGACTGAGCTACAGGAACGAACACATTGTGAAGGTACGCTAAACAACACTATAGAAATAATCTAAGCACCTAATTGAGACTGTAAAACAATTCATTTAAACATGGCCTCATCTAAACGCAAACTTCCCTGCAGTAAGTTTACGCCAAGAATGATTGATTCGAATTATGGATATCGATATAGATTCCCCTAAAGCGTTGTGTCCTCAAGAAATTCTAGATAACCTCACCTATACATCAAGAGAGGCATCAGGCCCAAGCATATCTCCCCAGCTTCATATGGAAATGAAATAGACATTCATCGACATAGTATCAATGGACACCCTCATTTTGCCAACATGATGACAATTTCAACGATAAACCATTTCAAGGCTTAAGTTGGTTGAATACCTAGGCTTGTAGTTTTGCCAGATAATCGCCAATAGGCATTTTCTAATATCAGGAACTAAACGTTAGGCATCTATGCATTTATGCGAACATTACCTATCCTACTATTTTATCCTTGTTAGTGTTTTCACTTTTAAATGATGTTGATTAAAAAATTGCGTTTATACAAATCACATACCTCGTAGAAAATAATTTTTGAATTGCCTATTTTGAACAAATACGATCCTTTTTGGTCAATATTTTGCAAAACCATTGTACAATGAGAAATAAATAAACATCAAACTTTGGTAAACAGTCCTATTCACTATATTTTGAAGACGGTTTCACATTTTTATAACTACTGAATTTTGAATCATCAAGAAAGAGATTACTTAGTAACCCATTTGCTCCATTTTTTAAATTAGTTTATTCGGAAAAATATTTCTACCAAAACTCACAATCACGAGATAAATTTTGAAGACCAATCACCTTACAAGATCGCTTATGCATTTAGGGTTTTGCGATTTGACAATAAGGAATATTAGAATGTGTGATGAAGGAAATTAGGAGGAACACCATAGATCGATTACGAACGTCAGTAATGGAGACCAAGCACAATAGGCAAAGAAAGACACATGTCTTAGCACCCATTAGACCAAAACACAAGGAATCAAAGTGTTACCCATATTCTATCTTCTTCGTATAACGCCCTTTTTGAAAAGTATAACGTTGTAGAATTAGTCACCAGATTCATTGTAACCGTTTCAATTATTCCTGATAAAGGTGATCAAATCACCTCAGACTTCTAGCAATCATTTTAAGATTTCCTTCGGAATCCCATTTAGATGTAAACACCGCCTATCATCCTCAGACCAATGGTCAGATTGAGAGGACAATTCAAACATAGGAAAGATTTGCTCAGAGAGTGAGCAATTGACTCTAGAAATGGTTGGACTAACCATTTATCATAAATCAGATTCGTTTGCAACGATAGTTATCGCACGAGCGTAGAGACTACACTATTTGAGGCACTTTATGGTCGAAGTTCCAATTACCCATTTACAGACCGAAATCGGAAAGTTAAATTCACTGGTCTAGAACTAAACTATGGAACAACAAAGGAAATTTCACAAGTCAAGAACCAGTTACAAGCAACGTGAAACTGGTAGGAGTTAGGTTGGTGCATGACGCACATCATGCGGATTGAGTATCCCTGAACAGCAAACCATCTAGATTCAAGTGGGAGAACGAACTAAGTTGAAAGCTTTGCCTTGGAGAGGCATGAGACAATTTTGGGTAACATGAGAAATTGAACCTCTAGTATTTTGGACCATTTAAGATTCATTTTAGAATCGACCAGCTGGCATATAAAATTTGAGTTCTGGCATAGTTCAGCAACATATATTACCCATATTACATTGTAAACCTCAAGAAGCACTGATCATCTATTGACGGACCGAACACGGAAAAAGCCAAACTCACTATTCCTGTAAGTACTCATGAAATAACCAAGAATTTCCTGCAAATCAAGAATCAGTTACAAGTCGATAAGTTGTAAACCCTTAGAATTTCAAGTTGGTGGTAGGGTCACGTTAAAAGTTCTGCCTAGGAAAGGCATGATACCATTCAGAAAAATCCGGGAAGTTAAACTCGATGTACACTGGACCATTTAATATTTCAGACAAAGTAGGCCAGTAACCCTCAGACTTAAGCCTTGTTGGAAAGTAGCAAGATTACACAAACATGTTTCATAATTTCAAATCCCGAGAAACGACTTTCAGATTAGTGACTCATGATTCCATTGGAAGGAATCGAACCCAATGACAAACCTAAATCTGGTGGGAGAACCAGTAGAAATCATGGACCGTGAGGTCGAACGGTTGAAGCAAAGTCGAATTCCTATCGTGAAAGTTTGCTGAAATTCTTGAAAAGGACCCGAATATACTTGGGAACGGGAAGACCAAATGCAACTCAAGTATCCACGTCTTTTTACCGAATATACTTCAGAGTCCAACCAAAACTGAAATTCGGGACGAAGTTCCTTTTAGAGGGGAAGACTGTCACAATTCGTAATTTCAAGTCCTTGTTCAGATGTCGAAATTTCATTATTCATCTCGAAAAGTTACTATTCATCAGTTACTATTCACCGATCACTATTCATCATTTTACTATTCATCATTTTTGGTGTCAGTTTGAGATTTCGAGAAGCGTTCAGAAAATTTACTATTCACATGACAATATTCATTTCCGAAGAGAAAACACTATTCATGTACTTTACTCATTTCATCGTAAATTTAGTTTACGGGTATTCAAATTCGCGTAACCAAATTGGTTCAGGAGCGAATTCATGCATTATCATTGGGACACTTCTTACGGACTAGAAATAGTCTGCATATCATCATTATGGCACTTGCATACTATTCCACTCGTAGGATATTTAAATTAGTACTTTTGGTATAATTAACTTTTACATATATTTATTTCTAAATAAACGTTAACACGCGATTAATAATGTGACTAACACGTCTGACACTCCCGACTATGATCCCAATATATTTTTAGATTCATTTTAATGATATAAAAATTATAATATTAATTTACCCGGTATTTTGGAAATTTATTTAATTATTATCGTAAGTTTACTATAATTACGACGGTTTTCGTAGAAATTAAACAATAATTATCCAAACACTCAATATTTATACCCAACATATTTTTACAATTTTTACAACCTTATTAAGTCCCGGTTAACTCCGTTAAAATTTATTTTTAGTTAACTCGGTACCCGGTATTCCCTAAAACTATTAATATATACATTATAATACCTAAATATTAACCACTTTCTTACACCAAACTCTCTTTTTCTCCTCTTTTTTCACTAAATTCAGCCCCCCCCATTCTCATTTCTTACAATTTCTTACATAGCTTGAAAAACTTACCTTAGCATTAATGTATACATTATTGACCTAATATATATAATATTTATCACTTATACTACACTTTTCACTTCATTTCCAAGATCAAAAAGCAAGACACATATTTCTTTTTCTCTCTTGGTGGTGCTCGGCCAAAACAAGAAAAACAAGAAGGAACCATAATTTTTCAAGATCAAGTATAATATATAGTGTATTTTGTACTCCTTTTAGGGTTTTGAAATATAAACTCAAGGTTTACATAGGTTTTCATCCTCAAAATCTCATTAATCTTTCAAGTAAGTGTATGAAACTCATCTTTCTAATTTTACTAAGTTTTTACAAGATTCATATGATATATATACTAGATCTACATGCATATGCTATTTATACCACTCCATTTTAAACATATCTAACTTTTGAGCCCTAGAAATAGATTATAGTTAGATCCTTGTTAGATCCACTTGATTTATGATGTTTAGGAACCCATGAAACCCTAAGAAGGTGTATGGTAGGATTAGACTAGTTTTGTGGTGATTGAAAGTGGTTTGGTTGAAGTTGGAACAAGATTGGAACCCTAGAAATGGTTTTTGAAACATTACATATACCTACTGTCCATATTTTTAAAACGTGGGAAACTCAATAGGTGATGGGTAATTTTTGACCAAAGATTTAGAAAATACTTTCAAAAACGAATCCGTGGGCTAAAGAACGGATTAAAACGAGCTTATAACGAAGAAGTTATGATTTTTGCAAGTTTATTGACGAAAACTATTTTTCTGAAAATCACATGCTGTTGGACGATTTTCAACGGACAAATAGAGGCGTTAGACGTAACCTAGAGGAGCCGAGCTATCGAAAATATATTAATACATACTAAGACGAATCCGTGGATATAAAGAACGAGGAAAATGAACTTAAAACGACCAAGTTATACACGTTTTAAAATCGTCAAAACTATATATATATTTAGTCACTACTAGAAATAATATAACTACATACTAAATGCTATACTTTCTAGATTTCTTATTCAAGGATTTTATTCTTAACTAACGAAGTACGTACGACCCAAGGTTTATTTATGCGACTACTAGACGTTATTTTAAGGTTTTCAAAACGATGAATATAACACTAACATTTTATATACGATATATTATGACAAGTTTCTATACTTCTAATTGGACTTATTTTTCCTAAGTATGGAAATTTCCTACTTTGACGATAACAAGTATTTTCAAGTTACGAGTGGTATAGGTATCATGTGCATGAATATTCATTACAACATTTCATGATCTAAAGTAGATCATATTCATTCATTTAGGTTGCGGCTAGTGTACGTGCCTTGTTGTCCGGATCATTTCATCTCATCGTACTATCACTTAAGGTGAGTTTTCATAGCCTCGTTTTCAATTACATATTTGATTTCAAATCCCACGGGGGAGAATACATTGCATTACTTATTTTTCTGTACATGCCAAAGTATTAAATTCCTTACATTGCTTAAGTTGCCTTATTACCACGTCACGACAAGTCCCCTTTATTATCATGGACCGTTAATTAATCTACAAGCGAGAGTGAGTGAATAGATCTATTGAGGGTGACTCCTCCATTCGTGTTTGGGTTGCTCCAACGGGTACGAATGCATTTCATGTCTAATATATTTAGAGTGTCTGGTAAACACTCATTTGGGGCCAAGTAACGTCTAGCTTCGGGGTCATGAGCTTAAGAGCCAATATATTACTTTTGACTTTTTGTCAGTTTACTTTATACTTGTGGCCAATGTACATACGATTTAACTTACAAACATATGATTATTCACCAACATTATTGTTGACCGTTTTCGCAATGTATTTTCACGTAACTAAGACATATTCTTCATGACATGCATGGAGTCATATCATTGAGTAACAAGGATGACGCGTCTCATTTTGGATTTTCATGCACTTATGAACTATCGTTTGATTGTACTAAACTTATTTCTGTAAACTTTTCAAGACTTTGGGACCTATGTTTTATAACTCTGAATATTTTGAATGAATCAAACGATGTATTTTCAAAACGACACTTTAGGTCATTCAATATAACTGTAACTGTGGTGCTATGACAGTCACCCCCAGGTATTCCATTCCGCTGCCATTCAGGTATTTTGGGGGTGTGACAGGTAGTGGGGAGATGATGTTCGAGTACTTGGCCGTCCCTGTTGTGAAAGGGAAAAAGAGTGAGCTGGAGAAGTTTGCTGGTGGGCTATATACTACTAGTGTGGAGGTATCTGTATGTATTATAGATTGACCTATAAATGTATTATAGATTAATCTATAAATGTAATCCATGCTTCCGGAAGTCGAGAAGGATGTGAAAGCTAAGACAAAAGGGGAGGTTGGAGCTGCGAAGACACTTTGTTCTCCATTTGACCAACTTGAACTGCATGAAGGTATTTTTTAATTAGAGGGCTTTTCTAATTCTGTTTGCGATCCCCGTTAAATTCATATAGATTAATAACACTAAACTGTCTGCTCGTTTTGTTCTACAACTGCAGCAAAATTGATATTTGAAAGCAGATGACACGTCAGACCGCTTTTTCAGTCGGCTCTTGGTAAATTTATTCTTATCTCTTAAATGCAAGCACATGCACATACACATACAAATCAAACACAGTCATCGATGGCCAGAAAGGATATTGTATGTGCTTCTAACTTTTGTCTTTTCTACTTAAGAGAGACGGAGAATATCCAGATGATGAGATTAGTACAAAAGTTAGTGCTGCTAGTGAAAGTTAGTACTGCTAGTATAAAGTGAAGACTGCTCAGAGATTAAGACTACTCGAAGTTAATACTGCTAATGTATTAGTTACAACTGCTAGTTATAAGTTAGTAGTGTTGTTTCATATAGTTAGTATTAGTTACAACTGCTAGTTATATAGTTAGTTGTTTATGAAAAAGATTATAGATACTTAGGAAAGTATTGTAAGCTGACTAGGACTCCTTGGTGTATAAAAGAAGGTCCTAGGGTATAGAGTTACATACGAATTTTATATTTACAATTTTACTGTATTTGAATTTGTTTTGAAATATATTTGAATTTGTTTTGATATATATTGATTTCTTAAATGTGACTAAAAGATGTATATAGTCACACTTATTATCAGTTTTGATCACTATTTGCTTTATTCGTTGTGTGACTTAATATTACAGAAGGCCACACAAACATAAAATTCACGTGGCCATTGGATGATCTATAGTCACACAAAATACACATTTCTTCATTTTAAACAGCATATGGTCACACTTATTAACACTTTTGGCCACTGTTTGCTTAATTGTATGTGACTATATACCCAAAATAAACATGCTTTGTGTGACTAAATATTACAAAAGGCCACAAAAACATAAATTTCATGTGGCCGTTGGATGATCAATAGTCACACAAAATACACATTTCTTCACTTTAAACAGCATATGGCCACACTTGTTAACACTTTTGGCCGCTGTTTTCTAAATTGTATGTGACTATATACCCAAAACAAACATGCTTTGTGTGACTAAATATTACAAAAGGCCACACAAACATAAAATTCACGTGGCCATTGGATGATCAATAGTCACACAAAATACACATTTCTTCACTTTAAACAGCATATGGTCACACTTATTAACAGTTTTTGCCACTGTTTACTTAATTGTATGTGACTAAATACCCAAAACAAACATGCTTTGTGTGACTAAATATTACAAAAGGCCACACAAACATAAAATTCATGTGGCCATTCGATGATCAATAGTCACACAAAATACACTTTTCTTTACTTTAAACAGCATATGGTCACACTTATTAACACTTTTGGCCACTGTTCGCTTAATGGTATGTGACTAAATACCCAAAACAAACATGCTTTGTGTGACTAAATATTACAAAAGGCCACGCAAACATAAACTTCATGTGGCCATTGGATGATCAATAGTCACACAAAATACACATTTATTCACTTTAAACAGCATATGGTCACACTTATTAACACTTTTGACCACTTTGTGTTAAATTTTATGTGACTAACTCCAAAAAAACAACACCCATTGTGTGACTAAATCATCACAAACGTCACATTTATTGTATATTCATGTGGCCACAGGACGGGAAATAGTCACATAAAATACACATTTACTTGAATATATCATCTCAAATGTCACATTTATTATATATTTATGTGACCAAAGGTTGAAAAATAGTTACTCTCAAAAAACATTCGTGTGACTATAAAGTGTTTACGGTCACTGATAATGACTAATCCAACAAAACTTGTGCCTAATTTGTCACACATATTCGGGGTTTTGGTCACTCTTTTGCGATGGAAAAGGCCACGAACTCAACAATGTGACCATATGCCACCTACGGTGGTGGGACCTTTAGTGACACACAACGAAAAAAACGTATGTGACTATAAGCATATCGTCACACATTTTTGGCGTGACCAATACAACTTTTTGTACCAGTGCTAGGAGAGGGCACAAGGACTTCATGCCTTGTTTGTTTGCACTACTAGGACTTAAGAGGAGTCCTTGGATTGCTTGAACATGCTAGGGATCAACTAGAGCTTGGCTTGTATCTTCTCGGCTGAAAACAAGAACAAAAGGGCTTGTGTGTTTGGTTTGTATGAATTTGAGTGTGATACGTATAAGGGTGAGTTTGCATGGGTTATAACGCATGAGATATGGACACAAGTGGTGAGACAAAGAGAATATGTGAAGAGGATAACGGATGAGGGGGAAGGCTAGGTACAAGGGGCACTTGAGAGCATAGCAACTAGCATATACAAGTGTATCATGGTTTATGAGTTTCGGTTTGAGTGAGAATGCAAAGCAAGGGTTCTAGAAACCGACTTGGTGTATTTCATTTGAGTGCACATAAGTTTAAGGGTCAAGGTAACATGTAAACGTGTGATACAATGTAGCAAGAGAAGGTTTAAAGTCTTGGTTACTAAATATGATCAAGGTTTGTGTTTAAGAAAAGTTACAAGGGCTCGTTTGGTTTTTGAGATATCAAAGGGTCCAAAAACAATTGTTAACATGACCAAACAATATGTCGTGATCGAATTTAGGTCTAAGGAGGTCTTGAACTTTTACTACATGCTTCTTAGTGTCATTTAGGGTGTTGGTGTGAGTTTGGAAGTCTCAATGGTCAAGTTGACATATAACGTTACTCAAAACAGTATATAGGTGATCGAATGTTTAGTTCTAGGGTCTTAGGGAGCTAGAGAGGAATAATGCTTAGTTCTTTTACATTGTAATGCATAAATATGGATTTCTAATTGTCTCATGATGACTCATGCATTAGTTTGAGATTTGGTGGTTTATTTGGGTACATTAAATATGATATCGAGATCAAAACAATTCAAAATGGCACGTTTACGGCTAGAGGAACATGTGAGATGATAATTACACTTAGTAAACTCATTTGAAGTTGTTTAGAGTACAAAAGAACTCATTTGAAATAGTTTGGATTTAATTTGGTACATATTGAGAGTGCATGAATTCGTTAAGCTTTGCCCTTCATTTACTATTTATATATACGTATAAGTTAAGTATTTTAGTTGTTCCTGATTCTCTGGAACGTGATTTGAATGGTGTAATTTGTTATATAGGTTGTGTGTTGAATTTACAAAATAACGAGTCAAAGTGATTGTGTGTTAGATCGTTTGTGTTAAACATTTAGTGTGTTATTGGATTTAATCATGGGCTTGTTTGATGGGTTAGGTGAATTCAAGGCCCATCAATTTTAATTAAGGATCCGTTTAGTTTATTAGTTGGGTTTTAGTGATGGGGTAAGTGTAATCAAGGCCCAATGTGAAACCATAGTTGTCTAGTTTTGATATTTAGGCCATTTTAGGAAAATGGAGAACCAGGGGGCTTGTGAGTGTGTTGTGCTATTTTTGTGATCAAAACAATATCAGGGTTTGACTTTTACATGTTTTAGAATATCATGGTATGCGTGTGAAATCGTTCCAGGGAAATGTGAATCATATAACATATATTGATTCATTGTTGCACAGTGTAACCAAAAAAATAAATTTTTGACTAAAAATGGTTAAGTAAACAGTAATACTTAATTATTTCTTAATTAACGTTTATTAATAACTGGGATTTTTACAAGGTGCTACATTATTGATGAGTTTGGCTATTGAATGTTTATATATAAATTCAAGCTTTTTGAGCCGAATTTAAGCCTGTATGATTAAAGCTCGTTATGGTATCAAGCTAAGTTCCGTATTTTAAACTAATTTTGATTTGTGTTAAATAAGGATATCAAGCAGAACCAAATAGGTGTGGTTTTATGGTTCTTTTGTTGTGTCAAAAGCTCTCTAGATAAATGATTATTGGTTCAAGTACTGCTTATAACATGTGAGATAAGTTTGTGTTGTATATTACAGTATAAAATAATGTTATCGTTCTTAAAAAGAGGATATTAAGCACAAGTAATATCTTCCGATAAAATAAATAAATAAATAGTACAAATAATATTTTAAAAAATTAACTTAAGACATGCATTTTTTTCTATAAACGTAAATGTACTATACAAAAGTTACAATTCTTGTATTCATTAAAAGCGTTTATATCAAATACTGAACATAGTAAGAAAACATAATACTAATGAGGAAGATTTCAAAAGGCTGACACTTTTATATAAAAAAATACATACATTAGAATACTTAATTCTATCAAGTTGCACATCCATTAATCAATTGTGTAAATTGAAAACGTCAAGAGTGCGAATATCCTTGGCCTATTAAATGGTGTTTCAACTTTAACATGTGGGCTATGTTTTATATAAGTTCTACCTAGTGTTAAATTATACTCCCTCCGTCCCATAAAAACAGTCTAGTTTGACTTTTCAAAATCAAACTGGTTCAACTTTGACCTTAAATATTTTTTATGTGTTATATAATACTTGATGAAAAATTATACCAATGAAAAACACACTTAAAATTCAATCCATTCATATATTTTTTCATAAAGTATTATATAATACTCACAAAAATAGATAAGTTCAAAGTTGAACCAGTTTGACTTTTCGATTCTGAAAAGTCAAACTGGACAGTTTTTATGGGACGGAGGTAGTAACTTACAAGGTTTCCGGTTAAATGATAATCAGGGTCAAATGAATGGAAGTCTTTACCATAGGGTCGTTCCTGCCAATTTTGGAAAACCATATGTATATGGTTCTTAAATTCCAAGAAAGTTCCTACACAATTTTGACTAGTTGACATTCCATAAATTTCAAGTATATGCTGATACATATTCATACTAATTATGACTTTTGTGGTAATCTTTGCATGACTTCTTACACATGCAGAACATCTTGCATTTGTTGTATGTGTGCATATGAGAAGAGTATCGGGTCAATTTGGGTTATGTTCCTTTGAGAATTGGTCAAATGGAAGAATATTTAAAAGAATGCTAAAAGGACGAATGTCACATAAAAACATACTACTACTATTTAATAAGATTCAAAACCAATATGGCAAAATATATCTGGAATATTAAAATCACAAGATGTATACTGAATCAAAACAAGAACAACGCTCGTGGTCTCACCCACGAGAGGACGAATGGCGTGTGTTTGGCGCAAGGGAGGTGTACATGGCGGCGTCGTAGGACTAAAAATTCGCTAATGGCGGGTAAAGGTACCCTTCACCGTGCACTCTCATATTCTATGCTAAAAAAAAGTCCTTCATTATTTATTTATTTATTTATTTATTTTTATTATTTTTTTTTTGTAATCATAGTGTTTGCACCAGGAACTGAACTTGAGAACTCTATTATTCTGTCATATAACCAACAGAACAATAAACCAAAGAAAAAAAAATCATTTCAAGTATGTACCGACTTCACATATAAATATCACGCTAGCCTACAAAAAAGGGGAAGCTTTACCTGTCTGTGTGGCGGTGGGTTCAAACCTCGTGGATTAGTCGGCCAAAAGGTCACAAATCATGGTTACCCAAAAAAAAAAAAAAAAAAAAAAAAAAAAAAAAAAGACTTCACATATAAATAACACATCCAACAAATGCCACGTAAGAGCATACGGTGTGGTCCTCGTTATGGTTTGTCAGTACACCGTGGCTTCTTCGTTGTATCTCGCCACGACACCGACCCCCTCAACTTTTTTCGCCACTCAAGACCTCGTCGTCTGCGTGGCGAGGTTATTGTGTGACAATCTTGCCGGTTCTTTTTTATTTTTATTATTATATATTTTTAACTATAATCAATCTATGTTTTTGGGTTAAGTGTGTGTGGCGGGCGTACAATCAGTAAAGAAGAAGACGATTGTTTAAAATGTCGTGTGACACCCATGTGCGCGAATGAGTAAGTTGACCTTTTCACCACACCTGCTTTAAGAGTGTTAATGATACGCGGGCCACAAGGAGTTGTATACACCTGGGTTAGGCCAATGAGTAATAAATACTCACAATGTGCGTTGTATATTTTATGAATCATTCGGATCACCGTTGGTAACGGGATCCATTGGTTAATTAGGGCGATTGAGATGGAGAATAAGGATTGATGGAAAGTGAAGATGAGGCTGAGAATGATTTAAGTACTGAAACCTTTGAACAAATCGTGCAATGGTGTCCATCCCAAACAGATGATGGGGATCCAGTCTTGGGAGTTTTGAACAACAAATTGTGTCTTTGTTTTTCCATGCGTCGTCGTGATGATGCAGCCGATCCTGAGAGATCCCATTTCTCAGTTTAGATTATGAATGAAGCCGAGGGTATTCGTGAATGGAATTTGATTATTCGTGTCTACGCAGGGGAGTTGACTGAGGGGAGTATGATTAAATCGCTTGATGATGGAAATCATGTAATGATCTATTCACAGCTGATCTCATGAGGGAGTTTGGCCACACATTTTGGAATAGTGATACAATCAGCAAAATTATGGTTTATGATAAACCAAGTAACTCGTTTGTCTCTAGTTTTCCGGTCGACAACATGAGGGGCGTGTGTTACCGACCAAGTCTCTTTAGCATCAGGCACAACTTTCGATAGGAGAGGGAAAGGGTATCTCAGCTGACTTGAAATTAGTAAAACGGTGAGCCCTGTTATTCTTTTCTGAGACTGTTTTCGATTGTTCCTTTATATGATCTTAATGCATATATGGGTTTGGGTCACTAAAAAGAAAAAGCATTGATGTAATTTGAACGATCTAGTGATAGAGCCAAACATCACCATTTGACTCTTAGGTTAAACTACCGCAGCCCTTAAACTCCTCACCTCTTAAGGCTTTTAAATTGGCCTATATGTAAAAAAATTGAGAAATTGTTAGAACAGGGTTATGCGTGTTAAGATTTGCATATTAAAACCACTAAGACATATGCAGATTTTTATTAAGGATCATAGATTCTCGAGAGTTTAAGTGGTAGATATATAATGCCAGAATTATGTTATACTATTGAATAACCCAAAAGGCTTCAAACCAAAATCAATATGATTTTCTGTTCTCTTATATTACTGATGTTGTTAAAACCCTTTATCTGTTAGAGTTTGACAATCAAATAACACATATTGCGGAAGCGTAGGATCAAGTATAACACATAAATATTAACTAAAACATAAATAGTAAACGTACCCGATGCACTTCAAATTAACCTTGATTCTTGGACAATTAGATCAATGATAAACCCCTTACCGTTTTGTTTATCGATCTCTTGATAATTACTAAAGTAAGTAATTACCTCGTTCTTGTACACACAAACTACCAACGAATAAAGGTTTGATGCAAGTAAACAAAACACTTATTATTTAGCTTATGAAAAATCGATCCAAACCCTAAGGTTGGGGTTGAGTCGATCGGCCACAAGAAAGAAAGAGAGAAACAAGGATTTTAGGGTTAGTGTGTGTGCACAAAAGATGTGAAATCCTAATCCTTGGCCTTGTATATATACTAGGTGATATCTTGGAGCACAAGCAAGGGTGGATCGACCCTTTGGGTTGGGTTCGACCGACCTAGCACACCCCTAAGGGGTTCTAGATCCTTCTTGACTCCTAAGTTACATTCTAGTCCTTATCTTTCGTTACTAATGATAGTTAGTCCATACGGTTAACAACTAACGACCATTTAGTCCTTTAAGTGTTTATAAATATATATATTCAATACATTTAATATATATATATTTATTTTACATTATTCTTGTTTGTAAAGTGTGCAATCCCGAGGTCTCGGGTTCGATACTAGACATTTACTTATTAATGTTTATACGTAACTTTTAACAGCTCCCACTCATATATTCATTAATAGTAAAATGACATTGGTTAGCGTCTTGCAACACTCCAATGCCCCTAGTTCAATCCGAGTTAGGTTTCCTGGAAAAACCTTTAATGATTCATCATTATAATTATCCTTTCATTACTAACACCGCATTAATAAAGATGTGAGTTCCTTTATTAAATTTTCTGTTTCTCGTCTCTTTATGATTGAACAAAATTACCAAAACATCTGAACGTATTCCAGATAGACTTTGGGCATGGCCATGCAAACATTTTGTCAACCCTACTAGGGGCCCAGCAGTATTAAACTTCTGAACAAATCAGAAGGAATAAATTCTTTCTTGACTACAAGAATAACCCATGAACTTTGCAACACTTCTGAAAACAACCCTTATGACTCCCTGTTACGGTGAGCGGTAGATTGCTTCACAAAAATGCACTACATCCATGACACTTATCTGGTATCTCAAGTCTGAGAATAACTTTAAATATGATTCTCACATTAAATATTAAATCATATTATTGGGATAAGTCCAATATTCAATTCATCGAATATCATGTGAAATTGGTATGACTACGCATCAATATACTTTCAAGTATATCCTAAACCAATACTCAAATTTGTCTTAATTTAATGATATTCCCATATCATTAATCGACAATGGACAATTTAGAATAATAAATTATTCATGGATCTTAAACATGCAAATATAGGATATATTATTAAGACAATGAATAAATAACCATAAAACATATTTTATTTCATTAAAATAATAATTGTACATTACATCCTTTATCCAAACACTAATCACAAATGGGCATGAAACTTTCAGCTAATCTAAGTCCTACACCTCAGCATGCTTGTAAAGCTTGGTGCTAGGTAGAGGCTTTGTTAATTGATCTGCCAAGTTATCATCTGTGTGAACTTTGAGCATTTCGATTTCGCCTATTTTGACTTGTTCTCGAACATAGTGATGCTTAATCGGGAAATGTCTGGTGCCTTTCATGATTCCAGGCTCATTGGCAAATGTGATTGCAGCTGAGTTGTCACAATACATTTTAATAGGTCGTTGAATCGACAGCATAACTCCAAGCCCTGAAACAAACTTCCTAATCCAAACAGCTTCCATTGCAGCTTCTGAAGCAGCTATATACTCACTTTCTGTAGCAGACATCGCTAGTACACTCTGCTTTCTGCTCCTCCAATCCACAGCTCCTCCATTAATGACAAAGACATAACCCGTCTGAGACTTCGTATCATCCTTATCACCTTTCCAAGAAGCATCGCAGTAACCTGTAACATCAAGTTCTGCCGATGGATTTCCCCCATAAACCAAGAACATATCCTTAGTAGCCCTAAGGTACTTAAGAATATTCTTAACAGCTGTCCAGTGAGCTTCACCTGGATTTTGCTGATATCGACTGGTTAAATTCTGTGCAAATGCCACATCAGGTCTTGTACTTTTTACCGCATACATTATAGATCCCACAGCCGAAGCATAAGGGACTCTCTTCATGCGTTGCACCTCTGCAGGTGTTGAAGCACAAACCTTGTTGCTCAAGCCATGTTGTTCTTGCATCGGCAAATATCCTTTCTTGGAATTTTGCATACTGAATCTCTTCAGTATTTTATCAATGTAAGCACTTTGGCTTAATCCAATTAATCGCTGAGATCTATCTCTATATATCTCTAAAAATAATCAGTCTCCAACTTGAAATTGATAGAAATCTGTGATGAACTTTTATGTGAACCTACTGTTGAATAATTCATTATAAGGAGAAGAGATGTTTTAACAAAATTTCAAGATCCTAAGGAGATGAAATTGTTTCTTAAAACATCTCTCTTCAAGTTGAACGAGAAATTAAGCTGGATTGTGTTACTTTAATGTTTTTGGGTTCAAGACAAGATTTCGGACAAGGCTAGTTAGACTCATACCCCGAGTTTTACTTCTGATATCATTTTATAAATCAGAGATTAGAAATATATATATTTCGCATTCCTTGAGGTACATCCTCTGTTTACAGTGGATACAAATCTAGAAAAGGAACTATTATAATCACTAACATTATATATTATGAATAATGTGTTATCGTGCATTCAATAGTGTTATTGTGCATTCATTAATGGATGGAAGCTTCTCAAGTTGAGGATAGCCCTGGCCAGTGAAAAAAGCCGGCTGATTAGGTTCAGGCAATGCACTCTCACTAACCAACATCAGAACTACAGACAACATAGTTGGTCTATCTTCTGCATGATGTTGCACACATAATAGTGCGACATGTATTGATCTTAGTACTTCAGAGACAACACACGAGGAGAGTAAAGATTCACACATGATCTCAAAACTCTTGTCTTCTTTGTACAGTCTCCATGCCTAGATAGAACCAAAAGTCATATTTTATTATATGCTAAAAGAATGTTATTCAAAAACGAATCAGTAGCTACTGGTCATGATATTTGAATTTAGTATTAAGTTAACTTACATGTCCAAGAAGGTTGTCTCTGTGATCTTCGTGAGAGAATTCTCTGTTTTTCTTCCCACTAACGATCTCCAACACCAAAACACCAAAACTAAATACATCTGACTTTATAGAGAATCGCCCGTGTACTGCATACTCAGGAGAAATGTAACCACTGCAGAAATGTTGAAATAAATAAGCTGATATATTAGAGTAAGCGGAAAATGTAATAAAGTTATGTCAATGGACAACATGTTATGGAGTCTTACTAAGTTCCAACCACTTTCTTTGTCTTTGCATCGGTATCATGTCCTACAAACTTTCTAGCAAGGCCGAAGTCCGATATTTTTGGATTCATGTCACTGTCCAGCAATATATTACCTGCCTTGAGGTCTCTGTGAATAATTTGAAATCGGGAGTCTTGATGTAGATATAGAATACCTCGAGCCATCCCATGAATAATGCGAAAACGCTTAGGCCAATCAAGCATCAAACTTCTGGTTTCATCTGTAGTAAGGTAACTAATTATTTTATGAATTATGAAAGAAAGAGACTAAGTGAAATCATATAGGCCAGAGTCAAACCAAAGAGATACATGTCCAAGCTTTTGTTAGTCATGTATTCGTAAATCAAAATTAGTTCATTTCTATGAATGCAGTATCCAAGAAGCTTCACAAGGTTCCGATGCTGAAGTTTTGCAATACAAATGACTTCATTTCTGAACTCATCCAGTCCTTGTTGAGATGTTTCTGAGAGCTTCTTCACAGCTACTTCTTGCCCATCCTCCAGAACACCCTAAAGGATTATAATTTTGAGTTCATGAATCATGATAACTTATAATATTTAACATTTTCGATTCACGATACTAATAAGCATTGCATTCTTTTTGAAAAACATTAATCAGTTACCTTGTAAACAGGACCAAAGCCACCTTCTCCAATTTTATTCGAGACACTGAAATTGTCAGTAGCCCTTGCTACTTTATATAAGCTAAAAAACTGCAAATCATCAAGATGTTCCATCTTGAGACTTCTATGTCTTTCGCCACCCCATTTTCCTACAATATGATATGTTTGATTAATGTATCATCTGACATACACAATCTGGTTTGTTAGAAGTGTGTGAATAAATTTCTTTTCTAAAGAAAAAAAATATACTGCATATGATTTGTTAAAAAGCAGAAATGACCCATTTGTGTTACCTAGGCCTTTCATGTAACGTGTTTTTCTACAGGCATATGCTAGTCCAGACAAAAGCAGCAGAACTGAAGACATTGGAAGGAGTATGATGAATACTTGTTTCCTTCTGTTGGAGTCAAACGGGAAGAACGTGCGACCTTTCATCAATAAATGACAATAGTTGGTAAGTTTAATATCACAAACTTAAAACACAGTGATACTACAATACAAGCATTGACTTTAATATAACAGTGTGCGATTCTAGATGCTCGTCAGAAAACATGTGTACCTTCTAACTCAGAAGCAGCCATTGGTATGTAGATATGTTGACATGAATCACACTCTCTGATATCCATGAGCTCATCGAACCATTGCAAACAACCACTTCCACCATTTCTGATATCTAAACTTGTATAAGCTGTACATGAACAATCTTGTCTGCATTTCATCTCACATTCTCCAATAGTCATACTGTAATTATACCATGACCTTCGTGTATCTGGTACTTTCACTCCTGAAATTTTCTGAAACCCATCCCTATTCTCACATCTCAAAGGCTTTTTACGTTTACACCCACTCGACCAATCAGATGCATCCCATTCTTTTGGGATTTTTGGCTCAAAACCTTTGATACAAGTACAGGGTGGACGCTTGTTAACGCTACAGCTTCCGTATGGACCACAGAGTCCAAACTGACTACAATTATCTACTACAAGATCCGCATACACAGCCCACTCTTGAATTCGCTCAATCCAGAGCATAATCAGTGTCTTTCCGTCCCATGTCTGAACTATCCTCAAAAAAACCAAACTCTTAAGTTCAAATTTATGATATACTTCCTTCTGATTAAATACAAATTCAGATGAATAAATTGGATTTGGTGTGTCAATAATAAAGCCACTAAATTCGAGACCATTCCATGGTCCAAGTCTCGATACTAATGTTTGACCTCGCCGTATCAAGTATTGTGGATATCCATTTGTGTCTACTTTAGTAGTATACACACCTATAGAAGGATCATCAGGACTCTTCCAAGATGTGATGAACCTCTCTATACCGGTTACGAAATCCTTCCCAAATTTCATTCCTGGTAAATATGTGTCACTAGGATAATCAAAACTTTGCCAAAATATTAGACTTTTATCCCTCAAAATAAGATTACCATTATCCAGAAGTTCTGCCATGACCTCCTCCGTATTATTACTCCTCGACGAATTGGATGACCAGACCATGTTGTTCCCACCATTGAAAAGCAGCAGGTTTCCCTCTCTGCTAACTTTTAAGACGCCCGATGTATCGTTAATTGGTATCTCTCTGTTTGCAACCCATACAACTGTAACCTCTGATATCTTCTTGTACCATATCCCTAAGTATCGATTCTTGGATTTACCTGGGCTAAAAAATCCTAGTTCATACATCTCCCTGTTAGAAACAACGGTTTGACCGTCTCTAATTTCTTGATTTGCAGATATTGTATCTGCTATTGCAGTACTATCTGATAGGAGGAGCAAGATAAGAGTAAATAAGAAGAATACAGGTATTGAGTGGTTCTTCATTGATGTTTCTAAAATGCATTGTACTATATTGTTTAACCATTTTATTGATTTTAGTAGCCTGAAAACTGCGTTTAATTATATGATTGAATTTTCAGCAGTCAGGGTCAAATGAATGGAAGTCTTTGCCTGTCTTTATCACTAGCAGTATAATTAAATGAATGGAAGTCTTTGCCTGTCGTTTCCCAGTTAGGACCCAGTATTCCTCCTAATTTCCTGGAATATATAATTAAATGGTGTTTTGACTTTAACATGTGGGCTATGTTTTCTACCTAGTGTTAAAGTATAACTTACAAGGTTTTCGGTTAAATCTAAGGATAATCAACATAAGACACAATGGTTTTACGTTCTTGATTCTTCAGTTGTTTTTATTTTCAGATTTTGTACCTTATGCAGCACACCAAACTTGAATGTCCATTCCAAGTCCAAAAGATATAGAGTAATACAAGATAGTTTGGGCAACAGTCAAAACTCAAATCAAGTTAGGTATATCTAATTCAACTTCTTGATCCAGTCAATTTTGAAAAACCATAATATATGGTTCTTAAATTCAAAGAAAGTTGCTACATATGTTTGACTAATTGAGTAGTCAATTTTGAAAAACCATAATATATGGTTCTTAAATTCAAAGAAAGTTCATACATATTCATACTGACTATAATTTTTTTTTTTTTTTTTTTTTTTCTCTCTTTTCTGGGTAATCTTTGCATGACTTCTTATGCATGCATATATACTACCTTATGCATGCATATATACTATTGGAACATCTTGCATCTGTTGTGCATGTGCATATGAGATGAGTATCGGGTCAATCTGGGTTGTGTTCCTTTGATAATGCGTCAAATGGAAGAGTATTCAAAAGAATGCTAAAATGGATGAACGTTACATAAAAACATGTTAGATTGTGAACATGCATAATAACGTATGTCCAGTTTCGAACTCAAGTCTATTGTGGGCACACATGTATACATTTAGAGAACCATTTATTTAATGTAATTAATATATTAGATGTGTTACTTATATAAATTAATAATGCACGAAATATTTTAACGGTTGAACAAGGAAAAAGGGAGGGGATTGAGTGTCGGCTTTTAGAACTTGAAGAGGTGTTGGACTCAAACTTGGAGAGCAAGTTTGGAGGCTATTTAAACACCCCTAAGCCCTGATACGTAGAAGACACTGTTAGTCGTATAATGGGTATAGCCCATGAGTCATTTGTATGGGCTACGGCCCGATAGTGTCTAGTGCATTAAGTCGGTCTTATGTACTCTATTTATACATCGGCATATGATGATAATGATATATGAAACACTATTATCCTACATGGTATCAGGCCTTTTTCTCAGTCCTGTATATCAAAACCCTAAATTCAGTCGCCATACTTGTCTACTTGCTTGTTTTGTTAAGACGATCGTTGGTTCGTTTGTATAACCCGTCGTCCAAGTCAGATTGTTTGTTGGTGCTTGTTTATCAACAGTTCACAAGTTTGAAACCCTACTTGTTATTCTGTTTTTTATTCCCAAGTCGACACTATGACTGGCTCTACTGCCCTTCCTACTGTCCTCTTGTCTGACAAACTCATGACCATCAACAACTTGTCCACACGTGTACCTCTTGTGCTGGATGTGGATGAGATGAACTATGCATCATGGACTTATTTTTTCCAAAACCTGGTTAGTGGCTATAACTTGTTGGAGCACATTCTTGGTGATCCGACGGATGGGGATGCGGCTACGTCAAGCTCCAAGCCTCCTCCCACAGCCGAATGGCTTGCTCTTGACACCATAATACTTTCGTAGATTTTCTCCACATCATCTAAAAATCTTCAACAAAGATTGGTGGTCGAAAACCCTAAAACAACGAAGGAAGCATGGGATATTCTTTTGTCGATTTTCAATGATGACAAACGTTCTAGTTCGATAGCTTTGAAGGAGGAGTTATGATCCATGACGCTCGGTGACCTCTCCATTGATGCGCACTTCCGCAAGATTGAAAATATAGCCGTTGTGCTTTCTAGTCTTGGATCTCCAATAAGCAACGATGATGTAGTTAACATTGCACTAGACGGGTTGCCCGACAAATATCAACATGTGTACGACATCATTATACACCGTGAACCTTTTCCTGATCTCAAAACAGTTCGGTCAATGCTCACGACGGCCGAGATGTGTTTGAAATCACGTGCTACAACAACCTATGTTGATGCTACTTCGTCCTCTCCTATGGTGTTATTGGCGAATACTAGTGACAACTCTCGATGAATCCAATACTATGCCAGACAAGATATGCAAGCCATGCTATAACTTCCTCAACGGGTCATGTCGGTTTGGGGGTGAA
The DNA here is from genome assembly GCA_030686995.1 of Artemisia argyi. Taxonomy (NCBI): domain Eukaryota; kingdom Viridiplantae; phylum Streptophyta; class Magnoliopsida; order Asterales; family Asteraceae; genus Artemisia; species Artemisia argyi. The sequence continues at coordinate 206,747,792 of CM060702.1, read as the reverse complement.
GTGCAAGTTTCTTCATGATTGGGTACATGGTAATCCAAATACTCGACCCTCTAATGTTCTTGCTACCTGTAGGTAATTCAAAGACGAAACAAAGAACCAATTCGACAAACGAAGCGGAAACTTTATTCAAATACCAACCCAAATTACAAAACCAAATTCAAAGACAAATTCTAATTCAAATGTACCAAACCCTAATTCAAAAGGTACAAAGAAAACTAATACAATCAATCCCTATTTATAGGCTAAACAAACTTGTAGGACAAGTAATACAAATTACCAAATAACCCCTAAAGTTTAAGTCACTTTTTTTAACAATCTCCACCGTGACTTAAACTCCTCCACCTACTTCAAATCAAATTCAAAGTTCCAAATTCCGAATTCCAAATTCCGAATTCCAAATTTCAAATTCCAAAATCCAAATTCCAAATTCCAGTAATACTAGCCAAATTCAAAACGAATGATCGATTCCCAAAAACGATCGAAAACAAAGCGAACAAATACCAACCCCGATACTTCAAAACGAACAATCAAACGTTAACCGACAAATTCAAACTCGGTCAACCAAACATACAAGTCGGCTCAAATGATCTTCAACAAAGACAATCAAATTCAAGCAGCCAACTTCAAAAGCCCGACGAACGAAGATTCAAATTTTCCAAATTGTCAAATTCCAAATGATCGAACAAAATTCCAAACGACTTGAACCAAGTCTTCAAACACCAAATCGATCTTCAAATTTCAAATATCAAATTCAAATTCCAATGATCAAACAAATTCAAGTTAATAAATAACTTGACGAACGGGCTCTAATACTTCAAACGCCCAAAATACGATACGGATAATCTAATGACCCACTTATATGATAAGAATTATGGCCCAAATTCAAATACAAATACCAAAATAACCTAATTATAGGTTAGTCTTCAAACAAACGGTCACTCAAACAAAAAATAAATCGATCACCACAAAATCTATTATGAACGATTTGATTATATTCGTCATACATCAAATCAAATTCAAAGACAATACAAAATGGTTCTAAGAAAACCAGCAAATAAGTGATCGATCAAAAACAATGGGCCCAATTACTAACTCCAAACAGCAAAGAACAATCATGGAAAAATTCAAAAACCAAAAAGTAAAACATAGTCGCATATACAAACAATTCTCATATATGCCGAATAAAACATAACGCTATATGATTTATTAGATTTGATTACATGTTAATCGATGTTTATATGCCGAATAAAAAAACTGTACGTAGTTGAACATGCATGCGCGCCGAGTTAATGTTGTTTAATAGGTCTTGAAGCTGTTATTGTTTAACATTTGAACGTTCGTATTATTGATGTTAAGTAGTTCTAGGTGATATTTGAATTACCTTATCCAAAAGCTTATGAGCTTATTCTTTACAAAAACACGGCTTTTTAATTAGTGTTTGGATTAGCTTATGTGGTATTAATTACAATAATGGTAAACTGTCTAGTAAAGGCCAACACCATTATAAACATGTAGGAGGTTATCAATGATAAAGATGAATGTAAAGCTGTAACTAAACTAAATAAGCTACATAAACTGGTGCGAGAAGGCTTAAACACCTTATTTGAGCTTAAATAAGCTAACGCAATTGGATGTCCTAAATGCGCTTAAGCTTATCCAAACACCCCCTTAATGAGCAGATCCTAAACTTACATCTGCTATTATGATTTTTTGAAACTTTTATCAGTTGTTTTAGTTAATTGTGATGAATTGAAATTGTTAATTGTGGACTTCAGCATCCAACATCAATACATCATAAAAAATTTTAAGCCTAGCTAGCCGAGTAGCTGCATTAGTTTTTTTCTTACTTCGTTTATTGTGATGTAGAGTGTTTGAAATTATGTAACGTACGGTGTGTTTGTTTTTTTTAAAAAAAAGTCTTACTAGCCCTCTTACTCCCTCTTACTCTTACCAGTAAGAGGTGGGCAGGCGTTTTGCTTGTTTGTCTTTTTCTTTTGAGTTAGACCCAGTTAGACATATAACATCTTACTCAGTAAGAGGTGGGGGACTTGTCTTACTGCCTCTTACTCGATAAAAGATATTGAAGACTTGTGTTAATATAATATATTTGATGGTTTATTAACTATGTTATATTTATGATAAAAAGTATTATTTCATATTTACACAAGTTACTTAAATAAATTGCACAAACGAGCACTTAAAATCATTCGGATGATTATACAAAAACAAACAACATTATTTCGTTTAGATTTAGACGTTCTAGCCACCTCTTACTAGTAACATGTGGTAGTCAGATTCAGACCTAAAACATCTAAATGAAACAAACACACTCGTAGTGTGGTACATTTAGCTGATCTACGATTCTTTTTGTACTTTAGGTTCATCTTGTCGATTCTGCTGGATAATATCGGATTTACAAAAAAAAAAAAAAAAAAAAAAAAAAAAAAAAAAAAAAAAATGTCTAAGATGAAGAAGGGAAGTACTGATGTTTCTGGTCAAGACAGAGAGCCATTTGTTGAGGTTGACCCGTTAGAAAGATTTGGTCGGTACCCTGAACTTTTAGGCTCTGGTGCAATGAAAAATGTCTACAGGGGATTTGATATAGAAGAAGGTAGAGATGTTGCTTGGAATCAGATTAAAGTGAAAAAGTTAGACGAGTATGCTAAAAAGAGACTATTTTCAGAAATAAAACTGCTAAAGACTTTGAAGAACGAAAACCTCATAGTTCTTTATGGTTTTTAGAGGGATTATGAGAACAACCACTTGAACTTTATTACCGAGGCATGCGTATCAGGAAATCTTAGAGATTACAGGACGAAACACAAGTGTGTGTCATTAAAAGTCTTAAAGAAATGGTCAAGACAGATTCTGAAAGGCTTGGGTTATTTGCACACCTACGAGCCATGTGTCATTCATAGAGATCTCAATTGCAGCAACATCTTCATCAATGGGAATACTGGAAAGGTAAATATGCTCTCTCCAAGTTTCATGTTTATTTGTGCATTTTATTATATGTCTGTTTGGTTTGAATATGGGATCGGGAGTGTTTGGTAAGACGATTACTGACTTCTAACATACGTGAACAGGTTAAGATTGGTGACTTCGGTTTAGCATCAGCAGTAGGAAAGAGCCACATGGCGCATCCTGTGATAGGGACACCAGAGTACATGGCACCCGAGCTGTACGAAGAGAATTACAATGAGTTAGTAGACATATATTATATTCGTTTGGATTGTGCTTACTAGAAATGGATACGATGGAGATACCATACATGGAATGCAACTGTATTCCTGAAATATACCACAAAGTTACAAAGGGTGTGATGCCTCTAGCCTTAAACAAAGTAAAGAATCCTGAATTAAAAGATTTCATTGAAAAGTGTATAGGATAGAAACGAGTTAGGCCTTCTGCCTCTGAGCTACTTAACGATCCGTTTTTGGAGATTGGTGACGACGAAAAGTGATGCAACTGCTTAAAAGACCAAAGAGAGATATCAATTGGGAAGTTAGACTCTGATTTACAAGGATAATGGTGGTAATGAAGAGTATCTGGAATGTATGAGCATGTTTACAACCGAGCAAATTCTTCACCACATGAAATGGGGTGATTTTGTAACATTATGCAACAAACTCAGAAGGTTATATCTCATAATTGTCAATTTTACTGATATCTTTTGATGTTATTTTGTCTTTATTTCTTACTAGCTCCTTTATTCATAGTTATCTATACTACTATATAATGTATTTGAGACTATTCTATAATTAGAAAGACTTAAAATTCAGAGACTTTTAGATGCTTATTATGGAAGGATTTCAAAATTAATTTGTTATGAAGCAGGTTGGTAAGGAAGCAAGTATTAGATGATAAATAAGGCCCAAGCCCGATATGTGGGGTTGGGTCCATTAGGGTTTCATTATGTATTGCATTTATATATATCATATCAATAAAACGTATTTCCTACGGGTTTTATCATTCTAACATGGTATCCGAGCGGGTCTGATCCTCAGACCTAGGTGGCTAAGTTGAGTCGCCTCCTTTGCACCCCGTCAAACTCTAGCCGCCGCTATTTATCCTTTTAAAAAAAAGAAGAAAAAAAAATGTTCGCATGTTAAACTTCTTGCCGCCAACGGTTAATTCGTGTATTGTTTGGTCTTTCACGAATTTTCCATTGAATTGATCGAATGCAATATCTAATGATTGGGTGATAAAAGATAGTGGGTCGGTTAGCATATGCTTACATAGGGTCAACATGGGAATTAATGCAGGTCATCTAATAGTTTGTGGTTTTAGATTTGAAAGTTACTGTTCACGAAAAAAAAAAGTTAATACTTGTTTATCTTTTGTTTGTTAGTTGATTGTTCGTACGGCTTTGTTACCAGTCGACTAAAGTTGACCGTTGGTACCAGTCCCTAAAGTTGACCGTTGGTACGGTGTTGTTACCAGTCGACTTAGCCGACCGTTGGTACCAGTTGACTAAAGTCGACCGTTGGTATGGTTTTGTTACGAGTCGACTAAAGTTATGCTTTTTATTATGTTCGATGTTTTCTTTTCTTTTCTAGTTTATTACTCCAGTCCGAGCTTTCACGATTTCGCCGCTTGGACTGCGGGGGAGTATTAGATGATAAATAAGGCCCAAGCCCGATATGTGGGGTTGGGTCCATTAGGGTTTCATTATGTATTGCATTTATATATATCATATCAATAAAACCGCGAAGGAGGCATGTGATATTCTTTTGTTGATATTCAATGATAATAAACGCTCTCGTTCGATAGCCTTGAAGTCGGAGCTACGCTCCATGAAGCTTGGTGATCTTTCAATTGATGCATACTTCCGCAAGATTGAAAACATTGCCATTGTGCTTTCTAGTCTTGGATCTCCAATAAGCAATGATGATGTGGTTAATATTGCACTAGATGGGTTGCCCGACAAATATCAACATGTGTCCGATATTATCATACATCGTGAACCATTCCCTGATCTAAAAACAGTAAGATCCATGCTTACCACTGCCGAGATGCGTTTGAAATCACGTGCCACTACCACGTATGTTGCTGATACTTCGTCCTCTCCTATGGTGTTGTTGTCAAATACAACTAACAACTCTCGACGATCCACTCCTATGCCTGATAAAATTTACAAGCCGTGTAATAATTTTCTCAGTGGGTCGTGTCGATTTGGGGTGAAGTGCAAGTTTCTTCATGATGGGGTGCATGGTAATTCTAACACTCGACCCTCTAATGCCCCTGTTCTCAACTATAACAAATTATCTTCCCATGACCTTGTGCTACTTCAAAACCTGTTTGCTAAGATGGGTAATCCAAGTGGAGGCAATGTGCAATCTTTGATTGGACTTTCAACTGTGCCATAATCGACTCCTCCCATTGCATGTTATAGTGGACCTACGTCTTCTGTTTTGGGTGCTCCACCAGGATTTGGGTCTCATGCATATATGTCTAATCCGTCTATAGCCCACTTTGGAGGGGGTTCAAGTTACATTGGGAGTTCACCACAGCAAGGTCCCACCCAGCAGTTACACAATTGTTTACCAGGGGGTTCACCACAGCAGCTTCATCATATAATGGCAGCTACCTCTAATGTAGCAGGTCCACAGCCGGCTGCCCCCTTTGTTTCTGGTCAACCGGGTCTCGCCGGTCAGCAGTCGAGCCACATATCGGGCTTGGGTCTTATTTATCATCTAATAGCAAGTTGATTAGGAAGCAATTGGTTGTTCAAACTAAAATTATTTGGCTTAACCATATCTACCATCTCTACTTATAAAGTATAAAGACAACTAAATGTGTAACCGAATAACACAAAATATAGTCACAAGTGTTAGGATTAGGGAAACACATTCAGAAGCAAAGGGACAGTAGCAGCAACAAAACTCAGAATAGGAGCAAAACAAGATCAGAACAAAAGCTAGAATTTTATTTATGAAGTGTAGTGTACAAAGTTCTATTATCAATCCTATATATAGCTAAACAACCGACATACAAATCGACATAAAAGATCCTGATACTTCTTAAGCTACTAACAAAATGACCAAAATACCCTTACTACTAATATTACCAAAATACCCTTAGGAGGTGAAGTCACAATATCTAACAATCTCCACCTTGAGTTCAACTCCTAAGTAACTCCATATCTCCAATTTTGAGCAAATCCAAAACAATGGCGAAACTTGCTCAAAGGAACTGATTTGTAATGAAGCTTTTCAACTTACAACCAAATTTCCAATGGTGAAAACATAAGGATCTTCTAGCATCAAGATCCGCAACATAATCCAAATCTGAGTAGTAGGCAACCAAATATTCACGTTCACCACCGTAAATGAGGCCAACATCACAGGTGTGAGTTAAACTCCTCCACCTGCTTCAAATCAAATTCAAAGTTCCAAAGAGCTAGAGATACTAGCCAATTTCAAATCAAACGATCGATTCCCAAAAGCTATCCGAAACAAAATCGATCCAAAGCAAATGCCGATGACTTCAAATCGAACAATCAAATGTTAGCCGACAAATTCAAAACGGCTAACCGAACAAACAAATCGGCTTAAACGATCTTCACCAGTGACAATCAAATTCAGGCCGCAAACTTCAAAAGCCCGACAAATGAAGATCCAAATTTCCAAACTAACAAATTCCAAACGATCGAACAAACTTCAAACGACTTGAACGAAGTCTTCAAACACCAAATCGATCTTCAAATTTCAAATACCAAATTCAAATTCTAACGACCCACTTATTGATAAGTATTACGGTCCAATTTCAAACTTATTATCCGTATCGAACAAACTCAAGCTAATATATAACTTGACGAATGAGCCCTAGTAATTCAAATGCTCCAAATATGATATGGATAATAATACCAATGACCCACTTATCTAATAAGAATTACAGTCCAAATTCGAATACAAATTCCATAGGAAATACCAAAGCAAAACAAATACTGACCGAGCCTTTAAACCTACGATATCCGGTTTCCAAAACAATTCCTACCAATTCCATTAAAGCAGAATCAAATAGCTCCACCATAACTATTTATTCCAAAACTCAAAACAAAAAAAATCAACGAGCAAACCCGAAATCCAAAATTCAGTCGCCAACTACCAAACGAAATCAAAGAAATAACAAATATTGGCACGATTCCAAAAACCCATTTTCTGATTCAAAGCCCATTTAGTCAAAGCCCCCATATTCAAACCCAATAACTAATCGATCCACAAAGATGAGATTATAAAAATAAATCCCTACAGCAACACAGATCAATCCTAAACAAGTTCTGGCTATCCCAAATCCCAATTGACAAACACCTACAATCTATAAAACAAGCAGAAGCAACAAATGATTGAACAAAAGAAAAATCCCAAAAACCACAAACCTGATATCTTCAATGTTGATTGACAGCAACCACCAACCACAAATCAAATTTCATACCTGATGTCTTCAACTAATCAAATCAGCCACCAAACACAAACAAAAAAGCAAATGATTTCAAGAAATTAATTCTTGAAATCAACCAAAAGCTGATGTTGATTAGAAACCCAAAACAGTTGCAGCTTGCTTCAAACCGATCGAACCCGCTCTTGATACCAATTTGTTAGGATTAGGGATAGATATTCATGTGGGGCAAAAGAGCAAACCAGACCAGCAGCAGCAGAAGCAGAGCAAAACTGGTATTTTACTTATGAAGTCAAAGTCTAGTACAAAGTTATGTATTATCAATCCTATATATAGCTAAACAACCGACATACAAACCGACATAAAAGATCCTGATACTTCTTAAGCTACTAACAAAATGACCAAAATACCCTTACTACTAATATTACCAAAATACCCTTAGGAGGTGAAGTCACAATATCTAACAACAAGTACCCGCCGCCGCATTGCGCGCGGGTACCGTTCTAGTGTAATTAAATGTTTTGGAATCATTTGTTAATGTTGCATGTATAAGCGTTTTAGTACTCACAACAACAACAACAACAACAGCAACAACAACAACAACAACAACAACAACAACAAACCCAATCCAGCCGGGGTTGGGTATGGGGGAGGTATAATGTAGACAGACCCCAGGATAAACCCGGGAGTAGAGAGACTACTTCTAACGAGACCTCCGGCGAGTGCAGGTGTGCGGGTGAGAGAGAAAAGAAGTGAGAGTAGAGATAGCAAAACTAAACAATAAGCGTTCTAGTACTGTATGATTTATATCGTATATCGAAGTGTTTTGATCATATTTGTTGTATAAAGTGATCGATTGGGATTGGGTTTTCCTTTTTCCAGTGACCATGCCGTGTCAATAGTCTTTGTGACTTGTGAGGGTGTCAAAGCGTAGCAGAGGCATTTCCATGAAACTTCAACCGTGAATAATGAAAAGATCTAGTCTCCTTACCAGATGTTTGTCAATTTACTTTTAGAATGAAACTAGCTTGAGAATGTGTTATGCTGGTCTTCATCAAGGATGGACAAACTATTAGATGATAGGACCGATACGGCCCAAGCCCGATGTGGGGTTATGGTCCATTAGGTTTAGAGTTATGCATTTGTAATCGATATAATAATCAATAATAAAGTTATACCTTACGGGGTTTCATTGTCTAACACAAATTTGTATTGCATCTTCTTGCGTTAACTTTATTGAGTTGCTTGTTGTGTAAAGATTTTTGGAAGTTTAATTTATTGAGTTGCATTTGTATTGTACTTTGTTCAGATATGCAGCACTCGACACATGTTGTCGTGTTGATTTATTAGTTACGGGTGTTACAATGATTGTGTTACTCGATTATGTTTTTGGGTTCAAGACAAGATTTCGGGCAAGGCTAGTTAGACTCATACCCTGAGTTTACTTCTGATATTATCTTATAAATCAGAGATAAGAAATATACATATATTTTTCGTATTCCTTGAGTACATCCTCTGTTTACAGTGGATACAAATCTAGAAAAGGAACTAGTATACACTATTAAACATAAGAAATATGAAACCAAAAAAACCTAATCATTATCTCTAACATTATATAATTACAAATAATGTGTTATCGTGCATTCAATAGTGTTATTGTGCATTCATTAATGGATGGAAGGTTCTCAAGTTGAGGACATCCCTGGTCAGTGAAAAAAGCCGGGTGATTAGGTTCAGGCAATGCACTCTCACTAACCAACATCAGAACTACTGACAACATAGTTGGTCTATCTTTTGCATGATGTTGCACACATAATAGTGCGACGTGTATTGATCTTAGTACTTCAGAGACAACACACGAGGAGCGTAAAGATTCACACATGATCTCAACACTCTTGTTTTCTTTGTACAGTCTCCATGCCTAGATAGAACCAAAAGTCATATTTTAGTATATGCTAAAAGGATGTTGTTCAAAAACGAATCAGTAGCTTCTGGTCATGATTTTTGAATTTAGTATTAAGTTAACTTACATGTCCAAGAAGGTTGTCTCTGTGATCTTCGTGAGAGAATTCTCTGTTTTTCTTTCCACTAACGATCTCCAACACCATAACACCAAAACTAAATACATCCGACTTTATAGAGAATCGCCCGTGCACTGCATACTCGGGATAAATGTAACCACTGCAGAAATGTTGAAAGAAATAAGCTGATATATTAGTGTAAGCGGAAAATGTAATAAAGTTATGTCAATGGACAACATGTTATGGAGTCTTACTAAGTTCCAACCACTTTCTTTGTCTTTGCATCGGTATCATGTCCTTCAAACTTTCTAGCAAGGCCGAAGTCCGATATTTTTGGATTCATGTCACTGTCCAGCAATATATTACCTGCCTTGAGGTCTCTGTTAATAATTTGAAATCGGGAGTCTTGATGTAGATATAGAATACCTCGAGCCATCCCATGAATAATGAGAAAACGCTTAGGCCAATCAAGCATCAAACTTCTGGTTTCATCTGTAGTAAGGTAACTAATTATTTTATGAATTATGAAAGAAAGAGACTAAGTGAAATCATATAGGCCAGAGTCAAACCAAAGAGATACATGTCCAAGCTTTTGTTAGTCATGTATTCATAAATCAAAATTAGTTCATTTCTATGAATGCAGTATCCAAGAAGCTTCACAAGGTTCCGATGCTGAAGTTTTGCAATACAAATGACTTCATTTCTGAACTCGTCCAGTCCTTGTTGAGATGTTTCTGAGAGCTTCTTCACAGCTACTTCTTGCCCATCCTCTAGAATCCCCTAAATGATTATAACTTTGAGTTCATGATAACTTGTAATATTTTACATTTTCGATTCACGATACTAATAAGCATTGCATTCTATTTGGTAAACATTAACCAGTTACCTTGTAAACGGGACCAAAGCCACCTTCTCCAATTTTATTCGAGACACTGAAGTTGTCAGTAGCCCTTGCTACTTTAAAAAAGCTAAAAAACTGTAAATCATCAAGATGTTCCATCTTCAGACTTCTATGTCTTTCTCCACCCGAGTTTCCTACAATATGATATGTTTGATTAATGTATCATCTGACATACACAATCTGATTTGTTAGAAGTATGTGAGTAAATTTCCTTTCTAAAGAAAAAAAAAATATATGATTTGTTAAAAGCAGAAATGACCCATTTGTGTTACCTAGGCCTTTCATGTAAGGCGTTTTTCTACAGGCATATGCTATTCCAGACAAAAGCAGCAAAACCGAAGACATTGAAAGGAGTATGATGAATACTCGTTTCCTTCTGTTGGAGTCAAACGGGAAGAACGTGCGACCTTTCATCAAGAAATGACAATAGTTGGTAAGTTTCATTTCACAAACTTAAAACACAGTGATACTACAATACAAGCATTGACTTTATATAATGGTGTGTGATTCTAGATGCTTGTCAGAAAACATGTGTACCTTCTAACTCAGAAGCAGCCATTGGTATGTAGATATGTTGACATGAATCACACTCTCTGATATCCATGAGCTCATCCAACCATAGCAAACAACCACTTCCACCATTTCTGATATCTAAACTTGTATAAGCTGTACAAGAACAATCTTGCCTGCATTTCATCTCACATTCTCCAAGAGTCATATTGTAATTATACCATGACCTTCGTGTATCTGGTAGTTTCACTCTGGAAATTTTCTGAAACCCATCCCTATTCTCACATTTCAAAGGCTTTTTACGTTTACACCCGCTCGACCAATCAGATGCATCCCATTCTTTTGGGATTTTTGGCTCAAAACCTTTGATACAAGTATAGGGTGGATGCTTGTTAACGCGACAGCTTCCGTATGGACCACAGATTCCAAACCGATCACAACTATCTACCGCAATATCCGCATACACGGCCCACTCTTGAATTCGCTCAATCCAGTGCATAATCTGTGTCTTTCCGTCCCATGTCAGAACTATCCTCAAATAAACCAAACTCTTAAGTTCAAATTTATGATATACTTCCTTATGATTAACTTCAAACTCAGCCGATAAAATTGGATTTGGTGTATCAATAGTAAAGCCACTAAACCCGAGACCATTCCATGGTCCAAGTCTCGATACTAATGTTTGACCTCGCCATGCCAATATTTGTGGATATCCATTTGTGTCTACTTTACTAATATGCACACCTATAGAAGGATCATCAGGACTCTTCCAAGATGTGAGGAACCGCTCTTTACCAGTTACGAAATCCTTCCCAAATTTCGTTTCTGGTAATAATGTGTCACCAGGATAATCAAAACTTTGCCAAATTAGACTTTTATCCCTCAAAATAAGATTACCATTATCCAGAAGTTGTGCCACGACCTCCTCCGTATTATTACTCCTCGACAAATTGGATGACCAGACCATGTTGTTCCCGCCATTGAAAAGCAGAAGGTTTCCTTCTCTGCTAACTTTTAACACACCCGATGTATCGTTAATTGGTGTCTCTCTGTTTGCAACCCATACAACTGTAACCTCTGATATCTTCTTGTACCGTATCCCTAGGCTAAGTATCGATTCTTGGATTTACCCGGGCTAAAAAATCCTAGTTCAAACATCTCCCCTTTAGAAACAACAGTTTGATCATCTTTAATTTCTTGATTTGCAGATATTGTATCTGCTATTGCAGTACAATCTGATAGGAGCAAGATAAGAGTAATTAAGAAGAATACAGTGTGGTTCTCCATTGATGTATCTAAAAACATAATACTGTTTAACCATTTTATTGATTTTAGTAGTGTGAAAACCGCGTTCAATTAAATGATTGAATTTTCAGCAGTCAAATGAATGGAAGTCTTTACCAAAAGCAGGGTCGTTTCTCAGTTGACCCAGTATTCCTCCCAATATCCAATTTTAATATCCAATTTTGGAAAACCATAACATACGGTTCTTAAATTCCAAGAAAGTTCCTACATATGTTTTTTTTTTTGGAACATCTTGCATCTGTTTTGCATGTGCATATGAGATGAGTATCGGGTCAATTTGGGTTGGGTTCCTTTGATAATGGGTCAAATGGAACTAAAAGGGACGAACGTCACATAAAAACATACTACTACTTAATAAGATTCAAAACCAATATGGCTGTAAATATATCTAGAAAATTAAACTCACAAGACGTATACCGAATCAAAACACGAATAATGCCCATGGTCTTACCCACGAGAGGACGAATGACATGTGTTTGGCGTAAGGGATGTGCACATGGCGGGACCGTAGGACTAAAAATTCGCTAATGGCAGGTAAAGGTACCCATCACCATGCACTCTCATATTCTATGCTAAGAAAGTCAATGCCCAAATTTGAAAAACAATAAACCAAATTGAATAAAATAACACCTTGTCAATTCCCGACAATATATCAACCAATAAATCCAATATAACAACTGTAGAAATCAAGGGAATAATGAAAATTATATTATTAGATTCAATTAACAAGTTACAATGCTAAACATTAAATAGAAAAGACAAAGACCTGAAACCTAAACCCTAAATGCTGGGCGGGCCAATAGGCATTATTATCTAACACCTCCTCTCAAACTCGCAATATTACATCGGTAAACATTCAGAGTTTGCCAAACAGAAAATAAACTAAACTAACAATAAAGGCCGGCAGATAGATCCGAACATAGGTAGACGAAGAGAAGATTAGGGCGCATAAATGTAGACAGAGCAGATTCAGACAGACCGATGCAAATTCAAACAGATTCATATTCATTTTCATATGCGGAACCACATACAGAATTCAGACAAATACGGATTCAAAACCAAACAAAACCAGATTTTGCCAATACCAATGCAAAATCAAATCAACCAACAATACCCGGTGCAAATATCTATACCACAATGAACGAGACTATCAACCATCGAAACTCAAACAAATTCAAACCTAATATACCAATTGTTTCCATCGAAACTTAAACAAAGGAACACCCAAATTATTCGAACAAATCGATCTCGATCTTCCGTGGAAACACAATTCGAACAAACACATACAATTACTTCCATGATACGAAAAATTCTCATTTCAACCATATGAAAAAATTCAACCCTATAACAATTAATTCCAAACATCTCCGCTAGTTTAACTATTATTTAATTCTGCAACCAAAACCAAGCAACATAACAAGCTTAGTCAAATAGTATTGTAAATAAAATTGAGATACGAACCAACAATATAAACTACAATTCGTTCTTGGTTGCCAATGCATGCAATAGCAATCAACTCTGGTAACTCACTAACATATATTCTTTCAATCAAAACCCAGTATCTTCAAAGGATCTTTTTTTCTTTATACCATGTAGAAATCAAAGGAATACTGAAAACTATATTATCAGATTCAATTAACAAGTTACAATACAAAACATTAAATATAAAGACCTGAAACCTAAACCAAAATGCTAAACGGGCCGGGCTAATAGGACTTATTATCTAACAACAACCACCTCTTCACATAACCTCCAAATGCACATTTTCACTCATATATTTTTTTTTTTTTTGGTAATCATAGATAGTTTTTGACCTTTCGGTCGACTAATCTACAGGATTTGAACCCACTGTCACACAGACTCAAATCGGGTAAAGTCCTTCCTTTTCAAGGAGGGATGCTAAAACCACAGAAATCCACACAAAAAGTTCACACGCTGACTTGTCAGCCAGTGCTTGGCTTAAACAGAAATAAGCGAGAAACTATAATAAAATCCACCAATCACTATTAGACATGTCAGCGTGCGGATTTTTTGTGTGAATTTCTTATGTTGATCTAGCATCTCTCTTCAAGAAGTTGAAGCGGCTTCTTTAAGTTTGTTTGCACGAGGAATGGAACTTGAGAAATCTGTTATTCGGTCATATAACCAATAGAACAATAAACCAAATTGAAAAAAATCATTTACGTGACTTCACATATACGTAGTAAATAACACATCCAACAAATGCCACATAACAAACACCACTTTTCCATAACTTCCAAATTCCAGACGCACATTTCACTCATCTTTCTTTCTTAAACCACTATTTCAATTAAATTCCGTTATTCTGTTATATAACTGCTTATATTAGTATTGCTGAATCGTAACCCTAGGTTAGCTCGTGGAATGGATCGAGATAGAAGATAGTACCGATCATCATAAGCTCAATGACCCATAGTTCTTTTGGAGATGGACAGTTTCAGACTACTTAGATCTTATCCCTACCTTGTTCATTCGGTAAATGGTATGGTACTATTTGTGGCGCATAATTGCACAAATGTTGCCATTATTTGTAACCCTGTTACGAAATAATACATGACTTTTCCCAAACCCCTACCAGCACCAATATTCCGTTATTACCATGTTATGTATGGTTTTGGGTTTGGGAGAAACATTGCAGACGGGGCTTTAAGAGTGTTAATGATACGTGGGCCACAAGGAGTTGTATACACACTTGGATTAGGCCAATGACTCGCAATGTGCGTTGTATTTTTTATGAATCATTCTGGATCACCGTTGGTAACGGGATCCATTGGTTAATTAGGGCGGTTGAGATGGAGAATAAGGATTGATGGAAAGTGAAGATGAGGCTGAGAATGATGGGGACGAGAATGAGTATGAGAATGAGAATGACGGGGCCGAGGCCGAGGCTGAGGCTCGGGTCCTACGCATTTGTCGTTTTATTGAAGTACTGAAACTTTTGAACAAATCGAGTGCAATGGTGTCCATCCCAAACGGATGATGGGGATCCAGTCATGGGAGTTTTGAACAACAAATTGTGTCTTTGTTTTTCCATGCGTTGTCGTGATGATGCAGCCGATCCTGAGAGATCCCATTTCTCAGTTTAGATTATGAATGAAGCCGATGGTATTCGTGAATGGAATTTGATTATTCATGTCTAAGCAGGGGAGTTGATTGAGGGGAGTATGATTAAATTGCTTGATGATGGAAATCATGTAATGATCGGTTCACAGCTGATCTCATGAGGGAGTTTGGCCACACATTTTGGAATAGTGATACAATCAGCAAAATTATGGTTTATGATAAACCAAGTAACTCGTTTGTCTCTGGTTTACCGGTCGACAACATGAGGGGTGTGTGTTACCAACCAAGTCTCTTTAGCATCAGGCACAACTTTCGATAGGAGAGGGAAATGGTATCTCAGCTGAGTTGAAGTTAGTAAAACGGTGAGCCCTGTTATTCTTTTCTGAGACTGTTTTCGATTGTTCCTTTATATGATCTTAATGCATATATGGGTTTGGGTCACTAAAAAGAAAAAGCATTGATGTTTGAATGATCTAGTGATAGAGCCAAACATCACCATTTGACTCTTAGGTTAAACTACTGCAGCCCTTAACTCCTCACCTCTTAAGGCTTTTAAATTGGCCTATATGTAAAAAATTGCGGAATTGTTAGAATAGGGTTATGCGTGTTAAGATTTGCGTATTAAAACCACTGAGACATATGCATATTTTTATTAAGGATCATAGATTCTTGAGAGCTTAAGTGGTAGATAATGCCTGAATTATGTTCCACTAATACTATTGAATAACCCAAAAGGCTTCAAGCCAAAATCACTCTGATTTTCTTTTCTCTTATATTACTGATGTTGTTAAAACCCTTTATCAATATTATTCCTCTTTAGAGTTGGCAGTTCTTTTACATGTTTATATTTTCAACATGTATGCGGTATGGGTCATGTAAGTAGAATATAGAGAAGCTGTTAATGCTTTTGAACTCACAAGTGGTATGGGTCAATTATCGTCCTTTGTACTTTTAATCTAAAAATAATCAGTCTCCAACCTGAAATTGATAGAAATCTGTGATGAAATTTTGTGTGAACCTATTGTTGAATAATTCATTATAAGGAGAAGAGAGATGTTTTAACAAAATTTCAAGATCCTAAGGAGATGAAACTGTTTCTTAAAATATCTCTCTTCAAGTTGAACGAAAAATTAAGCTTGATTGTGTTACTCTTATGTTTTTGGGTTCAAGAAAAGATTTTGGGCAAGACTAGTTAGACTCATACCCCGAGTTTTACTTTTGATCCCATATGCATCTTATAAATCAGAGATAAGAAATATATATATTTTTCGCATTCCTTGACGTACATCCTCTGTTTACAGTGGATACAAATCTAGAAAAGGAACCATTATAATCACTAACATTATATATTATGAATAATGTGTTATCGTGCATTCAATAGTGTTATTGTGCATTCATTAATGGATGGAAGGTTCTCAAGTTGAGGACAGCCCTGGTCAGTGAAAAAAGCCAGCTGATTAGGTTCAAGCAATGCACTCTCACTAACCAACATCAGAACTACTGACAACATAGTTGGTCTATCTTCTGCATGATGTTGCACACATAATAGTGCGACGTGTATTGATCTTAGTACTTCAGAGACAACACACGAGGAGCGTAAAGATTCACACATGATCTCTGTTAAAGTAGATACAATGCATCTGAAGGGAATCTAACAACTTGGACAACTTGGATAGCAACTTGGTTTGTGATAGAGTCATCCATGATGTCACATGGCTGCAAGTGATGCCTATAAAAGGCAATGAGGGAAGCCTCATTTGTGCATCCCATTTCCAACGAGTACAAAACTCACAGTAGTCTTTGTATCTCATTTCTATTATCTCCTAGTGTGAGTTAATTAGAGAGTTTGGTATATTTCCTAGTACAAAAGATATAAAGTTGTATTATCCTTGTAACTAGAGAAAAGGTGTAACTCCTAGTTTACGTAGTGAAACGTATCTTTCCTTGCCTATAACGACCTAAAAAAAAATCCGGTTTAACTTTTACGAGTAATTCGAAATCCGTAATATGTGAAACTATACGTTATAACGTTGAAAAATAATCTATAAAATGCACTCGACAACTTGGTACCTTACAAAAATTAGCACACGTCTAACATGTCTTTCAACAAATTTGGTACACAATATGATTTGGTCATGATTCCATATAAGCCGAAAATGAATAAATGTTGTACACAATTTGAGGCTTAAAAAGGTATTGATATATTGCAAATTTGAATGAAGATTTGGTCCATTAACTCCCCATTATTTTCGGCTGGAATTTTCCCCTTATACCTCCTATGATTCTTGGCCAAACTTCCTCGTATATCTCCTCTCCCATTCATTCTTCTGTCAACCGAATATACAAAACAAAAACAATAAATAAATAAATAAATAAATAAAATAAGGGCGGAAGCTTTGTTTCTTGGTGTATTCGAGCTGCGAAAAGGCGTACAAAGGGGCTCGCAAATGAGGTATTAATGATCGAGTGGTGTTTCTGGTTCGCAAGGGGCTGGTTTTGTTTCACTTTGGTTCTATTCTGGTTCAGTTCTGGACCTCGTGGTTTTATTCTTTTCGACATTCACTCTACGATCTAGGTAATATCTAATCTCGTCTCGTCCTCTCTTGACATGCATATGATATGGCGTATAAAACATGTAAAGCTAAACTAAGTTTGGATCGGCTATAATATAAAACGAAGAAAAAAAAAAGTTTTGTCCCATGAAATAATAAAACATGAAACGCATAAAATGATGATGAAGGATAACCGCATGAAATAATAGTAAATATGTATATGTCGATTGAGTTATTATGTTGGGCTGTCGGATCAATTTTATGCATGTTCTATTGTAATCTTTTACTCATGTTAATATCTATTATCACACGTATATAATAAGAAGAAAAAAAAATTGCATGTTTGTTTCATTATTTAAAGATCGAATACGGGAAGGATGGTGACGTTAGAATTATTAATTTATATATGGTATTCAAAGGCTGTAACATGGTTGGGGTGTGAGCAGTGGCGGAGCTTGACCATCTAGATCGGAGGGGCCAAAAGATTTTGAGAATAATATGTAACCATCTTACATAAAAAGACAAACAAGTAAACTACCAATATTGATTACACAAAATACCAATTGACAACTATCTTTTTTTAAATCTTGAAGGTTTTATACATTCATGTCTAGTCTACTTATTATAAACGAAAATTACTTCGACCCAGCAAACCAAACATGAAGAGACCAAGTCAAAAAAGTCAAAAAGCTACAACTTTGCAGGTTTCTTTTTATTTTAAAGTTTGACTTTTTTCTCATTAGCCATATTGTTTTCATATTTTCAAGAGAAAACAATGTAAAATATATTTTTTAAATCTTCGTATTCATACAAATAGCTAATTGTGAGCAAAAATTTAGGGGGCCAGCACCCCTTCTAGCCCTTTAGATCATTCGCCACTGGGTGTGAGTCGCATGGGTTAAAAGGGTGTATTCGGATTACTATTTTATGTGTCGTGTGTATGTATGAGTATACATGTAAATAATCATATTTTGGTCGTCGCGGTTTAAATGTCTAGGCTACAATATAAATTTAATGATTGGGTCTAAAATTATCGTTTTAATATAAAATTATAGTATAAATTTTAAAAATAATTTTATTTGACATTTTTAATATTTAATTTTAATAATTTACATGTTGACCCTAAACTTTACTAAATTGACATAATTAACCCCAAACTACTATATTGGTCATTATTAACCTTTAAGTTTATTTAATAGTCATCTATTGCCCTAGAGTATAAAATTACTAAAAATGGAAAGCCGACTAAAATAAACAATCTGATTTAAAAGGAGTTATTAATAACGAAACGACCATTAATTCATGTAGATTCGCTGAAGAATGAGTAACTTCCTATCTTTATGTTCTGAAATGTTTTCATCTGCGGTTTGAGGTACAGATATTCTACCCTTTCTTAGTAAGGGCTCCGATCTCATGACTTTTTAATCCTTGACTTTGATTCGTTTGCTATGATATGATTCATTGATATAAGCCTTTGCTATGATCCCTTTATATGATTTGTTGCTATCCATTTTGTTGATTACCTGATTACTATCTCCTGGTTGAGATTCTGTTTGATTATGATATGATTCGTTTGTTATGGATATGCTTTGTTTGATATGATTTTGTTCTTATGCCCGAGTTTTTATTCTACTCATGGAGGTACCATGGGCGTGTTAGTGATGGCACCACTGACATGACACTTTCTGGGGAGGTGAGATTGATCTCTGGCATTCCCTTCTGTTTGATATATGTGCACTATGGCCAATTAGTTATATATGTGTCCAGTCATGAGCTGGCATGTGTATTTTGTTTGATTCAGGGAGTGTATGGATGCATCCTATGTTTTGTTTTGTTCTGAGAAGACAGTGACTGGTTGTACGTGCCTTGTACCCCTTTCACTTCTGGTACATTGGAGTTAGCTACTCTATGTACACCCTATGAATTGACGGATATGTGGTTATGTGATTTGAGACCTATTCGAGTATCTCGTTATGTCGGCTCGTGGCTTTCCTATGTTTCTTGTGTCTATTCGAGTATCTCGTTAGACGCGCCTTTGTTGATACGTGCTCTTTGATTCTGGTTACTATATGATTCATATTATCACTTGACTCTTCATACTCATTATTCATTTGACTTATGATATTTGTTCAGTTATCATTGATCTTTTATGCATTTGACAGATGATATTCATTTCAGCAGGAGCTTATGATTTCTTTTCTTATACTTATATACGTTCCGATTATTCATTTTGTTATATATCTGTTCACTAAGCTTTTTAAGCTCAGCCGCATTTTCCTTTCCTGCTGCAGGTTTTAGGTTGGAAGCTGGGTTTGGGTTTAGTGGACTACCCCATGGACTAGAAACCCATTACATCTGGACTAGTTTTGGACTTGGATTATATTAGACTTTGTTTAGTTTGAATTTTCTTTTCTTTTATAGTTTTAGTATTTCTTTTGTACTTTAGATTTTTCCTTTGTAATCTTTTATTTTTAAGTCTTCCGCTTGCGTTGTATGCTTTGTATGCTTTGATATGTCACCATACTGTAGCACTCCGGACCCTTGCCGGGTTGGGGTGTTACATTGCCCGTGGTTTTTTTACCCTATTGGGGTTTTCCACGTTATATCCGTGTGTCATCTTTTATAGTATTTCATATTTTAGTAGCGGGTTTGCTTCAGTCCGGTGTCACTTTTCTCAACAAGTGGTATCAAGAGCTAAGGTTGGGTGTGTGTATAATTATTTATTGTATGCTCTGTGGTTGCCATTTTTAAGTGGACCCTCCACATCAAAAGATAAATAAGATTATACTCACTCAAAAGGTGTTCGGTACTATTATTAACAAATAATAGTTTTGTCAAAAAGTAGATTGTGATTGTAGCAATGGCGGCAAAATTTGAAATCGAAAAATTCAATGGGAATAATTTCTCATTGTGGAAATTAAAGATGAAGGCTATCCTTAGAAAGGATAAATGTTTAGCGGCCATTGACGAAAGGCCAGCTGAGGTCACGAATGACAGTAAATGGGACGAGATGGATGGAAATGCTATTGCAAATCTTCATCTGGGATTAGCAGATGGAGTTTTATCTAGCATAGAGGAGAAGAAAAGTTCAAAGGAGATTTGGGATCATCTTGCTCGATTGTATGAAGCAATATCGCTCCACAATAAATTTTTTCTTAAGAGGAAACTTTATGCTCTTCGCATGATGGAATCTACTTCAGTGACTGAGCACGTTAATAACCTGAATACTCTGTTTTCTCAGCTCACGTCTTTGAGTTGTAAAATAGAGCCACATGAACGTGCTGAAATTCTACTTCAAAGTTTACCTGACTCATATGACCAACTCATAATCAACTTAACCAGTAATGTTCTTTCGGACTATCTAGTCTTCGATGATGTTGCAGCCGCTATTTTGGAAGAAGAAAATAGGCGTAACAATAGAGAGGACAGACATGTCAGTTCAAGACAGGTGGAGGCGTTGGTGGTAACGAGAGGGAGGTCAATGGAACCTGGCTCCAGTGGGAGTCACAATCATGGTAAATCTAAAACAGGAAAGAAGAAGAATTTTAAATGCTTCAACTGTGGCAAGCAGGGTCACATGAAGAAAGATTGTAGGAGTTTAAGAAACTCTAATCCTCAAGAAAATGTCACCAGCACTTCAGAAGATGGTAATGCTCTGTGTTGTGAAGCAGCGGTTGCAAATGAAGGCAGGACGAGATTTGCAGATGTATGGCTGTTCGATACGGGAGTAACTTTTCATATGACCGCAAGAAGAGAATGGTTTCATCAATATAAACCTATCTCTGGAGGCTGATCTGTGTACAGTTGCAATGATGAAAAACTAAAGATCATTGGAATTGGAAGTATCATGGTGAAGGTGCATGATGGCACAGTTCGTACTATTCGGGAGGTGCGACACGTGTGGAGGGCCTGAAAAATAATCTTTTGTCTCTAGGACAATTTGATAATCTTGGTTGTAAGGTTGAAATACAAAACAAGATTTTGAAAATTATAAAAGGCGCGCTTGTTCTTATGAAAGGTGAAATGGTGGCTGCGAACTTATACCAACTGAAGGCAGAGATAGTGGAGGAGGCGGAAGCATCTGTTGCTTCACATAGTCCAAGTCATAGAGTTGCAGTAACATGGCATCAGAAGCTTGGACATATGTCAGAACAAGGAATGAAGATTCTTGTTGAAAGGAAGTTAATTCCTGGCCTCACAAAGGTTTCTTTACCTTTCTGTGAGCATTGTGTTATCAGCAAGCAGCATCACCTAAAATTCAAGACATCAAATTCTAGAAGTGTATATGTTCTAGAATTGGTTCATTCTGATGTGTGGCAAGCACCGGTTCTATCCCTGGGAGGAGCAAAGTATTTTGTATCCTTCATTGATGACTATTCCAGGAGATGTTGGGTGTACCCAATCAAGAAGAAGTCTGATGTGTTTGAAGTTTTCAAAGTTTACAAAGCGCGGGTTGAACTTGATTCTGGGAAGAAAATCAAGTGTTTAAGGACTGATAATGGACGTGAATATACAAGTGATGAATTTTATTCCTTTTGCAAGAAAGAAGGAATCAAAAGGCAGTTCACGACGGCATACACTCCTCAACAGAATGGAGTGGCAGAGCGGATGAACAGAACCTTGTTAGAAAGAGCAAGAGCAATGTTGGCAACTGCAGGCTTGGAAAAATCATTCTGGGCAGAAGCAGTCAATACCGCCTGTTATGTGATAAATCGGTCACATTCAACTGCACTTGAGTTGAAGACACCGATGGAGATGTGGACGGGAAAGCCGGTCAACTATTCAGACCTTCATATATTTGGAAGTCCTGTGTACGTGATGTACAATTCTCAAGAAACTACAAAGCTGGATCCGAAATCCAGAAAATGTTTGTTCTTGGGGTATGCTGACGGAGTAAAGGGGTATCGCTTGTGGGACCCCACTGCTCACAAAGTAGTCGTCAGCAGAGATGTTGTCTTTATGGAAGACAAAGTTCAAGAGAATGAAGAAGGTGATAGCACTACAAGTGAAACTACATCAATACAGGTGGAAAAGCAGTTTCAGTCGAGTGATTCTTCTGAAGCCGTACCACAGCACGAGGTGAATGAGACAACTGAGTCTCAAGCTCCAACGACTCGTACTCTTAATCGTGAAAGAAAATGTCCGGTGTGGCACACGGATTATGTTATGGAGGGCAATGTTGCATACTGTCTTCTTACAGAGGAAGGAGAGCCATCAACTCTTCAAGAAGCACTGAATAATTCAGATGCTTCGTTCTGGAGGGAAGCAATGCAAGAAGAAATTGAAGCTCTTCATAAGAATAAAACGTGGGAACTGATGCCACTACCAGCAGGTAGAAAACCCATTGGAAACAAATGGGTATATAAGATCAAGAGGAACGGTGATGACCAGGTGGAGAGGTATCATGCAAGATTGGTAGTCAAAGGATATGCTCAGAAAGAGGGAATCGACTTCAATGAAATATTTTCCCCTGTGGTTCGAATGACAACTGTTCGAGTAGTTCTGGCAATGTGTGCTATGTATGATTTACATCTAGAGCAGCTAGATGTGAAAACTGCATTTCTTCATGGAAATCTTGAGGAAGAAATTTACATGCTCCAACCAGAAGGTTTTAAACAAAAAGGAAAAGAGAACTTGGTTTGCAGGTTAAACAAATCTCTGTACGGTTTAAAGCAGGCGCCGCGGTGTTGGTACAAGAGATTTGATTCTTTCATCATTGGCGTTGGATATAACAGACTACACGCAGACCCTTGTGCATATTACAAGAGGTTTGGAGACAATGATTTTGTCATCTTGCTGTTATATGTTGACGACATGTTGGTTGCAGGCCCCAACAAAGATCGTATCAGTAAATTGAAGGCACAGCTCGCTAGGAAATTCGAGATGAAAGACCTTGGACCCGTAAACAAGATTCTAGGGATGCAAATTCACCGAGATAGAGTTAGTAGGAAAGTTTGGCTTTCACAGAAAAGTTATGTGAAGAAAATCTTGCAAAGGTTCAATATGCAAGATTGTAAGCCAATATCAACCCCGTTTCCTACTAATGTCAAGTTATCCTCCAAGATGAGCCCTAGCAGTGAAGAAGAGAGGATGGAGATGTCTCGAGTACCATATGCATCAGCGGTGGGAAGTTTAATCTTCGCGATGATTTGTACAAGACCAGACATTGCACATGCAGTGGGAGTAGTGAGTCGGTACATGGCGAAACCTGGTAGAGAGCATTGGGAAGCTGTAAAGAGGATCTTTAGATATCTTAAAGGAACCTCGGATGTTGCATTATGTTATGGGGAATCGGGTTTAACTGTCAAGGGATATGTTGATTCTGATTACGCAGGTGATCTTGACGGAAGTAAATCAACCACCGGGTATGCATTTACACTTTCTGGCGGAACAGTAAGCTGGGTTTCAAAACTGCAGTCAGTTGTCGCTATGTCAACGACAGAAGCAGAATATGTTGCAGCTGCTCAAGCCAGCAAAGAAGCAGTATGGTTGAAGATGTTGTTGGAAGAACTTGGGCACAAACAAGAGACGATTACTCTCTTTTGTGACAACCAGAGTGCCTTGTATCTTGCAAGGAATCCAGCATTTCATTCAAAGACAAAGCATATACGAGTTCAGTGTCACTTCGTCCGTGAGCAAGTGGAAGAAGGAACCGTGGATATGCAGAAAATTCATACTGATGATAACGTTGCAGATTATCTGACGAAATCAATCAACTGTGACAAGTTTATATGGTGCCGGTCCTCATGCGGCCTAGCGGAAACGTAAGCAACATGAAAGTGCAAGGAAGGATAACGGTGTGAAGATCGATTTAACTTCAATCGGATCTTCAAGTGGGAGATTGTTAAAGTAGATACAATGCATCTGAAGGGAATCTAACAACTTGGACAACTTGGATAGCAACTTGGTTTGTGATAGAGTCATCCATGATGTCACATGGCTGCAAGTGATGCCTATAAAAGGCAATGAGGGAAGCCTCATTTGTGCATCCCATTTCCAACGAGTACAAAACTCACAGTAGTCTTTGTATCTCATTTCTATTATCTCCTAGTGTGAGTTAATTAGAGAGTTTGGTATATTTCCTAGTACAAGGGATATAAAGTTGTAATATCCTTGTAACTAGAGAAAAGGTGTAACTCCTAGTTTACATAGTGAAACGTATCTTTCCTTGCCCGTGGTTTTTTACCCTATTGGGGTTTTCCACGTTATATTCGTGTGTCATCTTTTATAGTATTCCATATTTTAGTAGCGGGTTTGCTTCAGTCCGGTGTCACTTTTCTCAACAATCTCAAAACTCTTGTCTTCTTTGTACAGTCTCCATGCCTAGATAGAACCAAAAGTCTTATTTTATTATATGCTAAAAGAATGTTATTCAAAAACGAATCAGTAGCTTCTGGTCATGATATTTGAATTTAGTATTAAGTTAACTTACATGTCCAAGAAGGTTATCTCTGTGATCTTCGTTAGAGAATTCTCTGTTCATTTCACAAACTTAAAACACAGTGATACTACAATACAAGAATTGACTTTATATAATGGTGTGTGATTCTAGATGCTCATCAGAAAACATGTGTACCTTCTAACTCAGAAGCAGCCATTGGTATGTAGATATGTTGACATGAATCACACTTTCTGATATCCATGAGCTCATCCAACCATAGCAAACAACCACTTCCACCTTTTCTGATATCTAAACTTGTATAAGCTGTACATGAACAATCTTGTCTGCATTTCATCTCACATTCTCCAAGAGTCATATTGTAATTATACCATGACCTTCGTGTATCTGGTACTTTCACTCCAGAAATTTTCTGAAACCCATCCCTATTTTCACATTTCAAAGGCTTTTTACGTTTACACCCACTCGACCAGTCAGATGCATCCCATTCTTTTGGGATTTTTGGCTCAAAACCTTTGATACAAGTACAGGATGTTGGATATTTTAGTGTATTGGATTAACTTGTTTGACCAATTTAGTCATAATAAGACATCATTTAGGTTTGGAGGTGCGGAGTGCACACCTATTTGAATTTATTATGATCTTAGGGGCGAATCCCCTAAGGGATGGGGTCCGGGGGCAGTTCCTGGCAGGGTCCAAGTTGTTATGGTAAAAGTTCCTTAGAAAATTCAATTTTCAGAAGTTAAGGTACTAATTTTGACAACTTTTAAACCTTTGGAAAAACTGCATAAAAGCCCTAATCCCTAGAATTGAAAGATACGGTTTTTTGATATTGGTCATGTTTTTCTCTCTGGTTCATAAAAATTTCAAACAAAAACCATACAAAACGTTCTCAATCTTTGGATTGTATCCGATTGAATAATTCGGGAGAACCACCGAATTGATTCGATCTGAAAGTGCTCACACGCCTTTCAGAGATTCAAACAATATCCGGTTGTGTTCGTTTATTCTGTTTATCCCCTACACAGGATGGATGCTTGTTAACACTACAGATTCCATATGGACCACAGACTGACCACAATTATCTACCGCAAGATCCGCATACACAGCCCACTCTTGAACTCGCTCAATCCAGTGCATAATCAGTGTCTTTCCGTCCCATGTCAGATCTGTCCTCAAAACAACCAAACTCTTAGGTTCAATTTTATGATATACTTCCTTCTGATACAAACGCAGATGAATAAATTGTATTTGGTATGTCAATAATAAAGCCAATAAAATCGAGACCATTCCATGGTCCAACTCTCGATACTAATGTTTGACCTCGCCATGTCAAGTATTGCGGATATCCATTTGTGTCTACTTTACTAATATACGCACCTATTGAAGGATCATCAGGACTCTTCCAAGATGTGAGGAACCGCTCTGTACCAGTTACGAAATCCTTCCCAATTTTCATTCCTGGTAAATATGTGTCACTAGGATAATCAAAACTTTGCCAAATTACACTTTTATCCCTCAAAATAAGATTACCATTATCCAGAAGTTCTGCGACGACCTCCTCCATATTATTACTCGTCAATGAATTGGATGACCAGACCATTTTGTTCCCACTATTTAAAAGCAGCAGGTTTCCCTCTCTGCTAAATTTAAACACATACAACTGTAACCTCTGATATCATCTTGTACCATATCCCTAAGTATCGATTCTTGGATTTACCCGGGCTAAAAAATCCTAGTTCAAACATCTCCCCGTTAGAAACAGCAGTCTGACCATCTTTAATTTCTTGATTTGCAGATATCGTATCTATTGCAGTACTGTAAAACCCTAAAATTCGGAAAACTAAAATTTCCGTTAAATTTGAAATTTTTATAACTTTATAATACATTAAAAGAAATTGTTAAATTAGATTAATAATTAAGTACATTTAAGTTTATTAGCCTTTTACTAACACCCATTTAAACTATCTTTGACAAAATTTTAAAAAATACAATTAACTACTATTAAAACCATATTTAAACCCATCAATTCGGTCCATTTAAACCTCCCCATTAACTACCTTTAAAGCCCAATTTAAATACCCTTTTAAACTCATCCGCAATGAAATTTAAAGGGAAATTGGCAAAAAAAGGCATCATACTTGTCACCTTTTATCATTGTATGTAGCGTACTTTTTTTTTTATTATAGCACTAACTTTTCAAATCCGTGTCATTGTGTGTACCAGTGACTTGTTTGACCTGTTGCAGCAGGTTGAGTTAACGATCGTTTGTTTTATTATTGCAGCGTTAGTCCTTTATTATTGCAACGTTAGTCCTTTAAACGTTTTCGTCCGTTTTCGCACGTTTTCGTCCGTTTTTGTCCGTATTTACACGTTTTCGTTCGTTTTTGTACGTATTTACACATTTTCATTCGTTTTCGTCCGTTTTACACGTTTTCGTCCGTTTTTTCACGTTTTCGTCCATCTTCGCACGTTTTTGTCTATATTTACACGTTTTCGACCGTTTTTACACGTTTTCGTCCGTTTTTTCACGTTTTCGCACGTTTTTGTCCGTATTTACACATTTTCATTCGTTTTCGACCGTTTTTACACGTTTTCGTCCGTTTTTTCACGTTTTCGCCCGTTTTTGTCCGTGTTTACACATTTTCATTCGTTTTCGTCCGCTTTTTCACGTTTTCGTCCGTCTTCGCACGTTTTTGACTGTATTTACACGTTTTCGTTCATTTTCGACCGTTTTTACAAGTTTTCGTCCGTTTTTTCACGTTTTCGCACGTTTTTGTCCGTATTTACACATTTTCATTCGTTTTCGACCGTTTTTACACGTTTTCGTCCGTTTTTTCCAAAAAAAATAAGAAAAAAAAAATCAAAAGAATTCAAAATCTTTTTAAGACATTTTAAAAAAATGTAAAAAATATTTTTTCGAAAAAAAATTAATTTTTTATTTCTCGAAATTTAAAAAATTTTGAAAAAAAAATTAAAATAATTTTTTATTTTTCGAAAACAATTATTATTTTTCGAAATATTTTTTTTTCGAAAAAAAATTAAAAATATTTTGAAAAAAATAATAATTTTTTTTTCGAAAAATAAAAAATTATTTTAATTTTTTTTCAAAATTTTTTTTTCAAAATTTCTTTAATTTTTTTTTGGAAAGATAAAAAAAAATTATTTTTTTTCGAAAAATATTTTTTTTTTTGAAAAATAAAAAATTATTTTTTTTTCAAAATTTTGTTAATTTCGAGAAATAAAAAATCAAATTTTTTTCGAAAACATGCGAAGACGGACGAAAACATGTAAAAACGGACGAAAACGTGTAAGAACGGTCGAAAACGAATGAAAATGTGTAAATACGGACAAAAACGTGTGAAAACGTGTAAAAATGAACGAAAACGTGTTAATACGGACGAAAACGTGCGAAAACCGACGAAAAAAGGACGAAAACGTGTAAAAACGGTCGAAAACGAATGAAAATGTGTAAATACGGAAAAAAACGTGCGAAAACGTGAAAAAATGGACGAAAATGTGTAAAAACGGTCGGAAACGAACGGAAACGTGTAAATACTGACAAAAACGTGCGAAGACGTACGAAAACGTGAAAGAACGGACGAAAATGAATGAAAATGTGTAAATACGGACAAAAACGGGCGAAAACGTAAAAAAACGGTCGAAAACGAACGAAAACGTGTAAATACAGACAAAAACGTGCGAAGACGGACGAAAACGTGTAAAAACGGTCGAAAACGAATGAAAATGTGTAAATACGGATAAAAATGTGCGAAAACGTGTAAAAAAAACGAAAACGTGTAAATACGGACAAAAACGAACGAAAACGTGCGAAAACGGACGAAAAACGGACGAAAACGTGTAAAGGACTAACGCTGCAATAATAAAACAAACGATCGTTAACTCAACCTGTTCCACAGGTCAAACAGGTCACCAGTACACACAATGACACGGATTTGAAAAGTTAGTGCTATAATCAAAAAAAAAGTACGCTACATACAATGACAAAAGGTGACAAGTATGATGCCTTTTTTTTCCAATTTCCCAAATTTAAACCCATTTAATACAATTAACAAACAAATGTTAACTTGTATACACGCTCCACTAGTGTATTTATTTAATTGAATGCCCTGCTTTATTCATTCCATTCGAACGACAACAACATCCACACGACATATTTATTTTGTACTACTGCTGCTACTTTATTCCGTTCGACAAAAGGTTTTGGTTTCGCAAATTTTTTCGACTATTCCATCAAGGTATAGACTTGTTCCATTCTTTTGTTTTGTTGTTGTTTTGGCCTAAATGAATCGACCATGTCGTCTAATATGTACAATGTAAATCGACCTACAAAACCAACATGCTTTCATACTCGACACATACATTTTCATAATCGAACCATGTTTGTTTTTGTAATATCGACCCTATATTTTTTTCTAATCGACTATAAACATGTTTTTTTTTAAACCTTGTTTATTCGACCCCATAATACTTTTTATTATCAACCATATAATTTGGTTTTGAACCTGTAATGATCGACCTAAGATCATGATCATGAACCTGTTGTTGAAAAGAAATATGTTTATGTCTAGTTAATACTTGGTTTGAATCTAACATGAATGTTTGTCTCGTGGGGTGAGGTGTATGATTGCCTCGTTATATGTTTGTGTGTGTATCAGTTTGTGTCTATCATGTTGTGTGTCGAACTACGTCCAAGTCTATATATTTTCATGCTTATTAAGTTGGGATATAAATAAATGTACTATAACTACCATTAACTACCATAACCGCTTCTAACTACCTTTAACTAACTAGCGGTTATTAACTAACAATCTATAACGTGTTTAGCCCTTAGGCTTTGCGTTGTTGCCTAATAAGACTTATGCAATTATGGTGCAATAGGTACATCCTCTATTTACAGTGGATACAAATCTTGAAAAGGGAACTAGTATAAACTATTAAACATAAAAAATATGAAACCAGAAAAACCTAATCATTACGAATAATGTGTTATCTTGCATCCAATAGTGTTATTGTGCATTCATTAATAGATGGAGGGTTCTCAAGTTGAGGATAGCAATGGTCAGTGAAAAAAGCCGGCTGATTAGGTTCAGGCAATGCACTCTCACTAACCAACATCAGAACTACTGACAACATAGTTGGTCTATCTTCTGCATGATGTTGCACACATAATAGTGCAACGTGTATTGATCTTAGTACTTCAGAAACAACATACGAGGAGCGTAAAGATTCACACATGATCTCAACACTCTTGTTTTCTTTGTACAGTCTCCATGCCTAGATAGAACCAAAAGTCATATTTTAATATATGCTAAAAGGATGTTGTTCAAAAACGAATCAGTAGCTTCTGGTCATGATATTTGAATTTAGTATTAAGTTAACTTACATGTCCAAGAAGGTTGTCTCTGTGATCTTCGTGAGAGAATTCTCTGTTTTTCTTCCCACTAATGATCTCCAACACCAAAACTAAATACATCCGACTTTATAGAGAATCGCCCGTGCACTGCATACTCGGGAGAAATGTAACCACTGCAGAAATGTTGAAAGAAATATGCGGATATATTAGTGTTAGCGGAAAATGTAATAAAGTTATGTCAATGGACAACATGTTATGGATTCTTACTAAGTTCCAACCACTTTCTTTGTCTTTGCATCGGCATCATGTCCTACAAACCTTCTAGCAAGGCCGAAGTCTGATATTTTTGGATTCATGTCACCGTCCAGCAAAATATTCCCTGCCTTTAGGTCTCTGTGGATAATTTGAAGGCGGGAATCTTGATGTAGATATAGAATACCTCGAGCCATCCCATGAATAATGTGAAAACGCTTAGGCCATTCAAGCATCAAACTTTTGGTTTCATCTGATAAAAAGAAATATCTTACTATATAAAGTTAAAAAAAAAAACAAGACTGAAGTCATATATATGGAGATGCGCGATGGAGTCAAACCAAAGAGATACATGTCCAAGCTTTTGTTAGTCATGTATTCATAAATCAAAATTAGTTCATTTCTATGAATGCAGTATCCAAGAAGCTTCACAAGGTTCCGATGCTGAAGTTTTGCAATACAAATGACTTCATTTATGAACTCGTCTAGTCCTTGTTGAGATGTTTCTGAGAGCTTCTTCACAGCTACTTCTTGCCCATCCTCCAGAACACCCTAAACGATTATAACTTTGAGTTCATGATAACTTATACTAATATTTTACATTTTTGATTCATGATACTAATAAGCATTGCATTCTATTTGAAAAAGATTAATCAGTTACCTTGTAAACGGGACCAAAGCCACCTTCTCCAATTTTATTCGAGACACTGAAATTGTCAGTAGCACTTGCTACTTTAGATAAGCTAAAAAACTGCAAATCATCAAGATGTTCTATCTTGAGACTTCTATGCCTTTCTCCACCCCAATTTCCTACAATATGATATGTTTGATTAATGTGTCATCTGACATACACAATCTGGTTTGTTAGAAGTGTGTGAATAAATTTCTTTTCTAAAGAAAAAAAATATATGATTTGTTAAAAGCAGAAATGACCCATTTGTGTTACCTAGGCCTTTCATGTAACGCGTTTTTCTGCAGGCATATGCTAGTCCAGACAAAAGCAGCACAACCCAAGACATTGACAGGAGTATGATGAATACTTGTTTCCTTCTGTTGGAGTCAAACGGGAAGAACGTGTGACCTTTCATCAAGAAATGACAATAGTTGGTAAGTTTCATTTCACAAACTTAAAGCACAGTGACACTATGATACAAGCATTGAC
Organism: Artemisia argyi; assembly: GCA_030686995.1. Taxonomy (NCBI): domain Eukaryota; kingdom Viridiplantae; phylum Streptophyta; class Magnoliopsida; order Asterales; family Asteraceae; genus Artemisia; species Artemisia argyi. The sequence goes on along the minus strand of CM060702.1, from coordinate 206,715,828 downwards.
TTTATATAACGGTGTGCGATTCTAGATGCTCGTCAGAAAATATTAGTACCTTCTAACTCAGAAGCAGCCATTGGTATGTAGATATGTTGACATGAATCGCATTCTCTGATATCCATGAGCTCATCGAACCATAGCAAACAACCACTTCCACCATTCCTGATATCTAAACTTGTATAAGCTGTACATGAACAATCTTGTCTGCATTTCATCTCACATTCTCCAAGAGTCATATTGTAATTATACCATGAACTTCGTGTATCTGGTAGTTTCACTCCGGAAATTTTCTGAAACCCATCCGTATTCCCACATTTCAAAGGCTTTTTACGTTTACACCCACTCGACCAATCAGATGCATCCCATTCTTTTGGAATTTTTGGTTCAAAACCTTTGATACAAGTACAGGGTGGATGCTTGTTAACGCGACAGCTTCCATATGGACCACAGAGTCTAAACCGATCACAACTATCTACCACAACATCCGCATACACAGCCCACTCTTGAATTCGCTCAATCCAGTGCATAATCAGTGTCTTTCCCTCCCATGTCAGAACTCCCCTCAAATAAACCAAACTCTTAAGTTCAAATTTATGATATACTTCCTTCTGATTAACTTCAAACTCAGCCGATAAAATTGGATTTGCTGTGTCAATAGTAAAGCCACTAAACCCGAGACCATTCCATGGTCCAAGTCTCAATACTAATGTTTGACCTCGCCATGCCAATGATTGTGGATATCCATTTGTGTCTAGTTTAGTAATATACACACCTATAGAAGGATCATCAGGACTCTTCCAAGATTTGATGAACCGCTCTATACCAGTTACCAAATCCTTCCCAATTTTCATTCTTGGTAAGTGGGTGTCACCAGGATAATCAAAACTTTGCCAGAACATTAGACTTTTATCCCTCACAATAAAATTACCATTATCCCGAAGTTGTGCCACGACCTCCTCCATATTATTACTCCTCGAAGAATTGGATGACCAGACCATGTTGTTCCCACCATTGAAAAGCAGCAGGTTTCCTTCTCTGCTAACTTTAAAGACACCCGATGTATCGTTAATTGGTGTCTCTCTGTTTGCAACCCATACAACTGTGACCTCTGATATCTTCTTGTACCATATCCCTAAGTATCGATTCTTGGATTTACCCGGGCTAAAAAATCCTAGTACAAACATCTCCCCGTTAGAAACAACAGTTTGACCATCTTTAATTTCTTGAATTGCAGATATCGTATCTATTGCAATACAATCCGATAGGAGCAAGATAAGAGAAATTAAGAAGAATACATGTATAGATTGGTTCTCCATTGATGTTTCTAAAAACAAAATACTGTTTAACCATTTTATTGATTTTAGTAATGTGAAAACAGTGTTTAATTGAAAGTTTGAATTTTCAGCAGTCAGGGTCAAATGAATAACTTTGAAAAACCATAACATATGATTCATAAATTCCAAGAAAGTTCCTACATATGTTTGACTAATTGACACTCCATAAATTTCAAGTATGTGCTGATACATATTCATAGTAACTATGACTTTTTTTCGTGGTAATCTTTGCATGACTTCTTACGCATGCATATGAGATGAGTATCGGGTCAATTTGGGTTGTGTTCCTTTGATAATGGGTCAAATGGAAGAATATTCAAAAGAATGCTAAAAGGGACGAACGTCACATATAAACATGCTACTTAATAAGATTCAAAACCAATATGGCTGTACATATATTTGGAAAATTAAACTCACAAGACATATAGTGAATCAAAGCACTACACTTTATTGAAGGGTTTACTATTTACCTAATTGTACATTCTACGGTTTGTAGCCCAACCATGACAAAGACACAATAAGACTACTCAACGCCTTTCAAAACTACAAACAGTACATACTCAATAAAAAAGACAATATGTGCGTCCATACAATTCTATGAAAGCCTCGGTGAAATTTGATGAAAGCCGATAGTTTGACTCAAAAGTCAAATATTTGCATGATTAATGATTTCATCCAAATGTAGAGCTTATTTAATGTATACAAAACTAGTTTATTATCTTACCTCACTTATAACACTTTCTTTAGTTTATTTTTAACATGATCATCTCCAACCTTTTATCATAGTCCCACCATTTTCATCAGTTTGACTTTCTGAACAAGTCAACTGTGTTTATTGAGCTCCATGAATTAAACTATCTGACTTGCACTTCTATATTGGTTTTAAGTAATTAGTCCAACATCCAAGTAGGGAATTATAGCTTAATCCAACAGTGTAATAAAAAGTACTACTATTGAAAGATAAAAGAAATCGTAATTTGAAACACTTCTTTACAAACGATCGTACTTTTGGAAGTGTGCCGGAGAAAACTATCAATGACCAAAACAGATTGAGCGAGAAAAACTTGAAAATAGTCAACAATCAACAATGATCCTTTGCTTCATTTAAGCAACGGCGCAGGGTATAAGCACATGAGAACAATCAACAATGCTTGGGAAAAAAAAAATCATAAACAATTATTTGAAGTTAGAAAAAATAACGATTGATGTTAATAATCAAACTTAAACACGAAAAATGGAAGGAAAAAAAAAGGCTCAAACAAGTTATATGAGTTGATCAGTCTCAACTATGAACCGTAGATGAATTTGGGTAGAGTACCTCGTGCACTGATTGGCATTGCTTCCTACTTACCAAACCACCTAATTGCAAAAAGTGGTACAAATGCTGGGATCGATAGTAAAACACATATACAACATAGACACATAAGTTGTTGTCATGTAATGTTGGACAATTACGACAACAAACCCGAAGTACGATACGCGGAAACACTAGATCGTAGGTCGCTCGTCGAGCACAATAGCAACCTTCAACACACCCGGTTGACGAACACGAGAGAAACAAGGAAAAAGGTTACACAAGTTTAGTATTATACGCACACGATTTACCCTCGAACACCCCTTTATTAAAACCAATAAAGCTTACAATTCGAGAAAGAAGAATGTTAAGAACTAGCATCCCCCTCACCTCTATTTAGTATTAGCTTATGTTGTGTTAATTACAATAATGGTAAACTATCTAGTAAAGGTCAACACTATTATAAACATGTAGGAGGTTATTATCAATGATAAAGATGAATGTAAAGTTGTAACTAAACTAAATAAGCTAGATAAACGGTGCGAGAAGGCTTAACACCTTATTTGAGCTTAAATAAGCCAACACAATCGGATGTCTTAAATGCGCTTAAGCTTATCCAAACACCCCCTTAATGAGCAGATCCTAAACGTACATCCCCTATTCTGATTTTTTGAAACTTTTATCACTTGTTTTAGTTAATTGTGATGAATTGAAATTGTTAATTGTGGACTTCAGCATCCAACATCAATACATCATAATAATTTTTAAGCCTAGCTAGCCGAGTAGCCGTATTAGTTTTTTTATTACTTCGTTTATTGTGATGTTAGAGTGTTTGGAATTATGTAACGTAGTGTGGTACATTTAGCTGATCTACGACTCTTTTTGTACTTTAGGTTCATCTTGTCGATTCTGCTGGATAATATCGGATTTACAAAAAAAAAAAAAAAAAAAAAAAAAAAAAAAAAAAAAAAAAAAAAAAAAAATGTCTAAGATGAAGAAGGGAAGTACTGATGTTTCTGGTGAAGACAGAGAGCCATTTGTTGAGGTTGATCCGTCTGAAAGATTTGGTCGGTACCCTGAACTTTTAGGCTCTGGTGCAATGAAAAATGTCTACAGGGGATTTGATATGGAAGAAGGTAGAGATATTGCTTGGAATCAGATCAAACTGAAAGAGTTTGATGAGTATGCTAAAAAGAGACTATTTTCAGAAATAAAACTGCTAAAGACTTTGAAGAACGAAAACCTCATAGTTCTTTATGGTTTTTGGAGGGATTCTGAGAACAATCACTTGAACTTTATTACCAAGGAATGCGTATCAGGAAATCTTAGAGATTACAGGAAGAAACACAAGTGTGTGTCATTAAAAGTCTTAAAGAAGTGGTCAAGACAAATTCTGAAAGGCTTGGATTATTTGCACACCCACGAGCCATGCGTCATTCATAGAGATCTCAATTGTAGCAACATCTTCATCAATGGAAATAATGGAAAGGTAAATATGCTCTCTCTGATTTCAAGTTTCTTGTTTATTTGTCCATTTTTTTATATGTCTGTTTGGTTTGAATATGGGATCGGGAGTGTTTGGTAAGACGATTACTGACTTCTAATGTACATGAACAGGTTAAGATTGGTGACTTCGGTTTAGCATCAGCTGTAGGAAAGAGCCACATTGCGAAATCTGTGATAGGGACACCAGAGTACATGGCACCAGAGCTGTACGAAGAGAATTACAATGAGTTAGTAGACATATATTCGTTTGGATTGTGCTTACTAGAAATGGATACGATGGAGATACCATACATGGAATGCAACTGTATTCCTGAAATATACCACAAAGTTACAAAGGGTGTGATGCCTCTAGCCTTAAACAAAGTAAAGAATCCGGAATTAAAAGCTTTCATTGAAAAGTGTATCGGACAGAAACGAGTTAGGCCTTCTGCCTCTGAGCTACTTAACGATCCGTTTTTGGAGATTGGTGACGACGAAAAGTGATGCCACTGCTTAAAAGACCAAAGAGAGATATCAATCGGGAAGTTAGACTCTGATTTACAAGGATAATGGTGTTAATGAAGAGTATCTCGAACGTATGAGCATGTTTACAACCGAGCAAATTCTTCAGCCACATGAAATGGGGCGATTTTGTAACATTATGCAACAAACTCAGAAGGTTATATCTCATAATTGTCAATTTTATTGATATCTTTTGTTGTTATTTTGTCTTTATTTCCTACTAGCTCCTCTATTCATAGTTATGTAAGTAAATGTTTTGGAATCATTTGTTAATGTTGCATGTATAAGCGTTTTAGTACTCACAACAACAACAACAACAACAACAACAAACCCAATCCCGCCGGGGTACGAGACCTCCGGCAAGTGCAGGTGTGCGGGTGAGAGAGAAAAGAAGTGAGAGTAGAGAGAGCAAAACAGTCTGTAAACAATAAGCATTTTATTACTGTATGAGTTATATCGTATATCAAAGTGTTTTGATCATATTTTGTTGTATAAACTGATCGATTGGGATTGTGTTTTCCTTTTTCCAGTGACCATGCCGTGTCAATAGTCTTTGCGACTTGTGAGGGTGTCAAAGCGTATCAGAGTCATTTCCATGAAACTTCAACCGTGACTAATGAAAAGATGTCATCTAGTCTCCTTAAATCCATATACCAGATGTTTATCAGTTTACTTTTAGAATGAAACTAGCTTGATCAGAATGTGTTATGCTGGTCTTCATCAAGGATGGACAAACTATTAGATGATATGACAGATACGGCCCAAGCCCGATGTGGGGTTATGGTCCATTAGGTTTAGAGTTATGCATTTGTAATCGATATAATAATCAATAATAAAGTTATACCTTACGGGGTTTCATTGTCTAACACAAATTTGTATTGCATCTTCTTGCGTTAACTTTATTGAGTTGCATGTTGTATAAAGATTTTTGGAAGTTTAATTTATTGAGTTGCATTTGTATTGTACTTTGTTCAGATATGCAGCACTCGACACATGTTGTTGTGTTGATTTATTAGTTTCGGGTGTTAAAATGATTGTGTTACTCGATTATGTTTTTGGGTTCAAGACAAGATTTCGGGCAAGGCTAGTTAGACTCATACCCCGGGTTTACTTTTGATATCATCTTATAAATCAGAGATAAGAAATATACATATATTTTTCGTATTCCTTGAGTACATCCTCTGTTTACAGTGGATACAAATCTAGAAAAGGAACTAGTATACACTATTAAACATAAGAAATATGAAACCAAAAAAACCTAATCATTATCTCTAACATTATATAATTACAAATAATGTGTTATCGTGCATTCAATAGTGTTATTGTGCATTCATTAATGGATGGAAGGTTCTCAAGTTGAGGACAGCCCTGGTCAGTGAAAAAAGCCGGGTGATTAGGTTCAGGCAATGCACTCTCACTAACCAACATCAGAACTACTGACAACATAGTTGGTCTATCTTCTGCATGATGTTGCACACATAATAGTGCGACGTGTATTGATCTTAGTACTTCAGAGACAACACACGAGGAGCGTAAAGATTCACACATGATCTCAACAGTCTTGTTTTCTTTGTACAGTCTCCATGCCTAGATACAACCAAAATTCATATTTTAGTATACGCAAAAAGTATGTTGTTCGAAAACAAATCAGTAGCTTCTGGGCATGATATTTGAATTTAGTATCAAGTTAACTTACATGTCCAAGAAGGTTGTCTCGGTGATCTTCATGAGAGAATTCTCTGTTTTTCTTTCCACTAACGATCTCCAACACCATAACACCAAAACTAAATACATCCGACTTTATAGAGAATCGCCCGTGCACTGCATACTCGGGAGAAATGTAACCACTGCAGAAATGTTGAAAAAATAAGCTGATATATTAGTGTAAGCGGAAAATGTAATAAAGTTATGTCAATGGACAACATGTTATCGAGTCTTACTAAGTTCCAACCACTTTCTTTGTCTTTGCATCGGTATCAAGTCCTACAAACTTTCTAGCAAGGCCGAAGTCCGATATTTTTGGATTCATGTCACTGTCCAGCAATATATTACCTGCCTTGAGGTCTCTATGAATAATTTGAAATCGGGAGTCTTGATGTAGATATAGAATACCTCGAGCCATCCCATGAATAATGCGAAAACGCTTAGGCCAATCAAGCATCAAACTTCTGGTTTCATCTGTAGTAAGGTAACTAATTATTTTATGAATTATGAAAGAAAGAGACTGAGTGAAATCATAAAGGCTAGATTCAAACCAAAGAGATACAAGTCCAAGCTTTTGCTTGTCATATACTCATAAATCAAAATTAGTTCATTTCTATGAATGCAGTATCCAAGAAGCTTCACAAGGTTCCGATGCTGAAGTTTTGCAATACAAATGACTTCATTTCTGAACTCATCCAGTCCTTGTTGAGATGTTTCTGAGAGCTTCTTCACAGCTACTTCTTGCCCATCCTCCAGAACACCCTAAATGATTATAACTTTGAGTTCACGATAACTTATAATATTTAACATCTTCGATTCACGATACTAATAAGCATTGCATAATATTTGAAAAACATTAACCAGTTACCTTGTAAACGGGACCAAAGCCACCTTCTCCAATTTTATTCGAGACACTGAAGTTGTCAGTAGCCCTTGCTACTTTACAAAAGCTAAAAAACTGTAAATCATCAAGATGTTCCATCTTCAGACTTCTATGTCTTTCTCCACCCCAGTTTCCTACAATATGATATGTTTGATTAATGTATCATCTGACATACACAATCAGATTTGTTAGAAGTGTGTGAATAAATTTTGTTTCTAAAGAAAAAATATATATGGTTTGTTAAAAGCAGAAATGACCCATTTGTGTTACCTAGGCCTTTCATGTAAGGCGTTTTTCTACAGGCATGTGATAGTCCACACAAAAGCAGCACAACCGAAGACATTGACAGGAGTATGATGAATACTCGTTTCCTTCTGTTGGAGTTAAACGGGAAGAACGTGCGACCTTTCATCACGAAATGACAATAGTTGGTAAGTTTCATTTCATAAACATAAAAGACAGTGATACTATAATACAAGCATTGACTTTACATAACGGTGTGTGATTCAAGATGCTCATCAGAAAACATTTGTACCTTCTAACTCAGAAGCAGCCATTGGTATGTAGATATGTTGAATTGAATCACACTCTCAGATAGCCATGAGCTCATCGAACCATAGCAAACAACCACTTCCATTTCTGATATCTAAACTTGTATAAGCTGTACATGAACAATCTTGTTTGCATTTCATCTCACATTCTCCAAGAGTCATACTGGAATTATACCATGACCTTCGTGTGTCTGGTACTTTCACTCCGGAAATTTTCTGAATTCCATCCCTATTCTCACATTTCAAAGGCTTTTTACGTTTACAGCCACTCGACCAATCAGATGCATCCCATTCTTTTGGGATTTTTGGCTCAAAACCTTTGATACAAGTACAGGGTGGATGCTTGTTAATGCTACAGCTTCCGTATGGACCACAGAGTCCAAACTGACCACAATTATCAACCGCAAGATCCGCATACACAGCCCACTCTTGAATTCGCTCAATCCAGTGCATAATCAGTGTCTTTCCTTCCCATGTCAGAACTGTCCTCAAAACAACCAAACTCTTAAGTTCAATTTTATGATATACTTCCTTCTGATTAAATACAAAATCAGATGAATAAATTGGATTTTGTATGTCAATAATAAAGCCACTAAACCCGAGACCATTCCAAGGTCCAAGTCTCGCTACTAATGTTTGACCTCGCCATGCCAGTGATTGTGGATATCCATTTGTGTCTACTTTAGTAATATACACACCTATAGAAGGATCATCAGGACTCTTCCAAGATGTGATGAACCGCTCTATACCGGTTACGAAATCCTTCCCAAATTTCATTCCTGGTAATAATGTGTCACCAGGATAATCAAAACTTTGAAAAATCAGACTTTTATCCCTCAAAATAAGATTACCATCATCCAGAAGTTGTGCCACGACCTCCTCCGTATTATTACTCCTAGACGAACTGGACGACCAGACTATGTTGTTCCCACCATTGAAAAGCAGAAGGTTTCCTTCTATGCTAACTTTTAACACACCCGATGTATTGTTAATTGGTGTCTCTCTGTTTGCAACCCATACAACTGTACCCTCTGATATCTTCTTGTACCATATCCCTAAGTATCGATTCTTGGATTTACCCGGGCTAAAAAATCCTAGTTCAAACATCTCCCCATTAGAAACAACAGTCTGACCATCTTTAATTTCTTGATTTGCAGATATCGTATCTATTGCAGTACAATCTGATAGGAGCAAGATAAGAGTAATTAAGAATAATACAGGTATAGAGTGGTTCTCCATTGATGCTTCTATAAAACATTGTATTGTTTAACCAATTTATTGATTTTAGACGTGAAAACCGCGTTTAATTAAATGATTGAATTTTCAGCAGTCAGGGTCAAATGAATGGAAGTCGCACTTATAGGACCAAGTTATTATATCTAATTCAACTTCTTGATCCTGCCAATTTTGAAAAACCATAACGTTATGGTTCTTAAATTCCAAGAAAATTCCTACATATGTTTGACTAATTAACACTCCGTAAATTTGAAGTTTATGCTGTTACATATTCATATACTATGACTTTTTTTTTTGGTAATCTTTGCGTGACTTCTTACGCATGCATATATACTATTGGAAAATCTTGCATCTGTTGTGCATGTGCATGTGCATGTGCACGTGCATATGAGATGAGTATCGGGGTCAATTTGGGTTGTGTTCCTTTGATTAAGCCGGTGATTGGCTTAATCGGAAAGAAGAGAAAGAAACTATAGTAAAATCCACCAATCACTCGCTGATACGTTAGAGTGTGGATTTTTTGTGTGAATTTCTTATGTGGGTCTAGCATCTCTCTTCAAGAAGTTGGTGTGACCACTTTAAGTTGGGTTTTTCTAACTTGCACATAAGGTAAACAAGTTAAGCACATCATAAATACACATGGGCTCACGAAAAAATACATAGTGATTTACATAAAAGTATATACAAGTGTACTTTTATAAGGGTGTATTTTTTATATGATTAACTTGTGCCCTATGACACAAGTTAGAAAAATCCCCTTAAGTTTGTTTGTTAAGTTTGTTTGCACAAGGAATTGAACTTGAGAAATCTATTATTCTGTCATATAACCAAAGTTGAGATCCCTTGAAAAGGGAAAAACTTTTAAAAGTCTAGAAAACCAATGCGTGTTTTTTTTTTTTTTTTTTTTTTTTTTTTTTTTTTTTTTTTTTTAAAAAAAAAGAAAGAAAGAAAGAATGCAACAGGTTGAAAAAATATGTTTCCAAAGTGACCAAAGTTCGAAATGTTGACCTCTTGAGTATCAACACCACGATCCACCAACTGAGCCAATTGCTCTATCTTGTTATAGTTTGTAAATTATTTTTATTTAATAGGCATCCTACATGTTTCAAACTTAGTTGTAGTTCCCACATTAGTGTTTAGCATGCATGTGTTACGTACTTATGTTTACTTTCTTCTTCATTTAAGTTTTGTTAAATCTTTCAAAAGATGTTCTACATTAAGCTTCTAGTTATAAAAAGAGATCAAAAGAAACACATGGTTAGTCTTGGTTTGTTTAGGTCTCGCGACAAGGTTTCTAAACGAATTCAAAACTTAAGTTTTTGTTATGTTTACTCAAGTCATTTGCGGGTTCAAAATCTTTAATAGGCTCGACATGTATGTGTCAATATTTATGTAAATAACTCTTGCTTATTTTTGAGATGCTTATGAGTGTTCGTGAGTTCAAAGGTTAGTCACACAGGCCTTTACGATTCATTAAGTTGTTTAGTCTTTTAGGTTTGAGTTGGCATGTAAAATGAATGCGAGATTTAGAAGTTTGATGCGTTGCATTTGACATGAAAATTTCAAAGGGACGAAACTATACTACGTATCGAAATAGGATCGAAGGAACTTACTACACCAAGAGTGGTGGTGACGAGGTACGAATGAGAACTTGGAATGAGAAGACGAACACACGAACCCGATGTTACTTCCACAACCCAACTTGTATATAAAACTAAACCCAAATGACCTTCTTGCCTTCCTTCCTTTTCACGACAGAAACTTGAAGAGAACAAGTGATATGAGTTTGAGTTTGAGTGAGTTTGAGAATGTTGTGTGATTTTTGTGGTCAAGTAGAAGAGGCTTTATATAGCCAAGCCTAGGCATGGCCAAATGCTTATTTTATTACTACTTAGCATGGGATCCTTGCAAAAGAGAGAAAGTATGGATTGGGTTGTCTTCACATGTCCCTTTTGGCTGATTTTTGGGGCGTGGAGGAGAGGTCTCATCGTGTAGGAGGAAGAGAGACATATTACACAAGGGTTAATGAAGTCAAATGGTCAAGGAGTGGTATAGTGATTTGTTTAATATTTAGGGGAGTGGTTTAGGGTGGCTCGTTGGCTCCTACACACGCAACACACTAGAAGAAAGAAAAGATAGCATAGGCCTCGTTTGGTTTCACTTTTGGTCACGCAGTAGGGAGAAAACACAAAAAGAAAATGTATGCGTGCAACACGTTTGTATTTCAAAATTGTGTTTAAAGGTTTAAGTCCTTGTGAAGTGTTTGTTCATTTGGCTTTTCCTTAGCCCACACGCACACGACACACTTCAACAAAATAGAAATAGGTTTGGCCTTGGGTTTATGTTGTGTATTTGTGTTTGCTCAAGTCCGGCCCAAAAAGGAAAAGAAAGGAAATGTATATAATGGCCCATTTGGTTCGAGTTTGATTCGTCTCGGTGTTTAGGTTTATTATCGGTACGCAAGTGAGCTATTCGACATGAGGTGTGAGTCACGTTTCACAATAGTTGACAAATAAAAATTGTAGGTGCATTATATATTAAAAAAATAACTCGTAATTCAATTTACTTCGAGTTTAACGTTAATAAATGACTCGTAATTTACGAGGTATTACACCCCAAAGAGACATCCAGGAGAACACCCAAATTTACTCTGGAAAGGTGTGAGCAAAGCTGAGAAGAGAGACCTGAACATCAAACTTAATAAACTCTGTGTGAGAGAAATACATGTGCCAAGGATTGTGGATTGGCGTATAATCAAGAATCTAGGCTGTTTTGAAATTTTAGAAGATATGCTGATAGTAAGAATAGTATTTGATACTAAGATTGTGAATTCTTGGATGTGGAAGAGAGCTTTAGAGATCAGAGAGCCCATTTACAAGGAATGGTGCTTAGAATTCTTAAGCAGTGTGAAGGTTGTAAAAGAAATAAGTGATGAAGGGATTGAGACTGATCATTTCATCAGCTTCAGGTTAGGAGGAGAGAGCATGGAGGTATATTTGTTTCAGTTTGGAAGGATGCTAGGATTACTAACAGAGGAGGAAGCTTGCAATAACAAACTTAAATATATGGTCAACAAAGGAAAAGAATAAAGAAAGATTTCAATGCAGAAGAGTATATTAGAGTACTGGGAAGAAATCAGTGGAGAGGATATTAGAGTTTATGGTAAAAGAAGAGTGTGGAAAATCAAGAATCCTATGTTACAGGTGCTACACAAGCTGTTGGTTCACTCCATCTTGCATAGATCTTATCATGAACAGTATGTGTTAGATGATGATTTGTGGGTTTTGCATGCTTTTGACAAGAAACACCCATTGAGGCACCTCAGTGTGATATGGATCATTGGGCAACACTTAGCAAATGGAGCTGCTGCTGCTGGAGGAACATATTTGTGTTGTGGTCATATCATAACTAGGATTGCAAAAAGGATAGGATTGTTTAATGAAGAAGAGACGGAGCTATTTGGTGAGCCTGTGATATGTAAGCCTGTTGACATGAGGAGTTTCTGGAATTTAAGAGATGCTGAGACTGGAAAACTGTTGCTAGAGGTGTTGGAAGTTAAACCTCTGAATGAATGGTGATAAAGAAGAGCAGGGGTGAAAGACCGTCGTACAAAGTTGGGAAGTACGTTGGATTTATGTTGTGATGTGATGACCAGTCTGTTGGTCAAGATAAAACAATTTCAAACAATGTTTAAAACAATTTGGTCTGTATATGGGGTACCTCTGTTGGTACCCATAACAAACAATTTGAACAACACCACCACCACCGGGCACTTCCATGAAGAAAAACAACTTATTATTATTATTATCTATCATAATATCTAATGTAATGTGCTAATGGCACATTACGATTTTGTGGATGTTGTTTTGTTGCATGATATGTGTGTGTAGGAAAGATTGGTCCAAAAGATGGACAAGAACTTGGATTTTTCACGGGGAATAACAAAGCATACCCGGAAAGTTTTGTTATCCTTTATTTTTCCCGTTATACTTTGTTTTAAATTCTATAGCATTAGGGACAATGCTTAATTTAAGTATGGGGGGGGGGGGGGGGGGGGGGGGGGAAGTTAACTTGAAAAAATAAAGTAATACCTATAATAGTATATAGAATTTTGAAATTTCTGTTAAGTTAATTAGTAGAAAACCGCCGAACTTTTGCTTTGTTCGCCTTGTATATAAATAAAAACCGTCGCACATCTTAGTTATGTACGCCGATTACAGGGGTATAAAAATTTAAAAATTAGTATTTAAAACTTGATTTTTATAGAAAACGTATCCAAAACAATCATAAGAAATCTGAATCGGGATTAGTGACATTATTTGCACATTTTATAATCATTACAACCGAAAGTGTGAGGATTTCGAGCCTATATCGGCATATACCTTTTATACTTGATTTCTTTGATTATGAGTGTGCCGATAATTTATGTGATTCTAGAACTTGTATTTGAAATCATTATGAGACCATAGTAAGATCACATTCGTGTGATATAAGTATTTTTATATGATAATAGGCAAAAATTAGGATTACACCATATATAAGCCATCCGTTTACTAAACCAAAAATTAACCCGTTTAGCACTCATCTTTAGTGCTATTATCCATTAGATACACCCTTCTGAGCCTTAACTTTTCATTTATATTAATCTATCAAGAAAATAACAAAATATGTTACTTAGTCGGGAATCCAAAAATTGGAGTATATATGAGAAATAAGTATCGTCATATACCACTTACGATGAGTTTGAAGAGTACACACTTTATGTTTGTTATAATGTGGTTGAAAGAAAAGAAAGTGAAAAAAAAAAAAGTGATTCCCCGACTTAAGTTTTTTACACCACTTATGATAAATAAATTCCATATCTAAAATCCATACCTTATAACCCTTAAACCTAAAACCCGAATAAAAGACCTCTTTGATATTTATACTTGGTGCTTACGCCATATCGGTGTAGTTTTGTTTCTTTTACAAGAATATGGTAAATCTATAAGTTATGACTGAGCTATGAAAGTGAATCTATACCAAAAACATATTTACATGAGTGCTTGAGTGAACTTAAAAATATATTCATATTCGTGAGGAGCATGTCATGTTATTCTTGGTTGTCTTGGATGCACAAACAAAATAAAAAGGAATAAGAAGAACTATAACCACAAATCCGAGATGCAACGACCTAAATTAGATGCATCCCTATAATCTTAGATACATTATAACGCACCATAGTGTGTTTTCTAGCTTTTAATTAGACGCATATACGTATATTAGATGCATTTCATCATTTCTCTTGTTTTTTGTTCCTCTGCACGTGCCGAAATCATGAAAATCAATTTGCACCATCTATACATCAAATTAACTTTCGAAACTCAAAATGTTGCATCTATATGAATAGAAATGCATCTAATGCAAGTTGTTGCATCTCAAATGCGTGGTTCCGGTCACTTCTCACCACTTCTTATTTTAATTTTTTGGCATTAACATTCACAACTCCTCTTCAACTCATTTACTCCTCACCATCATCTTCCGCATCTCCACCACCACAACCATTAATGGGTCATCCCATTCTTTACCCACTTGAACCACATAGCCTTAATTGTGCATGTTGTCATCATAACCAAAACCTCATTGTTCACCTTAGAGATGAATTGGGCCTTATGTTCTCCTACCTTGAACATCTCTTGACACCACCTCAAGGGCCCATCATACCACCTCCTCCACCAACCAATAGCCCAAGCAACTAAACATTTATATTTAGCCTTCAAGAATAAAAGGAATTAGGAACTCTTTTGTGGACCATGAAGCAAATCTTAGGACCTTAAAGTCACTAAAGAATGTTATGTGCTTCTTTATGTAGCCTTATCTTTATTGTTAACTAGTTTAGTTCTTGTAATCATACTTTTAATATGATATTTTCATTATGAATGAAGGCATGGGCTTATCTTTTATTTGTGGTTGGATTATTTTTGAGTCTATTCACTAGTTACTCTTGGTTGGATTAATCTTTTCTTGTTTAAACTTCTTAAGCCAACCCTTAATATGGTTGGATATTTGTCTTAAATGCTACATGTTAGATATTGTATTTGTGTCATCTAACCTTGTTTTGTAGTATCAACCATTGCTCGATTTCTAGGTATGCTCCAAATGAGGGGGAGTATACATCAAGGGGGAGCCTTAGTAGTCTTTTTGCTTCAACAAAAAGGGGGAGAAGTGGGACATAAACTCATATTAAAAACTTGTCAAAATTAATCTTTCACCTAAAATGGGTTTATGTTTTGTCATCATAAAAAAAGGGGGAGATTGTTGATGTAAATAATGTCTAAAAACGTTATTCTCATCTTTCGACAGTTCTACGTTTTGATGATAACAAATGTGAAAACATTTTACGTCAAAATTAACGTAAACAAGTTTTTAATTGAAATATCCGATTTCTACGCAAATCACTCTAGGTATGAACAAACAAAGTGATTACTTGATAAATGATCTGAGAAGTTTATTTGTGTTTTAAACTCTAAAATTGTGAGGTGACAAAACATTCTTTTCGAAAATACATTTTACATATTATTTTCGAATTTAAAGAAATGTTTTATTTGGAAAAAATAATTTCAAAAAATCCTTAATAGCCATCCGTTTACTAAACCAAAAATTAACCCGTTTAGCACTCATCTTTAGTGCTATTATCCATTAGATACACCCTTCTGAGCCTTAACTTTTCATTTATATTTATCTATCAAGAAAATAACAAAATATGTTACTTAGTCGGGAATCCAAAAATTGGAGTATATATGAGAAATAAGTATGGTCATATACCACTTACGATGAGTTTGAAGAGTGCACACTTTATGTTTGTTATAATGTGGTTGAAAGAAAAGAAAGTGAAAAAAAAAGAGAGAAAAAGAGAAAAGTGATTCCCCGACTTAAGTTTTTTACACCACTTATGATAAATAAATTCCATATCTAAAATCCATACCTTATAACCCTTAAACTCAAAACCCGAATAAAAGACCTCTTTGATATTTATACTTGGTGCTTACGCCATATCGGTGTAGTTTTGTTTCTTTTACAAGAATATGGTAAATCTATAAGTTATGACTGAGCTATGAGAGTGAATCTATACCAAAAACATATTTACATGAGTGCTTGAGTGAACTTAAAAAATATATTCATATTCGTGAGGAGCATGTCATGTTATTCTTGGTTGTCTTGGATGCACAAACAAAATAAAAAGGAATAAGAAGAACTATAACCACAAATCCGAGATGCACCGACCTAAATTAGATGCATCCCTATAATCTTAGATACATTATAACGCACCAAAGTGTGTTTTCTAGCTTTCAATTAGATGCATATACGTATATTAGATGCATTTCATCATTTCTCTTGTTTTTTGTTCCTCTGCACGTGCCGAAATCATGAAAATAAATTTGCACCATCTATAAATCAAATTAACTTTCGAAACTCAAAATGTTGCATCTATATGAATAGAAATGCATCTAATGCAAGTCGTTGCATCTCAAATGCGTGGTTCTGGTCACTTCTCACCACTTCTTATTTTAATTTTTTGGCATTAACATTCACAACTCCTCTTCAACTCATTTACTCCTCACCATCATCTTCCGCATCTCCACCACCACAACCATTAATGGGTTATCCCATTCTTTACCCACTTGAACCACATAGCCTTAATTGTGCTTGTTGTCATTATAACCAAAACCTCATTGTTCACCTTAGAGATGAATTGGGCCTTATGTTCTCCTACCTTGAACATCTCTTGACACCACCTCAAGGGCCCATCATACCACCTCCTCTACGAACCAATAGCCCAAGCAACTAAACATTTATATTTAGCCTTCAAGAATAAAAGGCATTAGGAACTCTTTTGTGAACCATGAAGCAAATCTTAGGACCTTAAAGTCACTAAAGAATGTTATGTGCTTCTTTATGTAGCCTTATCTTTATTGTTAACTAGTTTAGTTCTTGTAATCATACTTTTAGTATGATATTTTCATTATGAATGAAGGCATGGGCTTATCTTTTATTTGTGGTTGGATTATTTTTTAGTCTATTCACTAGTTACTCTTGGTTGGATTAATCTTTTCTTGTTTAAACTTCTTAAGCCAACCCTTAATATGGTTGGATATTTGTCTTAAATGCTACATGTTTGATGTTGTATTTGTGTCATCTAACCTTGTTTTGTAGCATCAACCATTGCTCGATTTCTTGGTATGCTCCAAATGAGGGGGAGTATACATCAAGGGGGAGCCTTAGTAGTCTTTTTGCTTCAACAAAAAGGGGAAGAAGTGGGACATAAACTCATATTAAAAACTTGTCAAAATTAATCTTTCACCTAAAATGGGTTTATGTTTTGTCATCATAAAAAAAGGGGGAGATTGTTGATGCAAATAATGTCTAAAAACGTTATTCCCATCTTTCGACAGTTCTACGTTTTGATGATAACAAATGTGAAAACATTTTACGTCAAAATTAACGTAAACAAGTTTTTAATCGAAATATCCGATTTCTACGCAAATCACTCTAGGTATGAACAAACAAAGTGATTACTTGATAAATGATCTGAGAAGTTTATTTGTGTTTTAAACTCTAAAATTGTGAGGTGACAAAACATTCTTTTCAAAAATACATTTTACATATTATTTTTGAATTTAATGAAATGTTTTATTTGGAAAAAATAATTTCAAAAAATCCTTAATAGCTATTCCCCCCCCCCCCCCCCCCCCCAATTAGCTCCAAACTTCCCCAAATAAACATTCACCACTAAAAACAAAAATGGGAGCATTTTTGTCTAGCACGGTACCACAGTACAACTAAATTTAGTGGTACCATGTGCTATTTAGTGGTACCGTCCCCCATAACGCTCAAATTTTTATTTCCTATAAATAGCACCTCACTTCTCAGTTTTTGGCCATCCTTTTTCACACAAAACTTTCTGCATTCGACCATTCTTTTCTAGATATACTTATTAGATCATTAGCTAGTTTTATTTTGTTTAAAGAGTGATTCTTTCATCCAACCAAAGATCACCTACATTGCTCTACTTGTCAAGAGAAGAACATAAGGTGTCAAGAAGAGACAAAGTGTTGAAGTCTTTGTGCAGTGCATTTGCATTACCTATTGTTTGCTTGATTATATCTTGATATACATCAAATGTTGTAATCTTATATTTGCTATCTTGTGTGGATCATTGTGATCGTGTTGAGATCTTGAGGATCTCTTGTAGCTAGTGAGTGTGTGTGTTGATCAAGTGGATCAAGGTAGATTGAGTTAATTGTGAGGATTGAGTAGATTGTGTAAGGATCGTATTTATCGTGTGAAAGGTTAGGATCAGGTAGATCATGTGAGAAGTTTAGATCGTGTGGATCGTGGTAGATTGGTACTAGCTAAGATTAGTACTCAACATCTAGTTTAGTGTCGGAAAATAACGTAAGCGACGTTGTACGATTTTCTCCGCCTGAAGGGAGGTTGTTGACATAGTGCTTATAACTCTCGAGTTGGATACTCGGGGAGTGGAGTAGGGCGAAGAAGAGCTTCGTGACCAAACCACTATAAATCACTTGTCTCAGTTTGATCTTTCCATCTCTATCTCTTTATTTATCTTTATTGATTATTAGTGTTAGTTTAAGGTTGTATTCATATTGGTGTTGGTTGATTTCATCTACATACGAATCAAAGTCTTTCACCAAGTAAACTTTTATATCTAGACAAAAAGTCGGTAAACTATTCAACCCCTCCTTCTAGTTTCCCAAATGGTGAGTATCTGTGTTTTTTGGGTGTAGTCCAGATCTTGACATCCAACTGTTGATATTACTTTTTATACTTTTTAAACTTTGCTCGCTTTCTAATAGATCGCTTTCCAGAACAATAAAACAAATTGAAAAAAATCATTTCCAGTACGTACGGGTTTCACATCTATACTACTATATAATGCATTTGTGACTATTCTATAATTAGAAAGACTTAAAATTCAGATTTTTACTTGCTTATTATGAAAGGATTTCAAAATTAATTGGTTATGATGCAGGTTGGTTAGGAAGTTAGTTAGAAAGTTGGTTATGAAACAGGTTGGTTGTTCAAACTAAAATTATTTGTTTTAATCATCTCTACCATATCTACTTAGAAACTATAAAAACAATTAAATATGTAACTCGAATCTTTTTCTTAATAAAACAAAACCCTAGTGGGAATTTTTTATTTCAAAAAAATCAATTCATTCCTTATTAAATAATAATTAAATTATTATTGTTTTTTATTTAAAAGATTTTGAATTAAAATAACTTAAAATTTTCTGATTTGGTAAAAAGAAACTCTAAATTCGTTTTTTAGTGAAAAGTGGTTACAAAATTTTATGTATCAAAAATATGAAAAAAGAAAACTTTAAAAAGGTGGGGTAAATCTACAATAATATAAGGGTCAAAACCAAACTTATAATACCCCAAAACCCACACCCTGTACCCCAGTTGATGTACTTCGATTTCTTATTCGTCGGTGATTGTGAATTTTCGATTTCTTATTCGTCGGTGATTGTGAATTTTCGATTTCTTATTCGTTGGTGATTGTGAATTTTATTCAAGATGAATCCAAGGTATTAAGCAACGAACCAGGTTTTTATTTGAATTAATTCCATCGAGTCCAAGGTAGTTTCCTTTTTTTTCCCTTAATTTTGTGTTGTGTTTTTGATAAATTTTATAAGCAGATGAAATCTTTGTAATTTTAATTCGATTTCACAATATAGTTTAGCTGCTTGCGTTTTTAATTAACAAGTAATTTTTTTGTTTTGAATGCACTGATTTGAGAATACATACTTAAAGATTTGACTTTAGGAATTGAAGTGGGCCTTCTTCGGTTACAACTGGTGTTAGTAAGGTTTGATGCAAATCATACTTACAAAAATAAAGTTCTATATTTTGTAATTTGTAGACAGTATGTCTGTTAAAAAAAAAGGTTAGTCAAGATGAACATATGTAAGTTCTAGGCTTTCTATATCATTTTTAGTTATATATATAGTTATGTTTGTCTTTTTATAATGACATGTTATTGCTTTTGCACTACTTTCGCATATCAACTTTCATTGTCATTCATGAGAATATCATTTATCAAAAAAAATTATATGGTTTAAAACCTTTATTTGATTGCATATTGCGAGAACTAAGTGTTAGGGTGTAGAGGAACATTTATGATTCATTAGTGGGTCAACAAGTGCCAAGCTATTAATCTTATTCCTTCCACAACGTGTAACCTAATTCACGTGTCAAGCAATTAGCATGTCATTTACCAGTGTGGAATTTTAAGGCAAACAAAAACAATATGTTTGAGATTTGATGAAATTTTTATTAACTTCATAACTTACATTCTACAGGTGTATTGCCTTTCAATTTTTTAACAATGAAACGGTATTTGGTTAATGCGAATTGGTGATGATGATGGTGATTGTTAGCACTCTTTTCAGGTAACACATATTGTGCTTTTATTAGAAACATAATTTTGTAATGTAGCCTGTATAGGTGGTTAATTAACCAAGTTTATGACATTGGAGTTTCAGTCAAACTTAATTCGGAAAACCTCATCTTCTTTTGATCTTTGTGATTACTCATTATAACAATGTTCCTTCTGTAATCTGAGACGTTGTTTCGTTTATATTGCATTTTCATTTATAGTTATAAGTCCCGTGCACGCACGGGTTTTACACATAAATCAAATCTATTTTAAAATTTTAGTTTACTATATGGACATATAAGATTTTACCCGTGAAAATTTTGATATAAGTACAACTAATAAATATGCATGAGTTTTTCATTATTTATTAATATCTATTAATATTGTTTGAAAATTTTTATTGGATGAAAAATTTAACTAATTTGTCTATCTGACATAGATGTTGAAGTTGAGGTTGATTTTGTTGTTTAAGTTAACTATTGATATAATGTTGTGCAAAATGTGTGAGTTTAGTAGCATATACATGAGTCGTTGTTTAAGCACAATCGAGTATATTTATTTTCATATCACAGTAACTCGTGCTTACCATTTGATATTTATATTACCGTTAATAATAATTTATCCGTATTTAATATTTAAACCCGTGTACGCAGAAATTATATGTTTAAATAGGATAACATGAGTCCTTATTTAACGTGCACAGTAAAAAAAATTAGTAGATGAAACAAAATTTTGTAATTTTAATAGATAAAAGTATCAAACTAATACTAATACTCATATAATTGTAAACAAAGTCCATATTATAAACTCTAGGGGTATAAAGTATAAAATTTTTTTACAATTTTTTTCAAGGTATCCGTATATAGATTTAAATAATAATTACATGAGTTGTTGTTTAAGTACAATTGGGTATATTTATTTTCATATCACAGTAACTCATGTTTACCATTTGATATTTATATTACCGTTAATAATAATTTATCCGTATTTAATAGTCAAACCCGTGTACGCATAAATTATATTTTAAATATGATAACATGAGTTCTTATTTAACGTACATAGTTAAAAAAAAATGTTAGTAGATGAAACAAAATTTTGTAATTTTAATGGATGAAAGTCTCAAACTAATACTAATACTCATGTAATTATAAACAAAGTCCATTTTATAAACGCTAAGAGTATAAAGTATAGGAGGCTATTTGTTTATTATTTAAAGTTATAAAAGAAATGGAGATTATAATTTACACTTAACTCTATATGGTATATTTAAAATTCAACCACTAAAGTTTTAGTAAATTACCCATCTTTTTTTAAGTTTTTATTTTTCATAAATTTGACACCTATAGTTTTATGTGTTTTTTTTTTCTCAACCAAATTCTCCACCAAATTTATTAAAGTTTGACAAAAATCGATTCAATTTTGATTTTTTATTGGCCAATCATATTGCTTGATTTCACCAATGTGTCAAAATTAAGTTCTCCTATTGGTCCAATTTTTTTTCCCATAAGATTGTTTTGCCAAAAAAAACTCTAAAATGATGTAATTCCTTTATCTTTTACCTAATAAAATAAAACCCCTAGTGGGGACTTTTCCATTTCAAAATAATCAAATCATACCTTATTAAGTAATATTTTTTTTAATTTGATTTTTTTCTTTTAAATATTTTTAATAAAAACCACGAAATATTTCTTGATTTAGTAGAAAATATTATCAAAATTCGTTTTTGAGTAAATTAAGTAAAAAAGTATATGTGTCAAAAGTGTAAAAATATAAAACTTAAAAAAGCGGAGTAATTACAAAAAGGTTAAGGGTTAAAACTGAACTTTTGAAAAACAAAACCACCCCAGCACTTTCATCTGAGCCTCACATCCAACCAATTTTCTTTAAAAATCCCCCTTTTCCTTCTCTTTTACCCCAGCGATCAAAACTTAAAAGGTGTGATTTAATCGGCGATATGAACATAAATTGAACAAAGTATGTTTTGACTTGAGATAAGTTGAAGTGATTCCATTCCTTCGCCTATTTATCAATGGCCCAAAAGTGTGATTTTAACCCTAAATCAACATCACTCAATCTATATTATTCTAAGGTATGTTTTTTGTTTCAAGAATTAAAGGTGTAGTATTCTTCAAGATACTGATTTATGTAATAATTTAATTTTTTCTTATTTGTGTGTGCCATTGAATTCATAAAAAAGATTTTATTTTGATGAGTAAGTATGTATCTTTTTCTTTTTTCTCTTTTTCCCAGAACCCTATGCCAACCATTATCAAAGAACAATACAAATCGACTGAAAAACTTTAATTGAAACCAAAAGTCAATGAAGATGATCAACTGTAATAACTACTCTTTTCCCCAAACGCTCCGCTATCATCTGAATTTGGCTCAGTACTGAAAATCACAAGAGATGGCGTGACTATTCAATATGATTTTTCAATTCGTTTTTTATAACTTTAAATCAATTTGAGGGGTGTTTGTTAAAGCTTATATATGGGTTTTGAGCTTAAATTTTTGGCTTATTCTACTGAAGGGCAAATAATGCTCATTCATAGTATGTGGAATGAGCGCATTAAAAGCACTAAATGTGAGGATAAGATTCGTTACCCTTAAGTTAAAGTGAGTCATATTTCTCACCAACAAATAGGGAGGGATTTAGGCTTATGATAATTTGGTTTAGGTACGTACTTTGGGTGGGATTATATTCTTTGCAAACCAAAGAAACCTAATCTCACCAAAACAAAATCTAATCCACTTGGTTTTGTGAATCATCAATTTTTAGTTGTGAAAGGTTAGAAAAATACTATCTGAATGGTTAAAATAGGATTTCACAAGGCTTTTTGGAAAGTAATTATTTATTGCTTTAACTGTTTGCAACAAATATAACCACATAGATTTGTTTTGTTGAACATGGAGCGAGCTTCTTTATCGGGATTTCAAGTTCTTCCTCTGTAGTAGTTTGGCAACTGAACCAGTAGTCACTACCAAATTAGATCCCCAAAAATGGTATGTTGTATTTTTCTTAAATAAATAACTACGTGGACACCCAATCAACAAGACCAATTATATCCATATTAGATGGATCTATACCTAGCATCTATTATTACTTAGCACAATACCATAAATTAATGGTATAGAGGTGGCAAAATAGGTGGTCGTATTGTTTGAGTGATGGGTCAAGATGAGTAATTCTTATACTCGGTGTACGGGCCCAATCACGTGACCAGCCTATAGTTTTATCCATTTCTGGAATATAAAATAAGAAATGATAGCATACTAAAACACTTTGGGCAACTATAAATTTTGTATTTCATATTTTTTAACTTTTACCTATGTTACCCGTTCACCCATAATATGAGAGTTTTTGGAAAAGATTTGATTTTCTATAAGATGATCAACGGTAACGTTGATCTGTCCATACGCTATGCTAAAGACAATATACGAGAACATGACTATTTGTTTGTAAAGTCTTTCCCTCCTAAACCAACCCCGGCCAAAACCTTATCTCAAAGTTTCAGCATGTATGAAATGAACTAAAATATTTTTCTATAACTAAGCTAAGCTATTAAATGCAATTTAACACTAAGATGCATATCACAACACTAATGAAACAAACGTTTCAAATACTCTGTGGTCACATTATACTAAACTTACTTCCATATCAATTTATAAATACAAGATATGTACAACAGATTCAATATACTCAGCTCACAACAATGTTAATATCACAAACACTTCCTTCCTTAAACTAAACAAACAATGGGTTCGCTATTCAATAATGGTACTTCACAAGCAACACCATACAAGTTTATAATATACGACAAAACTGGTTGGATTGGTAATCTACTTGGCAAAATATGTGAATCTAAAAAATCAACTATACTTACGGGTCAGGTCGTTTGGAGTCATGTGACAGTCTCATTGCAGACCTTAATACTATCAACCCGACTCACGTGCCAAATGTTGACTGGTGTGAGTCGCATAAAGTTGAGACCATACATATTAATGTTGTTGGAACATTAACACTTGCTGATGTTTATCGAGAAAAAGGGTTGGTTTTGATTAACTACGCTACTGGTTGTATTTTTGAGTATGATGAAGGTCATATGCTTGGGTCAGGTGTCGGGTTTAAAGAAGAGGATTCAAGTCTCATTGTGTTCTCGAAAAAGAAGAAGAAAGAAAGTGAAAGTAAGGTAAAGAAGGAGGAAGTAAAAAAATAGATAGGAAGTAAAGAAATAGCGATCCAACCCAACCCTACGAAATCAAAACTAATAAGGTATCTTGATCGGAGATTTAAAGATAGATTGAACAAAGTATGTTTTGACTTGGGTTCGTTTTAAATTTGTTATATTTGTCGTTTTTCAAAATCATTGGAGATGTACGCGTAAGAGGTTTGCTACTCGGAGTAGAGGTTGACACTGACCGAGTATTAAAAACACCCGCAAATGCGTAAGTATTGGAAGTGATGGACTATATGAAGGGTACTAATATTTTATGTATATACAAATTTTTTTATTAAGATCGAAATAGGAAAATGTTCAGGTTTCCATGATTAATAGTGTGTTTAACTATTAACCCAAATTGTTGTTTTTATAAAAGTTTTCCACTTTGATGATAAAAAGACTCACGGCAAGTAAGTTTCAATTAGGCTTAGTTGATCAGTTTCTAATAGCTTCTTTATAAAAAATCTGGCTTGGGTATGCATAATTCTATGATATAAGATTAAGAAACCAATAAGATTATATTTTTGTGTGTGCAAGGGTGTCCATCAATTGGTATCTTACTAATCATCAATTTTGAGATAGAATTTTCTCACCTTTTTCTTTAATATATGTAAGGGTTATAATTCACTCTTAAATGCAGTCTCAAAAACTCAATAAAGATTTAATTGTTTTGTATGCAGGGTGGTCATCAGACATATTCCCAATAGCAAGAACAATAGAAAAAATGAAGGACACAATAGACATGCTAATGGAGGAGCCACCAACATAATGTGATAGTAGCAGTGGCAATTAACCCTAAGCTACTAAACAAATTAGAAGGCATAACAAGGTATTACATATTCATATTTCAATGTTCAAATTAAACTTGGAGAGCTATCAAAAATAATTTTGAGTCCAATATGATAGAATATAAAGTTATCAACTTGTGGGTCAGAATGGGTCGAATGGGTAAAACATGAGGCCCCTGGAGACCTTGATTACCATGTCTACTTACAAGCTGCACAATCTCAATGTATAGAATTGACATGTGATCTTCTATTTGTGGCGGGGATGTAGAAACTTAAGGTAAGTGATAACTTTTATGTTAAAGTTCGAATGTGGAAGTAGATATGAAGAAACCAATGGGGTTTTACTGTAAGGTCATGAATTGTATAAACTGCATCTTAACAAGCAAAAAGGCTGTTGTTGTGTTTAATCAACATAATATTAATATTTGTTCATGCCATTTGTCAAGGCTGTAATATGTTTGGCAAAGTAGAGATATGCTTGAATTGGAAAAAAGTATCTACTTTTGTAATTTTAAAATAGCAAAAAAAGTGCGTAATCTGATACAATCCCTGCTGACCTGTTTCCTTATAAATGGGTTGACATTGCCACCTCTACTTAAGCCTATTTTCATGTCCAGAATTTGTTTGTTGTGGAGTGTTTTTATCATTTCTGATGTAATTACAGAGTCAAGATAAGTCAAACGGAAACCAGGGTGGGGCCACTCAAAGTACATCGGCTTTTCAATTGGCTCCAACTACCAAATCTACAGCTTCTCCAAATGCACCAACCCGAGGATCGCAAAGAGCAGCTGCAGTTGCTGCTTTATCTTCTGTTCTCACTGCAGAAAAGAAGGGACCATATGATGCCTCTGCAATACGACCCGTTAGAAGCCCACCATCTGAAAAGCAGCGAACCCGGTACTAATAATTTCTAATTAATTTCATTTTGAAGACATTCTTCATATGGGATTCGGCAAAAAAAACAATATACAATAGTGTCCACTTTTTTAACAGTTGCAAAACAGTCTCTAGGTAACTTTTCGCCACACAAGTTGAGTTTATAGTTTGCCACCAGCTCACTTAACGACCACAAGTTGGAGCACTGAAGAAGATGAATTATTGGTCTGCCACCGTGAAAAAGCATCCATGGTGGAATTTCAGATTGGTGCAGGTGCTTCTCCACTGTAAAAAAAGAGGTAACTAACCCATTATAGTAAAGATTAAAAAAAATCCTCTAACTTGGTTTATATCCATGTTTGTTATGTCTGATTAACTGATTTTAAATTATTTTTTCATGATTCGTATTTGTTCACCTTACTTAAAATGCTTTTTAACTAATGGCTTCTACTTTCATTGTTGCTGCTACTTTGTTATGTTTAGTCCTTAAGTGGGGTTTTAAATGTTAATTTGACTTTTTATGTTGAATTTAAATCAATAAACCAACTATTTCATAATTTTATGATCTTTTTTAACATCAGGTATTTCATGTAATCGAACCCAACCATTTGACCTACAACCCAAATTGACCAATTTTCACTTGTCCATTTTCCCGTATCTGCTAATTCTCTACTATAAGTATCATAATGAAAGAAGTGAGGCAAGAATCAAAGGAGGGAGCCATAAAGCTTTGCAAGAATGAACGGGTCAGAAATACCAGTTTTGACACACTCATATTATTTACCCAAAATTTATGGAATGCAGTGCGAATATGGCCGGGCATGATCGAGGGCATGGCAATGGCGACGGTTATTTTGCTATGAGAACTGATTGATACAAAAAGGTAATTTCAGTAACTCAAAATTAGGATAATTTCAGTAGTGTTTTCATATGTGTGGAACAAAAAATGCTTAATGCCACTTTTCACGTTCTTATGTTAATTCAAATGATAATACACGGTCAGTAATACCATATATAAAAAAATTTGATATGGGTATGCATGAAAAATAATTAAACCTAATTATTTCCTAATTTGCCTAAAATTTCTTTTAAAAACATTTTTTAGCTACATGTATTGCTTTATAGCCAGTAGTTAAACATGGATTAATGAATCCTGTTATGAGAATGACCTCATATCATGATATTATCTATAATTATGTTTATTTAGGTTTCGATAGATGAACGCCCTTCACATAATAATTCATTATGCCCTCTGCTGATGGTTGCTTTGTTGATGTTTTGCTTTGCTCATGTTTTGCTGATGTTGGCCTGCATTTGCTTACGCTTGGTTTGCTCATCCCAGGTTAGCTTATTGCTTTGTTGATGTTTGCTGATGTTGGGCTGCATTTGCTTACGCTTAGGTTTGATTTTCCCAGGTCAGCTTAGTATGTTTGCAAATAACAGCAGATGGATGGACGATATTGCTACATTTGTTAAAATGTCGTTGCCCATTTTTGTCTTTTGGCAACGCACCCACTATGTTTGGTGGTTGCAACCATGGACCATGTTTAATATAGGCAATGAAGATAGTATTAAATTTGTGGGTTTATTATTTTCCAACTATAATAAGTTGCTGGAACATGATGGGTGAAATCGACCCGTATCTTGGCGGGGCATCACTATCAGAAAAGTGTTTGCAGCCATGGTGGGCTCGGATATCCTTTTATCCAGTTCCACACTCTCAAATCTTAGCCAAACGATTTCACTATTTCAGCTTAAAAAACTATATATGTGTCAATTTTTTATTGACACAGAACAGATCAAAGTGTTTGCTCTTGGTTTCAACCAAACAATTTCACTATTCTGGTTTATATATTTTGGTTCATTCCTAAGTGGGAAGGAAGGTGTTGGAGCAATAACCATTACTGCTTGGTCTTCTGTAGGAATGTCTTGAAATTGAATCTATTTATATTTCTTTAACCCAACATAATTTTCAAGTAACCATAACTAAAATAAAAAATTTCATGCAGATCAATAAAAGAGGTGCACTGAAATTGCTGGTCTGAGAAAGAGGAGGTCGAAGAACAAGGTAAATTTTAAATCACTTATATGCTTAATGATATGGCTGAAAAATGAATGGGTCATATAGATTGTGTCATGCATCATGTTGGGTTGAAGTTCTTGGCGCATCAGGAAAGTCCACGGGCTACCTGTTCACAAGATCGGATTGGATCGGAAACAAATGAGAAAATACATATACCAGTTAACAAGATTAGGTTGGGTCAGGAACAGGTAAACTTTGTTTAGGTCAAATTAGGTGACTTCAAATATATAAATAATTTTCTTTGGGTCAAAATGGGCTAGGTGGGTTTTGGTTGACCTAATACCTGTTTGTATTAGTTTGAATTTGATTATGATGAGTTGTGACCATCAGATTCTTTGTTTTTTTTAGGGCACAGAATGGTTAGATTCTGAGTATATATTGCAAATTTTCTTTGTGTATCCAAGCAAATGGTACCGGTGGAAGTGATGAAAGCCAAGATTTAGTTAACATCTTACTTGATCTCCAAAAAGAACGAAGGTAAACGTAAATCTCCCTTAATTGAAGTTGGTGTTTACTTTTGTGTTTTGCTATAATAACGCTAAATTATTATGTTGTAGGTTGTGGATCTTATGCTTGAAAGGAGAGAACAAAGAGGTACTTTACCCATTTGACCCTTTTGGGTCAACACACCCGACCTGGCCCGTTTGACCCTTTTGGTATCAACATTGGGTATATATTTTGGTTTTAAGAGATCTTTTTTTAGGACAAGAGTGTTTTGGGTTAACACACCCGACCTGACCCATTTCACTCTTTTGGTATGAAGTTTTGCACTAATGTCGAAGAAATGTTTGAAGAGCCTTATGATGCAAAACAGTCAAATTGGCAGGACCAATTTAAGAGATTTAATCTTTTAATAAATCTTCAATTGATTTTGAACGTTCTAGATTTCTTCTAGCCGTCTTTATCATGCTTACGATGATATTTATGATTCACTTGATATTGCAGAAAAAGTTGAAAGTATGAAGAATGTTGCAAAACTTGATGTAGAACTTACTATCGAATAGCGGAACCTGCTTTCAGTTGGATACAAGAATGTAATTGGGCAAGGAGGGTCTGTTGGCATATCATGTCAATCCGATGAAGGGCTATCACAAAAAGGTTGACGACGGGCTTTCCAAGATTTGCAGCGAGATTCTCAATATCTTCGATAAGCTTATGATAACATCTTCTTACTCAAGGAAAAGTTGTCATCTTCTAATACAAAAATGTGAGTCTTTTTAATCTAAAATTCAATTTTTAAACTGCATGATAAGTTATTACTCTATACTTTTTCGTTTGATAAAGCTCTGAATTATGGTGACTGTTATTTGTTGCTATCTTTTACGTGATCTATTATCATAAAAAATGCCATAGTTGATGTGGACCATTTCATTAAATATTATGCCAAACATGTTTTGGGTGGAAACATAGCATGGACTTACAATCAAATATGGTCAGCTACCTATTCCAAAAATAGATAACTTTGACAAAATATTCATACATAAAAATTGCTTATAAATTATAGGATGAAAATCATTAATACATTAACAAGTTTTTTTTTTTTTTTTTTTTTTTTTTTTTTTTTTTTTTCATACATGTAACATATACCAGTCATGCATGCCGTTTGGTTTGCTTCTTTAGATGGCATAATCTTAACTATTTACAAACCTTCCAAACTATTAGCATATGTTGGACAAACAAGTTGGACGCTAAAAGAATTGATCACTTTTCTTAACCATATATAGCTTACGCCCACTGTAAAATAAATAAACCCAAACACCCCTAATTACAATCACACACTTTATTTAAATATGATTATTAGTTAAAACCAGGATGACATGATAGTGAGTTTGAAATGGCAATGCCGAACACCCTAAATGATAAATGATTAAACCTTTGATATATAGGTTTATAGTGAGTAGGCTATAGTTTTCATGTACCATAAGTTTGAAATTTAGTTGTTAGCTTGAAATCGATAGATTTAAGAGCATAGCAATGTTTTCAAGTCATGATCAGATACTTATTCTTGAAATGATGTTTTGAGTGGAAGGTAGTTGTTATCAGAGGAGAAGGTGCTAAAGATGGACCTGGTAAACTTAAAGCAACCCCGTCAAGCTCATCATCCGCACCGAGCAGCAGCTACAATTTATCGATATGCTTTTATTTTGGTATATGTAGGTTGGGAATTTTGCATGACACTTTTACTAAGAGAGAGAGAACATCAAATGATCTTTTGAAAGTCATCCATTACAAGTTTCAATACCTTCACAACTACGAAGGAGTGTTGAGATCTCTCATCGTCCACATACTGATAAATCTTGACCAATATTATATCAAATGCTTAATATCATATGTTTATGCAACAAAATGTGCACATGAGGTAAGTGATAAAAAATTCCATGGACATTTCTTCTATGCTCACTTGAGGTAATTATGGTGAAATATTAATGGTAACATAACATAACCATTAATATTTCATCATAAGATTAAAAAGTATATTGATCTAAATTATCGATACACAAACACAATTTGTTTTTTAATAAATAAAATTACATTATTAAAAATTTTATTAAAAACCCCGCGCGTGCGCGGGCATTATAACTAGTTATATAAAAGATATCACCATCTTAAATAAAGATGATGACAACTAAATTAATATTATAGTTTTTGTCTTTTTGAAAAGATTTTACCTGATATCAAATGTGGTTTGAACAAAAAAAAGTAAACCTACTCTCAATCTTATTTTGCTACTTATCTCACTTTGTTTGGCTCCAATTTATGGTTAATACTATATTCATCTAGCGGTTAACCCATATTAAAGACTTACTACATGATTTCATAGCAAGTAACGTCTTTTAAATAATAAAAGAATTACATCATTTCGGATTGTTTTTGCAAATCCCTTCTCACTGAAAAAAATTAGATCAATAGCATAGCTCGATTTTGCCACGTAGGCGAAATCAAACAACGTGATTGGTTAATAAAAAGTCAAAATTAAATTAATTTTGTTCAAACTTAATAAATTTGGTGGAGAAATTTGGTTAAGAAAAAAAATGCATAAAAATATAGGTGTCAAATTTATAAAAATAAAAACTTAAAAAAAGATGAAGTAATTAATAAAACTTTAGTGATTGAATTTTAAATAATTTACATATAGTAAAGTGTAAAATTATAATTTTTCATAATTTTTAATAACTTTATAAAAATACAAATAACCCCTTACACTTTATACCCCTATACTTTATAATATTAACTTTGTTTAAAATTACATGAGTATTAATATTAGTTTTTTTGACTTTCATCCATTAAAATTACAAAATTTGGTATTTATGCGAATTAGTTTTAATATACGTTAAATGTTTTTTTAAACTGATGTTAGTTTTAAACTTTCATCCATTACTATTTAAAATTTTAATTTATGCGTACACGGGTTTGAAATACGGCTAAATTATTAGTAACGGGAATATAAATATCAAATGGTAAGCACGATACTGTGATATAAAAATAAATATATGCGATTTTACTTATAACAACGACTCATGAAATTGTTATTTAAAATTTGTATATGATATCCATAAAAATATTTTAAAAACTTTACGGAGCATATTTTAACTTCATCAACGCTCATTATGTGCTACTAAATTCACACATTTTGTACAACATGATATCAATAGTTAAAGTTAAACAACAAAATCAACCTTAACCTCAACATGTCTGCCAATTAAAAATGTTATACAAAGCTAATTATTAAAACAAAACAAACACATGGGTTATACAGTCATTGTTTAATATAGAATGTGGACTTCAGTTTTAGTCCAATTTTTTAGAATTTTTTTCGAATTTTTCGAATTATTTTTTTTTGGAATTTTTTTTTTTTCGAATTTTTTCAATTTTTTAACTGAAAGGACTAACGGTGCAAACATTGCTAACGACCGTTAGGTTAAAGGACTAACGGTGCGACGTACTTAACGACTAAACTAACTAGGGACGAAAATTGGACTAAAACTGAAGTCCACGTGGACTTTTGGACTAATCCGTGCGATTTTTTGAATTTTGGACCAAAAGTGAGATTTTGATACAATCACGAGGACCAAAAATGTAGTTTATAAAAAAATGCGCGCATCACAATTCTTATTTGATAACAATCACCTTCTAAAAAAAAAAAAAAAAAAAAAAAAAAAAAAAAAAAAAAAAAAAAACATATAGTTGATAACCTAAAAAAACTATGTAGGTGATAACCTAATTTTGTTCATTGACGTGATGTTTTATCAAATAAATAAATAAAAAGAAACAAAAAAAAGTAATAGTTGGCCGTTGTAAACGAATTAAAAGTATGTAAATGAGAATTATTCAGCAAGAATATATAGTTTTAATCAGGTTATTACGTTACTATACTGCGATAATGTTCTTGAGTTGGTAATCACAGATGTGAGATACAACCATTATTCTATACTTATGATTTATGTGTAAACTTCTTTTTGCTTCTGAATAGAATCCGAAAGAGACCTAAACAGAACTTTGGCTTATGCCTTATCTAGCTGATAGTATTTATTAACCTTTTTTTATAGTTTAACGTTTTTGTTATAAACACCAACTTTTAGTAACTCTTTTTTATATTTTATTAAAAACTTCTACACTTAATATTTATGTTTTTACTATAAACGCACTAAGCTATAATAGAATTAGTTGTGAGTTCAGGGGTTTTTCACTAAGCTTCTAAACAAAGCTTATAGCTTTATCATACACTTATTGTGTCTTATAGCTTTATCATACACTTATTGTGTTATGGTAATTGAATAAGCCAATAAGCACCTTTAATAAGCATAACCAAACACCCCTTTAGTTCTAATATGAAGTTTTCTTATTTGATGTTATGACTAACTTTGTTGTTATCCTCACTATAATGCAACATGTTAGTGGTTTTTGCAGTTTTATTATCTTATCGCACACACCAAAGTGTAATGCAATTTTTTGTGTGCGTTTTTTAGAGGAGGATTAAATATCAACACATGATTGTCGTGAAAGAATTTTCTACGCCTGCTCAAGGTATGAATGTATAATTTAGTTGAGTTGCTGATTTAGATAATACATGAATGTATTTTAATGTACCAAAGATGTGTTTTAGTGCCTATATGGGGAATTTTATGGCAGGAATTCTTTTCGGAATGTATTTTCTCTTTGAATGAGTTAATGAAACTTATCAGGTGTTTGCTGTCATTGATAACACTATAGGTGTCAACCAACGGTCTAAAATATGGGTGTCTTTTACCTTGATGATTTATGCCAATTGTGAAGAAAGTTGCATTAAAGTGAAAGGTCGGTAAGGATTCAAACAATCCTAAAAGACTTGCGAATATACTCTTTGTCATTTTTTTCATGCATTTATAATTTACTTATACAAGTAATAATAATTTCCTTATATAGTTCTGGCTTAGAGAAAAGTTATTCTTATACATTATACATAAGCGTAAGATTAAATTTGAGTTCTACCCATTACATCTTTTTTCGTTTCTCTTTATGTAATAAAGAAGCTATAGTGTAAATATATATGTTAATTTGGTAATTTTATGATCAAACATGAGAAGTAAATAATACAAACTTATGAAAATACAACTTTTCAAACAAAAGGGTACATTAGTAAAAATGATATGATGGTTATTAATAATGAAGGAAATGAATCAATCTTCCAAGATATCTAAATATGCTACATATTTTAACGAAAATATAAGTAAAAGAAATACCACAATTACAAAACACATTGTAAATTGATAGCACGGGTTTGCAAAACTAAAAGCATATATCACTAACATCTCATACAAGTCAAGTATCATCATGTGATTTTGCTTGAATAATAAAATATAATTTTTAATCTAAAAGCATTCTCCTAAAATAATAAGTAGGTTATAACATATACATATAATTTTTTATTTTTAGTCCACCAAGTAAAACCATTTGAAGCATGTTAAGTGGTTCATTTCTTAATCGAAAATATATAATATATAATATATAATTAAAACGAAAATTTAAAAACCCTGTACATGCACAGATATTATAACTAGTATCCTAAAAATGTTGATATTCAATAAATATCTCAAAACCTTAAAAGTTTGAAGATATGGATTTTCTAGCCTAATTAATTAGTTTTTGTCTTTTTCAAAATAGAATCACAAATGGATATGTTACGGATAGTCACATTATAGTGCACATGGACAATGTAAATGCCATTGTTTGAGGTTGTATATAAAATTGTAGGATACTTTTAAATGTTTTATCTTTGCGAACACAACATGTCAGGATGCATGGAATGAATATTATGATATCGAAATTGAGGGTGTCAATGTTGTTGTTAATTATAAAGTTTACACAATCGAATCTAATTTAGACCTTTTGCAATTTGTATAGTTGAATCTTATTTAGACCTTTTGCAATTTGTGTCTCCAAGGATGATGAAGCGTTATAGTGTTCATTTATCCATATGTCATTTAACAATTTAGATGATAAAAAATGAGCGTTACAGATGTTGGCCAATCCCTTAGAAACAAGGTGAACATTTATAGAAAACGAGTAATTCAGACCCGTGCGTTGCATACGTACTTTATCTAATTGGTCATAGTGTAATGTGCAGTAATTTTTTTCGTTATTAGACTTTTGTAAGTATGACCTTAGTTGATCGGTAAATTTTATATTTAAACTTTTTATGACATATTAGTAGTTATTTATAACGTTTATATTTTGTATTTATTCTTAAGATTGTAACATTATATTTAAACTTTTTATGACACATTAGTAGTCATTTATAAAGTTTAGATTTTGTATTTATTCTCAAAATTGTAACATCCCTATATTTTGATATAAAACTAATATGTAATCTTCGGCACATATTCTCGTCATTATATATCTAAGTTGTGATTGTATCACACCTTTTCTAAGCATGACACATATTTAAAATAGTTTATTGACATGTAAGCTTCGGCACTTATTTTCATCATTATATATCTAAATTGTGATGGTATCACACCTTTTTTAAGCATGACACACATTTAAAATAGTTTATTGACAATAAGTTCCTAAATTGTGATGTTACTACAACTTTTGTTGGTCAATAAGTTCCTAAGTTGTGATGTTACCACAACTTTTGTTAGCATGGTATGGAAAATGTTGGTGCCTTTATTTTTGTCAGTTTTAATTGAGGTCGAGTCAAAAACTATGTTTGCCACTAATTTTCGTCATAAATAACTTGAGCTGCCTCAAGACCCATGCGAAAATATTGTGTAAATTGTCGGGTTGTTAGTATGATGGTGATGCCCAAATATACAATAATAGTTTATTGACATCAAAAGAGTATATGTGAAGAAACTTTTTTTAAAATGTTACATTGAAAAGAGTCTATTCACATGTAATTTTTTAATATGTATAAGTTACATAAATTATTTTAAATATGAAGCGATGACATTAATGTTGGAGACCTTTTATATTCATCCACGTGTGATGCACACAAGTTTGGAATGCCTCAGGACCCATGCAATGCACACATGTTGGATCTAATTGTTTTCTTTCGTAATGTTCGGGACTAATTCTTGGTTCATGTTTGAAACTCTCATTTTTTGTGAAAGACGGACTTCGTTGTTCAAATAAATGGCATTATTAAAAGCGGACTATAAAACAAATTTCCTTTTTAACAAAATTATAAAAACATAAAACATTAAAGTAATTAGTATATTCAAGAGTATAAATTATAACTCGTATAATAAAAAATCAGATCCAATGACCTAAGTCCGAATCATAAACCTGCTCCAATCAATCAATAGACCCGACATTTAACTAAACATAGTTTTTTTCTCCTTTATATAATTCTTCGATTTAGAAGATTCTCATTGTTAAGATGATAGTGTGAAGATATTTTTATTATATAATACGTGCCATTTTCTATATGTAACATCGACATAATTTTCACAGACATATCAAATATCAAAGTCACGCAATATTCCAAGACGTTTAATTAAGAAAGTGACATTAACACACCGCAAGACAAAAAACTACATTAAGAGCAAAAATATTAAAATGCACCAACAAAGTGTAGTAATAATTATTGACTAAAACTTGAATGCTCGTCACATTATTTTCAATAAACTTACTTGCTAACGAATTAATAGTATTAGCCCGTTTATCGGTATTACATGAAGTAAAATATTACATGTTTAATTTGTAACGTACTATTAATATGAATGCTAAGTATTCATTCAACCGGTGGCCGTGGTGTTGTTGTTGTTGTTGTTGTTGTTGTTGTTCTTGCTGTTGTTGTCTTTGTCATTGTTGTTCATTGTCCTTTTGCATGTTTTGTTCTTGATACAATTTTTGTGACTTCTCGATCTCTTTCTTTAATGATTCTTGACGCGCTACAAAAAACAATTATATATAGTTGATCGTTAGTAACTTAAATACAGTTAATCAATATATTGCATGTTCGATCAAATTGAAAATGTTCGTGCATGTTCCACTTAATTGATAAGACAACGATGTGTAGGATTTCTTAAATCATTAGAGAAGATGATGTTACTACCAAACTTCCTAAGCACCATCTTTATGTCCTACATTGTTACACACACAAAACACATGTGAAATTTACATAAAACAATATAAATCAACATGCTAAATAAGTAAGACGATATGATGCTTACATTACCACCATAATAAGTTGTAGCCCAATGTGCACGTGGTGTGGATGAAGTTGTGGTTTGTTGTGTGTGATTTTTGACACATTATATAGTTGATAAAATATTTGTAACTAATGGACGGGAAGGTAAAAAGACTAACCACTATTAATTGAGACGTTTGAGTTGCTTGAAATCAATGTACACATACTAATTGAGATGTTCGAGTTGCTTGAAATCAATGTTGAAGGCTTTATATGATAGAATCAATTCTTGGGACATTTATTATGACCACTTTACATTTATAAGGCTACTTAAGCTTTATATAATATAAGATATAAGATGGATATGTACGTTGGAGACACCATCGAGAAGATCACAAATGGATAACACTCTCACAAAAGTTAGATACTTTAAATAATTTATAACTATGATAATCAAACGTTATAATGTTGCAGGGCATTATTTGGAACATAAAAGTGGATTACACTCTAATATATAATAGCTATTTACAACATTCATCAAAGAATTATACCTTTGATCACGAAAAAGACGAAAGATATATGGTTAGTTCATAATTTCAGAATGGTTTCTCTTATCTATGTAAATATAGAGTTAAAGTTTAGTACGTGCTTGCTCTTACTTGATTGTTAAAAACTTTAAACATTGGATGAAGAACTTCAGTATGGAAAGTTTGATGCCTCAAGGTTCGTGAGAGTTCATTAAATTAATTCTTTAGTTTCTTTTTTTCTTTTATGCAATCTCTAATTTGCATTGTACAGACTTTAGAGTATCAAATCAACCGTCACACAAAAAAATGGAATCGATTCACAAGAACGTTGGTGTCGATCATACGGTTTTGTTTAATTATATAAAAGATTTTTTCAAATGGTGTACACCAAATAGTTATAGTCCGTGCTTGAATTACGTTAAAAGCTTCCAAAGGTACATTTATCTATTTACCTTTTGAATATCAAATCATATTTGTACGTGTGTGCTTTTATCATCCAAAGGACTAATGAAATAAACTTCTTCGTGTATAGACTGTACTGATTCACAATTAAAATATATATCCGATGAATATCCATCCACACCCTTCAACTACTCACCTCTTTCTCCTGATTGGTATGAAAATTGGTCCATAAACGAATGCATGAATAAAAATCAATAGTAATTTATTATTTATTTTACACTTACTACTGTAGTATGAGCTACAAAATTTCTAAGGGAGTGTTTGGGATTGATGGGGATGTTTCAAAAGTTTAGCTTTAAACGAGTCTTTGGTCTTTCATTGGGTGCTTCTGCCTGCTGCAAAACTACAGTTTTAAGGGTGTTTGGGTCGTTTTAATGATTATATTTGGGGCTGCTGCAAAAGTGAGGTTTTAAAAGGGGTGTTTGGGGTCGTTTTATGGGTGTTTTTCTTTGTGGACAAAACTGTAGTTGAAAGGGTTTTTTTTTGGTCGTTTTAAGAGGTGTTTGGGGCTACTGTAGCTTGCAGTTTTAAGGTTACGGATATTTTCCGTCATTTTCACCAACATCAAAGTTGCTTATTTTATAGCATACACCTTCTTCAATGAGTATAGTAACAAATGTTACTTATAAACTCTCTTTGTGATTTGTTTATTTATGAACAAATTATATAGCTTAAAAAGTAACTGGAATGTGATATATCAATTACCTTGCATTATAGTCATACCTTTACTTCTTTTGGATTGTATGAGTTCTTTTATATTGCTAAAGTGAGTTTTTATATTCTACAGATGTTTATACCCGAGATAATTGAGCACATGCATATTAAAAGTTTGATAATCCAGGTAAATGATCGACATTCAAGAGCGGGTATACATTTTTAATTCTTATCATTTTAATGTGAACATGATATATAGATATGTGTACGTGACTGTCTTTATACCACATTATTTACCATGTATTTCATTAACTGAACATCCTCTTTATTTAATGTGTTGATGTCGAAACCTACGCTAAAAACATACTCCTAAAAAGTTGGACAGAGATACACATTTAAGATTGAATTTAATGGTTACAATTGGAAAATTTATACCGATTAAAATTCAGAAATGATTCCATTGTTATAAATGAGTTGGCCAAAATAAAACAAAGTCCAACATATTACTAATAATATTCTTTTTCTGAAATATTTTAGTAGTTTCTCATCAAGGTTTTCTCTCATTTGCTACAATACTAATTTATAGTAACCACTCACAAATCATCAAAACAATGGGGAAATCACGTTATCTATTGGTAGTATGTCTACCAAGGTATTTTTACATGGACCAATCACTAATTTTTTAACTGTTATCTATAGGAATTTTTAACACCAGAAATATGGTTACTTACTATTTTCATCTACAGTTATTTAGTATGTTGCTTTAGTCACTTCGGATAACTTTACTCCAAGATGGATCACAAGAGTGATAGACCATGATTTGAATTTAATGAAATTCGAGAAACCTTAGTCATTTATTCACCGACATATGCACTTGCCAAGCATATTTGGATATGAATTTCGAATTAATCAATCTCTCATTTAGTTTGTTTCTTCTTTGAATATAAATGATGTTTCTAAAATATAGAGTGCACCTAAAAATGTTGTCTTACAAGGTTAGTCTTTGTTCTTCAAACAAAGATGATAAAGTATACGGGTATTTGCATCATATTTCAGTTTTAAGACATTTACTTATCGGTAGTTACAACCATGGTGTGTAAATAATTAAGTTTGGCATCAATATTTTGTGCAACGACAAAAAACAAGGTGGGTAGGGTAACGGGGTTAAAACGGGTGATTTTTGGTATATGTGATTGATGAAGTTAACTAGACACATATATTACCCATTTTTTCCATCGATATGTAACGCTTGATTTATAAATGAAAAAAAAAAAAAAAAAAAAAAAAAAAAAAAAAAAAAGTTAGAGCTTCGTTAGCATAATTCAGAATTTATACAACCAGATTCCATATTATGCATTACGTATAACCATAGTAAGCTGATGTAGCTCTGATGTGGACGGTGAGCATGTCACCACCACTTAGCTAAAGGATTTATTTGACCCACTTGGGCTAAAATACAACCGCAAGAATCTGCAACATAATATATTAGTGTTTTTTTTAGTATAAACATAATTATAAATCACTAATTATCGGTATATAAATACAATATGTGAAAGCTAAACTATATACATAAAGATGACTATGTCTATGAAAATATCATGTACAAACTATACAACGTACATAAGATATAATTATGAAACAAAATTAAGAAACATAATAAAAATAGTAAAAAAAATAAGCTATTTGTTTTTTAATGGATAAAAATATATTATTAAAAAAAATTAAAAAGCGTGCGCAGGCATTATGGGTATGTTTGGCAAAAGTAATTGTTGCTGGAAGTGGAATTGGTGCTGGTGCTGGATATGGTGCTGTTGCTGGAGACTATAAAAAGAGATTATTTTTATAAGCTACATGAAATAACTTTTGATTTTAAGAGATCATGAAAGATTATTTAATAATATATGCGAATAACTATTTTTTAAGTAAAAAATAAGAATAATCTCTCTCAACAATATAGTCACAAGTCCTTGTAGCACATCCAACAAATGCCACATAACAAACACCTCTTTCCATAACTTCCAACTTCACCACTATTTCAATTATTTTCCGTTATTCTGTTATATAACTGCTTATATACTAATGTTAATCGATATTTGTAGTGCTGAATCGTAACCCTAGGTCAGCTCGTGGAATGGATCGAGATAGAAGATAGTAGGAGATGGACAGGTTCAGACTACTACGGTTTTGGGTTTGGGAGAAACATTGCAGACGGGGCTTTAAGAGTGTTAATGATACGCAGGCCACAAGGAGTTGTGTACACACTTGGATTAGGCCAATGATTCACAATGTGCGTTGTATTTTTTATGAATCATTCGGGATCACCGTTGGTTACGTGATCCATTGGTTAATTAGGGCGGTTGAGATGGAGAATAAGGATTGATGGAAAATGAAGATGAGGCTGAGAATGACGGGGACAAGGCCGAGGCCGAGGCTCGGGTCCTACGTATTTGTCCTTTGAATTGAAGTACAGAAACCTTTGAACAAATCGAGTGCAATGGTGAATGGTGTCCATCCCAAACAGATGATGGGGATCCAGTCTTGGGAGTTTTGAACAACAAATTGTGTCTTTGTTTTTCCACGCGTGTGATGATGCAGCCGATCCTGAGGGATCCCATTTCTCAGTTTATATTATGAATGAAGCCGATGGTATTCGTGAATGGAATTTGATTATTCATGTTTAAGCAGGGGAATTGATTGAGGGGAGTATGATTAAATCGCTTGATGATGGAAATCATGTAATGATCGGTTCACAGCTGATCTCATGAGGGAATTTGGCCACACATTTTGGAATAGTCATACAATCAGCAAAATTATGGTTTATGATAAACCAAGTAACTTGTTTGTCTCTAGTTTTCCGGTCGACAACATGAGGGGCGTGTGTTACCGACCAAGTCTCTTTAGCATCAGGCACAACTTTCGATAGGAGAGGGAAAGGGTATCTCAGCTGAGTTGAAATTAGTAAAACGGTGAGCCCTGTTATTCTTTTCTGAGACTGTTTTTGATTATTCCTTTATATGATCTTAATGCATGTATGGGTTTGGGTCACTAAAAAGAAAAAGCATTGATGTTTGAACGATCTAGTGATAGAGCCAAACATCACCATTTGACTCTTAGGTTAAACTACCGCAGCCCTTAAACTCCTCACCTCTTAAGGCTTTTAAATTGGCCTATATGTAAAAAATTGAGGAATTGTTAGAACAGGGTTATGCGTGTTAAAATTTGCATATTAAAACCACTAAGACATATGCCGATTTTTATTGAGGATCATAGACTCTTGAGAGCTTAAGTGGTAGATAATGCCTGAATTATGTTCCACTAATACTATTGAATAACCCAAAAGGCTTCAAGCCAAAATCATTCTGATTTTCTGTTCTCATATTACTGATGTTGTTAAAACCCTTTATCAATATTATTTCTCTTTAGAGTTGGAAGTTCTTTTACAACGTTTATATTTTCAAGCATGTATGGGTTATGGGTCATGTAAGAAGAATATAGAGTAGCTGTTTATGCTTTTGAACTCACAAGTGGTTTGGGTCACAATTATCGTCCTTTGTGCTTTTAATCTAAAAACAATTATCGTCCTTTGTGCTTTTAATCTAAAAATAATCAATCTCCAACCTGAAATCGATAGAAATCTGTGATGAAATTTTGTATGAACCTACTGTTGAATAATTCATTATAAGGAGAAGAGAGATGTTTTAACAAAATTTCAAGACCCTAAGGAGATGAAACTGTTTCTTAAAACATCTCTCTTCAAGTTGAACGAGAAATTAAGCTTGATTGTGTTACTCTTATGTTTTTGGGTTCAAGACAAGATTTCGGGCAAGGCGAGTTAGACTCGGGAATAGATCCACTAAGAAGAAAAATAAAAATAAGAAGAATGAGAAATGTTTTCAGCCACACATTTTAAATGTAGGAAAATTTCATGGGGGATGCATCTCTTTTTGTAAGTGCATCTGAAATGTGCGACTGTGGTTATTTCTCATCCTTCTCATTTTACTTTTATTTCTTATTTGATCCTTACTCGTTAGACTCATACCCCGAGTTTTACTTCTGATATCATCTTATAAATCAGAGATTAGAAATACATATGTTTTTCGTATTCTTGAGGTACATCCTCTGTTTACAGTGGATACAAATCTAGAAAAGGAACCAGTATAATCTCTAAAATTATATATTACGAATAATGTGTTATCGTGCATTCAATAGTGTTATTGTGCAATCATTAATGGATGGAAGCTTCTCTAGTTGAGGACAGTCCCGGTCAGTGAAAAAAGCCGGCTGATTAGGATCAGGCAATGCACTCTCACTAACCAACATCAGAACTACTGACAACATAGTTGGTCTATCTTCTGCATGATGTTGCACACATAATAGTGCGACGTGTATTGATCTTACTACTTCAGAGACAACACTTGAGGAGCGTAAAGATTCACACATGATCTCAGCACTCTTGTTTTCTTTGTACAGTTTCCATGCCTAGATAGAACCAATAGTCATATTTTTGTATATGCTAAAAGGATGTTGTTCAAAAACGAATCAGTAGCTTCTGGTGATGATATTTGAATTTAGTATTAAGTTAACTTACATGTCCAAGAAGGTTGTCTCTATGGTCTTCGTGAGAGAATTCTCTGTTTTTCTTCCCACTAACGATCTCCAACACCATAACACCAAAACTAAATACATCCGACTTTATAGAGAATCGTCCGTGTACTGCATACTCAGGAGAAATGTAACCACTGCAGAAATGTTGAAAGAAATAAGCTGATAT
The DNA here is from genome assembly GCA_030686995.1 of Artemisia argyi. Lineage (NCBI taxonomy): Eukaryota > Viridiplantae > Streptophyta > Magnoliopsida > Asterales > Asteraceae > Artemisia > Artemisia argyi. The sequence goes on along the minus strand of CM060702.1, from coordinate 206,672,385 downwards.
ATTAGTGTAAGCAGAAAATGTGTTAAAATGTCAATGGACAACATGTTATGGATTCTTACTAAGTTCCAACCACTTTCTTTGTCTTTGCATCGGCATCATGTCCTACAAACTTTCTAGCAAGGCCGAAGTCCGAAATTTTTGGATTCATGTCACTGTCCAACAATATATTTCCTGCCTTGAGGTCTCTGTGAATAATTTGAAATCGGGAGTCTTGATGTAGATATAGAATACCTCGAGCTATCCCATGAATAATGCGAAAACGCTTAGGCCAATCAAGCATCAAACTTCTGGTTTCATCTGTGGTAAGGTAACTAATTATTTTATGAATTATGAAAGAAAGAGACTAAGTGAAATCATATAGGCCGGAGTCAAACCAAAGAGATACAAGTCCAAGCTTTTGCTCGTCATATACTCATAAATCAAAATTAGTTCATTTCCATGAATGCAGTATCCAAGAAGCTTCACAAGGTTCCGATGCTGAAGTTTTGCTATACAAATGACTTCATTTCTGAACTCGTCCAGTCCTTGTTGAGATGTTTCTGAGAGCTTCTTTACAGCTACTTCTTGCCCATCCTCCAGAACACCCTAAACGATTATAACTTTGAGTTCATGATAACTTATAATATTTTACATCTTCGATTCACGATATTAATAAGCATTGCATTCTATTTGAAAAACATTAACCAGTTACCTTGTAAACGGGACCAAAGCCACCTTCTCCAATTTTATTCGAGACACTGAAGTTGTCAGTAGCCCTTGCTACTTTACAAAAGCTAAAAAACTGTAAATCATCAAGATGTTCCATCTTCTGACTTCTATGTCTTTCTTCTCCACCCCATTTTCCTACAAAATGATATGTTTGATTAATGTATCATCTGATTTGTTAGAAGTGTGAATAAATTTCCTTTCTAAAGAAAAAAAAAATATGGTTTGTTAAAAGCAGAAATGACCCATTTGTGTTACCTAGGCCTTTCATGTACGGTGTTTTTCTACAGGCAGATGCTAGTCCATACAAAAGCAGCACAACCAAAGACATTGACAGGAGTATAATGAATACTCGTTTCAATCTGTCGGAGTCAAATGGGAAGAACGTGCGACCTTTCATCAAGAAATGTCAATAGTTGGTAAGTTTCATTTCACAAACTTAAAACACAGTGATACTATAATACAAGCTTTGACTTTATATAACAGTGTCTAATTCTAGATGCTTGTCAGAAATCATGTGTACCTTCTAACTCAGAAGCAGCCATTGGTATGTAGATATGTTGACATGAATCACATTCTCTGATATCCAAGAGCTCATCGAACCACAGCAAACAACCACTTCCACCATTTCTGATATCTAAACTTGTATAAGCTGTACATGAACAATTTTGTCTGCATTTTATCTCACATTCTCCAAGAGTCATACTGTAATTATACCATGACCTTCGTGTATCTGGTACTTTCACTCCGGAAATTTTCTGAAACCCATCCCTATTCGCACATTTCAAAGGCTTTTTACGTTTACACCCACTCGACCAATCAGATGCATCCCATTCTTTTGGGAATTTTGGCTCAAAACCTTTGATACAAGTACAGGGTGGAGGCTTGTTAACGCTACAGCTTCCGTATGGACCACAGACTCCAAACTGACCACAATTATCTACCGCAAGATCCGCATACACAGCCCACTCTTGAATTCGTTCAATCCAGTGCATAATCAGTGTCTTTCCGTCCCATGTCAGAACTACCCTCAAAACAACCGAACTCTTAAGTTCAATTTTATGATATACTTCCTTCTGATTAAATACAAACTCACCTGAATAAATTGGATTTGGTATGCCAATAATAAAGCCACTAAACCCGAGACCATTCCATGGTCCAAGTCTCGATACTAATGTTTGACCTCGCCATGCCAAGTATTGTGGATATCCATTTGTGTCTACTTTACTAATATATTCACCTAAAGAAGGATCATCAGGACTCTTCCAAGATGTGATGAACCGCACTTTACCAGTTACCAAATCCTTCCCAATTTTCATTCCTGGTAAATATGTGTCACTAGGATAATCAAAACTTTGCCAAAATATTAGACTTTTATCCCTCAAAATAAGATTACCATTATCCAGAAGTTCTGCCACGACCTCCTCCATATTATTACTCCTCAACGAATTGGATGACCAGACCATTTTGTTCCCACCATTGAAAAGCAGCAGGTTTCCCTCTCTGCTAACTTTAAAGACACCCGATGTATCGTAAATTGGTGTCTCTCTGTTTGCAACCCATACAACTGTGACCTCTGATATCTTCTTGTACCATATCCCTAAGTATCGATTCTTGGATTTACCCGGGCTAAAAAATCCCAGTTCAAACATCTCCCTGTTAGAAACAACAGTTTGACCATCTTTAATTTCTTGATTTGCAGATATCGTATCTATTGCAGTACAATCCGATAGGAGCAAGATAAGAGTAATTAAGAATAATACAGGTATAGAGTGGTTCTCCATTGATAGGAGGAGCAAGATAGGAGTAATCTGATTGAATTTTCAGCATTCAGGGTGAAACGAATTGAAGTCTTTTTACCTGTGTTTACCACAAGCAGGGTCGTTTTCGCAGTTAGGACCCAGTGTTAAATTATCTATCCTAATTTCCTAGAATAATTAAATGCTGCTTTGACTTTAACATGTGGGCTATGGTTTCTACATAGTGTTAAAGTATAACTTACCACAAGCTGGGTCGTTTTCACAGTTAAGACACAATGGTTTTATGTTCTTGATTCTTCGGTTGTTCTTATTTTCAGATTTTGTACCTTATGCAGCACACCAAACTTGAATGTCCATTCAAAGTCCAAAAGATATAGTAATACAAGCACATTTACAGTTTGGGAAACTGTCAAATCAAGTTATATCTAATTCAGCTTCTTGATCCCGCCAATTTTGAAAAACCATAACATATGGTTCTTAAATTCCAAGAAAGTTCCTACATATGTTTGACTAGATACTCCGTTAATTTCAAGTATGTGCTGATACATATTCATACTAACTATGACTTTTTTTTGGTAATCTTTGCATGACTTCTTACGCATGCATATATACTATTTGTACGTTAGAATGTGCATGTGCATATGAGATGAGTATCGGGTCAATCTGGGTTGTGTTCCTTTGATAATCGGTCAAATGGAAGAATATTAAAAAGAATGCTAAAAGGGACAAACATCACATAAAAACATACTACTTAATAAGATTCAAAACCAATATGGCTGTAAATATATCTGGAAAATTAAACTCACAAGATGTATACCGAATCAAAACACTACACTTTATTGAAGGGTTTACTATTACCTAACTTACCCACACACTATACTTTTATACACAAATTAAAAAAACTAAAATTGATCTAAATGAAAATAATCTGTAATAAAAAAAGTGTATGTTTTGCGTCAGTAATTAACCTTGTAGCTTTCTAATTCTCTACAAATTATGAAGGGGTGGGGGGCTTAACTTATAGTCTGTACATTTGTAACGGGATCTATTGGTTAATTATGGCGGTTGAGATGTAGAATAAGGATGAGACGAAGAGTGAGGATAAGATGTAGAATGAAGATGAGGCTGAGAATGAGAATGATGGGGACGAGGCTGAGAATGAGAATGATGGGGATGAGGCTGAGGCCGAGGCTCGGGTCCTACGCATTTGTCGTTTTGATTTAACTACTCAAAGGGTGATGTTTAGCTCTATCACCCTTTGACTCTTAGGCTAAACATCACCCTTTGAGTACTTAAATCAAAACTACAAATGCGTAGGATCCAAGCCTCAACCTCTGCCTCCTACCCGTCATTCTCATTCTCGTCCACGTCCCCATCATTCTCATTCTGAGCCTCATCTTCATTCTGCATCTTATTCTCACTCTTCGTATCATCCTTATTCTTCATCCCAACCGCCATAATTAACCAATGGATCCTGTTACCAGCGGTGATCTTGAATGATTCATAAAAAATAACGTACATTGCGAGTATTTGTCACCCATTGGCCTGATCCAAGTGTGTACACAACTGCTTGGGGCCCGCGTATCATTAACACTCTTAAAACCTCGTCTGCAATGTTTCTCCCAAACTTAAAACCATAGGGTAGTAACGGAATATTGAATGGTCTGGGCCATCTGGCTGTGATGGTGACCTTGGTGTCAGTGGGGGTTTAGGAAAAGTCATGTATTCTTTCGTAACAGGGTACAAATAAAGGCAACGTCTCCGCAATTATGCGCCACAAATAGTACCATACCATTTACCAGATGAACAGGGTAGGGATAAGATCTAAGTAGTCTAAACCTCTCCATCTCCAAAAGAACCACGAGGTCATAGAGCTTATGATGATCGACACTATCTTCTATCTCGATCCATTCCTTGTTACTAATATATTATGGCATGAGCCAAGTATAATAACTTCTCATATCTGTAAGGATCCGCAACTGTAAGGATCCCAGGTGACGGTGACAGGTACTGATTACCAAAAACACCTTCTGAAATACAATTCCACTATGATTTGCATACAATCTTTGACCTTAGGAGTGATTTAATATCTTGAGTGAATGAAATTGGATGGAAGGTTTCAAAGTATGGTGGTGACGGTGAGGCTTATCTCGGCGGTGGTGGCTGTCTTTGTGGTGGTGGTCATTGGGGGCTGAAACTTCATTTTTTTTCATTGTGAAATACAGTAAGATGGAACCAGAATGAAAATTAAATTTGCAGCGCAGAAACACTAACTTGCTTAGCTTATGGAACATTTTTTATCAATGAGCTGGCAAGTTTTGTTTTGTTCTCTTTAATATTTAAAGAGAATTTCAAAAAAGTTTGGTCAAATTGCACGTTTCGTCCCGTATGTTTGGAAAGTGCAACGATCATCTCTGTGGAGGAAACTTTGGTGCAAATATCGTCCTTTTTGGGGAAACCTTTGGTGCAAGTATCGTCCATGTGAGGACGATATTTGCACCAAAGTTTTTTCCACAGGGACGATTCTTGCACTTTTCAAACATCCGGGACGAAACGCGCAATTTGGCCAAACTTTAAGGATGATTTTTGCAATTCTCTCTAATATTTATCTCAGTCGTTCAAGAGCACAAGTTGTTGAGCAACTTTAGCTCCTCATTTGGAACTCACGGGGTGTCAAATCACCTTAAATACTCTTTACAACTAAGCCCCTCACTAGCAATTAACTTCAACTTACTCTTTTGAGGCCCACCACTTACATCTTTATTTTATTTTTCACTCATATATATATATATATATATATATATATATATATATATATATATATATATATATATATATATATATATATATATTCAAAATGTCAGAAGTGTGCTTCGTCGTGCAGACGAGCAAGAACAAAGTGAGGAGGGGGGGGGGGGGGGGGGGGGGGCGGTGCAGTGGCTAGCCATGAAGAGCTTTGAGGAGCTCTACGTTGGAGTGGCGAGTATCATTTGAGAAATTGCACTGTGTGCTCTAAATATTACAGAGTAACTTGTTTTGTTCTCTTTAATATTTATGCTTCTGTTAAAGGGGTTTTGGGTTAGAGCCTAGAGGAATTGTTCCATTTCATTTATTTATTATATGTTTGTTATAAGTTTTAGATTTCAAATCGTGAAAAGATTCCACAAAACTCATAGATCATCAAAATGATAGGTTTTATATCCTTCACGGTTTCAGATAGGTGTGAGCATCGGACAAGACCAAAAAAGGGACTGGATCGAGACCGTTTTAGCCCAAAATCACGGACCAAGGACCGGACCGAATGTGTTCGGTCTGGTCCGGGTCGGTCTGTCCGAAAAGGCATTATTGGTCAGTTGTACGTAAGATTGGACCGAAGACCGAACATGATGTAAAGTGTGGACCGAAGACTGAAAAATAGGTTTGGTCCGGTCCGGTTTCTCGATTTGATCCGGTCCACGATCCGATACACTCACCCCTAGTTTCAAACACTATTTTCTTCTCTTTCACACTTTCTCTCTCACACACATCACAATTTTTCTTTATCACCATTTATAACAATTTTAATTGTAAAAAGTATATTATATATACTAGTTATAATATCCGTGCACGCACGTGGTTTTTTCTAAAATTTTCATTAATATTGATACGCGGGATTGCGCCATCGCAACAGGTTTTACCTCTCAAGGGATCTTGAGAAGCTTGCAATCCCCGCCAGGCAGTATACCTGATCGTTGTAGTATAGTATAGTGACAAGTACCGGGGGATTAATCGTTCAACTCAGGAATAGTGTCGCTAGGATTAGAAAGCCTACTAAACTAGGTCTAGAGATGAGGGATGATTCTTTTTGTATTTTTTTATAATTTTTAGAAAGCAAGTAAAATCTCGGGTTTTGAAGGAGTGGGCGGAATTAGTTGCTAGTCAACTAACCGAAATAACTACAGATGCAATCAAAATAAAATAAAAAGAAATGAAAATAAACTAATATAATTATGTGGTGGAAACAATAATGAGCAAAGATGTGCTTACTTAGATTTCATAACTCCCTAGATATCTTTTACCGGTTGATTAGCTTGTTACAATTGCATGGATGACGAGTTATACTCCTTAATACCAGTCGTAGGGCCGTGTACAATATTCCCTAACTCTATAAGCTCCTACTTCACTCCTATGTCGAGCCAACTAAAAGCTCCTAACATGGGATCATTAGAATTCACTTATGCATTAAATACAACCAAAAATCGTAGTACACCTCCGATCATGTTTCTTAAGACGTTCAAGCAAGTTACCAATGGAAGTCTGCCAGTTTTCTTAAGCATAACATCGAATACAATCATCCACAACAATTATAAACAAACAATTAACCAATAATCAACATCTAGGTTTCACTACATCTAAGCAAACACAATAAAAACCTAGCCTAACATGTTAAAAGAAAGACAAGCATAAGATAGAATCAAACAACACATAGGCATATTGAATGATTATTGGAAGACTTATCTTTATTCAAACATGGATGAAAGAAGGGTTTGAAACCCCTACAATATGATGAAAATTCGACCTAGGGTTTGTGGTAAAGTTCCTCCTAATGTTCTACTCACAATGAATGAAAAATTGGAAAAATATATATAGAGGATGCATCCTGAAAGCGTCACATTGTAGGGTCTGACGCCGTCAACTCGCCGCCAATATAAAATTTGTATTGCCTAGATCCAGTCTTGACGCCTTCATGTGTAAATATACTTTGGGCCGTCACATGTGATTTGACCCTGATGGCCTTGGTGACGCGGTCAGGCCAAATACACTAAAAATGTTCTGGGCCGTCACGTGTATTTTCCACTTCCACCTCTTTTGCCACTCTTGACGCCGTCATGTGTTAGATCTTGACATCGTCAGGTACTGTTCCTAGCAAGGATTTTGAGACTTTGCCGTTTTCAAAATGTTTCCTTTTCTAGATTTCTCCTCAAAAGTACCTAAAATGACAAAATGAACGATTTAGGGCAATAATTGATCAAATAATCACGAATTCGGGCTTAAATGACCCCTTAAAAGCGGTACACTTTTCGCCTTATCAAATATATATTTTTTGTTAAACTAACATATAACTTTTTTTTTTTTTGTATTAATTATAGTTCTTAATTTTGGTTTATAATTATGTTCGATATGTAATGCATGTTTGATAATACACGAGCTGTGAAGGAAAATAGTGAAATAAGATACAAAAGTTTCACTCTATCATTATTAAGGTTTGCCAACATTTCGGCTTTGCTTGAGTAGGATCGAATAGAGGTGTGCAAATGAAGGTTTTTTCTAATTATCGATTAAAAAATAACCTAATGTGTGGTAATTCCCAATAGATAACAATAAAATCAAGTGTCATTTATAAGCTATTTAAATGACTTTTCTCCTGTACTATGTACTGGTATAGTCACATTCATAAAGGAACGAAACCTATGGGAAATGATTTGGGTGCCTAACTCATATGGCTAATATTATGCCTAATCTAATCATTGTTGGAGTGTTGAACACATGGATTGCATAACTTATCTTTCTTCAAACTTACCATTAATTTTGCTAAGTGTATCAGAATTCTTATTAGGCACAATATTAGGCACGAGAATTATGCATGACAATCCCTACTCCATACATATATGGAAGAATAAATGAGGACTTTTCAACTCCATCTATAAAGGATTCGATTTTGAATAAAGTGTTATCCAATAAACAAAAAGGCACATTGATTCATTTAGTAAACAACTTGATTATCTAACACCATGAGTTATTAACCCATCTTTTTTGACTATCAGCTTTTAAGCTTCAAGGTTTTTGATGTACTCTAACTTGTTTCTGCGCGGACTCTTCAAGATTGTAACATGTATACTGTTTTAAAGCTAACACTCATATGAGAAGGGGTACAGAATGACATGTAGGACAGATAAAGTGCAAGTCTTTTCACCTTAGTTGACATTGTAATTAGACAACATTATGTTAATAAGTCTAACCCTTCGATATATTTACCAACTTCTTGCTGATTATATATGTTAACTTGAGACGATATATCAATAAGTAAATGGTTTCTAGATATCCACTAGTATGCCAATAATTAAATGCACAAATCAGATTAAACATTTAAGCATTATTCAGAAGTTCCAATATAGGACTGAGTAATCAGCCAGTTTCATTTGATCCAATCATCGATTATCAAATTGTTAAATAATCATATCCTCTTGTTTAAAAACAATAATAATCAAATCCTATTTAAAAGTGGATGGTTTAAAAATTAATAACATATCGCTAACCTTTTGATGTTACTTCATTTAAAAGTGGCCATTTTGTTTCGTTTGGTTCCTCTTAATAAATGTTGCCTTTCTAAAAAAATTTCCCGTTTGTTATGTTAGTCGCTCACCACAAGTCACAAGGCTCAAAAGTCAGCTATCATACTATTATTATCTAACAGTCTCATGGCAACAACTTGTAAAATTCATTTCAATCCGAAAAAGACATATTAGTCATAGTGCGCATGTGGTTCGCTATGTTGTGTCATACATATATAATAGGTAAAATAAAAGGTATGGCTAAAAAAGAACGGGTCAAGCTTATTAAAAGTCTTTCAAAATGTATTTATAGTATATCCAACCTTGTGAACAGGATATGCATTATTGGTCGATTCGGGTTTAAATTGATATAAAAGGGGTCAACCAGGTTTCAAAAAATCAACTGGGTCGAACAGGTCCGGTATGCCACAAGCCAACCAAAGTGTATATTTATAGCCGAAACAAGTCAGCCTAATTGCATAAAATTTCATGATAATTGACTGTCGAAAAGCCTTAAACAAAGTATAACCAGCCATTTTCAATGATTGAAGCAATTGTGACATGAAAGATTTATCTTTTTCAGGCATGTGGTCTTTGCTTCAATTGATCTTTCTCCTCTTTTTCTGTTAGAGTTCTTCTTTTCTCCTCAAAGAGTTGGTTTTACGCATTTACTTTGAAGATTCCTCTACATCTGATATGCATCTATTCAGTTCGTCGAAGCCATTATCTTTTGGAAGTTTTACATCTAACATGACTCTCCTTATCGAAAGTACATGAAAGTAGATGTACCATTGGGAAAACAACAAAAAGCAGAAATATGTTTTCCATCTAAAAATTAGTGCATATCCTCCTAATAAACTTCCACAAATTCCCCCAAGAGCCATTGCCATCCATGATCCTGACTGCAGGACACCGGCAAATTTAGCCCTGATCACCAGTATTAAAAAAATTAAAACTTTGAAAAAACAAATATCACTTGTATTAACAATTACATACATCTAATAGCTATAAATTAATATGGATTTTGAAATCCGATTGGGGTTTAGACAAATATGATTTTGGACTTTGTGTGCACATATGCAGAGGTTCTTAGAGGTTCCTTCTATGCCTTTTAATCTACTATTTGTGTATATGAATTCTTTAGGTTGCTTTCTGCATGCTTTCGAGTTTCAGGTAGTGTTTGGTTGTTCAAGTTTTAGGTCTATGGTATGGGTATGAGTGCAGGAATGACTTTTATCCGCAACTTAGGTGTTTGGTTAGCATGTTTGGTTTGAAAAATCGATATTAAACTCACAAATCCAGATTATAATACCTGTTGATGCAGGAGAACAAGCCTCCTTCGGATGATCAATGCAGCTTTAATTCAAATGGGCAACAGCTCTTCGTCACTATTGCCAACCACAAACATATTGCAGAATTTTAGGATGTACACGTAATTTTTTCTTGACGTGGCTTCTTCACCGTGAATTTCTCACTATCCCTACCAAAAAAAATTTTTAATACCAAAATTATTTGTAACATTCTTAGGTGGGTGGAAAACATTAGGAAAACATACTTTATATACAATTATACACACCTTAGTTCCAGCTTGTGTCGTTTGGTTTTCACGTTCAGTTGCTTTTTTATTCCTTTCTTTCCTTTATCGTTCATATTTGCAGTGATGCTCTCTAGTCTTGTTAACATTAGGTTCAATTTGTGCCAACAAAGACAATAATGTAAAGAACAATAAAAATAGACGATTCAATTCAAACTCTTCGACCTACAAACTCATTTAGATTAAATGGGGACACATATCATTAGATGGGTTAAACGTGTTCGGGTTGTGTGACACCAACCTGACAACCCAAACCTCACATGAATTGCCACCCCTAAGTTGACCCATTTAGTTAAAAGAGATACTCAGAGAGGTGTTTGTGTGTGAAGTACCTTTTTAAGTAGTACACTGTTAGCACAAAGCTACAAAGAATAACTAACCCCAAACACCCCCTTATTACTTGGTATATGAGGAGAAAAGTAAGGAAAGTATGTATTCCCAAACACCCGTTATCTGTTGTTGTAACTTTAACTAAAAAATAAGTCTATGTGTAGAAAAGTATAAAGAATAAGTAATCCCAAACACCACCTTATTACTTGTTACATTAGCGGTAAGTTGAAAAAACAAAGTATTCCCAGGCACCCTTTTATCAGTTGTACTTAATTCACTTAAAGTAGAAAGTGTTTATGGGTCAATCTTTTATATAGGGTTCGCTATGAATTAAATTCCAAATTATAAAATATATAACTTTTCCTAAGGAATGCACCTGGTTGCCTTTGGTCCCCGTCAATACGCATCCTGCAACTTAAGCACCTAGGCTACTACTCGCACAACTATTCCTCTAATGGTTGCGCCTCATAGTCCTGGTTAATTAAAATCAGTTGGTAACTTTAAGCTCACATTTATATTCAAGATAATACGGAATAAGGCGACCCTAGTGGACGCGACAAAGTCATAACCAATAATAAACAACTCGTAGATTTGAATTGATACATATCAAGTTTCTAAAACCCCTGTTTGCAAAAAAAAATGTTGTGCTCAATTATGGTAATAATACATCAACACAAATCCACCATAAATCCTCATGTATAGAGCAAAATGCACCAAGTACACTATTCAATACGCAACCGAACATTATAACCTCAATACTCTAATACATTTTCACTCGAACCTGATAGCCTGATGCTGGTATCCGCATAAATAACAAGTAGTAAACATAATATGATTCTATCAGTTTGTACCTAGTTTCTAGCAACTCGGTTATTCAAATTACTATTGGCCGATTAGTGTGGTATCCTTTTTATAAAATATCCATATAACATGTGCATATTGGCACATCATATGAATGATAAATGTTTACTTAAAAGAGCCCATATTATCGTGTACGTTTATAAACTAGCAGGGTACCCGCGCGATGCGGCGGCGGGTACCCTGTGAATATATTTTGCTACGAGCAAATGCTGTTCGATTACACGTTTCTTTTAACAATAACCATACATATGAATGATAATTTAAATTAAAATAATTTTAAGTAATAACAGTGATATATCAACTTATTACATTTAAACCGAAAGAGAAGGAATGAAAGAAATAGTTATTATTTTTCGGATATTACAAAAGAACACCAAATGTAACAAACAAACCATTAACTAAGACTATACTAAACAACCAAACAATATTGACTAACATACGACCCATTAAATTTTTTTAAGACAAAACTTATGAATACAAAAAAATCTGGTACGACCCATTTATTTGACTAACAAAATTTAACAAACCAGGGCCTCAAATTGTTTTATATTCAGCCCAAAATTGTTTTATATTCAGCCCAAATCACTCCAAACCCTAAGTAATGAGGCGAAAAATGAACCACTTTTAGGGGGTCATTTAAGCCCGTAATTGAATTTATTTGATCAAATATTACCCTAAATCGTTCCTTTTGTAATTTTAGGTACTTTGGGAGTGAAATCTGGAAAAGGAAGCAATTCGGACGTTTTTGGAGCATAAAAGTGAAGAAAATGCCAAAGACTTAATTTTCCATGCTGGGAACAGTGTATGACGGCGTCAAGAAGACATTCCTGATAGCGACAAGAGTAAAAATCATGACGACCCAGAAGAAACATGAAGGCGTCAAAAGTAGAGCGTCAAGAGTAAATTGTGTGACGGCCTGCAAAAGGGGACTACATGACGGCGTCAGATGTAGATCAAGGCAGTCCGAGGAATTATTGGGCGGCGAGATGATGGCGTCAGACATTTGTTCTTGACGCCGTCACCTCCTAAAATCTATATATAGTTTTCTAATTTTCATTCAAAAAAAGGAACTTGTGTGGAGAAACCTGTGGAAAACTAGAAGGGGGGTTGAATAGTTTACCGATTAAAATCTTTTTAACTTGTTAAGTTAGCTTTGAAACTTTTCGTTTGATCAAAGATATATACACAAACACAATATATAACATGCAAGTAAATGAAAGAAACGATCAAACCACAACACGAGTATTTATCGTGGTTCGGCTACAAGGACTCTTTTTCCTTGCCCTACGTCCACGCCCCGAGTATCCAACTCGAGAGTTACTTTCACTAGTCAACAAGCTCCTTTCACCGGCGGAGAAAACCTTACACGTCGCTTATACTTTTACCGACACAAAGCTAGATGTCGAGTTCTTTACCAAGGGTACAACCACTCCCGTTAGTTCTTTACAAGGGTACAACTACTCCCTATACACTTTGTATTTTGAGGACTAAAATACTAACTGATCACTACTGAAAATACACAATCAAATGAAGTGTAAACTACACAAGTCTACACAATGCTAAGCTAACAAGTCTTGCAACGTTGTGTTGAATACTTGTTACTTTTAGTAAGCTTGTGAATCTCTTTGCTACAAAAAGAAACTTCACATATGAAATGTTAAGAGGTTAGATGAAAGAATGAATGTGTGTGTAAAAATATAATGTTAAGTGATAAGCCAAAATTCAACTTGTGGCTCAATATTTATAGCCAAAACCTTCTGCAGGTCTGGCGGATCAGGTGGACCCCTGAGAAGGGTTCCGCCCGTGTACCTCCAGGGTACCGCCGGGCTTGCAGTTGGTTTTGCAATAAATCTTGCAAACCAAACAAAGTCACATCTCATTACTCTTGCAAACCAAACAATGTCACATCACATAATATCAAGTCAAACTAAACTTGCAAGCAACATCTAAGTAAGTCAAACACATTTCTTTCCATAAATGTATAATGACAAAACTTGCCCTAAATGTGATGTGACAATTCTATTTTTAGAAAATAAGAAGTGTTGTGTTTTATGAAACGTAAAATGTAGCAAAAGTCTAGTTTATGCAAGTCTTTAAAACTAAGATTATGTTTTACTTAGAAACTAAAGTTTACATTTGTCATTAACAAAACTTAGCGAAGATCGTAAAATATAAATAACGTTTTTAGGCGATATTTGTATTAACAATCTCCCCCTTTTTGTTGATGACAAAACATACACTTTGTTTTTAAGTAACTCACAAAATCTTGGTTTTTAAGACTTAAAAAAAATTATATTAAACTTGTTTTACTTAATTTATGAAAATCATATTAAGTTTTGAAAGTTCAATATATTTCTCCCCCTTTTGTCGAAACAAAAAGTAGAGTAGCGAAGCGGAAAAATACACTTGCTCCCCCTTGCTTGTTACTCCCCCTAAAAGGAGTGCCAAGATGGGAAACATGGATTTTGGATCCTACAAAAAAATGGTTAGTTGGTGATATATATAAGTTTGTAGTTACCACACACATTGCAACCACAATGACAACATAAACATGATCAACCAACAATGCACGAAAGTAAGTAGAAAGAAATAGCATTCCAAGTAAAATTTTGACTTATAAAAATCAAAAGACAAGAAATGGGTAAAGTTCTTCTACTTAAAACTTAAAAAATTAACCAAGAAAGAAAAATAAAAGCCTAGTTTCCTAAATTGGGGCAAACGGCCTCCAAATGGTTCTCTAGGGTTTGTTTGGGTGGGAAAGGGCATCCAAACGTTCGATGACGTGTTGGAATGCAAACCGGGTTTCATCTTGGAGTTGGTGAAGCAACGTTTTGATGCTTGCACCCATTTGCTCACAATTTGAGCAAACATGGGGATGAGTGGGTGGAAATGGGTTGGCATCGGTTTCTTGGTTTGAGGGTTGATTGGTTTGTGGTTCTTGGGTGGATGATGGGTTTGGTATTGAGTCAAGCAATGTGGTTTGAAATTCCATTGCTTGATGGAGATGGTTTTCAACCATGTTTTGGATATCCTCATATGAAGGAAATAAAGACTCAAAGGTTTGAGGTTGAGGGTGTGGTGGATTTGGGTGATCATGGTTTTCAAAGTTTGGTTCTCCATATAGAGGACCATGGATGTCATGGTAGATGGGGTGAAACAATAATGGTTTAGGTGGATGGTACACTTGTTGTGGTGGTTGAATGTGGTTAAAAAGGTTATCTTGGTCAAGAATTGACCTTGGTGATTCATTTGCAAAAGGTGGTGGTTGTGTAGGTCTTGGTGGAAGATCATTAAGATCTTGGACAAATGGGTGTGGTGATGTGGGAGGAGACCCAAATAGTTCCATTGGCTCAATTTTGGGTAATGGTGATGGTGATAAAGTTTTGGATGGTTGAGTTGGAGCACTTGGTGGAGTTGGGTCAATAGGTGATTTAGTTGGTGGTGGAGTGAGCTCATTTGGTTCATTGGGTGATGGTGATGGAGATGCAAGGTTCAAAAAGTGTTCATTTTTTATGGGTGATGTGAATTCATCCGAGGATGAGGAGCTTAGGTTGATGGGTTTATTAGACCATAGTGGTTTAACACTAATCCGGGCGGTTTTCCGGATGAGTCTTGATGGTTGAGAGGTGTTTGTTGACTTAGTCATGGTGAGAAATGGTTTATAAGTTTCAGAAATTGTGTTGAGGAAGGTGTGATTTGATGGTGTTTAGGATGGCTTAATTTATAGTGTTGATGGATTATTGAAAGGAGTGTTTGGATTTGATGTTAGTCCATACAAAAATGGTGGTTTCTAATGATTTGGAAAACTAATTGTGGGTTGTCAAATCATGGAAGTCAATCCAATGAAAATGGTGAAGTGAGAAGACAAGTTTTGCACTAAATGCTTAGTGGTTTTGGTGGATTTGTGGTAGTATAAATCTCAGGGATTTCAAGGATCCCTTAAAAGGGTTCCTTCATTTATGTTTGAGGGGTCCTTGAGGTTGTTATGGCAAAATTTAAATTTTGGCGGGAATTGGTTTTGGTTAAGTTTATGGAAGAAGGAGTATCCTATTATGCTAAACACATTGCAAGTAATGGGTTTCTACATAAAAGGATTGGATTTTGGTGTTTGGATGTTGAATTGGTGAAAATGAAAACAAACATTCTGCAGGTTGCTGGCGGCACCCTCAGAATACACAGGCGGAACCCATGTGAGGGTGCCGCCTGGTCTGTTGGGCCAATTCTGGAATTCCCAAAATTTAGACTGGCGGAACCCAATATTGGGTACCGCCAGATCCGCCAGACCCAAAAAAATTGGCAGTCCGAGTTTTTGACCCGCGAGACGATTTTCAAAATTTTCGAAAACTCCTAAAATCAAAGAGATAAGGCATTTCTGGTTGGGCAATGTAAAAAATAGACACGTAAACATACATTTCATAGGACTTTGACCTTGAGGTCGAGAATTTCACTATACTTAGTGAAAATATCATAAACTTGAAAATTTGACAACTTGCCAAGAGTTGTCTACCTGCATCAAAGTTAGATATTACATGTTCCAAATTGTATCAAACACTGTACTAACACACAAATTCATCACAAATATTGTTTAAACGACCAAATTTGTTCAAATAGCACCTAGTGCTAAACACTCCTACATACCCGCACTCATTGATGGTCGATCTTGTTCTTGAGCTTTCCAAGGAACCTTCCAAGATTCTTAAACATCCCCTTTGTTTGCTTGAACTCCTCCGACTCATTAGGAATATCCGGAAGTTGAGAAAGGTATTCTAGAGGAGGGAGCCTAGAGTTTGGCAAATTGTCATCTTCACTCATTGAGGAAGACGAAGATGAGGTAGGAGGATGTGGATGTTTTCCTTGGGCTTTGTACACTCTCTTATCACTTAGTGGGACAAAGGTGTGTGGGATGAGAGAGTAGTTATGGCGAAGACCGTTTGGAGTTGGTGGAATGGGTGAGATGAACCTAAAGAGACGGGTCAAGAGCATTCCATACGGCATAGCCGTTGTGCCATGCACAGGAATGTCGGCCATTCTCTTGGCCATGTAGTAGGCAAGGTTGAAGGGTTGCCTAACGGACAAGGAGTAGAGCATGTAGCAAAGGCAAAGGTTGATATGGTCACGGTTCCCTATTGTGCTAACGACATTGGCTCTAAGGACTTCCTCCCATTTCTTGAATTGAGGTTTGAGTTCGTTCATTTCCATTCCATATGGGTCCTTATCGACCTCATTCCCTGAACGGGTTCTCCTAGTGGTGGTGGTCCTAACAAAGAGGTGGTCACGGAGAACGTCTTTTGAGACAAGGGGTGTGTCATAAGGGTGGATACGGTCTTGAAGGTTGTCAAGAGTTGAGAGGGAGTGCAAGTCGGAATAGAGGCAAGTACCACGGTTTGGAACACCTAGGATTTGAGCAAACTCCTCAAGAGTGAAGGAGTATTGATGACCGCTAACCCTAAAGTTGATAGACATATGACCATAATCATCCGTGGAGAGGACGCATGATGCATAGAACTCTAGAATGAACCTAGGACAAATAGGCTCGTCGATATTCAAAAGACACTCAAAGTTGATTGTGGAAAATCGGCGTAAAGGTTTGTGCCCTCTAGGAAAGATGGGTCAATGGTTCTACCCTTATGGACATAGTGTTTTTCTAGGGCTTTGAAAACGTTAACTTGATTTGCGGTAAGGCCTTTGGTTTTGTGGTGTTTTGGTAGGTACTTAATGGTGTCCTCGTGGTCGTAGTGGGTTAGAGGAGGCATGATGATTCCTAGAACAACAAAATTTCACATTTTAGTTTACGTAAACCACTATTATAATGTGGAAGGTCTAGTGTGTGCCTATATTAAAACAATGTGGAGGTGCGGTTATCTTGACTCATTTTGATGCTTCAAAATCGTTTTATGCAAGTTTTGTTATAAAACAAAAGATAACCCAAACGCTCCTAGTTCAATGTAGCTTCGTTTGAATGTACCCGAAAATACATATTGGTTATGTATTCCCTTTAGCATTCAAGAGACATTATGCAAGTGATGTTTTAAACGTAACGTTTTGATTTTGTATTCTCAATGTGAGACGAAAAAATATTTGTCCTACTTGTGAGAAATTTTTGGAAGGATTTGACATGGGGTGTTTTAGCAAACATGTTTATACTAATTAAAGATGCAATTCCTAACTATGGGAAACATGATTAGTTTTATTAAACACCTAATCTAATGCATGAGTTTTTCAAGTTAATGCATAACCCCAAGTTTTTGTTTTTGTGCAAGAAATAGAATTCCTAGACTCAGATCATGATTGTAATCATGTTTAGAATACTTACAATGATGATTTAGTTGCAATGTAAATGAATGGAAGACCAAGAATTCATAGGTATGGATGGATGGTAAAGTGAATAGTAGCAGTTTGGAAGTGGTGGTATGAGATAATGGGTGTTTGGTTTAATATAAACAAAGATTTTGGTTTTGCAGGTCGACGGATAAGGCGGACCCCTGAAATGGGTTTCGCCCGTTATGTGTGAGGGTTCCGCCGACCCTACTGAGAAAAATAGTTATGGATTTGTTTTGATTTTTGCGATTTTTGTCTAATGTTCAGAACTATAATGTAGGTTCCATGAGTCCTAAGCCTAGTCTAAGAAGGTTAAAAGGTTCACGTTTAAGGGGTTTTGTGATAATGTCGGCTATGTTGTCTTCGGAAGAAACTTTCTCAATTGAGATATTTCCTTTTTGAACGTTGTCACGAAGGAAATGATGACGGATTTCAATATGTTTGGTACGAGCATGTTGAACCGGGTTTTTTCTAAGATCAATGGCACCTTTGTTGTCACAAAGAATTGTGATGTCGTTGAGTTGAATTCCGTAGTCGACAAGAGCTTGTTTCATCCAAAGAGCTTGTTGACATGCCTTTCCGGCCGAAACGTACTCGGCTTCCGTTGTTGAGATAGCAAGAGCCGTTTGCTTCTTAGAGAACCATGAGGTGAGACAATGTCCAACAAAAGTACAAATACCACTTGTACTTTTTCTATCGACATAGTCACCTGCATGATCCGAGTCGGCATACACTATGGTGTCTATTCCCGTTCCTTTGGGATACCATAAACCTAAATGTGTAGTGCCCTTAATATACCTAAAAATCCTTTTAACGGCTTCGAGATGGGTAGTTTTAGGATCTTCTTGAAAACGAGCACATAGACAAACACTAAACATAATGTCGGGTCTACTAGCCATTAGGTAAAGTAGACTACCAATCATACCTCTATATTTAGTGCTATCTACGGATTCACTTTCCTCATCCTTGGTGAGTTTAGTTTCCGTGGACATGGGAGTTTTGATAGGTTTCGAATCTTCTAGTCCAAATTTCTTAAGCATGTCCTTAATATATTTAGATTGGTTAAAGAAGATACCATCTTCTAGTTGTTTGATTTGGAGTCCTAGGAAAAAGTTGAGTTCTCCCATCATACTCATTTCAAACTCGTCATGCATAATTTTTGAGAAATCCACACATAATTCTTGACAAGTTGATCCGAATATAATGTCATCAACATAGATTTGGACTATGATAATATGTGAATCTTTATTCTTAGTGAAGAGAGTATTATCAACTAAGCCCATGGTATACTTATGGTCAACTAGGAATGTTTTAAGTCGATCATACCATGCTTTTGGAGCTTGCTTAAGTCCGTAAAGAGCCTTTTTAAGTTTGTAAACATGATTTGGTTTTTCAAAATCGATGAAGCCCGGTGGTTGAGCAACATACACTTCTTCATTAATGACTCCGTTTAGAAATGCACTTTTGACATCCATTTGAAAGAGTTTAAAATTGTGTGCACATACATATGCAAGTAAGATTCTAATTGACTCAAGCCTAGCAACCGGAGCAAAAGTTTCATCGTAGTCAATACCTTCTTGTTGGTTATATCCTTGTGCAACTAGCCTAGCTTTGTTTCTAGACACAATTCCACTTTCATCCATTTTATTTCGAAATACCCATTTTGTTCCAATTATAGTTTGACTTTTTGGTTGAGGAACTAATGTCCATACATCATTCCTAACAAATTGGTTTAACTCTTCTTGCATTGCAATTACCCAAGACTCATCTTTAATTGCTTCATTAATATTTTTAGGTTCAATGGTTGACACGAAACAAAAGTAGTTGCTTTCATTTATAACTTTTGACCTTAGTGTTCTTTCGTTAATGTTGCCAATGACACTATCTAATGGATGACTTTTAGATTCTTTGATATTGACAAGTTCTTTGTTAAATTGTTCATCTTCTTTGTCATCACTTAAAATTTCTTGATTTTCTATTGCTTGGCTTTCAACTAAGTCATCATCTACCAAAGGTGATGTCTTAGAGGGAGGTGGACTCTCGTCAAATGTTACGTTCAACGATTCCTCGACTCTTAAGGTTTATTTGTTCAAAACAATGTATGCTTTACTATTTTGTGAATATCCAAGAAATACACCTTCATAAGACTTTGGGTCAAATTTGGTGAGATAATCCTTGGTATTAAGAATGAAACATTTACTCCCAAACACTCTAAAGTATCCTAATGTAGGCTTTTTACCTTTATATAGTTCATAAGGAGTTTTATTCAAAAATGGTCTAATTAAGACTCGATTTAAAATGTATGTTGATGTGTCAACGGCATTACACCAAAACTTTTGTGGAATGTTTTGTTCATTAAGCATTGTTCTACTCATCTCTTGCAATGTCCGGTTTTTACGTTCTACTACACCATTAGATTGAGGAGTACGTGGAGCCGAAAAGTTATGAGTTATACCATTAATATCACAAAAGTTTCCAAATTGAAATTCATTATCAAATTCACGACCGTGATCCGTTCTAATAGACACAATATTAGACCCTACTTGATTTTGAATTTTCTTACTTAGAATTTCAAATTTATCAAAAGCTTCATTTTTACTTTTCAAAAATTTTGTCCAAGTATATCTTGAGTAATCATCAACTATGACCAAAGTGTAGAAGTTGCCTCCATAACTTTGTATAGCGGATGGACCAAATAAATCCATATGCAAAAGTTCTAGACACCTAGATGTAGAAACCAAGTTTTTAGCCTTATGGCTATTATGGACTTGTTTACCGACTTTGCAAGCATCACAAAAGTGTTGGTCATATTTCAACTTAGGTAGGTTTCGAACTAAGTCTTTAGGAGAGATTTTGGATTAGTCTCATGTTAGCACGTCCTAAACGTCTATGCCATAAAGTTGAAGATTCATCTAATGAGGTAAGACAAAGTTTGTCTCTAGATGTTGGATCCATCTTCATGACATATACGTTATTCTTAAGGACACCTTTGGCTATGGTTATACCATCTTTAAGTATTTTACTTCCGTTTTCACTAAAAAGAACATTATACTTATTATGACAAAGTTGACTAATACTAAGGAGATTAAAACCTAAGTTATCAATATGAGCTACATCATCAATAAAAATGGAGTCATGAGAGATTGTACCTTTTCTGATGATTTTGCTCTTAGCATTACTACCAAACGTAACATTACCTCCGTCACATTTGTGATAAGAAGTGAAGAGGCTTTTGTTACCCGTCATGTGCCTTGAACAACCGCTATCTTTAATCCATTCATCCGGTTCCAAACAAACTTTGAGGCACACCTATTTTATGAAAAACACTCAAACATTTGGTCCCCAATTTCTCATGGGTCCATTTTGGTTAAGCATGCCATTAATTTGTTCCAAGTATGAAAATAGAGCATAAGGGTTCCATGGCATGTGGTTTGGAGTTTGGTAATGTCTAGGAGTGTTTTGGTTCCAAACATGTTGGTAGTTTGGTCGAGCGTTGAAGTTGCTCTTTGGAAAGGGGCATTTGGGAATTGGAGTCTTAGGTCTTGGTTGAGTAGTTTTAGCTCTAAATTCATTTTTACTAAATCATACTCTAGTTTTAAACATAGGTTTTGTTCCACTTTTGTATGTGACTTTAAAAAATTTTGAACGATCCGAAGTGGATGAGGTTACTGCTGCAGCAGGTCTGGCAGAACCTTCGGGACCAACGGGCGGAACCCTAAATTGGGTTCCGCCTGATCCGCAGGCTGCTGTAGCAATTTTATTTGTTTCTTGTGCAATCATTTGACCCATTGGAGTTTCTATTTTCGTAAATCCTAGTCATGTTTTATCAAAGGGTAACTTTTGAAGTTTCATAATTTCATCCGCACAAGAAATGCTCTTATCGAACTTCTTAAACTTTGTGGTTTGTTTTATTAGATCATTTTGAGTAATTTTGAGTTTCTCAACTTCTAGTTTAAGCTCTTCACATGATTTGCAAGGTGTGTCAATACCTTTACTCTTTTCTAATCTCTTAGCTTTTTCTTTTAACTCATAAACTTCATTTTCTAAAAACTCCTTTTTAGTTTTCAAAAATTTATTTTTGTTTATGATTTTTAAGCTCAATTCACAAAGTTTGTTATATTCTTTTTGTAAAGTGTCATCATCAATAGAGGAGTAAGATGAGTCAGATAATACCTCATTTGAGTTGTGAGCCATGAGAGCGATATCGTCATTCTTTGGCTCATCATCATCTCCTTCATAGTCGCTCCAAGCACCACCCACAAAAGCATGTTGAGGTTTGCTCTTCGGTGGTTTTGGACATTCTCCTACAAGATGACTTGTATCTCCACACCTATAGCACTTTCTTTCAACCTTTCCTTTCCTATCATCACGATCTTTTCGGAAAGTTTTCTTGTCATCTTTAGGTTACCTTACAAACTTTCCTCTTCTACGAAAGAACTTCTTGAAGTCTCTAACGGCCATAGCATATTCCTCATCGTCACTATCCGAAGTAGATTCTTCATCATCACTAGATTGGACTCTAGCTTTCAAGGCAATGGACTTAACTTTTTCTTTCTTGCCTCTAACTAGTTCCGAATCTTTTTCCATTACCATTTCGTGAACTTTGAGGTTTCCAATTAGCTCATCAAGTGACATGCTTGAAAGATCTTTGGATTCTTCAATTGCCGTCTGACTCCTCCCGAACTAACCAGTCAACCGGGTGCGGTCAATAGGTCAACCCAGGAGAGAGTGCAAGATAACCGGCGAAGAATAGGGTTTCCCTGGGTCGTTATGTCCCGACGAGGTGTGATGGTAATCAAACGGATTTGTGATCGGGTGAATTGAATAGAAGGGTAAGGAATTTGATTATTAGGTATTGTGAATAAGAAACGTAAATTAACAGAGTATAAAACGTATAAGAAACTAAAGACAAGCGGATAAAGTGAAAGCACAAAAATAATAAACGGCTGAATATGAACAACGCCAAGTCTACTAGCATAAAAATGGTTTTCCTATGCACTAATTGATAAGAGTAAATGTTAGCAAGAAGAAAAATAAGAACTAGATGAAAATTCTAAATTTTATAATTTAAAAACTTTACAACATTAATTAATTCCTAATACACACTAAAACATTTCAAACTACTCTAAAACCTTCTAGATGAACACTACAACTAAACGCTTATGACCAGAACCAATAGATGCAAAGTTATGCTAAAGCGATATTAATGGATTAGTAACAATCACAGTAACTCTAAGCTAACGCAATTGGAATTATTGCTCGATATGAATTAAATCTCAAGCTTAGGAAACTAAAGACACAAATAAACAAGCTATGATAAACAAATGCAAGGTAAAAGAAACAGGTTCAAATCATTAAGCTTAGATGAAAAGCTTAATAGCAGCCGCTAAATCAAAAAGACACACAAGCTAAAACCAAATAAACTATACTTGCATACGTTCGAATAGCAAATTGGCTAAATTCAACCAACAGAGCAAGACCCTAAATTAATATGCTAAGAGTAAGAAGATTACAAACAAGCTTAGTTGCTACTGATTAGTGGCAGATGAGCAGCTAGAGAGTGACTAGTGGACACGAATAAGCTGAGAAAATATGACTTTTTTTTTAAAATTCTAATAATAGTTGACTAATTAGGGTTTTGATTACCCCTAATTGGCTGAATATGATCTGTTAGACTATACTAGGACTAAATAAAACTATGTTAATATGGAGATAGTACATTGCTAAGTTCTAACAGATAAGAAGATAAAAGATCAAGAGATGGAATAAACTTTTTCACTGGTGGCCTACTGATTATATGTCACCATTATCCTAAAAGATCTGAAGGTAAGTTGTCTAAACCATTTTTATACCTAATACTGACCTTTAACACAGATTATAAGCTTACTCCAATTATCACTATAAAAATTATTTTAACAAATTAATGAAACAAGTGAGTGATTCAAACCATGAACTGATAAATTAAGTTTATTCTAAGTTGTAGTGAACATGAGTAAACAGAAACATACCACAAACAACAATGATAGCTAACATGATCAAACATAAACAAGACTTTTTACCAAGAACTTTGGTTTGCTTATTAATTCTTGAAAAGTAGTACAAGATTCGAATGAAGACTGAAATACTTATATTAAACTTAAGACTAAAATTAAAGTAAACTTGAAAACTATTGGAACAACATAATGAAAAGCATAAAAAAAAATACAGCCCCCTTTCAGAGGCTTACATACAGCCTATTTATATTAAAAACTAGCTGGGGGTCTTCTATTGTTTTTGCTCAGAACAAATCCCTCCCATTGAATTATCTTGGAATGATCTCAGCCCTTTATCATATTCTTGGTGCCAACAAAATGGGGTTATGATGTGCCAGCCTGGAGATTAAATATCTTGTGGAGATATTGAGGGAACAAGAAGGAGGCTGGAGCAGGTATGTTGGGGGAGACAAGAAGTTGGGAGGATGTGTAGTTGTGTTTGATTTGCTAGGAGGATGTGTATGTTTTTGTCTTGCTTGTGAAATCCTGGGAAAAGGTAAAGTAGATGGAGGTGGCTGATTTATGTTTTCCCTGGCATGTATTATTAAGAATGCAAAGGGTGGTTTTGGGCTAGGGTGATGGTTGGGCTTGGTTTATTAGTGAAGGATGGGTAGGGAAAGATTTGGGCTGGTTAAGCATAGTTTTGGATTAATATCACACAACCACATCCAGAATTTACTCGACTTCGTCTTTAATATCACAGTGTGCTCAATTTATTGTCGAGTTGTTCAAAAATGCACGTTTGTCGATCAAAATTGTATGTTTCCGCCCAGATTTCAATCCTTTGCACCTGAAACACATAAAAACACGAAACCAAGGATATCTATATTGTTTTTGGTTTTTTTTTTTTTTTTTGTATTTTTACGTATCAAAATTGGTGGTGAAATGATGAGTATTTGCATACTCCTCAATCCCCCACACTAGAATATTGCTAGTCCCTAGTGATGAGGCGAAAAATGATCCATTTTTAGGGGGCCATTTAAGCCCGAATCCGACTTTATTTGATCAAATATTGCCCTAAATCGTTCCTTTTGTGATTTTAGGTGTTTGGAGAGTGAATTCTGGAAAAGAAGCTATTTTGAACGTTTTTGGAGCATAAAAGTGAAGAAAACGGCTAAGTACCTAATTTGCATGCTGAAAATACAAGGTGACGGCGTCAAGACCAACATCTTGACGGCGTCAGACATGAAGAATTAAACTCCGAAGGTGGTGACGGCGTCAGAAGGACTCGTGACGGCGTCAAAGTGGCAAAATTAATATACCGTGGGTGGTGACGGCGTCACATAGGCCGTCATAAGTGGATCAAGGCCGTCCGAGGAAGTATATGGCGGCGAGGTGACGGCGTCATAAGTTACTCTTGACGCCGTCAGACTGTTTTTCCTATATATAGTTTTCTAGTTTTTTCATTAAAAGAGAGAAGTTTTGGTGAAACCCTAAAGACGATTTTGGTGCCTCTTTTACAGGTTTTTCAAGGGTTCCAAACCCTTGAGACCTTGCATTGTAATTGAGATAAGTGTACTTTCAATTCAATCAATATGTCTATGTGTTGGTTGTTTATCTCTTGTTCTTGTCTCAATTCTACTATGCTAGGCTAGATCTCTCTTGTGTTTGCTTAGATCTAATGAAACCTAGATGTTGATTATGTGTTGATTACTTGTCTATTCTTGTTTTGAATGAATGATTTATATGTTAGGCTTAAGAAAACTGGCAGATCTCCAAATGGTAACATGCTTGAACGTCTTAAGAAACATGAACCGAGGCGTACTAGGTCTTTATTGGTTGTATTTAATGCATGAGCCACTGTTTACAATCCCTATAGTTGTGCTGGGTCATGGTGTAGGAGGAGATAAGAGCTCATAGAGTTGGGGAGTTATGTATGCCACCCCACGAATGGTATTAAGGAATACAATCCGTCATTCATACAAGTGTAACAAGTAATTAACATGTAAAAGATATCTAGGGAGTAGTGAAGTCTAAGTAAACACAATTTCTCCAATTACTGCTCACAACCTTAGTATAATTTAGTTTAATTTCATTTTCATTATTTTAATAGCTTTGGGTTAGTTGAATAGCAACTAATTCCGCCCACTCCTTCAAAACCCGAGATTTTAATTGCTTTCATAAAATATAAAAACACAAAAATAATCATCCCTCACCTTTAGAACTATTAATTAGGTTTTATAACCCTAGCGACACTATTCCTAAGCTGAACGATCAATCCCCCGGTACTTGTCACTATACTATACTACAACGATCAGGTACACTGCCTGGTGGGGGTTGTAAGCTTCTCGAGATCCCTCGAGAGGTAAAGCAAGGTGCGATTCCCACGCATCAAGTTTTTGGCGCCACAGCCCAGGGAATAGTTATTGTCTAGGTTAGGATTTCTTTTTATTAGGTCTACTTGCTAGATTCCTTTCTAGTAAGATTTTTATTTTTATTTTTAGGTCTTCTTTAGTCTATCTTATTTCTTCGTGCCTTTGTTCGTAACTCTTTACCATCCGACATCATGGAAGGTGGTAACATCTTTGAACCCATCATCCCACCACAACAAAATCCACCATTAGAACCCCTTAGGCCCCGAACCTTAGGAGAGTATTCCCGACCCAGCCACCAAGGCTACCGAAACACCATTGAGCTCACCGGAGCCAATGTGACCCCCTTGCGATCCGACACCATCCGGTTGGTGCAAAGCGGATGTGCATTCCATGGACTTCGTTCCGAAGATCCAAACCAACACCTTAAGGACTTCCTCAAACTCGTAGATTCCATAGACCTAGGTGTTGAAACTAGAGAGACTACCCGTTTACGCCTAGTCCAATTCTCTCTATGGGATCAAGCTAGTCAATGGCTTGAGCGTTTACCCGCGGGATCCATCACCACATGGGATGATCTCACCACTCGTTTCCTTGCTCAATTTTTCCCACCGGGGAGAACTACTAAGCTTAGGAATGACATCTTGATGTTTCAACAACGTCAAAATGAATCTCTTTATGAAGCATGGACTTGTTTCAAGGACTTACTCCAAAAAGTCCCTCATCATGGCATAGATCTTTGGCTCCAAGTCCAAATCTTCCATGACCATATCGACATCTCCACAAGGCGAACCATTGACCAATCGGCCGGTGGTAAGCTACGTGATCTTAGTGCGGAACAATCATGGGAACTCATAGAAGATCTTGCTCTCTATGACAACGAAAGTTGGAATGATCCCCGTGATTTGAACAAAACGGTCAAGGCAATATCTTTGCCTTCGAACAATTCAAGCACTCCCGACCGTAGGATCATGGAACTTGAGGACCAAGTCAAGTTTCTCATGAAATCTTACGAAGCTCCGAAGCATTCAAGCCAAGTGAACAAAATCACTTCTTCATGCGAATTATGTAGTGGTCCCCATGACACTCGTGATTGTGTGGAACTCCCCGGAACAGCTTTTGCGGACTATGCATCCACGCGTACCGACGAAGCGGGAGATAAGTGGTACACTTTCAAGCCCGAGCCAAACACATACGGTGATTCATACAACCCCTCATGGAAAAATCACCCAAACCTTAGGTGGAAGCAAAATCAACCCAATCCTTCCAATCCGCCTAATCGTTACCAATCAAACGGTCCACCATCCAACCGTACCTTCAACAACAATCCTTCTAACAACTATGGTAGTACCAACAATCTTGAAGGATTGATGTCGAAATTTATGGCATCTCAAGAAGCTCGCATAGCTAGGTTTGAAACCGAATTCAACCAACAACAAACGGAGATGACCAACAAGATCGACAACTTGTTGAAAGCCCTCAACAACCAAACATTAGCCACACCTAGGAAGGACACTAGGGACACCAATAGTGGAATCCAAGTTAAGGACCCCTCATCATCCAAACATATCCACTTTGTCAATGTTGTCACCATTAAGCCGATAGATAGGGAGATAGAGGAGAGTGACAAGGATGAAGTTAGAGTAGAAGCCAATAGTGAGGATGAGAGTAGGGAAGTTGAGGTTAATAAGGATGAGGAATTAGAGGAGGTAGAACCTATAGAGGAATATTTTGATAAGTTGCCAACCAAGGAAGAACGGGAATACCATAAGGATTTATTCGATAGTCCCGAGACAACATATATCTTTGGCGACCCCCTGATCAAAATGGGAGACCCCTCTAACATTAACATCCCATGCAATATCGGGCACATGCATGTATGGAAAGCTTACATAGACCCTAGATCCCCCGTGAACATCATGTCTAGGACTTATTACAATTGGGTGATGAAGAAGCAACTCAATTTTAGGATGATGCCCGGTAAAAGTTGGATAAGTAATTTTGCAGGAAGAGTTAAGGGAGTACATGTGATTATAGGGAATCTCACCTATGAGATTGATTTTATGATAGTGGAAGACACGCGTCCGGTGATAGATGCTTGCCTAAGTCAAATAATATTTGGGAAACCATTTGTTGAGGCCACTAGGATGAGTTATGATCCGACGTTAGGGATAGTTAGATTCAAGGAAGAGAATGATGAGGTTGCTTATCAAATGCCCTACAAGATTGAGCAATACCGCCTTCTCTCTAATTTCGAAAAGGAACGTAAGCAAGCGGCTTATTATAGGAATGATGAGGATAGACGTAGAGGAGTAGAGTATGTTAGAAATAGGATGCTTGGTTTCTACAAAGAATGCTTGCAACTAGGTCCGGAATACAAAACTGGTTTAGAAGACGACCTAGAGAGTGGAACCAATGATGAGATCACGTAGTAACCCACGACTTTGAGTCTAGCTACAAGACTCGTAAATAAAGAAAAGCGCTTCTTGGGAGGCAACCCATGTTTTGTGTGATTTTTATTTGTTTGATTGTTATTTGCTTCCGTATGCATGTTTTATTTTTATTGTTGGTTGATCATGCTTCTAAAATAAAACGTGAAAATACTTTACTATGTTGTTTAGCCTACTCTTAACTTCAACCTAAAGGTATTTTTGCAAAAGATAAGTGTAAGGGGAAACCCCAAATATGTTTTTAAGAAACAAACCGATCATGATTCTCCACAATATTAAATGAACATGTATATTCGTATTTGTTAGAGTCAAATGCTTGTATTGAGTCATAATGAAGTTTTGCAGGATTTTCCAGGAAGTAGGACAAAGTTTTTCCAGAAATTTTCCGGAAACTTTACATAAGAATTTCTGCAGGTCCATTCTGACGGCGTCAGGGTATTGCTCTTGACGGCGTCAGGATGTAAAATCTGGAAATTTTACCGGTTTTGTTTTTCTAACGGAGTCTTATGGTTTTTGTGAATTATTAAGTTTTATAATCTCCAGGAAATCTGCAAACTTCATTCCACAAGCATTATATCTTACTTTGTTTTCTAGGATTTAGTAACTTATATAGGATGCCGCCGATTTTACGCGAGGTTGCCTTGTCTACTTTTGTCAGGATTTACAGGTTATTTGTGACAAGAAGATGATTTATATTCTGGAAGGGAAGCTTTGATTGTTCGTTTTCTTGGAAGAAGATTTAACCTGGCCAACTAAAATCCATACCGAGCGAATCAGGTGAGTATTTGATTTCATTCTCTTTACTTTTTAACTTTTACATTCTTTACTTGAACATTGGGGACAATGTTCATCTTAAGTGTAAGGGGAGGGTAAAAAGATGATACCTTACATATGCACTTTCGCTTGAGTTTGTTTTGTTTGATAGTAGATGAGTAATAAAACTACGAGAAATACTTGTTAGTGTAATTTTAGTGCCAAATTTAAAATTTTTTACAACATTTAGGAGTGAAACTTTAGCCATAGCAAGCGTCTCATGGATAGGAGGTTGTATGACTAGCACATAACCGTATATTCAGAAAAATTTTCCACCCAAAAATGTGAGGTTCGCCTTTAGATTTGATAGGAAAAGCATTTACTATTAGTGCTTATGAGTGTACCGGTAGCATTTAGATTCTAGAACTTGCGTTAGTGATGCATCCCGAGACCGCTAGTGAGACTACATTCGTGTGGTAGGATTTACTACATGATAAGAGGCATTAGGATCACCCTTGTGTTAAACCCGTATCATAATTACTTGACCATTTAAGTCATATTACTTGGCTAGTTAAGTCAACTAATTTTTCCCACACCCTTAGCGTTGTACTCATTTTTAGTACACGAAACCCCTAGTACACCCCTCCGAGCCTATCTTTTCGTTTCTAACTTTAAGCATTTTACTTAAAGGAAGAATTTGTTACACCCCACTTAAATGTACACCCAAATCGCCTTAGCCTTCCGTGTATGCGCTCATTTTTAGTGCATTATTGTTATTTGTTAAACCCTAAGTTAACTTTCTAATTGATTACATGGTTGCTTAGTCGAGTCATATCCTTGTACATATTGTTTTGGGACGATTGGGACTCATGGGTAAGTACTTAATTTATGGAGTAATGGGGAAGAACATCATTTATTACCCCCATATGTACGTTAATCTTAAAAGTGCTCCAAGTGTTTTGATTTTCTTAATTCGAGTCATTAGATTAGTTAAATGTAAAGTATGCAAAGATTCAAGTGTAAGGGGATTGCTCAAACCCCTATAATGTATTATTTTGGATGGTAGGGTAAGAGTGTATGCAAAAAAAAAAAAAAAGAAAAAAAAAAGAAAAAAAAAATCAAGAAAAAGAAAAAAAAAATAGAAAAGAAAAAGAGAAAAAAACATACGGACTACCATCCCGTTTTTATTCTATGTTCATTTTATGTTTTTGTTATTTTTCATTTATTAGCTTAAGTCGAGTCTAGTCTTGGCTTAGCAACGCCATCTTGTACATGTAATTAACCGAGATTGTTAACTCGCCACCAGTAAAACTTCCTTTATCCAACAAAACCGTGTAATTCATATCCCTACACCTAACGTTATAACCCTTTAAAAGACCTCTTTGATAGTTTATCCTAGGTGCTTACGCCATGTGGTGGAGGTTTGATCCTTTCCCAAGCCTATGGTAATCTATTTTGCTATGACAGGTAGTGAGAGATATCTTCCATTTCCATAATGTTATATTACTTTATTACACCCGAGAGATGTGAGTATCTAAACACTATTTGTGAGGTGCTTGTGTATGACCTCCGTGCTTGTCTATTGGTCTTTAGTGGAACGATTATTTGTTGTAATTACTTTTATATTAGTGTTAAATGACCCCTAACTTGTCTTTTGAGTAGAATAAAAGCTCATTTGCTTGAGGACAAGCAAATCTCAAGTGTAAGGGTATATGATGAGGCGAAAAATGATCCGTTTTTAGGGGGTCATTTAAGCCCGAATCCGACTTTATTTGATCAAATATTGCCCTAAATCGTTCCTTTTGTGATTTTAGGTGTTTGGAGAGTGAATTCTGGAAAAGAAGCTATTTTGGACGTTTTTGGAGCATAAAAGTGAAGAAAACGGCTAAGTACCTAATTTGCATGCTGAAAATACAAGGTGACGGCGTCAAGACCAACATCTTGACGGCGTCAGACATGAAGAATTAAACTCCGAAGGTGGTGACGGCGTCAGAAGGACTCGTGACGGCGTCAAAGTGGCAAAATTAATATACCGTGGGTGGTGACGGCGTCACATAGGCCGTCATAAGTGGATCAAGGCCGTCCGAGGAAGTATATGGTGGCGAGGTGACGGCGTCATAAGTTACTCTTGACGCCGTCAAACTGTTTTTCCTATATATAGTTTTCTAGTTTTTTCATTAAAAGAGAGAAGTTTTGGTGAAACCCTAAAGACGATTTTGGTGCCTCTTTTACAGGTTTTTCAAGGGTTCCAAACCCTTGAGACCTTGCATTGTAATTGAGATAAGTGTACTTTCAATTCAATCAATATGTCTATGTGTTGGTTGTTTATCTCTTGTTCTTGTCTCAATTCTACTATGCTAGGCTAGATCTCTCTTGTGTTTGCTTAGATCTAATGAAACCTAGATGTTGATTATGTGTTGATTACTTGTCTATTCTTGTTTTGAATGAATGATTTATATGTTAGGCTTAAGAAAACTGGCAGATCTCCAAATGGTAACATGCTTGAACGTCTTAAGAAACATGAACCGAGGCGTACTAGGTCTTTATTGGTTGTATTTAATGCATGAGCCACTGTTTACAATCCCTATAGTTGTGCTGGGTCATGGTGTAGGAGGAGATAAGAGCTCATAGAGTTGGGGAGTTATGTATGCCACCCCACGAATGGTATTAAGGAATACAATCCGTCATTCATACAAGTGTAACAAGTAATTAACATGTAAAAGATATCTAGGGAGTAGTGAAGTCTAAGTAAACACAATTTCTCCAATTACTGCTCACAACCTTAGTATAATTTAGTTTAATTTCATTTTCATTATTTTAATAGCTTTGGGTTAGTTGAATAGCAACTAATTCCGCCCACTCCTTCAAAACCCGAGATTTTAATTGCTTTCATAAAATATAAAAACACAAAAATAATCATCCCTCACCTTTAGAACTATTAATTAGGTTTTATAACCCTAGCGACACTATTCCTAAGCTGAACGATCAATCCCCCGGTACTTGTCACTATACTATACTACAACGATCAGGTACACTGCCTGGTGGGGGTTGTAAGCTTCTCGAGATCCCTCGAGAGGTAAAGCAAGGTGCGATTCCCACGCATCACCTAGCAATAACTGTTTTGAAAACTTAATGGAATTTAAACTCTTTACCAAAAGCCATCACTTCTGGAGTAGCCAGATGTATCGATTCAAGTAAGAACTATGGTCCACCTGATAACCATGTGATTTTGAGCAAACCACCAGCTGTCAACGGATTTGATTTGTCTTTACCAAAAGCCGTTTACTTCTTGACTAGCCAACTCTTGATGGACATAGTCAACATCTTGGTGAGCTGATTACCAATTATGGTTTTTCCACTGCCTTTACCACAAGCCATAATCTTGCGGGCTAGCTAACTCATTCGCTTTTTAGGATATGGCGAGTTGAGGTACCATACAATTTTGGGCAAATTGCAAGCCATAAACGGATTTGATATATCTTTACCAAGAGCCGTTTGCTCCTGGATTAGCCAATCCCTTTGTCGGTTAGACATGGCGGACTGATTACCACAAAAATTTTGAAGCACAAGTGAAATTTTGGCTAAAAACGGGGGTATAAGATAGTAAAATGTGATAAAATTCACTAGAATAGCGAAATACCCCCCCCCCCCCCCACACTTAGAATTGAATATTGTCCTCAATATTCAAAGTCCCGGCTATTATGCCGACTCTTTGAACGTAAAAGGGCAACATTACAAGCTAAATGTGGAAACACCATTTTTGTTTTTTTTCACTTTATTGGTAACCACAGTAGGGGTAACTCCCCCACACTTAGGGTGAAAACCCTATAAGCATGCTACTGTTTTTGTTTACCGAGTCACTAGCTTGACTCGACCCTGAATTCATTGGTTCTTGGGGAAGCATGATGTGGAAGAGACAATTTCCATCGGACTTTCATTCAAGATGTTTGGACAAACATTTGAAGCACGTGAAAGTTCCACACCGATGAGACATAATCCCGGCTTAAAATAGTATAAATGATAAGCGGTGATGCCGGGGTCAAAGATAATGTCTTCATTCCCAAAGGAATGAAGACAGGAGAATTCACCTGGTAGGTGAAGAAGGGTAGAAAGATCTTGATGACAATCAAGATAAAGTCATCATCATCAGAAAGAGAATCCATAATTGGTGTATCATGAATCTCATCATTTAAGCTCGTTGTGTTTGAAAACATCCCGGGAGAGAGGGTAGGAATTTTCAAATCCTCACAATTGAGTGCATCTCCCCCCGGGCTATCATACTCCGGAGGAGTCATGATATGAGTGAGTTAACCGGAGAACTCCTCATGAAGAGAATCATTCACATGGTGTGAATCTGTGAACTCTTGTTCCATTGTATACTCATCACTATCCTCATTCTGGATACCAAAGATTGGGTTATCAGAAATAAAAGTGAATTCAGAGTCGAATTCAAACAAAGGATTGGTGAGAGTAGTTTTGAATGCTTCGGAAACAAAGTGATCAACATTCTCAATTGGACTGTTGGGATAAGAAGTGAGTGACGGATCATGATGTAGGAGACTTTCAATCTCTCCCAGATCGGCTTCGAAATCAAGGAGTGTAAGGAATTGTTGAAGATACTACTGACAGATACTGCTGACAGGTTTCTGCGGAAAGCTTAGTGACTTTCTGCTGATGATTGGTTCCTGCGGATGATCATAGATTCTATGGATAGAGTTTAACCGTGGATATAACTTAAGTATTTTAGGACAAGATATGTAGAATATCTTTTATTAGTTTTCCATTATTCGTTTCTTGTAAGAAAGGTTAGGGTTTCCAATAGTATATAAGGAACCCTAGGTCATTGTGATAGAAACAAGTTTTAGTACGAAGTTTTATTAATATTATCGATCCATAGAGGATCAAGTTTAGTATACGTTTGTTTTTATATTCCGCATAATTACAAATTCACAGAGATTATCTAACTTAGTCTAGCTAGTGATTACATTAGTTGACTAACGATCTATTGGCTCGTGATCTATCAAGGAATAGATCCCTACAAGTGGTATCAGAGCCACTAGATACTCTCTGTAAACATAACATAATCACATAACTATTCATTCAGTACCAATGGGAGACAAACCAGGAGGTGATGTTGTTCTCTCAGAAGCAGGCTCTCTTACTCAACAACTACAACAAGTGGCCTTCTCCAACAGCAATGCAAAACTTCCTTTTCTTAGGAAGGATGAGTATGAGATCTGGGCCATGAAGATGCAGAACTGGATTGCTAGTGTTGACTATAACCTCTGGAATGTTATACTCAATGGTTGTCGTCCTAAAAAACAAAGTGTTGATGCTGCTGGTAAAATCACTATTTTGGAACCTGTTTCTGCTGAAGAAATTCTTGCCGTTCAAAGGGAGAACAAAGCAAGAACCATATTGCTGCAGGCAATCCCTGATGACCACATGGGAGATTTTCATTCCATGACTGATCCAAGAGAAATCTGGTGGGCCATTAAAGCCAGATTTGGTGGGAATGAAGAATCAAAGAGGATGAGGAAAAGTATGCTGAAGATGGAGTTTCAAGAATTCAAGATCACTGAAGAGGAAGGTCTTCACAAAGGTTATGACAGGTTTCAGAAGATTTTGAGTCACTTGAATCAGTTGCTTGCCAGACCTGATAATGAGGAGGTGAACTCTAGGTTTTTAAGTGCCTTGCCTCCCTCATGGTCTTAGGTAAGTATATCATTGAAAACCAAAGGTGGCTTGGACTATCTAACCTTTGATGATTTGTACAACAAACTCAGAGCTTTAGAAGGTGACATAAAAGGATTCTCTCCATATGCAGCAACTCCTTCACAATCTGCATTTGTCAGTTCTAATTCAAACTACATGCCACATACCTATGCAAGCTCATCCCCAACACCACATGTTTACTCAAGTCCATCTACTCCAAGCCAAAGTCTTCCAATGACCACATTGTCTTTTTCAAGTGCTAATCCAATAACTCATCCAAAGATTAGCAATGTGATGGAAGATGTACTTCATTCATTTGTTGCTGAAGTTGATAAACAGCAACAAATTGCTTATGAAGACTTTGAGCAAATTGATGAACTTGCTTTAGAAGAATTGGACTTAAAGTGGCAAATGGCTATGCTATCTCTCAAGGTGAGGCGATTTGAGCAAAAGGTTGGTAAAAAGCTCAATGTGGAAGGAAAAGATGCAGCTAGGTTTGATAGAAGGAAGGTGAAGTGTTATGCTTGTGGAGAAATTGGTCACTTTGCAAGAGAATGCACAGCCAAGAAAGGTGAAGCCAGTACCCGGTATTCAGCATACAAGAAGAAAGAATTGGAAGCTGGAGAATCAAAGGCCTTGATCACTGCTATTGATACTAGTGTGGACTGGAATGAGCATGATGATGATTCAAGCAACTCTCCTCAAATCTCCTGCATGGCTAGTTGTGATGATAGCTTTGGTCTCATGGGAATCTCTCCTCAGGTATATACTTGTGCTTGTGATTGTGATTCTAAATATACAACTCTAAAAGAAGCTTATGATGATATGAAACCAAAATATAATGCTTGTTTTATTGAAGCTGCAACTTATAAAGAAGCTTTTAAAACTTTAGAACAACAAAAGGTGTGGTTTCAACAAAATCAATTGGCTTATGAGGAAAAGATTAGAGTTTTAAGTAGAGATTTAGAATGTGCTAGCAATGAATTGAAATTTTCTGAAAAAGAAAAAGCCAGAATTCAATCTGAGAAAGATGTTTTACAAGAGAAATTGAATAAAGAAGTAGCTGGTCGTAAGAAGTGGCAAGAAGGGTCTTCACATTTAGAAAAACTGATTGATAGTAGTCAGTCTGTTAGGTCTAGAAGAGCTTTAGGGTATGATAAATATATTGATCCAGAGGAGTTAACTTACCCTGATATATCCAGTGTTTTTGACCCTGAACCTATCCTAGAATTTCAAAAGCCCGTAAAATATGTTAAGGAAGGGGGAATGAATGCTGTACCAGGACCTATCAGAGGTGTATTTATGCCTACTACCAAAACTTCTGACTTTGATGGGTCACACCATCTCTTTGGAAAAAAGTCTAAAGACTTGCCAAATAAGTCTGAAGACTGTCCATCCAAAGGAACCCCTCAACCCACATCCCATAAAGTTGACTCACCAGAATCTAAGGAAACCACTGGAATTAGGATCAATGACTCCCCTGACACTAGAAGTATCTCTAGTAATGATTCTAACACTTATGTCTCTTGCTCTTCCAGGGACAAGACCTCAGAGACCTCTAGTTATGCCAGCTGTGATTCCAAGACCAAGTCAGACTCACCCAAGTCCTCAACAAAGATTTCTGACAAGTCAACCTACAAGTCTGTGGACTCTGAAGTTGCTGCTGATGAAGTTCTTTATCAACCAGCCTCTTCTGAAGACTTGTTATTTACTTCTTATGAAAACAATTCCTTTCAGTGTTTACAAAACAATTCTATTTCTGATGTTTGTTTGAATAATTCTATGTTTAATAAGACATCTTTTGGATATAATAAATCTTATAAGAAAAAGAAGTGTTTTGTTTGTGGTAGCAAGTTGCATTTAATTAAGGATTGTGATTTTCATGAAAAGAGATGGGTGTTTCTCTTGTGAACAATAGACCTAGACATAAGTGGACTAATACCAAACCCTCATTAGCTCCACAGGCCAATTATCATGTCAACAGAATGTATTCCACTCCAGCTGATTGGCTTGTTTACTCCAATAGGTCTGCTTTTAACAATAGATGTATGAATACCAATAGAAATAGATATGGATTTCAACCATTTAATGGTGCTAATCATTGGTATAAATATACTGACCCAATGAGTATGGGAAGGGGTAATTGGGATTCTGCTGAAAAGTCCTCAGCAGATTGTTCTTGGACATATAAAAGACCATTTAACTACAGGAAATCCAGGAACAATTGTAGATCTAACTCATCATCTTGGGTTCATCAGAATGATTCACAAGGCAGGCTCAAGTCTTTCATGACTTAAGTCTATATATATTTGTTGTTGTTGTATTTTAACTTTCTTTGTTGTAGGAACATCCTCTTCTTAATAAAGACTTAGGTATTGTTGATAGTGGCTGTTCAAGAAACATGTCTGGTAATGAAGAGAAGCTGGATGACTTTGTACCTTTTAATTGAGGCATTGTGAAGTTTGGAAGTGGAGTAGGAAGGATTACTGGCAAAGGAACCATTAGAACTCCAAAGGTGGATTTTGAGAATGTCTACTATGTGAAGGAGCTTCAAGGATTCAATTTGTTCTCAGTCTCACAAATTTGTGACAAAAAGCTTCCTGTGCTTTTCACTGAAGATGGTTGTTTCATTCTTTCACCTGAATTCCAAATGCCTGATGAAAATCTTGTGTTACTTAAGGCTCCAAAAAACCATAACCTTTATACCTTTGACTTGAATTATGTCAAGCCAGAAGGTGATCTTACTTTCTTGGTGGCTAAAGCATCCTTGGATGAATCTACAAAGTGGCATAGGAGGATGACACATGTTAATTTTAAAGTCATCAACAAACTTGCTAAAGATGGACTTGTTCATGGACTTCCTTCCAAGATCTTCACCAATGAGCATAATTGTGTGGCTTGCAACAAGGGAAAGCAACACAAAGCTTCTTATAAAGCCATTACCACTGTGAGCATAATCTCAGAACCATTGCAACTGTTTCACATGGATCTTTTTGGTCCAACATCCATCAGAAGTATTGATCATAAGTACTTCTGTTTGGTGATCACTGATGCTTTCAGTAGATTCAGTTGGACATTTTTCTTAGTGACTAAAGATCAAACCTTTCAGGCACTCAAAGAATTTATGGCTCTAGCTGAAAATCAACTTAACAAGAAGATTAAAGGTATTAGGTGTGACAATGGGACAGAGTTAAAAAATGCCAAACTCATTGGACTTTGTGGTTTAAAGGGTATTAAAAGAGATTATAGTACTCCTAGGACTCCACAACAGAATGGAGTTGCTGAAAGGAAGAATAGAACCCTTATAGAGGCTGCAAGATCTATACTTGCTGACTATAAACTTCCCACCATGTTTTGGACTGAGGCAGTTGGTACTGCCTGTTATGTATTGAATAGGGTGTTAATCACTAGACCTCATAATAAGACACCCTATGAACTGTTGACTGGGAAGAAGCCTGCCATTGAACACTTGAAACCTTTTGGTTGTCAGGTGACCATTCTTAATACAAGTGATCATCTAGGCAAATTTGAAGCAAAAGCTGCTGAAGGTTATATTGTTGGTTATTCAGCACATAGCAAGGCTTATAGGGTCTATAATTTGGCTTCAAAGAAGATTGAAGAGACACTTAACCTGAAATTTCTGGAGGACAATGTTAATGTTTAGGGCAAGGGTCATGAATGGTATTTTGACCTTGATTACCTTACTGATTATTTGGGGTATGCTAGACACACAGCTAACCCATCTGCAGGTATGCAAGTGTCATCTTCTAACAATGCAGGTACACTAAAGGATGATTCCGACAGTGATTCAGACAGTGATGAACCCACAATTGTTGTAACAACTTTACCAATCAAGCTAGCAGATCCTCCTACCAAAGAAGCCTCTGATGCCAAATCTGCTGATGATGTGGAAAATTCAACATATGCAGAAGATCTTGCTAGACTCAAAAAGCAAGAACATGCAGCTGCTGAGGAAGCTAAAAGACTTGGTTTTGAGTTTGCTCAAGACACTGAAGCCCTCTTAAAACAAGCTGTTGTTGACGACAGCAGAAAACCTAGTTCTGCTGAAGCATCAGCTGATGCAGCTGTTCATTCTGCTGATGGAGATTCTGCTGAAGGTGTTTCTGCGGAAGGTCCTGTTTCTACTGCAGTTTCCACAAGTTTTGATGAACCATTTGGCAGGTTTCCTACTCCCTCAGATCTTGCTAATGTTGAGCAAAGTGATGGTATTTTTCAATCAGCCTCCTATGATCAAGACTTTGCTCCCACTTTAACCAATCTTGATACCTCAATTGATGTCAATCCTGTTACCATTAAAAGGATCAACACCATACATCCACAAGATAATATACTTGGTGATCCAAATGCAATGGTACTCACCAGAAGTGCTATTAAGAATACCAAGTTTGGGCAATGTGCATTTTTGACTTATGTATCCACTCAGAAGAGAGACAATCACACAGATCAGAAGCATTGTTTGTTTGCTTGTTTCTTGTCTCAAGTTGAACCCACAAGCATTAAACAGGCTTTAAGTGAGCCTAGTTGGGTTGAAGCTATGCAGGAAGAGATGCAACAATTCAAGAATCAAGATGTTTGGGTACTTGTTGATCTGCCTGCAGGGAAGATTGCCATTGGGACTAAGTGGATCTTAAAATGCAAGAGGGATGCCAGAGGTATTGTGGTCAGAAATAAAGCAAGATTAGTGGCTCAAGGTTTCAGACAAGAAGAAGGTATTGACTACACTGAGGTCTTTGCACCAGTGGCTAGGGTTGAGGCCATTAGACTGTTTTTAGCCTTTGCCTCATATATGGGGTTTAAAGTCTATCAGATGGATGTCAAAAGTGCGTTTCTCTATGGCAAAATAGAAGAGGAGGTGTATGTTACTCAACCACAAGGCTTTGAAGACCCCCATCATCCTAAGAAGGTTTACAAAGTTGTTAAGGCACTTTATGGACTTCACCAAGCACCAAGAGCATGGTATGCTAGATTGTCTACATTTCTTTTGGAGCATGGATACAGAAGAGGTGCTATTGATAAGACTCTCTTTATCAAGAAAAACTCCAGGGACATAATTCTAGTACAGGTCTATGTGGATGATATCATCTTTGGATCCACAAAAGAATCATGGTGCAGAGAATTTGAAGATTTGATGAAAGGTGAATTTCAAATGAGTGCAATGGGAGAGTTAACCTTTTTTCTAGGGCTACAAGTCAAACAACAACCTGAAGGGATCTTTATTCATCAAGAGAAATATGTTAAAGATATCTTGAAAAAGTTTGACTTTGAACTTTTGAGGACTCCTACCACTCCATATGAACCACCCAAGCTTAAGAATCCAAATGAGCAAGATGAGGCTGTTAATGTTCATCTGTATAGATCCATGATTGGCTCACTCATGTATCTCACAGCCTCTAGGCCTGACATTACTTTTGCTGTCAGTGCTTGCTCAAGGCATCAAGTCACTCCCTTGACTTCTCATCTAAATGCAGTAAAGAAAATTTTCAAGTACATCAAGGGCCAACCCAAACTAGGCCTTTGGTACCCAAGGGATTCACCATTTGTGTTGGAGGCTTACAGTGATAGTGACTATGCTGGAGCTAATTTGGATAGGAAATCCACAACAGGAGGTTGTCAATTTCTGGGAAGAAGACTCATCTCTTGGCAGTGCAAGAAACAAACCATTGTGGCTACTTCTACCACTGAAGCAGAATATGTGGCTGCTGCCAATTGCTGTGGTCAGGTACTTTGGATTCAAAATCAGATGTTGGATTATGGGTTTAACTTTATGAACACTAAAATCTACATTGACAATCAAAGTACTATTTCCATTGTTAAAAATCCTGTTTTTCATCAGAGAACTAAACACATATAAATTAGGCACCATTTTATAAGAGATGCTAATGAGAAGCATCTAATTCAAGTGCTTAAGATTCACACTGATGATAATGTGGTTGATTTGTTAAAAAAAGCTTTTGATGGACCAAGGTTTAATCACTTGGTTGTCAACATTGGGATGGTTAACCCTTGAATACAATGTTTGAGGGGAGGCATAAGCCTTATGGGAGGCATATGCCTCAGGGGAGGATTATACATGTTGTATTTATGTAGATTATTATGTTTACTAACTTTATTTTGCAGGTTTTTACTAATATTGTACAATTTTATAGTTGTTCTTTTGTGCTTTTGTGTTTTGTGTGATTGTCTGGTCTCAGGTCATGTTCCTGCTGATGAACAATAGTCTACTTTCAGTGGAATAAGATGTAAAGACTTAAAAGTGAATTTTATTCATTTGTGGCAAGCTTGGTACATCATGATCAGTTATTAGAAGAAACACAGATTACATAAACATTAACAAAATAAACAACCACCATCCTACCACTACATCCCTAATTTGCAATCAACCACCAACATACCAACACACCCCAAGAAACAGCCTAATCCATCTTTCTTTTCCCTTTACCCAAGTCCTTTGGGTCTGGCATCTTCTTGTGGATTCCTCTGGATTGCATATCCTTGGTCCAGAGTTTAGGAGCTGCAAGACCAAGAACCACCTTCAATGGACCCTTCCTTTTGCCTGAGGACTGTGGCTCTTCAGGGACAGAGATTCTTCTCATATCAGCACAGACTCTTTCCATTTCACTTGTTAAGAATGCAGTGACAGGGGTGAAGTCAGGGACAATCATAGCTAGAGGAGCTGGTGCTTCCTCAGCTTCAGTGGTTTCCTCTGATGAGGTTAGAGATGGACATAACTCTGAAGGACCTTCATTCAAATAGTAGTATGATCTCTGTATTTGAGGTATGTCAAAAGTAGAGTCTGATGAATCAGAAGAAATTTCAATGACATTGGGGACTGGTTTCATGGTGTAAATGTGTGAAAGACTTTGGGATACGTTATTTGTGGAATGGTGGGTTGATTATGACTTGAAGACCTCTTTTTAAAGAACTGATTTGGGTTTACTGTGAGTTAATGTAAGTTAATGGGAGGTAGTTGAGTCAGTAGTAATTACTAAGTGTGCAAGTTGTCCACTTAATTAGATACTTCAGATGAAAGTCAATGGTTTGACCAACATGCTGCTGATACAAGTTATCTTGTAATTAAGTGTGTTCCTGCTGATGGATTAGTCAAGTTCAAATTATTCAGGGGAATGCTACTCAGAAGAATTAAAACAAGTAATCATAAACCAAAGCAAATTTTATTGATTCTTTAGAGATACAATACAAGATAATGAAAGTGAAAGACAAACATCAAAGTCCCTATTCTACTTTGCCCTTGCCCTTGCCATCCACAACCTTCTTCTTGCCTTTGTTGTTGATGTTGAAGAGTCCTTGCCACTGAGGACAGGGCAAACCTAACACAACCTTTCTAGTCTTTGGTAATGGGGAGTTCCTTTTTCTTTTCCTTGGACGAGATGAATGAGGCTTATCAGAAGTTGTAGGAGTGTAAAGTTCATCATTCTCATCATTCTCTTCATCAGAAGATGTTGAGAAGATGAGAGACTCATCAGGATTGGGAACTTGGTTTGCACTCTCAAATTCATTCCACTTTCTCTCCAACTCTCTCTGATAATTAGGATCATCAATCTCAGAGGGAAAGGGTGGAAGATCTTCAGATGATGATGAACTTGGTGCTGGCACATCATGTTTCTTCTTCTTCGCTTGTTCCTTTGTAAGACCACGAGGACGAGTTGGCATGTTCCATGGTGGTGGAGATGTTAATGAGTCAGAAGTATCTGATGATTCAGAAGCAAGGTTGATGATGGGTTGATTGGAAGCCATGAATATAATTTTTGGTTGGCGATATGATAATTAGGGATTTGATATGAAGTTGAGAGATTTGGGAATAATTTAGTCTTTATTTATAAGATTCCCCAACCGCGTGTCTTTATTACCATTAATGCGAGGCAATTTGGAGATAATTAAGGGATCTTTGAATTTTGAATTAAAAGATCTTTGTTAAAGATGTTTGGTTTCCACTTAAGGGTAGATTCTGCTGAGTGATGCTGCGGATGGATCTGTTGACCATAGTCAATGTTTGACTATTTTCTACGGATTGACCATTTGTTTTCAGCCGTTTGATTTGGTTTCTACGGATGAGTCAGTTAATTGGGATTTGTCTTAGTCGATTATTGGTCAAGGATTTCTTTCCAATAATTCACATCAGTTTCATTCCAGGTTTGGTAACTTCCATATTAACCAACGACGTGCATATCCCACTCCCAAATTAACTGATTCCCTCTCTCTATATATTTTTCAAAACCATTTCAATATCTTTCAGAACTTATAAACCTAATTTTCTAATTCTCAATCAATGGCTGAACTATATTTCAAAGCTGATCATAACAAACATGCCCTTCTTGGTCGTGGAAAGGGTGATGAAGATTATTTAGGCATGATGGAATTTCTTCAAAGATCTAAGATTCGATATGCCCTGCTTCAATACCCGGAGGTTATTCATGAATCTCTTGTTGTACAATTTTGGGAAACGGCACAAACTAGGACCATTGAAGATGGACCATCAGAGATTGTTGCTGTTATAGATGGGGAAGAATATGTGGTTACTGAGTCTTTGGTCAGGACCAAATTACAGTTGGATGATGAAGGAGGTGTGACTGATTTGCCTAAGAGTGACATACTTAGAGGGCTTCGGGCTGCTGGGTATAGTGGTGATGGGAAAATGATGCGTGGGAATCGCAACAGGCTTTACCTCTCGAGGGATCTCGAGAAGCTTACAACCCCCACCAGGCAGTGTACCTGATCGTTGTAGTATAGTATAGTGACAAGTACCGGGGGATTGATCTTTCAGCTTAGGAATAGTGTCGCTAGGATTAAAAAACCTAATTAATAGTTCTAAAGGTGAGGGATGATTATTTTTGTATTTTTATATTCTTATGAAAGCAAGTAAAATCTCGGGTTTTGGAAGAGTGGGCGGAATTAGTTGCTATTCAACTAACCCAAAACTAATATATAATCAAAATAAAATACTGAAAATGAAATTAAACTAAATTATACTAAGGTTGTGAGCAGTAATTGGAGAAATTGTGTTTACTTAGACTTCACTACTCCCTAGATATCTTTTACACGTTAATTACTTGTTATACTTGTATGGATGACGGATT
Source organism: Artemisia argyi (assembly GCA_030686995.1). Taxonomy (NCBI): domain Eukaryota; kingdom Viridiplantae; phylum Streptophyta; class Magnoliopsida; order Asterales; family Asteraceae; genus Artemisia; species Artemisia argyi. The sequence continues at coordinate 206,628,128 of CM060702.1, read as the reverse complement.
GTATTCCTTAATACCATTCGTGGGGTGTCATACATAACTCCCCAACTCTATGAGCTCTTATCTCCTCCTACACCATGACCCAGCACAACTATAGGGATTGTAAACAGTGGCTCATGCATTAAATACAACCAATAAAGACCTAGTACGCCTCGGTTCATGTTTCTTAAGACGTTCAAGCATGTTACCATTTGGAGATCTGCCAGTTTTCTTAAGCCTAACACATAAAATCATTCATCCAAGAACAAGAATAAACAAGTAATCAACACATAATCAACATCTAGGTTTCATTAGATCTAAGCAAACACAAAAGAGATCTAGCCTAGCATAATGGAATTGAGACAAGAACAAGATATAAACAACCAACACATAGACATATTGATTGAATTAGAAGAACACTTATCTCAATTACAATGCAAGGTATCAAGGGTTTGGAACCCTTGAAAAACCTGTAAAAGGTGCACCAAATTCGTCTTTAGGGTTTCACCAAAACTTCTCCTTTTTTTAATGAAAAAACTAGAAAACAATATATAGGAAAACTGGGCTGACGGCGTCAAGACAAGCATGTGACGCCGTCACCTCGCCGCCAAATACTTCCTCGGACGGTCTTGATCTACTTATGACGGCCTATGTGACGCCGTCACCAACCACGGTATTTTATTCTTTGTACTTTGACGCCGTCAGGATGACTTTTGACGCCGTCACCAACTACGGTGTTTTATTCTTGATGTCTGACGCCGTCAGGTTGTAACTCTTGACGCCGTCACCTAGTGTCTTCAGCATGGAAAATTGATACTTTGCCGTTTTCTTCACTTTTATGCTCCAAAAACGTCCAAAATGGCTTCTTTTCCAGAATTCACTCTCCAAACACCTAAAATCACAAAAGGAACGATTTAGGGCGATATTTGATCAAATAAAGTCGGATTCGGGCTTAAATGACCCCCTAAAAACGGATCATTTTTCGCCTCATCGTATACCCTTACACTTGAGATTTGCTTGTCCTCAAGCAAATGAGCTTTTATTCTACTCAAAAGACAAGTTAGGGGTCATTTAACACTAATATAAAAGTAATTACAACAAATAATCGTTCCACTAAAGACCAATAGACAAGCACGGAGGTCATACACAAGCACCTCGCAAATAGTGTTTAGATACTCACATCTCTCGGGTGTAATAAAGTAATATAACATTATGGAAATGGAAGATATCTCTCACTACCTGTCATAGCAAAATAGATTACCATAGGCTTGGGAAAGGATCAAACCTCCACCACATGGCGTAAGCACCTAGGATAAACTATCAAAGAGGTCTTTTAAAGGGTTGTAACGTTAGGTATAGGGATATGAATTACACTGTTTTGTTGGATAAAGGAAGTTTTACTGGTGGCGAGTTAACAATCTTGGTTAATTACATGTACAAGATGGCGTTGCTAAGCCAAGACTAGACTCGACTTAAGCTAATAAATGAAAAATAACAAAAACATAAAATGAACATAGAATGAAACGGGATGGCAGTCCGTATGTTTTTTCTCTTTTTTTTTTTTTTTGTTTTTTTTCTTTTTTCTATATATATTTTTTTTCTTTTTCTTAATTTTTTCGATTTTTTTTTTTTTTTTTTTTTCATACACTCTTACCCTACCATCCAAAATAATACATCATAGGGGATTGAACGTTTCCCTTACACTTGAATCTTTACATACTTTACATTTAACTAATCTAATGACTCGAATTAAGACAATCAAAACACTTGGAGCACTTTTAAGATTAACGTACATATGGGGGTAATAATATTATGTTCTTCCCCATTACTCCATAAAATAAGTACTTACCCATGAGTCCCAATCGTCCCAAAACAATATGTACAAGGATATGACTCGACTTAGCAACCATGTAATCAATTAGAAAGTTAACTTAGGGTTTAACAAATAACAATAATGCACTAAAAATGAGCGCATACACGGAAGGCTAAGGCGATTTGGTTGTACATTTAAGTGGGGTGTAACAAATTCTTCCTTTAAGTAAGATGCTTAAAGTTAGAAACGAAAAGATAGGCTCGGAGGGGTGTACTAGGGGTTTCGTGTACTAAAAATGAGTACAACGCTAAGGGTGTGGGAAAAATTAGTTGACTTAACTAGCCAAGTAATATGACTTAAATGGTCAAGTAATTATGATACGGGTTTAACACAAGGGTGATCCTAATGCCTCTTATCATGTAGTAAATCCTACTACACGAATGTAGTCTCACTAGCGGTCTCGGGATGCATCACTAACGCAAGTTCTAGAATCTAAATGCTACCGGTACACTCATAAGCACTAATAATGAATGCTTTTCCTATCAAATCTAAAGGCAAACCTCACATTTTTGGGTGGAAAATTTTTCTGAATATACGGTTATGTGCTAGTCATACAACCTCCTTTCCATGAGACGCTTGCTATGGCTAAAGTTTCACTCCTAAATGTTGTAAAAAATTTTAAATTTGGCGCTAAAATTACACTAACAAGTATTTCTCATAGTTTTATTACACATCTACTATTAAACAAAACAAACTCAAGCGAAAGTGCATATGTAAGGTATCATCTTTTTACCCTCCCCTTACACTTAAGATGAACATTGTCCCCAATGTTCAAGTAAAGAATGTAAAAGTGAAAAAGTAAAGAGAATGAAATCAAATACTCCCCTGATTCGCTCGGTATGGATTATAAGGTGGCTAGGTTAGATCTTCCTCCAAGAAAATGAACAATCAAAGCTTCCCTTCCAGAATATAAATCATCTTCTTGTCATACATAACCTGTTAAACCTGAGAAAACAACTACAAAAACCCAAAGCATCAATCCGAACAAAGAAAACTCACAACTAGATGTAATTCCATACTTAGGAATAGAAACAAAACAATTAAAGATATAATGCTTGTGGAATGAATGTTTGCAGATTTCCTGGAGATTATAAAACTTAATAATTCACAAAAACTTTAGGACTCCGTTAGAAAAACAAAACCGGTAAAATTTCCAAGTTTTTACACGTGACGCCGTCAAGAGTAAACTCGTGACGCCGTCAGAAGTGACCTGCAGAAATTCTTATGTTAAGTTTCCGGAAAATTTCAAGAAAAACTTCGTTCTACTTTCTGGAAAATCCTGCAAAACATCATTATGACTCGATACAAGCATTTGACACTAACAAGTACTAATACACATGTCCATTTATTATTGTTGTGGTTCATGCTCAATTTCGTTCTTATAAAAAAAATTTGGATTTCCCTTACACTTATCTTTTGCAAAATACCTTTATATGCAATTAAGACGAAGTTAAAAACAAAATAAAGCATTTTCACAATTTACTTTGAAACATGAGCCACAAACAATAAAAATAAAACATGCATACGGAGACAAATAAAATCAAACAAACAAACAAACAAACAAATAAATAAAAACACACAAAACATGGGTTGCCTCCCAAGAAGCGCTTGTTTTTGTTCGAGTCACGAGCCTGACTCTACCCTTATTTAATGAAAATAGGGGAGGTTTTCCCTACACTTAGGATTAAGTGCGGGTGGAAGTAGCGATACACACCCTTAGGGTGGAAATATGCCTCATGAGGAAAGAGTGGTGGATGAATTATATGCTCAAAGGGTTGTGCTCCTATCATCATAACCTTACGTAATTCAATCGGGTTAATGGGTGGATTAATATTTTCTCCTAGAAAGGGATCATTTTCTATCAACTTCGAAAGACTCCTAGTTGGGGATCCATCTTGACCTAATAAACCTGGTTTAAACCCATAATGTTTCTTATGATCGATAATAAATGGGTGATGTAAGCATGTAAGGTCATTTTCCACTCCTATATTTGCTTCCTCTCTACAAGGCTTAGAGTCCACTACCTTTGTCCTAAGACTACCCGGACTATATGGTTTGATGGGTGGATCGGAACCTATTTCAATTCCTAAATTTTCATCCAAGGACGGAAGATTAGGTAACGGTTTTGGTTGAGGCTCCGGTTCATCAAAACTAGGAACTTCCCTAAAACTAAGAGTAAAGTTATCATTATAAGTGTTCAAACCTATATCCTCTAGTTGTGTTTGGTTCAAAGGTTCTACCTCAATTGGGGTTCCTATAGTCTCTTCTACTTCATCCGAATAAGTCACGGGCGGTGTGTGTGCCTCAGATGATGCTAGGACTTGTGGGGTACTTGGTGGGCTTAGATTTTCTACTTCATCATTCCTTGTGTCAGGATCACCAATATCCTCAACATGTCTTTTATTATAATCTAACCCTAACATTTTCCCAAGTATCTCAAGTGCTTCTTTAGGCATCTCAACTTCTATATCCGAATCATAAGGATCATCCTCAATTTTATGACTACTATATACAAATTGCCCAAAAGATTCATCATCTGTTTCTTGAGATTCATCATCATCGATCATAAAACCTGGGTCTTTTTGATCAATGTGATCATGTTCGGCTACATCCTCCATCACATCAAGGTCACCTATGTGTTTGTTTTGTACTATGGCTTTAGGTGACATCCACACAGGTATCCCTGAGTAATCATCCCCAGACAAGCTTCCTGTTTGCTCCTTCAAACTTGTTTTTGATTGATTTGTGATGTTGTTTGTTGGGTTGTCTACTCTATAATAATATTGGGCACAGTTTTCTATGGTATCCCATACTTCTTCATCACTTAATTCCCTAGGGCCCCCATTGGCAAAATCATCAATGCACATTTGGTCACATCGGCTGACACGATAGTAAAAGGTTTCGGTTAGGGATGCTAAAGAGAAACTATGATGAGGGAATTTTCGAAGTAAAATTTTAAAACGAGTCCATGCATCATATATGGGTTCATCTCGATATTGTTTGAAATTCGAGATGTCAATAGGGTAGAATGGCCTTTGTGGTTGGTGGTATGGTGGATTCGCGTACTCCATAATGGTGAACGGAAGAGTCAATGGAAATTACGAACAAACACACAAAGAAAAAGATAGACTAAAGAAAACCTAAAAACAAAAATAAAAATCTTACTAGAAAGGAATCTAGCAAGTAGACCTAATAAAAAGAAATCCTAACCTAGACAATAACTATTCCCCGGGCTGCGGCGCCAAAACTTGATGCGTGGGAATCGCAACAGGCTTTACCTCTCGAGGGATCTCGAGAAGCTTACAACCCCCACCAGGCAGTGTACCTGATCGTTGTAGTATAGTATAGTGACAAGTACCGGGGGATTGATCATTCAGCTTAGGAATAGTGTCGCTAGGATTAGAAAACCTAATTAATAGTTCTAAAGGTGAGGGATGATTATTTTTGTATTTTTATATTTTTATGAAAGCAAGTAAAATCTCGGGTTTTGGAAGAGTGGGCGGAATTAGTTGCTATTCAACTAACCCAAAACTAATATATAATCAAAATAAAATACTGAAAATGAAATTAAACTAAATTATACTAAGGTTGTGAGCAGTAATTGGAGAAATTGTGTTTACTTAGACTTCACTACTCCCTAGATATCTTTTACACGTTAATTACTTGTTATACTTGTATGGATGACGGATTGTATTCCTTAATACCATTCGTGGGGTGTCATACATAACTCCCCAACTCTATGAGCTCTTATCTCCTCCTACACCATGACCCAGCACAACTATAGGGATTGTAAACAGTGGCTCATGCATTAAATATAACCAATAAAGACCTAGTACGCCTCGGTTCATGTTTCTTAAGACGTTCAAGCATGTTACCATTTGGAGATCTGCCAGTTTTCTTAAGCCTAACATATAAAATCATTCATCCAAGAACAAGAATAAACAAGTAATCAACACATAATCAACATCTAGGTTTCATTAGATCTAAGCAAACACAAAAGAGATCTAGCCTAGCATAATGGAATTGAGACAAGAACAAGATATAAACAACCAACACATAGACATATTGATTGAATTAGAAGAACACTTATCTCAATTACAATGCAAGGTATCAAGGGTTTGGAACCCTTGAAAAACCTGTAAAAGGTGCACCAAATTCGTCTTTAGGGTTTCACCAAAACTTCTCCTTTTTTTAATGAAAAAACTAGAAAACTATATATAGGAAAACTGGGCTGACGGCGTCAAGACAAGCATGTGACGCCGTCACCTCGCCGCCAAATACTTCCTCGGACGGTCTTGATCTACTTATGACGGCCTATGTGACGCCGTCACCAACCACGGTATTTTATTCTTTGTACTTTGACGCCGTCAGGATGACTTTTGACGCCGTCACCAACTACGGTGTTTTATTCTTGATGTCTGACGCCGTCAGGTTGTAACTCTTGACGCCGTCACCTAGTGTCTTCAGCATGGAAAATTGATACTTTGCCGTTTTCTTCACTTTTATGCTCCAAAAACGTCCAAAATGGCTTCTTTTCCAGAATTCACTCTCCAAACACCTAAAATCACAAAAGGAACGATTTAGGGCAATATTTGATCAAATAAAGTTGGATTCGGGCTTAAATGACCCCCTAAAAACGGATCATTTTTCGCCTCATCAGAAAACATGGTACAAGAATCTATTTTGTCCAAAATGGAGGTTCTTGACACACACATTGCTTCAGTGCATGGGTTCTAAATCTGGTGGATGGGATCAGTTTTCTACAGATATTGCTCTTGCCATTGTGTGTCTCTCTCATGGAAGAACATTTAACTTTTCTAGGTATATCTTTAATGCTATGCTTGAAAATGTTAAGGATACAAAACTTAAATATCTAATGTATCCTAGATTTCTTCAAATCATTTTGGAAATTCAGACCAATGACCCCACTCACTTGCCTGTTAAGGGTTTGTCCAAAAAATTGTTTTCCCAAATGAAAATTAACTTTAATGGTGAACAAAGACCCTTACTTCCAGCCATGTTTCCTGGTGGAGTAGCTGCTGATGTAGCTGCTGATGCCCCTGAGGGCAATCCCCCTGATGGAGATGCAGCTGATATGGCTGCTGGTGGTCAGGATTCTCCTGATGCTCAAGCACCAGAGGATTCTCCTAATAGAACTGAAGATGCTCCTGATGCAAATGCTTCAGTTGCTTCTGATGTTCAGCCTCCACTCTCTCCTAGGCTAACCACACATGTACACTCACCAATGGATCTCAATTCTCCTGAGTATGAGCTCAATGAGAATTTAGGCTTTGACCAACCTGTAAACTCACCACAATTTACAAGACTTCCTTCACTCAGTCCTTTGAGACCTCAATTTTAGGATAATGTACATGTAGATGTAGATGTAAATTTAGATAATTCCTCTCACAGGACCAATGATGCTCCCATTACCACAGATATCCCTGTTGGTGGAGCTGAAGGTCATGTTACTCTCACTTCTGTATCAGATTTGTTGAACAGGTATGTTTTAAAGGTGGACAAATTGGAGAATGATCTGAACTTCACTAAAAAGAATCTTAGCAGTGCTGTTCTGACTTTAGTTGGGAGAGTTAAGAAGTTGGAGGGTAAGCTGAAGCAAAGAAAAAGACAAGGTGTGGTGTATGACTCAGATGAAGATTCTACTAAAGCATCTGACAACATTGATTTGGAAGGCCTTGAGCTTCTTACTGCTACCACTTTGGAGAGTGTTCAGAAGAGTGCTGACACTAGACCTGAACCCTTTATTGCTCCAACTGCTGATGTTGCTCCTACTCCTGATATAAGTGTTCCCAAGGATTCCATAGCCAAGAATTCTACTGGTGTTGCTCATTATGTCCACAGGAAACATTCTGCTGATAAGAAGTCTGCTGATTCTCCTGCCAAGAAGACATCTGCTGATAATTCAGGAAAGGAATCATTTCCTAATCCTTTGCCAGCAGTGGGCATTCCTGGTCCATCAGTAGATATTCCAGCTGATCTTCCACATGATGCTCCTGATCAGTCTTTTGTCCATCCTAAGAAGCAAGATAAAGGAAAGTCTATTTTGATTGATCAAGCCATTCCTTCTAGAGTCAAATCCAAGGAGGAACTTGCTTATGAGAAAATTAGTGAGAATGTTGCTGCACATCTGCAAGCTCAAGAGGATGCTGCAGTTACTAAAGAGGAGTTGGATTTGAAAGCCTCAGAAGAATTAGCTAGGAAAATTCAAGATGATTTGGACAAGATGGGACCTCAGTATACTACCACATTGCCTGCTAAAAGAAAGAAGGAGCTTGATGAGATAGCTAGGAATCTTACTGGTGAACAATGGGAGAACTTGGCTGAACAGGCTGCTTCCAAGCCCAATTTGGGTAACTCTGAGCTTGGAATTGATACTCCTGATTTTGTTCAGCTGATGGTTGAAAGAGGAAGATTGAAGAGACAACAGGAGGCGGAGATTAAAGCAAAGTATCAAAAAGAAAGACCTTGGACAAAGAATGAAATCAAGAAATATATGAGGAATTTTGTGAAGAACTAGGGCTGTTCCATGTTTGGGTCAGGGTGGACTTAAAAGAAGGTCTGGGGATTTTCAGATCAGCAGTTGACCTACTACTATGACAAGATCATTTCCAATCATCATTCTACTGGTATAATGGTTCAAGATGTGTTGGAGTTTAGAGGAAGACTTTTGGATGAGCCTCAAGCTAAGAAAGCAAAGCTTCATGACTCTGCTGCTCAACCTGCTGAGTCTATTGGGTCTTTTCATGGTGGTCAGGAGTATGTGCCATTTTCTTCAGTCATACCTCAGAAAGATGATACTCCTGATGTTCAGGTGAAAGATATTCCTTCTGGTTCTCATCCTGATACTGCTGAATCTCATCATGATACCACTGAAGCTTCACATGATGTTGCTACTGATGCTTCAGAAGATGCTCCAATTGTAGTACCTGATGATGATGATTCTATTGATGTTCATGCTGATACTTCTACACAAGTACCCAAAGAAGAACCTACTGATGGTCCTTCTATTCCTGTTACTGGTACTAGGAGGAAGACTAGAGCTATCAAGAGAAAGGCTCCAAAAGATATTCCTTTAGAGGATAGTACTACTTTTCTTGATTATGGTTCGGATGAAGGTCAAGACCCTGTTGTATGGGAGAAAATTGTAAAGTGGGAACTTGTTGATTCTGAGCTTGGTGGAGGAAAAGTGAATGTTATAACCAGACAAGATGGATCTACAAAGCAATTCTTATTTCTAAGCCAGATTTTACATATGGTGGATAAACAAGATCTTCTTTCACTTTATGATTGGGTTATCAAGTATTATCAAACTCATTCCCCTGATGAGATTGGGATGTATTTGATGGGTGACTTGCAGATTCTTTGTGATTCTTATAAAGGTAATTCTGGTATAAGGTTTCAAGCATGGAAAGGTCAAAGTACATGGGTGGTTGACTATTGGAAGTTCTTTCCCCTGCCTAATGTTCACATGATTGTTACAACCACTGGGAAGACTTTATATTGTTGGGCTGATGTTCTCTACCCAATCACAAAGGAAGTTATGAATCTCATGCTGGAAGCAAAGCTATCTGTTCCTTTGGATATGACTGCCAATGATCTGCATCTTGCTGAGCAATTGGTAAGGTTCATCAGAAGAAGTATTTTGACTAAGAAGGAGTTAGCATCCAAGCATGGTATTCAGATGGATTCATATCTGCAATGAGCTGATCTTGATATTGTATTTTGTTGTATATTGTTTATTTTTAGTTTAAAAAAAAAAAAAAAAAAAAAAAAAAAAAAAAAAAAAAAAAAAAAAAAAAACCTAACATTTTTGTATAAGTTTTGTTTGATGTATGCAGGTTTGTGTTTTTGGTCATCAACTTGCCTGATGTTGATTATTCCATCAAAAAGTTGGCTAGTCCAAAGGGTACAGCTTTGGTAAAGACTCATCAAATCTGTTGATAGCTGTAATGGTTTGCTCAAAATCATAAGGTTTTCAACTCACCTATGCTTTATTGCTGAGTAGTTGAAATGGTTGTCAACTGACCATGGATTTTTCCTTTATGGATTCCAAATAATTGGCTAGCCCACATGTATATGGCTTGTGGTAAAGGCAGTGGAAAACCATATTTGGTATTCAATTGACCAAGATGATAATTCATCAATAATTGACTAGTCCTGAGCAAACGGCTACAGGTAAAGACATCTCAAATCCGTTTATAGTTGATGATTTGCTAAAAATCATGTGGTTATCAGTGTACCTTTGAACATTTGGCTACTCCAGTAGTGATGGCTATTGGTAAAGAGACATCAAATCCATTATTTTCAATGATTCACCTCTCACAGGAGTTAACACACCTGGATGTGATGAGAATAGTATGAAACTTCTATGTTTTGATGTACATTTAGTCTTGTGTTGCTGCAAAGAATGGTGCTTTTTAATTGATTAATGATCACAGAGATTATGCTTATGAAGATTCTTTGCTGCTGCTGCTTATCCTCAATCCTCTGGTTTATGTTATTGGCAATCTATCAAGAAATCTTGAACTTAACTATGTCAAATTCAAGATTAGGGGAGGATTGTAAGGAATTGTTGAAGATACTACTGACAGGTTCTGCGGAAAGCTTAGTGACTTTCTGCTGATGATTGGTTCCTGCGGATGATCATAGATTCTACGGATAGAGTTTAACCGTGGATATAACTTAAGTATTTTAGGACAAGATATGTAGAATATCTTTTATTAGTTTTTCATTATTCGTTTCTTGTAAGAAAGGTTAGGGTTTCCAATAGTATATAAGGAACCCTAGGTCATTGTAATAGAAACAAGTTTTAGTACGAAGTTTTATTAATATTATCGATCCATAGAGGATCAAGTTTAGTATACGTTTGTTTTTATATTCCGCATAATTACAAATTCACAGAGATTATCTAACTTAGTCTAGCTAGTGATTACATTAGTTGACTAACGGTCTATTGGCTCGTGATCTATCAAGGAATAGATCCCTACAAGGAGACCATCATCACTTCGCATTTAAGGATGATTGATGTGAGTAAGTTCATCGGCGAACTCCTCAAGAAGAGGATCAGCATCAGACTGTGGGAGTGATGCCTCAATATACTCAATGTCTCCATTAGATGTACAATCATCATTAAAATCTGAGAAAGTCTCAAAATGATCGTTTGAACACTCAAAAGGGGAAGGAAGATCACACATATGCTCAAAAGTTCCCTGTGACTCTCTTGGGATTGGGACAAGGATCTCAACACTCGACTTTATTAATTCTTCCGATTCCTTATTAGGAACAGTGCTAAGATGCTCATCCCCCATGTTTAGAGAGTGAGTGTGAACTTCTGGTGTGATAACAACAGACTGAGGGAGATGAGAGGAGCTAGCATTCATGGATTGTACAAGTCCCATTTGATCTTCTGCTAGTAATTTCTCCGTCTCATTATTTTCTCACTGATTTTCAATGGGAGGAATCACAAATGATGAATCTGAGGAACCCTTATAAAATTGAAGGATATCAAGGGTGTCCTCATTATCACTATCATCATCACAGTCTAGAAGAGCAGCTTGACGAAATTTGGCACGTGTTATAGCTGCTTGTTCTAAGACAAGTAATTCTTCCATGCTCAATTCGTTTCGAGCCTCTCGTTCTTCAGCAAGTAACTCTGCCATAGATTTCTCACGAGAGTCTTGAAACGATGTAGTAACCAACTCCTCCTTAAGTTCTTTTAAAAAATCAAGAGCCTTTAGTAAAAGGTCTTGCTCAATGTCATGAGGAGTTGTGTGAATCATATGGTACTGTGGAGGTAGGTCTGAAAACGAATAGTCGTAATTGTTACAAGGAAATGGATTCCTTGTTTGACAATCCGAGCTAGAGTGTGAACCTCCACAGTAATCACAACAGTAAAACTGATGTGGCTGTGGGTTGTATGTGCTAGAGTTATAATTGTTATCAGGAAACTGCTCATAGACAAGCGTGTTTCCCGATTGACAATCAGAACTGTAATGTGAACCACCACAGTACTCACAACAGTAAAACTGTTGAGTATCATGGTGTGGTAACTGATGGAATGAATCAGTTGTGTCATGGTAGGAATAGGGATTCGGGTTATAGACAGACCCGTTTCCTGACTCTACCATGCCACAGCTGGGGCAATTGCCACCATTATGAGGATTACCACACCAATGGCAAGTAAGAAAGTGTGGATGAGACATAGAAAGAATCAAATGTGTATAGAAGGGTAGGGATAAAGAATCAAAGATGTGAGAGGGTAAAGGAGAATGTTTTTGGATTTTTGGATAAACATTTTATATACAAATAAGAAGGAAAAATGTTTTTGTATTTTTGTGTTCGTTGAAAACTGAGTTTAAAATGTTTTCGTGAACGGTTTTGTTTTGATATGATAATATACACAAGGATGGTAAATTTACAAAGAAGTGAATTCCAAAATCACTAATCTGCAAAACCATTTAGAATACGCGCACAACCTCCCCGGCAGCGGCGCCAAAATTTGACTCCTCCCGAACTAACCAGTCAACCGGGTGCGGTCAATAGGTCAACCCAGGAGAGAGTGCAAGATAACCGGTGAAGAATAGGGTTTCCCCGGGTCGTTATGTCCCGACGAGGTGTGATGGTAATCAAACTGATTTGTGATCGGGTGAATTGAACAGAAGGGTAAGGAATTTGATTATTAGGTATTGTGAATAAGAAACGTAAAGTAACAGAGTATAAAACGTATAAGAAACTAAAGACAAGCGGATAAAGTGAAAGCACAAAAATAATAAACGGCTGAATTTGAACAATGCCAAGTCTACTAGCATAAAAATGGTTTTCCTATGCACTAAATGATAAGAGAAAATGTTAGCAAGAAGAAAAATAAGAACTAGATGAAAATTCAAAATTTTATAATTTAAAAACTTTACAACATTAATTAATTCCTAATACACACTAAAACATTTCAAACTACTCTAAAACCTTCTAGATTAACACTACAACTAAACGCTTATGACCAGAACCAAGAGATGCAAAGTTATGCTAAAGCGATATTAATGGATTAGTAACAATCACAGTAACTCTAAGCTAACGCAATTGGAATTATTGCTCGATATGAATTAAATCTCAAGCTTAGGAAACTAAAGACACAAATAAACAAGCTATGATAAACAAATGCAAGGTAAAAGAAACAGGTTCAAATCATTAAGCTTAGATGAAAAGCTTAATAGCAGCCGCTAAATCAAAAAAACACACAAGCTAAAACCAAATAAACTATACTTGCATACGTTCGAATAGCAAATTGGCTAAATTCAACCAATAGAGCAAGACCCTAAATTAATATGCTAAGAGTAAGAAGATTAAAACAAGCTTAGTTGCTACTGATTAGTGGCAGATGAGCAGCTAGAGAGTGACTAGTGGACACGAATAAGCTGAGAAAATCTGACTTTTTTTTAATTCTAATAATAGTTGACTAATTAGGGTTTTGATTACCCCTAATTGGCTGAATATGATCTGTTAGACTATACTAGGACTAAATAAAACTATGTTAACAAATTCTACAATTAATATGGAGATAGTACATTGCTAAGTTCTAACAGATAAGAAGATAAAAGATCAAGAGATGGAATAAACTTTTTCACTGGTGGCCTACTGATTATATGTCACCATTATCCTAAAAGATCCGAAGGTAAGTTGTCTAAACCATTTTTATACCTAATACTGACCTTTAACACAGATTATAAGCTTACTCCAATTATCACTATAAAAATTATTTTAACAAATTAATGAAACAAGTGAGTGATTCAAATCATGAACTGATAAATTAAGTTTATTCTAAGTTGTAGTGAACATGAGTAAACAGAAACATACCACAAACAACAATGATAGCTAACATGATCAAACATAAACAAGACTTTTTACCAAGAACTTTGGTTTGCTTATTAATTCTGAAAAAGTAGTACAAGATTCAAATGAAGACTGAAATACTTATATTAAACTTAAGACTAAAATTAAAGTAAACTTGAAAACTATTGGAACAACATAATGAAAAGCATAAAAAAAAATACAGCCCCCTTTCAGAGGCTTACATACAGCCTATTTATATTAAAAACTAGCTGGGGGTCTTCTATTGTGTTTGCTCAGAACAAATCCCACCCATTGAATTATCTTGGAATGATCTCAGCCCTTTATCATATTCTTGGTGCCAACAAAATGGGGTTATGATGTGCTAGCCTGGAGATTAAATATCTTGTGGAGATACTGAGGGAACAAGAAGGAGGCTGGAGCAGGTATGTTGGGGGAGACAAGAAGTTGGGAGGATGTGTAGTTGTGTTTGATTTGCTAGGAGGATGTGTATGTTTTTGTCTTGCTTGTGAAATCCTGGGAAAAGGTAAAGTAGATGGAGGTGGCTGATTTATGTTTTTCCTGGCATGTATTATTAAGAATGCAAGGGGTGGTTTTGGGCTAGGGTTATGGTTGGGCCTGGTTTATTAGTGAAGGATGGGTAGGGAAAGATTTGGGCTGGTTAAGCATAGTTTTGGATTAATATCATACAACCACATCCAGAATTTACTCGACTTCGTCTTTAATATCACAGTATGATCAATTTATTGTCGAGTTGTTCAAAAATGAACATTTATCGATCAAAATTGTATGTTTCCACCCAGATTTCAATCCTTTGCACCTGAAACACATAAAAACACGAAACCAATGATATCTATATTGTTTTTGGCTTTTTTTTTGTATTTTTACGTATCAAAATTGGTGGTGAAATGATGAGTATTTGCATACTCATCACCGTCACTTTTGCTCTCCACTTCAGATGGAGTGCTCTAAGAAATTTCCTGACAAAGTTCTTACTACAAAAAGATTTTTCAAGTGCTTTAAGTGAAGTAATAATGGTATTAAATCTAGCAAAAGCATTATCAATAATCTCATCTTCGGAAATAACAAATTGTTCATATTGTTGAACAAGAAGATCAATTTTGTTATCTTTAACTTGTGAGTTTCCTTGATGAGTGACAATTAAAGATTGCCAAATATCTTTGGCGGTTTTACACAAAAAGACTCTTTCATATTCTTTCTTAGGCAAAGCGTTGTAAAGCATCATTTTAGCTTCATTATTTTTACCAATTAATTTCTTTTGATCATCATCTTTGATGTTAGTAACTATGTTATCACCATCAATAATTATATACCACAAATCTATATCTTTATATTTCACGTAAGTTTCAAAACGGTTTTTCCAATATATAAAACCATTTGCTTCAAAGAGTGGTGGTCTTTGCATAGATTGTCCTTCTTAGTAATTTTCAAAATCCATGGATCGTTTCAAGTTTTAAAACACAATTAAAATCTTTTTAACTTGTTAAGTTAGCTTTGAAACTTTTCGTTTGATCAAAGATATATACACAAACACAATATATAACATGCAAGTAAATGAAAGAAACGATCAAA
This sequence comes from Artemisia argyi, assembly GCA_030686995.1. Taxonomy (NCBI): domain Eukaryota; kingdom Viridiplantae; phylum Streptophyta; class Magnoliopsida; order Asterales; family Asteraceae; genus Artemisia; species Artemisia argyi. The sequence continues at coordinate 206,612,821 of CM060702.1, read as the reverse complement.
CCACAATACGAGTTCGTGGTTCGGCTACAAGGACTCTTTTTCCTTGCCCTATGTCCACGCCCCGAGTATCCAACTCGAGAGTAACTTTCACTAGTCAACAAGCTCCTTTCACCGGCGGAGAAAACCTTACACGTTGCTTATAATTTTACCGACACAAAGCTAGATGTCGAGTTCTTTACAAAGGGTACAACCACTCCCGTTAGTTCTTTACAAGGGTACAACTACTCCCTATACACTTTGTATTTTAAGGACTAAAATACTAACCGATCACTACTGAAAATACACAATTAAATGAAGCGTAAACTACACAATTCTACACAATGCTAAGCTAACAAGTCTTGCAACGTTGTGTTGAATACTTGTTACTTTTAGTAAGCTTGTGAATCTCTTTGCTACAAAAAGAAACTTCACATATGAAATGTTAAGAGGTTAGATGAAAGAATGAAAGTGTGTGTAAAAATATAATGTCAAGTGATAAGCCAAAATTCAACTTGTGGCTCAATATTTATAGCCAAAACCTTCTACAGGTCTGGCGGATCAGGCGGACCCCTGAGAAGGGTTCCGCCCGTGTACCTCCAGGGTACCGCCGGGCTTGCAGTTGGTTTTGCAATAAATCTTGCAAACCAAACAAAGTCACATCTCATTACTCTTGCAAACCAAACAATGTCACATCATATAATATCAAGTTAAACACTAAACTTGCAAGCAACATCTAAGTAAGTCAAACACATTTCTTTCCATAAATGTATAATGACAAAACTTGCCATAAATGTGATGTGACAATTCTATTTTTAGAAAATAAGAAGTGTTGTGTTTTATGAAATGTAAAATGTAGCAAAAGTCTAGTTTATGCAAGTCTTTAAAACTAAGATTATGTTTTACTTAGAAACTAAAGTTTACACACTACTACAAAAAAATCCCACAGAAACCGGTCAAAATAGCCCATGAAGAGTGGTTTTGAGACCACTCTCTGAAGGGGGGTATCTCTATGATTGAAACAAATAGAAACCGGTTACGCAACCTATCTCTATTAGAAGCATCGACACCGGTCTTCTCCCTACGAACTGGTCTCCATATTAAAATAAACACACATGTTTTACTGAAAATTGAGACTAGTTCTCCCACAACATGTCTTTATAGAAACATCCAACCAGTCTTTATATAGAGTAAAAAGATATGTTTTTATCTCAAAACCTGTCTTTTTGTTAATCTCATTTATAAAAAAAAATTGTTTTCGGAAATTTTTGATAAATTCCATAATCTACAATGACTCACCAATAAAAGAAATATAAATGAAGCAAATATATAAAAATTGATTTAGATAGACCAGAAATGTCGAAATCAACAAAGTAAATTAAGACAATACTTCAATTCAGCTAAACGTAAAGCCTAAACACTAGAATTCAAATAACCATAAAGAAAAACACTATAATTCAACATAATTAAACTTAATTATCTAGGATCAATCGCGCCACAATGTAAACCATGCACCAATGATCACGTTCAACTCTTTGTTCTCTAATGGATGCTCGTCACTCCAAGGTACCTATAAGTAAATTAATTAAATAAGAACATCAGCAATCTAAAAATGTAAGCCTTAAATATGCTACTGAAAGAAAAATTATGCTAGACTCATGAACAAAGAAAAGATAGAACCAGAACTTATTTAGTTTCTAGTAGCCCACTAAAAAGTGAAAATACTTAGATACTTATCATGTGAACAAATAAATATACAATAGCCTACTAAAAAGTTTACTAGAGAGCACAAAAAAACCGTGCATTTACAATTAATAAGTACCAAAACGAACTAGAACTATACAACAAATTAAGTAGGCAACTTGCAAATAACACAAAGATGTAGCGACTAGGCAAATACTTATGCTTATGGACTATTCATCTTTTTCTAAAAATATTATAATGTTTTTCGAGTCTTATCGGGATAACCCGATAACGCGATAAGCTAAAAAACACAACCCTAACCCGCCCTATAATAATATAAGGTTATCGTGTTCGGGTCAAAATAACCCGATAACCTGATTAGACTCGACCCTATAGGCCTTATCCGGTTCTGGTTTGTTCGGGTTGACCCGACCCTTTTAAACATTAAACATTAAACATTACAACAATACACGATCTAGCAACTCATATAAAATTTAAATATACATGAAACATACGTAAAGAAAAACAAAGTTGCATCAAAAAATTTGTTGTAGGTGCTAAATTGTTGTAGGTATAAAGTTGTAGTATCAATGTATCCCATCAAAAGTAATAGTGTAAATGTGTAATATACTAATACTTGTGTTAAAATGAATAATAGTGGTGTTAAAATGGTTACTAGTGTAATAAACTAATAGTGGTGTTAAAATGACTAAATTGCAGTATAAATTTACACCTTTTTTGCAGACTTGCAGTTGCTAACTAATAATGAAATATAGACTATATAATGGTGCTAAAATAACTAAGTTGTAGTATCAAGTTGTGTAGTATTAATTTACACGTTTCTTGCAGACTTGCAGTAGCTTACTAATAGCGTAATAGACCAAACAGTGGTGTTAAAATGACAACACCTTCATGTTGTACATTAATTTACATTAGGTATATGAACTATTAAGTAGGCGAAGATATTAGATATTAAGAAAAATACTCCGTATTACAGTTACAAATGAATTCGAAATAGCTCTTTTTGGCACACATTATTATTAGGTTAAATAAAGGTCATCACCAAACTGTGATGTTTAGAGAAATTTTCAACAAAAATTGCTCATGAAAAAGGCTTTCACATGAAAACCATGTGTTTGGTCATCAAATTAATGGTTTTGAGTGGTCAAATGATCGATAACCATGTCGATAATATGATACAAGAGTACATACAGTAGTCCATTAGTTGGCGATACTGATATGACTAGTATAATTATTTTCTCATGCAATCAAACAAAACGATGCTCCTAATGTCTGTTGTTAGTTACTTAGTTGCATTAAGCCAGGTCAACTAAAAAAACTAAGCAAAACAATAAGTCGGAAGAAAACAACTGAAGGAGGGTAGAATAAAAAAAAAAAAAAAAAAAAAAACTCACCTTCTGTCTTATGAGAAAACAACCCAAGAAGGGTAGAATTCAGGGGCAAGCAACTTTTTTGAATCTTCATATGTCAATCTAGCGAAATTTTATAATATGTGGGTACCATCTGGCTCATTGATGTTACAGAAATTGAGCCAACTCTCCTGCTCGTTTTTTTTCAAGACAACTTTCTTAATTTCTGATCTCCTATGCCACCTTGGATATTTCCTAAAATACACAACATAAGGCCAAAAATTACCAAGTTAAAATAGATGTTTTAGCTTTATATGTGAACAAAAAGATATGCACTAAAAGACATACACCTGCTAACTAGAACTGTTGGACCAGGAGTTGCATCTAAATCAAACATTGAAAGGGTCTTTCTGTATGCCTATCTTTTTGGTTTAAGCCTATTTTCAATAAGAAGAATGTGACTTATGATTAATAAGCTTATAAGCTAAGTGTTTCGATTACCTTATGCGGAGTAGTTAGCCATTTCAAACCCTTAAATAAGCCACAAGCCTAAACTTTTTAGCTTATACAAACACTACAATTGACCAGCTTTGACAAAATAAGCTAACACAAGCAATCCCAAAAAACCAGGTCCCGGAACCCCTATTTTTTACATCAAATAGCAGGTTCAAATACCCTATTTGCGAGAGTAAAATAGTTTAACCAAACGCCCCATCTATGATGGCAAATAGCACACCCCTATTTCATTTACATTTCACATGTCAAAACACAACAACAAATAACATTTTAATAGATAATACAAAAGTAATAGCATATAGAAAACACTCACGGTTGTCATCCAGGAAAACCCATTGGTTTCTGACCAACAAACATGAGATTGTTTGGTATGTAAGTCACGCAAAATAATGCGAGAAGTGTAATAAACAGAAGAAAATACGTACCAACAAGCATTCCATCATTATCAACAAACCACCCCCTGTATTGGTGATTTGTAAAAGTGTGAACCAAATCAAGAAAAATAAAAGAATGAACAGAAATAATAAGTAAGATGATCTAACCTTGGAAGGTTCATTCGTGCACTAGGTTGAGGGAAAGATAGCCGCCGCCAAAGGATAAAACGGAGGCGCAACTACCCTGCAACCAAAACACCCATTTATCACAACAAACGCCCATTTACAACTGGTTACATTGAAAATAAAGATATATTTTAGTGTCATATGAATTTAAAATTGATACAAAGTTTAAAAAACAATCAGTATCAACAATTCATTCCCAAATCAGTATGCTTGTGAAAATGCCTAAATTCATACTGAGATACTTCTATGGTTTCATATAAAAACTTAAAGACAATGGAATAATGAATAAAATCTATGCAATATGTATTAGCAGTTAATTTAGTTAATTTTTTATATAAAAAAAATACTAATAACAACCTTAAACTTTTAGATGAGTGGACATACAACAACTTTCCAGAATCAAACTTAACATAAACATTAGTGAGATATTAAAAAGGTTAATTGAACAATAAAATCAATTATAGCAATTTGGTACCTCCTAATTCGATTAGTCTGCTGTTGGCTTGGTTGCGTCAAAAAGGTAGCCTATGATGGCAATGGTGTGCGACAGTTGTGGTGTGTGATGGTGGTTAAGTGGTGGTGGTAAGCGGCAGTGAATATTATAGGGTTAGGGTTTGTGAAAGTGGAAGGGGGGAAAAGTTTATGTTTTTGTAAAGGTAATGAAAACTTGGGAGGGGAAATAAAGCGCCCAAAAGAATTAAGGTTTTTGGTTTCATTATAAAGAAACATGTTAGTTTTTGGGTTGGGTACTTATTATCTACTAACCAGTGTCTTTGATTGTGTAAAATGACTGGTTTTTACCCGCAAACATAGTTTTTATGCATTTTGTATTATGAAAATAGGTTTTTTCAAGAAAACCAATCTCAGTTCCTCCCATTCTTACTAGTTTTTTATTATAGGAATAGGGTTTTATATAACCAATCTCTATTTTGGGGTGTTTATAGACTTTTGTGTAGTAGTGACATTTGTCATTAACAAAACTTAGCAAAGATCGTAAAATATAAATAACGTTTTTAGGCGATATTTGTATTAACAAAACCCTAGGGCCGAACCTTGTACGAATTTTACAGCTTTTCAAGGGTTTTCAACCCTTGAATCCTTATATGTGCTATTGAGATAAGTCTTCTCTTAATTTAATCAATATGTCTATGTGTTGGTTGTCTATATCTTGTGCTTGTCTTGATTTCAACATGCTAGGCAAGATTTATCTTGTGTTTGCTTAGATCTAATGAAACCTAGATGTTGATTATGTGTTAATTACTTGTTTATGGTTGTATTGGTTGAATGATTTTAATGTTAGGCTTAAGAAAACTGGCAGATCTCCATTGTGTAACATGCTTGAACGTCTTAGGAAACATGAACCGATGTGTACTAGGTTTTATTGGTTGTATTTAATGCATGAGTAAATTCTAATGATCCCATGTTAGGAGCTTCTTGCAGGCTCGACATAGGAGTGAAGTAGACATTCATAGGATTGGGGAAGTAAGTACGCCACCCCATGAATGGTATTAAGGAATACAATCCGTCATCCACGCAACTATAACAAGTAATTAACATGTAAAAGATATCTAGGGAGTAGTGAAATCTAAGTAAACACATTTTTCCCACATATTGCTCACAACTTTAGTTTAAGATAGTTTATTTTTCATTTTTAGTATTTTATTTTGATTGCATCTTAGCATTGTGTTAGTTGACTAGCAACTAATTCCGCCCCAAATCCTTCAAACCCGAGATTTTAATTTGCTTTCTAAAAAATATAAAAAATATACAAAAAGAATCATCCCTTATCTCTAGATCTAGTATTTAAGTTTTCTAATCCTAGCGACACTATTCCTAGCTGAACGATCAATCCCCGGTACTTGTCATTATACTATACTACATCGATCAGGTACACTGCCTGGTGGGGGTTGTAAGCTTCTCAAGATCCCTTGAGAGGTAAAGCCTGGTGCAATCCCTACGCATCAAGTTTTTGGCGCCGCAGCCTGGGGAATAGTTATTGTCTAGGTTAGAATCTCTTTTTATTAGGTCTACTTGCTAGATTCCTTTCTAGTAAGATTTTATTTTTTATTTTTAGGTTTTCTTTAGTCTATCTTATTTCTTCGTTTCCTTTGTTCGTAAATTATCTTGATGGATAACAATAACATTGATAGTTTGATTCCTGTTATTCGTGTTTTTCATCGTAGGATTTTCCAAATGCCTGCCCCAATCCCTTTAGTGGGGAATGAGAACCCACCTAACCTCTCGCCCAACCACCACTTTGACAATAATTTTGAGTTAGAGGAGTCTGATCATGATGATGACCGTAGGGCTAGTCCTTTTTACTATTCAGACTCCGATGAGGATCTTGATGATGGTGATGTGATTAATGAGGAAAGGATGGAAGAGGAAGTGAACCCTCTTAGGTATGTCGACCCTAGAACAAGGATTGAGAGTGATAGTTCATTCAACATGCAATTTCCTTGTAAGATCGGATTTAGGAGCTTTAACGCCTATCTTAACTCATCTCTCCCAATGAACATAATCTCGCGTAATGAATATAATAAAATCATGGTAGATGAATTAGAGTACAAATGAGAAAACATTATTGCTAGGACAATACCATTGCATGTGTTTGTACGAAGTGATAAGGCGAAAAATGATCCGTTTTTAGGGGGTCATTTAAGCCCGAATTCGAATTTATTTGATCAAATATTGCCCTAAATCGTTCCTTTTATAATTTTAGGTACTTTGGGAGAGAAATCTGGAAAAGGAAGCAATTCGGATGTTTTTGGAGCATAAAAGTGAAGAAAACGCCAAAGTCTTAATTTTCCATGCTGGGAACAGTAGGTGACGGCGTCAAGAGCAAATTTCATGAATTTCCATGATGACCCAGTAGAGTTTTGACGGCGTCACGTGAGAAGGGCGTCAAGAGTAAAAGAGTCATGACGGCCTGGAAGTGTCTAAGTCTTGACGGCGTCAGAAGTAGATCTAGGCAGTCCGAAGAGAGTTTTGGCGGCGAGGTGACGGCGTCACAAGATTACTCTTGACGCCGTCAGACCTGTTTTTCTATATATAGTTTTCTAATTTTTCACATTAAAAGAGAGAAGTTTTGGGAGAAACCCTAAGTACGATTTTGGTGTAACTTTACAGGTTTTTCAAGGGTTCCAACCCCTTGATACCTTGCATGATTAATCAAGATAAGTGTTCTTCTAATTCAATCAATATGTCTATGTGTTGGTTGTCTATATCATGTTCTTGTCTTAATTCTATCATGCTAGGCTAAATCTCCTTTGTGTTTGCTTAGATCTAATGAAACCTAGATATTGATTATGTGTTGATTACTTGTTTATTCTTGTTGTGGATGAATGATTTATATGTTAGGCTTAAGAAAACTGGCAGATCTCCAAATGGTAACATGCTTGAACGTCTTAAGAAACATGAACCGAGGCGTACTAGGTCTTTATTGGTTGTATTTAATGCATGAGCCACTGTTTACAATCCCTATAGTTGTGTTGGGCATGGTGTAGGAGGAGATAAGAGCTCATAGAATTGGGGAGTTATGTATGCCACCCCATGAATGGTATTAAGGAATACGATCCGTCATCCATGCAATTATAACAAGTAATTAACGTGTAAAAGATATCTAGGGAGTAGTGAAATCTAAGTAAACACATTTTCTCCAATTACTGCTCACAACCTTAGTATAATTAGTTTATTTTCATTTTTAGTATTTTATTTTGATTGCATCTTAGTATTGGGTTAGTTGAATAGCAACTAATTCCGCCCACTCTTCCAAAACCCGAGATTTTTACTTGCTTTCTATAAAATATAAAAACACAAAAATAATCATCCCTCACCTTTAGAACTAGTATTTAGGCTTTCTAATCCTAGCGACACTATTCCTAAGCTGAACGATCAATCCCCCGGTACTTGTCACTATACTATACTACAACGATCAGGTACACTGCCTGGTGGGGGTTGTAAGCTTCTAGAGATCCCTCGAGAGGTAAAGCCTGTTGCGATTCCCACGCATCAGGAAGCTTGGTTTATCTTGTTGAGTTCATGGTTATGGAGAGTCTAGGAGAATTTATTGATGATAAGTTAACCCAAGTTATGTTTGGAAAACCCTTCAAAAGGTTGACCAACCTTGATGAAAAACTTATAGAAGGGTTAATTACATTTTCTGATGGGGAAGAAGATTTTGTCTACCAAATACCCCGCACACACCCTAGGTTCAAGGATTTTTTCATGGAGAAGTGTAGTAGGTATCCGCCCATAGAAATGCTAAGTGAGAATGATAAGAGAAAAGGGCTTAAATATACTCATGAAAAGAATAAAAGATAATATCGTGGATGTTTAGAGTTAGGAGATGATTATAAGAAAGATGAGGCGACCATTAGATGGCTCATGCTTGGTTATGTGAGCATAAGCGATACACGGTAACCCATGACCTTGAGTCTAGCTACAAGACTCGTAAATAAAGAAAAGCGCTTCTTGGGAGGCAACCCAGGCTTTTTGTTTGATTGTTATTTGCTTCCGTATGCATGCTTTATTTTTATTGTTGGTAGATCATGTTTCTAAACTAAAAAGTGGAAATACTTTACTTTGTTGTTTGGCTTAGTCTTAACTTCACCCGAAGGTATTTTTGCAAAAGATAAGGGTAAGGGGAAACCCCAAATATGTTTTTAAGAAACAAACCGATCATGATTCTCCACAATATTAAGTGAATATGTATATTCGTATTTGTTAGAGTCAAATGCTTGTATCGAGTCATAATGAAGTTTTGCAGGATTTTCCAGGAAGTAGAACAGTTTTTCCAGAAATTTTTCGGAAACTTAACACAAGAATTGACAGCGTCATGAGCTTGCTCTTGCCGGCGTCACGTGTAAAAATCTGGAAATTTTACCAGTTTTGTTTTTCTAACGGAGTCTTAAAGTTTTTGTTGAATTATTAAGTTTTATAATCTCAAGGAAATCTGTAAACTTCATTCCACAAGCACTATATCTTATTTTGTTTTCTAGGATTTAGTAACATATGTAGATTGCCGCCGATTTTATGCGAGGTTGCCTTGTCTGTTTTCTCAGGATTTACAGGTTATGTATGACAAGAAGATGATTTATTTTTCTGGAAGGGAAGCTATGATTGTTCATTTTCTTGGAGGAAGATTTAACCTGACCAACTTATTATCCATACCGAGCGAATCAGGGGAGTATTTTGTGGAAAACTAGAAGGGGGGTTGAATAGTTTTGCGTCTTTTTCGTTTAATAAAAGTTTGCTTTCAAAGAATTAATGGTAATCGTAAAAACCTTTGAAGCTAAAGTATAGATACAAATTAATTTGCCTATATCACATAGGTACTACTTATTTAAAGTGTTGAATAGAAATTATAACATCATATATCTCACTTAATTATAAGTAAGTATTTATATATGTATATGTGTTTTAATAATTGTATATACTTATATTTTACAAATGTATAATTAAGGTTTTAAATGGAACCTAGTTTGATCTTTATGTGAAATCAATATATGCACAACACACAATAATAATAATGTACGAGAAGCAAGTAAGTAAATAAGTAAAGAATGAGAGATGGAAAGATCAAACCGAGTGACAAAGGATTTATAGTGGTTCGGCTACAAGGACACCTTCCTTGCCCTACTCCACTCCCCGAGCACCGAACTCGAGAGTTTTCTTCACTAAGTTAATAACCTCCCTTATGGCGGAGAAAACCATACTCACCAAAAGCTTACACCAATTAATGACACAAAGCAAAATGTCGAGTTCTAATCGTAGCTAGAACCAATCTCACACCAAATATCACACCACAATTTCTTCACACCTTTTACTTCTTCTATACTTCTTCACACCACAAGTATCTTCACGCCTTCACAAAATACTTCACGACTTCAATATCTTGCAACTTCACAACTTCAACGCACCAATGTCTTCACAACTTCAAATCAATAATATCTTTGCACCTTCAAGCCACTAGTGTCTTCACAACTTTAATCTACTAATGTCTTCTAGTCTTCTCCACTTGGATGCTTCAATTACTTCACTACTAGTCACTATTGCTACTCTTTCCTATCTTCACTAATATCCAACACTACTTCTTCACTTCAAGTTCCACTTCACACTTACAACAATTCTAGATTCTACAACTAAATCTAGCTAACTAATACATACACCTTATTCACCAAAATATGAAAGATCAAAAAGATGAAACAAACAAACAACTTAGATAGCAAGATGATACTAAGTTGTAATAAAGTTTATAGTGCAAAAAATGTGAGAAAAATATGTGGAATGATCCAATATTTATAGGGCCAGAAAATATTGTTCTGGAGCGTGCCGGTCCCCTTAATGATTAAGGGGGCCGCCCTCTTGAACGTTGGATTTTCTTGTCCTTTTGTGAGGGAAATTTTTCTATATTAGATTTGCCATTTTTGGTTGAAAATTTGAATTCACAAATTTGTAATGAATTAAACATATTCTTTTAATTACAAAAATGTTTTACAAAAGATATAAAATGTTTTGTGACATTTTATAAATATCTAGTGATTAACAAAAGTGTTTCTTTGATCTTATTATACATTAGACACTTTGTTCATTCATACCTTAAGTGATTAATTGGTAAAGATGAGTATTTACTACTAAATACTTGTTTATGTCATAATCTTTGGTTTGATGAGTTTTCGTTTTGTGATTATCAAAACATAGAGATATCGAAAGATATGAATAACGTTTTTAGTCATTTATTTATATCAACAATCTCCCCCTTTTTGATGATTACAAAACCTAAACTTATTAAATCCAAATATTAATTTTTAGACAAGTATTTAGTGAGTTTATATTCACTTCTCCTCCTTTTTGTAAAATCAAAAAGGTTTAAGCCAATAGAAAGGAAGCTCCCCCTTGATGTATGCTCCCCCTCGTTTGAGGGCACCAAGGGTTCGAGAATTGGAATTCTTGCAAGAAAAATATTAGAAGCACAAGCATGGCACAAACAAACACATATATCATAATACCAACAATTAATAAGCATGGCAAAAGATAATAAGGAACACATATTAAGTCATTCATTGATAGAAAATGATTATGTCAACCCATAATAATTGTTACAAAAGCCATAAACATAGAATACTAAGACTAAGTATAGCATCCTATTGTGCTAACAAGGAGTGTCACCAAACTTTCTTGAATCCCAAAATGGTTGAAGAGTTTTATTTGAAAATGAGAAACATAAGCATATAAAATGCTTGGTGGTTTAATGGAGATAAACTTTTGGTTGCATGGATGTTGGTGAGTTTGGAGATGTGGAACTTGTAGGTGGTGGGTTAGAGGTAGGGTTTGTTGATTGAGGGTTTTGATGTTGTTCAAGTGATGGTGTTTGTTGAGATCTTGTAAGAAGATACTCAATCCAAGTGAAGTGCTCATTCAAAGCAATGGTTTGTTGTTGAAGGAAGATGCAACAAGGGCAATTGTTAACATGCTTCTCAATTTGGTTGATGTTGTGTGGTGATGATGGTGAGCTTGATTATGGTGGATCCAAATTTTGTTGAGCAAGATGTAATGCTAAAAGAGCACTAAGCTCATGAGCCTCTTTTAGCTCCTCAACAAACTTCAAGTGTTCGGAGGAAGGTGTTGGTGGTGGAACATGATAGTTGTCTTGAGTGAAGGTTTGATCATGCAACATAGGAATGGCATGTGAGGTTGTAGGATGTGGTGATGGTATTCTTGGTGGTGGAGACATGGTTGAGCTTGGGTAGTCATGAAAACATGAAAAGGGTGGAAGAGTTTCTTCATGAGTGAGTGATGTTTTTGTTGAATGAGCAACATGTGAGGTATTAATTGAGATGTTGGGATTGTTGTTTTGGGATTGAGCATGCTCATCATAAGAAGAAGCATTAATGAGGGCATGAGTGGATGATAGGTTGTGAGATGACTCATTAGTGTGAGTTTGAGGTTTAGTTGTTGGTTGACTTGGAACAACATCACTTGAGTTATGACAAGAATCAAGTTTTCTCCTCCAAACGGGTTTGACGGAGATCCTTGCGGTTCTTGAAATCTTTGGTTTTTGGTTGTTGGGAGATGACATGTTTGGGTGTGATGGCATTAATGATGGGAAGAGGGTATTTATAGTGTATGAGAAATGTGGTTTAGGAAGGTAAATTTTGAGAAATAGTATGGGACAAAATATGTTTGTGAATTTTGGGAAGTATAGGCTGAAATGGGTCAAAAAGTGATAAAGAAAACAGTATCCCCGACCATCAGATGGCCGGTCCCCTTAATTAGGGGCCGGTCCCCTTAATCATTAAGGGGGCCGCCTTATATAATTAAGGGGCCCGCCTTATATAATTAAGGAGGCCGCCCATCTGGTGATTCCCAGAATGCCAGAAATGGGTTTTTGGCAGAAAATTTTCAAAAAGGTTGTGTTTTTGGATTTTGATTCAAGTAAGTTCAACTCTTTGAGGCAATATAGGGCATACTATTCATGAATGTAGAGAGTGATATAGAAATAATTAAATTAGGCAATTAATTTCTAATAGTCATGCAATCTATTAATTTATCAATGAAGATATGCAATTAAGGAGGCAATAAGGCAAATAAGTTAAATGTGTAACTATATGAAGATGATAACATTTAGTCAAGAGCAAGCATATTGATGATTGTTAACAAGTAACAAATAGGTGGATATGATTATATGGAATTCAAGACTTGTTACAAACAAGATCCATATGGGCAAGCCATGATTCTCATGAAATGATTTGATTAAATTGTGAATGTCATTTCCAATAGAAGTGTATGACACATGTGACAAAATCAAATGTGTTTTAAGCAAAACGTTTTTAGTTTTATTCAACAATGTTTTGAAGTAAATTCAAGTGTGCATTACAACAAAACAAATTGAATTTTGTTTCATAACATGTAATAAAAAAAAATTCAATCTTGTTTTTGATTAAAATAAGGTTATGAAAAAAAAAATTAGTTAAGCAAATTGTTTCAAGAAAGATAATATAGATATTTAAAAGATTTTCATTCAAAAAAAAAGAGAGAAGTTTTAAACATGATGTTTTGATCATGATAACAAGAAATTGCAAGTGAAGGATTTGAAATGGAAGCTTATCATGCTCAAAAGAATCAATTAAGCCCATTGTCACACATAATCATCTCTAATAACACCTAAAGATATGAAAGAGAGATGGTAGATATTTATAATCTAAATGCAATGAGATAGAAGGGAGCAAAGTAAATTATTCATGGATACAAGATAGACATGTGTATATATATATATATATATATATATATATATATATATATATATATATATATATATATATATATATATATATATATATATATACAAAAAACATCATAATATCAAGTTACTAACAAGTCTCAATTATAACACATCTATTTATGCAACTAGTAAGATCATATAGCTTAAGTGGAAAGCATTCTACTATAGATCATAGAAGATTAAGAAAAATGATAATAGACTAAACAACAAGAAGGTTAATAATGCTAATAATATATGCATATATTAGTATTAATGATCTAAAAGCATGGCAACTTATAAGTTAAATCATATTCACATACTAATTAAAGCATTCTAAAATATAATGTAGTATTGGCAAGTTTTTGAAAAGAAAACTATCTCAGGTCCAGCTTTTCTTTAAGAGTGGGCATGAGGGAAATGGAAGAAATCTTAAAAGCATGTCCAAAACATGTCGAAGTAGCCAAGTAACATTCCAACGCAATAGAAAACAAGTGAGCTAGATCTGAGATGCTTAATCGATCATACCAATCATCAAAAGTCGTGAAGGCTAATAAAAATTGTGCTTTGGAGGCTTCATCTTGAAATAGTAACGGACACATCATGATACCAAAACTCCAAGAGTGAAGAACAAAACGCCGAGACAAGAAGATTCCCGCAACGACGTCATAGGCGAAACATTTGCAGAATGTGAAACAACGTGATAGAAACCAATAGCCGTCAAGGGTAATAGAGCGAGATGAGTAAATCAACACGTAATAGATTCTTCGTTCGTTAATTACCTAAACATGATAAAAAGCTTGGTACCCAGATTCTCATGGGTCCTAGTTGGTTAGATGAGAACATCCATTGCATTTGAATGCACATGGTGAGGATGTCGTCGATAAGTACAAGAATTCATTAATAGTTTGTTTTAATTAGCAAACAATGACTTTCTTGACTAGAGTAATAAATAATGAGTGTTAATAGTATTAGTTCTAAATTTATTCACTAGGTTTAACAAATTTTATTTGTTTGATACATTTGTTGAAGGATTATTTACGATAAATCCTAAGCCGGTTTTATCATAAAATGACTTTTGAATGTTGAGAAGATATTTTAAAGATTTAGAACTATTTTCGAATTTTGCCAATGTTTTTGCCTTTTCATTTTCCATTTTAATTTCATATTTGTAGTCTTGACATTTTTTACATTCAAGATCAATTTCAATATTACTTTCAAGTCTAGACATTTTATCTTCTAAAATTATTTCTTTTTCAAAGTTGTTTTCAGCGGATGTTGAAGATTCATTTTTAAAAATAATTTTTGAGTCAATGTTGCAAAAATGTTTGAAGTTGTTTTCAATTTTTGAAAATTCTAATATAAATTGATCATAGCAAAAATGTTTGGTTTTGGATTGTACCTTATTTGTAGTTGTACATTCTTCACATGCAATACGGTGATCAATTCCATTGCCCATGTCGCTCCATGTTTTGTTTGTAGTTTCGCTTGGATTTAGAAGCATGTAGTCCTTGCCATCAATACTTGTGTTCACATTTGTTTGAATATTCTCATAAGCCGTATTATCATCGTCTTCTTTGCACTTGTTGCACCATGATTTATTTACGCTCTTTCTTCGGATTTTGCTCATGTATTCTTCGTTATAGATACCTTCAATGATCACATTTGAACTAGTAGTACATGTGTTTGTTTCAACTAAATATTTATTTACTAAATTTTCTAGATTAACTATTTCTTGTGCAATATCAAGTTTATCATCTTTGATTTTACATTTCTCTTGGTGAAATTTTAAAAGACATTTCCAAATATCATTTGCCGTTTTACAACGAAATAATCTTTCATATTTAACACTTGGTAGAGTTTTGAAAATAAGTAATTTGGCTTTAGTGTTTTTATAAATTTTGGTTTGAAGATTTTTATATTGATTTTCAAAATCCATTTTGGTTGGTTTAAGATCACCAATTGAAATGATATGCCAAAGATCAAGATCTATTGATTTCACATAATTTTCAAATTTGTTTTTTCATTCAAGAAAATGATCATTTTCAAATAATGGTGGTTGTTGTTTAAATTCCCCTTCTAAATATTTTTCAAATTCCATAGATCGTTACAAGTTTTAAAATACAATCTATTTTAAAAATCTTGCTAGACGTGGCTCTTGATACCAATTATGGAAAACTAGAAGGGGGGTTGAATAGTTTTGCGTCTTTTTCGTTTAATAAAAGTTTGCTTTCAAAGAATTAATGGTAATCGTAAAAACCTTTGAAGCTAAAGTATAGATACAAATTAATTTGCCTATATCACATAGATACTACTTATTTAAAGTGTTGAATAGAAATTATAATTTCATATATCTCACTTAATTATAAGTAATTATTTATATATGTATATGTGTTTTAATAATTGTATATACTTATATTTTACAAATGTATAATTAAGTTTTTAAATGGAACCTGGTTTGATCTTTATGTGAAATCAATATATGCACAACACACAATAATAATAATGTACGAGAAGCAAGTAAGTAAATAAGTAAAGAATCAGAGATGGAAAGATCAAACCGAGAGACAAAGGAGTTATAGTGGTTTAGCTACAAGGACACCTTCCTTGCCCTACTCCACTCCCACAGCACCGAACTCGAGAGTTTCCTTCACTAGGTCAATAACCTCCCTTATGGCGGAGAAAACCGTACACACCAAAAGCTTACACCAATTAACGACACAAAGCAAAATGTCGAGTTCTAATCATAGCTATAACCAATCTCACACCAAATATCACACCACAATTTCTTCACACCTTTTACTTCTTCTATACTTCTTCACACCACAAGTATCTTCACGCCTTCAAAAAATACTTCACGACTTCAATATCTTGCAACTTCACAACTTCAACGCACCAATGTCTTCACAACTTCAAATCAATAATATCTTTGCACATTCAAGCCACTAGTGTCTTCACAACTTTAATCTACTAATGTCTTTTAGTCTTCTCCACTTGGATGCTTCAATTACTTCACTACTAGTCACTATTGCTACTCTCTCCTATCTTCACTACTATCCAACACTACTTCTTCACTTCAAGTTCCACTTCACACTTACAACAATTCTAGATTCTACAACTAAATCTAGCTAACTAATACATACACCTTATTCACCAAAATATGAAAGATCAACAAGATGAAACAAGCAAACAACTTAGCTAGCAAGATGATACTTAGTTGTAATACTTCTAATAGAAGTATTTTTCTCTTTGCACTTGAGTGTTGAGGCTTGAATCACTTTGAAACAAAGATCAAAGTATATAAGATCAAAGGATTTTTAGAGGATGGAGAAGGATGGTTAGATCAGAAAGTTTATAGTGCAAAAAAGGTGAGAAAAATATGTGGAATGATCCAATATTTATAGGGCCAGAAAATACTGTTCTGGAGCGTGCTGGTCCCCTTAATTAGGGGGCGGTCCCCTTAATGATTAAGGGGGCCGCCTAGTAAAATTAAGGGGGGCGCCCTCCTGAATGTTGGATTTTCTTGTCCTTTTGTGAGGGAAATTTTTCTGGATTAGATTTGCCATTTTTGGTTGAAAATTTGAATTCACAAATTTGTAATGAATTAAACATATTCTTTTAATGCCAAAAATGTTTTACAAAAGATATAAAATGTTTTGTGACATTTTATAAATATCTAGTGATTAACAAAAGTGTTTCTTTAATCTTATAATACATTAGACACTTTGTTCATTCATACCTTAAGTGTTTAATTGGTAAAGATGAGTCTTTACTACTAAATACTTGTTTATGTCATAATCTTTGGTTTGATGAGTTTTCGTTTTGTGATTATCAAAACATAGAGATATCGAAATATATGAATAACGTTTTTAGTCATTTATTTATATCAACATATTTGATTTCATTCTTTTTACTTATTTCACTTTTACATTCTTTACTTGAACATTGGGGACAACGTTCATCCTAAGTGTAAGGGGAGGGTAAAATGATGATACCTTACAGATACACTTTCGCTTGAGTTTGTTTGTTTAATAGTAGATGTGTAATAAAACTATGAGAAATACTTGTTAGTGCAATTTTAGCGCCAAATTTAAATTTTTTTACAACATTTAGGAGTGAAACTTTAGCCATAGCAAGCGTCTCATGGACAGGAGATTGTATGACTAGCACAAAACCATACTATTCAGAAAAATTTTCCACCAAAATATGTGAGGTTCGCCTTTAGATTTGATAGGAAAAACATTTACTATTAGTGCTTATGAGTGTACCGGTAGCATTTAGATTCTAGAACTTGCGTTAGTGATGCATCCCGAGACCGCTAGTGAGACTACATTCGTGTAGTAGGATTTACTACATGATAAGAGGCATTAGGATCACCCTTGTGTTAAACCCGTATCATAATTACTTGACCATCTAAGTCATATTACTTGGCTAGTTAAGTCAACTAATTTTTCCCACACCTTAGCGTTGTACTGATTTTTAGTACATGAAACCCCTAGTACACCCCTCCGAGCCTATCTTTTCGTTTCTAACTTTAAGCATCTTACTTAAAGGAAGAATTTGTTACACCCCACTTAAATGTACACCCAAATCACCTTAGCCTTCCGTGTATGCACTCATCTTTAGTGCATTATTGTTATTTGTTAAACCCTAAGTTAATTATCTAATTGATTACATGGTTGCTAAGTCGAGTCATATCCTTGTACATATTGTTTTGGGACGATTGGGACGATTGGGTAAAGTACTTATTTTATGGAGTAATGGGGAAGAACATCATTTATTACCCCCATATGTACGATAATCTTAAAAGTACTCCAAGTGTTTTGATTTTCTTAATTCGAGTCATTAGATTAGTTTATTGTGAAGTATGTAAAAATTCAAGTGTAAGGGGAATTTTCATTCCCTATGATGTGTTATTTTGGATGGTAGGGTAAGAGTGTATGAAAAAATAAATAAATAAAAATAAAATAAAATAAAATAAAATCTAAAAAACAAGAAAGAGAAAAAAAATAGAAAAAGAAAAGAAAAAAAAAGAGTAAACTGCAAAATACATCCCTGTGGTTTACACATTTTGGCATCTTACATCCCTGTCAGAAACTTTTGGCGATATACATCCCCGTAAGGCAAACGTTTGCCACAATACATCCCTCGTTAACAATGAGGACTAACGGTGCAATTTTTTCCTCTGTTATCTCTTAACGAGACTGAAAATATTACACCGTTAGCCTTCGTTAGCCAAACATTCGCACCGTTAATCCTCTTTTTTAGAAAAAAAAAAGTAAAAAAATTTTAAAATTACAAAATAGGTTAAAAATAAAAAAAAATAAAAAAAAATAAAAAAAAATAAAGAAAAAAAAAAGGAAAAAAACCTAATTTTTTTTTTAAAGTTAATATTTAAAAAAAAAATCAAAATTTAAAAAGAAATATTCGCGAAAAAAAATTAATTTTTTTTTTATAAATGCACATTTTTTAAAAATATTTAAAAAAAGGAAAAAAATTTAAAAATTAATTTTTTTTTAAAGTTTATATTTTAAAAAAATCAAAATTTTTTAAAAAAATTAATATTTGCGAAAAAAATTAATTTTTTTTTATAAATACGCATTTTTTAAAAAAACTAAAAAAAAGGAAAAAAATTTTAGAAAATAATTTTTTTTAAAGTTAATATTTAAAAAAAAATCAAAATTTAAAAAAAAAATAATATTTGCAAAAAAAAATTTATTTTTTATAAAAACATTAATTTTTAAAAAAAAATTATAATTTTTTTTTTTTTGAAATATGCATTTTTTAAGAAAATACGCATTTTTTATAAAAATTAATTTTTAAAAAAATACGCATTTTAAAAAAAATTAATTATTATTTTTAAAAACAATTAATGTTTTTATAATTTTTTTTCGCAAATATTAATTTTTTTTAAAAATTTTGATTTTTTTTAAATATAAACTTTAAAAAAAATTAATTTTTAAAATTTTTTTTTCCTTTTTTTAATATTTTTAAAAAATGCGTATTTATAAAAAAATAATTTTTTTTTCGCAAATATTAATTTTTTTAAAAATTTTTAAATTTTTTTTAAATATTAACTTCAAAAAAAATAATTTTTTTAACTTTTTTTTCCTAAAAAAGAGGACTAATGGTGCAAATGTTTGGCTACGAAGGCTAAGGGTGTAATATTTTCTTTCTCGTTAAGAGACAACGGAGGAAAAATTTGCACCGTTAGTCCTCATTGTTAACGAGGGATGTATTGTAGCAAACGTTTGCCTAACGGGTGATGTATATAGCTAAAAGTTTCTGACAGGGATGTAAGATGCCAAAATGTGTAAACCACAGGGATGTATTTTGCAGTTTACTCAAAAAGAAACATACGGACTACCATCCCGTTTCATTCTATATTTGTTTTATGTTTTTGTTATTTTTGATTTATTAGCTTAAGTCGAGTCTAGTCTTGGCTTAGCAACTCCATATTGTACATGTAATTAACCAAGATTGTTAGCTCGCCACCAGTAAAGACTGCCTATATCCAACAAAACTGTGTATTTCATATCCCTACACCTAACGTTACAACCCTTTAAAAGACCTCTTTGATAGTTTATCCTAGGTGCTTACGCCATGTGGTGGAGGTTTGATCCTTTCCCAAGCCTATGGTAATCTATTTTGTTATGACAGGTAGTGAGAGATGTTTTCCATTTCCATATTGTAATTTATACTTTATTACACCCGAGAGATGTGAGTATCTAAACATTTGTGAGGTGCTAGTATATGACCTCCGTGCTTGTCTTTGGTCTTTAGTGGAATGATTATTTGTTGTAATTACTTTTATATTAGTGTTAAATGACCCCTAACTTGAATTTTGATTAGAACAAAAACGCATTTGCTTGAGGACAAGCAAATCTCAAGTGTAATGGTATATGATGAGGCGAAAAATGAACCACTTTTAGGGGGTCATTTAAGCCCGGAATTGAATTTATTTGATCAAATATTACCCTAAATCGTTCCTTTTGTGATTTTAGATACTTTGGGAGTGAAATCTGGAAAAGGAAGCAATTCGGACGTTTTTGGAGCATAAAAGTGAAGAAAACGCCAAAGACTTAATTTTCCATGCTGGGAACAGTGTATGACGGCGTCAAGAAGACATTCCTGACGGCGTCAAGAGTAAAAACCATGACGACCCAGAAGAAACATGAAGGCGTCACAAGTAGAGCGTCAAGAGTAAATTGTGTGACGGCCTGCAAAAGGGGACTACATGACGGCGTCAGATGTAGATTAAGGCAGTCCGAGGAATTATCGGGCGGCGAGATGACGGCGTCAGACTTTGTTCTTGACGCCGTCACCTCCTAAAATCTATATATAGTTTTCTAATTTTCATTCAAAAAAAGGAACTTGTGTGGAGAAACCCTAGGGCCGAACCTTGTACGAATTTTACAGCTTTTCAAGGGTTTTCAACCCTTGAATCCTTACATGTGCTATTGAGATAAGTCTTCTCTTAATTCAATCAATATGTCTATGTGTTGGTTGTCTATATCTTGTGCTTGTCTTGATTTCAACATGCTAGGCTAGATTTATCTTGTGTTTGCTTAGATCTAATGAAACCTAGATGTTGATTATGTGTTGATTGCTTGTTTATGGTTGTATTGGATGAATGATTTCAATGTTAGGCTTAAGAAAACTGGCAGAACTCCATTGTGTAACATGTTTGAACGTCTTAGGAAACATGATCTGATGTGTACTAGGTTTTATTGGTTGTATTTAATGCATGAGTAAATTCTAGTGATCCCATGTTAGGAGCTTCTTGCAGGCTCGACATAGGAGTGAAGTAGGCACTTATGGGATTGGGGAAGTAAGTACGCCACCCCATGAATGGTATTAAGGAATACAATCCGTCATCCACGCAACTATAACAAGTAATTAACATGTAAAAGATATCTAGGGAGTAGTGAAATCTAAGTAAACACATTTTTCCCACGTATTGCTCACAACTTTAGTTTAATATATTTATTTTCATTTTTAGTATTTTATTTTGATTGCATCTTAGCATTGGGTTAGTTGACTAGCAACTAATTCCGCCCCAAATCCTTCAAACCCGATATTTTAATTTGCTTTCTAAAAAATATAAAAAAAAATACAAAAAGAATCATCCCTCATCTCTAGATCTAGTATTTAAGTTTTCTAATCCTAGTGACACTATTCCTAGCTGAACGATCAATCCCCCGGTACTTGTCATTATACTATACTACATCGATCAGGTACACTGCCTGGTGGGGGTTGTAAGCTTCTCAAGATCCCTTGAGAGGTAAAGCCTGGTGCAATCCCTACGCATCACTAAGCCAATGATATAACAAGCACACTTCCTAATCTTTCTCATAACCTTCTCAAAGCCACCTTCTCAAAGCACATGCAACAATCAATGACAAATGATAACATGTATTTTGTATTTCCGGTTCCAGTTCTCACCTTTCGGTTATAGCAACATAACTGCTACAACCAAACCACAAGCGAAACAACAACATTTACAACAAAAGGAAAATAGTTGGGCTGATGGTGGCGGCATAAATGGTGGCAGCGAGAATCATGGAATGTTGTGGCGGTGGTGAAGGGGGCGTCGGAGGTGGTTGTGCCGTTGAAGCAAAGGTGGTGTTTTATTGGCATATAATGAGAGAGAGAGAGGCCGACTTTGGTAGCTTGTGTTTTTAGCGTGAGAAAGAAAATAAAATTACTTTGTGTGTTTGTGGGTATTTATATTCTGTAGGTTAGAAGTATAGATCAAAAATATGAATTAAAAAAATATTTATGATTTAGGC
Organism: Artemisia argyi; assembly: GCA_030686995.1. Classification (NCBI taxonomy): domain Eukaryota; kingdom Viridiplantae; phylum Streptophyta; class Magnoliopsida; order Asterales; family Asteraceae; genus Artemisia; species Artemisia argyi. Next base: position 206,590,665 of record CM060702.1, on the reverse strand, counting down.
GTTTTTTGTGTTTGAGCAATGTGGAAGCAGTTACAAAATGGTCTTGTGTAGGTTGTTACGGAATAAGCTGTTACATAATTGACTATACATGAAGAGACTTAAATTTTTAGTTGTAACTTTGCAATGGCATGTTACTTTTTTTGTCTGTTATTACGAAAAGCTTTTAATACTCAACGTACATTCATGTATTGATTTATTAGCATTTGTAAAACACTTCTTTCTAATACAAGTAAGATGTTGAATCTGAATTTTTAAGCCATCTATTTATAGCATGTCCCAAATGCTTTATAAAGTAGTATAGATTAAATCAGATGAACTTTATAAAAATGACAGGCAAAAACAATTGCGTTTGTTATTGTTGTATATGTAAATTATATATCGTGAAACGAAATTCCACAAGTCGAGTAAGTTGTTGGGTACCTTAGATAGTATTCTAACAACTCACACATTAGCATTTGTATTGTAAAATTGATCACCCTAATATGAGCATGATGGAAATCAGCCACAGCTCCATCCTTTTCCAAATCAGCTAAAAAACACTAAACTCGCATCAAACATTGACAAATTTTCATCTGTGCCTGGGTTTTAAAAAGCGCGAAGCTCCAAAAAGCGCTAAGGGTAAAAAAGCCAAGTGTGAGGCGATATAAATTTAAGATAACCATTCATTATAACCGAGATTGTTATTTATTAAATCCACATGTTTAACTGAGCGGCATAAGGAACTCCAATCACATTTCCTTCAACTTGAGGTTATATATTTCCTTTTCACGTCTACCATCCTTCTTGTTTAACTGAGCGGCATAAGGAACTCCAATCACATTGTTATCTTCATATTTTACTTTTGGCATATACCCCATGAATTTTTTTTTTTATTTTTTTATATTTTTTTTGTCATAAGCTTTTTTACTTTTCTCAGTCATAAGAAATCACAATCTTGCTCTTTTGATGCTTCTAGTCCACCAACTTAACGACCCCTTTCTTCCATCTGTGAACAAAGAGATCATGTGAGGTTATTAGAAGCACAACTAAAATTGTTGACCCACTGATGAGTGCTCAAACACTCATCATTTTTATCGTATTTAAACTGCCAAAACATACAAAAACAATCGAAAAGTCATCAAAATACTTAAATTATCCCAGGGATTGTGTTTTATGTGTTTTAAATGCAAAATGAGCAAAAACAAATGAAAAACGATCAAAGTTTGCAATATTGGCAGTTTCTGTCCCCCAAGTTTCAAAATTTGTCAAAAATAGTCCCTATGCATCTATTTTGAAAGAAAAGTCAACCCAAGTCTTTAAAAAATCAAAAGTTATCAAAAACGGACTTTGGGTGAAAAGTTTGGAAAATTTACATGATTGGTCCCTGGAGTTTGGAAATTTGCAAATATAGTCCCTGGAAATTTTAGAAAATTAAAAAATTGCAAAATTGGTTTTTGGAATATTGAACTTTGCAACAATGGTCCTTGGTGATACTTTTAGAGATTTACATTTTCAGTCCCTTAGTTTGGTGGGAATTTATTTTGGTCCTTGTGTATTTCTACAACACCAAACGGACACCCTTAATTATCATAAACCAAAACCAAATTCAAACCCACAACCAGGCCCAGTCCATCACTCCCTCGGCCCAGCTCACACCCCAGCCCACCTCCACTCAAAATAATACCTTCCCCGTTTATTACTCCCTCCCACCTCAGTCAAACTAAGTCAACAACCATCACCTCCCCCCTCCAACTTGTATACCTGCTCCCCCCTCCTCCACCTCAGCATCCATACCCTCTCTATTGACTATCAACAAAGCTCCAAAAGCTTTAATTGACTCATTTTTGCCCACACTCAACCTCATTCTGACAGGGTAAAGAAAAATGGCGAAAAATCAATTTCAATGGTCAAGATTGAGTAAAAGTCATCCAATGGTCCTAACTAGTGGTGGGAAGTACTCATAGATATCAAGAAACCCTAATGGACTCCTATTTAAAGAAAGAGATGAAGCAGAGACCAGGAGGAGTTTTTAGTCTTAATTTTTAATGTCGTTTTTATTAATTATCTTGAAATTCTATTGTAATCTCAGTTTAAAAGCAATGTATTAAGTTTTCTTAGTGTATTTAAACTTAATTTCAACAAGTAATCTCAGTGTTTCTTATTTTATTTAGCTTATGCTTATTTCAACTAAAATCTCAAAATTGTCTTAAGATGTTTAAAACTTGTGGTTTAGTAGTTGTTTAGGCTCACTTAAGCTTTTTCATAAGCTTTATTGAAGCTTTTAGATCATTAGTGGACTGTTAGATAACAAACTAAAAATACATAAAAAAATCAAGAAAATAACTCAAAAAATAAAAAATTGGTGCTAATGGAAGTTCAAGCTTGAAGCAGGGTTGGAGATGGATTAGCAGGGTTTAGAACTCCATGGGGAGTATAGGAAGGTGACTTGTGATCCTTAGTTCTTGGTGTTTAGCATGGGAAGCTATTGTGAGTAAAATCTCAACTTTTTACCATTCACTGTTCAATTGCTTATGAGTGCTTATATATGTGTTTCTAGTGCTTAATCAGTGTTTCTTAACTTAATTGTGACTTTAAATTGCATGCTTGTTTACTATTTTCCATTATTTATAGCTTTTGTTTTTCAACTGCCTAAGTTGCATAATAGCATTCCCTAGGAATTTGAGGTTTGGATTGATATTTTTGTGGTTCAGATAGCTTACCATATTAGTTAGTATACCTGCAATTCAGTCTTATTGGTTAAAAATTACATATCCTTTGAAAATCTCCAAAACTGAGTCCTTAAGGGGTGTTTGGATAGGTGCTTATCTATGAGCTTTTGTTGTTGTTGAGCTGTTAATCCAGCATGGATGGATTGCATTAGGTATATATGGGTTAGTAAAACAATAAAATCCAGTGGTTAAATGCAAAAAAGTCAAAATCACAAAGTTGAGATCACAACAGCTTAACTGTTGTGATTTGGTTGCTCAAATCTTGTGAATCAACTCCAAATTAGTTTAGCTTAGTAGATTTGGTTAGTATTAGGCTTAATAAACATCAATTAGTCATCTGTGATCAATCAAAACTCACAATAGTCAACTTTGCTAGTTTTCTCAAAAAGTCAAAAATGCATGTTTCAGTTTTTTCCCAATATGGCAAGAATTTTCATGATTTATGTACTTGAATCTAGGGTTTGAAAATTCTTGGGTAGTTAGTATACCAGTAGAACTTGTGATTTTCACAATTTTTATATTTTTGTGATTTTTTTGAGTGGACCAAATTGCCCCTTGAACTGAGCTGCAGGGCAAACATCTGCCCTGTGCATCAGCAGACACATCAAACCCACCACCTTTGGTGGTAGTTTGTGGCCACCCCAGTGGGTCCCATACCTCATATTTGGGTCCTTACAACCCCCCTCCTACTAGGGTTCAAAACTTGACCCTTAGTTTGACCATAGGACCAGTGGACCCGACTTTGTTTTGCTTCTCATTTCTGTCCCAAATCTGTCTCAGAATCACAATAAGCAAAGTGCTTACTTGTGTTTTGTGGCTTATTCAAGCTGCTTATTTAGTTGAAACTTGCTTATAATTGATCAAACAACTCAGAGAAACCAATTTTAATCATTGTGGACCCCACATTACTCCATTTGAGCTTAAATCCTTGTGCAGTCAACAAAAGTCAACTAAGTGGACTAATAAGCACTCAAAGTGCTTATTTCTTGTTTGTGTAAAAAGTGTTTTCATAAAAAGTTTTAGTTTTTAGTGTATAATCAGTTTGGAAAAAGAAAAAACACCAAAAACCAACTTTAATTATAGTGATAGCTTCTATTTAATAGAAATTATCATTTTAATTTTCTTTTTAGCTTATTTATTAGCAATATATCATTTTTATATTTTTATTAATTCTCTTTTAGGTTAAAGTAATTCTAGAAATTTTTCCAGATTTTTCTTTCGTCTTTTAGTGGTTTTTAGAATTAATTTTATTTTAATTAATTATTAATTAGTATTAAGTAATTAAATAGCATAATTAGATTTTATAAAGTACAACCTAGTTTTTATAATTTTTTCTAGCTTTTATATAAGTTAAAACATTTTTATAAATTTTTCTAGAATTTATACTGTTCATTTTCTATTTTTTATAATATAAATAGTTTAATTGGTAATTAATTAATAATTAGAATAATAATTAGTAAATTAGTTTAAAAATACATAAAATCAACTTTTTATAATTTTTTAGGATTCCTGCGATGGTTAATTAGATTTGTAAAATTTTTCTTAATTTTCTAAGTCTTTTTAGTATTTTTAATAATTCTAATTAGTTTAATTAGTTAATAAATAGATAATTAGTAATTAATTAATAATTAATAATTAAATAGTGTAAAAATAATTTTTCTTTTTCTTAAAATTTTATTTATTTGTTAGGATTGTAAAAATAATAATTTTACACTTGTAACCTTTTCTGTCCATCAGTTGTACTTTCTGTTTCGTTCGTCTGCGTACGTTTTTAATTAAAACGTACGTTTTTAGGTTTTAGCTCAATATAAGTTGACCATTCCTTGGTCAATATAAGTTGACGGTTTAGCACCAATCACCCACTTAATCTAAATGAGTTTAGGCCTATTAGCTTAATAGGTTGTCAATATAAGATTGTGGCCAAAATCCTCCCTAACCATCTTTCTTGTGTCATCTCATCGGTTGTGGGTGATGTTCAAATGGCATTCATCAAAGGAAGACAAATCATTGATGGCCCCCTTATTGTTGATGAAATTATATCGTGGGCAAAGTTAGCTAAAAAGAAAGTATTCTTCCTCAAAGTTGACTTTGAGAAAGCCTTTGATACATTAAATTGGTCCTTTTTGGAGTCTATCATGGATCAGATGGGTTTTAGTAACAAATGGAGGCTTTGGATTCGAGCTTATCTTGGCTCGGCATACACCTCGGTCCTTGTCAATGGCTCACCAACCAAAGAATTCAAACTTGAAAAAGGTCTTCGACAAGGTGACCCACTTTCCCCTCTTCTTTTCATTTTGGCGGTTGAAGCCTTAAATGTGGCTCTTCTTGAAGCAAAAAATAATCACTCCTTTCGGGGAATTGAAGTTGGGAAAGACAAAGTGTATGTATCACATCTTCAATTTGCGGATGATGCTTTAATAATGGGAGAATGGTCAAAGATTAATGTTTTGAACTTGTCAAGACTTCTAACTTGTTTCCATCTTGCTTCCGGGCTTAAAGTAAACTTCAATAAAAGTAAACTATTTGGTGTTGGTGTTTCTGAGATTGAGCAGAATTCCCTTGCGTCTTCAATTGGGTGTCAACCATCCAACTTTCCATGTAACTATTTGGGTCTTCCTGTTGGTGCAAATATGTGAGGATGTGATTATTGGAAACCTTTACTTGAACGGTTTCATAAACGTCTTTCATCTTGGAAAGCAAAGACTCTTTCATTTGGTGGTCGCCTTACTCTCTCTAAATCTGTTCTTGGTAGTCTTGGAGCTTACTACTTTTCTATTTTCAAAGCTCCCAAAACGGTTATTAAGAAGCTTGAAAGTATTAGACGAAAGTTTTTTTGGGGTAGGGGGCTTGACTCAAATAAGATCGCGTGGATTGCTTGGGACAAAGTCATTTCCCCTTTTAAAAATAGATATCTTGATATTGGTAGTTTAAGGGTTTCTAATCTCAGTTTACTTGCTAAGTGGTGCTGGTGTTTTCATTGCAAAACAAGTTCTCTATGGGCTACTGTTATTAAATCAATCCATGGGCAACATGGAGGGCTTCAAGACATTTCCACCATTAGGAATAAATCAGGCGCATGGTACCAAATCGCTAAGTTAAATGAGGATCTAACTAGCTATGGGATTGATATGCATACTCTTTTCAGATTGAAGATAGGAAATGGCGAATCAACAAGTTTTTGGAAGGACATTTGGGTGGGAAGTTCTCCTCTTTGCAATGCCTTCTCAAGGTTGTTTCGGCTCGAGTCGCAGCCTCTTTGTCGTGTATGTGATCGTGTCCCAATAGTTATATCCTCTTTCTTTGTCCCTGTGAACCAACAACATACTGATCAATTGTCGACTTTGGGTTTGTCTAATGCTAATTCACAAACTTCGGCTGGAATTGGGCCGACAGGCCCACAAGGCTTATTGTTTTAGTGGGCTTGGATCTGAGAGTTAAGATCAACAGCAGACCACGAAGAACTGACCTTGCTCTAAAACCTTCTTGCAGACTTACGCCTTTCCAGTGACCCCGACACTTGGGTTTGCTTGATTGAGAACTCAAGGGTTTTTTCCGTTAAAGGTATGATGCAATTAATCTCTAACTCCCTGAATGTTTCATATCCACCTACTACAAGCTGGAATAAATTGGTCCCGAAAAAAGTTAACATAACAAGCTGGAGGGTTGTAAACCAAAGAATCCTGACTAGATCAAACTTGGCCAATAGGGATGTTGATTTGCATTTAGTTCTTTGCCCGATATGCAATGAGGAAATTGAGACAGAAGAGCACATATTTGTTAAGTGTGAGATCGCAAAAAAGACGTGGACCGAGGTGCTCAAGTGGTGGAACATCTGTAATGTTCGTCTTGAGAACATCAACGATATTCTCTCCCTCAAGAACCGTGCTAACTTCTCTCCATCGACCACCAAAATATTCGATGCGGTTATACACTCAAGCATTTGGATTCTTTGGCGATTTAGAAACGATACCACATTCGCGGTGAAAAGGCCAAGCAAAGACCTCATTCTCAACGATGTGAAGCAACTTACCTTTAGTTGGATTTCTAATAGAATCAAGAAAGCATGGTTGTAAATATCGCTCGGCGGTACCGTGGCGGTCGACCCCCGAAATCCGCCATATCGGTCTTGGCGGCGTCATGGCGGAGACCATAAATTATAAAGGAATATGAAAAAAAACCCTAGATCTAGGCTAGATTGAAGTGAATATGAAAAAAAAAAAAAAAAAAAAAAAAAAAAAAAAAAAAAAAAACCCTAGATCTGAAGTTAAACGGCGTTGACCGGCGTGAATCTGAAGAAAAAAAAAACCAGATCTGAAGTTGATCGGCGTTGACCGCCGTTGACCGACCGCCGCCAAGGCCGATTTTTGACCGATTTTGACCGCCAAGCTCCGATTCTGACCAAAAACGCCAAGTTAGACCGATATGGGAAATATCGTAGCGGTGGACCACCGAAATCCGCCATGGCGCCGCCATGGCTAATTTTTACAACACTACAAGAAAGCCAAATGTAATTGGTTAGAATGGCTTTGTAATCCTTGTAACGCTATCTCTTTCACTTGTACTTAATTCACTAGCTTCTTGCTAGTATTTCTTTTAATTATATATATATATATATATATATATATATATATATATATATATATATATATATATATATATATATATATATATATAGCATATTGTTGACATAAATAATGTATGAAAACGTTATTTATATTTTTCGATATCTCTATATTTTGACGATCATAAAATGTAAACTCGTCAATCGTTTGATTACTACGTAAACAAGTATTAAGCTAGTTTATATCACTATATCCAACTTAATCACTTAAGGTATGAATAAATAAGTGCTTAATACATCTCATGATCAAAGGGGTATTTAATTTACTAATACTAAGTTTATTTAATTATATAATCTTATTATATATTTTTGAAAAACACTTTTGGTAATAAGGAAAAATGTTTTAATCATACTAAATATATGATTTCAAATATTTAACCAAAATCAGTTAGTTTTTCACCAAATAAACTTTCCCCACTAAAAAACAAAGTTTCTGGCCGTTACAGTCGGGCGGCCCCCTTAATTATAAGGGGCGACCCCTTAATTTTAAGGGGGCCGGCCATGCTTTAAGGGGACCGGCCACGCTCCTCTGTCAGAAACTTTTGCCTATAAATACCACCTTAATTCTGGAATTTTTCCTCACCTTTTGCACGAAATTTTCAGATCTACAATCATCTTAAACCCATCAAAAACCCTTTGATCATTTGTATATTAATCCTTGTTTCAAGTGATTCAATCCCTCATCATCCATTCTCATTCTAAGTGCAAAAGAAGAACTCTCTACAACCAAGTTCAAGAAGTGTTGAAGAGTTGTTGTGTATAGTGTATATATATTCATTTGTGAATATTGTGTTGTGCTTGTTATTATTTGTTTAGAAGATATAGAAGTTGTGTAGATAGTAGAAGTTGATTAGTTGTGAAGTAGGATAGTTGTGAAGATTGGTGTGTAGAAGAAGGTGTGTAGAAGATTGGTGTGTAGAAGAAGGTGTGTAGAAGATTGGTGTGTAGAAGCTTGGTGTGAAGATAGGTGTGAAGATTGGTGTGTATATTGGTGTGTAGATTGGTGTGTAAACTGGTGTGTATATTGGTGTGTACGGTTTTCTCCGCCATAAGGGAGTTTGTTGACATAGTGAAGAAAACTCTCGAGTAGGTGACTCGGGGAGTGGAGTAGGAACAAGGAAGGTGTCCTTGTAGCCGAACCACTATAAATCCTTGTGTTGTGGTTTGATCTTTCTAACTCTTCTCATTACTTATTTATTTACCTTTACTAATTAGTTTAGTTAGTTAGTTATTATACAATTGTTCATATAGTGCAAGCATTGAATTCACATAAACAAGAATCGAAGTTTTTAAAACAAACTTGTGCTTATAAATTTTAAAAGGACGTAAAACTATTCAACCCCCCCTTCTAGTTTTCCACAATTGGTATCAGAGCCACGTCTAGCAAGATTTTTAAAATATAGTGTATTTTAAAACTTTTAACGATCTATGGAATCTGAAAAATATTTAGAAGGGCAATCTATGCAAAGACCACCACTATTTGAAAGTGATGGATTTTTATATTGGAAAAATCGATTCGAAACTTATGTGAAATCAAAAGATCTAGATCTTTGGCATATTATTACCAATGGTGATTTTTTACCTATTCAAAATAACCCCGAAACTAAGAAAGATGAAATCGTACCTTTTGAAAAACAAAATGATGATTTAAAAAGAAAACTTGCTAAAAATAATGAAGCTAAAATGGTAATTTATAATGCGCTACCACGTAAAGAGTACGAAAGGATCTTTATGTGTGAAACCGCAAAAGAAATTTGGAACTCTTTATTAATAACTCACCAAGGTAATAATCAAGTCAAAGATAACAAAATAGATCTACTTGTTCAACAATATGAACAATTCACGATTCCGGAAGAGGAATCAATTGATAATGCTTTTGCTAGATTTAACACTATCATCACAAGTTTAAAAGCACTTGATGAGAATTTCTCTAGTAAGAATTTTGTTAGGAAATTTCTTAGAGCTCTTCACCCAAAATGGCGAGCTAAAGTGACGGCTATTGAAAAATCAAAGAATTTGTCAACACTACAACTTGATGAATTAATTGGAAACCTGAAAGTCTACGAAGCAATTATAAAGAAGGACTCTGAAATGGTTAAAGGAAAACGTGAGCAAAGCAAGTCAATCGCCTTGAAAGCTAGAAAGGAATCCAACAACGAAGATAGCTCATCTTCCGAAAGCGATGACGAAGAATATGCCATGGCCGTAAGAGACTTCAAGAAATTCTTCAAAAGGCGAGGAAGATTCGTTAGACAACCACACGATGAAAGAAGAACATCTCAAAAGAATAATGATGACAAGTATAGCAAGAATGAGAGAAAGTGTTTCAAGTGTGGTGATCCGAATCACCTCATTGGAAAATGTCCAATGATGACAAGAGATCAAAATCAAAGAGCATTCGTTGGAGGTGCTTGGAGTGATAGTGATGAAGATGAGAATGAAACAACAAAGGATGAAAAGTGTCTCATGGCCAAATCATCAAGTGAGGTACGTTCCGAATCCGAATACTTTAGTGATGAAAATCTATCATTAGATGAAAAAGATTTAGATAGTGAATACAATAGATTATGTAAAATAGGACAACTAGTTATGGCTAAAAATAAATCATTAAAATACATAAACAACCAACTAGAAAATGAAGTGCTTGAACTAAAAATTAAAATACGTCAACTTGAAAAAGGAAAAGAAATTGTTGAAGAATGTAAAACATGTCAAGAGCTTAAAAGTGAAAACAACATACTTAAGGATGAAATTTGCAAACTTGATAAATTTGAAAATAGTAGTAACTCACTTAGTAAAATTATAAGTATTCAAAGAATATCAGGAGATAAAACCGGACTAGGATTTAACTCAACTGAATCTTCAACAAGTGGAGCTAAAAACGTTAAATTTGAAAATGAACCAAAACCTTCAATACTTAATCCCAAACATTTACTCATAAAAAATAAAATAATACCTATCGCTAGTAATGAAGAAATAAAACCATTCTATAAACCATCTTTAAAAACCGAAGTTGGATTATCTAAATCTAAAACAAGATCTAAAACTCCACCACCTAGGAAACCAAATAATTCATATCCTAGACCTAAAACACCTCAACCAAGAACAAACCATAATAGACGAAACTTTAACTATAATCAACAAATGTGGAATTTCAATCCGTGGGGAATGTTTCCACCTTATATGCATCCAAGTCAAATACAAAACATGTTCGGACCAAATAACTTTGGACAAATGAAACAATGGGCACCAACGTAAATGATATTCGCCATCCAAACATGGAACTTTTCATTGTCACCTCTTGTCCGATTTACTTCTTGAAGACCTTGAAGATTAACGCACTAAAGACAAAAGGTACACACTTCCTTTTAAGTTCCTTGTCTAGAAATGCATGCTTAGTTTAATATGTTATATGTATGTGATCTTACTTGACTTATTAATCTCTATCTTCTTCTATATTATATCTAAATATACATATATACATATATATATATATATATATTTATATACTTAGCTATATTTAGGATCTTATAACCTAGGAAATTCATTTGTTGATTTTCTAGAACTAGAGATTGTTCGTTTACGAACATCTTTTTTCCCCTTTTGCCTTATTGAACTTAAATGTTCAATCAACACTCATGCTGATGAAGTGAGATGAGTCGAAAAATCTATGGATGAAACAAACTCCCGGCTTCCATTGCATACGTCTCCCTCCTACGTTCTCGTCTTATAAGCCCATACTAATATATATATATATATATATATATATATATATATATATATATATATATATATATATATATATATACTTATGAACTTTCCACAACGTTCTCGTGTACTTGACAACTTGATAAATTTCATCCGAAATGATCAAGAAAATTTAATTGGCAAATTGTCGATTAAAAGTGTCAAGTAATTCCTTTCGTGCGAATACCCTCCAACGTATTTTTGATTAAATATAAATCTAATACATACATACGAATAAATATTTTTCTTGCTCTTTCCAGAAACCAAAATCACAAAAATTGATTTTTGGAGGGCGGCCCCCTTAATGTTTAAGGGGACCGGCAGCCAAATGAAGGGCGGCCCCCTTAATGTTTAAGGGGGCCGGCCATCTGATAGCTCAAACCCGTTTTTCTCCTTTTTCCTTTTGCCAAACACTCCACTTTTTCATACTCCCCTTCCACTGCTTCTGCTGTGACGAAAACCAAAACCCAAAAACCTCTCAAATCACTTCCAAATCACATAATTCGGGTTAATTCGCAAAGGGCAAATTCATCTAACACAATCACCATTACTTATTGTAAGTTTTTCATAACACATTTCATCTAATTTCATCTTATTTGATCATACTCATGATTATGCATGTTTTATAAAATTCGTCAAATTTCATAATTTCTTTCAAATTTAGCCTTAAAACTTCATAACCAAATGCTTCCCCTAGGATTAGGATGATTAATCAACACTAGAAACTAGTTATTATAAACTATCATGTCGAAAATTTTTGAAAAATTTCATACACTCCTTTTCAAAATTTTAGTAAACACATTGTTGAATAATGTCTTGAAAACGTATTAAAACTAACTACATTATACTTGTGTAACTTGTAAAACTTGAAATTACATTTTTCAACTAAGAAAAATTATATTGGTTCACAATATAGGGGTGTTTGGATTATGTCCAAATAATATCAAAACATAGCTTTTATAATTTTTATAAAACTTTATTATAATTATAAACCTTAATATTGTTTATCGAACTCGTCAAAATATATAATTCATATGTATATTGACGCACTTGAGTTATAAGTCAATAGTTAAGGAAGCGTTTGGTTTATTACTAAAAATGATTTTTTTTTGTTAAAAATACAAACCATCTTTTTCAAAAACAAATTACATGCATAAGAAACTCACAAGAAATAGCTAGTTTTACAATCTAATGTGAAATCTAGCAAATTTCATGATATATTAAGATGTTTAAAGGGGCGTTTGGATTTGTCCATAACTACTCATTAAACTTCATAAAATATATCTAGAACGAGTTAAAAACAACATTAAGGAACATGGTAATCTACTTCTTAGGATTAGTGACGAAGTATGTTTACGTTCCAACATAAGCCTTAACTATAAACATGTACTTTTATCTTTCTTTATATTTATTTTGGTCTTTTTGAATTGTTGATGTGTGTAGGTGAAAATGCCCAAAGCAACTACCGAAGATCTTTCTCACACTAAAAACTACATTCCCAAAGTTTCTCAACTCCCTACCACATCTCCTTCTATTGGACTTATCTATCGTCAAATTGAAGATAGAAATATTCATGAGGGACGTGTAGTAGATCTTGCTTTTGCTCAATCCGAGTACATAAATCGCTTGTTTTCAAGCATCAACTTCAATTGTCTTTATGAAATAAATGAACCCATCATTCCTCGTTTCATAATGGATTTCTATAGCCAAGTCACCGTCCAAACCAATGATCTTGGTTTCATCACCATCTCTTTCATGATTCAAAATGAATTTATCACCCTCACTCTCGAACAATTTGGTCATATCCTCCAAATTCCATTTAGAGGTCAAGCCGTTTTCTCAAACGAGTGGGACCTCGAATCTCTTAATCGCTATCGACCAACCTTCGGTCCATATCTCGACGAAATTCCTCATCCCGACGAAATTCGTCAAGTCCTTGGTATAGATCGTGCCACCACAAATCGAAAAATAAAATCCAAAAACGTTCAAATTTCTCCATACCAACTTCTCCTCAAAGAATTAAGCCCACACATGAAGCGTTGGGAAGAACTCATTCGTGAGAATGCGTTTGGTACCGGAGGTCACCGGGACCATCTCCCGGCTAGCCTTGCTCACATGTTGTATTGTATAGCTGTCGAAAAGCCATACAATTTGGCCTACTTCTTTATCAAACGGATTGAGTGTGCTAGAAAAACTCCCAAAGCCAATCTTCCTTATGGAATGTTCCTTACTCGTATCTATCGTCATGTTATCGAGTACTACCCCGATCTTGACAATAGTATTTATGAATCCATCTATCCCACTCTTCGTACTCTCGCTCTAAAACAAGCTCGACGAACTCGAAGTGACAAGGGTAAACCTCGTCGTCATAGCTTTCATGGATCATCCTCAAAGCAAGATGATGATGATGAGGAGGAAAACATCGATGATGCTAGTACCCCTTCGTTTTCTGAGTTCGTTGACAATTTAGAGGATCTTGATTATCCCAACTATTCTACTCCATCTCCAAGTGATCAAACTGAAGAAGTGCTTCATGAACGAACTACCGAGATGCTTAGAAGACAAAAGAGCTTGCACGAAGAAGTTAGAGGTGGCTTCAAATCTATTGGGAAGACTTTGAAGGGTATCTTCGGGAAGAAAAATAAATGATATGGTCGGATTATGTTTGTTTAACAATGTTTTATTTTTATGTCTTGTGTGCTATTTGTCCGAAGTTTATTCGGAAATACTTGTTATTTGAATATGTATTTAGGATGATAACTTGATTGTCTTTTATATTTTTATGCATGTTTCTCTCTTGATCTATATATATGTTTGCATGATTAGTTAATGGTTATATAACTATATGACATGTATGCTCTCTAATAAACCAAGACAAATGTGAAGTGTCCAAATTGAGCTTGCTGCACATTCAAACCTGAACATAACATCTTTCCAGAAAATTTTTGAAAATTTTTGGTTTCTGGGTCGTCAGATGGGCGGCCCCCTTAAATCATAAAGGGCGGCCCCCTTAAAATTAAGGGGACCGGCCACCATTTAAGGGGACCGGCCATCTGAAACAGTTTTTACACTGTTTTCTTTTGCATCATGTGATTCCTTTTGCTAGTCCCAGCTATCATTACTCTTAAAAACCAAACTGATTTTGGAATATAACATTACAATTTCAAAATAATTCCACTTCTAAACATGTTTTTTCACTATATAATCCCCATGCATGTTTAATTCATCATTCATCATCCTCATCACTCATAAACCACCATCATGTCATCACCAAGAACCACCCATTCAAACAATGCCAAAAAACAAAAACTTGTCATTATACCACCCAAACAACTCTTCATTGATCTTACAAATGAAGATAACACCACCCATCACCACAACCTCAATGTTCATCTCCTAGTGCACCAAATGCACCTTCCAAAACACCCTCAACAAATGGACATTCTACTTCCTCCATACCATCCACTTCATCCATTAATGACTACATAAACACCCACTTATCCTCTCCACCAATGGTTCAACCATCACAACCTACCAATGAACACTCCACCCTTGCACTCACTCTCTCATTATCACCATTAACACCTCTTGATGCACATTTCTCATCATCTCCTATCAACCCACCAACCTATAACCCCGTCCCATGGAGCTTACTTGAAGCTCATGGAGACACTTGCCTTTGTTGCATTCACAACCGAACAATTGTGTTCGGATTAAGAGATGAGATCCAATACATGTTTTCTCATATTGAAAACATGTTGCATCAACCACCAACAACAAACACAACACCTCCACCACCATCAACAAACACACCTCCACCATCACCATCTCCATGTTCACCATCCATTCCTCCCAATTAAACATGTATGGTGGTTCACAAATAAAAGTATGTTAAACCTTTTTGGATGGCAAGCTCTAGAGAGGACTCTCATATTTGAGACTTGGTTTATTATTTCTATGATGATTGTAAGCCTTTTAAAGGCTTTTGTTAGTTGTAGCATTACTTATTCCTTTTGTTGATGTAATGCTTGATGTATTATTGTCTTTAATCAATGATATGGTTATGTTTAGTCTATACTCTTGCATGCTATATCCATATATATATGTTGCTTGCCACTAAATATTTTTGCAAGATATCCATATCCCAATTCCTTTTGGCCTCATAATGAGGGGGAGTATACTTCAAGGGGGAGCTTCCATCTACTTGGGATAACCTTTTTGATGCTAACAAAAAGGGGGAGAAGTGATATAAACTCACTCTAATACTTGTATATAGACTAATTTTCGACTAATGAGTTTAAATTTTGTAATCATCAAAAAGGGGGAGATTGTTGACATAAATAATGTATGAAAACGTTATTTATATTTTTCGATATCTCTATATTTTGACGATCATAAAATGTAAACTCGTCAATCGTTTGATTACTACGTAAACAAGTATTAAGCTAGTTTATATCACTATATCCAACTTAATCACTTAAGGTATGAATAAATAAGTGCTTAATACATCTCATGATCAAAGGGGTATTTAATTTACTAATACTAAGTTTATTTAATTATATAATCTTATTATATATTTTTGAAAAACACTTTTGGTAATAAGGAAAAATGTTTTAATCATACTAAATATATGATTTCAAATATTTAACCAAAATCAGTTAGTTTTTCACCAAATAAACTTTCCCCACTAAAAAACAAAGTTTCTGGCCGTTACAGTCGGGCGGCCCCCTTAATTATAAGGGGCGGCCCCCTTAATTTTAAGGGGGCCGGCCATGCTTTAAGGGGACCGGCCACTCTCCTCTGTCAGAAACTTTTGCCTATAAATACCACCTTAATTCTGGAATTTTTCCTCACCTTTTGCACGAAATTTTCAGATCTACAATCATCTTAAACCCATCAAAAACCCTTTGATCATTTGTATATTAATCATTGTTTCAAGTGATTCAATCCCTCATCATCCATTCTCATTCTAAGTGCAAAAGAAGAACTCTCTACAACCAAGTTCAAGAAGTGTTGAAGAGTTGTTGTGTATAGTGTATATATATTCATTTGTGAATATTGTGTTGTGCTTGTTATTATTTGTTTAGAAGATATAGAAGTTGTGTAGATAGTAGAAGTTGATTAGTTGTGAAGTAGGATAGTTGTGAAGATTGGTGTGTAGAAGAAGGTGTGTAGAAGATTGGTGTGTAGAAGAAGGTGTGTAGAAGATTGGTGTGTAGAAGCTTGGTGTGAAGATAGGTGTGAAGATTGGTGTGTATATTGGTGTGTAGATTGGTGTGTAAACTGGTGTGTATATTGGTGTGTACGGTTTTCTCCGCCATAAGGGAGTTTGTTGACATAGTGAAGAAAACTCTCGAGTAGGTGACTCGGGGAGTGGAGTAGGAACAAGGAAGGTGTCCTTGTAGCCGAACCACTATAAATCCTTGTGTTGTGGTTTGATCTTTCTAACTCTTCTCATTACTTATTTATTTACCTTTACTAATTAGTTTAGTTAGTTAGTTATTATACAATTGTTCATATAGTGCAAGCATTGAATTCACATAAACAAGAATCGAAGTTTTTAAAACAAACTTGTGCTTATAAATTTTAAAAGGACGTAAAACTATTCAACCCCCCCTTCTAGTTTTCCACACATATCTTTATTTTCAGAACCCTGTTAAGTGCGGGAACTGCGAGAACTCCAATTTTGCATTAGAAAACATACATGTTCATATAAAACATGTATGTTTTCTTACATACACCTTAATACACATACCTGCGTAACATACATGTTCATATAAAACCATGTTAAGTGCAACATATCAATGCAAAATGATTTGATATTAACATGTATGTTACGCATGTATGTGTATTAAGGTGTATGTAAGAAAACATACATGTTTTATATGAACATGCATGTTTTCTAATGCAAAATTAGAGTTCTCGCAGTTCCCGCACTTAACAGGGTTCTGAAAATAAAGCTCCCCTACATACATATATATATATATATATATATATATATATATATATATATATATATATATATATATATATATATATATATATATATATATATTGCCGTTCAAAAAAAAAGTATAGAAATTGCACTATAGCATAAATAGAGCAAAGCTTATTAGGTACTTGATGCATCTATTTATTCAGCCTCAATTTATTAAGTGCTTATCACATTGCGAATATCTTATATCGTAATATAATTTGTGTGCGGATATGTTGTAGACATTTACTTCATTTAAGAAATAGCAAACATAAATGAAACTGTTTTGTTCTTAGGTCTAGCAAACTTTTTCTTGATTGGGAATTACAAATGACATATAAATTCATATGTTTGTGTTGTTAGTTAAAACGACCTATATTTTTTAAAAATCTTTTGTGCTTGCTAAATATAAGGGTAAATTGCAAAAATGGTCCTTCACGTTCCACAAAATTTCAAAAACGGGACCGAGACAAAAAGTAGTGCAAAAAAGCCACCCACGTTCCACATTTTCGCAAAATCGCCACTGAGAGCCCTTTTCCGTTAATTTTCCCGTTAAGTGTCATGTCATCGAGGGCATTATCGTCATTTCATTTCTATTGTTGATTAAAGGACTAAATTTGCAAATTGAGTTTGATATTTTATTTCACTTCACCACCACCACCACTCTCTACCACCGCCGCCACCCTCTACCGCCACCACCACCACCACCCTCTACCACCTTTCAATTTTGACGTTGTTGCAGGCGAGGATTTGTATACTGCGTGTTCCAGATAACTCTTATCAATCTCAAACCAATACATATCGGTCCCACTAACCAACTTACTTATATCAATTAGATTCCCGAATTCTTTACTGAAATGAATCGGCACATCAGCAAGTCGTTTGTAACCGTGATTTGTTGAAAAAAAAAAGCATAGTTACATAACTATGAGAGTATGTACTCCTTTTCTACAAGACACTCGTGACAAGATGTTTCTAGGTATTGGTAAAGAGAACTTATGACTTCAGCCTGAATCCCATTACCCGGCATCAAAAACAGAACATTTAGCCATGAAGATATCCAACTGAGACCCATTGGTTTTAAAGAGCCGGCACCTAAGGATGACATAATTCGAATAAGAAATTTGGGTCCACACTCTTCAATGTGTAACGCTTGTGCTAAAGAATTAGTTGAAACCGTATCTTTATTCATGTACCCAAAGCAAGAGGTTATTGTAGACTTGGTGGAGCAGTGTCGTACGTACAAGAGAAGAGTGGTACACCTGGTCAACTCAACGCGTAACTTTACTAATCACTTCACTCATCGCGATTTTCACCATATTATACTATCTAATTTGTAGTATCTTCAGTATGATTTTTAATGCTGTTGTTTCAGTCATTACTTTTTTGCTGAGCAAGTTTTTCTTTGTGTGCCAGGGATGAATCACTATTATGTCAAGGATTAGCTTTGAATGACGATTTGGAGCGAGTTCTAGCCAAACATGAAGCACTTCTTACAGGAACCCCCGTTCCTTCTGAAAATTTAAAACCTGAAACTAGTCAAGCATTAGTATCTGTAGCTCCTCTTATTGATGCAGGGGACACCAAACAACCGGGGTAATCAGTTTTACTCACACTTCCCATCATTATATGACCATTGCTGTTTAAGTGCGATCAAACATTTCAATAGTTATAATCTTTGTCAAATATTTAAAATTCAATTTAGGAAAGACAATATAATGGGAGCAATCTAAATTGCTTTATTTGACAAAAACTGGATCATAATACTGATAAAGATATACTTGTTTATCCGAGCAAGTTTTGACCTGCTTCTATTGTCTGCAGATCTGTCAGTCGTGCTGTTGCAGAGTCAGATTTGATCTCTCTTGCTCCAGTTACAACTAGTGGATCATCAACGCCTCCGTCAAATGTTGTTGCCAAATTTGACCTCTTGAGTGGAGACGACTTCAACTCACCAACAGCTGCAAATTCCCTAGCACTTGTACCGGTCGGTGAAGCTCAGCTTTCTACTCCTGTATCTCAGAACAACGCACTAGCACTTGTCAACAGTTTTTCACCTCAAACCCAACCACCTCAAAACGGGTCACCTCAGCAACCAACATTTTATTCAAATGGGAATGTTCCCATCACAGCTCCACCACAGCACGCATCATGGTCCCAATACAATCAAGGAACTAATTCAATGTGGAACGGTAATATGCCTCCACAGCAGCAACATCCGTCTTCACCGGGTTTTGGTAAGTGAAGTATTTGTCATATGCATTGGAACTGCTGGTTTTCTTAAAATAAAACATTAGTTATACCACACCTGTTTTATCAAACTTTCAGGAAACAAAGAACGAGTTTCTTATGTCCAGTTTCTCAGTACTTTAGATGGAGTGACCCACTCATTGTTGTCCCCTTCTAGAAGCAGACACTTAGAATCCAGCATTTACATCTGAATAACTATACCTCTTCCAAAAATCTGATTGACCTTTGAAACCAATCTTCATGAGTTTTTTTTACTCAACTCGTAATTTGTCGTATTGTCAGGCTCGAGGGTGTATAATGGTTGGTTCAAGCCCAGAAATTCTTACCCGTGTGAAGTGAGTGGTAGAGGGTGGTGGTGGTGGTGGCGGTAGAGGGTGGCGGCGGTGGTAGAGAGTGGTGGTGGTGGTGAAGTGAAATAAAATATCAAACTCAAATTGCAAATTTAGTCCTTTAATCAACAGTAGCAATGAAATGACGATAATGCCCTCGATGACATGGCACTTAATGGGAAAATTAACGGAAAAGGGCTCTCAGTGGCGATTTTGCGAAAATGTGGAATGTGGGTGGCTTTTTTGCGCTACTTTTTGTCTCGGTCCCCTTTTTGCAATTTTGTGGAACGTTAAGGACCATTTTTGCAATTTACCTTAAATATAATTATGATAATGGTAGAGAGTTAGACTTTTTCGTGAGTAAAAAATTGCATTACGTTAGCATCAAGCCTGAATTGAGAGTAAAACATAATAAATAAAAAATAAAAGCTTTTGAGTACAATTAACTTACAAAATGGGTCAATTTTGTGAATTTATCATGCCTAATAGGTCAAACATGAAAACGGAACTTATATAATGTTATTGGTGGAGGATTTTGAACTTGTGAAAGATCTCTAATCCATCCAAAAATTTATGAAACCTGAAAATTATACACTTAAGTACATAAAACTGAGACCAACACATTTAACCCACTTGACCCAGTTCCAATTTTAGCTTAAACTAATTATTGGCCAGTTTAAGACTGAACATAACCCAAATCAGCTCATTATCATACGACTATATTATAGTTACTACCTATAATAGAAACTTTGAAGCTAAACTTGGTCATGTTTATAATCCCTCAAAACTAAAAGAAAACTTTTGTTTAATGTCATTCTATCTTATTATAACAGATATTTCCTTGTACCCTCATGCACAAGCAAGAAAAAGACAATAATTTGACAACACCAGCCAAAGAAAATAGACCTGATCCACAATACTTTGACAACACCAGCCAAAGAAAATAGACCTGATCCACAGTAAAATCGAATTTATTGGCACTCTGCTGTATGGCTGACATGTGAGTTGAGGGTTATGTAGATTGTTGGACCTTTTGTTTACTATGGCACTTACTAAATGTGAAAGCTAATATACTCCCTTTTATCCCTCGTGTCAACTTGTCTTAGTCCATAACCTAAGTAATCATTTTAAAAGCAGATTCTACAACTAACAGTAATATACAAATGTAAAGGTAGGTAATGTTTAGGATGTCACCTGCATAGAGAAGTTAAGAGTCATAATCTTAATAACAACCTAAGACCATTATCAGAAGAACCGACTCCAATCCTGGCGAAACCAGCCTACCATGTGAACATATAAAGATAGTTTTAGACATCAAAGCGAAAAAAAAGGTTAATATATCTACCAAAGTTTAAATAAATAACTTATGAACCTCTGAAGGTGTATCAACGACCCAAATAATGAGAGAATTAAAGACAAAACTAAACATGTATATACTTGTGCAGATTTAATAACTAATTGAGAACCACTAATCCTCTCACTCTCTAACCTTCTTCCTTATCATCTTTATTAATTAAACTACAGCTTCAATAAAACCCTAATTTTTCCCCCAAATTGAAAAACAAAACTAACAGTAATCATAAACCTTTTCAGAGCATAACAAAAAGCCCTATATCAAATTTAAACAAAATCAAGAAAATAGAGATTAAAAATCATACCTTCAGGCCATTGAAAGAGTTTTTGTTCTTCAACAAATAAATCATCATTGGAAGCACTGCAACAACAATTAAATTCAAACATTTTTTCTTTAATTTGTTTTCAAATCGCCCGATACTTTATTTAGGGTTCGACTTTGAACACTGAGTTAATGTATTGGAAGTGTGGCTAGACACGAATGGTTGGGTGGTTTTGTTTTTCTATATTTCAGTTTTAACCTCTAAGTATGTTATAGATTACTCCGCCTTTTTTAAGTTTTATTTTTTGATACTTTTGACACATATACTTATGTACTCAATTTATTTAAAAACGAATTTTGAGAATTTTTTCCATATACATGTGAGGCAAAAAACGTTTTTTAAATTTTTTTTAGATAAATTAGGAAATAATTAGGTTTAATTATTTTCCAAAATTCAAATAAAAAAATCAAATTTAAAAAATTGTTATTAAATAAGGTATGAATCCATTTTTTGGAATGAAAAATTCCAAATAGGAGTTTTGTTTTATTAGAAAAAAGATTTTTCTTTCAAATCAAATCAAAACACAAATACAAATTAAACCACTTTGCAAACAAACAAAACGTACCCTTAATTAAATAACATTTTGTTCCTTTATTATATCATCGTGCACAAGAATACTAGAGTATCAAATATTCAAATTCATTAATAATAATAATAATAATAACAACAACAACAACAACAACAACAACAACAACAACAACAACAACAAACCAGGTTGGTAATATTAGCACCTCATTTACCCCTCACCCCTTCAAACTCGTTTTATTGAAAGAACAAGACAATTTTTTTTTTTTTTTTTTTTTTTTTTTTTTTTTTTTTTTTCATTTATTGTTTCATATATTTTTCTTTTACTATTTTTAATTTGTTAAACTTTATATTTTATATTTCTTACCATTTTTTTGCAGTCTTATTGTATTAGCAGGACAAGATAGTTGTTTATGGTTTTATGCTTTATAATTGTATATCCTACTATTTTTAACTTGTCAAACTTTATATTTTAACTTTTACAGGTTTATAATAAAAAAAACACAATTATAGAAAAAATAATAAAAAATTTAGAGCAGCAATAAACCTGGGCCTAAAAAAATTCATAAAAAAAAGGCAAATAGGCCAAAGTCAAAAGCCTATATATTCTACTAGTTATAAGACCCGCGCACGCGCGGGGTTTTGACATAAATTTTTTATTATATATTAGTATCGAATAATTGTCTTAAAATATATTGTACTTTTCATATTTTTTCTTTAATTTAGTTTGTTAGAAATGTATTTAGTTAGTATTTTTGACTTGATACATGAGAAAATTTAAACAATTTAAAGGAATCAATTTACCTAAATAATTCAAACCTAGTTCATATCTAGCGATAGTCATTAATCCCAACAGATAAGCATATCATGCAGAAATTTAAGAAAGTTCAAGCAATAGTGTTGAAAGTGAAAGATTATCATCTTAATCTTAATCATCATTTTCATCAATAATTTGAGAATATTTATGTATGCATATTTCAAAAGACTTGAATAAAGCTTTGAATAGGCCATCATATGAAATCAATTTTTCGAATCATTGTCATTTGTATCATCGTTGTAAAGATTAGCCTCCAATGTAACTTTACAAAAATACAGAGGCCTAGGAAATTGTCAAAGTAAGAACTTTAAATAATCAAATCATAAACATAAAATGTCAATCTTGCAACCCCAAAAATTAGATACACCATAATAAAATGTCTAAAAGACCACCAAGTACAAACTGTCTTGCAACTGACATAGCATCGTATGCTATTTTAGCCCATATTGCAACTGACATAATATAGACACAAACAAAATGGGGTAATATAGATAAATTGGTATGCAAATTTAATATTATTTTGCAACAAAAAACCATGTGTATCAAATATAACACTGACGCCATTGTCAAAAAATCACATCTTCAAATTTATACATCTAGCTATTAACAGTTGATCTTTATACAACCAGAACAATTCGTAGGTGGACGCCCATTTATCCAAACTGCAAAATAAGTTAGGACACTTGTTAATCGATGACCTTCATGTATATTAAAGCAATACCAAACACCACTCATCCAAACTAAGTTTAAAGACGAACATGCACAAATCTTTGTACCTCACCGAACAAAATTTACGGACGCCCACAACACTCCTTATTAGCCAATGCGTTATCAACAACACCCTAAAACCAAAAGGTAACGAACCATTTTTAGTTTGAACACGGTCAATGCTAATTTAATAGTTTTTTGGAGGCTAAGGAACACAAATAATTTATTCTTATTCACATGAAAATTGTACTGTATTAGCGATACTGCAACTTCCTAATAAAGGTGAATAACTAATAGTGGCATGAGAGAAACAATGAACTCGAGCTCCAACTATGAGAGTAACATTGTCATAGCATAGTACACTCATATTGTATACCTTGAGGATTTGATTGGAACCCTTAATAAAATCCAGAGATAAACTCATTGGTCGTCGAAAATGTTACCACCTCCTCGCAAGTAGATAACAACTTTAACTAACTAATAAAAGTTTACCATATGGTAGAGTACACACTAACAATTTTTTTCAACTCGGTAATTTGTTAGGCCACCTAAACAATTATTAAGGGCATATAAACTGTTTCCACCAACCTATTTAGACGTGTTAGCCATGTCGCCCATCCTGTCACCCCATTTGAGAGAGGTAGTAATATAAGCAGGTCACTGTAGAGCAGGTTATGTAGGGTTGACCCAAAACTGTTTTTATTCATTTTTAAATCTATTACGGAGTATTAAATAACTGTTTGGATCATAAACCAGTCTTTCAAAACAAAAAGGTTTTTTTTTTTTTTTTTTTTCCCTGGTAACTTATATGGTTAACTACATGCTCCACACTTTACTAACTAATCCCAAACCATTCAGATTAGTAAAAAATTGTTTTTGAATTTGAGTTATAGAAAAAGGCTCCGCTATTAATTGGGTTAGGAGCATAATAAATAAAAGATGTCCTTTTACTTATCAAGTCATGACTCATGATTTTCTTCAGTTTACTCAAAAAGCTAATTATTGTTAAATTCAAGGTGCTTGTGGATCGGCTCAACCCTGGTTGACCATTCAAAAACTACCAAGTCTTGACCCGTTACTTGAACGACCCATTTTCTCACATCTAGATAAGAGGATAGCAAGTAAAGAAGGAATTTAGCTTTTAAAAACTTACTACCACCATCAGCAACCCATGGGTTGAGATGCAGATTAGTATTACTCACGTGAGAATCTTTAGTTGTTTCACCAGGATTAGTAATCATCATGTTAGGATCATGAGTCAACTGTGGTATTTAGAAAAAGAAATTCAGAAGTCCAGCCCCAATCATCTCGCCATTACCTCCTGAACAATTCAAACCAAGTGTAGGAAATATTAATGCACCAAACCAACAAACAATTATTAAAAAAAAAAAAAAAAAAAAAAAAAAAAAAAAAAAAAAAAAACACCAATAATATCAAAATTAGCATAAATTAACCAAGTAAACATCAAACTCAACCCACAAACCCAATATAGTTACACACTATACACATAAATTAAAAATTAAACATAATCCCATGATTAATTAGTAATTTGAAAATCAATTAATAAGTGAAGAATATACCTTGGACCCATGGCTCAAAGAACTCAAGATTTTGTATCCTTTTCTACTGATTTATACATCGTGGTGTTTCGGATTGCATATTTAAAAGTGCCTACCTATTCAAAACTTAAGCATACCTAGCCAATTTATCCAAGCACTCAAAACCGATAATCGATAATCTGCTTAAGAATATAAGTGGATAAACACTTTTATAAACAATCCCACACACCCTCTTAATGTCAGTATCCTACTTAAATAACCAAATAAACTACATACATCAAATTTGAAAAAGAACGCAGAGGTAACAACAAAACACAAACTGACCTACTAAAGCATCTAAAACTGATAATTCAGTTGTCAGCTTAGTAACATTTTCGCTTATATCCAACTGCACAAATCGCCATCTTTAAAAAGATGCCCATCACTCGACAAAAGTAATGTGCCACTTCAGAAACACATGATCATGAACGTGCGTGTATTCATATATATATGTTCTCTTAGACTTAGATTAACAAACATGTGCAGCAGTGTAGTCCCCTAATTATGTTTGTTCCGTACTGAGGTTCATGTGGCGTCGATTAGCATGTGCAAGTGGTGCAACCGCACAGGGCCCCTCGTTGTAAGGGGCCTCCAATTTAGTATACATCCATTAATATTTATAGTTTTATATATATCTAAGTATATAATGTTTTGAATTTTTAGTGTCTTTGTTAAATATTATCAAAGTTAAATTTTTAGTGTCTTTACGTAATATCAAAAAACTTTTTATTTTCAAAAATAGTTAAACTTTTCGTGATTTATAGGGGTCTCATTCGTGATTTCGCACCGGGCGCACCCAAATCAATGGGACGGCCCTGAATTACAGTCCTACGGCCTAGACATGTAAACCTAAATGATCATGTCATTATTTACCTAAACATGTTATCACATGTAACACAACGTAATTACCATAATAATAATAATCTAAATCCGTAACTGGATGATGTAGCCTTAGAGATCACCAAGACCCAACGAAACAAAATATATTGTAGCCATCTACTGTTGATTGCATGGAAAGAGCAATGTGATAAAGTATTGTTGTAATGCATACATGGCATTGCCCCATAATTGACTAAATCCCTTTTTATTCACACAAAATTCTTAGTCTAATACAAAAAGTGAAAAAACGAATTCGAATTTTATAGTTAACTAAAGAAAGACGAATAAGCATATTGAATTAAAAGATAAAGTATATCAATTAACTGGGAAAAAAATGAGCAAATCAGTTAGGGTTTACATTGATTCGATCCACAGCTTGATGTTGTTACCATTGAGATTTAAATTTAATAAGTGAAAGAAAGATTCGTACCATGATTGTTGAATTAAGGTACCATGGAACACATAATCAACTGGGGAGATGGAAGCTATGGAAGATCGAGTGTTAAGTTTCTATTTTATTTTTTCTTCATATATTCAAGTGTGTGAGAGTTCTTGAGGTGCATTATTTTTTTCACAATTTACAATCAGGTCCTTAACTATCAAAAATGAACC
Organism: Artemisia argyi; assembly: GCA_030686995.1. NCBI lineage: Eukaryota > Viridiplantae > Streptophyta > Magnoliopsida > Asterales > Asteraceae > Artemisia > Artemisia argyi. Next base: position 206,564,221 of record CM060702.1, on the reverse strand, counting down.
ATTAGGTACATGTGATCTTTGTAGTTCTTCTCTATTGAATTATAAAAACGAAAATCTTTTTAATTTTTGACAAATTAGGAAATATTTAGACTTTTTAATTAAGCATACTTAAAATAAATAAGTAATTATTAAAAAATAGAGGTTTTGTTTTATTATATAAAAATAAAAGTTTTCACCACGAGATATAAAAAGAATAAAAAAGGTCAACGCCCTAAAGAAACAAGTAATTAATAAACCAAATTGAATAAAATAATTTGAAGTACGGAAGTAGCTGATTCTCCAGGTCACATTTCACTCATCTTCCTTTGTTTCAGGTATAATCTCCATAACAACAACTAATTTAATCAAATTCATTTATTCTGTTATATAACTGCTTATTATAATTATATTTTAATCGATGCTGAATCGTAACCCCAGTTTTGCTTGTGTAACTGTTTTACGTGATTTTGATTAATTTCTAGGGTTTTTGATGTGATTATGCATGGCTGATTGTGTTTTTGATCGGATTGGTGCCTATATCGATCGATGAACATGTGTACGTTAGAATGTGATGATTTTTATGTGTAGATGATGATTTTTAATTAGGTTGTTAATATTGCTGAATCGTAACTGTAACTGTAACTGTAACTTAGCTCTACTAAGTGTGATTTTGCGTGCTTAATTGCGTAATAATAGATTCTGTACGTTAAAATGTGTAGATGATGATTTATTAGCTAGGTTAGACATTATGTTAATTGATAGATGTAAGGATTATTACTGATATGCAACCGTAGTGTAAGTCACTCTACTGATTTTGTTGAATTTCTAGCGTTAATTACGATTTAGCACATTATAGATGTGTACGCTAGAATAATGTGATTATAGTTATGTGTAGATGATGATGTAGCAGATTCGATTTGATATGTAACTGCACGCTACTGATGTACATGATTTTGTTGTGCTTTATCAGGTAATATATCGGATATATTGTTGTTAATAATGAACATGTGAATGTTACAATGTGTGATATTGTGATTGTGAAAAGTAAATGTGGAAGATGATTTATTTGGTAGCTTTTAAAGCCGCACTACTGGTTTACATGATATTGCTGAGTTTAAATGTGATTTTGATGTTAATATTGCTGAATCTTAACCGTAAATGTAAGGCAGTTTAAGTCGCTTTACTGATATGATTTTCGTGATTTTGTTGAGTTTAAGTGTGATTTTGTTTGCCTAAAAAGCAAAATCGGTTTGCTGTTAATATTGAATGTTGAAAAGGCTGACATTAGAATATGTGATATTGTGAATATGTTAGGTAATTGTAAAAGAAGATGATTTATTAATTAGGCTCGTTTTGATGTTAATATTGCTGGTTAACTCATACTACTGTGTTTTATGATTTTGTTGAGTTTAAGTGTGATTTTGTGTGCCTAATCGCATTATAGATCAGATTGGAGAGCATGTGAGTGTTAAAATGTGATTATTGTTGCTATGTGATGTAATGACTATGTTGAATACTTGAATCGATTTGATGTTAATCGATGTAAATGTTGCTGCATCATAACAATAGTTGAAATTGTTCTGTTGAGAATGTTTAGGTTATCTGTATTAAAATATGATGATTTGTTACTCGATGTGAGTGTTGCTGATACGTAATCGTAACTGTAACTATTGTTCTACTGATTTTCACGATTTTGTTGATTTCTCGAGATTTCTGTGTGTTAAGATGTGATTTTGCATGGCTAACCGTGTAATAGATCATGTTTTGTTTGGTATGATTAGATTTTAATAGGTGGTAGTATTGCTGAACTATAACGCTAGTTTAGCTCATGCTACTGATTTTGGTGAATTTCGAGGATATCTGTGTGATTCCGTTGTGATTTTGCATTCCTAATAAAGCAATAGATTGGATTGTTGTTAATTTAGTGTGATTGATGTTATTCGATATTTGATTACTAGATTCGAATTGATGTTAATAAAGATGAATTGTAACTTTAGTTTGACTAGCGTTACTGATTTTATTGAGTTTTTGGGATTTATGCGTGATTTAGTTGTGATTTGGCATGCTTAATCGTGTAGTAGATTGGATCGTTGTTAATGTTGATTGTTGAACTTGTGAACGTTATTAGTATATGATAATGGTGTTATATGATACTCCTACTATTTTTAATATATTGATTGAATGGCTAAGTGTAGAAGGTAATTTATTAGACCAGCTATTGTAATATGTTGCTATTTTTATGGAACTCGAGATTTTTGCTAATGTGGAGTGTGCTAGTAGGATCTGTATTTTTATTTTATTTTATTATTATTTTTTTAATCATCTATAGTGTGACCTACTTAGATCTTATCCCTACCATTAGATGTACAAATGTTGCCATTATTTGTAACCCTGTTACGAAATAATACACGACTTTTCCCAAACCCCTACTAGCACCAAGGCCACCGCCAGACAGCCCAGATCATTCAATATTCCGTTACTATACTACACTGTTACGTATGGTTTTGGGTTTGGGAGAAACATTGCAGACGGGGTTTTAAGAGTGTTAATGATACGTGGGCCACAAGGAGTTGTGTACACACTTGGATTAGGCCAATGAGTGATAAATACTCGCAATGTGCATTGTATTTTTTATGAATCATTCTGGATCACCGTTTGTAACGGGATCCATTGGTTAAATAGGGCCGGTTGAGATGGAGAATAAGGATTGATGGAAAGTGAAGATGAGGCTGAGAATGATGGGGATGAGAATGAGTATGAGAATGACGGGGCTGAGGCCGAGGCTGAGGCTCGGGTCCTACGCATTTGTCGTTTTAATTTAAGTACTGAAACCTTTGAACAAATCGAGTGCAATGGTGTCCATCCCAAACAGATGATGGGGATCCAGTCTTGGGAGTTTTGAATAGCAAATTGTGTCTTTGTTTTTCCACGCGTCGTCGTGATGATGCAGCCGATCCTGAGGGATCCCCTTTCTCAGTTTAGATTATGAATGAAGCCGATGGTATTCGTGAATGGAATTTGATTATTCATGTCTAAGCAGGGGAGTTGATTGAGGGGAGTGTGTGTTACCGACCAAGTCTCTTTAGCATCAGGCACAACTTTCGATAGGAGTGGGAAATGGTATCTCAGCTGAGTTGAAGTTAGTTAAACGGTGAGCCCTGTTTTTCTTTTATGAGACTGTTTTCGATTGTTCCTTTATATGATCTTAATGCATATATGGGTTTGGGTCACTAAAAAGAAAAAGCATTGATGTTTGAACGATCTAGTGATAGAGCCAAACATCACCATTTGACTCTTAGGTTAAACTTCTGCAGCCCTTAACTCCTCACCTCTTAAGGCTTTTAAATTGGCCTATATGTAAAAAATTGCAGAATTGTTAGAACAGGGTTATGCGTATTAAGATTTGCATATTAAAACCACCAAGACATATGCAGATTTTTATTAAGGATCATAGATTCTTGAGAGCTTAAGTGGTAGATAATGCCTGAATTATGTTCCAGTAATACTATTGAATAACCCAGAAGGTTTCAAGCCAAAATCACTCTGATTTTCTGTTTTCATATTACTGATGTTGTTAAAACCCTTTATCAATATTATTTCTCTTTAGAGTTGGAAGTTCTTTTACATGTTTATATTTTCAAGCATGTATGGGTTATGGGTCATGTAAGAAGAATATAGAGTAGCTGTTTATGCTTTTGAACTCACAAGTGGTATGGGTCAATTATCGTCCTTTGTACTTTTAATCTAAAAATAATCGGTCTCCAACCTGAAATCGATAGAAATCTGTGATGAAATTTTGTGTGAACCTACTGTTGAATAATTCATTATAAGGAGAAGAGAGATGTTTTAACAAAATTTCAATATCCTAAGAGAGATTGTGTTACTCTTATGTTTTTGGGTTCAAGAAAAGATTTTGGGCAAGACTAGCTAGACTCATACCCCGAGTTTTACTTTTGATACCATCTTATAAATCAGAGATAAGAAATACATATGTTTTTTGTATTCCTTGAGGTACATCCTCTGTTTACAGTGGATAGAAATCTAGAAATGGAACCAGTATAATCTCTAACATTGTATATTACAAATAATGTGTTATCGTGCATTCAATAGTGTTATTGTGCATTCATTAATGGATGGAAGCTTCTCAAGTTGAGGACAGCCCTGGTCAGTGAAAAAAGCCGGCTGATTAGGTTCAGGCAATGCACTCTCACTGACCAACATCAAAACTACTGACAACATAGTTGGTCTATCTTCTGCATGATGTTGCACACATAATAGTGTGACGTGTATTGATCTTAGTACTTCAGAGACAACACACGAGGAGCGCAAAGATTCACACATGATCTCAACACTCTTGTTTTCTTTGTACAGTCTCCATGCCTAGATAGAACCAAAAGTCATATTTTAGTATATGCTAAAAGGATGTTGTTCAAAAATGAATCAGTAGCTTCTGGTCATGATATTTGAATTTAGTATTAAGTTAACTTACATGTCCAAGAAGGTTGTCTCTGTGATCTTCGTGAGAGAATTCTCTGTTTTTCTTTCCACTAACGATCTCCAACACCATAACACCAAAACTAAATACATCCGACTTTATAGAGAATCGCCCGTGTACTGCATACTCGGGAGAAATGTAACCACTGCAGAAATATTGAAAGACATAAGTTGATATATTACTGTAAGCGGAAAATATATTAAAGTTATGCCAATGGACAACATGTTATGGATTCTTACTAAGTTCCAACCACTTTCTTTGTCTTTGCATCGGCATCATGTCCTACAAACTTTCTAGCAAGGCCGAAGTCCGATATTTTTGGATTCATGTCACTGTCCAGCAGTATATTACCTGCCTTGAGGTCTCTGTGAATAATTTGGAATCGGGAGTCTTGATGTAGATATAAAATACCTCGAGCCAGCCCATGAATAATGCGAAAACGCTTTGGCCAATCAAGCATCAAACTTCTGGTTTCATCTGTAGTAAGGTAACTAATTATTTTATGAATTATGAAAGAAAGAGACCAAGTGAAATCATATAGGCCAGAGTCAAACCAAAGAGATACATGTCCAAGCTTTTGTTAGTCATGTATTCGTAAATCAAAATTAGTTCATTTCTATGAATGCAGTATCCAAGAAGCTTCACAAGGTTCCGATGCTGAAGTTTTGCAATACAAATGACTTCATTTCTGAACTCATCCAGTCCTTGTTGAGATGTTTCTGAGAGCTTCTTCACAGCTACTTCTTGCCCATCCTCCAGAACACCCTAAATGATTATAACTTTGAGTTCATGAATCATGATAACTTATAATATTTAACATTTTCGATTCACGATACTAATAAGCATTGCATTCTTTTTGAAAAACATTAATCAGTTACCTTGTAAACAGGACCAAAGCCACCTTCTCCAATTTTATTCGAGACACTGAAATTGTCAGTAGCCCTTGCTACTTTAGATAAGCTAAAAAACTGCATATCATCAAGATGTTCCATCTTGAGACTTCTATGTCTTTCGCCACCCCATTTTCCTACAATATGATATGTTTGATTAATGTATCATCTGACGTACACAATCTGGTTTGTTAGAAGTGTGTGAATAAATTTCTTTTCTAAAGAAAAAAAATATACTGCATATGATTTGTTAAAAAGCAGAAATGACCCATTTGTGTTACCTAGGCCTTTCATGTAACGTGTTTTTCTACAGGCATATGCTAGTCCAGACAAAAGCAGCCGAACTGAAGACATTGAAAGGAGTATGATGAATACTTGTTTCCTTCTGTTGGAGTCAAACGGGAAGAACGTGCGACCTTTCATCAATAAATGACAATAGTTGGTAAGTTTAATATCACAAACTTAAAACACAGTGATACTACAATACAAGCATTGACTTTAATATAACAGTGTGCGATTCTAGATGCTCGTCAGAAAACATGTGTACCTTCTAACTCAGACGCAGCCATTGGTATGTATATATGTTGACATGAATCACACTCTCTGATATCCATGAGCTCATCGAACCATAGCAAACAACCGCTTCCACCATTTCTGATATCTAAACTTGTATAAGCTGTACATGAACAATCTTGTCTGCATTTCATCTCACATTCTCCAATAGTCATATTGTAATTATACCATGACCTTCGTGTATCTGGTAGTTTCACTCCGGAAATTTTCTGAAACCCATCCCTATTCTCACATTTCAAAGGCTTTTTACGTTTACACCCACTCGACCAATCAGATGCATCCCATTCTTTTGGGATTTTTGGCTCAAAACCTTTGATACAAGTACAGGGTGGACGCTTGTTAACGCTACAGCTTCCGTATGGACCACAGAGTCCAAACTGACTACAATTATCTACCACAAGATCCGCATACACAGCCCACTCTTGAATTCGCTCAATCCAGAGCATAATCAGTGTCTTTCCGTCCCATGTCTGAACTATCCTCAAAAAAACCAAACTCTTAAGTTCAAATTTATGATATACTTCCTTCTGATTAAATACAAATTCAGATGAATAAATTGGATTTGGTGTGTCAATAATAAAGCCACTAAAATCGAGACCATTCCATGGTCCAAGTCTCGATACTAATGTTTGACCTCGCCATGCCAAGTATTGTGGATATCCATTTGTGTCTAGTTTAGTAATATACACACCTATAGAAGGATCATCAGGACTCTTCCAAGATGTGATGAACCGCTCTATACCAGTTACCAAATCCTTCCCAATTTTCATTCCTGGTAAGTGGGTGTCACCAGGATAATCAAAACTTTGCCAAAATATTAGACTTTTATCCCTCACAATAAGATTACCATTATCCAGAAGTTCTGCCACGACCTCCTCCATATTATTACTCCTCAACGAATTGGATGACCAGACCATGTTGTTCCCACCATTGAAAAGCAGAAGGTTTCCTTCTATGCTAACTTTTAACACACCCGATGTATTGTTAATTGGTGTCTCTCTGTTTGCAACCCATACAACTGTAACCTCTGATATCTTCTTGTACCATATCCCTAAGTATCGATTCTTGGATTTACCCGGGCTAAAAAATCCTAGCTCAAACATCTCCCCGTTAGAAACAACAGTCTGACCATCTTTAATTTCTTGATTTGCAGATATAGTATCTATTGCAGTACAATCTGATTGGAGCAAGATAAGAGTAATTGAGAATAATACATGTATAGAGTGGTTCTCCATTGATAGGAGGATCAAGATAAGAGTAATCTGATTGAATTTTCAGCAGTCAGGGTGAAACGAATTGAAGTCTTTTACCTGTGTTTACCACAAGCAGGGTCGTTTTCACAGTTAGGACCCAGTGTTAAATTATCTATCCTGCTTTCCTGGAATAATTAAATGCTGTTTTGACTTTAACATGTGGGCTATGTTTTCTACCTAGTGTTAAAGTATAACTTACCACAAGCTGGGTCATTTTCGCAGTTAAGACACAATGGTTTTACGTTCTTGATTCTTCAGTTGTTTTTATTTTCAGATTTTGTACCTTATGCAGCACACCAAACTTGAATGTTTGGGCAACAGCCAAACCAAGTTATATCTAATTCAGCTTCTTGATCCCGCCAATTTTGAAACACCATAACATATGGTTTGATGAGTGTCTAAATACTCATCATTTTATACCAATCTGAACTGCCAAAACATCCAAAAACACTCAAATATGCATCATAATACTGAAATTATCCCAGAAGTGTGTTTTATATGCTTCAGATGCAAAATAATCAAAAACAGATAAAAAACGTACAAAGTTTGCATAATTGGCAGTTTCAGTCCCTTAAGTTTCAAAAGTTGTCAAAACTAGTCCTTGGTTATTCTAAAAACATGAAAAACTCACCATAGGTCCTTTTAAATCAAAAAGTTACATATTTAGTCATTTGGTGCAAAGTTTCACAAAATTACATGTTTAGTCCCTCAACTTTGCAAAATTGACAAAAATGGTCCTTGGGATATAAAAACTTTGAGAAAATAAATTTTAGTCTTCATACTAATCTACTATGGCAGGAATGGTCCTTGGTTGGCAAGTTTGATGAAATGACATATTTGGTCCCTAAAGTTTCAAGTTTGGCAAAAATAGTCCCCGGGTATTAAAAAATTGAAAAATATCAAAAATACCCTTGTACTATTCAATTATGGCAACATAGGTCCTTATGATTACTTATGGGAATTTACATATTCAGTCCCTGGAAAATTAGATAATTACAAAATTGGTCCTTGTGTTTTGCTAGCCATAAAACCAAACGGATCCTTATTATTACAAATACACCAAACCAAGTCCAAACACAAAACAAATACCAGCCCACCCATTTTATCCCTAAGCCCAAAAATACCAGCCCACAACCCTTTTATAATAAAACCGGGGTCAAACTGTTGACCTCGTTGACCTCCATCATCCCCAACCCCCCTCGTCACCTGCTTCACCACCATCCACCATCCACCATCCACCCTCTCCACTTGCATTTACTTTCCACCTCAACCCCCCTCTGTCACCCTCTAAACCAAACCCCTTCCCCTGGTTTTGCACCAGGGGAGGACAGGTGTCAAACCTACAACCTCTTCACCACCCCTACACCCTGCAACACCTTACACCACCACCCATCCACCATCCTTACACTCCAAATTGCCCCCCCCCCCACCTTCACTAGTCACATCAGGGGCATTTAATGCTTGGAAAACGGCTACAAGCAACCCTTTGGAATTTTTGCGCCAAAAAGCCATTTAAACGGCTGAGATGAATTAATGGGATCCAAGGGTTCAGAATAGATGGGATTTGCTCAGAAGGCCACGTGGAACAATATGGATGCTATAAAAGGAGCAAAGCGCAGAGGATTAGTTAGTTAGTTTTTTAAGTAATTTTCAATTAAAATCGTATTAGTGTAACTTGGTCTCTCAGTTTTAAATTTAAGCTTCTAAGCATTTCAATACTGTTGTAACATTGTAAGAAACCTTTGTTCAAGTTTTAATATAAGTTAATGTTCCAATTCAGTTCATGAGTCCTTGTTTTGAATTCAAAAATCTCTACAAGCTTTCTAGTTATTATCTGTTGTTGATTTCAATCCTTAAGCTCATATAAGTTAATAATTTAGCTTATTAGAGTTATTAGAAACCTTCAATTCCAGTATTACTTGAAATAGAAAAAAATAGAAAAAAAAATCAAGAAAAATAGCTTTTAAATTAAAAATTGCAGGTTTGAATGCATCAAGATGGAGCAGGGTTAATTGTGGATTGCCCTTGGTTTAGTTTCTTCTTGGGAAGCTTATAAGAGTGTTACTAGTCTTGGTTCTTGGTAAATGCAGGATTGCATATGGTAAACCTTCAAACTCAATTTTTACTTCTTACTGTAGCATAGCTTGTTATCTGTTTATCTTTGTTTTCTTAAGCTTATTTGGCAATTGTGAGTGATAATATTGATTAGAATCAGTATCTTGTTATTTGATATTTATAGTTAATTAAAATTTCAATTTCACAGTCAAATAGGTCTTGTGGTAATTTCTTAGTTTCAAGCTGTTATTGTTGTTGTTTTTTTGCCAATTAGGACTTATTACATGTTAATATAAAGCTTAGAATCAGTATTAATTTTTAAATCTATGTTATGCTTTGAAATACTCAAATTCAGTAAAATAAAGGTGTGTTTGGATCAGCTGAGTTCAAGGACTCAGAGGGTTTGTTTGTTGTTGTTCTTTGTTGAAATACATCACAATAGGTTTTAATAGCTCAGTAAATCAATAAAAATCCATCCTTATTTGTAAAAAAGTCAAAAGTACTTCTATTCTCATCTTAATAGTTATCTGTTAGCTTTTAAAGTTTCAAAATCTACATATTAGCTTATAAGTTGGTAATATAGCTTAGTTTAACTTAATTATAACATATTATAACATATTAAGTCAGTAAATCTAAATCAAAGTTCGTAAAAGTCAGACTTTTAGTTTTCATCAAAAGTCAAAATTCCAAATTTGAGAAAATGGCTTAGATTTCAAAACAACCTGTAGGATTCATTAGGAATTGGAAGTAAGTGATTTTTGTTGTTTTGGGTTCTTGGGTAGCCTGTGTGTTAGAATCAAGAAGAAAATCTGGTTTTGAACCTAAATTGTTTGCTAAATAATAAGCTCAAAGGTGCCTGTCTAGCTTTTTAGCTCCCCTGCACCACAGGTGTTAACCCATTTTCTTGGGCTTGTTGTGAGTTCCCCAGTGGGCCCCACCCTAAGTTCCTTAGCTTATTAGAGAGCCCATAAGCTCTACTTGTTGGCTCAAAGCTTATTCCTAGCTTTTTAGCTTATTAGATAGGGCTGCATGCCCCATAATCCTTGTCTCATTTTCACTTAGAAGCTGAGTACTCAGTGTTTGTACCCAAGTACCAAGCCTCACCCAAGCTTCAATAATAAGCCATAAGCACAGCTTATTGGCTTATTTTGAAGTTGACCTGGTCACCTTTCAGGGTCAAGTTTCAATTTGGACCCCCTTTCACCTCTATGGACCCCACAAAGGTCCAAAGGTGCCTAGTTGGCCTGTTTTTGGTCTGAGCATACTTGGATTAGCTTATTGTAGCTTTTCAGCTTATTTAGTGTATAATCATGTTTGTTCCTGCTTAGTTATAGTTTATTTAACTTATTATAACCTTATTTCATATTAGCTTTTAGTTTGTAACTTATTTAAAGCTTATTGTAACTTAAAAATCCAATCTTAGCTTTTTCACCCTACTGTTGAGTAAATAAGCTCATTCTGAGCTTATTTGGCTTATACAAAAAAGTTGTCTTTGTTAAAAAAGCTTATAATTAGTTGTTAAGTAGGTGTGTAAAAAGAAAATAAAAAAAAAATAAATAATTGCAAAAAATTGGGTGTGTGTGGAGTCGAACCTGGGACCTCTGGATAGTAACATGCATAATAACACACACCCCTTCCATATGCTCTGGGGCACCAGTTCCGTTTAAGTCTCCTCACTCAATATACTTAAGCTAGTTTTTGAGTAATAAGCTTAAATAAGCCGTTTGGCTTATTGGAGCTTATTTGAATAAGCTGTGGGACCCAATTTATTTTTCCTAGGTTTTTAATTAGTAAAACTACTTTCCAGAATTTTTTCACAATTTTTACTGTTCAAATAATATTTATTTTAATTAATACTGGTTTAATTAATAATTAGGTAATATTAGTTAATTAAATATTTTAATAATTTTTATTTAATAGTAGTATCTTTTTATATTTTTTTTAAGTTTTATAAACCTTTAGGTGTTTTTAGAAAATATTTTTCTGATTGTTACTGTTCATTTCCTATTTTCCTTAATTAATTTAATTAATTAGATTTTAATTAATAAGTAATTAATTAGTAAATTAGCCTAAATATAATTTTTAGAATAATTTTATAATTGTTTAGGATTCCTGTGATGGTTAATTAGTTTTATAAATTTTTTTATAATTTTCTAAGTTATTTTAGTATTATTAGTAATTTAAAATAGTTTAAATAGTTTAATTAAAATAATTAGTAATTAATTAATAAAAAATTCATAAAAAGACAAAAATATTTATTTTTAATTTTTTTATACTTTCTTCAAGTTCATTTAAGTTTTAGAAAATATTTTTGCAAGTTTTTAGTTTAATTTGTAGTATTTATCATTTTTAGGTTAATTTAAATTAGTTTTAATTAAATAGTTAAATAGTTTTTAATTAAATAATTAATAATAAATAATAAAATAATCTTAAAAATAATTTTCCTTTTAATTTAATTTTCTTTTAAGTTTAAGTTTATAGAATTTTCATTTTTAACCCCTGTAGTTTATTTTTCCTTAAAAACTCACCTTTTTCTCAGTACGCATACGTAATTGTTTACATTTCAGTTTACGTGTATAAATAGCTGTTTATTGTGCTTATTTTATATTGTTATCCAAATAATATCAGTAGTGTAAATCAAACCCACTTAATCTTTGGTTACTGTCCTCAGTACCATTTATTCCCAAAACCGTTTACAAATACAATTTCAATCTCGTTGGGACTTAACGACCCGGGGATTTCCCTGTACTTCCATGGATTTTAATACTTGATTTTTTCTCCCAGGTGGACCTATCAAATGCACACGCTTGACTGGTTGGTTTGGGAAGAGTCAAAATTTGGCGCCGCTGCCGGGGAGGTTGTTGCGTATTTTAAAACGATTTAGGTATAGTGGTTTTCAAAACCCCTCCTGTACAAATACCATCACTTTGTAAAAATCAAAATCATATCTGAAAAAGTTCACTAACACTTTTCCTGAAGTGTTAAAAATACAAAAAAAAAATCATAAACAACAAAACAAACTGTGAAGTTAAATTACTTCGTTGTCTTTAAGATTACAACCTGAAACAGCTGGTATAAGGTAAGTTCTGACATTAAATTGCGAACTGAAGAGGGATCCATTCATTCCCTCCCGCTAGCCTCTGAGTAATCTTAAAGGAATGATTTCAGTTAACGAATCAGTTCCAAAAATATTGTCCAAGTTTTTTCACCCATACACGAAAAGCCAAAAACATTTTACTGTGAATATAATTACATAAAAGTTTACCACCACAAATCAAGGCAGAACACCTACCAACTGGGGGTGTGTGTAACACCCCCAAAATACCGCAGCGGAAGACTGTGTTACTGGGGTACTACTTCATAATACAAAGTACAAGTTATAGAAAACGACCTCTAAATGAGACGTTTTGAAAAGTTACCATTCGATTAATGAATTCAAAGTTACAAATATGAGATTCCAAAGTATGATACATAAATGTATACAAATGTTTTGAATGGTAAATGATAAAAAGCGTAAGTCTCTAAGAGCAGCCTATAACAGAACGTTGCGACTTAGGTTTGGAGTAACGTCTAAGAATACGAAGAATTGCCTATATATGTCTTGCATAATGTTCATGATGTAGTATTTAGTATATACTGTAAGTCGTTGAATATAAGTGGTCTATGAAACATGTATAGGTTGTATATCTCTTACTACCGTTCAGGCCGACATAATTCAGAAGTCATGGAGTAAACGTTCGAGGAGCCAGGACAGAGTAAACGTTCGAGGAGCCAGGACACTTTAATTCGTAAATCCACAACTCATCTCGACGGCTTACTTAATGAACTCCTCACATGAGGCTCCCTACTATTGTAGTTTTTGATAACAATATATAAGTTTTGATCTTTAAAAGTTATATAGTCTTTAGCCGTGGCTTTGCCGTGACCTTGGTCATTGTTACCATGGTCTTGAGACTCAACCTTGGCTTTAGCCATGGTTGTGGTCTTGGCTTTAGGTCATTAGACCTCTTGGTCTCATCTAATTATAATCATTATATAGTAACTTTAGTCTAAAAATGGGTTGTTAAGAATTTGAAGAAAAATATCACCCGGAAAGCGTTTTCAGGGCTCGAGCTTCTTTACTCCTGAACGAAAACGGCGTTCCGGACAACTTTCGTGTTTTAACTTTTTGATGAATCGGACCAGAAGGGCCACTTTCAAAGAGGTCAGAATGCAAACAGTAGGGTATTGGCAGTTTCGGTGTTTTGGTTTCGCTAACTTCTTATGGCCATAACTTTTGACTCGGGTACTCATTTTAGGTGATTCAAATTGCTATTTTTTCCTTGTTAAGTCCTCTTTAACAGTAGGTAAGTTTCAAATATCATAGTTATACTATTTTGGTCGTAGTTCTCCATAAAAGTCACTAGTTTACTTGATTACTTAACATAAGTTAATATATAGTTTCCATAACTTGTTTTACTAGTTTTTATACATCATGAACATAATACAAAGACCATATATAGCATGAAAGAAACATAATAAGCATGAAAATGATATTGAGCAAGAAAGTGTAATAGGGTTTCTTACAACTTTTGGCTTTCTAAAGAAAGGAAGTCAAGTATGAAACTAGGACACTAAACCTATGCTTGCAAACCCTTCACCACAACTCTAGAAACCCTTGCTAGCCTTGATATATCCATTTAACTTTAGCCCTAGTAACCTTGTGTAGCTCCTAATTCAACCATGGAATCACCAAACAAACTTAAGAACTAGGTAGAGAATACTAAGACCTTGAACTTTGTAGTGTAACTTGTAGTTTGAAGATCAAAGGATCATGGTGCTAGGGATTTATGTGTGTGGCGTTTGGATTATGAAGAAAGGAAGGAATGAGCTTGCTATTTATAGGAAGATGAGGAGGTTAGGAAGGTGTCTAGGAAGGTTCATTGAGGAGGTTACTTTGGTAGGCTAGATGTTATCAATTTTGCTTCCTAAAGACACTTGTTTTCATCCTAGAACTTAAGGCATGAGATCAAGACACATATTAGGTGAATCCCCCCCCCCCCCTATAAGTCAGCCAAGGCTGATCTAGGGTAACTAGATGAGTAGTCATGGTCTTATCTAAGTTACGGAGTGAGTTTTGGTCCCGGTAATTGCTAACGGTAAGTCGTTAAGTCCTGAACCTTAAAATCGGGTATCCTAAAAATATGAAACTTATAAATATGTTAAAACTTATCAATATACTCCATAATAAAATATAAAATGAGTGGTAGGTTCTATTGGGTTGCTTAAATGCTGCTAAAACTGGAAACGCGGGTCTAAAACGCGTAATTCGCGTAAAACGCTGAACTGGAAAACGTAAAATTCCAAAACTTTTGGAATTGTCCTAAAATGAGAGAAAATCATATTTCTATTGTTTATAATGTTTTATGGACATATCGGGATGCTGGAATGACGTTTAAACCTAAAAGTAAATCTCGGACACGGTTTCGTGATTTTTGCAGAAATGATCCGACGAGTGTCAAATTCTCGGATTATCATTAAAATAGTTTAACTTACGAGAATATGAAATAAAAATTTCAGGAGTGAATAGTGAAAGTGAATAGTAAAAAGTGAATAGTAAAAATGAATATTAATCCGAAAATGCGAGTTGTTACAGTGTGAACATAATAAGTTCCCAAACTTAAGATAAAAACTTGACATTATATCCCTGTGGGTGGTGTACCTTTTTCAAAGAAGCCATTCACTTGTGATTATTGGATTTAAGTTCACTGTGGTTTTGCCTCGATCTTGTTTTGAAAATTGTTTTTAGTGCATGCGCACTCGTTCACAATCACGACGTAATCGTCATAGAAACGTAACCGAGTTACGTACTGTTGAAGAAGAACACACATTAAAAATGAACGACGAGCCCCCAATCCCTCCCAAGGAGGAACCAGTTCCTGACACCCGAACAATAGAGGAACTGTGTCAACCTACCATTCACGGGAGGGGTGGACCCATTGCACCACTTACAATTGGAGCCTCGGATTTTGGACTAAAACACAACATGATACAACAGGTCCAGAATTCGTGTCAGTTCCACGGTTTGCCGGGTGACGATGCTAACAAGCATCTCGATAAATTTTTAACCGTCACCCAGAGCATGAAACAAAATGGCGTCACCGAAGACGGCCTGCGTTTATACCTGTTCCCATATTCTCTCACTCATCATGCGACTTCATGGTTCGATCGACTTCCTAAGAATTCGATCCATACTTTTGATGAGATGGTTACTAAGTTCTTGGCTAAATACTTTCCACCATCTATGGTTACAAAGCTGAGAAACGATATTAGTAACTTCAAACAGCTTCCCGAAGAGTCCTTATTTGAGGCATGGGAACGCTACAAACTTGCTATTGATCGGTGTCCCAATCATAACATGCTACTTGTCACCATTATTGATACCTTTTATAATGGTTTGACACTTCGTCATCGTGACACCATCAATGCTGCTGCTGGGGGCACCTTTATGAAAAGGACCCCTGAAGAGTGTTATGACTTAAGCGAAAACATGACTGCCCATCACAATTTTTGGGACTCCTCTGCTGAGAGGAATGACTCATGTAAGTCAGTCACTCCGGCAAATAATGAAATAGCTGCCCTTACCAGAAAGTTTGATGATTTGTCTGCTGCGGTTCTCCGAATTCACCAGACAAATCACAATCAGCATAATAAAACTATCAGTTATTGAAAAATGATGATTTCCCCGAGGTCGAACTTAAGGACCTGCCTACTCATCTAGAATATGCATTCTTGGAAGGTAACGATAAGTTACCAGTCATCATTGCGAAAGACTTAAAGGATGAGGAGAAATCCGCGCTGCTTAAGGTTTTAAAGTCCCACAAGCAAGCAATTGCTTGGAAGCTCTCAGACATAAAGGGTATTAACCCGGATTTTTGTACACACAAAATGCTAATGGAAGAGGACTTTAAACCTGCCATGCAGCATCAAAGAAGGGTAAATCCAAAAATCCACGAAGTTATCAAGGAAGAAGTTATCAAACTTCTCGATGCGGGATTGATTTACCCTATATCAGACAGTCCTTGGGTTAGCCCAATACATTGTGTTCCAAAAAAGGGTGGCATCACGGTTGTCACAAATGAGGATAACGAGTTAATACCAATTCGTTTGGTTACAGGGTGGCGAGTATGTATCGATTACAGAAAGCTTAACGAAACCACCCGCAAAGACCATTTCCCTCTGCCCTTTATGGATCAAATGCTCGAGAGACTAGCGGGGAATGAGTATTATTGCTTCCTCGACGGCTTCTCGGGTTACTTCCAGATTCCCATTGATCTACAGGATCAAGAGAAGACTACCTTCACATGCCCTTACGGGACATTTGCCTATCGCCGCATGCCTTTTGGGTTATGCAACGCTCCGGGCACTTTCCAGAGGTTCATGATGGCTATTTTCCATGACATGATCGGGAAAACCATGGAGGTATTCATGGATGACTTCTCAGTCATCGGGAATTCTTTCGACTCATGCCTCTCCCATTTAGAAAAGATGCTTCAACGTTGTGAAAACACTAATCTTTGTCTAAACTGGGAGAAGAGCCATTTTATGGTTAAGGAGGGCATTGTCCTCAGCCATAAAATTTCAAAAAATGGGATTGAGGTCGATAAGGCCAAAATTGATGTTATAGCTAAACTACCTCATCCCACTACTGTTAAAGGAATAAGGAGTTTCCTTGGCCATGCCGGGTTCTATCGGAGATTCATTCAGGATTTCTCCAAAATAGCCCAGCCCATGACTCATCTTCTTGAAAAGGATGCTCCTTTCATCTTTTCCCTCGAGTGCATCGAAGCTTTTTCAACTTTAAAGAAAAGCTTACCGAGGCACCGATCCTTGTTGCCCCCGACTGGGACTTACCCTTCGAACTTATGTGCGATGCTAGCGATTTCGCTATTGGTGCAGTTCTGGGGCAACGCAAAACAAAACATTTTCAGCCAATACACTACGCAAGTAAGACCATGAGTGCAGCTCAAACGCACTATACCACCACAGAAAAAGAATTATTAGTTGTGGTATATGCCTTTGAGAAATTTAGGCCTTACTTAATCTTAACCAAATGCGTGGTGTACACGGACCACTCGGCTTTGAAATACCTGTTCACTAAACAGGACGCAAAGCCAAGACTGCTCTGTTGGGTCCTGCTCCTTCAGGAATTCGATATACTCATACGAGACAAAAAAGGAGCAGAAAACCTTGCTGCTGATCACTTGTCCCGGTTAGAGAATCCTCATCAGGATATTCTCGAGAGAAAAGAAATTAATGAAACTTTTCCTCTGGAGACTCTCAATCTAATCTCTACCCGGGATGATACTACTACCCCATGGTTTGCCGACTTTGCAAATTACCATGCGGGTAATTTCGTTGTGAAAGGGATGTCGTCCCAACAGAAAAGAAAATTCTTTAAAGATGTATAACATTACTTCTGGGACGACCCCTACTTGCTCAAAATATGGGCGTATCAAGTCATCTGACGGTGTGTCCATGGCCAAGAAGCCATGGAAATTCTTAAAGCTTGTCATGATGGACCCACGGGGGGACATCATAACCCAAACTACACCGCAAAAAAGGTGTTTGATTCGGGATTCTTTTGGCCCACGATCTATAAAGACGCCCATGAACTTATCAAAACCTGTGAGGCTTGCCAGCGTCACGGGAATATTTCCAAAAAGAATGAGATGCCGCAAAACGCCATCCAAGTCTGTGAAATATTTAATATGTGGGGCATTGATTTTATGGGGCCATTCCCGTCTTCAAGAGGGAATAAATACATACTCATGGCTGTCGACTATCTGTCAAAATGGGTTGAAGCAAAAGCTTTACCCACCAATGATGCCGGAGTAGTCGTTAACTTTCTGAAATCTCTCTTTTCCAGATTCGGGACTCCTCGTGCCATTATCAGTGATCGTGGCACACACTTCTGCAATGAACAATTTGCAAGAGTGATGCTGAAATATGGTGTAACTCACCGTCTTTCTACAGCATACCACCCACAAACAAGTGGGCAGGTAGAGGTCTCGAATCGGGGTATTAAGAGAATTCTGGAGAGGACGGTGGGAGAAAACCGTGCCTCTTGGTCGGATAAGCTGGATGATGCATTATGGGCTTTCCGCACTGCTTACAAAACACCCATCGGGTGTACTCCATATAAGCTAGTGTATGGGAAAGCATGTCATCTTCCGATCGAATTAGAACATAAGGCCTACTGGGCCTTAAAACATGCAAATTTCGACCTTCACACAGCGGGTGATCACCGCAAGGTTCAACTAAACGAATTAAACGAACTTCGTGATCAAGCTTATGAGAATTCTTTGATTTACAAGGAAAAACCAAGAAGATCCACGACTCAAAAATTAAAAACCGTGTTTTCAACATTGGTGACAGAGTCCTTCTCTTCAATTCACGATTGAAGATATTCTCAGGAAAGCTTAAAACTCGTTGGTCTGGGCCATTCACTGTAACAAGAGTATTTCCATATGGAACTGTTGAGTTATCTCAACCTGACGGTTCCAACTTTAAAGTGAATGGCCATCGGTTAAAACACTACTTTGGAGGGGACATACAACCAATGGTTGTCCCAGATCTCCAAACTTTCCCCATGGACCAATAAATTCGGGGTCGAGTCAAGCTAGCGACTCGGTTAACAAAAACAGTAGCTTCCTCATGAACAAATCAATTCGAGGTTGAGTCAAGCTAGCGACTCGGTAATCAAAAACAGTAGCTGAACATGGGTTTTCACCCGTGTGTACCACCCTAGTGTGGGGGAGATGCCCCACATGTTGTATATATCCTCAAAAAAAAATGTACATAGACTAAAATAAAGGTTACTAATATTTCCTTCTTATGTTCTAAAGTGTCGGTTTAACACCCGGTATTTTGAATATTGAGGGCAATATTCATTTCTAAGTGTTGGGGGGGGGGGGGGGGATTCTCACGAATTCAAACACATGTTTCATCAAGCACCCTCATTTGATCAAAATTTAAAAAAATTTCACACTTAGAAATGCAATAAATGGTTATCAGTCCACCATGTCTAACCCACATAAGGATTGGCTAATCCAGGAGCAAACGGCTCTTGGTAAAGATATCTCAAAACCGTTGATGGCTTGCAATTTGCCCAAAATTGTATGGTAAATCAACTCGCCATATCCCATAAAGTGAATGAGTTGGCTAGCCCGCAAGATTATGGCTTGTGGTAAAGGCCGTAGAAAATCCATAATTGGTAATCAGCTCACCAAGATGTTGACTATTCCATCAAGAGTTGGCTAGTCCAGAAGCAAACGGCTTTTGGTAAAGACTAATCAAATCCGTTGACAGCTGGTGGTTTGCTCAAAATCACACGGTTGTCAGGTGTACCACAGTTCTCACACCTGGCTACTCCAAAAGTAATGGCTTTTGGTAAAGAGACATAAAATCCATTAAATTTTCTCAAAATATTGCTAGGGACTAGCAATACTTTAGAGTGGTGGATTGATGAGTGTCTAAATACTCATCATTTTATACCAATCTGAACTGCCAAAATATCCAAAAACACTCAAATATGCATCATAATACTGAAATTATCCCAGAAGTGTGTTTTATATGTTTCAGATGCAAAATAATCAAAAACAGATAAAAAACGTACAAAGTTTGCATAATTGGCAGTTTCAGTCCCTCAAGTTTCAAAAGTTGTCAAAACTAGTCCCTGGTTATTCTAAAAACATGAAAAACTCACCAAAGGTCCTTTTAAAATCACAAACTTACATATTTAGTCCTTTGGTGCAAAGTTTCACAAAATTACATGTTTAGTCCCTCAACTTTGCAGAATTGACAAAAATGGTCCTTGGGATATAAAAACTTTGAGAAAATAAATTTTGGTCCTCATACTAATCATCTATGGCAGGAATGGTCCTTAGTTGGCAAGTTTGGTGAAATGACATATTTGGTCCCTGAAGTTTCAAGTTTGGCAAAAATAGTCCCAGGGTATTAAAAAATTGAAAAATATCAAAAATACCCTTGTACTATTCAATTATGGCAACATAGGTCCTTATGATTACTTATGTGAATTTACATATTCAGTCCCTGGAAAATCAGATAATTACAAAATTGGTCCTTGTGTTTTGCTAGCCATAAAACCAAACGGATCCTTATTATTACAAATACACCAAACCAAGTCCAAACACAAAACAAATACCAGCCCACCCATTTTATCCCTAAGCCCAAAAATACCAGCCCACAACCCTTTTATAATAAAAACGGGGTCAAAATGTTGACCTCGTTGACCTCCATCATCCCCAACCCCCCTCATCACCTGCTTCACCACCATCCACCATCCACCCTCTCCACTTGAATTTACTTTCCACCTCAACCCCCCTCTATCACCCTCTAAACCAAACCCCTTCCCCTGGTTTTGCACCAGGGGAGGACAGGTGTCAAACCTACAACCTCTCCACCACCCCTACACCCTGCAACACCTTACACCACCACCCATCCACCATCCTTACACTCCAAATTGTCCCCCCCCCCCCCCCACCTTCACTAGTCACATCAGGGGCATTTAATGCTTGGAAAACGGCTACAAGCAACCCTTTGGAATTTTGGCGCCAAAAAGCCATTTAAACGGCTGAGATGAATTAATGGGATCCAAGGGTTCAGAATAGATGGGATTTGCTCAGAAGGCCACGTGGAACAATATGGATGCTATAAAAGGAGCAAAGAGCATAGGATTAGTTAGTTAGTTTTTTAAGTAATTTTCAATTAAAATCGTATTAGTGTAACTTGGTCTCTCCGTTTTAAATTTAAGCTTCTAAGCATTTCAATACTGTTGTAACATTGTAAGAAACCTTTGTTCAAGTTTTAATATAAGTTAATGTTCCAATTCAGTTCATGAGTCCTTGTTTTGAATTCAAAAATCTCTACAAGCTTTCTAGTTATTATCTGTTGTTGATTTCAATCCTTAAGCTCATATAAGTTAATAATTTAGCTTATTAGAGTTATTAGAAACCTTCAATTCCAGTATTACTTGAAAAGGAAAAAAATAGAAAAAAAAAATCAAGAAAAATAGCTTTTAAATTAAAAATTGCAGGTTTGAATGCATCAAGATGGAGCAGGGTTAATTGTGGATTGCCCTTGGTTTAGTTGCTTCTTGGGAAGCTTATAAGAGTGTTACTAGTCTTGGTTCTTGGTAAATGCAGGATTGCATATGGTAAACCTTCAAACTCAATTTTTACTTCTTACAGTAGCATAGCTTGTTATTTGTTTATCTTTGTTTCCTTAAGCTTATTTGGCAATTGTAAGTGATAATATTGATTAGAATCAGTATCTTGTTATTTGATATTTATAGTTAATTAAAATTTCAATTTCACAGTCAAATAGGTCTTGTGGTAATTTCTTAGTTTCAAGCTGTTATTGTTGTTGTTTTTTGCCAATTAGGACTTATTACATGTTAATATAAAGCTTAGAATCAGTATTAAGTTTTAAATCTATGTTATGCTTTGAAATACTCAAATTCAGTAAAATAAAGGTGTGTTTGGATCAGCTGAGTTCAAGGACTCAGAGGGTTTGTTTGTTGTTGTTCTTTGTTGAAATACATCACAATAGGTTTTAATAGCTCAGTAAATCAATAAAAATCCATCCTTATTTGTAAAAAAGTCAAAAGTACTTCTATTCTCATCTTAATAGTTATCTGTTAGCTTTTAAAGTTTCAAAATCTACATATTAGCTTATAAGTTGGTAATATAGCTTAGTTTAACTTAATTATAACATATTATAACATATTAAGTCAGTAAATCTAAATCAAAGTTCATAACAGTCATACTTTTAGTTTTCATCAAAAGTCAAAATTCCAAATTTGAGAAAATGGCTTAGATTTCAAAACAACCTGTAGGATTCATTAGGAATTGGAAGTAAGTGATTTTTGTTGTTTTGGGTTCTTGGGTAGCCTGTGTGTTAGAATCAAAAAGAAAATCTGGTTTTGAACCTAAATTGTTTGCTAAATAATAAGCTCAAAGGTGCCTGTCTAGCTTTTTAGCTCCCCTGCACCACAGGTGTTAACCCATTTTCTTGGGCTTGTTGTGAGTTCCCCAGTGGGCCCCACCCTAAGTTCCTTAGCTTATTGGAGAGCCCATAAGCTCTACTTGTTGGCTCAAAGCTTATTCCTAGCTTTTTAGCTTATTAGATAGGGCTGCATGCCCCATAATCCTTGTCTCATTTTCACTTAGAAGCTGAGTACTCAGTGTTTGTACCCAAGTACCAAGCCTCACCCAAGCTTCAATAATAAGCCATAAGCACAGCTTATTGACTTATTTTGAAGTTGACCTGGTCACCTTTCAGGGTCAAGTTTCAATTTGGACCCCCTTTCACCTCTATGGACCCCACAGAGGTCCAAAGGTGCCTAGTTGGCCTGTTTTTGGTCTGAGCATACTTGGATTTGCTTATTGTAGCTTTTCAGCTTATTTAGTGTATAATCATGTTTGTTCCTGCTTAGTTATAGTTTATTTAACTTATTATAACTTTATTTCATATTAGCTTTTAGTTTGTAACTTATTTAAAGCTTATTGTAACTTAAAAATCCAATCTTAGCTTTTTCACCCTACTGTTGAGTAAATAAGCTCATTCTGAGCTTATTTGGCTTATACAAAAAAGTTGTCTTTGTTAAAAAAGCTTATAATTAGTTGTTAAGTAGGTGTGTAAAAAGAAAATAAAAAAAAATAAATAATTGCAAAAAATTGGGTGTGTGTGGAGTCGAACCTGGGACCTCTGGATAGTAACATGCATAATAACACACACCCCTTCCATATGCTCTGGGGCACCAGTTCCGTTTAAGTCTCCTCACTCAATATACTTAAGCTAGTTTTTGAGTAATAAGCTTAAATAAGCCGTTTGGCTTATTGGAGCTTATTTGAATAAGCTGTGGGACCCAATTTATTTTTCCTAGGTTTTTAATTAGTAAAACTACTTTCCAGAATTTTTTCATAATTTTTACTGTTCAAATAATATTTATTTTAATTAATACTGGTTTAATTAATAATTAGGTAATATTAGTTAATTAAATATTTTAATAATTTTTATTTAATAGTAGTATCTTTTTATATTTTTTTTAAGTTTTATAAACCTTTAGGTGTTTTTAGAAAATATTTTTCTGATTGTTACTGTTCATTTCCTATTTTCCTTAATTAATTTAATTAATTAGATTTTAATTAATAAGTAATTAATTAGTAAATTAGCCTAAATATAATTTTTAGAATAATTTTATAATTGTTTAGGATTCCTGTGATGGTTAATTAGTTTTATAAATTTTTTTATAATTTTCTAAGTTATTTTAATATTATTAGTAATTTAAAATAGTTTAAATAGTTTAATTAAAATAATTAGTAATTAATTAATAAAAAATTCATAAAAAGACAAAAATATTTATTTTTAATTTTTTTATACTTTTTCAAGTTCATTTAAGTTTTAGAAAATATTTTTGCAAGTTTTTAGTTTAATTTGTAGTATTTATCATTTTTAGGTTAATTTAAATTAGTTTTAATTAAATAGTTAAATAGTTTTTAATTAAATAATTAACAATAAATAATAAAATAATCTTAAAAATAATTTTCCTTTTAATTTAATTTTCTTTTAAGTTTAAGTTTATAGAATTTTCATTTTTAACCGCTGTAGTTTATTTTTCCTTAAAAATTCACATTTTTCTCAGTACGCATACGTAATTGTTTACATTTCAGTTTACGTGTATAAATAGCTGTTTATTGTGCTTATTTTATATTGTTATCCAAATAATATCAGTAGTGTAAATCAAACCCACTTAATCTTTGGTTACTGTCCTCAGTACCATTTATTCCCAAAACCGTTTACAAATACAATTTCAATCTCGTTGAGACTTAACGACCCGGGGATTTCCCTGTACTTCCACGGATTTTAATACTTGACTTTTTCTCCCAGGTGGACCTATCAACTGCACACGCTTGACTGGTTGGTTTGGGAGGAGTCATGGTTCTTAAATTCCAAGAAAGTTCCTACATATGTTTGACTAGATACTGCGTTAATTTCAAGTATGTGCAGATACATATTCATACTAACTATGACTTTTTTTTTTTGGTAATCTTTGCATGACTTTATACGCATGCATATATACTATTTGTACATTAGAATGTGCATGTGCATATGAGATGAGTATCAGGTCAATTTGGGTTGTGTTCCTTTGATAATTGGTTAAATGGAAGAATATTAAAAAGAATGCCAAAAGGGACGAACTTCACATAAAAACATACCACTTAATAAGATTCAAAACCAATATGGCTGTAAATATATCTGGAAAATTAAACTCACATGAGGTATACTGAATCAAAACACAAACAACGCCCGTGGTCTTACCAACGAGAGGACGAATGGCGTGTGTTTGGCACAGGGGAGGTGCACATGGTGGCGTCGTAGGATTAAAAATTTGCTAATGGCGGGTAAAGGTACCCTTCACCATGCACTCTCATATTCTCTGCTAAAAAAAGTCAATGCCCAAATTTAAAAAACAATAAACCAAATTGAATAAAGTAACACCTTGTCAATTCCCTACAACAAATAAACCAACAAATCTAACATAACAACGGTAGAAATCAAGGGAATACTGAAATTAAATTATTAGATTCAATTAACAAGTTACAACGCAAAACATTAAATACAAAAGACAAAGACATGAAACTTAAACCCTAAATGCTAAACGGGTCGGGCCAATAGGCCTTATTATCTAACACCTCCTCTCAAACTCGCAATGTTGCAGCGGTAAGCATTGAGAGTTTGTCAAACAGAAAATAAACCAAAACTAACGAAAAAGGCGGGCAGATAGATCCGAACATAGGTAGATGAAGAGAAGATTCACACATGATCTCAATACTCTTGTTTTCTTTGTACAGTCTCCATGCCTAGATAGAACCAAAAGTCATATTTTAGTATATGCTAAAAGGATGATGTTCAAAAACGAATCAGTAGCTTCTGGTCATGATATTTGAATTTAGTATTAAGTTAACTTACATGTCCAAGAAGGTTGTCTTTGTTATCTTCGTGAGAGAATTCTCTGTTTTTCTTTCCACTAACGATCTCTAACACCATAACACCAAAACTAAATACATCCGACTTTATAGAGAATCGCCCGTGCACTGCATACTCGGGAGGAATGTAACCACTACAGAAATGTTGAAAGAAATAAGCTGATATATTAGTGTAAGCGGAAAATTTAATAAAGTTATGTCAATGGACAACATGTTATGGATTCTTACTAAGTTCCAACCACTTTCTTTGTCTTTGCATTGGCATCATGTCCTACAAACTTTCTAGCAAGTCCGAAGTCTGATATTTTTGGATTCATGTCACTATCCAGCAAAATATTCCCTGCCTTGAGGTCTCTGTGGATAATTTGAAGGCGGGAATCTTGATGTAGATATAGAATACCTCGAGCTATCCCATGAATAATGCGAAAACGCTTAGGCCAATCAAGCATCAAACTTCTGGTTTCATCTATAGTAAGGTAACTAATTATTTTATGAATTATGAAAGAAAGAGACTAAGTGAAATCATATAGGCCGGAGTCAAA
This sequence comes from Artemisia argyi, assembly GCA_030686995.1. NCBI lineage: Eukaryota > Viridiplantae > Streptophyta > Magnoliopsida > Asterales > Asteraceae > Artemisia > Artemisia argyi. The sequence goes on along the minus strand of CM060702.1, from coordinate 206,538,382 downwards.
CCAAAGAGATACAAGTCCAAGCTTTTGCTCGTCATATACTCATAAATCAAAATTTGTTCATTTCTATGAATGCAGTATCCAAGAAGCTTCACAAGGTTCCTATGCTGAAGTTTTGTAATACAAATGACTTCATTTCTGAACTCATCCAGTCCTTGTTGAGATGTCTCTGAGAGCTTCTTCACAGCTACTTCTTGCCCATCCTCCAGAACACCCTAAATGATTATAAATTTGAGTTCATGATACCTTATTGTATTTTACATTTTCGATTCATGATATTAATAAGCATTGCATTCTATTTGAAAAACATTAACCAGTTACCTTGTAAACGGGACCAAAGCCACCTTCACCAATTTTATTTGAGACACTGAAGTTGTTAGTAGCCCTTGCTACTTTAGATAAGCTAAAAAACTGTAAGGCTACTCACAGTAAGGGGATTCAATCCCCCATTTTTTCCTGTCACGTCAGCTTTCTCTCTTTAGCGAACTGCAACCGATTGGGTTCCCCAGTAAAGGCAACCAAGTTATTTATTTATTTTTTTTTCTTTAAAAAAAAAAAAAAAAAAAAAAAAAAAAAAAAAAAAAAAAAAAACATTTTTACTTCAAATTCAAATTTCATTAATAATTAAGGGTGCGTTTGGTATCCCACTATGAGAATGGAACTATGACTATGAAAGATATTAAAGGTGTTTGTTTAAGATGAGAGGGTCCGCCACTATGGTAATGAATGATAGATATAATCCATACTCCATATACATCAAAAGTGCTAGGAATGGATCTTTCATAGGTGAGGGACCCGCCACTACTATCAAACTCATACACATTGTCATTCATGGCACTATACCAAACGCACCCTAAAATGATACATAATAATTCAAATAAAATAAAAACATTACAGCACTTATTAAAAACTAATAATCTAGGTTGTGGCGTTCCTTGATCGAATCTTTGATTTCCTGCATTTTTTGTCATTGTAATGCGGGCAATGCTGGGTCGATTGGTGTGAGATAGAATATGAGGTCTTTTTGATATTTCTTTTGTCGCTCAAATTCAAGTTTTTGTTCTTCTATTGCCAATCTTCTGTCATCTTGCTCCGCTTTCTTTCGCTCCAGCTCCAGCTCCAACTCCTTTTCCCTTTGCTCCAGCTCTTTTTTCTTCAAATCGTAGTATCCGTCTGCAAGCTCCTGCTTCTTACCCAATGCCATTGACTTAATGGTATTCCATTTGTCGCCTACCCCATCCAAATACGAAGACTTGGAAATCTCCGACGATTTCTTCTTAGTAGCCTTATTTTTCTTAGTGGTATCACGACCAACTGGTCGCTCATTTCGAGGCTCTTCATTATCAGGCACATCCGAGCCGGTTTCAGAAGTCCTTAGTTTTTTTCAAGCCGCATCTTGGTTTAAAAAAGCCGGCATCTCATTTCTCTTCCAAGTCTGATGGTCCCTCAAAATTTCCCAACAATGATCTAATACAAAGACATGCTTCATCATTATTTCATATTCTTCACATGCTCGTTTGTAAACAGTGAGATCATTCGCACCACTTCCAAAATTGGTAAAACAATTGTCGTAAATGGCACAAAATGCACCAACTTTAGGACGAATCTTATTTTTCCACTTGCTAACAATTGAGTTGTACGATCTCCCTTCACCAACCTCTTTTTCAAAGTATCTAATCACTTTCTTCCAAAATCCCTTAGAATTTTGGTTGGTTCCAATTATGCTATCCTCCGACGAATCACACCAAGCCATGCACAACGCGGTCTCTTCTTTGCGTGTCCAATTCCCCGAATCATTCGTGGTTTCTTTCTCAACCGCCTTCTTCTTACACTTTGTAGCACGTTTCTTTGGTTTGACCAGTGACATCTCTTCCGAAAGAATGTTGTCGTCGTCATCATCAGGAAGATCATCATTTGGAACCGAATCGTGATACGATCCATGACCCGAACCTTGATAACTCGGTGACATCTCATGACTCGAATAACCCGAACCGGTTCCAACATAATAATCAGGATTGTTGCATAATTGATCCATAAAATCACAAGCATCAAGATTGATGTGGTTAACCGGAGAATAATTTTGATAATTTGAATAAGAAGACTTTGATGAGTCTATTGTTGGACGATACACCGATTCGGGGGAGCCATACATAGATTGTTGGCTTTGACGGGAGTGACTTTGTTGTGGTTGTTGGTTGTTTTGATACGGTGGAATAAATGGACGATAAATATTACGATTCATAGCAAATTGATTAAATGTTTGTTGTTGTGGAGGTTGTTGAGATTGATAATCAAGAGTAGCGGGTTGGAAATTGACGTTTGGTGAGACACCGGTTAACCGGAAATTCGAATCCGGTATTAATTGCGGGATGTTTAGTTGTAATCGGGATTTTCGGCCTTTTGGTTGTGGTGTTTTCTTAGACATTTTGAATAGAGATAATTGTGAGATTTTGTGAATTGGAGTGTGTTTATGTTGTGTATTTTATAAGGTAGTTTTAAAGGGTTTTTCTTTTCTTTTATCTTTTTTTTTTTCTTTTTTTTTTTTTTTTTCAAACGGTAGGATTTCAAACGGTAAGATTATTTATTTTATATATATATATATTTTTTACTTCTAACGGTTATAACATTTATTCCAACGGTAATATGGATCAAAAAGGAAAAGAAAATGTAAATGTTACTCGATCGTGACCCCGACTTATTTGGTTTTTCTCCATCTTGAGATTTCTATGCCTTTCGGTACCCCAGTTTCCTACAATATGATATGTTTGATTAATGTATCTATAGCACTCTCTTGTTTCTTCACTATCATCTGAGCTTAATAATATAAGTTATCAGAACCGACACTAGACTCATTGTTGGCCTCCTCATAATCATCATTTGGATGATGAAAGGTATATTTGATGGGTTGGTGGATGATGGTAGAATTTCAAAGCCAAATTCATGAGATTGCACACATTGTTGAGATTGGTACAAAATCATGTGTTTGACTATCGGGTAAAATTACATTTGATAATCTCCACAAAACCGGTTTGTTGTGGACGCAATTTTGGCTCCATTGCGCACTTCAAAATTTCAAGTAGACCATAATGAGAGAGCCGAAAACTACACTAACACCGGATATCAATATTTCACGTAGACCATAAAAAGAGTTTTGAGTCAAAATGGGTAAACTCTCATACCAAACATCACCTTAAATCAATTACAGCATGAACTTTGAAATGGTCTTAAACAATTTCAGTCATTAGTAGTGAGTTCATTCAAGTCATTAGGAGCACATTCAGTGACCTAGATTTAAACTTCTATGGTTTTACAACATTATCTTAACTATTCAAAAAGGTACATTGCAGGGAGTATCAAATACTATTTTAAATTCTATATCCACACACCAAACAAATATTAATTCTATGATTGCATTACTCAAATCCAAAAGAGCCCAAGCAAACACACCTTTATTTTCTCGAAGAAAATGCTGAGGGAAGTTCATTCATACTACCGAACAAAGCTAGACACATATGTACATACGAGTAGCGAAAGTTTCTTCTAAACGAAGTACTACTAGGCTAAAGGATTCCTTCCAAGAAGCTAAACGATTATAAAGAACTAAGAGGATAAGCAGACGGCCAAACCTTGCCTAGTGTCTTCTCCCACTCTCCATTTCATTCAGATCTGAATTTGAGTCGTAATTGTAATTGTAATTGTTGTCATCTGATACTCCCATGCTACTGCGAGACTGAACACGCACATTCTCAATCTCTGATGGTGGCACACGTAAACCATTAATATTGTTGGGTTGTGTGGCATTTCTAGAGTCTGCTAACATCTGGAAATATATGTGGGGCCCCCAACCTGCATATCACGCAAAACTACTTGTGAACCACACCACAAATCCACAGTATTCAAACAATGATTACTAAGAAGCAAGAAGGTAAAATAGGTTTAAATTCTGACCCGAAAAGAAACTATTGGTTTTTTGGGACAGTCCGAAACAAAAAGTGTACCACCTTTTTATTTATTTATTATTTTCATTTAGATTACATAATATATTTGTATCTAGTAAAACTCTCGTGAACTGTTGTCATGTAATAGCCATTGGTTGAAAAAGTATTGGGTGTACCATCAACATCATACGGGGGTGGAAAGAACTGTAAGTAACAAAAAGAAGCAATTGTTATTCCTGCACAATGGACTAAAGTCAGAAAAAGTTCATGATCAAAGAATTAAACAACAGAATTACTAAGTGTATGAAAAATACAAACCTAGAAGGCCGCCTGCAAATACATCTTGCCAATGATGCCAATAGTCATCGACTCGTGAGACGCCAACTAAGGCTGCAACAAGTAAGGGGAAGACAACAATACAAAGCTTTGCAATATGGCCCTTGCGATCAAATACCCTGATCTTTCCAGCCATGTACCAAGAGAGAAAACCAAGACCAGCAAAGGACCCTACATGTTGGAAAATACATATTTAAAACTTTGGGTATGGTGTAAGAAAAAGACGCTAAACCTAAATTTCCCGTCACACATGCTTCATGGTAAGAAATAATTTATGTCCGTAAATCTGGATAGAGTGTATCTTTACTCACAGGGAATTCCGAAAGTTATATCTTGTATGCTGAATAACTTCAGAGTGCACAATATAAGGATCATTACACTTTTTTTTCAACTTTTATGTGCAGATAGAGGTAGCAAAATGGGCGGGACTGGCAGTTGGGTTATGGGTTGGGCCGGATTGACCCAAAAACATCTTTTTGTACATTGTTAATGTACTCTCTAATTTTGTAATAAAATGATTTAGGAGGTTGTAAGCATCAAAAATAGACTTTTGAGCAATTTTCAACTCATTTACCTATTCCTCTTTTAACTATAATTTATGTTACCCGTTAAAAATAATAAAGATAACCCAAATGGACCCACTTATAAGTAAATGGGTCGAAATTACACCTCTTGATAGGCGACTGAGTAATCGATAGCCATTACAAAATCATATACCATTGAATGCTGATACAGTCATGAACATGTACTTAAAATCATATGCAGTTGCTTAAACTGTTAAACAGGAAGGGATTACAAACTTACAAGATGTGTGTCCACTTGGGAAGCTTTTATGTCCTTCTTTAATGACCGATTTCAATCCAGTACACTTAACATTACTCGTAACAAGATCAAAAACCTGAGTGTGCAAAGTAACGGTAATAAAACAGTCAAACAGATCAGTAATAGTAAGAGATACTTACCCTTATAGCCTGCAAATGGGTAGAAACCATACGTATTATGAGAACTCACCCCTTTGCCATCAGGAAAGCAACGCCAAAAAAAGTCTGGACGAGGTCGACCAACAGCATCTTTGATTGCATCAGTTAATACTCCAGTCACAAATACTGAAAACAGAAGGCCTGATAGCACAAGAGAGAATAAATTCACTCTAAAAACTTTCAAGTAAAAATTGGCAAACAAGCAAACATATATCACAGATTACACTTACCTAGTACAGCTTGATGCAGGTCATAAACATCCTTCCTAACAAAGTAGTATATGAGTATGACCGAAAGAGGCAACAATATTGCAATAATCTGTTGAATAAAAAAGCAGCAAGAATTCGGTTAATCGTGTCATGTAAATCCCATGTAATATTTTATCAAAGAATGCCTACCGGAACTGCCCACAAGGGAACAGTATTGTCTTGCAAAGGGTACTTAAGGTCATCCATCATTTCCTCACCAACAAAGCGGTGGAATGGTTCTATCACATTCAGAACGACTTCCATTACCACAAGAAATAAAAGAACAAACCAATCATGCATGTGAACCCTTGCCACTTGAGCTCCATGAGACCTTATAGTATGGGCACCCAGTTGAATTTCTGGCATCTCCCCTAAGTTTTGCAAACCAAAATGTTAGCCATGATATAAATGTCAGATGTAGATATTAGCATATTACTCATAAGCATCTGTAGCAGGCATAGGTATACACGTATGAACTCTAATCTGATTTATTCAAATGATTCTGTTTCTGAAGTCAACTTATAAAAGTAACGATAATGAAGGCGAAATGATCTCTACAGTAAGGACTGGTATTCAGCCTTTCACTAAGGGGATTAAAGGTTGCTACAGTATTTGGCAACTAAAAGCTTGTTATGAGGGAATTACACATGCATGTCGTTCCCCTAATTCAGCTAGCTGCTATTTCTATTGCTGTGGAAGATCTCAAACTTTCAAGTACTAACAAAACATTATGGGTGAAGAACATTGTTCAGTTCATAATGTAACACGAATCATGCAATTGTTGTGAATCAGAAGCAATTGATCGTACAAGTCACAACTTCTAGTCGAGTGTATTCAACATTGAGTAAGAACACAAAATAATGCACCAAAAGATAATCCGGTATTCATTAAGATGATTGGTTGCGCATTAACTTTACTGCAGATATTCAATTCACGGACTCATATAATATACTAAATCCTGAACAAGTCGAAAGTGGATTGCCTTGCAGCTAAACTAGTACCTCTTGTTTTCAGAAAATGCAAATTGCATTATTGGAAACCATGACGAAGTTAGTGAGCAAGAGACAGTAGTAGAACGAGAGTAACTCTCCGAGACAGGTATTATAAGAGTTTAGTGAAGTACAAATGTAATGTACCTGATAGCAATATAGCATTAAGTAATACTCATAATAATGCACACCCTAAAACACAATTTACCGGTTTACACTAAACTGTAGGACAATAAACTGTCAATGTATGCAGTTATGAGTATTGAGTCTTTAACATTTTTGGTATGTTTTAAATCTATCTAGTCTCACACTTTCACATAACATGCCATTTAGCTTTTACAGTTTTACCTAACAACTAAACACCTGATTTGCTTCTAATGCAAAACAAATTGACTAAAAAGTCTCTAGACAGCATACTAGTCTGGTTCACATGAAATTGCAATAAAATCATTTTAAGCCTCTACATTCAGTTTTTCAGTGGTTAATTGGTGACATCAAGCACCAGATATCACAAATGCAATTCAAATCTAATTACAGCTACACACGCGCGCACACTAGGGATTAAGTAGAACCTTGTGGTAAAAGTAGCCAAATGCCTTACATTACTATGCATAATTGCAAACACAATCCGCATAGGTATGAATGAATAAGTCATAAGTAGATATTAGTATATACTCCACTCATAAGCATCTATAGCCGCCACAGTTATGTATATTATGAACCCTAATCTAATTTACATAGTTGTTCTGTTTCTGAAGTTAACTTATAAAAGTCACAATAATTAAGGCAAAATAAGTGACGAAATGATCTTTACAGTAAGGACTCTATTTCAGCCTTTCACCAAGGGGATTCTAGTCACCATAGTTGTTATTAACAAAAGCTTGCAACAACTGAAGAACACATATATGTTGTTCCTAAAGTTCAGGTACCTATTCTCTCAGTTAATATTCCAAATTCTGAGAACTACCAAACATAATCAATAATTAATAGAGCTTTACATTTTCTTAAGCTAAACAGCTGTAGAAAAATTAGTAGCTCTTGTTTTAGAAAGTGCAAATAGTGGTATTTGTAATCACGATGAAGTCAGTGAACAATAAGCGCAATATCGAAATAGAAGTCAAGGGATAAGCATATACACACAGTTCATCACTGTAATAAGCTTCGCCACTACATCATCAGTTAATAAAACGTTCTATAAAACCTACGAGTCTTAAAGCCTGTTTTCATTTCTCAACAAAATTCCAGAGCCTTTTAAATCTACACACAATTCCAGTGTCCTATAAAACGTTCAATAGTATTTACGAGTCTTAAGTCTATTTTCATTTCTCAACAAAATTCTGTTATAAATCTACAGACCTCTCAATTGATAAGCATATACACACAGTTCATCACTGTATAAAGCCTCACTAAGCCGTCGGACAACAAAACGGCCAATGTACCTATTCATCTTAAGTGTAATTTCACTTCTCTTCAAATTCACATTCACATTTTACCTAAGCACGAGAATCCTAATTGTCTTCTAATACAAAAAATTAAAACTATCACAAAACTATTAAGAACCCTACTTTAATTTACGTAGTTGTTCTGTTTCTGAAGTTAACTTATAAAAGTAACAGTAATGAAGGCAAAATAAGTGGTAAAATGATCTCTGCAGTAAGGACCTCATTTCAGCCTTTCGCCAACGGGATTCGAGTTACCAAAGTTGTTAGTAACAAAAGCTTGTAGCAAGTGAAGAACACATACATGTCGGTCCTAAAGTTCAGCTAGCTATTCTCTCTCTGTTATTATTCCAAATTCCAAGAACTACCGAACATAAGAGTAAATAACACGAGCCACTTCATAAAAGCAACACAAATCATGAAATCGTCAAAACTCACATAGTCACATGCAAAAGCCGCACCTATTTAGAAAACAATATATAATACATAATTCTTAACATTGAGAAAGTACTAATGCTCCAAAAGAGATTTTTGTATCACTCAGGAGGCTTAATACTTTACATTTCCCTAATCTAAACAAAAGTAGCCCCTGTTTTCAGAAAGTGCAAATAGCGTTATTCAAATTCATGACAAACTTTGTTAGCAACAGAGGCAGTATCGTTAAATGGCAGTCGTACAATAAAACATTCAATGTACCTATGCGTCTTCAGCCTTTGAATCTCCGCACGTCACTAACATAAAACGTTCAATGTACCTATGCAAAAAAGGCTTATTAAATGGCAGTCGTACAATAAAACGTTCAATATACCTATGCGTCTTCAGCCTTTCTCATTTCTCTACTAAATTCGTGCGTCTTTTGAATCTCCACACATCACAATAATAAGCCTCACCACTAAACCATCAGACAAAAAAAAAGGTTCAATGTACTTACACAGTTACACATCTTAATCCTATTTTGACTTCTCCACAAAATTCTGCCGTCTTATAAATCTACACACATCTCTAGTGATTTCTCAACAAAATTCCGCTATATATCTACAGACATCTCAATTGATAAGCATATACACATTTACATTTCTCTTCAAATTCACATTTACATTTCACTAACGCACGAGAATCCAAATTGTCTTCTTCTAATACAAAATAAATGAAACGGTGACGTCACTATAATTACACAAAAACTAGGGTTTAGGTACGATTAAAGAAGGCGAATACACTTAACTAAGTATATAATAACAACAATTATATTATATATAGAGTAATTAATAAGAGTGATATAATATAACTATCTAAAATCGATGAAATGAATAATTAAGAGAATATGTATTACCGTGTTAAAGAGTTAAAGTAGAATTAATAAAGAGATACCACTACTGAAATGAAATGTAACAAACTGTGTGAGTGTGTGTGAGATGGTTTATAGAGAATGGGCGGGACGGGGGAAAGCGGGGTCCACACGGAGTAAAAAAAAAGGGGAGACGGATAGAGACTTGAATGGCAAAAGCATGCACAGAATGTTTGTTTTCAAGATATTACAGTATTATTCAATTCAACTTTACCAAAATTTCAAACCCAATCTATATAATTCACGATCAAAAAGTTATTGTATTTTCTCTGTTTTTTCAAAGGAAATATATGCTACAATTGAATTGTAGTAAATTTCTTACAATTTGTGCTACAAATTATGGGTCTTGCGTTATTTTGTGGGTCCCTGACATCTTTATATGAGTCCCTGATTCAATTTCTTGTATATTTGAGCGGAAAATTATAGACAATTGGCTATAATAATTGTAGCCAAGTTATCCACTTTTTCAAAATATAGTTTCTGAACTAATTTACAAGTCGTTATAAAAAATAAAAAGAAAGAAAAAAAAAGAAAAAAAGTTTAGAAGTTTACTAGTATTACATAGACATTTGGGTATGTTTGGCGTCGAGTATTTAAAAGCGATTAGCGTTTATTAGTAATTTTTTTCCCCTTAAAAAGGAACTACTTTAATAATTAGAAGTTGAAATAAACATTAAAATTTTAATTAGGGTGAGCACCGTTCAAAAAGCAGACCGGACTAACCAAAACTGGATGTGATCAAACATTGATTTGGCTCAAAACACCAGATCGAGGACCGAACCGAAATGTTCGGTCCATGTCTAGGTCGGTACGATCCAATTCGTCGGTTTGGTCAGGTTAAAAAAAGCATATTGGCCGATTTGCGTAAGACCGAACCGGACCAAAGACTGAAAAGGAAGAGAAAGTGGACCGAGGACCAGACGAAAATATGCTCGGTCCGGTTTCTAAATTCAGTCTCGTCCACGGTCTATTATGCTCGGCCATAATTTTAATGCTATTAAGACAAGTTCTAAAAATTTAACACTATTTTTATTTCATTTTACCCGTTATAATTTAATTACATATATATTATCAAACATTTATTTAAAAAAAAAAAATCCCTTCTGCTCTATACTTCTTTCAACTAATGTTATTTGTATTACTAATTTTAATCCATGTTTTTCTTTAATCTTAAAAGATGCCAAAATAGACAAACGCGTACACTTTTTGTATTTTTTTAAGTATAAACTGTGTAATAATGTTTTTTGATTGGATCTTTACAACTTTGTGTTAATTATATTAATTTTACCTAGGGCTATCAAGTGTAGATCGTGAATATTATTTGAGATGAGCAAGCACTTTGTCCAAAAAAATCTTCTAATCCCCTTGTTTGTTAAAGTGAGAAATTTTGTACAGTATAAAATATGGGAGGATTGGGACACTCTAATTTATTGTGTTTGGACATTTATATCTTCACAGTTATCATTACACTTTCACCCATGTGAGGGTATAAATGTTCAAAAACAATTAATTGGAGTGTCCCAATCATTTGGTGGAGTGCGCAAATCATCTCCCATAAAATATGTTTATCATATATTGATTTCAAAATGTTAATTTTACCGTCCGAAAGCTCTAGTACAAGTAGGGGTGTCAATTTGGGTCATGTTTGGATTGACGGCTTCAAATATCTCAACCCAAACCTGACTAATTTAGTTACTTATGTTGAGAAGTTCAACCCTAACCTGAACACGTTATTTAAACGGGTTAGTCGTATCTACCCGTTTATGATATGAATGTGAATATAATGGGACATATTTTTAGAAACTGGTTAAGCAACACTATAAGTATTTTGACATAAGTATATATCATTATAATATATTTTAAAAATCAATGATATATCATTAAAAAAAATAAAAAAAAAAAAAAAAAAAAAACCTGATTTTATTTTTTAATATTTAATATTTTTAATCATATTTTTAAACAGGTTGACGGGTTAAAAACAGGTTAAAAATCTTAACCAAAACCTAACATTTTATTAAACAAGTCAGTTATGTCAACCTATTTTCAATCCGAACTTGTTTAACCTCAAACCTAATCTATTTATTTTCCTGTCATTTTGAGTCATGTTTTGTATCTTGTCAAAAATTGCCGCAAGTCAAAATTAATATATTTGAAGTCATACATGCAGCGGCGGAACTAGGAGATTCTGTCAGGGGTAGCGAAATACGAAAATTTGTTTAGGGGTAGCGAAAATTCATTTTAGGGGTAGCGAAATCGCCAAAAATCGCCAAAAAACGTAAAAAATTGCCAAAAATTCCACTACCGGGTAAAAGTTCAGGGGTAGCGACCGCTACCCCTGGACTATACATGGATCCGCCCCTGCATACATGTGCAACATGCGGCTCTCTAAAGCCCGACACAACGGCACATGATTAGTCGGCAACGAAGCCATCATTTTCACTTTAAAGAAACTTTTCTTAAGGTGTATTGCCACAAGCCCACAAGAATACAAGATGTCACTAATCCACAAGTTTTATGTAAAGCTCTCACTAAACCCACACAAATTGCACTTCTTGAAAATGGCCCAAGCAAAGCAACCGTAATAAGTTAATATCTAATCCAAATTGATACATTTCTATGCAAATAGATAGACATTTGATGTATGTTAGGGGGTTGGCAGTGCATGCGGGGAGGCAAGGCACGGCAGGCTTCCCCTGCTGGAACACCGCCGCCGGTGCTCTCCTACCGCACGGCAAGCCAATGATGCGGGGATCTTTATCGCATGTAAACTTTTGAAATTGGAACGTTGGAAGCAATTAAAAAGTGAACGTTGGCCCTTAACGGCTTTTTTTTTTTTTTTTTTTTTTTTTTTGTGCATATATAGTGGACAACAAAAGTAAACACGCACAACATCAAAAAAAAAAAAAAAAAAAAAAAAAAAAAAAAAAAAAAACGATCCAACCGCAAGTATATAAAGCATAAAAAATTGGTTCGAGTTTATTTTTAGATGAGACGTTCGAGTGGTCTAACGATAGTAGTCTCGATGTTTTTGCTGCCGCGATTGACGAAGATGAAGAAGATACGGCTGGGTCGACACGAAAATCAGTAAAACGCAATCGGATCTCTGCTGCACAAAGATTGCATCGTGATTATTTTTGTCAAGATCCGAAATTCGACGATCAATTTTTTGAAGATAGGTATCGTATGCCTAAAAGTTTATTTTTAAAAATCACGCAAGCTATTGAGGCTAGATTCGAGTATTTTCAGGTTGGTTATGATGCTAGAATGAAAAAAAAAGTTTCACAGCCATACAAAAATGTTCGTCTGCCATTAAACAACTCGCAACCGGTGCACCACCGGATGAGTTTGACGTATATTTAGAAATGGCACAAAGAACTTCACGTGAATGCCTTCAATTTTTTTGTGAGGCTATTATTCAGTTATATGCTCGAGATTTTCTACGTAGGCCAACAAGTCATGATGTTGCATGTTTGTACGAAGCACACGAAGCTCGACATCACATTCCGGGTATGATCGGTAGCCTAGATTGCACACAGTTCGTTTGGAGGAATTGTCCAATCGAATTGAGGGGTCAATATAAAAGGGGTGATCATCAATACCCCATGATTATGATGGAGGCAGTGGCGTCTCAAGATTTGTGGATATGGCACGCGTTCTTTGGACCGCCGGGTTCAAACAACGATGTGAATGTTGTGATGCAATCTCCGCTATTCCTCACCGAGCGTAATGGTACGGCACCTAAGTGCCCATTTGTTGTGAATGGCCATACGTACAAGCGTGGCTATTATCTTTGTGATGGCATATATCCGGCATGGTCAAATAATGCCTAAAAACATTGTTAACATCCATCGACATCTCTATGTTTTGATAATCACAAAACGTAAATTCTTTAAACTAAAACTTAGTCGTAAACAAGTATTTAGATATAAATATTTCATTTTGCATCCAAATCACTTAAGGTAAGAATAAACAAAGTGTTTATTGCATTCTATGATCAAAGGAAATTTTTCTAATCACTAGAACTTTTATAAAATGTCATAAACATTTTATATCTTTTACAAAATCATATTTGGAATTAAAAGAATATATGTTTAATTCATTATAAATATATGATTTCAAATTTCCAACCAAAAATGGCAAATATTATCCAGAAAAATCTTCTCCACAAAAGGACAAACAATTCCAACGTTCTGGAGGGGGCGGCCTCCTTAATTCATAGGCTGCCCCGTTAATGATTAAGGGGACCGGCCACGCTCCAGAACAGTAAATTGTTCCCCTATAAATACTGGTTCATTTCACAGATTTTTCTCACCTTTGCACTCCTAAACTTTCTGTTCTAGATCTCCATTTCTATTCTCTAAATCTTTTGATCATACATACATAAATCTTTGTTTCAAAGTGATCCAAGCATCAACCTTTCAAGTGCAAGAGAATAATACTTTTATCCTCCAAGACAAGAAGTATTACAACTTGTTGTGACCTCCACATCCAAGTTGTTTGAGCATCTTTCATTACACATATTTCTTTGTGTTATTTGTTGTGAATATTTGGTAGAAGATAGATTAGCTTAGTGTGTAGATAGCGTGATTGTTTAGAAGATTGTTGTGAATTAGATATTTGGAAAGTAGATAGTTGTGAAAAAGATTGGTGGGAAGTAGATAGTTGAGAAGAAGATAGTTGTGAAGAAGATAGGTGTGAAGAAGATAGTTGTGAAGTAGATAGGTGTGAAGATAGATTGGTGTGAAGTAGTTATGTATAAGGTGTGATCAAGTTGTGACGAAGCTGTGGTGTGTATATTGATGTGTAAGGTTTTCTCCGCCATAAGGGAGCTTGTTGACATAGTGAAGAAAACTCTCGAGTTAGATGCTCGGGGAGTGGATTAGGGTAAGGAAGGTGTCCTTGTAGCCGAACCACTATAAATCTCTTGTCTCGCGGTTCGATCTTTCCATCTCTCATTTATTTCCTTACTTACATTATTATTGCTACATCATACATATTTATTGTTGCTTATATTGTGCAAGACTTGAGATCACATAATATTGAATATAAATTTTTGAAAGTAAAGAAAATACTCAAGCAATCTTTTATAACAAATTAAAAAGACGTAAAACTATTCAACCCCCTTCTAGTTTTCCACAATTGGTATCAAGAGCCACGTCTAGCAAGATTTTTAAAATATATTGTATTTTAAAACTTGTAACGATCTATGGAATCTGAAAAATATTTAGAAGGGCGATTTATGCAAAGACCACCACTATTTGAAAGTGATGGATTTTTATATTGGAAAAATAGATTCGAAACTTATGTGAAATATAAAGATCTTGATCTTTGGCATGTTATTACCTTTGGTGATTTTTCTCCCATTCAACAAAATCCGAAAACTAAAAAGGATGAAATTGTACCTTTTGAAAAACAAAATGATGATTTGAAAAAGAAACTAGCTAAAAATAATGAAGCTAAAATGGTAATTTATAATGCGTTACCGCGTAAAGAATATGAAAGAAATTTTATGTGTAAAACCGCCAAAGAAATTTGGGAATCACTACTTATTACTCACCAAGGTAATAGTCAAGTCAAAGATAATAAAATAGATCTTCTTGTACAACAATATGAACAATTTACGATTCCGGAAGAGGAATCAATTGATAATGTTGGGATCATACTTTAGTATTTAGTCAAGTCTCGGTCATTACATTTTGTAATAGGTTGCTTAAGTACTGTTTATGATTATTGTTTAGTTAATGGGCAACATGTAAAAGCCCATGAGGCCTTAAAAGCCCACGTATGAAAGGATAAGGGAGGAAGGGAGTGTTGCCCTAGCTCCTCCCTTATAAATAGAAACCTTATGTTACATTTTATTTTGTTGGTTATTTGATTATCTTAGTGAAACTCTTGCACTCTCACCTTTCATATTGTCTTAAAAACAACCACCTCTCATTCTCATCTTATTTCTTTATCAATCATACTTGTGTTTACATAAATGGTGACCTAACAAGTGGTATCATTCGCCTACTAGAAGTTTGAAGTGTATTTCTTTGGTTAACGTGGGGATTGGTGTTCATTTCTTCATCTTTTTGCATTTTTCTTTGTTTCTTTCACTCAAATCTTGAAGCTTGGACAAGTTTCAAGGTTGATATAGTGATTTGAAGCTTAGTTTTTGCATAAAGTTGTGTTTTTTAAGGTTTTATAGCTTCTTTGATATTGGAAAACTAGTTTTTGGGAGCAAAATCTTCAATATTTAGTGTTTTCTAAGTATTGGTGAAGTTATTTGATCAAGAGTACCTTATTTCTAGGCATTTTTCCTTCAAAAATTTGAGATTTTTCAAGTTTCTGACCAGTGTACGCGTAATATTGGTGAATAGTACGATTCTGTAGCTGTCAACAGTACTTTTTGTCCTTTTTACGCATAACTTTGGCCTAAAACCCTTTTCTTACGCGTAAAATAGGCTTAAACCCTTTTCTTACGCGTAAAATAGGCCAAAACCCTTTTCTTACGCGTTAAATTGGTTAAAACCCTGATCCTACGCGTAAAGCGCTCTTCTACGCCTTAAACCTACGCTTAAGTTTGATTCTACGCGTAAGTCAGAGTTACGCGTAACTTGCCAGAGTTTACGCGTAAGCTTCATCAACGATCTTCTCCTCGTGTAACGGTGACTCAGTACTTCCCTAGCTTGGATAAGTTAGTGGAATACTTCGACTACGATTATCTTTCACGCTTGGATAAGTTTGAAAGATTTGTTTGGTTGTTTAAACCTTACGCATAAGTCTAAACTTACGCATAAGCCTAAACTTACGCGTAAAGAGAAAACTTACGCATAAACTATTAGTTTACGCATAATCTACTCTTTACGCATAACTTAAAGTTTACGCGTAAGATTAAGTTACGCGTAAGAATTGAACTTACCCCAAGGATTTTGCAACTTACTCAAAGGAACGTGCATTTCATTCTTCTACAAAGATCCATTTCTACACAAGTGTTCTAAGATGTCTCAACCACCTAATCACTACTTCCCTCACTCTTATCCTCAGCAACAACAACCTCAGCAGTATCAGCAACAACAACCTCAGCAGTATCAGCAACAACAATACCTTCCGCACATAATGAATCAACAACCTCCTAAATACAATCCACAACAACATTACCTAATGATGCAACAACAGCTCATTCCTCAACAACAACCATATCAAGTGCCACTACAAAACACTCGGTTTTCCTCCAAACAACCTCACTGGTTTGACAGAATGTGTGAAGTTATTACAACTCAACAATCCCGACATGAGGCAGGATCACTTGAAACACCTCCAATGCTTACACCTGGAAATTATGTTCAATGGTCAAGTCGATTCTTAAGATTTCTTGAATTAAAGAAACCTCATGGGCAGTTCTTAAAGCAAGTGATACTTGAAGGACCATTTGAGTGGCCAACAAGATTTGAAGCTGGTGATCCAAATGCTGATCCTCCACGTCCTCCTGGTGATAGACCCCTTCCAGAATCTGCACTCACTGAAGAACAGAAACTACATCGTGAAGCTGATCAGTATGCAATGGCTTATATACTTCAAGGTATACCTAATCCGATCTATCGAAGTGTCGATGCTCAGAAAACAGCCAAAGCTATGTGGGAACACGTTCATCTCCTCATGGAAGGAACTCAATTGAACAAAGATGACATGGAATCCAAGCTATACATGGAATACACTGACATCACAATTGAACCTGGAGAGTCACTTGAATCCTACTATCATCGTTTCACAAATGTGGTCAATGATCTGGAACGTCACAAAATCACAGTACCAAGGATCGCTGTGAACTCCAAATTTGTTGGTAGTCTTGGCCCTGATTGGCATAAATATGTGACATTTGTTCGTCAAACGAAGAATCTTCATGATGCTCCATATGGCTTGTTGTATGATTTTCTGAAACACCATGAACCTGAAGTGGAAAAAGATAGAGCTCTACGAGGAGGATACACACCAACTTCAATACCAAATTCTTTGGCTCTCGTAGCTCAATCTCCCTATGCTCCACCACCAATGTCAAATCATGCATATGTTCAAGAGCAGAACTACTTCAGTTATCCACAATCTTCCACCTCGAACCAAATGGTCCCTTATGATTCATCTCTACAGAATGATTCTACTCAACTTGTTCCGTTAAACAACAATGATGTTGTGTATTACTCCAACTCCAATGATGATGACGATGATGACTTTAATACGTTGAATCAGGGACTTGCTCTTATTGCTCGAGCTTTCAGCAAATTCTCCAACAAAACAAACAATCGTCAACGTTCATCTTCTAACACAAGGAATCAAGCTGTTGTAAATGATGGAAGAGTGGAAATTCAAAATCGTAACTATGGTAGATCTGGTTCAGGAAGTTCTTCAGGAAGTTATGGGAATGGTCAGAGGTTTAGTAACAATAGTGGGTTCAGGAACAACTCAGGATCTTCTCAGCAAAGGTCTGAATCAGTTGCTACTAGGAACTCCAACTCAGGGAATGCAGTGTGGTGTTACAACTGTAATGAACAAGGTCATATAGCGACTGCATGTCCCAAACCGAGAACTCGGGGTAGTAAGTTTCACAAGCAGGCACTACTTATGGCTCTTCAAGATGAAAAAGATGGACATTTCCCTGAACAGGATAACAACTTCATGGCAAATGTGAACAACGATGATGACATGGAAGATCTGGAAGCCAATGCTGCTGTGATGCTTATGGCCAACATGCAGGAACTTAAGCTCAATGATTCAGGTCCAGTGTATGACACTGACGGCTTGTCTCAGGTACATGACCTCAATGAATGCTTTATTAATGAAATTGTCTCACCTTCTGCCTCTGAATCAGATATGGCGCAAGTTGTTCCATCTAAATCATCTTCATCATCTCAACAAGATGAACAAATAAGCACAGTTGTCATATTTGATGATGACACAGTTGTTTCATTTGATGATCCTATTGAGTATGATAAACATGATAATTTAGAACAACATGAACCATCATTTGATCCAGACCCTGACCTCATAATGTTATCTAAACAACTGAATGCTCAGCAATTGCTAATTGCAAAGTGCAACGAGAAAAACAAAGTTTTAAAAGAAACTAATGCAGCACTTGCAAGAGATATTGAGTGTTATAAGATCCAGCTTTCTAATCAGGAAGAAAAGATTAAACATGCTAAAAGTTTTGAAAAAGCTTTTCAAGATTCTTACAACAAAGAACAAGATCTTCAACGCAAAATGCAAGATTTAATTGAGTCAAATGGAAAGTTGATTTCAAAACTTGAAAGTGATAAGTGTGCATTAAAAACACAAGTTGAACGTCTTAACAGAGATCTTTCAAAAACTGAAACAGAATTGTCAAGTTGTAAAAAGGATTTTTGTGAACATAAAATACGAAAAAGGAAGTATATCGACGATTTACTCGGCGATATTGTTGATCTTGAAAAACAACTCAAAGAATTTCGTAACATTGTTTACAAACACGGGAACTCAGTCACAACAATTCAGAAATTTACTTTAAAACCGAGACCCGATAAACGATTTGCACTTGGTGATTACCACTCAATGTTTCTTCACACGGCATTCAAAGATATTCCAAAAATTTACAGTATGGATTATTTAATGGATAATACGATTGTGCGTGCTGTTGTTTTTGATACTGAGGAAGAAGAAGAACTTGAAGACGAGAGTCGATCCAAAATGAGTCATGTTCAAAACTGGACACCATATGATTACTCAAAAGCTCCACCAATTTCGAAATCTTTTGTTACTCAAAAAGAATTACCTGAGAAATCATGGTATATCACTAAGTCATATGTTTCATCTCACAATGCGGCTCCTGTCCAAACTATTGCACAAATTAATGGTCCTTTACCATCATCCGGTGAACTTTCACCTTTACCAAAAACGTGTCGTGTCTTAAATTATTTCAAAACTTTTATGGAAGACATCGAAATTTTGGAGGAAACAATTGAACGTAATTCTGAAATTAAAATTGAAACTTTTCAATCCGCTTACGAGCGAGAAAAGAGAGATATTTTTCAAAAACAAATGAAGCCAATTGTTCAACACCTCCGTCTTTGTGCTACACGTTGGGATCAGGAACTTCAAAAGGGGGTGAAAAATATGATTCACGTTTTCAACTCTACTGAAAATGAGATTTTGGCTCAAAAGCAAAGAAATAGAGTTTTAAAAAATGATGCTGATCGACTCTTGGAACAAGTTCTCAATGCTGATATTTTGTCTGTTATCATGAATGATCTCTATAATTCTGGTACTTCTATGCTTAAGTATGATCATTGTGTTGATAATAATCTGTTGAATGAGGAAATTGAGACACTCAGAATGGAAAACGAAAAGCTGAGAATTAAAAATGATGATGTGACAAAACAATTTTCAAAACAAATCAGTCTACTCAATCAAAGGCTTGAATGGTGTCAAGCTAAAAGTCTTGAAAGGGAATTGAAGTTTCAAAGTCACAATGTTTCAAACTCTTGTCAACTTTGCAAAAACAATGAGTCTTTAAAAGGTTTGTGTCTCAAATACGAGAAAGAAATTGCGAAGTTAAAAATTGAAAATGACGAATTTCTACAAAACCACATAGACATCAAATATTGCAATGGTATACTTGAGTCTAATATTCAGGATAAGAATCACATCATCATCGAGTTGAAAGAGAAAATCAAAATACTTGAAAAAGGAAAGATGGTTGACACCACGGTGATAGCACCAGGAATGTATAAATTAGACAAAACTGATAAAGGAAAGGTTGTTCAAAATACTAATGTTGCAAACTCCACTTCTACAGGACTAGTCTCCCCTACTAGCGTTAGCAGACCCAAGCAAAACAGTAAAAAGAAGAATGGGCTATGGCAACGTAAGAGAGGACAACTAGAAGCTCAAGAAGTAGAAGACCAACTTAGGAATTTGAATAAAACTCATGTTGCATCAGATTTAGATTCTAATCTGGCAAATTGTAATCAAAATCTAAATGTAACGAATGATGAACCTTTGAATGTTTTGAATATTAATGCATCTTGTGTGTTTTGTCGTAAAAGCGTATCATCTGGTGATCATACTAAATGTTTAGCTAATTCTCTACTCAATCGTCATAAGAAACGTAGGACACGCATTCCTTCTAGGCCCATTATTGCCTCTAAGTCTAACTTAGGAAAGCCGTCTTCTACGGTCTCTAATGATGTTGAAGTTACCCCCATAAGTGCCGAGAACAAATCTAGGACAGAGCCAACTACTAGTGCATTTAACATTAAGAAAGCAAATACTAGTTGGAATTGGCAACGTTGGTTACAACACAAACCAGACTTTAAATGGATCCCTAAATTGTTGAATACATGTGTTTCTAACCAACAGGAACCCACAATTTCTTTGGGTTCCACCCTTACTTCTGTTCCATCCGTGTCTTCTTCTGGTGATACAGGTGGTACAGATTGTTCTCTGGATTGTTGATAGCGGATGCACCCGACATATGACAGGCAATCTCAAACTGTTACACAACTTTGTCTCAAAGTTCATTGGCACTGTCAGATTCGGGAATGATCATTACGCTTTAATCATGGGATATGGTGACTATGTAAGTGGGAACATCGAAATAAGTCGTTTTTACTATGTGGAAGGACTTGGACACAACCTTTTCTCTGTTGGTCAATTTTGTGATGGAGATCTAGAAGTTGCATTTCGAGAGAAAACTTGCTTTGTTCGTGACTTACAAGGAAACGACCTCATGTCTGGCTCACGTGGCTCCAACCTTTATACAATTTCTATGTCAGATATGATTGCAACATCTCCAATATGTCTTCTCTCCAAAGCAGTATCGACTAAATCTTGGTTATGGCATAAACGTCTTTCACACTTGAATTTCAAAACTATGACTGACCTTGCTCGGTTCAAACTTGTTGATGGATTTCCAAGATTCCGTTTCACCAAAGATCACTTATGTCCTGCCTGTGAACAAGGAAAAAGTACTCGCGCTCATTTTCCTTCAAAACCTGAGCACAGTACGAATCATGTTCTACAACTGCTTCATATGGATTTGTGTGGACCGATGCGTGTTCAAAGTATCAACGGTAAACGCTACATACTAGTAATCGTCGATGATTTTTCCAGATGGACTTGGGTTTATTTTCTACGAAGTAAAGATCAGGCTCCTTCAATGATCATCACCTTTCTCACTAAAATTCAAGTTCAGTTACGCAACACGGTACGAATAGTTAGAACTGACAATGGAACTGAATTCAAAAATCAGACACTTAGGTCATTTTATGAGAAAGCAGGAATTGAACATCAAACATCTATTCCTAGAAGCCCAGAACAGAATGGAGTTGTTGAAAGACGCAACAGGATGTTAGTGGAAGCTGCTAGAACTATGTTGATTAATGCTCAATTACCTGATTACTTGTGGGCAGAAGCTGTTTCAACCGCATGTTATACTCAAAACCGTTGCATGATCACAAAACGTCATCGCAAAACACCATATCAAATTGTTCACAAAAGGAAACCGAACATCGATTACTTTCATGTTTTTGGAGCACTCTGCTATCCGAAAAATGATCGTGATGATTTAGGTAAACTTAAAGCAAAGGCTGACATCGGAGTGTTCATTGGATATTGTGAAAATTCTAAAGGTTTTCGGATTTGGAATCGTCGTACTCGTGAAATTCAAGAAACCATTCACGCTAATTTTGATGAACTCACCCAAATGGCTTCTGAGCAACACAGCTTAGGACCTGAATTTAACCGTCTTAACTCTCAGGCATCTTCGGCTGAACCATTGCCTCTCAACCGCAAAGAATTGGAAACCTTGTTTGCTCCACTATTTGATGACACAATTGAATACTGTCCTACTGAGGTCTCACCAAATTCCGCTGCTCAACCTGAAAACATTCCAGTACCAGACTCACCTCAACAAACTACCACAAGTGTTGAGAGAGACGGTCCTCCAATTGTATCACCATCTACAGCAGAACAAACTGGTTCTAACTCCCGCCACCCAGCTGAAGATCCAACACCAATATCAGTTCCACAACCCGCAAAGCATGATCCTGATGCATTCTTTAATCCGTTTGCACCGGCTCCTACTATTCCTGATATAGCTGAGTCGTCAACACGCAATTTGGATCCTGCTAACATGCGAGATACTTATCAACTACACCCTTCAACACACAAATGGACTCGTGACCATCCACTAGTTCATATCATTGGCCATCCAGATGCACCTGTTATGACAAGACAACGACTTCACACAGATGGAGAAACTTGCATTTACGCACTCACAGTTTGTCATGAAGAACCCAAGAACATTAAAGATGCAATGACTTATGACAACTGGATTGAATCTATGCAAGAGGAATTTCAGCAATTCATAAGATTAGAAGTCTGGGAATTAGTTGAAAGACCTGACGGAGTCTTTGTCATTGGGTTAAAATGGATATGGAAGAATAAGCTTGATGCTGAAGGAACTGTCATACGCAACAAATCACGTTTGGTAGCGAAAGGATACTCTCAACTGGAAGGTCTAGACTTTGCTGAATCCTTTGCTCCAGTGGCTAGACATGAAGCTGTTCGGATCTTTTTGGCCTATGCTGCACACCGGAACATGGTAGTTTACCAAATGGATGTCAAAACAGCATTTCTTAATGGAGAACTCCGTGAAGAAGTTTATGTTAGTCAACCTGAAGGCTTCGTTGATCCTGAGCGTCCTAATCACGTTTACCGACTCAAAAAGGCACTCTACGGACTCAAGCAAGCCCCAAGGGCGTGGTATGACAAACTGTCCACTTTCTTACTGGCCAATAAATTTTCCAAAGGATCAGTGGATCCAACACTATTTACAAAAACCCTCGGGGAGGACTTACTTGATGTTCAAATATATGTCGATGACATCATTTTTGCCTCAACAAAAAGAAGTTACTCTAATGATTTTGCAAAATTAATGAAAGATAATTTTGAAATGTCCATGATGGGTGAACTCTCGTTCTTTCTAGGACTACAAGTTCACCAATCACCCCGTGGAATTTTTGTAAATCAGTCCAAATATGCTCTTGAAATATTAAAGAAACATGGAATGATGTCTTGTGATACTTATAATACACCTATGGGCTATACCACAAAACTAGATGCTGATTTACATGGGATTCCAGTTGACCCTACCAAATACCGTAGTATGATTGGGTCCCTCATGTATCTCACAGCTAGTAGACCTGATATAGTATTTGCTGTCTACATGTGCTCTCGTTATCAGTCCAAACCAACTGAAAAACACCTCAGTGAGGTCAAGAGAATCCTTCGATACATAAAGGGAACCATTAACTTGGGAATCTGGTATCCGAAGGATTCTGGCTTTGAACTAATTGCTTTTTCAGATGCTGACCATGCAGGTTGTTTAGACACACGTAAAAGCACATCTGGTGGATTACAATTTCTCGGAGACAAACTTGTGTCATGGCAATCAAAGAAACAGGACTGCACATCACTGTCGTCAACAGAATCTGAATATGTAGCCATGTCTGCTTGTTGTGCTCAAGTCATTTGGATGAGATCACAACTTAAGGATTATGGCTACCTATTCAACAGGATTCCTATCTACTGTGATTCAAAGAGTGCAATTGCTATCTCCTGCAACACTGTGCATCATTGCAAATCCAAACACATCGATCTCCGATATCATTTCATCAAAGAGCATGTGGAAAGGGGTACAGTTGAACTTTATTTTGTTGGAACTGAATACCAATTGGCGGACTTACTTACCAAATCCTTGGCACCATCCAGGTTTGCTAGTTTAGTTCACCAAATTGGTATGCGATGTTTGACTCCAGAGGATCTGGAAAAGTTTTTAAAACACAATTGATTGTCAAACATCAAAACTATCTTTGTAAATATTCTTTCAAAAAAAAAAAAAAATGCGAGTATAAAACTCTTTCAACACTATTTTTTCTAAAATGTCTTCAATCATTTAAAATTAGTGTTGAGGGGGAGGAAAAGTAACGTTTTTCTTAATTACCAAAAATTATTTTACCTCTTATACTTGCATTTTACCAAAAACATTTACGTTTTATCTACAAAGTTGATTCAAAAGGATTTCGGGTTACTCTCCTTGATCAAAACCAATTAATTTTACCATGATCTAAGGTCGAGGGGGAGTACGACAAGTTGTTCTTATCATTTCTTGGAGTTAATATACAAATACTTCAATGTGTTAAAATGGTTAGGCATTAGGTTTGAATGTTTTGTTAGGTTAAGGGACTAAAAGTGTCACTTTGTGTAACTTGTAATAACCTCAGTCAAAACAAGATTTGACCAAACACAATTACTATTACTGCAAAACATTTACTACCCTCACCTACACAATCAACGACCCACATTCATTTGATTAATCCGTGCAACAATCTTCAAATCTGTAAGTATAAACTTGTTTTGATCATAATTTCTAACAATGGTTTTTGATTTCATAACGATCCAACGGTTAAATCTCTCTATTCGATTAGATTTCTCTTAGGTTTGTGCGTAAAATCTTGAACCCAGAAATTATTGATGTTATGATTGATTTGATTGTTGGGAAATGGTCTATTGTTGATTAGTAACATGTTTTCACACTCAAATCACACTCAGAAACACTAATCGATCAAGTTTGAGATTAGGGTTCATGCGTATGAATTGGGGGTTCTTGAGTTTGTGCAATAGGATTGTAATTAGTGATGGGGATAATGTTTGTGTATGCCTAGGATCATTCGAACGTGGTTTAATTAGATCTTAATCATGTTTTGCTCTTGAATCTAAGGTTTAGGGTTCGAAGGTCACTAGCAGATTCAATCTTAAGATTTTGTGGATAATTTGTGTTATTACTTGGTCCATATGATCCTTAGGTTGTTAGAATCATTTGCCCCATGCTTAATCATACCCAGAAACATGTTTGATTAAGATTGTGATTTGTTATTCATGCAAGTTTACGCGTTAAGTTGTATTTGGCATGATTACGCGTTAAAATGTGTGAATTATGTATGATGGGTTTGTTATTGATCAGTGGTAATGTTTGTACACTTTCAGGAAACTAACAACTCGAATTCGAAAGGTGAATTTCTGGAAATGGCATGTTTACGCGTTAAATGTTCATCCTACGCGTAAGATTAAATCTTACGCGTAAGATTCGACACGTGGACAAATTGTGTCTTGGATAAGACATAGTTTACGCATAAAATTGTTCTTACGCATAAGTTCTGACCTTACGCATAAGTCTAGAACTTACGCGTAAGTCATTACCTACGCATAAGTTGCAATTTACGCCTAAGGGTAATCCTACGCGTATCTTCAATTTCTACGCTTAAGACTTATCTTACGCGTAAAATTGATCTTACGCGTAAGTTTCACTTTACGCGTAATATTCTAACTTACGCGTAGATTTTGCACTTACGCATTATTTCTATACTTACGCTTAAGTCAGGTTACGCGTAAAGACAACAAATTTACGCGTAAACTTGTCAAATTCCAAAATTTTCTAAGTGTTGGAAATTTTCCAATGTGTAACTTGTTGTAATTGATAAACTTATGTTGTAACTGAATTGTTTTATGTTTCTAACAAGTAATATAACTCAAGTTTGTCACATATCAAAAGTTTTCACACACACAAACCCCCACTGATCAATGTCAAACATGCAAATGTAAACATGTTCAATGTATGTCTATGCTAACATCATCAATAATTGCCATGTTTGTGTGTTTATGATCTAATCAGATGGCAGAACACAATGACATCCCATACGGACCAGAACCTGAACCCATTCGTGCATGGGAAGACACCTTTCCTGAAAACTACTCCAGAAAGATAGGAAGGAACAACCTGAGAGTCAACTTCAACAAACTTACATGCAATGAGTCTTCTTGCCTTATTGCAGTTGATGCTCTCATCTATCACCCGTGCAAAGTTCTACTCACCAAATCTGCTGCAGTGGCATGCTTCTACATACATCAGTTTTGGCACACAATCCACTTGGACCTCCTTGAAGAGTCCTTTACTTGTATGCTTCACATGAGACAAGTCACGATTGACAAGGATCTTCTCCGTAGTGCTCTTGGACTTCCCGAACTTGAACCTAATGAAGATTATGACCAAGTTCCCAGTGAAGAAGAATTGATAGAATGGCTGAGAGATATTGGGTATGATGAGTCTGAAGGGGTCATTACTAGGCACTCTAGGGTCAATATCAGATTTCTTCCACAGCCTTGGAGAACTCTCTACATCATAATTTCCAAGTCACTATCTGGCAGAGACACAGGCCATGAACACCCTAAGCTCCAACATCTCAAGCTGTTCTGGGCTATTGCTAATGTCAAGAAGGTTGATTATGCCAGCATTATCTGGGAAGACATTGTGTGGCACATACAACGCAAGACGACCAATATTCCATTCGTTCGTTTCACCAAACTTCTTATTGCTAGCTTCCTCTATGAATATGATGACATTCCTCAAAGATTGAATGATGAGTTTCAGCACACATACAAGAATGAGGACACACTTAAGGTCATCAAGAGAATGGATACAAGTACAAGGAAACAGGGTAAGAAACTTCCAGATAGCCTCTTAACTGACAAAGTCAAGGCTTGCAATAACTACAAGTACTACCTACAAGCCATTGAAGCAGAGAAAGTTGGGTTCTTGGACGAAGCTGCTCTACCTTCATACATGCAGAAGAAAGGTAAGAAAGGTAGCAAATCTGGCAGCTCAGAAAGTTCTACCAAGTCCAAACCTAAGAAAAAGCCATCATCTAAGGTCAGAATTCCTGCAAAGAAACCTACTGCTGAACCTGGGTGGTTTCTCTCACCTCCATCTTCTCCAAAGCCGTCTGACTCTGAACGAACTGAATCCGACGAAGGTCCTCAATATAGTGAAGCCTATGCTAATATTGAGAAAGATGAGAATCTTGATGACATCGATTGGGATAAAGACATTGATGAATTTGCTGACAATGCCGTATATCCAACATATCTCACTCAGAGACCGTTCACTAAAGAACAGTCACTCTTGGAAGAAGAAAGGATCAGGAGAGCAAAGCTAAAGGAACCTGTAACTGCTGAACCAGAGCCTGAAGGACTTTCAGTAGAAGAAGAAAATGAAAGGTCTCTCAACCTTGGTCTCCTCCACAGCCGAATTGATGCTTTCAATGATGATTTACCTCCACCTCCAGTGTTCTCTCAGACCACCGAAGCTGGGGGCTCAAGCAGCATTCCTGAGCCTACCACAGGAATCACTTCAGACTTAGTTGTTTATGATACTCCCTCAGTATCTCCCACTGACGTTGAGATGACTACAGCAATGGGAGAGGAAGGAGAAGATGATCCTATGGATACCGATGCTCCAAGACTTATGTCTATGGAAGAAATGGAGATCAGAGAAAGGGCTCAGGAAGAAGAATTGAAAAGAAAACAAGAAGCTGAAGAGACCAGACTTGAAGAGATTGCACAAGCTAAACTGGAAGAAACAATCAGAATGGAAGAGAGCAGGAAAGCAGAGGAGGCAGCCAAACTGGCTGAAGAAAAGTCTAAGAAGGAAGAAGAAGCCAGGATGGCTGAAGAACTAAGGCTTAAAGCTGAAGCTGATAAGCTGGCTGAAGAAAAGTTTAAGAAGGATGAAGAAGCCAGACTTGCTGAAGAGCTTAAGCTTAAAGCCGAAGCTGATAAACTGGCTGAAGAACAAAGGTTGAAAGAAGAAGCAGCCAGAGTCAAAGAAGTTGAACAACCCGAACCAAAGAAAGGTGATGACAAAGACTCTACCACCATCATTGAATCATCACAGTCATCCCCTCCTGCATCTGAATCAACACATGACAAATCAATCAAGAAACCGAGCACCAAAGCCTCTGCTGCATCAAAGTTACTCAAGTCAGCTTTCAAAAGAGTACATGAAAAGAAGAGAAGCAAATTGGAAGATCAGGTTGCAACACTTGTAACCCAAGTTACTGAATTGACTAAGCTGAACTCGAACGTCCAAGAGCTTCAAGACAAGGTTGACATTTTCTTAGCTAAAGACGTAACAGAGAACTTGGAAGCCGCACTAGCAGCTCAAGCACAGGAATACATGGCACAACACTTAGTGGCTGAGCTGAAAGATCTACTGGCACCAATGAGAGACGAACTCACCAAGTTCACTGAGCAAGCAGTCAAGAAAGTTATCCGATCAACAACCTTCACTCTTCGTGCCGACAAGTCTACTCCTCTACCAGGACTTTCTCTGGATGATTTGGAAGCTCAACTCCTAGAAAAGCTTGCAAACAAGTTCACCTTGACTCCTGAAGAAGCAAAAGTCCTGGAAGCACTGAAAGACAAAATGAACAAAGAGTCTTGCAGCACAGAGGCCGATAAGCTGAAACGTCAAAGAGATGATGAAGACAGGGATCCTAATTCTCAGGCAAAGAAACAGAAACAAGCCGAAGGACCCTCATCTCAGTACAAATCACCGGTAATCCCTCCTACCACAACAACTTCCTCACAACAACCGAAAGCATCAGGTTCTGCTCCCAAAGCACACGACCACTTTGAATACACCGGTGGTGACGACATTCCTATACCCGATGAAGTTCCAGAACCGTCCCCTAAGAAGAAGAAGAAAGATAAGAAAGGAAAGCATCATCAACCCCAACCGGACACCTCATCTCAAGGCACCGAACCAAAGAAACCCAAAACCGTCCTTAACTAGCTAGACCAAGACAATAGTGCCGAATACTCCTGGTTTGAGAAGATGATCAATTCGCAACCACCCCTGGAAGACAATCATGAACCTCAAGATGGTCGAACGGTGGAATATGCTCAAATGATTCAGCAAAAGTTTAAGATGAAAAAGATGAATAAGAAAGAGCTGCGAAGAATCAAAAATGATGCTTTCAATCTTCTGAAAGATCGGTCTGCTAACTCAATCGAGCTTGAATACCATCTGGAAAATATTGCTCGAGCTATGTCAAGTAATATTGACTGGATCAATCCTGAATCATATGTCGATCCAGTCACAAAGAAAACCGCACCTTACATTACTGACTGGTCCAAACCACTACCGATGATTGGGAAGCCTAAGGAACCAAAGATCCCGTACAAGTTCTTCTACAACACAGACTTGGAATTTCTGAAACTTGGCAGCAAGATCGAGAAGAAGTACGTTACCTCACTCGCCTTTCTTCCTGCAGCTCGATATCTTAACAATGCCATCGAAGAAGAAGCTTTAGCATTATTCGTCGACAAAATTGTTGAATATGACCGGAATGCACTTTATGGTATTCATCATTGGCCAGACAACCGGGCACAATACTATCGAAGCAGTAGACTTAACCAGACGATGGGCGATGTCACCAGTGATTTGAAGATCGTCTCGATTCAATTCATTTCGACTGTCACTCACTTTGGGTACCCCTTCCTCAGCAAAATCACACTGAAAAGACTTGATGAACAGGACTACGATATTTCCGAGTCTGACTTTCCACGACTATGTCTCAACGACATTGAAGACATGTACCTGCTCAAAGTTCAAGGAAAACTCTGTGGCTTGCCCAAAAAGATGCAACTTGCCTTTATCCAAGCTCTACTCATCTTCATCAGGCAAATAGTCATTAGAGAAAGAGTCGAAGATCTTCAGTTAGGAGTGGAAAGTTACCAGAAGAAGCTCAATCTCACCAAACCAAACCTGTTTGACATCCCCGATCTTCAACATCTACCTCAATACTCCCTGATCAGAAAACCATTTGGGTTCACCTACCGCAGCATCAACGGTCGCAACTGCTTCATGGCTTACGACGAAGTACATAAGTTCTGTGATGAGACCTTGAAGTTCGTAAGAGATGGAATCAAAAGCAGATTGGATGACATTGCTCTGGGTAAGTCTAAAAGGTGGAAAACCAATGAGGCCAGGGAAGCTCGCAGATTCATCTTAAGGATTGAGAACAGACTGAGGCGCAGGGATCAGTTTCGAAGGTTGGAAAGCTATGTGGGAGGCAGATCCAAATTTCCGGTGTTGACATTTCAGAGGCCTGATTGGTAGATCATTGTAAGAATTTGATTTGATTTGTCAATAATTTACTTCATAATGGTTTGTGCACGCATATCAGTGTACAACCCGTACTTGTAAAGAAAGGACCCTGAGGTACGCATCAGTGCCTCAATCCTGATATAAGGAGCGAAGGCTTCTTACTTTTGAGTAGAATTAATCAAACATTTATGATTTTTCATAATTCTGCTCAAAAGGACAAGTATTTCACCTCAATAAGACCTAATCACTTGTTGAGGGGGAGCACTTGTCAAAACAAAATACTTTGCTTAAAATCAAAAGTTCTTGGTGAATCTCCCCGTAAGACTCAAAAGGCATATTTTAATCTAAAAGATTATCAAAAAACATCATTTTATATGCTATTTTTGAGGGGGAGAAAATGAAAAAGTGATTAAAATATACGAAGTCAATGCTTAAAAGTTGTATCATGTGCGAGCTAGACTCAGTTTTAACCCAGGAATTGACGAGGCAATAAATGTTAGTAATATCGAAAAGACTTATCCTCGACGGGTAATAACATCAAGTTAGATACTAGAGCCAGTTGTCACCTAAAAGCTGACAATGTATCTCTTTATCTAACCACGTAAGCGTGTCTCGAAAAGGATTAGTCTTAGTAGAAATGTACCGTCTCGAGAAACTTTCTGTGGACTTGACCAGGCCGGGTAATAACTTCAAGCTAGTCTAACTAGTGATGTAAGCGTGTCTTGAATCGGTCTTGTTCACGGAAAGTGGATCAATTCAAAAGTGCTTGCTCCTCCCGCATGTGCAAATTTATTAAACACTTATGAGCACATGTGCAGGGGGAGCCCTTCATAAGTGAACACAAAACTCTCAAAGTGTTAACCAAAATATTTGATTATCCCAAACACTTTGAGAGATTTTCTATCAAAGGTTTCTGGGCTACTGTCGGAGTTATAAGGTGATTAAGATAGTAATATTCGTCCTATGATCCGCCAGAGCCGGAGGGATCTACCCAAGGACATCACCATTAGTTAGAAGTAGAAGTCCTTAGGTATGATACGAAAAAAGGAGAAATGAATGAAAGGGAAAGAAGGAGTTGAAGAATTAAAAAGAAAAGTAAAGAAAAGGGTGAAAAGAAATAGCCCTCCAGATGATTCAACCTTAGGGCAGACACCGGGTTCAATACGTATGCTACTGGTTGTTGCTAAGGCGACGCCGGTATTGAAGATTAAGTCGTCATGGACCCAGTGACGCAATGCACTAAACCTTCTTAACCACTCAAGTTCTCTTAAAAGAGCTTGTTTCATTCTCACGGGGAACCTGCGTTATCTATCGACCTATCTCTTAGAGACGGTTGATATTGAAGCAGGAGACTCATCCCCAGTCTCCGCATAGGAAACCTAGGTGAGCACTTATAGAGTCTAGAGCCTTGAGATACATCAAAGATCTCTTAGGAACACTTAGTATTTCTACAACTGGTGTTCTACATCAATGGGCATCAGTTGTAAACTATCGAGTCCTTCGCAGATCTTAGCAATCTGCCGAGAACGTTTATGAGAGGATTACTTATGTATTTCTCAATGATTGAACGGAAATCCTGCCAGGGTCAACATCAAACAGCCCTGACAGCAGGTCACTTCGGTAACCCCACAAGGGTTACGCTTAGTGTTTGCGGTGGTTCCATTATGGTCTACAGTCATGGAGTGATCCCCAGCGACTCACCCAGTCATTGAGCTACCTAGTAGGTCTAGTAAGCTCCTTCGGGAGTATCTGATATGGGAACGGCCTGGATAAGGATTAGAAGGAGTCTTCACAATATGCTGTTGATGAGCTCTAATTCCTTATCTGTAAGTACCGGTTGTTTTATTGCTAACTGTTTACTCGCAGGTACCTCACTTCCATGATGGTAGATTCCAACATGCTCATACATACATCTTAAAGCAAAAGATAGCTCCCCCAAAGATCTTAACAACACAAAGTTCCAAGAAAGATTCTACGACAATAAGAAGAATCTACCAAGTATAAAGACAAAGATCTCAATGCATCAAAAGGAACTTCTTGCACGTGAAAAGTCTAAGTCCAAAGATGTATGAGTATGTTGGAATGGCGGACAACCACCACAGACGCAGGAGTGACGAACGGCAGACAACTTCATAACCTAATCACTACATCATCACCAAAGAACAAAGCCAAAGAGCAAAGTATATTCATCATCATTCAACCAATTTTGAAGACGTCTAGAGTTTTACATGTCACAAGTGAACGACAAAGATGAAGACGTCGAGCAACCGTGATGACCGACCCTTAGGGGGAGATTGTTGGGATCATACTTTAGTATTTAGTCAAGTCTCGGTCATTACATTTTGTAATAGGTTGCTTAAGTATTGTTTATGATTATTGTTTAGTTAATGGGCAACATGTAAAAGCCCATGAGGCCTTAAAAGCCCACGTCTGAAAGGATAAGGGAGGAAGGGAGTGTTGCCCTAGCTCCTCCCTTATAAATAGAAACCTTATGTTACATTTTATTTTGTTGGTTATTTGATTATCTTAGTGAAACTCTTGCACTCTCACCTTTCATATTGTCTTATAATCAACCACCTCTCATTCTCATCTTATTTCTTTATCAATCATACTTGTGTTTACATAAATGGTGACCTAACAGATAATGTTTTTGCTAAATTTAACACTATTTTCACAAGTTTAAAAGCACTTGATGAGACATTTTCTAGTAAAAATTTTGTTAGGAAATTTCTTAGGGCATTGCATCCAAAATGGCGAGCTAAGGTCACGACAATTGAAGAATCAAAGAATTTTGATGACGTTATCACTTAATGAACTTATTAGCAAATTAAAGGTCCATGAAGAAATTATAAGAAGAGATTCGAAAACGGTCAAATTCAAGAAAGAACAAACCAAATCCATTGCTCTAAAAGCCAAAAAGGAACCTAGTGACGATGATGACTTAAGTGACGAGAGTGAAGACGAAGAATATGCAATAGCCGTAAGAGAATTCAAGAAATTCTTCAAAAGACGAGGAAGATTCACTAGATTACCACGAGACGAAAGAAAGTCGTTCCAAAGAAATAGAAGTGATAACTACGGGAAAAGAAAGTGCTTTAGATGTGGAAGTCCAAATCATCTCATTGATGAATGTTTAAAGCCGCCGGGTTATGAAATTCAAGGCGCCTTTGTTAGTGGAACATGGAGTGATAGTGACAAAGAAGAAGCGGAAAAACCAAGAGACGAAAAATGTTTTGTGGCCAAAGCAACCGACGAAATATGTTTAGGAATTGACTTGGAGCCTGACGAATGGATCAAGGATAGCGGATGTTCGAGGCACATGACGGGGAACCGCAAGCTATTTTCTACGTATAAGGCATACAATGGAGGTAACGTTATTTTTGGTAGTGACTTGCGTGGAAAAATCATTGGCAAAGGTACAATTTCTCAAGACTCACTTACTATTGAAAATGTTGAGCATGTAAATAATTTAACATATAACTTGCTTAGTATAGGCCAAATATGCGATAATAAATGTAGGGTTACCTTTACCGAAGAAGATAGCAAAATAGTTAAGAAGGGAAAGATCATAGGTAGAGGAATTAGAAAATGAGGCATATATGTTATGAAACTAGGAAACAAACCGGAAGATAGGATATGCCTAACAACCCTAGATGAAAACTCCACATTGTGGCATATGAGATTAGGACATGCAAACATGCAACAAATACAATCTTTGGCCTCTAAAGAACTAGTTAGAAACTTGCCTAACCTAAGATATGACAAGCATTTTCGTAATCCATGTAAAATTGGAAAACAAGTTCATGCTAGTTACAAAGCTAAGAATATAGTATCAACTACTAGGTGCCTAGAATTATTATATATGGATCTATTTGGTCCATCCGCTGTGCGGAGCTATGGAGGAAACAAGTATACCTTAGTAATAGTAGATGACTATTCACGATACACGTGGACTAGGTTCTTAAGTGACAAAACTCAAGTCTTTGAAAAATTCGAAATATTTAGTAAAATGATTCAAAATAAATTATGATGCACAATAGTAGCCATTAGGACGGACCATGGTAGGGAATTTGACAACGAAGTACAATTCAGAAAATATTGTGATTTAAATGGAATATCTCACAATTTCTCCGCTCCTCGTACTCCTCAATCAAATGGCGTAGTAGAAAGAAAAAATAGGTCACTACAAGAAATGAGTAGAACAATGTTAAATGAACAATCCACCCCACAAAAATTTTGGTGTCACACTGTAGATACATCAACATATATTATTAATAGGGTATCAATTAGGAGAATTTTAGGAAAAACTCCTTATGAGTTACTAAGAGGTAAAAAACCTAACTTAAGCTACTTTAGGGTATTTGGAAGTAAATGTTATATTCTAAACACTAAAGATTACCTTACTAAGTTTGACCCAAAATCATATGAAGGAATATTTTTAGGGTACTCACAAAATAGTAAAGTATATATAATACTTAACAAACACACTATGAAAGTAGAAGAATCATTAAATGTAACATTTGATGAAATACCACCACCTCCTAAAACATTACCTTTAGAAGATGATGACTTAGTCGAAGATGAAGCTATTGAGGTTAGTAAAACAAAACCCATAAGAAATGATAATGAAGACATTGTTATTTAAAAATGAAAATTAAAATTAAATTAAATTAAATAGAAACTATCACTTATTTTTATGTTGTCTTTTCTGGATTTTTCTTTTACAAAACTAAATTATACCTACAAATAGATAACTTTTGTAAAAACAACTAATTTATAAGCTAATAATAAGCACTGTGGAAGCTTAATGCTACCACAGTTGACTTTGTTTGACCAAACAAGGAAATGAACTCAACTGAGCTATTGTGGGACCCACTATGGATAAATCTGGTTCAAATGAGTTAGTTGGACTTGTCAAAGCTAAAATTTTCCAAATAAGCTCAATAGATAAGCTGATAAGCAAAAATAAGCTATTCCAAAACTCAATAGCAGCACAGAATAGGGACAAACTTTTGGGTCTATTACAGGTGGGGTCCACAATGATTCAGGTCAAACAATGGGTCAACTTTCACTCCCTGGTAGGAGGGGGTTGTAAGAAACTAAGTTGGAGGTGTGGGGCCCACTGAGGTGGCCAGAAATCACCACCAAAGTGGTGGTGATGGGTTGGTTATCTGCTGCACAGGGGATGAGTTATCCTTGCAGGTGACTTTGAGGGTAAGTGGGGCCCAGAGGAAAATTCCTAAAATTATAAGCTATGTGAGATCTTAAAGATGAGCTAGTAGGCTATAACTAGGAACAAGTTTCAAGTCCTAAATCCTACTCCTAAATTCTAAACAAATCTCCCAAGTTTTGGAAAAATCTGAGAACTACAAGTTGACTTTTATTGAAACTTGAACTAGTTTGACTATTATGAACTTTGATCCTTCTAAACTAATTGAGATTGATGTTTTATGATATAATAAGACTAATTTAAGCAATTACCACAAAATGTAAGTATGTATGACTGATTTGGGAGTGTCAATCCCAAACAGTTGACTGCTATGTATTGTAAATGTGTATTTTGACTTTTTTTGTTATATAACCACTAAGTTAAAGGGTTGTCAGTCCTTAAGGAACCTAAATGATCATGTATCAAAAGAAATTAGTAACAAACACCACCTCTGAGTACCTAAACTCAGATTATCCAAACAACCTTTTTAAATACTCATTTTGTGATTTTCAAAGCAATTGAGGATTACAATCCATAAAACTGATTCAGATGATTATAATATGATAATACAAGACTAAATGAACAAGAATCAACCACACCACAAGCTTATAACTCAGATTTGTCAAATATGAGTTTTCCACTGTGAGATTTTTGATTTTAAGTACAAATGATTTCCAATGAACCAACTACCTATTTTTAATTAATATTATCACTTAATAACTCTATTTAAACATGAAAACACAAAGATTAAAACAAATAAAGAAATAGAACAATATTATGATAAGTTAAGCAAAAATGCTTACAAGGTGGATTTCATATGAGGACTGTGAACCATGAACTGAGAATCAACCTAACACCTCCCAAAAGGTACTAAACCAGAATCAATCCATAATCCAATCATGCTCCATGCTTCATTCACCATACAAACTAATTTCTATTTTATTTCTATTTTTCTTGATTTTTATATTTTTTTTAGTAATACTGAGTAATAGTCCACTAAATGATACAAGAGCTTTAAAAAGCTTAACAAGAAACTGAATTGAACTAATTAGAACAAGAAACAACAATAGTAACCAGTTTCAAGTGAATTTGTCAAATTCACTTGAAATTTGCAAATTTGGATTTAATAACTAGAACTTGAAATTAGCCTGAGATAAAGTTTGAAATACATTAAAGGAACTGAATACAAGTGTTTGAAACTGGAAATAACAACTAGAAATTATTCTACACTACCTACGATTAAATTAAGCTAAAACTAAACTAATAATACTTCATCACTGCCTCTTCTTCCTTTTGTAGAGACTTTAGAGGTTTGTGGGACCCACTGGACCATTTCCCACCAATTTTCAGAGCCCTTGGATCACTACTTTTCATCTGAGCCGTTTAAACATTTTTTCGCGCCAAAAAGTCTTGTGTCAGTTGTGGGTTACGTACGAGGGTTTTAAGGGTTTAATAAGGGTTTGGAGGGTTGTATGAGGTGGAGGGACAGATGGGAGAGGTGGTTTGTGAAAGCTGTGGGTGATGGGGTGGTATTGGTGTTGCAGTGAGGGAGGTGGAAGGGAGTGAACAGTGGGGCGGTTTTTGTGTTTGTTTGACCCTGTTTGACCGGGTTTAAATATTTAAAAGGTGGGCTTGGATTGGGCTTGGGTAAAAAGGATGGGCTGGTTTTTGTTGTGGATTGGATTGGTTTTTTGGTTTAATAATAACATAGGGTCCGTTTGTATTATTAAGCATAGGGACCAAAAGTGTAAAATCTGAATTTTTGAGGGTGGGGTTTTGGCAACTTTCCAAGTTTATCAAAGGGACCATTCTTGCCATTCTTGAATACCCCGAGGACCATAAATGCATAATTTCCATTTTTTAATATCGGGGACCAAATATGACAAGTTTCAAACTTGAAGGACTACTATTGCCAATTTCTTGAAAAGTTTCATCCAGGGACTAATAGTGACAAGTTTTGAATTCCCAAGGACCAAAGTTGATTTTTTTATTTAAATTATTTCAACAGGGACCAATTCTGCTATTATTTGAAAGTCCAGGGACCAAAATTGACAAACTGCCAAACTTGAGGGACCAATTATGCAATTTCACCAAACTTCCCACCAAGGACCATTCCTGCAAAAGATTATTAGTACAAGGACCAAAATTGATTTTCTCAAAGTTTTTAACATCCCAAGGACCATTTATGTCAATTTCCAAAGTATAGGGACTAAACTTGTAATTTTATGAAACTTTGCACCAAAGGACTAAATATGTAACTTTATGATTAAAAAGGTCCTTTGATGACTTTTTCAAGTTTTTAGAATAACCAGGGACTAGTTTTGACAATTTATGAAACTTGAGGGACTGAAACTGCCAATTATGCAAACTTTGTACGTTTTTCATCTGTTTTTGCATATTTTGCATTTGAAACATATAAAACACACTTCTAAGATATTTTAAGTATTATGATGCATATTTGAGTGTTTTTTTATGTTTTGGCAGCTCAGATTGGTATAAAATGATGAGTATTTAGACACTCATCAGCCCCCATAGCTAGACTAGAATCTATTTGAATATTACTTGCCTATGCATGCGCCTTACACTTTAAGTTATTCCAAATGGACGTGAAAAGTGCATTCCTCAACGGTTTTATCAATGAGGAAGTTTATGTGACACAACTTCCAGGATTCATTGACTTCGCAAAACCTGATTATGTTTATAAGTTAAAGAAAGCTTTGTATGGACTCAAACAAGCTCCTAAGGCTTGGTATGATAGATTAAAAGCTTTTCTTATTAAACATAATTACTCCATGGGAATGGTAGATAATACTCTTTTCACTAAAAGGAAAGATCCAAATCTCATCATTGTTCAAATATATGTTGACGACATTATATTTGGATCGACTTGTCAAGAAATGTGTGATGAATTTGCCAAAATCATGCATGATGAGTTCGAGATGAGTATGATGGGTGAACTAAACTTCTTCCTAGGATTACAAATAAAACAATTAGAAGATGAAAATATTCTTTAACCAATCTAAGTACATTAAGGAAATGCTTAAGAAATTTGGCCTAGAAGACTCAAAACCCATGAAAACTCCCATGTCTACGGAAGTGAAACTCACAAAGGATGATGAAGGTGAGTTCGTAGATAATACTAAGTATAGAGGAATGATTGGTAGTTTACTACACTTAACGACAAGTAGACCCGATATCATGTTTAGTGTCTGCCTTTGTGCCCGTTTTCAAGAGGATCCCAAAACCTCTCACCTAGAAGCGGTTAAGCGTATCTTCCGATACATTAAAGGCACTATACACTTAGGATTATGGTATCCTAAGGGATCCGGCATAGAAACCATCGTCTATGCGGATTCGGATCATGCGGGAGACTACGTAGATAGAAAGAGCACTAGCGGTATTTGCACTTTCATGGGATGTTGTCTAACATCTTGGTTTTCGAAGAAGCAAACTTCTCTTGCTATTTCTACCACCAAAGCCGAATATGTAAGCGCTGGAAAGGCATGTCAACAAGCACTATGGATGAAACAAGCTCTCATAGACTATGGCATTAGGTTAGAAAATGTTCCTATTATGTGCGATAACAAAGGTGCGATGGATTTAAGTAAAAATCCGGTTCAACACTCTAGGACTAAACATATAGAAACACACCACCACTTTCTTAAGGATAATGTACAAAAAGGAAACATATCTATTGAAAAGGTTGCATCGGAAGATAACATTGCGGATATATTGACTAAACCCCTTAAGCGTGAATTATTCAACCACTTGTGTTTAGGATTAGGAATGATGGAACAAGTTGACTAAATTTTATTGCATTTACACTACTTATTACTTGCATAAAACTTATTTTTCTTCCACCTATTCATATCTGAGTCTAGGAATCTATTTCGCACAAAATTAAAGATTGGGAAACCTCATTTTTATTGCATATACATTCTTGAAAAACCCAATCAAATTTTCTTTAAAAATATTGTCACATCTAGGAAATACATGAAAACCATTTTCCTTGCATTGTTGACAAATACTAAAAACTTTCTCTTAAATCATTCATAAAATCTCACATGAATCGT
Source organism: Artemisia argyi (assembly GCA_030686995.1). Taxonomy (NCBI): domain Eukaryota; kingdom Viridiplantae; phylum Streptophyta; class Magnoliopsida; order Asterales; family Asteraceae; genus Artemisia; species Artemisia argyi. The sequence continues at coordinate 206,498,806 of CM060702.1, read as the reverse complement.
TAAAATATATAATCTAATATATAACATTGACATTCATGAATCGAGCAAAAATCGAATCAAGGAGATTTTGGATTGTTTCTTATGAAGTTTTCTTATTTGCATTTAGGAGTCGAAACAATCACAACTCCACATTTGTTGCATATAGACACACACTAGGACAAAATCACTAACAATGTTGTCATCTTGTTCCATCACTAGTTTTTCACTCACTAGTAACCTTTGCCTTTGATCTAAGATAGTTGCTCTAGGAAGATTGAGTGCCCTTGCCTTTGCTTATCTCTTCTAGATTTTTATTAATTGCTTGTTTGCTCTTTTACTTAAGTGTTTTTGCATGCATGCTATCTTATGATTAGATTAGATGCTATATTGCCTCAAAGAGTTGAACTTGCTTGAATCCAAACCCAAAAACACAACCTTTCTGCAAATTTTCTGCCAAAAACACAATTCTGGAAATCTGGGAACCACCAGATGGGCGGCCCCCTTAATCATTAAGGAGACCGCCCCCTAATTAAGGGGACCGGCCATCTGATGGTCGGGTTTACAGAATCTTTTCTGCTTTTTAGCCCATTTCAACCTACATTTTCCAATTTTCACCAACATATTTTGTCCTAATCTCCCAAACAAACCTTATCCATCCATAAACACACAAATCTTACACTATAAATATCCCAATCTTCAAAACTCTCCATTCATCTCATTATGACCTCTCCAAACAAACCAAAACCAAAAGCTTCAAGGCTAGCAAGGATGACGGAGAAACCCGTTTGGCAAAGAAAAATCCCTCGAAACAAATTCATCATAACCAATGAAGTTGGAAATCACTCAACACCTCTAACTACTTACTTCTCAAACTTTACACCAAACCCACAAGGACATTCTTTTGATCCTCTTTACAAACCATACAACATTGGCCAAACATCCACTTTCATGCCAAATTACACATCTCAACTTCCAACCACCTATAATGATCCATACAAGTTTGATCAAACATCAAAATACTCTTCCAACAATTTCAATTCCAACTACACAACCCCAATTCATCCATATCAACACAATGATTCTCTCCACGTTACCACGGAAAAACAAAAGTTCCGTGATGAAATAAACCATATCCATGATCTTAGTGATCTCCTTGCTATGCATCTTTCACAACGCAACAAAGGGCAACCTCCATCATCACCCTATGCAAATTGCCTACCCCACTCACTCAACTTGGATCAAGTTACAAACCACACTCACTTTTGCCCTTGTTGCATCTTCCTTCAAAAACAAATCCTCTACTTGAGTGAAGATATTTCTTGGATCGAATATCTTCTTACTCGTCCTCATCCAATACCACCTTTGACACGATACAACATCGTGAGATCCATCTCTTCCGCTCCATATCCTTCTCCATCAAACAACTAAGCTCTATGCTTATGTTCCCCTCAAGCAAATAAAACACTCAACCATGGGTTGTAAGCAAGTCCAAGTGCCCTCTTTGGCAATATAGGAATATGTTGTCTCTTTTGTTTTATTGTAATCAATATGCTTCAAGCATATTGAATGTTGTAATGATGATCATTTCTATGTTCATCTCATATATGCTTGAATGAATCTATTTTTATTTGCATTATTGTTGCTTTGCATATATATGTCTTGTTCCCCTCACATATTTTTTGTAGCTAAGCATTCCATAGCTCGTTTCCTTGGTGCCCTCAAATGAGGGGGAGCATAGATCAAGGGGGAGCTTTCTACCCGTTTAATTTCTTTCATGAAGCTTAATCGGCATAACCTTTTTTGATTTTACAAAAAGGGGGAGAAGTGAATATAAAACTCTAAATACTTGTCTAAAAATTAATTTTTAGACTTAAAGAGTTTAAAGTTTTTTAATCATCAAAAAGGGGGAGATTGTTAACATAAATAATGCCTAAAAACATTGTTAACATCCATCGACATCTCTATGTTTTGATAATCACAAAACGTAAATTTTTTAAACTAAAACTTATGTCGTAAACAAGTATTTAGAGATAAATATTTCATTTTGCATCCAAATCACTTAAGGTATGAATAAACAAAGTGTTTATTGCATTCTATGATCAAAGGAAATTTTTTTAATCACTAGAACTTTTATAAAATGTTACAAACATTTTATATCTTTTACAAAATCATTTTTGGAATTAAAAGAATATGTTTAATTCATTATAAATATATGATTTCAAATTTCCAACCAAAAATGACAAATATTATCCAGAAAAATCTTCCCCACAAAAGGACAAACAATTCCAACGTTCTGGAGGGGGTGATCCCCTTAATTCATAGGAGGCCCCCTTAATGATTAAGGGGACCGACCCCTAATTAAGGGGAGCGACCACGCTCCAGAATAGTAAGTTGTTCCCCTATAAATACTGGTTCATTTCACAGATTTTTCTCACCTTTTGCACTCCTAAACTTTCTGTTCTAGATCTCCATTTCTATTCTCTAAATCATTTGATCATACATACATAAATCTTTGTTTCAAAGTGATCCAAGCATCAACCTTTCAAGTGCAAGAGAAGAATACTTCTATCCTCCAAGACAAGAAGTATTACAACTTGTTGTGACCTCCACATCCACGTTGTTTGAGCATCTTTCATTACACATATTTTTTTGTGTTATTTGTTGTGAATATTTAGTAGAAGATAGATTAGCTTAGTGTGTAGATAGCGTGATTGTTTAGAAGATTGTTGTGAATTAGATATTTGGAAAGTAGATAGTTGTGAAGAAGATTGGTGGAAAGTAGATAGTTGAGAAGAAGATAGTTGTGAAAAAGATAGGTGTGAAGAAGATAGTTGTGAAGTAGATTGGTGTGAAGTAGTTGTGTATAAGGTGTGATCAAGTTGTGACGAAACTGTGGTGTGTATATTGATGTGTAAGGTTTTCTCCGCCATAGGGGAGCTTGTTGACATAGTGAAGAAAACTCTCGAGTTAGGTGTTCGGGGAGTGGAGTAGGGCAAGGAAGGTGTCCTTGTAGCCGAACCACTATAAATCTCTTGTCTCGCGGTTCGATCTTTTCATCTCTCATTTATTTCCTTACTTACATTATTATTGCTACATCATACATATTTATTGTTGCTTATATTATGCAAGACTTGAGATCACATAATATCGAATCTAAATTTTTGAAAGTAAAGAAAATACTCAAGCAATCTTTTATAACAAATTAAAAAGACGTAAAATTATTCAACCCCCTTCTAGTTTTCTACATTTTGTTAAAGCGTTCAAATATCCAACCGACCCGAAAGAGAAAAAGTTCAAGAAAGTACAAGAGTCGGCTCGAAAGGATGTTGAACGGGCATTTGGTGATCTCAAGGGTAAATGGGGTATACTGAATCGACCATTACGGTAACACACAATAGAAAGAATTAGTAAACTAGTTTATACGTGTGTCATATTGCATAACATGATTATACATGACGCCGGTACCGCAATCTCGCCGGTTCATATTCGGGATCCTCCGATCCAACCGGTGTTTGACGAAGCAGCCTTAGCCGAGATACGAGATGAGGATACACATTTTCGTGTCAGATTTGATCTTATGGAGCATATTTACGCTCAATAATTACCATACCTCGAGGTGGACCATGAAGACGATGAAGATTAGTTTTTTAGTATTATGTAATGGTATTTTATGTTTTTTAATAATATTATGTAATGTTTATTTAATTTTAATGAAATTTTAGTTTTTAATAAATTTTAATAGAATTTAAAAAAGAAAAAAGAAAAAAGAAAAAAAAAAGAAGTGAGTGAAGGGTGAGGGGTGTGATGCCAACAAAAAATGAGTGAGTGAATGAGAAAATGTGAGAGTGATATTGCATAAGAGGATTGAGTATAAATGAGTGAAGGGATTTGAGGTGAGTGATGCACTGACAACCCTTTTAGTTATCTAGTTTTTACACTTGTACTCAGCTCACATCAAGTATTTACTTTCAAGCTGAATTGTCTTTCTCATGAATTCAACTTTCCTTCTTTGTGATGGAGAAAATACATTTGGTAACCCAATATAAGCACGCAAGAGCCTGAATCTAGACCATGTCAATTCTCATTTATGACTGTGAACCCACATGGTATTGATGAGAATCCACAGTTTTTTGTATCAAGAAATTAAAAATCATATAAAATGGTGCACTTTTTGGATAACTAAAAAAACACAAGTTTCATAGATATAAGATTATAATCAAATAGGCAAAATGTGGACCAAGAATGGCATGTAAGAGCATCTTCGTTCATAACTTGAGTTAAGTTATAACCCAGTGTCACATCAGCTTTACTACTTTAACTTTAACTTATAAAAAAATATCTCCATTCATAACTCAACCTTAACTCACTTTAACTCAACTTTTCATATATTTTCAAATTCAACCATAAACTAAAACTAATACTTCATTTATTAAAAACAATAATATTCATTTTTAAAATATATTACGAAAAAACATTACGGAAAAAAAAATTACAAAAAAAAAAAAAAAAAAAAAAAAAAAAAAAAAAACTTTTATAACCACAGGGACTATATTGTAAACACCAAAGTACCACAGGGACCAAACTGAAAATACAATATATGTATCATCTTCTTCACCACACAAAACACACACTGCACACACACAAAAACTGTGAAACACACACAAGAACACACACAAACTGTAAAACACTTAATCACGAGGGGGGCGAAATGACTTATTTTTTTAAACAAACCATCTTTAACTCAGCGTTAGCATGCTAACGTGGTGCGTTAACGCGCCTCTAACGCAGGAGGCCACATCCGTAACGCGAGTTAACGCAGGCCAAAAATCCCTTTAACGCGAGGATCACGTTATGGCTGCGAATGCTCTAATATAATATTGACACGAAATTTACCAAGTGACACCGGGTTTACCAACTACTTTAGAGTTTACTAAGACAAAATGAGCTTAATGCAACATTTTTTTTTTAGTTTACTCGGATTACAGCGTTAATTGCAATTTGTTATCTTTATTAGTGTAAGTTTTGGAAAACCGTAAAATGTAGAAATTGGACTTGTATCTTAGTTATTTTCACCTTAGCTTTCATTACCGAAACCTTGGTTGCTAGGTTGCTACTACTACATAATTTGAGTAATTGTTTTGGGAAAACATATATACCATATTTATTAGACATACTTAATAATCAGTATAATAACCGAAAGCAATATGATTACCTTTTAGGAAGAAAAAAAATAAAGCAGAAAGACAAAGGTACGATTTGGATGTTTGTATTTGATTCGATATAACATTTCCAAATAACAAACATATCAAACAAGGTTGAGTTAAAGTAATTTTAAGCAAAAAGCCCATAATCACTCAAAGTTGACTTTATATGTCAAGAAAAATTATGCAAATTTCTAAAAGGCGTTTAATTTTACACAAGTTTATTACTCGTAATACTTTAAAAAAAAATGTTTTTTAATGTAAAACATACGTAGGGGTGTTTGATTTCGACTTAATTGACTTAATATGAAAAAAACCGAATTAATTAAGTCATATAAAAACTGTTTGTTTGTAATTTAATAGAGAAAAATGACTTAAAATATTAAGTAATAAAAATGAGGTTATTAAGTTATTTGTTAATTAACACGACTTAATTAAAAAATTATACAAACAGGTAGAGTACAAAAATATAAACGATAGAATAATGAGAGATGCCTCAGCCGAAACATAATGCGATATTCCTGTTGCATAAAAGGTGAAAATATAACGGTGAATATTGTTTTCCCTTTTATTTCTGCATTGTGAAACGAATAAAGGGCATGTTTGGTAGCGTGAAATTTAGAGAAATGAAATGAAGCTCAGAAATGTAATTCACAGAAATGAATTCCAGAGAAATTGAATAATAATTCCAGTGTTTGGTAGCAACAGAGAATTTACTCAAGAAATCAGTATTATTATTATTATTATTATTATTATTATTTAATTTTATTATTATTATTATTATTTATCATTATTAGTATTTTATTATTATTATTATTATTATTTTATTATTATTATTATTATTTTATTATTATATTATTCTTATTTATTATTTATTATTATAATTATTATATTAATATATTATTATTATTATTATATTTTTATTATTTTATTATTTCATTATTATTATTATTTTATTATTTATTATTATTATTTTATTATTATTATTATTATTATTATTATTTATTTTTATCCTATCAATCAGTTGCAATAAATGTGTGTTATGAAATATGATCCATCACAAAATAAAAAATAAAAAAACCTTGTCCTAATACATTATTACATGATGGGTTTGAAATAAATGTGTTTTGTGAATTTTCTATATCACGTGATGTACCCACGTGATGTACTTTACACCCGAGAATTGGTTTCCACTTGAAACGTAAAGGAATTCATTTCCACGTGATTGTGTGTAAACAAAACATCCAAAGAATTGTAAATCTCCGTTTTTTTATTTCACTTGGTACCAAACAAGGGAAATGAATTCATTTTCATTTCTTTGGGCTCATTTCCCCCAACCAAACATGCCCAAAGTGTTTATAATTATTTTATTATTTTTTATTTTTTTAATTATCAGTAATGAATTATCGTATTTTACACTACTTATGACTATTTTTTATTTTATTTTCCATTTTGGTGTGTAAGTATTTAACTAACGTAACGCAAATAATTGATGTGAGTCATTGAAAGTGGTTTTGTAGAAGTCATATATTAAAGTAACAAACTCACATCTATATAACTTAAATTAAGTAACGTTGGCTCTGTTTTAACAGATCATACATAGTGTGGACAAAGATTTGCAAATAAATACACGAATACTTAAATAAATAAATTAAATCACATGATCTAGCATAAATTATGATTTCAATATTAAACTCTATAAGTCACATGATCCAACATCTCCCCACATATATATTAGAGGAACTTGACAACTCACATATGCCACTTGACATGAAAGAATTTTTTTTTTTTTTTTGAAAAGAAAACTTCATTCAAACACCACAAGTGGTCCTCAAAGCGAGGACCCCCGGGCAAACAAACGACATTACATCACTACTAACGGATAATTACACCAGTTATTCCACCCTATGTCATTCCATCTAGATCTATTACGAATCCAAAAATACGACGTGTGTTTGATAATCTGAACAAGCTCTATAGGTCTTCGATGCTTGTTTGAAAAAATGCGGGCATTACGCTCATTCCATATAACCCACAAGGTAGTGTAAACAATACCCCGTAAAATATGTCTCTTATCCTTGGAATATGAATCATTTTCGGCCAAGAGAATGATGTCTTGCACGTCGAAAGCGAAAGAATGTTGAAGTTGGCACCATGATTCGACTCTATTCCAAACCTCATAAGTGACCATACATCCCGTGAAAAGATGTGTGATCGTTTCCTGCATCGAATGACAAAAAACACAAAGCGATTGATGCAAAGTAACCCCACGTTTAATGAGCTCAGACGTGGTTGGCAGACGGTTACGAGCAGCCCTCCACACCATAATCTTGCATTTGAGCGGCACCCAACATTTCCACTTAATCTTCGTGCTATTATCGACTGGGATATGATCCGAAATAATCTTTCTAGCCGAGGCCACTGAGAAAATGCCATCATTACTAGCCTTCCATTTCCAAACATCCAAACCCCCCTGCCAATTTAGATCGTAGATTTCTCCCAGCAAAAGAAACAATTCTGTGATCTCCATGTAAGTCGATGGCTCCCTTCTCCAACTCCAAGTCACAACCTTAACATTATTTATGCAATCAATCCTTCCAGAAACTTTGACCCATTTGTTTGATTCTAACTTAAATAAATGGGGGTATTTAATCCGAAGAGGGTCATCGCCAAGCCAAATATCTCCCCAAAAATTGAAAGAAGATCTGTCGCCTAAGCGTCCAATAAAATACGAGTTTATAATCGCACCGTTGGGAAGTTTTTGCTCACCCACTTTGACGATTTGTTTCCAACACCCACTAGCCGAGATGCTGCACGGTAACATCGCCCATGGTCTACTCGACCCATGGCAGCTCATTATAACGTTTTTCCACAAGCTTTTTCCTTCTTTTTTGAATCTCCAAGACCATTTTAGAAGAAGCGCTTCGTTCACATGTTGCAACTTTGATACCCCCAATCCGCCTTTCGACTTCGGATTAGAAATAATATCCCAAGCCACCCAAGGGATTTTTTTCTCTTCACTAGTACCCGCCCACAAGAAACGCCTCATGATAGCTTCCATATTATCCAACACCGCCTTAGGGGCTTTGTAAAGAGATAGATAATAAATCGGGAAGCTTGAAAGGACCGACTTAATGAGGATTAAACGATTCTTTCCATGACATGAAAGAATTAGGTGAAAACTAAAATAAATGCCAAACTGTCACATTTTAATTACCTGGCATCACATAACACACGCCTTCCATACTCCTCCCTCACTCCTCCTTGCTTCACCTTCATCCCTGATCTTCAGCAAACACAATCAATTACATTCATATCACCCAAAAAATTAGTTGATGCGCCCCTCTCACTCCTACATCTATCACCTCCAATCACACCGTAGTTTTTTCCATCACATTCAAAACCTAACTTCATCACACCGAAGATATCTCACAAAATCAAACCTATTTTTTACCATTATTCAAAAATCAAACCTAAATCTCGCATCAAATCAACCTACATCTGTTCATTATTCAAAGATTTAAAAAAAACGAAAACAATTGATCAGAGGTGTCGGCTTGGCACCACTATCAGCAAAATCAATTCAGAGATAATAAAAAGAGGCGTCTCATTATGTTTTTAATTGAATCAAATTATGTTCGCCCGATCATTTTAAGGTATGATTATTTATAAATTAGTTTCATATGGTTTTTATTGAATTTGATTTTGATATTATTTTTGCATACCAAGTGTTTAATAAAAGTCCTGGATGAATTTCTTTTTGGAAAAGTTGTTTATGGTTTTAAATTGAAATAATTGTGTACCAACTTATGAGTTAGAATCAAAAATGAATGGTAGCAACTGGATTTATGTTTCACAATATGTACCTATGTGATTTATGGTATAGTGTATTTTTAATGTTTTTAATTATTTCCCCTGTTTTCAAAGGAATGATTTAATCAGCATTCATGATAATATGAGGATTTGGTTCACATTAATTCACAGCTATACACTGGCATATCTTTGTTATTGTCATCTTAACCACCAAGTTTCTCTAACATTGGTATTTCATACCTCATCCGAAAGTAAAGAGATCGTATTCGTTAGAAGCAAAATAACTAATTAGTATTTTTATTGCGACAAGAACTTATAGAGGAATTAAATCTTTTTAGAAAGAAACTTAATTCTTTAAGGACTATTCTTTTCTATGTTAGTTCCATGTCTGACTTTATAATCCTCACATCTTTATACAAGGGCTACTCCAAAACGCGTGCTTAGATTCATGGTTGTTCGAGGGCTAACAATTTATCATGTGAAGAGCCATTTGAAGGTAAGGGTCATGCTACTTTTATTATCGAGGCCAATCATGAGGCTTAAACATGTTGTTGCAGTGTTACTTTATTGACTTATGTGTGCATTTTATCTGTACATAAATATTGACTGACAAAGTACATCCCAGATTCCTCTTTGAAGGTATTTTATTTCTGAACTTGCACCTAAAATAGCTTATTTCAATCGCACTCAAATAGTTATGATAGAACATTCAAAATGTAACCAGTATTATAAAAGATACCCTCATTTACACAGTATACACTCAATAAGCAGATATCTATAACAGAAAATATTAATATCTGTAATAGATTCATTTCAGAAATACATCTGATATAAGCAGATATATTTGACAGTAAAATGAAGTTCATGCAGCTACAAGGGCATGATCAGATGCTAATAGCACAAAACGAAATGCTGAAGGTAAGGTTATCCTTCTATTTATACAATAATCTTAATAATATGTATGTGAACCAGCTTTATATCTCATTGTTTATGTCCTCATGTAGGTTACAAAACCAATTTATAGAGATGAGCTACAGATCTAGACGACATGGTCAAGAAGATACTGGAAGTACAACCACCAACTCAGCAACTGAATCAGATATTAAAACCTCTAGCATCGAGTTTGGTAAGAGACTGTCCACCTTAGATAAGTTGCTTCTTTGTGCAAGTAATGAACTTCCTCAGTAGCGTAGACTGAATAGTCCTCGGTTACAGCAATTTTCGTGATAGCCCTCGATTTAAAACACAAGAGTGTGATAAATATTCTATTTTGAGCGCTTGGCCCAAGTTCTATAGAAGCCATTTCAACCCATATAGAGATACAAAATAACCTGTAGCGCCAATTTTGATGTAAATAGGTTGAACAGGCTACCTATTATTAATTCTACTATCAATTTTCTTGATTGGCCCTTGATTTGTAACCAAGGAAAAAAAGTACAAATGTAGCACTTGGGTTGACAAAAAAATGATGACGGGAATAGTATAAGATGTATTTCCGTTGATTTTAAAGATATATAGGATTCAAGCGTTTTACCGGTTTATTTGTTATATTATTCCTGAATTTATGCAGGCACTTGCCACTAAAATGACCTACATATTCGCGTGAAATGCATTGAAGGAGAGGTCGTACCAATACTCATCAGATATCATTGTTGAATTTAAAAGATGGCTTGCTTCTACTATTAGCCTTTTTTTTCAGCGCTATCCAATATGCGTATGCATGATTGTCAACCTGTATGTGAAAGGAAAGAGTATTTCACACCACTAGCTCATGGCTACAAGGACTTTGTGTAGTTCATAAGAGTACCAAGGTAATCTTCTTTCTTTCGAACAAAATTGGACATACATTCATAACTATTAGGTGCACTTTGATCATTTAAACACCTAATGAAGAACATGTGAATGAATTCTCATGCACATAAATTTACATACATAGCTAGCCTTAAAGATTTCAGCACCAAATTTCTAGAGATGGCTTTTGAAAAAGGGAGTCAATCAATTATAATTTGAATGCTTGGTAATTTTAATCACATATTAATGCAAGGAACCTATAAATGCCACACATTTGGCTGGCTGAGAAGAGAACATATCAGCAACTATCTATTGTATGTCTACTATTTAAATAATTTTCATTGTATATTACAAGTGTCTGGATAATGTTCGTGTTTTACAATGTTTGTGTATTTCCCTTAGTTACAGTTCTTGACTCATGTCTCAATTGTCACATTCTCAATAATATATCGTGATCATGTCTTTAAGATTACTCATAATGTCTACTACTCGATGTTCTCCAAGCTTTTCATTTTTATCTACTTAAAGTTCAAACCTTTATTTGAAAGAATAACATATGATTTTACCCTACTTTACAGGTATCGTAAGGGTCTACGGATGATGTATTATGCCAAAGAGCTAGACAAGTATGTACAACCATGTAGCCAGTGATTAGTTTTTATATAAAGCCATCTTTTTTGTTTATAAAGTACCCAGCTTAGTGGTTGATTTATATGTATGCAGGGTGAAGACTAAAGAGGACAATGCTTGGTGATTGGCCTAAAGGTACCAATTATTTCCGTTGTGTACAGTAATCACAAGTTTTTATTAAATATAATAGGGAATTTGTAGTAATAATATGATGTATCATGTTGTGACTTAAGTATGAATGTATAAATGTATTTGAAGTATAAATGTATCAAGATGAAAGTATAAATGTATAAATGTATTTCAAGGTTGAATATGATGGAGAATTGGAGGGTAGTTGATGTCAGATAATCAGACTTTCATCAAAACCAAGCTATTGAAACTATTTTGAACTGAATAGGTGTGGTTGAAATAGTATGGACCATATTCATGATCTTTCAAAAACCACAGGGCATCATAACAAATTTAGTTTCTTTTCCTTTTGTTCTATGTTTGAGAAAAGGTGTTTTACTTTTGTTTCAGATATTATCACAACGTAAAGATAAAAGCAGTACAGTGGGAGAAGCCTCTCGATTTAATGAGCCCAATTGAGGTATGTGAACATCACCTTATTGCTTTATCATACAACATTATTTTATTATTTTGTTTACCATGCCCTGATCACCATCAGACCGAGTATCCATAAATATTAGTTAGCATCTAGGTTTTTTATGTACCTACATTGTCAGTTAGGTATTAAGGGGTGTTTGGATCTGCATTTTGAAACTTATCATGTGATATTCAATGATCAGATGTAATGAAACGGGATGGTAGGAGATACTGTTTGGATGTGCTTCAGCTGTTTTAAAGCTGTAATGACCAGATAATTGATTGTTTTGCTATTTAATAAATGATTATTATTTAAGTAACCAATGTATAAAACGACCATAAAAGACATTCATCTGGTAAAAAGCAGGGTCTTGTGAAGTGAGAGTAAAAATCTCAGTTTAGTTTATAAAGGGGTAAATAGATACTCTATCGGTCCATCCAATGGGATTGGGTATTATTGTTGTTGTAAATAGGTACTCCGTCCATTAGGTATTATAGTTTAAGAAAACTATAATCATTAGAGTTTAATTGAACAAAATGACATCTTTACCCTATGAGTAATTAAAAAATGACGTCAATGAGTTGTGATACTAGTAGTTTCACTTAGTGGTAGATGGGCAATATGGGAAACTTAATTAACTATATCCATTCTGGTGGAAAATCTGATCATTTGGGACATATTAAAATAGTAAGGTGGTCACTAATTTGGGGACGAAAGGAGTAACTCTTTTATTGTACTACATTATACTTTTAACTTTTTTATGATGTCCATTATGAACAGAGAGCTGATGCAACTACAAACTGGAAGGAATACGAAGCTCCTGATGGAAGAAAGTGTGTAAACTTAGACACTCTTCTCTGCCCCATTTCATTTTTATCTTATATATGCCTACTAATGTCCATCTTTGCAGGTATTATTACAACAAGGTTACTGAACAATCGAGGTGGATGATACGTGATAAACTTAAGGTTTTCCACAACACAACAATCTAATAATGGTGTTATTGGGCAAGCTAACAACCATGGTTGATCAAGTGGTCTGGGTTACGGATCAAAATGAATAATTATTTATTCGGGCATGGCTGATCAAATTGGGTAATCGGTCAAATAATGGATAATGGTTTGTACGAGTGGGCTGACTCAATATTTTTTTTTTCCTAAACAAATAATGAAAAGAAAATTGCTTTTTTGCTAGCTCTTATAATCTTCCAACAGTTAAGAAGGCGCATGTACTAATTTGATTTTCTATCTTACTGGAATTGTTTCTCACATTTATGAAAGATATACAAGTATAAATTTAAAGTTTGAACCTCCTCATATATGTATATAGCCCGCCCATCGGGCGGGTCATGAAACTAGATATTCAAACTAGCCCGCCCATCGGGCGGGTCATGATAGATATTCAAAAATGAAAATTATGAAACTAGCCCGCCCATCGGGCGGGTCATGAAGCTACATCTAGGATGGTCTCCGGAGTCATCTCTAAAATTTCATTTTTAGTATCTTAAGAATGGGTTTTTTTGAGTTTTACATGTTATTAATGCTTCAAATATTAAAAACTTAATGTCTTAATCATGTTTTAATTTTATTAACTATTTTTATCAGTTTCCATATTTATGGTTAAATTTCTACAATGCAATTACACAATTTTCAAACGATATGTTTATCATTAACAAAATAAATGTGTAACTTTAAACTTATAGGTAACCCTCATAACTATTGAGCACATGATATGTGAGGCACATTGCTAAACCTTTTAACACTCATAACTATGAATCATAAATTTATGATCCTTATAAGTATGAACCTAATAAGTAAAAATATTATTAAATTTACATGACGCTAGCCCGTCCATCGGACGGGTCATGCGACTAGTACTTACTAATTCTAATACATCAAAGGTTATTTGGCATGATCGTATGAAGTGTATGCTCCAAATGTATCAACTGGCCCTGAGAAATGAATGTTAGTTTCTTGGTTAAAATATAACTGAATCATATAGTTTATTTCTAAAAGGCTTTTTCGAAAGTCTACTTTAAAATATATTTACATTGATAGTATGCGACTATTTACAACTCACTTTTTTTTTTTTTTTTTTTTTTTTTTTTTTTTTTTTTTTTTTTTTTTTTAACATGGTGTAACTCACTTCTTCATACAAGTCCACAACTTACATAATTGGAGTTGGAACCCCGGAATAGCTAGAGAGATTAGGTGGGTGACCCATCACAAATAGCTTAAAGTGGATAACCAACCCTTATTCGGTTATTCCCATTAATCTTCATCTTTATACACAATTATTGAGCTAAACGACTAGAGAGAGTCACAAGTTTAAAGCTTTGTCAAAATGTTTGTCTAAAGCTTTTAAAGTAAAATAATAGGAGATTAAGTGAAATTATGATCGAAATATGCCAAACATATTATATCATTAATGAGTGACTTTAATTATATCGTTAAGGAGTGACTTTAATTATACTATGGCTATGTTTGGCGACATGTAACAGTAAGCAGTAGCAATAAGCAGTAAGCTGTAGCAGTAAGCAGTATCAGTAAGCATTAGTTGCTTGTTTAAAAAACGTGTTTGGTAACGTAGCTGTAGTTGTAATTATAAAATGTAAAATTACGAAAAAGGGCATATACTTATGAATGAATGTTATTTTTTAAGGGTAAATTGGTTATATTAAAAGTAAAATGCTAGCGGTATATTGAAAAGCTTCTTTAAGAAGCATTAAGATTGCAAGCTTTTGAGGTGTTGTTAAATGCTAGCAGCAGTGTTGCCAAACAAGCATTAAGACTGGAACGCTTGTCGCTTGTTGCTTACCGCTCTTAAACGCTTCCAAAAAGGTGTTGCCAAACATGACCTATGGCTTTCTGGTAAATAAAGAAAATTTGGTCTTTTTAAACATCAAATTATCGGATAAAGATCGTCTCAAGTTGTTATCAGCATGATAAAAATATGATAGGTCATGTTGTGTGCATGGCGAGGGGAAAAAGCATAAGTGGTCCCTTAATCTTTTATATAATAAAACAAAACCCTTATTAGGAATTTTTCATTTCAAAAAAATAGATTCTTACCTTATTTAATAATAATTTTATTTAAAAAAAAAGATTATTTTTTAGGTAATATTTTATATTTATCCATAACACAAGTAGAAGATAAATACAAAAAATATAGATAAAATACAATTAACAATATGATTAAAATTTTTAAATAATTATCTTTAATAATAAAAAACTATAATTAAATATCATAAATTAAATCAAACAAAACAAAGATTAAATTATTTATTTTTTAATAAATAAAAATATTTGATTCAAAAAATTAAAAAAAAACTCGCGCGTGATCGGGCATTATAACTAGTTGTTATTAAAAAAAATACTCCATCCGTCTTAAAATTATTATTATAAGAGAGAAATCGTAAAGTTTAATAAAAGTGGGGTCACTTTAATTTTCAACTATTAAAATGAAACATTCCTCCATTAGATTCTCTAGTTTTTACTAAATAATGGAAATGGACAATTATTTTGAAACATCCTAAAATAGAAATATGAAAAATAATTTTGAGACGGAGGGAGTATATTCATTTAACTTGTTCATTATTGGTCAACATAACCTATCATGTTAAAATCAACTTAAAAGGATATCAGTCTCAACTCTCAAGTTATCCGACTAAAATGATGTATTTTTCACATTACACATTATCATCTTTTTGTAACTTTTGAAGTTTCTTTTTATAACTAAAAATTATAGTAAAATTTTCTAAAAGCATATATGATACGTGGAAACATACAAACGAAGTCGTTGAGTTTGACAAAGTTTTGGTATCTTATACTACAATCTGCTGTACATACTTGCTTATGAGAACACAATTTTTTTTTGTCTACGTATCAATGTATGACTCACTTTTTATAATCCATAAACTTCAATCTTTTCGTCAATGAGCGTATGACGTGCTTTGATTATGGATAAAGTTATTGTTGGATATTTTATTCTATTTGAACGTTGATTCCCTATATTGGATTTTACGGAGTATTAATTAAACTATTATATGAACTTTCGTTGCAACTTCCAACTTATCCATATATTGTGAAGTTGATGTGTACGATTTTTAAAATCACCTTACCTAGAATTATTTGGAGAGTCATATTAAAACACTGACATGAGTTAAATAGAAAAGGAACGACGTGATAATATCTAAAATTTCAATGACGTGACTGCTAAACAATAGACACAACGTTACATCCTAATCATTATTGATAACTTTATGCTTAGATAACTTAATAAAGTTAAAGTATAAATTATCGTTATTTTATAGTACTTATTTAAAGAACAACCACTAAATTCATGTGATTAAAAATTTTACTCTAAATATTCCCATAAGGCCATTAGTTAACTTTATTCTAAATATTATGCCGTTCAAAAACAATAGAATTAGTTAACTTTATTCCCATAAAGGCCAACTTAGGTATGTGCTTTTTAGTTCATTTCAAAGAAAATGAGCTTGTGAATATAGTTCCCATAAAAGGCCAACCATTGACCCAGTTTGGAGCATATAAGGTTTTTAAAATCGGGATTTTACCTAAGATCATTTTCGTTTTTGCAAGATCGTGATTATAATATCAGATTGGGATATTAAGATCCTACAATAATGTTATTTTTTAATGATCCTTGCAATATTATTCAATAATCTATAAATTATTTTATATTATAAACACGAAATTATATGAATATTTAATAGAAATATTGTTCTAAATTATGAATATGAAACGTTTAAGAAGAATCATATTTTGTTTTTTAAATTATATAAAAATATAAACCATAAATTTGTAGGTTTTTAGTTTGCGATTTGAGAAAAGTAAGATCAGATCAGAGTAGTTCTTAAGATCATATGGTAAAGATCGAGATCCTATAAGATCTTAAGCTTGTTAAGATCCTATGTAGGATCTAGATCGTTTTTGCTTTGTAAAATCATAAAATCATAAGATCCTAAGATCATGATCGGGATCTTAACAACTATTACACATCTTTTACTTCACGTATTACGCCAGGGCTAAACATGCAAAATCAGTTAGAGATGCTAGCTTTTAATAGGCCAAAGGCTATAAATTTGCTTAAGCTTATATGTGACTTACGAGCTTATTGTTTTTTCGACTTATATATCATAAGACTCAATTTTCCGGTTTTTTGGAGACTTGTGAAGTCTCCAAATAAGCCGAAAAAGTAGAGTTTATGAAATATAAGTCGAAATCAAAACAAGCTTAAATAAACACCACCTAATATTACTAGTGGGCTTTCAAAATGTCCACTAACACTAGAATATTTTCAAACTTTAAACAAAATAACTAACTTTGCAAATGATTTAACAAAAATACCCTTATATATTCATCTTCATCTCCTTCATCATATCAGCCACCACATTATACCAGCCACCACTATTTCCAGTAACTAACCAAACACTGGAAATACATTATCAAACCCAGATTCTGGCGTTCGGCTCATTTTCGGCTAACAGCTCAATTAAAACCCAAATTAAAACCACAAATCCCAAATCCTTTCTTTCACTCCATAGGCCATTCTTCAAAACATACCCTTATTTGCTAATACATCCGGTCTATACCAGCATCATAAGCGGCACCCACCTCCCTCACCGTCCCACTCTCCCTCATAACAACAGACAATCTCCACACCAAGAACACAAAGAGCCTTTCACCACATTTACCAATGGACTAACCTTACACACATTTACCAACCACCACAATAATCAAACTTATCATTTCTTCTCTTCTCTATCAAACCCAATCACCAATCTCAAAATCACGAACCCTTTTGATTCTTGTTTTTCTTGTTCAACCAAAACACAGAAAACAAAAACACCCCTTTTTGGTTGTTTTAATTTCGAAGCATAAACCCTCTTTGAAATCTTGCAACAATTCGAGACTAAAACACCCTTGAACAAGTTTAATACCCACGAAACCCTTGGATCTTTCTTTGTGAGTTTTGGATTCAAGATCTTAGATAAGGTATCGGGTAAGGTATTTTGTTTGCTCGGTTCTTGGCTTCTTTTGAATAGATTGATGAAAGGTTTGTGTTTAGATCTTTAAAGGCTTGTAAATAACACTTGATAAACCTGAGATCTTGTTTGAAGCTTTTAATTTTTCATTTACAATCTTGAGGAGGATCGGGTAGCTGTGGTCATTTACAATCTTGAGGAGGTGATTTGTTAGAGATTAATGTAGTTGTTGGTGGTGATTGAGGTTGATTGTTGGTTGTTGAAGGGTTGGGACAAATTGTTATTGGTTACTCTTGTAGTTGGCTTTCTTGAGTTTGATTTTTGTTCTTGGTCGATGATGCTTAAACTGAGACCACATAGTTATTTTTCAAAGACTATACTACAATTTTTATTGGGTTTAAGATTAATGCAATGGAGTAATGAGTTTAAAATGAGTTATTATATGAAAATATTAGAGAAGAATAAGTTATTAAAAATTAAAGATGTATGAAGGAGTAGAGGTTAAAAGAAGGTTAAAAAATTTTGATATTGAAGATGTATGAAGGATTTATAGCATTGAGGATGCTCTAAGGTAGGGAGACGCGTCCTCATGTCTTCTACGCGTAAGCCCCAATACAACATGCCCACTTAACGCATTGTCTTCTTAAATCTTTAAGAACTTGATGGTATAGAATGCTGATTTTTGAAAGCAAAATAAATTAATTTTGCTTATGTATGCGTATATTGTAAGGTATATTTGTGTTTAAGTGTGATATATTTAGGTGGTAAAGTTGGTGGTCTTATAACACTTAATTAATAGTGATGTTGGTAGTTGATTAAAAAACTAACATACGCTATGCTGTGTTCTAAAGATTCATATACAAGAGAAAGGAAAAGAAAATGAAGAAATTGAAAAAAGTTTATGTTCTCAAAATTATTTTATAGAAAAAAGAAAAGAAAATGAAGAAAATGGAAGGAAGATTTGAAGTTTTTTTACTCTAAAACACTTCTCCTATTTTTAGAAGGATTAAGATATTAAGAAGGAAGAAAAGAGAAGAAAATTTGATACTCCCTCATTTCTTTTCTCCCATATCTCTTTTCTTCTATTCCCATACAAAGAGAACACACCTTGATGATAATTATAATATGGAGCAATTACATATATACTCATTAAAACATACAAATTTACATATTTATGCAAAACATGCTTAAACACTACTCTCTCCGTTTCAAAACTATTGTCAGGAAATAAAAAAACACAAAGTTTAATAATAATGAATAATTAAATTTTTAACTATACAAAATTCTTTTTTTATTATAGACTATATTTTTGAGATGAAAAAAATATTACATAAATATTATGCATTAATTTATTAAAAAAATACAAATATAAAAGTTTTATTGGATATTTACACAATTTCACCTTAGACTATTCGGCAAGGTAGGTGAAGGCATCACCATTCATGTCCAATTCACGCACTATAGCCTTGCCTGGTATCTTGAGTGACGCGCGAAACACGAAACGCAAAACAAGTTTTGGTGGTCAGACCACCTTTCTCTCTCCACTTCTTTTATTATTTTTTATTTTATGTGTGAGTGTGTGTAAGATATTTAGTGAGATATAAAAAAAGCTAAGATGACGCTGAGATGCCATGTGAAAAAAACCTAGCCAAACCGGCCTTATATATTAGCGGCTACAGCCAGAGTTTAACTCACCCCAAAAGTTGAGTAAAATATCATTTTCGAAAAAAGAAAAGAAATGAAAAACACAAAATGACAGCAACAAATAATAGAAATAAAGCAGTAAACAGCTAGCATTCATTTGACCTTTATCTTGTACAGCCAACACTCACATTTTATATATTTTATATTTATATAAAGAAAAACCTCCACTCCATCAATTTCCTTTCCCCCAATTTCTTCACAATCTGCCAAACCACCCACCCCACCCCACACCACACCACACCATGGAACAACAACAACAAACACAAACCCAAACACAAACCCCTACACAACCACCACCACCTCTCCCCCCTACCCCCACCTACCCGGACTCCCTCGACTCCTCCCCCCGTTCCCGCAACACCGACTCATGGGACGAAACCACAACCACCACAAACACCTTCAACCCCCCTCCTCCATCTCAGCCCCAAAAGCTCCGTCTCATGTGCTCTTACGGCGGCCACATAGTCCCCCGCCCCCACGACAAATCCCTATGCTACATCGGCGGAGACACCCGCATCGTCGTCGTTGACCGCCACACCTCCCTCGTTGACCTCACCACCCGCCTCACCAAAACCCTAATCAAATCCCAATCTTCCTCCTCCCTAGCCTCATCCCAATCAGTCTCCTTACCTCCGTTTACGCTCAAGTACCAGCTTCCTTCCGAAGATCTGGACTCGTTGATCTCGGTTACCACTGATGAGGATCTGGAGAATATGATTGATGAGTATGAGAGATTGAACGCTGACGTCAGCAAGTCGTCACGTTTGAGATTGTTTTTGTTTCCGGTTAAGCCGGAGAGTGTTACGTCTATTGGATCTTTGTTGGAGAATAGTACCAAGTCTGAGGATTGGTTTTTGAATGCTTTGAATGGGACCACTTCGGGTTTTTCGGATACTAGTTCGGTTAATTGTTTGTTAGGATTAGACGACGACGTTTTGGGGGGTTCATCTGTTCAAGTAAATGATAAGCAAAAGGAGTCTACTGGTTTAAATAAGGTGAATAGTAATGTTGGGATTAGTAAAGGTGGGCAGGATGTTCATTCGGTTCCGGATTTGGAACGAACTTCGTCGTTTGGATCGGCGTCTAGTTCGCCTTCGTTAGCGAGTTTGCCGCCTATTAGGGTGCATGTGGAGGAGGGGGTTAAGGTTGTTGAGGAACAGTTTGGGAATTTGAATGTGAATAATGCTCCTGTGGCTGTTACGGGTGTGCCTGTGAATGTGGAGTATGGGAATCGGGTTTTGTCGGAGGATGAGAGGTCGGATCAGGGGTCGCAACATGGATATCAGAAGGTGGTTCCAGTACAACAGGTTCAGGTTCAGCAGATGCAGAGTCAGCAACAACAGCAACAGCAGCAGCAGTATCAGCAGAAGCCGTCTATGGGGTTTGATTTAGCGTCACCTGATTCGGTCTCGAGGTATGTTATTGTGTTTTAGTTTAATTTTAGTGTATAGATTGTGTGTGCCAAAATGCCTGAATGAAAGTTATGTGATGTTTGTATTGTTATGAATTGCAGTGATGGTAGTAGGCAAAAACCGACTATGATTTATCAGGATCCATTAGTACAGATTCAATCTAGTAATAATAATGTTAATCGAACTGGTGAGTTGAGTAGTAATAATAGTAATGCGAGTGATCAGAATGCTAGAATTCAGATGCAACAACAACAACAACAACAACAACAGCAGCAGCAGCAGCAGCAGCAGCAGCAACAAATGGCGGATTCTGCTTATTTAATGTCCATGTCGAATACACAAGTTGATCCACAGCATACTCAGATGCACCATCAGCAACAGCCGCAGTTTATCCATACTGCTGTTCCGCAGCCGCAGTATATTCAGCATCATCCTTCTGGTGCGGTTCCAATGGCGTCTTATTACCAGATGTATCCGTCTCAGAGTCAGCATCATCCGCACCATCCGGCGCTTGAACAGCAGAATTTTGTGTATTATATGCCTGCGCCTGTGAGGCAGGCGCCTCAGGGGTATAACATGCCAATGCAACAGCAAGGTACGGGTTATGC
Source organism: Artemisia argyi (assembly GCA_030686995.1). Taxonomy (NCBI): domain Eukaryota; kingdom Viridiplantae; phylum Streptophyta; class Magnoliopsida; order Asterales; family Asteraceae; genus Artemisia; species Artemisia argyi. Next base: position 206,477,075 of record CM060702.1, on the reverse strand, counting down.
TGAGGTTTCGTCTGGGACTAATACGCCTCTTGCACATAGTCAAGTGCCGCCCTCTGGTTATACCACCGCAAGGACTAATCAGACTGTTCCTAAAAGCGAGTTACCTGCGGGTGTTTATGGAACGACAAATTCTGGTGGGTCTCAGTATGTTCAGGTTCCTTCTAGCCAGCATCAGGTTCAGCCTCAATATGTCGGGTATTCACAGATGCATCACCCGTCTCAGTCGGTTGCTTCTTCTGCGTCTAGTGCTGGAGCTAATTATGGGTATGAATTTGCTGATCCTGCACAAGGACAGCACGTATACTACGCTGCTCAACCTTTGCCACCTCAATCGACTGCTCAATATCAAACTGTGACTGGTGAATCGGGATCTTATCTTCCTTCAGACAGTAGTACAAAGCAACAACAGGGGAGAACTCAACAGTCTTAACAGGTGATTTTGGGGGAAAGTTTTGAAGTAAAGTTTGTTTTAAAATTTTTATTTGGGGTTGTTAATTATATGTCGTCTATGAATTTTTTATTTGCGTTGGTTGCTGGTATGTGTTAAGTGATAGGTAATAAGTATACTTGATAAGTCCTGTTTTTTTTTACTTGTGTATTCTTCTGTTAAATGAACATCTATCTCCTATTATATGTCGTGTTATTGCTAGTGAAAATAAATAGTGGATTCTTGAAATTTTACTGTAAAAGCTTGAAACTCTATGCTGTTTGTGAATTATATTTTGTATGTTAGACTGTTGGTATGTATTGAGACCTAGTGGGTGTAATATCATGTCACAAAAACTTTTAGTTGATCTTTCATTTTCACCTCGACATGTGGGACATCTTGTCATACAATACAACCTGATAGTGACAATTTTTCACTGATATTGGTGTTGAGGAGTGAAACTTTTTAGCAAAACCTGTAATGAAGTTAGATAGTAGATAGGTGCAGATGGATTTTAAAGTGTTGCCTTTGATAACATACTTTCACGTAAAGAAGTTATAGGTTTGGTATTAGTAAGATTCAGTATTATGAAGAAACTTCATTGTTGGTAATTTGGTCTTTCCTTTATGAACATGTTCTAATGACTTGTATATCATATAGTGGAATTTGTGTCATTGCTGTGCGCCTTGTGTGCATACCACTTTTGGTCTCTGGCTATTATCTGGTTTACACAATTACACAAAGATACTTTCTGGCTTCTGCACATGTTGGGCTCAACAAGCTTACTCACAAAGACCACTTTTATCTATGATCATTCTTCCTAACACGTATACAGTTTCTTTTGTTTGATCCACATGTCTTTAACTTGTACTTCCAACTTAGAGATCCTAAAGACTCGAATAGACTTGCTAGATATGCCGTCCCTTGGAATAGAAACTAGAGTTGTATTGTACACCACAAACATTACTTCACGCATCAAATATCATGGGTGGTGGGTGAAGTAATTTGTGTAAAGTATCAAAATGGATCAAACTACCAATGAGAACCATTGTAAGTTGACATGCATAGATTCTTTGTTTTACCATCTCTTTTGCTGAACATATGGTCAGGGGTTCTGTTTTAAACTTTATTTCAATTATCTAACGATATCTGTGGAATAGATTCTCACCTGTACAGGAGTAATGGTCCCTTTTGGGGATCCGGTCTGGTCTTTGGGGTGATCATATCTACTTGGTCCTGAAAGATGGCTTGAACTCTAAAGTCTGGGTCATGATTTGATTTATCAATTGGGTTTTACAAATTTTTTAGCAACATATTTTGTCAATGATTGGATCCAGAATTGACTTCTCTGTCTATGCTAACATCGAATCCTTAAAAGATGTTTGATGAAATTGTCGTTGAGGTTACATGGGTCTATTATATGAGTCCTTTTACTTAAAAGAATTTTGGTAAACATATTCGATTCTGCTTAAAGATGATCTAGCCAGGCTCGTTTATCAATTGCTCGAGCTTGAATAAAATTTTAAACTTGTGTTCGAACTCGAGCTCGAATATCTTTTTAGTGTTCAAGCTCAAGCTTGAGGCTCGATTATTTTTCCAATATTTTTCTTATGTTCCAAAATTTTAAGCTTAAAAAGCTCGCTGAAGAGATCTAACTTGATTAGGTCGTTTATTAACTCAATCTCGAACTCAAAAAAGCTCGTTTAAAAGAAGAAAATATATCTTTTATAACTTGAGCAAAAGTTTGTAGATTTTACTTAATAGCAAACTTGAAGTTAAATTTTGTTAAACACAACAAAAAGCAATATGAATAATATGCCTCTTTTATCTATTGTTCACTTTGATCTTGATGTCTAAGTTTTTATATAAGAATCTCTCTCTAATGTTTCTCCTTCTTTCCCTGTGGGATGATTCCTCTTTACACAACTTGTAAGAAAAAAATGTTAAAATTACACAATTTAAAGGGCTAATTGTATGAAGATGTATATCTCATTTTATAGTTCATTTATTTATTTTTTTCTAGATTGATATAACATACTTTTGAATTTTATATTTTTAACGTATCATGTGGCCAGTTGTGTGTATTATTTGATTGATTTACCCCACTTCCGGTTATAAGATTGTGTAAATTGAAAGATAAAATGGTCAAATAGTACATAGACTAGTCACACGATACATCAAAAAAGAATTCAAAAATATGCTACATACATAAAAATGAAAATAGATAGCTACACAACATTATATAAAGTAGCAAATATAAGCTACATTTCATTTTCATGCACTTAGTTCAAATTTAAACAATTAATTCCAGCTTAGATAGTTTATGTGTTTAGGCCTTAAAACACAAATGGATAGGTTTAGTGAGTTTAAGCCTTAAAACACAAAGGTAATAGGTTAGTAATATTTGGGCCACAAAACTTAACGGTTTTAGTTGTACCAAAAGAAAAACTCGATATCTAACTTGGTATTGGTAAACTTGTAAGCGACGTTGTAAGGTTTTCTTCGCCGAAAAGAGAGCTTGTTGACTTAATTGAAGTAAATATCGAGTTGGAAACTCAGTGAGTGGAGTATGGCGAAGAGGGGCTTCGTGATCAAACCACAATAAATCATCGTGTCTGATTTGATATATCTTTTACTTAATGTTTTGTGTTGATATGTTTTCTTTCATGCTTTCTACTATTACTAGCAGGGTATCCACGCGTTGCAGCGGCGGGTACCCTGAAATAAATTTTTTTGATGGAATTAATAAAAATGTCATGGGAAGTCAATCCGACACCTAAATTTTTCTCGAGAACGAAATACTAAAAGATTTGGTAAATTACACTTCTCACCCTAGCATATATTTACAATCTTAGTCCCTAAGGGTGCAATAGGGTTCACACAAGGTCCAAAACACTTTCTTATATAAACCTCATTATACCCTCACTTAGGGTTTGACACCCTTTCTTTCTCAAACCAGCCGCACCCTATTTCTTCTTCTTCTCTAGTCGTTTTTCCGGCCAAACAAACACCACCGCCGGCCACTTACGCTGCGTTCTCGAGTTTGTTTTTGGAAGGAAAAGAAAGAAAATGAAAGGAAATAGAAAAATTATTGTGTTCTCGAGTTTTTATCAAAAAGAAAAGAAAGGAAATAGGAAGGATTTGATAGGAAAATTAAGAGGTTTTTTCTCTAAAATTTTCTGCCCAAATATGAGAGAATTTGGAAGGAAACAAATTTACATGTAAACTAATTGTTATAAAATAAGTTATATAACCTTCATTATTTTATATATCTTTTGTTATACATGTATTTTTATGTCTAAAAAAGCATAACTATAATTTTTTTTATTTTTTTCTTTCTTTTTCTCTCAACTCGAGAACACAACTTTGTTTATTTTCTTTCTATTTCCGTTCATTTTCTTTCAACTCGAGAATATGAAATATAAATGCAACTTTCTTTTCTTTACTCTTCTTTACCTATTATTTCTATTCCCACAAAAATAAACTCGAGAACAGAGCGTTACACTCACCGCAACCACCACCACACTCCTTACAACCTCCCATCATTTTGACGTACATCACGCGCCAAGAAACACCTCCCAACATCACGATTAACACCACCACAACTCGAGTTCATAACCAAAACCATCTCTCTCTCGTTTTGTTGATACCGGCGGTCAAAGGTAGGAAAACCCACCATCCTTTTTGTCGTTCTAGCGACGGTAGAGGATAAGTACATGAATTTTCAAGAGTTTTTGATTAAATAATTGTTTTGTACTCCATCCGTCCCAAAATTATTGTCCCCCGATAAAAAACATACAGTTTAAAAAAAGTACATTTATTACAGCTTTCTATTTCTTACTTTTTGACAGAATGACAATTTTGCCCTTAGGGAATTAATTAAAGTCTTCTTTAAGGTATGTAATAATAATTTTAAATAAAGGTAATATAGTAAACTTGGTTAAACTTCCCCATCTATTTTTAGTAGTGGACAATTAAATTAGGACATCCCAAAAAGGAAACGTGGACAATAAAATTGGGACGGAGGGAGTATCATTTTTTTTGTTGTCGTTGTTATTGAGTCGCGAAAACAATAGATGCCGTGAGCTTGAGCTCACAGCCTTGTGTATCGAGTCGAGTCTTGGTCATAGGTTCGTGTCTAAGTTAAGATGAAGGGTTGTACATTGTGTTTAAATGATTGTAATATTAGGTGTAGGGGTGTCTTTAATGCTATTAATGTAGAATGAGAGTTGTACATTGTGTTTAAATGATTGTAATATTGGGTATAGAGATGTTTTTAATGCTATTAATGTAGAATGAGGGTTGTACATTGTGTTTAAATGATTGTAATATCAGGTGTAGGGGTGTTTTTAATGCTATTAATGTAGAATTATAAGGAAAGTGGTCTGAATTTCGATTCATGCTAATTTTTGTTGTACACAATGCTTTGTTTGTTGTAGTTATGAAAATTGATTGCTTTAAAGTATTGTAAATCATGCATCATTTTTTATACATCTAAAATTTTTAGAGAAAGAGTGCTTTCTGCATTATAAATAGTATAGATATAGATAGTTATAGAATTATTATTGTCACTTATCATATTGTTAACACTTGATTAGTTATTTGATATGAGAAACTCAAATTTTTAAACAAAAACGTATTTACCTCTTTACGTTTTCACACATCTAATGGTTATGTTGTTTTGTAGGTGTGTTCTTATTTTTTTTCTTTGAGTCGGTACGATAACAAAACTTTCACATGTTTTAGTTATGACTAAGGAACCATTTGAATTACATGCTTAATTATATTTTTGTATATTACGAGCTGTATTAATTCTAGCTTGCTTATAGACATTAAAACTTCGTACCTCAATTTTTGGAATGGCGTGCGTACAAGTTTTGAGAGATCTAAAACTGAAATCTAACAATGTAACTTTTAACATTGTATAATTTTTTTTAGTGTAAATACAAAGAGAAGAAAACAATAAATAATAAGAAGAGCTATCCCACATTGAAAGAGATAAGAGGGCTTAGGTGTGACACCTCAGCACTTTTTCCTCATGACATCAAAACCCCCTGGCTGGCATTACACTAGTTTTCTATGTCGTATCCCTTTTATTATTATTATTATTATTACTATTATTATTATTATTATTATTATTATTTATTTATTTTAAATAAAACACTATATTTATCTATATTGTACTAGTTAGAGCATTCGGTAAGGTCACCCGGGTTAAAATTTAACCCACTGCCACGTCAGCACCACATCAGCCACTAAACTTTAACAAAACCACCCGTTATCATAACCAAACTTTAACCAAATAACAATTTATAAAAACATTTCATTTAGGGGCAGAAGTGAAAATGGGAGGGGTAAAGTGATTTTTTTTTTTTTTTTTTTTTTTTTTTTTTTTTTTTTTTTTTTTTGGAAATCACTTTAACGAGGCGTGAAGGGGTTAACCACCGGCGTTAACAAGGGTTTAACCTCCCCCTCGGTATGGTAACGCCACTTTAACTCGACAAGGTTAGAGTTTAACCTCCTTGATTTGGTTATTATACCGCTTGCTCTTAGCATTTCCAACTAAGTTCATGGGTACGTTTTAAATGTCAGTATATCACCTTCCATGACAAGTTGAAAACCAAGCTCAATGATAGGGAGTGAACAAATCCAAAATATTAAACTGTGCAAGTCTTGAATATTAAACACCCAACCTTGGGTCAAATGGGTTTAAAATGTAAAAATCTAAAACAAAAGGGTGTAAAATAAAAAAAGTATGAATCTCATCTTCTTCTCCATCGCATAATACCTGCAACAACAAAAAAACACAAGCACAAAAACATCACGAACAAAAACACATCACAAACACAACACACAAACAAAAAATAAACAAACCCACCAAAAAAATAAAAAAATAAAAATTACCTTTGGCGTAAACTGGTGGCCACGGCGCAAAGACCTACCAGCCCACTAGTGGTGTGGTATCGCGTGTCAAAGGTTGGCACCGAAGGCTTTGGCTTGAGCCAACAGCACTTGTACCGAGCTCTCTAAACAAAAAGAGGAAAACAAGAAGTTCATAAAAGCCCAACAGTATATAATTTTAGGATGAAAGCATGAGACTTGAGGCAGCTGGGCTATGGGCCATTAATGTAGCCCCTTAATAATGTTTTATGGGCTTTAAAGGATACAAATATGCAATTCAATGCATGTTATGTTACGAGCGGGTGAGCCCGCGCGTTGCTGCGGGAGTGCTGTGTTAATACCATAATTGAAAAAGCTGGGTTATCATTCTATATAACAAAAGATTGAGAAGTGTTAAATACATTTACAACTAATAAAACTACAAAGCTTAGAAGTCTTTTAAGTTTTGTTTTTGTATTACAAAACATTTGATGATAGAACTGCATAGCTTCACAGTTGATGTAATCATGCTCGCTTCGAAAGTAACGTAGGTGTGAAAAGTATTTCTAGTGCACCACATATCCTCCAATCTTATCACAGAAGCTAGCATGTAGATATAAACCATCACGGCACATGTTTTTGATCTAGACTATAATAGCTAATTTCCTTTTCTCTCAAATGTGTAATCATCTTGATAAAGCAAAGTAGCAAACACATTTTGAATTAAAAAAGTATGAAAATAAATGTATACATGAAAAAAAAAAATACCAATGGGCTTTCCAGCAACCTCAACATCAAATCCTTTGATCATAATAAACTTATTTAGGTCATAAGTTTTCAAATAAGCCCGAAAATTGTATAATGCAGGACAGAGCATGTATATAAGCTATGAGTTTCGTTATATTACCTCCATTAATCCATTTACTCTCATTTAATGATCCAAACTCTCCTATTTCATAACCCAAAGACACCCACTTCGCCTCCCATTTCAACACCCAATCGCACACTTATCAGCCCCCATTTCACCCCCAATCGAACGTCCATTTCAGTCCCCAAATTGACCCATGTTAGTGCGCACTTCAGCCCCCAAACAGACCCATTTTAGCCCCATTTGATCACCCAAACACACCCGTTCAGTCGCAAACGCACCCACTTCAGCTCTTCAAGTGGCGGCGCGGCCTCACTTGACCAGTTAGCTTGGAGTGAGGCTGTAGCTATAGTAGACAGAAACGGGGTAACGGCACGTCAGTTTCAATATTAGGCTGCGAAACAATCACCACCACATTTACAATTTATAAAATGATATACATACATATATTTGTAATATACAAAATAGCCATCAATAAAGTCTTACCTCAGCCTTATGTTTTAGTAAAAGTTTTCAAGCATCTTGCAGTGCAGGACCAGCAGCCCAAGTGCGCATGCTGAATCTCCGGAAATGCTCCACCATCACCAAGTTAGACGGCCTATACTTAAACAGTTATTTCGTATTATAAACCGACATCAGATTAGTTTTAACAAATTCGAAAACAAATAATATATTGGCCACTAATTTAAAAATACCAACTATTCAGTACCTTGGAAAAAAGAAATTTCTTATTCAAAATAGCTTATTTCAATTGCAAATACCCACAAAGCAATTCTGATCACAACTGTCTGCGAAATGTCCGGTTTTGAGTCTAATCACACTTTGTAAGACGTTTACCATTTTGGCGAAATGTCAGGCAGCTACAACTCTGATTTCGTAGTTACATGAAAAAAATTATCGCCGAAATGGTAAACATCTTACAAAGTGTTGGCCACAACTAATATGAGTGCACTTATGTGATCTAAATTTGTCTATACTCTAATTTTTGCTCACCTTGCTGATCTTTGGTACTACGCACTTCGGCTTAAGAAGATAGTTAACTTTTCTCTGTCGCGCCTTTCAGACTTCAAGTTTTTAGCAGCGAATTTTTTCTACCCCTTCACTCGCCATCATGATTATTGCTTTTAGAGCTCTCTCCAATGATTTTAGCATTAGTATTAGAGGCATCTACATAACCTATGTCAATCAACGAAAACATTTATTCAGAAAACATATGAATCAATGACACCGTCACAACTACTTTTTTAAATATCACCAACTACTTGATTATCTCTCTTAATAGTAAACAATAATACTAAACAAAACCATATCTAACAGACCAATTGACCCTCTCCAAGAACCAAGAAAATGTAAACTTACTTATAAGAAGATCAAAGGTAAAAAGAGCTAAGAAAGATAAGTATAGGAATTAACTTACAGAAACTGAAGCTTCATATTTGTGTGATCGGTCGTGATTGTGGAAGCATTTTGGCTGTCCAAACCTGATCACAGGCACAAAATAGGAACTCACCTCCTTAACAGAACCCACACCCCTGAACATACCCTACTGAACCACACACAATCGAACCTGTAACCCACCTATATGCATATGAGCTTTTTGAAACTTTGAAAACCTTATAATCTGAATTCTACCTATAACTTTATAGCATATTTAAGCTAATAAGCTCAAGTTGATGACGTCATGGTAATTCAGTTTGATTAAGCAAGAACCAACAAAACCTCATAAGCCCAATATAACTTTAAACAAACACCAACCTTACAAAGCCGAACTATAATTATCTAGTGTTTTTCAGCTGAACGTAAGATAAGCACCTAATTTGTACCGAGAAAGAAACCAAATTTGATCTGTTGCGCATACCTTTTGATCTTGACTTCAGTACTTCATGGTTTCACTTTAACTTGAAAATACGTACATGGTCACACATCTTTTCTAGTTCATATCAAGATTCAGTATCTCCAACAACAACAAAAAAAAACGTTACTCTACTGCTGTTATTTTATATTATAGCAATATACAGACAATAGATCAAAAGGAAAGTTACCACTTGCCATTGCTACGGTCTTTGAAATAAGATCTTTTATAGCTGTGAATTACACATCTTTATGCAACCCATTGTTGTCCAACTGATCCAAAACCCATTTGGCATTTTCATACGCAAACACAAACTAACAAAATCAAAAACCTATTTATAAAATGTTTTAGGTAAAGGGGTTGTTTGGTTAAACTTTTTTTTTTCTTTTGTCTTATGAGCAGCTTATTATGAGTTGTATACACAGGTGTCTAGCCTTTTTAACCTGAAGTTAGAAATAGAAAGCGCGTAAATCAAATGAAGCTAATTTGTGAAAGAGCTGTTAGTAAAAGTACCTAATGTAGAAAATGATGTTTTCTCCAATAAAGTGGACAGAGAAGTAGCAAACGGTACACAAAAGTTTGGAAAACGTACTTGCTTTACAACGGAAAGAGGTTCCTTCAGCTAGCGGTTCAACTTTAGGTCTCGGTTCAAGCTACTACTTGTTTTTCTGCCTAAAAAGAAACAAAAAACCAAAACAAATGTCAGCTTGTTGCGCAACTTTTATTCATGCCAAGGTGGGAACAATTAAACATTCATGCATCTTACCGAATATCAGTTTCTTATGGCAAAAGATGAGCATTATAATCTCAGGTAATGGCAACAACATTTCAAATGAACCGCAAAAAGGCAGTTGCTTGAAAGAAAACAGATACGTTAGACATGGTTTTAGGTGAAGTAGCTTACCCTGTCAGGTTTGATGTGAGACGGCAAGACTTGTTACACAAAACGTCGGTCCAGAAATGACTAAACAAATAGTGGCCTGCCAAAGGATTATGAGCCAATCGAATCCATGAAGACCCATTCACGGCTGACATGACACTGTTATAGTCGAGCTAACCATGTTCGTCATCTAACAAAACAATAAACCCAAAAACAGTCAGCAATGTTAAAAACAGGAAACACTCCATAAGAACCAACAAAACTATAAAGGGAAAAAAAGAATGAAAAAAGTTACATAAGTTCAAAATTATAATAAAACATTAATTATAAAATTCGAGATATTCTTTAAAGAGGACAATCAATAACAGCAACACTTAGTCCTTACTCCTTAATCCTTGAGCAATCCTAAAAAAAATTGTGATTGGATGAACAAAATAGTTTTGCTTGTGTTTAAAAGTAACACATTTTGTTACTCAATTTAATTTTTGCCCTCTATTTGATGTCACACAATTGGGTGAACATGAAGAAATAAAAGAACAAACCTGAGTTGATGGAGGTATCAACAGGAAGGCGTTCACCAAAATTAGTCGTCCATCCCCGAAGACCATCATCCGGCTGCCTCAAATCCAAGTCCTTTGCACAGAAGCACCACTAACCTGCAAGACAAAATTGTAAATAAAAATATACGATGTTCTATTATCTGACACAATTACTTAAGGATTATATAGATTTCTTAAATCCCCAAACTAAGCATATGTTATTGTTACCTCTCCCATCACTTTGAGGCCTTAATCTATTTGTGTAACGTCCCATAATAAAATAACCAATATACATAATTGACTAATCATAAGCAAAAAGTTATTACTGAATACCTTTCTGCTTGTTCCAGAGCTTTCTGATGATACTTTTCTTGAACATTGGGAGTTTACGTCTCCGTTCCTTGCTGAGCTCCTGAAACATAAATGGTACTTAGAGTTAATGACAACACTCGAATTCTTAAAAATAACATTCAGTGACACATAATGATTCTACGAAGCTCCTCAACTGTAAAATTAAAGGGTCATCAAACAATTCATGAAATCACTGAAAATTTTATTATACAATATTGATCACAATCAAATAACAATTACTCCAGTTTTTTTTTATAAAATGTTACTCACCTAAGCAAGTCGTGATTAGATGAAAGGCGAGTTTTATTTCGTTTGGTGGCGTGAACGACGCCGGTGGTGTTGGTTGTATGATGGTACGGAGGGTTATAAGGGTGAATTTAATCCTAACACGGGCATAAATCAATATCGAAAGAAAATTATGGAAGTGGTGGTGGTGTCTTTAGGCAAAAGAGAAAATGGAAGGTTATTGATTTGGGATGGTGGAAGTATCGATAATGGTGTGTTCGGCCGTGTGGGACTGTGGGTAGGATAATGAGATGAAGTGTTTTAGAGAGAAGGGAAGAAGAAGATGAGTGAGTGTTCTGGAAACTTGTGGTATATGGTATATATCAGTAATAGAAATGAACAGCGAAGTACACCCATTTAGAGCCTAAATTACTGTTTGAAACACTGTTATGTATAACTTTGTGAAACACCCAAATTTTGGGTTTTAGTATATACTAGCGGGGTTGCCCGCGCGTTGCGGCGGGTGCATTTTGTGTTTTGTATTTTGTCGGTTGTACGGTGTAATTAATAATTTTGTTATTTGAAGTATACATATGTTTACTTGGAAGCATAATTTGTTTATGTTTACGGATATTTTTATTTTTTATTTATTTATTTTTTTGGCGTTGCGTTTGAAATTTTTTTGGTTGTTTGGGTATTTTAAAAGAAACAAATTTGTATAAGAAATTTTTGTAAGTGTATTATTTTTCGTATTTTTTTGTTTTTATTTTTTGTTATTAATTTTTTTTTAAAAAACAAATTTTCATACGGAAATTTATGTAAAAAAAAAAAAAATTGTATCGAGTACTGTAGCGACGCGTTAAAAAAATACTGTAGCATGTACCGTAGCACTGTTCATGCTACAGTGAAATTACACGTGTCGCAATTAGATGAAATGCCTGGGTTTTAGAATATACTAGCGGAGTTACCCGCGCGTTGCGGCGGGTGCGTTTTGTGTTTTGTATTTTGTCGGTTGTACGGTGTAATTAATAATTTTGTTATTTGAAATATGCATATATTTACTTGGAAGCATAATTTGTTTTTTTTTTTTTTTTTTTTTTTTTTTTTTTTTTTGCGTTGCGATTGAAATTTTTTTTGGTTGTTTGGGTATTTTAAAAGAAGCAAATTTGTATAAGAAATTTTTGTAAGTGTATTATTTTTCGTATTTTTTTATTTTTATTTTTTGTTATTAACTTTTTTTTAAAAAACAAATTTTCATAGAGAAATTTATACAAAAAAAAAAAAAAAAAAAAAAAAAATTTGCACCGAGTACTGTAGCGATGCTAAAAAAAATATAGCTCGTACTGTAGCATGAACAGTGGTTGAACACTGTTCATTTGCTACAGTAACAATGACGTGGCAGCCTCTCGGAGAGTGCCTGCCTTTTATATATATAGTATAATACTAGTCGGGTAGCCCGCGCGTTGCGGCGAGTATGTTTTGTGTTTTGTATTTTGTGGGTTGTACGATGTAATTAATAATTTTGTATTTGAAGTATGCATATGTTTACTTGGAAGCATACTTTGTTTATGTTTACGGATTTTTTTTTTTTTTTTTTTTGCGTTGCGATAGAATTTTTTTTGTGTTGTTTGTTTTTTCGGGATTTTTTTTTTCTTCTTGTTTGGTATTTTAAAAGAAACAAATTTGTATAAATTTTTTTTTTAAATGTATTATTTTTTGTGTTTTTTTTTTTTATTTTTTTGCAAAAACAAATTTTCATAACGAAAAAAAAAAAAAAAAAAAAAAAAAAAAAAAATTACTGTAGCAAACACTGTAGCAGCACTGTAGCTGCTACAGTTCTTGTAACAGTGTTTTTTGGATTCACTGTATTCTGCTTTTTAGTATATAGGATAATATATAACGAGCGGGGTACTCGCGCGTTGCTGCGGAAATGTTGTGGTTAATATAAATTTGAAATAAAACGTTTGAAAAAAACTATTGCTGAAATGTTGTGGTTAATCTAAACTCGAAATAAAATGATTGAAAAAAATTATTTTTGTTATTAACGACTAAATTTGCAAAATATCGACAAACGCAAGTACTATTTTATTAAAGTTAGTCTTTTGAAACTAACCTTGAAATTAAAAATTAACTTAAGGTGGTCTAAAAATAAAATTAAAAGAAAAAAAAACTGATGAATATTGTTTTAACGAATGAACAATAATTTTTAACGGGATCAATATGTTGTAAAGTTATTTCTTTGGCACCATCTTTGAAATTAAAATTTAACCTGAGGTGCGGTTTTTGTTAAATGTTTAACCTCAAAAAAAAAAAAAAAAAAAAAAAAAAAAAAAGTGAACAGTACTGCTACAGTACCCATGCTACAATACCCGGTCTCACAAAAATACTGTTATAATCACTGTAGCAAACACTGTTGCTACAGTACTCTCACTCTCTTTTAGTATATACGAGCGGGGGTACCCGCGCGTTGCTGCGGGAATGTTATGTTTAATCCAAATTATTTTTATTATTTTTAATTTTTTTAGGGACTAAATTTGCAAAAGATCGCTAATGGGGGACTAACGGTGCAATTTATAGCTAACGTGAGGGACTAAAAGTGTAAAATCGTTAGCTACAGTACACATACTATTACAAACTGATTTTTCACTGTAGCAGTTACTGTTTTGCACTGTAGCACCGTTATTTTCAGTTTTAGTCCCTTAACGTGGCGTTCTTTGCAAAGTTAGTCCTTAGGGACTAACGGTGAAAAAAAAGTTAACCTTAGGGGCTGTTTCTGTTTATTATTTGTACAGAAAAAGCCCCTGAAGTTACTGTTCCTTTGCAAATTTAATCCACATTTTTTAGATAACGGTCGTTAAGGACTTACTTCGCAATTGATCGCTAACCTCAGGGGCTAAACTTGGCATATGTGAAACTTGGGCGAGTACTGTAGCTACAGTGAAAACAAATGCCTTTTAGTATATATACTAGTCGGGTAGCCCGCGCGTTGCGGCGGGTGTGTTTTGCGTTTTGTATTTTGTGGGTTGTACAATGTAATTAATAATTTTGTTATTTGAAGTATGCATATGTTTACTTGGAAGCATACTTTGTTTATGTTTGCGGATTTTTTTTTTTTTTTTTTTTGCGTTGCGATTGAATATTTTTTGTGTTGTTTGTTTTTTCGGTATTTTTTTTTTCTTCTTGTTTGGTATTTTAAAAGAAACAAATTTGTATAAAATTTTTTTTGTAAATGTATTATTTTTTGTGTTTTTTATTTTTATTTTTTTGAAAAAACAAATTTTCATAACAAAATTTAAAAAAAAAAAAAAAAAAAATACTGTAGCAAGCACTGTAGCTGCTACAGTGCTTGTAACAGTGTTTTTTGGATTCACTGTTTTCTGCATTTTAGTATATAGTGTAATATACAATAAGGGTTGATACATACACACATCACATTTTGTGCATTAAAGTGTTGTATGATGTACTATATAGCTTGTACAAGATAATATTATATTTATCTAATAAAATAATATGCATATCAACACCCATGTTATAACTTGAGTTTGAATTCTATTAAAAATATTTATTTGATGTTATAAAATAAGAATAAGTTTATATAATTGGTGCTTGGCTCGTTAAGCTCGAATAACTTGGTTAGCTTGTTAAGTTTGACTAGCTCGTTCGATTCGAGATATTTAAACAAGCTTACGAAAGGGCCGATTGCCGAATCTTATTTTATAAAGCTCGGCTCGTTAAACTAATCGAGCAATGCTATTTGTTCGAGATCGGCTCAAACTTGAGAGTATTAAGCTCAAGATCGAGTTAAACGACTTCGAACTCAGTGGCTTGTTAAAAGCTCGACTTGTTAACACTCTACATAACACTATGATTGAGACCACCATTAATAAATCATTCGGGGCGCAAAATTGCTCTCCCCAAAATGAAGTACCCATCATGTCAACTAACAAATTATCCATCATCAGTAATGTCTCATAGAACTATACAGTATTTTAAACAACTAGATCTAAATTTTTCATCAGATTACCTTGCGAAAGTAACCATCATTACTTTCTTTATTTTCACGTTTTCCCTAGTGATGATATGTACACGGATGTTTTTTATTTGTACACAGAAAATTGTTATGAAAAGACATTTATACCCTCCTGCATTTACTCAATCTTTCATCTATCATCTTCCCTTTGTAAAACTCACAACCCAACTTTCTCTCTCTATATTTTTAAAATCTATCATCTCCAAAACTTCTATTACTCGCACATTAATTTAGCACCAGAAAGATTAATTATTCACATAAACCACTCCAAATTTATTGAGTGAACACATCAAAGAAAACTGGGCAACCTTTTCTCATTCTTGGTGCTAACTGACTTTACCTATCGGGAAAAAATTGGGCCATTACATTTTCGTAAACGAATTTGATCGCTCTTTCGGTAATATTCACAGTCATTTATTCACGTTCTTAACAAAAGTTTTTTTTTTTTTTTTTTTTTTTTTTTTTTTTTTTTTTTTTTCATATATGGGTGCTTTTGTGATTGATATCTGGGGATGACCATTGATTCCTTGAAATGCAATTTGTATGTTCAAGTCTAATAATAATGGGTAAGTTGATTATGTATCGACAAGGAAGATGTCGATTAACAAGCTTAAAGCTATAGCTTTTGATCCTTCACAGAAAATAGATGCATTGTTTTTTTATTCTCAAAAACCCATATGCAAAGTAAACCATCAAAAAATGAGAGGCGTTTGAAAGCCAGTCATATCCACCTGTGCTTGAAATGATGAAATTCTCATTCAAGTATTTTGCATTAGTTAACTAGTCTTTATGCTAATATTGATATAATCGACATAATTTCCTAACAATGACCAATTCTAAAATCTTGAAGTTATAGAAAAGTTTTATTAAGTATTCGGTGATGTATTTTGCAGCTGGGTTTTTGATCCACTTAGATTCGGGAATATTGCTACAACTACATACACTTTACAAAAAAATAACCACACAATGATATGACATTTCTTGATTGGTGCATTTCTCTAAAATTTCTCTCTTCTCTCTCATTAAACCAATCACTTCTTTACACATCATTGCCATGTCATTGTGTTGTTATTTTTTTTGTAAATTGTATGTGGTTGTAGCATTGCTCATATTAGAAAGATAAAGTAAATATGCAAGGGTATCAATGTCTTTTCAACTTAAAATTCTGTGTACTTATAAAAACCTTCCGTGTACAAATCATAAGCCTTAGAGCATGGGGTACGGGTGAGCCATGGCTCGCGCCGTCACCACCAGCTCAAAAAATCCGACGGCACACCGTACCGGTGGTGGCGCCGTCGGTGCTCGCGCCGCAGCCACGGCTCAGCGCCGTCGCCTTTTTATTTTATTTTATTATTTTTTTGTTTTTTTGTTTTTTTGTTTTTTCTACTGATTTGAGGGGCAAAAAAAAAGTGCCGTTTGAATATATAACGGCTATATAGCCGTTTTTTTCAAAAAAATACCCAACTAAACCAATTTAATTCTAAAACAAAACCTTATAAATACCTCATTTTTTTCAAACTTCATACACACTTCCAATATATTAAATCTCAACTTCTCATAACTATTCTCATCCAAAATGAATCAAAATCAACCATGGATCAACAACATGTTAAACGATCCGACAAACCAAATGCCGGGTTCGTCTTCGAACCCCGGTAACAATCCGGGATCGTCTTCGAATCCGGGTTACTTTCCCACCTTCCAAACCTCATTTATGAATCCCGAAGATTTTATGAATCGTTGTCACATATTGTTTAAAAAATCAACGGGTTATGATTTTCGACACTTGACCGCTTGGGGCTTTTTGAAAGACAAACACAAGTGGAAAAATCCCGACTCGACTTTGGCAAGATGTAATCGTCTTCGACCTACTCACGCAGAGCCCGAGCATTTTGGACCCGATGATTTGCCACGACCCGACGGCATGTACCGGGTTGCTAAGAGTCAACGTTCGTCAAACTCGACCGCTAGTTCCGGTTCAAACCCGGCATTGTTTCAAGAAATGTTGCAACAACAATACGAGTTAGACCGCAAGGCAAAGATGGATGTTCTTGAGCGAGAGTCACTCGCGAGAGTTACTTTATATGAATCACAAAAGATAGCCGAGGAGATGTGGGTGCTACAAATGGATACAAGCAGTATGGATCCGGTCAACGCAAGGATCGTGAGGGCACAACAAGCTCGAATCCGGGCAAAATATCCCGAAGAGGATTAAGCTTTTATTTTTGTATTAGGTTTTTAATTTTATGCAATTTTTTAAAATGTATCGTATGTTTTTTTAATATGTAATGTGTGTTTTTAATATTAATGAAGTTTATTTAAGTTTATATTGTGTATATTTTAATTTAAGTAAAAGAAAAAAATAAAAATTTGGCTGACGGCACCAGAAATTCTGGTGCCAACGGATACCCCTGAAATATGGTGCCGTGAGATTTTCTAGTGCCGTGGAGCTTTTTACTGACGTGACAGCAAAAAACTCCCACGGCTTGAAGCCATGGATCCAACAGTACCTAATGCTCTTATTAATATAGAGGTCATTTCACTTTCTCCCTTGTCTACAAATCCTTTTCCATATCATATTGTAATCAACCAATTATTCAATTAACATATATAATATTCGTATATTAAAGTATATCAAGACTTAAAAGACATTCAAGCCTCTCACTTGCATTCCATTTTTCTACGTACTCTCCATTACCCCATACCAATTCCTTTCTAGATTTTAAATTCCATGATCAAATTATATACTTTCATCATATTCTTCACAACAATATTACCTTTAATTTTATCTCAAAAACCGTTAATCTGCAACCATACATGTCCTGGTAGCCAACTCAACCAAGTCCCATACCCATTCGGGTTCTCTTCCAACTGCGAAATCCCATTAGACTGCACCTCTAACGGCGAAGTTTTAATCGGAGAATTTCCTATCCAACAAATCAACCATAACAATTTACTGGTAAGCCTCCCCGCCAGATGCGGACGTGCTGTCAACGCGCTAAGTCACCTATACAGTGACCACTACGCGCCAACGTCAAACAACGCGATCCTCATGCAAAACTGTACGGAACAAGTGAAGGTGTGCACGGTACCAGCAACCATGCTACATACCAGTTTAGAAATTGTTAACTGTACTAACGGACAAGGTAGTTATGGGAACGTTAGCTGTTTTTCTAGTGATGGTAATCATAATACCATGTTTCTTGATTATGGGGATGTTACTAGGTTAGGATGTACGTTTTTGTTTACGGCTGTTGCTTCAGAGATGATTGGTGATAATAGTCCTGGTGTTTCATTAGATATACAAATGGTAAGATTAGGGTGGTGGTTAAAAGGTAGTTGTGATTGTTCTAATGATGCTGATTGCACGAATATCGTTTCGCCTAATGGGAATGATGGATATCGGTGTACGTGTCGAAACGGGTTCGTTGGTGATGGATATAGAGCTAGCTCTGGTTGCCGGATAGTTAAAGGTATGTCATTTGTTAACCGGAATATTTTGTTCAATAAGCATGATTGATCGTTATATAATTTTTTAGTTTAATAATGTTGGACGGTGTAGTTATGAAAGCTACACGTTTCATGCATACGTATGCTCGTATTTTATACAATTTCTCAAGTCAAACTTTGAAGTGCCATAGCTCACAAATAGGATGGACGGTGGCATAGCCCAACTATTTGGATGTTGACTTAATTACAAGTTTACTCATTAAAGCTTGAGGTATGGTGACAAAGGTGAGCTTATCATTTGGGCATTACGAGTGCAAGATCACTATAACACAACCCCGTCTACAACCTCTCCCCCTTAAAGAAAAAAAAAAAACAACTAAACACAAAAAATTCATTTTGGACCCACCACCACAATTAAACACAGTAAGTTAAATTACCTTTATCACTGTACCTTCTGACAAAAAGGACCAAAAAGGATGGGATATTGCTTCGTCGTGTAGACGACAAGGTTGCGTTTGGTGAAGGACAACACAACCCCTTGGTGTGGCGACGCACTTGTGGCGAGCAACAACAAGCTCCACGAAGGAGTGGCAAATTGCAAATGTCAACACCTCAAGCGCTTAATTTTGTCAAGAAACATATCATTTAACACATTTATGCAACTTGCTTTTACTATAAAAGAAGATGGAGCTGACTTCATTTGACATCCTAAATCCAACAAACACACTTGTTCTTAGATAGAGTTACTGAGAGTATTTTGTAAAGAGAAAAAGAGTGGTAAAGTATTGCATTATAAATTTTATATGAGTGAGCTTTTGAGAGGAGTGTAGAAAATCTAATGAAGGTCCAAAGTACTTTCAAGAGTATTTCTAGAAGTCTAGATTTTGAGCGATACTGTGTAACCTCGATACTCCATATTTGCTAGTGAAATTCTAGTCTTGCTTCCGCTCGTGGACGTAGGTGATTGCCGAACCACATCAAATTCTTGTGTCTTTATTTATTGCGCAATTTTTCTATTTAATTACTTGTCTCGAAAGTATGTTAATCACAATTAATTGGTATCAGAGCCATAGATGTAATTAATTTTATGAGATGACAGTAATTAAATCCGACGTGGAGAAATTTAATGGTGAAAATGATTTTGGTTTATGGCGAATGAAGATGCGAGCTCCACTGAGCCAACAAGGATATCTATTAGCTTTGCAAGGCATAGATAAATTGCATGAAAGGTTGACTAATGAAGTGAAGGATGAGCTTATGGAGAAGGCACATGTCATGATTATATTAAATCTCACCGATAACGTGCTTCGAGAAGTAGTTGGAGAAACTACTCCACCTGGACTATGGCTACAACTTGAAAGTCTTTATATGACGAAGTCTCTTACAAACCGATTGTATATGAAACAACGGTTATACACTCTTCGAATGAAAGATGGTTTAATGAACGATCACATCAATGTGCTCAATAAAATAAATTTGGACTTGAATAACATTGATGTGAGAATTGAAGATGAAGACAGAAAGCTGATTTTGTTATGTTCATTACCAAAATCATATGAGCACTTGGTTACAGCTCCACTATACGATAGGGAAACCATTTAAATGGAGGATGTTAAATCTGCCCTAAATTCTAGCGAGTTAAGGAAAAAAGTCTCGGTGTAGGAAAACGTAACGACAATAGCGTCTAGTAGCAGAGGCCATTCTAGATCTGAACCAAGATCTAGGAAATTCAAATGTTATAATTGTCACATGGAAGGACACATGCGAAGAGACTTTCTATAGTTAAAAGGCAAAAGGGGTTCAATGGAAGTAGATAAAGTTGCTGCAGTTGCAGAAGGAGATTCTGATGGCGCGAATGTTCTTGGTGTTATCGTTGACCGTTATGGTGACGAGTAGATTCTTCATTTGGGTTGTTCCTACCATATATGTCGTAATAGGGCTTGGTTTTCCACATATCGAGAAATTGTGGCAGTAAAGTTCTTATGGGAAACGATGCACCTTGTAAGGTTGTTGGAATAGGAACCGTTCAAATCAAGATGTTCGATGGCACAGTTAGGACATTGGCAGATGTCAAGCATGTTCCAGAATTAAAGAAGAACCTCATTTCCTTGGGTACACTGGATTCCATCGGTTGCAACTATCGACGTCGAAATGGAGTATTCAAGGTCTCAAAAGGTGCACTTTTGTGATGGAAGGTGAAAAGACTAATGGCCTTTACTTGTTAAAAGGTAGCAGGATTAATGGTGATACAAGGGTTTCTTCATCATCAACAAATTTAGACACTACCAGGTTGTGGCACATGCGCCTAGGGCACACGAGCGAGAGAGAAATGATGTAGCTTAGTAAACGAGGTTTGTTGTGCGGTCATAATACACGGAAGCTAGAGTTTTGTGAGCACTGCGTATTCGGAAAACAACACCGAGTAAATTTTGGCACAACGCTTCATTGGACTAAAGGAACATTGGACTATATACATTCAAATTTTTAGGGTCCGTCTACTAGCTTAGTTGTAATTAAGCTTACACAAGCCATCCCTCATGTTGCCATATTGGTATACATGTAACACGTCCGAAAGGCAAAAGCAATGAACTAGCCGATACATACGAGTATGAACTAAAAACCATGTTTTTTTTTGAACAAACTAAAAACCATGTTAAAAGGATATTGTTAGCCCAAAATCTCAAGCTTTAAATCACAGCCACATGCTCATAGATTTCTTCCCTCCCCCTTCATCATATATTCATATATAGTATAACTTATTTTGACCCCAAAGGTCCTTCATGATTCATGAAATGATACAAATTGGTATTAACAGTAAACCTACGTAATTTCTTTTTAGGGATAATTACCAAACTAGACCGGGCAATCATTGTCAATTCGGTTCCTGCCCCCAGATTCAAAAATGTCTTTTTTAGACTTGAAAACTGGGCAACTCGACCCATATGATGACAAATGTCCCCAGTTGCTCCAAAAATGAGGGCTGTTGCCTAAAAAATTCACAAGTTGCCAAAAAAAACTGACAGACAAGCGGCACTTGTCACTTGACACCTCGTCAGTTGCCCAATTGTACAAGTTGCCCCGGTCTAAAAAAAAAATATTTGGATCTGGGAGCAAGAACGGAATTGACCATGATTCCCCGGTCTATTTTGCTAATTATCCCTTCTTTTTATTAGCTATTTTTAAAGGCACTTTTGTTTGGCTTCACTCTATGAAGATTGTGTCCCGAAAAGCTCCGGTGATAGTATGAACATAGCTTTCCCTTTTATATTGGAGGTTTACATAATTCATATTGCGGGTACCCTGGTTTCAAGCTTGATTGCAAAAATAATAGATCCTTAGTGCTCCAATCTGGTAATAGCTAGTTGGTTGAGTATAGGGGTGTAAACGATCCGAGCCGAGTCGAGTTTTGGCCTAAACGAGCTAGGCTCGTTTATTAACTGCTCGGCTCGAGCTCGAATAAACTTTTATAAATTGGCTCGAGCTCGAGCTCGAATATTTTGCTGTTGTTCAAGCTCGAGCTCGAAGCTCGTTTAAAATTTTTAACTTTTTTTTGTAATCCTCTAATATAATAACTTTCAAGCTTAATATGCTCTTATGGAAGATCGAACTTGAAAGACTCGTTTATTAACTCAAGCTTGAGCTCGAAAGCTCGTTTACGATGATAAAAATTGTTCTAATGTTAAACTAAAGTTTATGTAACTTATAATAAACACTAGTTTGTATTTGAAGCAAAAGAGTGTATAACAATCATACATTCATACTTATAATTTTTATAATTTCAAGTAGATGTAGTTGTTTATGAAAAATGAAATAGGTTTTTGTTTTATAATATCCATCTTTCTTCACTTTTCTTATTATTTTCAATGGGAGATATTTTTCATCTTGTTTCTTTGATTAGGCAATATACAACTACTTCACATAATTTTCAAAACATTAATTTTATATTGTTACATTTTCTATTATAATTATAATTCTTAATTAAAAATATGATATTTTTTTCATTAACTTATGCTAACAAATGTACTAATTAAACTAAATAACAAAGTTAATACGCTTGATCTAATAATAGAAAAGAACAAAAAATTGATGCTAAAAGAATAAAATAAATGATTAATTAAGGTTCATAAAGAACATATAATTGATATACGTGTATCATATATGATTCCCTAGTATATGTTTTACCTCTTTTTATATATATGATTTTCGAGTGAGTATAGCCAAGTATATAATTTTGTAAGCTCGATTCATGAAATTGGTCGAGGAACTTTTGTTATTCGAGCTAGAGTCAAGATCATAAATTATTTAATGAGCTCAAGTAAATTATGAATTGTTTGGGTCGTGAACCAAGTCAGTTATGTGTATGTGTATGTGTATTGATAAAGAGTTTATTAAACATATTAGTTACTTCTTTATAAAACTCTTAACTAGCATAAAACTAATATTAACCATTATATGATCAATAAATATATATGAGTAACCATTTATTTATCATATTTAACTTATTCATATATATTAAGAATTCAAGTAATACTTGTAACTTTGAATGAAAAAAGAAAAGAAAAAGGATTTCATTTCACATCCCACATCGTAAGTGTGAAACAAAAGGAAGGCAATGTGGGGTCTATAAAAATAAAAGCCCAAGCTTACTAGTTTGTATGTATATTTTACATATAAACTAATTAACTAAAGTGTAGAT
The DNA here is from genome assembly GCA_030686995.1 of Artemisia argyi. Taxonomy (NCBI): domain Eukaryota; kingdom Viridiplantae; phylum Streptophyta; class Magnoliopsida; order Asterales; family Asteraceae; genus Artemisia; species Artemisia argyi. Next base: position 206,453,877 of record CM060702.1, on the reverse strand, counting down.
CTTTTATGCGATTAAAGATTAACATTTTGCTAGTTTTAGTTTTAAGTTTAACCTAATACTTATAGTAATTAAAAATTTAAAATTAAAATATTTTGAAACTACATATTTAGTTCGATTAGCTCGTTCGGCTCGTTTAGCTCGAGTAACTCGTTTGGCTCGAATAACTAAACGAGCTTTCGAACGAGCCGAGCTAAATATAAGTTTTAAAAGCTTGGCTCGTTTAATTATTCGAGCTCTAAATTTTGTTTGAGCTCGACTCGAGCTCGAAAATTATCAAGCTCGGCTCGAGTTAAACGAGCTCGAACTAGAGCAGCTCGTTAAAAGCTCGACTCGTTTACACCCCTAGTTGAGAATATTGACTATTACACCAAGACGATGCGATTACTAAATCACCCGATCACCAGATGCCTCTCATCAGTTACAAACTTAACACTTGATAAAAACCTGTTTCGGCTTGAAATGGAACTTTTCTTTCTTATGATTGAGTCTTGTGATCAGTTGATGATGCTTAGTAATGACATGAATTTGGGAATTGGGAGAGAAGTGTGTACTCAAGTGGTTGTGGTACCGGTTGAGCCCAGTGGTGAAGAAGGACAGACTTTGGTGGCCGACAGTAGTAATTATGCAGAACTAATGCAGCGCAGGTTTACACTGTCTTGGCATGGACCAGATTGTTACATTTGTAAGAAAAGTGGTGGCAGGTGTGGGTATATTTATGATAGTTTTGAGATGCGTCTTTCTACCCAATATTTTTGAGCTCGCGTCTTTCTACCCCACCTCAACAAGGGTTGCTCTATATATGGTGGGTTGCCCGATTAGTAAGGCTTATCCCTCTAATCTATATCTTAAGCATAATTACAGTCTTGCAAGGAAGGGTTGACCCAGTGTGTTCTGTCATGCGTAATGGCACAAGAAAAGTATAAATCTTAATAACTTGGAGTGATTATTGATTTTTGAAAATGACATATGTCAATTTTTTGTAGATGCAGAATTAAACACAATACAAGCAAAAAGAGTGATTCTTGTAACGGGTAAATTATGCTACACACAATTATTTTTTCACTTAAGTTTCCATTGCAACTTGTATCAATAATTAGACATATCCTTTGTTGTTTTTTGAAGCTCTTAGCATAGGAGTTGGGATGATTTTGGTTGCGATAATCTTATGTTTCAGAAGGAAACTCAAACAGAGAAAGAAGGTGAAGAATAATGTCATTGTGGATAAATTTCTAATAAATCATGAATTCTTGGCTCCCAAAAAGTACTCTTATTCACAAATAAAGAAGATGACAAACTCTTTCAAGAACAAACTAGGACAAGGTGGCTTCAGTTCAGTGTATGAAGGAAAGCTAACCAATGGAAGCATTGTGGCAGTAAAGGTCTTGAGTGAACTAAAAGGTAATGGCGAAGACTTCATTAATGAAGTTGCAAGTGTTGGTAGGACATCCCATGTAAATATCGTCAATTTACTGGGATTTTGCTGTGACGGCCACCAGAGAGCGTTGATATATGAATTCATGCCTAATGGATCCCTTGAGAAGTTTATATATGGTCAGGAATCATCAAATAGTTGCCAACTTGGGTGGGACAAGCTACACCAAATTGCTATTGGAATTGCTCGAGGCTTAGAATACTTGCATAGTGGTTGTAACACAAGGATCTTGCATTTTGACATAAAGCCCCATAATATTCTTCTAGATCAAAATTTTTGTCCTAAGATATCTGACTTTGGGTTGGCTAAGCTGTTTCCTGAAGCGAGAAGCAAGATATCCATGTCCCATATGAGAGGAACACCAGGGTATATTGCTCCTGAACTATTATCTAGAAATTTCGGACAAGTTTCCAATAAATCAGATGTTTACAGTTATGGAATAATGATTCTCGAGATGTTTGCAGGGAAGGAAAATATAGAAGTTGATCAAGTCGATCATACAAGTGATATGTACTTTCCTAATTGGATATACAAGAAGTTACATGAGGAGCAACTTGGCCTGCACGAGATTGTGAGCGATGAAGAAAATAATATGGTAAGGAAGACTATTATTGTGGGGTTGTGGTGCATCCAAACTAATCCTTTGAACCGCCCCACAATCACACGGGTGTTGGAAATGTTAGAAGGAGACATAGAGCCGGAAATCCCTCCAAAACCTTATTTGTCTTATCCATCAAGGCCAGTCAGCTCTTGCTCCCCATCGACAAGCTTTCCATCGATAAAGTAATGGACTAATGGCATTATAAATGTTCATTTATAGTGACATATTTGAAATTCTTTTTGTTAAATGACTATTGGGTACCTATGGTGCATAAATCAACCCTAAACTTAGATATGGAATACTTATTGTTCAAGATTATGTACATAAGTACATGTGAAGCATTGGCATATAAATGCAATACTCTGTAGTCTATACCATATCTAACTGCACAGGTTCAACAACCAATGCTATAGCTAGGGTTATTTCTTTTATTAAGATATTTTTCGTTAATAATTTAATAATCAGCTTAATCTAGTATAATAATGTTCATCTATTTATTCTAATAGATCCATTTCAATAAGAGATTATTATCAAGCATGTATGTTAGCATAGTAGCCCATAAGTGGCCTACGAACCCATTTAGCTTTTAAAGTTTTACCATTTGTTTGTACTTTGTATTATATATACTCATTGTATGCACTTATTTATTCATCAATTCAAATAAGACTATGCATTCTGTTTGATAATCGATTAGTCTAATTTTGTTTCTGTTTGATTGTACTTTTGATTGACTTGTTATTGTAATCATGGCTGCTTGTGGATTTCTTTCGATTGGAAACCTCCTAAAAAAGATTACTATTGGATAGAAATCAATGTTCTTTCCTATTCTTGGATGTTTGGGATTTCAATTGGACTAGAAAGTCAACTCATATCTGGATTGATTGGATATAAGATCCTAGCTCGTGGGAACTTTTTGTAAGAGCGTTGGGAGTCATAACACCAAATAACAACAACACCACTACCACGTCAACGGCACATCATTTTAACACCAAATAACATAACACCAAAAACATCATAAAATCATAACACCCAATAAAACTACTTTTTACAAATTTATAAATTCTACCCTCAACAAATTCATTTATTAAACATTCAAACATTTCATTAATAAAACTAAACATAACATCTATCTATCTATATATATACAGTAATAAACAAAGGTTTATTTGAATTTTGCCATGTCATTAAAGCCATGTTGGACAAGGTGCCACGTCATTTAATCGACGTCACTTAATCCATATGTACATGAAGCTGTCAATGAATTGAACTTTGATAGCTGTATTTTTGGGATTGTTTCAGCCCTTTAATTGCTAATTCCCTTAATACCATCAATATACTTGCAGTTATTATTTTTGTTTGATTATTCCTTAAACATACAAGGAAATCAGTTACCGAATTTCTTCAAACTCCTCAATTCTCTTTATTGTTTCCAATTTTAGATAACTTTAAAATCAAAATTTATTTATTGATATAGTGATTGGCAGAAAGAAACATGCTATTATCCACTTTTAATCAATCAATTATATTTTTTTTCTGTAGTAGCTAAAACATTTGTGATGTGCTACCAAAATGTATTCGTTGTTAGATGAACATGGAGGTTTTTATTGAATGCATATGGACAATCTCTCAATGGAACAACAAGAAAGGTTAGTGTTTTTATTTATTTATTTATTTATTTATTTTTTGACCTAGAGGTTTGTTGTGTTTTATATAAGCTTATTAAACTCCGAGTATAGCCCAATGACCTCATTGTTCTTTTATCTAATTCTAAAGTGATTTCATGTTTTACGTGTTTGCATGTATATTAATCATGTTTTAGGTTCATCTGATTGCAGAAATGCGTGAAAAATGATGACTGATGAAGTGTTCACATATGTTTGATCAAATGCCTTAAAGAGACATCTATCAAATTGTTATTCTAAAACCAATTTTGAACTATATCTCATATTTGCTTATAAACTTTTAAGGTCTAAGATACATATAATATTTTCTATGTGTGTTTTAAATTAAGGGTGTTTTGCTGAAAGCTTTTCTAACTTTGGTATAGGTAGTCTTCAGCTGCAATTGAATAGATTGGTGTCTAAATGCTAAAAGGAAGCCCATTTGCTGGTTTCCCCAACCTCATCAAGTATGTTATTGTTTATGATGATAGATAAGCTATTAACCTCCAATTAAAGATGCAATTCTTTCACATTTGTGAAGATAACTAATATGTACAAAATGTGTAAACTTTGTTGTGCTAAACTACAGAACCTTGTGTGTCTATTTTAAGGGTTTTTTTTAGGTATGGGCATTACATGAACCTGATTTTGCCAAATTTTTAAGAACGAACTAAAAATTTGTGGGAGGCACTATTTAAACATACCCTTTACTGACCGGCGACCGCATATTCAAAGCATTCACTGTGATCCAAGCAAGCCTAACTGTGATCCAAGCAAGCCTAACTGTGATCCAAACAAGCCTAATTGGAACTTACAACTACAAGTTATTCTTTTTCCGACATCGTGTAAGTTCATTCAAGACTTTGTGCCTCTCTATTGTACGAAGAAAGAAGCTCAATACAAATATGGAGGGCTGTCAACGAGGTCATGAAAATTTACAAGTTGCAAAATGTAAAGATAAAAGCTTTGTCCTATTGTCCTTGGTCAACTTTGTAGTATCTTATCGCGTTTGCATATCTAATATTTTTCTGGATGAATTTCTATTGAAGGTTTTCCAGTCATAATAATAGATCTCAATACGTAAATGATGATAGATCTCAATACGTAAATGATGATTGTCGGGTGGACTGGGAAAATGGGTCAAAATGGAGTAAATTTGAAGAACGTGAAAACGTGAAAATGGGTCAAGTCGTCACGTTTGAGATTGTTTTTGTTTCCGGTTAAGCCGGAGAGTGTTACGTCTATTGGATCTTTGTTGGAGAATAGTACTAAGTCTGAGGATTGGTTTTTGAATGCTTTGAATGGGACCACTTCGGGTTTTTCGATTACTAGTTCGGTTAATTGTTTGTTAGGATTAGACGACGACGTTTTGGGGGGATCATCTGTTCAAGTAAATGATGGTATTAAAAAGGAGTCTACTGGTGGTGGTGGGGGTTTAAATAAGGTGAATAGTAATGTTGGGATTAGTAAAGGTGGTCAGGATGTTCATTCGGTTCCGGATTTGGAACGAACGTCGTCGTTTGGATCGGCGTCTAGTTCGCCTTCGTTAGCGAGTTTGCCGCCTATTAGGGTGCATGTGGAGGAGGGTGTTAAGGTTGTTGAGGAGCAGTTTGGGAATTTGAATGTGAATAATGCTCCTGTGGCTGTTACGGGTGTGCCTGTGAATGTGGAGTATGGGAATCGGGTTTTGTCGGAGGATGAGAGGTCGGATCAGGGGTCGCAACATGGATATCAGAAGGTGGTTCCAGTACAGGTTCAGGTTCAGCAGATGCAGAGTCAGCAACAACAACAGCAGCAGCAGCAGCAGTATCAGCAGAAGCCGTCTATGGGGTTTGATTTAGCTTCACCTGATTCGGTCTCGAGGTATGTTATTGTGTTTTAGTTTAATTTTAGTGTATAGATTGTGCGTGCCAAAATGCCTGAGTGAAAGTTATGTGATGTTTGTGTTGTTATGAATTGCAGTGATGGTCCCTTGGAATAGAAACTAGAGTTGTATTATACACCACAAAAATTACTTCACACATCAAATATCATGGGTCGTTGTGCCATGTGTTGTTTTCTCTTGTATCCCGTGGTGGGTGAAGTAATTTGTGTAAAGTATCAAAATGGATCAAAGTAGACATCAAACTACCAAAGAGTACCATTGTAAGTTGACATGCATAGATTATTTGTTTTAGCATCTTTTTTGCTGAACATATGGTCAGGGATTCTGTTTTAAACTTTATGTCAATTATCTAACGGTATCTGTGGAATAGATTCTCACCTGTACAAGAGTAATGGTCCCTTTGGGGATCTGGTCTGGTCTGCTCTTTGGGGTGACAATATCTACCTGGTCCTGACTATGGCTTGAACTCTAAAATCTGTGTCGATTTGGTTTTTACAAGTTTTTTAGCAACATATTTTGTCAATGATTGAATCCAGAATTGACTTTTCTCTGTCGATGCAAACATGTAAAAGAATTTTGGTAAACATATTCGTTTCTGCTTAAAGATGATCTAGCTAGGCAGCTTATTTTTAAAATTAAGAATCAAGTTTCAACGTTAAAGCAAAATAAAGTGAGTGATGACTGATGGGGGAGATATCGAGCTACAAGTCATTGCCGTAAAGAGATGATGTGCATTAGCTTGTTAGCCAAACAATTTAACTTAATTATCGCGATTATAATTGATGCATTAATGTATATATTAGTAACACTAACATGTTGAAAGACTATGCTGTTGGGTTCTCATTACAAGAACCCAAACAATTTTAAAATCCCAAATCAATAATTGGGTTGCGGAATTCAAATCAATTGTTCCAATCTAAATTGTTAAACTGGACAATTCGACTTGTCCAAAGTGAACATCCCTATAGAGGTCTCGGTAAGGTGACTTTTCACCATGGTTAAAAGTTAACTCGGGGCCAAAATTAGGTGCGTTACCTTACCGCTAGTCAAGTTAAATAGGTGCGTTAAAGTCGATGGGCAAATGTTTGCCGTGCGTTAAATGCTAGCTTGGCCAAAAAAAAAAATAAAAAATAAAATAAAATAAAAAAATTACAATTTCGCCCCTCACACAACGGTTATATGACCGTTTAATTAAAAAAAATAAAAAATAAAAATCAAATTAGACCCCTATAAATATATATATATATATGTTTACAAACGGCTATACATGTAGAAAAAAAAAAAAAAAAAAAAAAAAAAAAAAAACCTTTTCCAAAACCTTTTTATTACAACTATAAATACCAATTCACCCACACAATATTTTTTCACACTTTCACTTCTCTTTTCATCCACAATACACTTCTATTAGCTAAAAGAAATAATGTCGGGTGGCAAGGCAACAACAACCAAGACTCGTTTATGAATCTTCTCGGTGGTAGGTGGAATAACCCATACGCGGGTTCTTCCTCAAATCGAAACGAGGGTTCGTCACAACCGATTTGGGGTAACCCAAACGAATTCGGCTTGTCAAGTCAAGAAACTTACACACAACATCAAGCCATGCAATATTGGAACGAAACTCAACAAACCAACTTAAATTCCAATTTCCAAACTCTTCAATTCTCTTAAAACTCACAACAATCCCAAACGGAAACATATGAAGTTCCTGAAACACCTACTTCTCCTCCAAAACCCAAAAGCCGTGGAAAACGTAAGGCAAAAAAATCAAAAGAACCTATACAAGTCGAGGAAGATGATGCTGAAAAAGTGAAGGAACGTTGGAAACCAAGTGAGGAAAAGTTGCTTGCCAAGTGTTGGGTGGCGTGTTCAGAGGATCCGAAGGTCGGGAGTTCCCAAACTAGGGATACGTTATGGCAACGGATACTAGGCGAGTTCAATAGAATAAATCCAAAAGAACGCAACAAGGATATGCTACAAGGAAAGTGGAAAACGTTGAACCGTGATTGCACTAAGTTCAACGCTTGTTACAAAAAGGCGCAACGGAAGGTGAAAAGTGGTGAAAGTGAAGTTGATATCCAAACATGTGCTAACCAACTGTATCGTCTAGAAAACCCGCCGTTCACGAATGAAGAGGCTTGGAACGTGTTGCATGCACATCAAAAATGGGACGTGCCGGTGGCGGTTGATTTAACCGGCGACGTCCCAAGCCAAACAAACGAGGCTTTGTTTGGTCATGATGAAGAACCACGACCCATTAGAAAAAAACGGGGTTCCAAGAAACAAAAATCCGAGACAACGACAAGCACAGAAGGCACGTCTAGCACTGTAGGTTCCTTTTCTTCATTTAATTTCGGGGCGATTATGCAGGAGGAGTATTGGGCGAAACATGCAGAAACGGCCAGGGCATATCAGGCGACCGCCGAAAACCAAGAAACACAACAGAGGTTGAGGGAGTTAGAATCTTTGATGGTCGACACCACCGGCAAAGATCCACATTGGGTGGTGTTGGTTAATTTGGAAAAGGATCGTATCGCAAAGAAACTTGGGTTGCCTCCTCGTCCAGAATGAATAATTATGTGATGTGTTTTATTTATCTCGTACTTTTTTTAGCGTTTCTTTTTATTTTAAATTTCGTAATGTAATGTTGTGTTTTAATGAATGTTATGTTTTAAATAAATGAAGTGTTTGTTATAATTTGGGGTTGAAATTGAAAATAATTGGGGTGGAAGTGAGTTAAGGTGAGTTAAATGTAAGTTATGTTACCGGGGTGGAAAGTCAAGAGTTAAGGTTAAAAGGTAAAAACTGATATGGCGCTGATATGGCAGTGAGTTAAGTTTTAACTCCCAGTTATCTTACCACATGCTCTAATAATTAATACCAAATTAATAAGGGATAATCTCTTGGGCCGACATGGATCCCACCAAGACTTGTTTCGATCTTGTCATTCAAACAACTTGGGCTGCATGGAGGTTTTGAAATGGCACTCTCACTTTTTATGCACACTCTGTGTGTATTAGACAATTATATTTTAAATATAATGAGGTGGGCGACGATCCATCGCGTTGTGGCGGGGCGTTTTTTCATGTAGTTGATCATTACATGTATCAATACTATGGGTATGTCAAGTAAGCGGGATACCCGTATCTGTTAACAATGACAATCCGCTAATACAGAATTTCAGGAGCTGCAATCTTGAGTATAAGTGTAAGAGCTTATTGGTACAAAATATACAAAAATAAGCTACAGAATAACCCAAATCTCACGTTGCAGGTTCACTGGTATAGAATATGCTATTGGTCACGCCAAAAATGTGTGACGATATGCATATAGTCACACACGTTTTTTCGTTGTGTGTCACCAAAGGTCCCGCCACCGTAAGTGGCATATGGTTACATTGTTGAGTTCGTGGCCTTTTTCATTTAAAAAGAGTGACCAAAACCCCGAATATGTGTGACAAATTAGGCACAAGTTTTGTTGGATTAGTCATAATCAGTGACCGTAAACACTTTATAGTCACATGAATGTTTTTGAGAGTAACTATTGTTCGTCCTTTGGCCATACAAATATATAATATATGTGACATTTGAGATGATTTATTCTATTAAATGTGTATTTTGTGTGACTATTTCTCGTCCTGTGGCCACATGAATATTCAATAAATGTGACGTTTGTGATGATTTAGTCACACAACGGGTGTTATTTTTGGAGTTAGTAAGTGTGACCATATGCTGTTTAAAGTGAAGAAATGTGTATTTTGTGTGACTATTGATCATCCAATGGCCACGTGAATGTTATGTTTGTGTGGCTTTTTGTAATATTTAGTCACACAATGCATGTTTGTTTTGGGTATTTAGTCACATACAATTAAGCAAACAGTGGCCAAAAGTGTTAATAAGTGTGACCATATGCTGTTTAAAGTGAAGAAATGTGTATTTTGTGTGACTATTGATCATCCAATGGCCACGTGAATTTTATGTTGTGTGGCCTTTTGTAATATTTAGTCACACAATGCATGTTTGTTTTGGGTATATAGTTACATACAATTAAGCAAACAGTGGCTAAAAGTGTTAATAAGCGTGACCATATGCTGTTTAAAATGAAGAAATGTGTGTTTTGTGTGACTATTGATCATCCAATGGCTACATGAATTTTATGTTTGTGTGGCCTTTTGTAATATTTAGTCACACAACGAATAAAGCAAATAGTGACCAAAACTGTTAATAAGTGTGACTATATACATCTTTTAGTCACATTTAAGAAATAAGTATATATCAAAACAAATTCAATTACAATAAAATTGTAAATATAAAATTCGTATATAACTCTATACCCTAGGACCTCCTTTTATACACCAAGGAGCCCTAGTCGGCTTACAATACTTTTCTAAGTATCTATAATCTTTTTCATAAACAACTAATACATATCATACAAGCAATACTAACTATATGAAACAACAATACTAACTTATAACTAACAGTTGTAACTAATACACTAGCATCATTAACTTCGAGCAGTCTTAACTTTGTACTAAAAACCCTAAACTCTAATTTTGTACTAACAGTTGTAACTAACCACTAAAAACCCTAAACTCGACTCTCCCTCTGGCGATTTTTTTACCCTCCTTTTCCTAATCGTTTCTCCTCTTCCGAATACAGTCATGTTCTTCAATCGTTGTTGGATTACACTTACCGCCATCGGTCTTGTGGATTATATCGAGGGTTTCTAATCGCCGGTAATAATCCCTAACCTTTCTACAATCGATTCTGTCCATCTTCTAAGAGGTTAGGGTTTATTCCTGGGTTTTTTTTGTTGTCGATTAATCTATTACTCATTTTTACATTGATATCGACTATGGTTGGAGGTTGAAGGGTTGGTGCGTTTGTGTGTAAACCCTAACTGTTATAGTTAGGGTTTGTTCCTGTTTGCGTGTTTCTGCTGGTTGGTGTATGGGGTTTACGGGAGAGATGAATAAAGGGTTTCTTAGCAAGAAGAATGTGTCTGCTAGGGTTTTGGAGAACCTTAGTCCTGACTCTGGTATGATTGAAGCTAACTTGGTTGGGAGCAAACATGACCTAGTGGAGCCGGTTTCACTTGGTAATATTCAATCGGCCACTACTAGTTTTGGTGAGTTGAGTACACCCTCAATGATGAACCCTAGTAGTGTTAGTTTGAATATGGATGATGCTCCTGATTGTTCTATGAATGACACTCAGAAAGTGGAGCCGATTCCACTTATGAATGATACATCACATGGTGACGACTTGGAGCCGGTTACAAGTGCTGATGTGAAGCACTTGCTATCTAATGCGCATAAGAATTTTGATGAAGCCATGACTAAGAGTAAACTACAAAATACATCCCTGTGGTTTGGTCAATTTCACACGATACATCCCTCTCAAAAAAGTTGCGCCATACACATCCCTCCGTTAGTAAAAGTCAAACACAATACATCCAAGAGGACGAACGGTGCAAAGATTGTCTCGTTAAGTTGGACACGTGGCAGTTAAGTAAGGGCATTTCTGTCATTTTATTACCCTCTTCTTCTTCTACAAATCCAGATCCAGACACAGACACAAACACAAACACAAACACAAATCCAAATCCACAAATTTAAATACACAAACCCACAAACACAAATCCAAATCCACAAATCCAAAAACACAAACACAAATTAATAACAACTCATAACTACCCCTAAACACATTCTCACGTCAAGATTACGCGAAACTATGCTAACAACAACTTATGCAAAACAACATATGAACAACAAATCACGTTAACCAATTCATGTGGTTAATTGATGAAAATAATTATGGGCGAGTGTTCTAAATGTTATTCTAAGCATCCAGACCAATTTATAACATATTTTAACCACAAACATGAAAAATCAAAACTGCTAGTGTCGTAAAACCCTAAACCTTTGATTTTCAATCACAACATATTTCTGGTTCAATTAAAGCACTTACTTATGTTCTAATACATGTTATAACACAAACCAAAGCACTTAATCAACCAAAAATACGATCAATCAAAAATCCCTAATTCGAACGCATATACCCTAAATCAAAAAAACAATCAATTGATGTTTCTGGGTATGATTCGATGATGGAAACATGTTTCTGGGTATTGATGTTTGTGTTTTTGGATTTGTGGATTTGTGGATTTGGATTTGTGTTTGGATATCGATAAGTGGATCTTTTGTATGGGGATTTTCCTGCTACTACTAAAGCCGCAGCATCAGAGAAAACAAGGTAATCAACATCTGTATATCTAACCTCCATATGAGCATCCTGCCATTCTCCATAGACAATCAAGAACACGCGTAGAAAGGCAGAGAAAATGGTAAGGGAACGAAAATTCAACACTTTCATTCCTTCAAGCTGCAAAAAAACGATATATACAATTAGCAACCATCTTGAACTCGGTTACAATTCGTTTTTGTAAGAACATAAAAGGCACATGCACCAATAAGAGCAACGTCATACTTAGTTCAAAAACTAAAAGAGTCAACTGCCAATTGAAGCACTTTGATTATATATCTTAATTAAAAAGAGTTAACTGCCACGTGTCCAACTTAACGAGACAATCTTTGCACCGTTCGTCCTCTTGGATGTATTGTGTTTGACTTTTACTAACGGAGGGATGTGTATGGCGTAACTTTTTTGGGAGGGATGTATCGTGTGAAATTGACCAAACCACTGGGATGTATTTTGTAGTTTACTCCATGACTAATATTCAACGGGAGATTGTTGCTAATAAGGCTTCCTCTTCAAGTGTTACTGGGCATAATTCTAATTTGAAAGTTTCTGGTCCTAATGCTTCTAAGGATGATACTACTAGTGGAGTGAAGTCGGTTTCTTACGCGGTTGCTACTTCTAATGAACCTCAGAAACATGTATCTAATTTTCGGAGGTTGGAATGTAGCAAAAAGAAGGATGATGTTGACCTTTCCGTTCCATTGAAAGTAGTGGAAGAGGTAAACACTAGGTTTGAGAATACTCTCTATGGTTACTTCCTTGGCCAACGCCTTGCTTTTCCTGTTGTTGATTACTATGTACGCAATGCATGGGCTAAGTTTGGTGTGCAAAAGGTTATGATGAATGCAAAGGGATTCTTCTTCTTTAAGTTCAATTCGAAGAAAGGTGTTGATGATGTGCTTGAAAACGGTCCTTGGTTGATCAGAAATGTTCCTATTATTCTTAAACCATGGACTTTGAACACTAATCTACTTAAAGAGGATTTGACTAACATCCCGGTGTGGGTTAAATTCCATGATGTTCCCATTGCATTGTTTTCTGATGATGGCCTCAGTCTTCTTGCCACACTGATTGGCACGCCCAAAAGGTTAGATGCTTTTACAAGCCAAATGTGTAAGGAATCGTGGGGCCGTAGTAGTTTTGCAAGATGCATGATAGAAGTGAGATCGGATGAGGTGCTTCGGGACAGCCTCACTGTTGAGATACCATTACTTGATGGTACGGGTTCGACTATTGAGAATATACGGGTTGAATACGAGTGGCAACCACCCCATTGTAACAAGTGTAAGATATTTGGTCATACTCTGACTGATTGTCCTACAATTGTTATACCTCCTGTTCAGCCTACTAAGCCTGTTAATGATAGTTTCAAGACTGTCAATCACAAAAAGAAAGGAAAGCAAGGAGGTTCTACAATTCCGGGTCAAGGGGGTTTACTAAACCTGTTGTGGGTAAGCAGTTTCAGTATCAACCCAAAAAGACTCCTCCTGAACCTAAGAAAGCTGGTGGCACTAAGAAGAAGACTTCTGATGTGGCTAGTTCTAGTGGTACTAAGATTTCTACATCTAACCAATTTGATGCTCTTAATATGGATGATACGGATACTTTTGGTATTCCTACTTATGACACCAACAAGGATGTGGATGCTGGCCGTACAATGGATGTTAATGAGGATGAGTCGGTTAAGACTGGTACTACATCACAAGAACCGCTTGTGAGTGATTCAATGGGAACTGAGGAAGTTGGTTCTACTCCTATAGTTGATAAAATTAGTAAGCTTTAAAAGCTACTTATCGATGGGAAAGCTACTCTTGTGGATGATGAAGGTCATCCTATTCCGTCCGCCTCTGTCACTAAGAGGGCTAACCCATTTTCCAAGGTGGGTGATGTTGTGGTTTCTGATAGTGAAGAGGAGGAGGTTCTTAACTCGTTCGACGAATCAACAAACCTTTTTGGTGGAGGTCATGAACGTGAAGATGAGCTTGATGAATATGATGATTACTCGAAGCAAATTTACGATCTTCCAGGGGAATTGGATGCTCTTAATGCCATCTATGGCTTTAATCTCCAAGGTCGTAGGAAGTAGTTTATATGTTTGTCCGAGTCTTTCAATATTATGTGGTAGTGGTTTTGTTTTCTTGTCTAGAAAATAGGAAGTATCTTGTTATGTAAGCTTTTCGCCTATGTAACGGGCTGAGATATGGGATTCACTCATATCCGTTGTACTTAAACATTTTTTGGAATAATATATTTACCGGGTCGTTGACCTTTTACCAAAAAAAAAAACTTTGTACTAGCAATACTAATAGCAGTACTAACTTTTGTACTAATCTCATCATCTGGATATTCTCCGTCTCTGTTTTAAGTAGAAAATACAAAAGTTAGAAGCACATACAAATATACAATACCCATTTTAGAGATTAGAAAAAATTTACCAACAGCCGACGGAAAAAGCGGTCTGATGTGTCATCTGTATTCAAATACCCATTTTGCTACAGTTGTAGAACAAAACGAGCAGACAGTTTAGTGTTATTAATCTATATGACTTTAACGGGGATCGCAAACAGTCACAATGATATGGTTCGAAGTTACAGTATTACGAAAAGCAAAAAAACATGCACCAGTCCAGAATAGCACCTAAAACCTACAATGGTACAAAAGGTTAGTAAACCAACTTGGTATACCTTATCTTGGAATTCTTTTTCTGCTTCAGAAGATTCAAATGCATTGCCCTCATCCCAGCTGGCAGCAGGATGGTTAGCTACCTGTTCCATTAAACAAGTTAGGACCCGAGAATGCCGACTTGAAGAAGGGGATTTCTTAGAAGAATTCCCACTTACACTGAGGTATAACCATAAATTGAGCTTGAAAGTATTATAAACATAGAGCCTGAGAAAAACGCCATTAGTTTTACCTGTGAATAATAATCGTCCATTTCTTCCTCTATCTACTAACGTAACTCATCCTATAAACAGATGTTATGAACTGTAAGAAACCAAGGCACTAATAACGCTGCATAATATAAGATCTGCCAACCATGAAACAGTAAAAATATACATGGGTTGGCTTTGGTGTCTGAGATGGAGCATACCCACGCCTCAATTTAATTCCAGTCCCTCGAAAATGAACTGTGCCAGAAAATCCAGATGAGGGAATTTTTAGCCAGGCATCCCATGTATCATCCTCACCCGTGAAAATAGCATGTAGCCCCTTCAAGAAACAAGTAACATGCTTAATGCTAACATAAAAGACGACAAAATTAGATGTCCCTAATATAAGTTTAGCATCAAAAACCAACATACTGGGCAGACCCTTGCATATCAACTCGGGCAACAAATAATCGAGATGGTTGAAATGTTCTGCAGTGCCAAACTTGGAACGAATAAATGTCAAACACATTACCAAGCAAGCAAATCACTATCATTTGGTACAAATGAAACAGTTTCACAAAAATCAACCATATTTGAGTTAATTTCCTATATAACAGATGTTATGTTAATCTTTTAATAGATCACTTACGCGATTGTGATAAGCAAACTCCAACTATTCAACAACATCCTCCCGGAGTGGAAACCAATGAAGACTCCCTTTACGAGCAAAACAGTGGCCTCTTAGAACACGTCGATTGTCTCCATTCCAATAAACAGGAAAACTATGTCGTCTTAATAAGTCTACCTGCAACGATTACCACCACACGAATTTATAATCAAAAACATGTTTTAGGCTAGTTTTAATCCACGAAAATCAATATAAATCATTTTATATTCGATTACACATTTAAGAAAATATAAACTAAATATGTGTTTGAGCATACCCATTATCAGAGTAGGATAGGCGAGATGATGGTGATGGTGGCTCGACTGTGATGGTTGTGGTTATCTCGAACCAAACAACCGAAGCAAACAAACTCTCCCATACAGTTCCCTTTGTCTTGATGACGGTGATGGCGTAGAGGAGCGATGGTTGGTGGAACGACGGCGAGATAAGGCGGTGAAGTGTGGCGGTGGTGTGAGTCGGTTGTAGAGAGAAGGAAAAGAGATGAATAGATAGAAGATAGATCTGACTAGTGTAAGTGTTAGTGTTTTGATTTTGGGGAAAAAGGGGCGGGATCTTGAGCGGGAGATTGAAATTTTTTGGAAAAAGTTAGGGGCGGATATTGAGCGCGTGATTAAAATTTTGTAGATTGAAAGCCTATCAAATGAGCTTGAAATGTTTAATGAGTTGAGCTCAATCTTATATAAGTTCGACTCGAGTTGTTGTTAAGTTCTCGAGCTTGTAAGTAATATAAAATATATTTTTTTTTGTTTTTTTTTATTATTATTTTTTAAGTGTACTAAGTGTAAATATTTATTTATGAATGTATCAAGCTTTTCGAGCTGAAGTCGAACCGAATTCAATTCTTAGGTTATATTATATTTCAAATTTAATTTGTGTCAGAAAACACATCTTTACAGATAAATCTAGCTTTTCGAGTCAAGCTCAAGCCGAGTTCAAACTTTCTCGATCCCGGATAACATGATCGGGAGGTCCCTAGATACTTGCTTCTTAGTTTCTGTAACAAACGGTATACACCTACCAAGCCGGTGCAACCCATGCATGACTAGTGTGATAATGGCTAATTCACATGGGTCATGGGTCATGTGCATTAGGTTATCACTGGTCACATTCATTAATGGGTATTTGACATCGATCATATAGGTCATATGCAGTGGGTTATAGTTTCTTAGAGTGTCATCTTACGACACGTACATCCATGTCTGTTGACAATTGGTAATTAAAATGGGTCATGGGTAATGTACATTGGGTTATAGTGGCTTTTAGTGTAATGGAAACCATGCATGACCGGTGATAATGGCTAATTCACATGGGTCATGGGTCATGTGCATTAGGTAATTATCACTGGTCACATTCATTAATATGGGTATTTGACATCATATGGGTCATATGCATTGGGTTATAGTTGCTTAGAGTGTCATGTTACGACACATCCATGACTGTTGACAATTGGTAATTAATTAACATGGGTCGTGGGTAACGTGCATTGGGTTATTGATGAGGCGAAAAATAAACCACTTTTAGGGGGTCATTTAAGCCCGGAATTGAATTTATTTGATCAAATATTGCCCTAAATCGTTCCTTTTGTGATTTTAGGTACTTTAGGAGTGAAATCTGGAAAAGGAAGCAATTCGGACGTTTTTGGAGCATAAAAGTGAAGAAAACGCCAAAGACTTAATTTTCCAAGCTGGGAACAGTAGGTGACGGCGTCAAGAGCAACATTTTGACGGCGTCAAGAGTAATTTTCATGACGGCCCAGTACAGAAATGAAGGCGTCACAAGGAAGAGCGTCAAGAGTAAAATACGTGACGGCCTAGAAAAAGTTATAATGTGACGGCGTCAGAAGTAGATCAAGGCAGTCCGAGAATTCTTTTGGCGGCGAGATGACGACGTCACCAATTTGGTCTTGACGCCGTCAGCCTCAATTTCCTATATATAGTTTTCTAATTTTCATTCATAAAAAAAGAGAAGTTTTGGAGAAACCCTAAGGCCGAACTTAGTACGAATTTTACAGGTTTTCAAGGGTTTTCAGCCCTTGAACCCTTTCATGTGTAATTGAGATAAGTGTTCTTCTAATTCAATCAATATGTCTATGTGTTGGTTGTCTATATCTTGTTCTTGTCTTAATTCCATCATGCTAGGCTAGATCTATCTTGTGTTTGCTTAGATATAATGAAACCTAGATGTTAATTATGTGTTGACTACTTGTTTATGGTTGTATTGGATGAATGATTTCGATGCTAGGCTTAAGAAAACTGGCAGATCTCCAAATGGTAACATGCTTGAACGTCTTAGGAAACATGAACTGACGTGCACTAGGTTTTATTGGTTGTATTTAATGCATGAGTAAATTCT
Organism: Artemisia argyi; assembly: GCA_030686995.1. Lineage (NCBI taxonomy): Eukaryota > Viridiplantae > Streptophyta > Magnoliopsida > Asterales > Asteraceae > Artemisia > Artemisia argyi. The sequence continues at coordinate 206,436,131 of CM060702.1, read as the reverse complement.
AATGATCCCATGTTAGGAGCTTCTTAGCCGGCTCGACATAGGAGTGAAGTAGGCACTCATAGGATTGGGGAATTAAGTGCGCCACCCCATGAATGGTATTAAGGAATACAATCCGTCATCCACGCAACTATAACAAGTAATTAACGTGTAAAAGATATCTAGGGAGTAGTGAAATCTAAGTAAACACAATTTCTCCACTTATTGCTCACAACCTTAGTTAATTTAGTTTATTTTCATTTTTAGTATTTTATTTTGATTGCATCTTTAGTATTGGGTTAGTTGACTAGCAACTAATTCCGCCCAAATCCTTCAAACCCGAGATTTTTACTTGCTTTGTAAAAAATATAAAAATACAAAAATAATCATCCCTCATCTTTAGAACTAGTATTTAGGTTTTCTAATCCTAGCGACACTATTCCTAGCTGAACGATCAATCACCCGGTACTTGTCACTATACTATACTACAACTGTAACACCCCCAATTCATGGTTGCAGTGGAATTCAAACTGGGTGTTACTCGACGGCACAATAGTCACAATAATAGAAAATGAACTCTAATTGAGTCGTTTTAAAAAGTTTATCATTCAAATTGTATAAATATCAGAGATTACAAAATGAGGTCCCAAATGGTTACATGTTTACAATGTATAATAAATGAGTTTTTGAATGATAATAAAATTTATAGCCCTCTTGAGTATCCGTGTCCTTCCATGCCATCCTTGATCGTCATGAACCTGAAATACATGCTTGAGAGGTCAACACAAAGGTTGAGTGATATTCATAGAGTTTGTTTAATGTTTGAACACAATATGTTGGTAGTGTGAGCAATAGACTCACACCAATGTTTGGAAAACAAAGATGGGCCACGTTGTTATACGCCCAGAACAGTTATTATCAAATACTAAGCTTATGACACCAAAACGTTAACGGGTACCAATATCGATCGGCGGAGTTATCCCGGTAGGTACTTTGCCGTCATACCTAATGTCTCAAATATTAATGCATTTGTTTGAACTTAGTCAATACAAATGGGATTCGTCAATCCCAATAGGCCTATTCACAATATTCGCGCTCACTATTTCTAGTGATTAAATGGTTCATAATAAGGGATCTCGGTTTGGCAAGGATGATACTTAGTGATAATAAAACAATCAGGCAAGCATACAATTTAAAAAAAAACATTGTGCTCGGTTAAAAATAGCATGTATTCCCCCCAAGGATTTGTAAAACAATTAAGTAATGGAAAGTGGGGCTATGAACTCACCTTGAGTTGGATGATGTATAATGAGAATGATGGATATGCCGTAAGAACTTCTACGAGCAACCTAGAATAATTGTTGTAACTTAGGTTTGGAATAATGTCTAAGGAAACATAAACATGCCAATATATGTATGTCTTGCACTTAGTCCATGATGTGGTATGCTGTATAGTGTAAGTCTTTGAAAAGAAATGATTCATGAAACATGTATAGTTTATATATCGTTTACTACCGTTCGGGCCGACATAATTCAGAAGTCATGTAGTAAACGTTCGAGGAGCCAGGACACTTTAATTCGTAAATTCACAACTCATCTCGACGGCTTACATAATGAACTCCTCACATGAGGCTCCCTACTATTGTAGTAGTTGATAAAGTATATATATATAAGTTTTGATCCAAAAATTACATGTCCTATATTTGAATAAACTTAGGAAAGTTTATTTGTACATGAAGATTGTTATTAGGGTAAGTTTCTTATAACTTGTATGGCCATTTTTTCTTTGTAATAACTCATGGTTCTTTTAAGTGAAGTAGATCCAAATTGCTTGTTCAAGTTATCGCCAATTCCTTGTTTCATGTTTTTGCCTTGGTAAGTTTATATGGTCGTTAGCTCATGTTTTCGCCTTGGTATGTATATATGGTCTTAACTCATGTTTTCGCCTTAGTATGTATATATGGTCTTAACTCATGTTTTCGCCTTGGTATGTATATATGGTCTTTAGCCATGGCTTTGCCATGACCCTTGGTCATTGTTCCATGGTCTTGAGACTCAACCTTGGCTCTAGCCATGGTTGTGGTCTTGAATATAGGTCATAAGACCTCTTTGGTCTATATAAACCATAACTTTTATATAGTGACTTTGGTCTAAAAATGGGCTGTTAAGAATTTAAAGAAAATATCACTCGGAAAGCGTTTTCAGGGCTCGAGCTTTTTTTTTCCTGAACGAAAACGTCATTCCGGACAACTTTCGTGTTTTAACTTTTTGATGAATCGGAGCAGAAGGGTGACTTTCAAAATGGCAGAATGCAAAACAGTAGGTATCGGCAGTTTCGGCGTTTTGGTTTTGCTAACTTCAAATGGTCATAACTTTTGACTCGGGTACTCGTTTTGGGTGATTCAAATTGCTATGTTTTCCTTGTTAAGTTCTCTTTAACAGTAAGTAAGTGTCAAATATCATAGTTGTACTATTTTGGTCGTGGTTCTCCATAAAAGTCACTAGTTTACTTGTTTAAATAACATAAGTTAACAATCATTTGTAATAACTTGTTTTACCCATTTTTATACATCATGGACATGATCACAAGACAAAATATAGCATGAATGATATATAAATAACATGAATATGATATTTAAGCAAGGAAGTGTGTTAGAGTTTGCTTACAACTTTGGCTTTCTACAAAGAAAGGTAAGTAGCATGTAAGGAAAAGGACTTTGATTGACTTAAGCTTCAAACCACTTCACTTCATGCAATCTTTCTACTCTTGTATTCTTGAAAGATAGATGATGAAAGTTGAGGTGAGTTGAGTGGATTCAAACTCAAGAGAAATCACCAAAGTTCTAAAGATTGGAAGTAGTTTTGATGAATCAAAACCGAACTAGTGTTTATGTGTTGTTATAGCTCTTGATTTCTTGAATAAAACTTGAATAAAGTGTGTTTGTGTTTGTTTTGTGTTATGAACGACTACAAGAGGGGTAGGAGGGTTATATAGGGCCTTGAGGAGGTGCTAGGAAGGTGTTAGGAAGGTGTAGTGAGGAGGTGCAAGAGTTGGGATATTTTAGAAGCTTATTGAAGAAGTTTAGACACATGCATGCTTCCTAGAGCTTAAGGCTTGAAATCAAGCCACATGGGTGATGAATCCCCCCCTATAGTCGGCCAAGGCTGGTCTAGGGTGACTAGATGAGTAGTCATGATCTTATCTAAGTTACGGAGTGAGTTTTGGTCCCGGTAATCGCTAACGGTAAGTCGTTAAGTCATGAAACTTAAAATCGGGTATCCTAAAAATATGAAACTTATAAATATGTTAGAACTTATTAATATAAACTATCTTAGCATATATAATGAGTGATAAGTTCTATCGGGTTGCTTAAACGCTGTTAAAACTGGAAATCCGGGTCTAAAACGCGTAATTCGCGTAAAACGCTGAACTGGAAAACGGAAAATTCCAAAACCTTTGGAATTGTCGTAAAATGAGAGAAAAACATATTTCTATTGTTTATAGTGTTTTATGGACATATCGGGATGCTGGAATGATGTTTAAACCAAAAAGTAAATCTCGGACACGGTTTTGTGATTTTTGCAGAAATGATCCGACGAGTGTCAAATTCTCGGATTATCATTAAAATAGTTTAACTTACGAGAATATGAAATAAAAATTTCGGGAGTGAATAGTAAAAATGAATAGTAAAAAAAATTTGGGATTAGAAATTAACCTGAAAATGCGAATTGTTACAGTCTCTACCCCTTACGGGGAACTTCGTCCCGAAGTTCTATGTGTGTTATATGTTGGAGTCGTGTCAATGAAGAGGTGTGGTTACTTATGAGGACTAAAGTCTGGGATTACTGGTGATGTAGTTTGATTTGTCGTTTCAGTGTATGGTGTAGGATGAGGCTTACTTTTATGTAGGAAAGGTATGGTAATAGTCGAATATCAAAGGAAATTGATATAGCAGTCGAATATTAATAGGAATTGAGATAGTAGTTGCAATCATAGCCTAGTTGGTAATCTGTTGTTGTACCTAGTGTTTATTGACTTCATACTTATGTTATTTCGGATACAAACAAGCCCACTTGTTTATAATTCTTTATTTACATAGAGAGGCATCCCAAACAATGTAACTAGAGGAATATAAACTTATGGTTCGGTGATTTAAAATTTCTTTATTTAAGTGAAAAGGCATCCCAATCCATTCAAATAATTATAAATCATCCTACTTAAGAATTCCCAACACAACATTCACAATTAGCCGGTGAGTTACAAGGTAGTGTATTACGAGATGATACTGGTGTTCCAAAAGTACAAGATGAATATTCAATCTTGTAAAGCTGATGAGGGTACTTGTGGTGTAACTATGGATGATTTGAGCTTTAAAAGTGCATCAAGATCTGTTAACGAGCTTGTGTTTGCAACGGTTGTGAAGATAATGTTGTGATATGTTGATGAACAAAAGTGCGTAGTGTATGCTTAAAGTTAATATTGGTAGAGATGTCAAGTTTGCTTTAAAATTTTAAGAGATTTTAAAGGTTTATGACGAAATGGTATCCTAAACAGGATGGTACTTCCACGGGATGAATAGAAGAATTGATAACTATCCCAAGATAGTAGTTCGGATTATCTTATAAATGAAAAATTTCAAGAATGAAATTAGATCATACAAATAAGGTGTTAAGATCTTGCTGAGTGGTAAGGCACTATCGTGTCTCTAGATTGTTTTAATGTATTCTGGTGGTTTATCGTGTTCATGTAGGAAATCAATCTAAACATAACCCTAGTACAACTATTCTCAGTATTTGAAAATTTTAAGTCGAATATAGTTAGTCAGACTATATTCCACTGTCCCTAGGTTAAATATAGGTGACTAGTCTATATTTAGCCGAGGTTCGATAAAATTTTCAAATACCTAAATTAGGTATACTTGTGATATGTCCGTTGCTTTCGGGAAACTGTCCACTAAACAAAGGCGATGTCAAACCCTTCAATTGCAAGTCCCGGCCATACAAGACTTGTAACGTATGTTTTCATATTCCATTGTATAGAAGATAGTACGGGTAGGTACGTGTGGAAAGGAAGTTTTAAGTAGTTCTAAAATAGAACATACTTGGCCAGGATCACGAACTTTTAATAATGAAGGTTTCAGAAGAAAACTTTGATGAATGTAGGGCTGAACTTCAGCTTTTGTAGGTGATGGATTTGTTTGTCCTTTAAAAATCTCATATTTCTATTTAGAAATCGATAGATTGTGATGGGTTTTTGATATCATATGAAATGATATTGATGATGTGATGGAATAATGCCAGAGACTATTACGCAAATCACAATGTCTCGGAAGTAGATTGTGCAATTCACAATGTCTGGGAAGTAGGTTAAACCATTGTGTGACTCAAAACATTTGAGAAATGATTAAGACCATTGTATCATACAATGTCCGGAATATAGAAAAGACCATCGTAATTCGTTACAATATCTTGGACATAAAATGTTGGAGTAGGAACATGATTGGGAGAATGTAGTTGTGCCGAAATGCCCTAGAATAGGCATACGCAGATATATTTAGATAAAATGATTGAAAATAACTCGAATGTATATATATATATATATATATATATATATATATATATATATATATATATATATATATATATATATATATATATATATATATATATATATATATATATACTAGTATTTGTCCGTGTTGTGTAAAATGCCTAGTGTGTATATATGAATATACTTATATGTTCATGTAGCATAAAATGCTTAATAAGTCCATAATCGTCTGGAGGATGGAAGACACGAAGATCGGAAGGCTATAAAAATGTTTTTGCTTGTAATTGTAGTTATAGTTTAGGTCTCAATTAGACCCGTTTCTCTATAACCATGGCTCTGGTACCAATCTGTAACACCCCCAATTCATGGTTGCGGCGGAATTCAAACTGGGTGTTACTCGACGGCACAATAGTCACAATAATAGAAAACGAACTCTAATTGAGTCGTTTTAAAAGGTTTATCATTCAAATTGTATAAATATCAGAGATTACAAAATGAGGTCCCAAATGGTTACATGTTTACAATGTATAATAAATGAGTTTTTGAATGATAATAAAATTTATAGCCCTCTTGAGTATCCGTGTCCTTCCATGCCATCCTTGATCGTCATGAACCTGAAATACATGCTTGAGAGGTCAACACAAAGGTTGAGTGATATTCATAGAGTTTGTTTAATGTTTGAACACAATATGTTGGTAGTGTGAGCTATAGACTCACACCAATGTTTGGAAAACAAAGATGGGTCACGTTGTTATACGCCCGGAACAGTTATTATCAAATACTAAGCTTATGACACCAAAACGTTAACGGGTACCAATATCGATCGGCGGAGTTATCCCGGTAGGTACTTTGCCGTCATACCTAATGTCTCAAATATTAATGCATTTGTTTGAACTTAGTCAATACAAATGGGATTCGTCAATCCCAATAGGCCTATTCACAATATTCGCGCTCACTATTTCTAGTGATTAAATGGTTCATAATAAGGGATCTCAGTTTGGCAAGGATGATACTTAGTGATAATAAAACAATCAGGCAATCATACAATTTAAAAAAAAACATTGTGCTCGGTTAAAAATAGCATGTATTCCCCCCAAGGATTTGTAAAACAATTAAGTAATGGAAAGTGGGGCTATGAACTCACCTTGAGTTGGATGATGTATAATGAGAATGATGGATATGCCGTAAGAACTTCTACGAGCAACCTAGAATAATCGTTGTAACTTAGGTTTGGAATAATGTCTAAGGAAACATAAACATGCCAATATATGTATGTCTTGCACTTAGTCCATGATGTGGTATGATGTATAGTGTAAGTCTTTGAAAAGAAATGATTCATGAAACATGTATAGTTTATATATCGTTTACTACCGTTCGGGCCGACATAATTCAGAAGTCATGTAGTAAACGTTCGAGGAGCCAGGACAATTTAATTCGTAAATCCACAACTCATCTCGACGGCTTACATAATGAACTCCTCACATGAGGCTCCCTACTATTGTAGTAGTTGATAAAGTATATATATATATATATATATATATATATATACATATATATATATATATATACATATATATATATATATACATATATATATATATACATATATATATATATATACATATATATATATATATATATATATATATATATATATATATATATAAGTTTTGATCCAAAAATTACATGCCCAATATTTGAATAAAGTTAGGAAAGTTTATTTGTACATGAAGATTGTTATTAGGGTAAGTTTCTTATAACTTGTATGACCATTTTTTCTTTGTAATAACTCATGGTGCTTTTAAGTGAAGTAGATCCAAATTGCTTGTTCAAGTTATCGCCAATTCCTTGTTTCATGTTTTTGCCTTGGTAACTTTATATGGTCGTTAGCTCATGTTTTCGCCTTGGTATGTATATATGGTCTTAACTCATGTTTTCGCCTTGGTATGTATATATGGTCTTAACTCATGTTTTCGCCTTGGTATGTATATATGGTCTTTAGCCATGGCTTTGCCATGACCGTTGGTCATTGTTCCATGGTCTTGAGACTCAACCTTGGCTCTAGCCATGGTTGTGGTCTTGAATATAGGTCATAAGACCTCTTTGGTCTATATAAACCATAACTTTTATATAGTGACTTTGGTCTAAAAATGGGCTGTTAAGAATTTGAAGAAAATATCACTCGGAAAGCATTTTCAGGGCTCGAGCTTTTTTGATCGTGAACGAAAACGTCGTTCCGGACAACTTTCGTGTTTTAACTTTTTGATGAATTGGACCAGAAGGGTGACTTTCAAAATGGCAGAATGCAAAACAGTAGGTATCGGCAGTTTCGGCGTTTTGGTTTTGCTAACCTCAAATGGTCATAACTTTTGACTCGGGTACTCGTTTTGGGTGATTCAAATTGCTATGTTTTCCTTGTTAAGTACTCTTTAACAGTAAGTAAGTGTCAAATATCATAGTTTTACTATTTTGGTCGTGGTTCTCCATAAAAATCACTAGTTTACTTGTTTAAATAACATAAGTTAACAATCATTTGTAATAACTTGTTTTACCCATTTTTATACATCATGGACATGATCACAAGACAAAATATAGCATGAATGATATATAAATAACATGAATATGATATTTAAGCAAGGAAGTGTGTTAGAGTTTGCTTACAACTTTGGCTTTCTACAAAGAAAGGTAAGTAGCATGTAAGGAAAAGGACTTTGATTGACTTAAGCTTCAAACCACTTCACTTCATGCAATCTTTCTACTCTTGTATTCTTGAAAGATAGATGATGAAAGTTGAGGTGAGTTGAGTGGATTCAAACTCAAGAGAAATCACCAAAGTTCTAAAGATTGGAAGTAGTTTTGATGAATCAAAACCAAACTAGTGTTTATGTGTTGTTATAGCTCTTGATTTCTTGAATAAAACTTGAATAAAGAGTGTTTGTGTTTGTTTTGTGTTATGAACGACTACAAGAGGGGTAGGAGGGTTATATAGGGCCTTGAGGAGGTGCTAGGAAGGTGTTAGGAAGGTGTAGTGAGGAGGTGCAAGAGTTGGGATATTTTAGAAGCTTATTGAAGAAGTTTAGACACATGCATGATTCCTAGAGCTTAAGGCTTGAAATCAAGCCACATGGTTGATGAATCCCCCCCCCCTATAGTCGGCCAAGGCTGGTCTAGGGTGACTAGATGAGTAGTCATGGTCTTATCTAAGTTACGGAGTGAGTTTTGGTCCCGGTAATCGCTAACGGTAAGTCGTTAAGTCATGAAACTTAAAATCGGGTATCCTAAAAATATGAAACTTATAAATATGTTAGAACTTATTAATATAAACTATCTTAGCATATATAATGAGTGATAAGTTCTATCGGGTTGCTTAAACGCTGTTAAAACTGGGTATCCGGGTCTAAAACGCGTAATTCGCGTAAAACGCTGAACTGGAAAACGGAAAATTCCAAAACCTTTGGAATTTTCGTAAAATGAGAGAAAAACATATTTCTATTGTTTATAGTGTTTTATGGACATATCGGGATGCTGGAATGACGTTTAAACCAAAAAGTAAATCTCGGACACGGTTTTGTGATTTTTGCAGAAATGATCCGACGAGTGTCAAATTCTCGGATTATCATTAAAATAGTTTAACTTACGAGAATATGAAATAAAAATTTCGGGAGTGAATAGTAAAAGTGAATAGTAAAAAATGAATAGTAAAAAAAATTTGGGATTAGAAATTAACCTGAAAATGCGAATTGTTACAACAACGATCAGGTACACTTCCTGGTGGGGGTTGTAAGCTTCTCGAGATCCCTTGAGAGGTAAAGCCTGGTGCAATCCCTACGCATCAAGTTTTTGGCGCCGCAGCCCGGGGAATAGTTATTGTCTAGGTTAGAATTTCTTTTTATTAGGTCTACTTGCTAGATTCCTTTCTAGTAAGATTTTTATTTTTATTTTTATTGGTTTTCTTTAGTCTTTCTTTTTCTTTGTGTCTTTGTTCGTAAAAACATTTCCATTGACTCTTCCATTCACTACTATGGAGAACGCGAATCCGCCAAGTTTTTCATCCAATCGACCAAATCCACTACAAAATCTACCCTTTCCACTTCAAAATGATATCTTGATGTTTCGACAACGTCATGATGAATCTTTTCCCGATGCATGGACTCATTTCAAATACTTACTACAAAAAGTCCTTCACTATGGTCTTGATTTATTGCCTCTACTTCAATTATTTCACACTCGTATCGACTACGAAACTCAAATGAGGCTTGACTATGTAACAGATGGGGAGTTTTGGGAGTATGATGTCAAAAACACGTGGGAAAACTTTGAGATACATGCCCAATACAGGAGTGGAACATGGGACCCAAGAAACGTAAGTGTAGACCTATTTTCAATATGGAAGGCTCAATCGAAAAGTTTGCTTGGGGATAAAAAGATTAGAGTCGAGCCACCTAGTTGCATGTCATGGTTAGGCACTACCATAATACAAGGTGAACACATAGGTGATATTGATGTAATGGAAGAGATAGTAGAAAACCCAAGCCCACTAAGTACCCCACAAAATACTCAACCACCATTTGAGGCACACACACCGCCCGTGACTTACCCGGAAGAAGTAGAAGAAACTTTAGGAATTCCGATGGAGGTAGAACCCTTGGACCAGGCACCACTTGAGGATATAGGTTTGAACACTTGTAGTGATAACCTTACTCCTAGTTTTAGGGAAGTTCCTAGTTTTGATGAATCGGAGGCTCAACCAAAACCGTTACCTAATCTTCCATCCTTGGATGAAAATTTAGGAATTGAAATAGGTCCCGATCCACCCATCAAACCATATAGTCCGGGTAGTCTTAGGATAAAGGTAGTGGACTCTAAGCCCTGTAGAGTGGAAGATAATATAGGAGTGGAAAATGACCTTACATGCTTACATCACCCATTTATGATTGATCACAAGAAACATTATGGGTTTAAACCGGGTTTATTAGGTCAAGATGGATCCCCAACTAGTAGTCTCTTGAAGTTGATAGAAAATGATCCCTTTCTAGGAGAAAATATTAATCCACCCATTAACCCGATTGAATTTGGTAAGGTTATGATGATAGGAGCACACCCCTTTGAGCATATAATTCATCCACCACACTTTCCTCACGAGGCATATTTCCACCCTAAGGGTGTGTATCGCTACTTCCACCCGCACTTAGTTCAAAGTGTAGGAAAAACCTCTCCTATTTCCGTTAAATAAGGGTAGAGTCAGGCTCGTGACTCAAACAAAAACAAGCGCTTCTTGGGAGGCAACCCATGCTTTGTGTGATTTTTATTTTTGTTTGTTTGTTATTTGCTTCCGTATGCATGCTTTATTTTTATTGTTGGTAGATCATGTTTCTCAATTAAATAGTGGAAATACTTTACTTTGTTGTTTTGGCCTAGTCTTAACTCCACCTAAAAGTATTTTTTCAAAAGATAAGTGTAAGGGGAAACCCCAAATATGTTTTTAAGAAACAAACCGATCATGATTCTCCACAATATTAAGTGAACATGTATATTCGTATTTGTTAGAGTCAAATGCTTGTATTGAGTCATAATGAAGTTTTGCAGGATTTTACATGAAGTAGGACCAAGTTTTTCCAGAAATTTTCCTGAAACTTAACATAAGAATTTCTGCAGGTCACTTCTGACGGCGTCACGAGTTAACTCTTGACGGCGTCACGTGTAAAAATCTGGAAATTTTACCGGTTTTGTTTTTCTAACGGAGTCTTACGGTTTTTGTGAATTATTAAGTTTTATAATCTCCAGGAAATCTGCAAACTTCATTCCACAAGCATTATATCTTACTTTGTTTTCTAGGATTTAGTAACTTATATAGATTGCCGCCGATTTTATGCAAGGTTGTCTTGTCTATTTTCTCAGGATTCACAGGTTATGTATGACAAGAAGATGATTTATATTCTGGAAGGGAAGCTTTGAGTGTTCATTTTCTTGGAGGAAGATTTAACCTGGCCACCTTATTATCCATACCGAGCGAATCAGGGGAGTATTTGATTTCATTCTTTTTACTTTTTCACTTTTACATTCTTTACTTGAACATTGGGGACAATGTTCATCTTAAGTGTAAGGGGAGGGTAAAATGATGATACCTTACATATGCACTTTCGCTTAAGTTTGTTTTGTTTAATGGTAGATGTGTAATAAAACTATGAGAAATACTTGTTAGTGCAATTTTAGCGCCAAATTAAATTTTTTTTACAACATTTAGGAGTGAAACTTTAGCCATAGCAAGCGTCTCATGGATAGGAGATTGTATGACTAGCACATAACCGTATATTCAGAAAAATTTTCCACCCAAATATGTGAGGTTCGCCTTTAGATTTGATAGGAAAAGCATTTACTATTAGTGCTTATGAGTGTACCGGTAGCATTTAGATTCTAGAACTTGCGTTAGTGATGCATCCCGAGACCGCTAGTGAGACTACATTCGTGTAGTAGGATTTACTACATGATAAGAGGCATTAGGATCACCCTTGTGTTAAACCCGTATCGTAATTACTTGACCATTTAAGTCATATTACTTGGCTAGTTAAGTCAACTAATTTTTCCCACACCTTAGCGTTGTACTCATTTTTAGTACACGAAACCCCTAGTACACCCCTCCGAGCCTATCTTTTCGTTTCTAACTTTAAGCATCTTACTTAAAGGAAGAATTTGTTACACCCCACTTAAATGTACAACCAAATCGCCTTAGCCTTCCGTGTATGCACTCATCTTTAGTGCATTATTGTTATTTGTTAAATCCTAAGTTAACTATCTAATTGATTACATGGTTGCTAAGTCGAGTCATATCCTTGTACATATTGTTTTGGGATGATTGGGACTCATGGGTAAAGTACTTATTTTATGGAGTAATGGGGAAGAACATCATTTATTACCCCCATATGTACGTTAATCTTAAAAGTACTCCAAGTGTTTTGATTTTCTTAATTCGAGTCATTAGAATAGTTCATTGTAAAGTATGTAAAGATTCAAGTGTAAGGGGAATTTCCATTCCCTATGATGTATTATTTTGGATGGTAGGGTAAGAGTGTATGCAAAAAAAAAAATAATAATAAAAAATAAAAAATAAAAAATAAAAAATCAAGAAAAAGAAAAAAAAAATAGAAAAAGAAAAGAGAAAAAAAACATACGGACTACCATCCCGTTTCATTCTATGTTCATTTTTATGTTTTTGTTATTTTTTTCATTTAATTAGCTTAAGTCGAGTCTAGTCTTGGCTTAGCAACGCCACATTGTACATGTAATTAACCAAGATTGTTAACTCGCCACCAGTAAAGACTGCCTTTATCCAACAAAACCGTGTATTTCATATCCCTACACCTAACGTTACAACCCTTTAAAAAGACCTCTTTGACAGTTTATCCTAGGTGCTTACGCCATGTGGTGGAGGTTTGATCCTTTCCCAAGCCTATGGTAATCTATTTTGCTATGACAGATAGTGAGAGATGTTTTCCATTTCCATAATGTGATATTACTTTATTACACCCGAGAGATGTGAGTATCTAAACACTATTTGTGAGGTGCTAGTGTATGACCTCCATGCTTGTCTTTGGTCTTTAGTGGAACGATTATTTGTTGTAATTACTTTTATATTAGTGTTAAATGACCTCTAACTTGTATTTTGAGTAGAATAAAAGCGCATATTCTTGAGGACAAGCAAATCTCAAGTGTAAGGGTATATGATGAGGCGAAAAATGAACCACTTTTAGGGGGTCATTTAAGCCCGGAATTGAATTTATTTGAACAAATATTGCCCTAAATCGTTCCTTTTGTGATTTTAGGTACTTTGGGAGTGAAATTTGGAAAAGGAAGCAATTCGGACGTTTTTGGAGCATAAAAGTGAAGAAAACGCCAAAGACTTAATTTTCCAAGCTGGGAACAGTAGGTGACGGCGTCAAGAGCAACATTTTGACGGCGTCAAGAGTAATTTTCATGACGACCCAGTACAGAAATGAATGCGTCACAAGGAAGAGCGTCAAGAGTAAAATACGTGACGGCCTGGAAAAAGTTATAACGTGACGGCTTCAGAAGTAGATCAAGGCAGTCCGAGAATTCTTTTGGCGGCGAGATGACGGCGTCACCAATTATGGTCTTGACGCCGTCAGCCTCAATTTCCTATATATATTTTTCTAATTTTCATTCATAAAAAAAAGAGAAGTTTTGGAGAAACCCTAAGGCCGAACTTAGTACGAATTTTACAGGTTTTCAAGGGTTTTCAGCCCTTGAACCCTTTCATGTGTAATTGAGATAAGTGTTCTTCTAATTCAATCAATATGTCTATGTGTTGGTTGTCTATATCTTGTTCTTGTCTTAATTCCATCATGCTAGGCTAGATCTATCTTGTGTTTGCTTAGATCTAATGAAACCTAGATGTTAATTATGTGTTGACTACTTGTTTATGGTTGTATTGGATGAATGATTTCGATGTTAGGCTTAGGAAAACTGGCAGATCTCCAAATGGTAACATGCTTGAACGTCTTAGGAAACATGAACTGACGTGCACTAGGTTTTATTGGTTGTATTTAATGCATGAGTAAATTCTAATGATCCCATGTTAGGAGCTTCTTAGCCGGCTCGACATAGGAGTGAAGTAGGCACTCATAGGATTGGGGAATTAAGTGCGCCACCCCATGAATGATATTAAGGAATACAATCCGTCATCCACGCAACTATAACAAGTTATTAACCTGTAAAAGATATCTAGGGAATAGTGAAATCTAAGTAAACACAATTTCTCCACTTATTGCTCACAACCTTAGTTAATTTAGTTTATTTTCATTTTTAGTATGTTGGCATGAATATTACGATATTTAATCTAAACATCCTCTTCATGTTTTAATAATGACAAAGATGTAAACTACAACATATAACGTAAAGTGCTTAAGTTACTTGTGATCACAATTCGTCTTTGCATTCTTACGTCAACAAGCCTCGACATCTCAACGTCTCGAGTTTGCCTCAACAATCACTTAAGGTATGTACAAACAAATGTCTAATACATTTTATGATCAAAGGGATTTTATTTAAACATTACAAAGTTTATAAAATGATATAAACATGTTATATATTTTTTTGAAAAATAATTTTGGTAATTAAAGGAAAATGTTTAATTCATAACAAATATATGAATTCAAAATTTTAACCAAAATCAGTTAGTTTTCACCAAATAAACTTTCACCAGAAAAGACAAAGATTTCTGGCCGTTTCAGTAGGGCGGCCCCCTTAATTATGGGCGGCCCCCTTAATAATTAAGGGGACCGGCCATACAATTAAGGGGACCGGCACGCTCCTCTGTCAGAAATCTTCTCCTATAAATACCACCTCAAACCTGGTATTTTTCTGGACCTTTTGCACAAAAATTTTCAGATCCAATTCTCTCTAAACATCCTTCTAAAACCCTTTGATCATAAGATTATTAATCTTTGTTTCAAGTGATCCAATCTCTCATCATTCAAAGTGCAAGAGAAGAATCCTCCCTATCATAAAGCCAAAGATGTATTAGGATCTAGTTAGTGCTTATGTGAAGTTGTGAGTTAGGTATATGTAATAAGTAGATCAATATGATCTTACTTAGTAGTGATTTAATGAGTGAGTAAGAAGTAGTGGGAGGAAGTAGTAGTGTGGAGAAGACATGTAGTTGTGAAGATGTAGGTGTGTGATTAAGTAGTGGAGTTTAGAAGAAGTTGTGATGAAGTCGTGAAGTCGTGAAGAAGTCGTGAAGCCGTGAAGTAGTTTAGAAGAAGTTGTGATGAAGTCGTGAAGAAGTTGTGAAGTCATGAAGAAGTCGTGAAGTTGTGTAGTGATCTAAGTTGTGTTGTGAGATTGGTTCTAGCTACTATTAGAACTCGACATTTAACTTAGTGTCGTTAAATGGTGTAAGCAAAAGTTGTGTACGGTTTTCTCCGCCAAAAGGGAGCTTGTTGAGTAGTGAAGAAAACTCTCGAGTAGGTGACTCGGGGAGTGGAGTAGGAACAAGGAAGGTGTCCTTGTAGCCGAACCACTATAAATCATTGTGTCCGGTTTGCATCCTCTTTCTCTTATCTTTTTACATTTACTCTTGCATTTATCGCTTTATATCTATGCTTGCAAATATGTGTTAATTGTTGCTTATATTGATGATTGATTGTGGTGTAGTAACAAGTTAATATTGTGATAGGATATATAGTTGTATGATATGGTCTAATGGGCTTATATATATATGATTAACACTTCTCATGTTGAGTTTAACTTAATCGATAATTTGATACAAAATGCTTTAAGATTTTAAAAGGAAAACGTATTCACATAAAGATCGACCAAAGCTTCATTCATAAAACTATGTTTTGAAAACTAATCCAAAAGTCTACATATATAATTGATCATATTGATTATATATTGTTTTCATACTAAACTCAAATTGAAGGTTTTCAAACAAACAATTGAATAAATTTGAATCAACATTTTGCAAAACCAAGCTTTTATAAAACGAAAAAGAGGGGAAAACTATTCAACCCCCCTTCTAGTTTTCCACAATTGGTACCAGAGCCAGGTCGCTCAAATTTTCAAAACAAATGGTTTTAAAAATTGAGTACGATCCATGTATCAAATTACCCATTAAGGAGGATTAAATATGAAAAGTGTTTTGTTGATTGACTTGTATTAGTTTTGATGATATATACACTAATTATACTAGCTCGAAATAATATTATGCTTAAAATAAGTATTATATGTTCGGTATCAAAATCAGAAAGTTACACACCTTTCCGAAAAGTCAGAAAACAATTTTTTTTTACAAAAAATGAAATTTTGAGTACCAGATGGGCGGCCCCCTTAAATATTGGGCGGTCCCCTTAATTATTTAAGGGGTCCGCCTGTCTGTTCGACAGTTTTTCGAAAACTTTGAAAAATCATATAAAAATAACCGTAACTCTGTAGAAGTCGCGCCACCCGGCATTTTAAAGGTAATTGAGTCTACTTTCATTTAAAAATACTTACAAGTGATCATTACATACTTAAATAAGTCAGAAAGTTAAAATACTACACGAAGGTCAAAATTTTGAGTCTTGTCTTAACGTAAAACTTGTATTTTATCTTTTCCTTCGAGTCGGGCATTCCTAGTCGATATATCTTTGAAAAATTAAGTATTTATGTTTTCAAAATATTGATCTTAATTAAATTTTAAAATGGACAGGAAACTATTTTATTTTCAAATAAAATCGAGCTGAGTAAACATTGGTATATATAATACACAAAGCGACGACAAGTGTCTTATGTGCTATGTGAACTTATTTGTGATTCTATTTTGTTAATTGAATATATCAGATGATTGTTGCTATTTGATTTTTAGTTAATTGTATATCTAAGCATATGTGCCTTATTAGTTTATAGCTAGTTTTCCGGTTTATACTTAACTAGATCGTATGCTAGATTTCTTGCGTTAGGATTGCAATATTATGCTTGCATTGCATATAGGTATAGATGGCTTAATGTCACTCAAACATCTTGTAAATGAGTTAAATCTAATCACTTAAATATTTCAAACAATTTAATCTATTCTTAACAACACACTTAAATATTTTCAACAAATTACCTTGTTTTACCTTAAGTTGTTTAATAAAGAGAAATTGAATCTTTGTAAAACATTAGTAGTTATATAAAAGAAAAAGTATTTTCAAAATCTAAGTGTGTTCATTATAAGTAACAATGAAGAGTCTTTCACATAAACAAAACATATAACAATCGTGAAGTAATATGTCAAATTTCAATCATTCACCAACCTCACTCATAAATAATCGTAGGATTAATGGAACACACTATCAAAATGCCTATTTATTTTAAATGAGTGTTTGTGAGGGTCAAGAAAGATCTTGATATTATATCAATTCGTTATTCAAATTATGGTTGATATATTTATCAAATCTAATTGACACATTTTTTAGTGTGGACAAGAAATTGGATCGCTATTTGTTTAGCTTCAAGATTATATCAAATTACAACAAAAGATATAGTCTTGAATCTACATACTCAATCACACTAGATTGATATGAAAATAGTTACATCCTTTGTAGATGAAAAGAGTATGCATTGGATCATAACTCACACTTGTGTTGATAATGTCGTATTGAATCTACTTGTCCAATAATTGTGTTCCAAATATTAGAATAACATTTTCAACACATGCATAAAATATACAATGAAGTAGGATTGACGACTTGGATGTTTCATCCGAAATATTCAAGCAATTTACATTGCAAAGCAATGGATAAATGTGTCATATCCGAAAAACCAAACATGAGCAAACTAACAACATATGCAAACGTTGCTCACACTACTTAAAATCATCACTTCAAGCTAAAATACATATTTAAGAACAATACTCACTATATATTATATGTATTTCATTTTCTTTATAGCATGAATGGTTGTGTTACAAGATAATGCACTACACTTTTCTTTTTGAAATAATTTAAGTTATTAGAATTGAAAAATAACTTGTCTCAATGCATAAACAAGTAAAATTCATCTTGTTTCAAATACTAGTTAAAGTATGATATATAACATTGACAAAAATCATAGAAAATAATATTTGCCTTAGAATATATAAATATCTAGTTTTGATATCATTTGTGAATCACAATCTCATTTAAGATAAATAATCTTAATGAGATTCATTTTTCAAGATATGCTAAGGAGCATTCTTAAATCAAGCACATTTATTAAATCAAGTAATATGCCATCAAAACCAAATAACCGGTTAATCATGAACAAAAGATTAAAACTTTGCATTTACTCTTATCTAAACATTTAACACATCTCTATTGGGATAGTGAGTAAAATATATCATGTAGACTTACCTTCATTAAAACATGATGTTTGAGTCACATTAAGCCAAGCGTTAGTGAATCAAGCAAACTTCATATTTGGTACTCTTCGATAGGTAAATTTAGGAACTCAATTTCCTCTAAAAAGAGAATGACTACTGGAGAATTTATTGACTAGAAATTCAATTTAACCTAACGGTTGAATTGCTTCTATGTGAGAAGTTGGGTGTGTGTAACCCGTAAAAATGGTCGTGTTTAGCCTGAATTGAGCACCACTAGTAATAGTCTCATACTCATTCTCCAACTTGATTAAATTGCTCTTCCTAAATATACCTAACACTAGTTTACTTTTATGAACTTTGTTTCTCATTAGATGCTTTCATTCCTAGATTCATGGCATATCGCATATATGTTATTTCTAGATGATTATTTGTTCCTATATGATTTGATTGTATGCCTTTACATGGTTTACTATATATGTATCATTCATCTAGGTATACTTTTCTTACCTTTAGATCCTACACCCTCATTTCATGAGAACCTTAGTGTCATAATCCGATAGGTCATATTAGTCTCAAAATATATCCGGATGAGCATGAATTTAATGGGAAGTGAAATCACACTCAATCACATATATCCTTCTACCTCACACCCAAAACCGAGTCATCCTTTGTACTACCAATCTCGAGTCATCCACCATTACCATGTCCTCAAAGAAACCAAGAATCAATACCATACCCGCTAAACCACTCCTCATTGAGTTAACACAAGATAACACCAACACTTCAACACCACCACCTCCTACCCAAGAAATTCTTTCCTTAAACATCACTCTTCCGCTGCCACCTAGTCATCTCCACTTGAACCTCATTTCCCATCTTCACAAGAAGATTCAACCATGTCACCATTCCGTACATTCTACTAAGTACGCCATCACCACCAAAACTTAAATCCCTGAAAGTCAAGTGAATTTCTTTATGAAATGCATCCTTTCCACTTTATAGCAAGTGAAGAACACAAAGAAGATATCCAAGCTTCAAGTGTTGTCAAGTTATCACCACCTCATCCAAGTGAATTTCATTACGAAATGCGTCATTTCCACTTTCTAGCAAGTGAAGAACACAAAGAAGATATCCAAGCTTCAAGTGTTGTCAAGTTATCACCACCTCATCCAAGTGAATTTCATTACGAAATGCGTCATTTCCACTTTATTGCAAGTGAAGAACACAATGAAGAAATCTAAGCTTCAAGTGTTGTCAACTCATCACCACCTCATTTCACATATCCACCTTCGGTCGTCAACCAACAAAACACCTAAAAAAAAATCTCATGATTCCCTATCATCCACCCTTGTCAAACGATATACTAATCTAAACCATAATTGTCAACCCTTTGTCATCACCTTCCCTTTACATTCACGCTCATCCCTCCTCATTCTCCTACATTTTCCTAGGTTCTAATCTTTGCATTAGGTTCTTTTTTTTTTTTTTTTTTTTTTTTTTTTTTTTTTTTTTTTTTTTTTTGATTTTAGGTTGATGTTTTTAAAACAATAATTGCAAGTGTTATACTTTTAATGCATATACCTAATATGTCCATATATTGTTCCCCTATTAGTCTCATGCATATATCTATTATCATCATTATATATATGTGCACTGGTCTACTAACTTTGTTTTGAAGGATTACTTCACCGCTCGATTCTTTGGTAGCCAAAACAAGTTTTGAGCATACACCAAGGGGGAGCATTGAGGTTGATAGGATCAAGACTTCACTTACAATGATGCAAGCTCGCCTTTTACATTCTATCTCAAGAGTTCAAGTGTAGTAGAAGTCTCGTCTTAGAAGTCCACCTTTTTGCTTCGAAAAAAGGGGGAGAAGAAGTGTAAACTAGTAACTTATACAGTTTACTATAAGTTATAGTTTACATAGTTTGTCATCATCAAAAATGGGGAGATTGTTGGCATGAATATTACGATATTTAATCTAAACATCCTCTTCATGTTTTGATAATGACAAAGATGTAAACTACAACATATAACGTAAAGTGCTTAAGTTACTTGTGATCACAATTCATCTTTGCATTCTTACGTCAACAAGCCTCGACATCTCAACGTCTCGAGTTTGCCTCAACAATCACTTAAGGTATATACAAACAAATGTCTAATACATTTTATGATCAAAGGGATTTTATTTAAACATTACAAAGTTTATAAAATGATATAAACATGTTATATATTTTTTTGAAAAACAATTTTGGTAATTAAAGGAAAATGTTTAATTCATAACAAATATATGAATTCAAATTTTTAACCAAAATCAGTTAGTTTTTCACCAAATAAACTTTCACCAGAAAAGACAAAGATTTCTGGCCGTTTCAGTAGGGCGCCCCCCTTAATTATGGGCGGCCCCCTTAATAATTAAGGGGACCGGCCATACAATTAAGGGGACCGGCACGCTCCTCTGTCAGAAATCTTCTCCTATAAATACCACCTCAAACCTGATATTTTTCTGGACCTTTTGCACAAAAATTTTCAGATCCAATTCTCTCTAAACATCCTTCTAAAACCCTTTGATCATAAGATTATTAATCTTTGTTTCAAGTGATCAAATCTCTCATCATTCAAAGTGCAAGAGAAGAATCCTCCCTATCATAAAGCCAAAGATGTATTAGGATCTAGTTAGTACTTATGTGAAGTTGTGGTTAGGTATATGTAATAAGTAGATCAAGATGATCTTACTTAGTGGTGATTCAATGAGTGAGTAAGAAGTAGTGGGAGGAAGTAGTAGTGTGGAGAAGACATGTAGTTGTGAAGATGTAGGTGTGTGATTAAGTAGTGGAGTTTAGAAGAAGTTGTGATGAAGTCGTGAAGTCGTGAAGCCGTGAAGTAGTTTAGAAGAAGTTGTGATGAAGTCGTGAAGTCGTGAAGAAGTTGTGAAGTCATGAAGAAGTCGTGAAGTTGTGTAGAAGTTGTGTAGTGATCTAAGTTGTGTTGTGAGATTGGTTCTAGCTACTATTAGAACTCGACATTTAGCTTAGTGTCGTTAAATGGTGTAAACAAAAGTTGTGTATGGTTTTCTCCGCCAAAAGGGAGCTTGTTGAGTAGTGAAGAAAACTCTCGAGTAGGTGACTCGGGGAGTGGAGTAGGAACAAGGAAGGTGTCCTTGTAGCCGAACCACTATAAATCATTGTGTCCGGTTTGCATCCTCTTTCTCTTATCTTTTTACATTTACTCTTGCACTTATCGCTTTATATCTATGCTTGCAAATATGTGTTAATTGTTGCTTATATTGATGATTGATTGTAGTGTAGTAACAAGTTAATATTGTGATAGGATATATAGTTGTATGATATGGTCTAATGGGCTTATATATATATGATTAACACTTCTCATGTTGAGTTTAACTTAATCGATAATTTGATACAAAATGCTTTAAGATTTTAAAAGGAAAACGTATTCACATAAAGATCGACCAAAGCTTCGTTCATAAAACTAAGTTTTGAAAACTAATCCAAAAGTCTACATATATAATTGATCATATTGATTATATATTGTTTTCATACTAAACTCAAATTGAAGGTTTTCAAACAAACAATTGAATAAATTTGAATCAACATTTTGCAAAACCAAGCTTTTATAAAACGAAAAAGAGGGGAAAACTATTCAACCCCCCTTCTAGTTTTCCACATAGTGTTTTTTGCATCTTTAGTATTGGGTTAGTTGACTAGCAACTAATTCTGCCCAAATCCTTCAAACCCGAGATTTTTACTTGCTTTCTAAAAAATATAAAAATACAAAAATAATCATCCCTCATCTTTAGAACTAGTATTTAGGTTTTCTAATCCCAGCGACACTATTCCTAGCTGAACGATCAATCCCCCGGTACTTGTCACTATACTATACTACAATGATCAGGTACACTGCCTGGTGGGGGTTGTAAGCTTCTCGAGATCCCTTAAGAGGTAAAGCCTGGTGCAATCCCTACGCATCAGTTATAGTGGCTTTTAGTGTAATGGAAACTATGCATGACCGGTGATAATGGCTAATTCACATGGGTCATGGGTCATGTGCATTAGGTAATTATCATTGGTCACATTCATTAATATGAGTATTTGACATCATATGGGTCATATGCATTGGGTTATAGTTGCTTAGAGTGTCATGTTACGACACATCCATGACTGTTGAATTGGTAATTAACATGGGTCATGGGTAACGTGCATTGGGTTATAGTGACTTTTAGTATAATGGAAACCATGTATGACCGATGATAATGGCTAATTCACATGGGTCATGGGTCATGTGCGTTAGGTTATCACTGGTCACATATTTGACATCATAGGGGTCATATGCATTGGGTTATAGTTGCTTAGAGTGTCATGTTATGACAAACAGCTCAATCCGAAACCGAAAAAAACCCGAAACCGAAGAAACCGAAACCGAAAAAAACCAAAACCGGAAAAACCGCTTATCACGATTCGGTTTCGGTTTTTACTTTTAGATATCCGTGGTTAACCGAACCGAACCGTATATAATATAAATAAATTACCCGCCCCGCGATGGATAGTTAAAATCTTCCAACTAACCGCACCGAACCGCCCCGTGAACACCCCTACCAAGCATGCCCTAAAATACAAATGTAGCTTTAATATATACTTATTAGTTTTAAAACTTTTATTACTTTTTATACTTTTAGTTTTTATACTTTTAATACTTTTAATAATTTTTAAACATACTTCACTTATTAGTTTTAAAACTTTTACTACTTTTTATACTTTTAGTTTTTATACTTTTAATAATTTAAGTATGTAGATTGCATTTGTTTAGTATATAATATTTATATTTTTTTTGTTTGTTAAAAAAGGTTTAGTACATAGTTTTTAATGTAAGTATATACATTTAATTTGTTTAGTACATAGTATATACACTTATTTTATTTTATTTTATTTTATTATTTTTTTTATTTTTATCTAAAGTATATACATTGAATCTTGTGCAATTAAGTATTTTGCCGTTTGAGTGGTGGATGAAAAAATATAAATGCTTATAGTTAGGGTCAAGAGTTACACAGTGTCTTCGTTTTCTTTCAAACTCTCAACCTAACCATCCCTATTAAAATGGCATCGCCACCTACATCATATGATCTTGACGATTAAAGCAAATCGCTGAGTCTGATGATCTTGATGATGTCTTCCTCCTGCTTTTCGGCCAACAATACACTGAATTGATGGCTTAATTATGTTGCTAGGGCAAAAACGTGATCACCTAGCTAAGGAGATTAGGGGCCTTGAAAAGCTAATTGAAGAAGAGGAATGTTTTTGCCTTTTCACGATGAAGGTGCTGATGGGTTGAGGTTTATGAAAGAGACTTTGTCAACAAATAAGAAAATTCTTGCCGGTCTAATTGGGTTGATGGATTTGGCACGTGAAGGGAGGGAAGAGAAGCAGCATCATCTGGCCCGGTTTGAGAAAGTCTAGGGTATTGTTGTGGTATCTTTTGGTCATCCCCTGTTTTTAATTTCAATTGGCAGGGTATTTTAGTGATGGTTATGCTTTAAGTATGGTTAATATGTAATATGATGTTAGCCCAGGAAATTTTTTTTATAGCCATTAGGCAATTTTTGTATCGGCATCATATCGATTATGTATGAACTCACCTATTAAGGTTGCATATCTGTTATAAGAATTGCAATGCATTTGTATTCATAGAATAATGAAGAACATGCTATGTTATTTTTGTGAATAATTAGAACAAAAGAGATATTAAAGTTTGCTTGGATTAGCTTATTTTATCTTAGGCTTAGGTTGACTATCTGTTATAAGAATTATGTTGTATTTGTATTGAGAGAATAAGGAAGAAAAGTGGCGGATGTGTGTAATTTTCAAGATTTTTATGCCTTGGAAACCTTAATATGTACATCTTACTAGCTGTTTGTCCGGTCTTTAGGTTCACGCTGTCATATATTGAAACGTATGTGGTCTATTAGGTACCAAGCTCGAAAACCTAGTGGGAGCCTTTTGATTCTCCAATTGGAGAAAACTCCTTCCTTGTAATGAGTATTGAGAACTCGGTTTTTATATGTGTTATATCTGTTAGAAAATTCATATGTGTTCAACTTGTTATTATTATATGTTCAACCCACTAGTTGGTTATTATTATATGTTTAACTTGTCATTCATGCACGATTAGCTCTCTAATGTCGTAGAATCTACATAATTAATATGTATGTTCGTCACATCTAAGGGAGCAATATAAATGATAGTAAGAATCTGTTTTCTAATAACTTAAAGCTCAATATCAGGGCAGATCTATCTAACGTTTCAGATCGGTTCCCTTGCTTAATTTGGAAAACGTCTACTACCGTTATTAGACGTTGTCCAAAAAACAAAGCAATGGTACCTTTCTGCAACGCTAGATAGATCTGTCCTGATAATTGAGACATCTTCAATGCGATAATGATATAGTGTGTATTGTTCATGACAGACCACACTCCTTCATTATCGCATTTAAGATGAGTGATGTTACTTAGACTCTATTCTTTACTCAACAATTGTATCATATTGACCTTTTATCCCATTTTAAACTACACGAGTCCTAAAATTAGTACATGTGTGCCGATTTGTACTAGGTGCCCACATTACTTGGTGGATGAATGGTTTAACTTTATAAATGAGTCTGGAATTTCAACATACCTTTCCCTTCTAAGCTCATATACAGATCCTTTTGTTTTTTTTAACAATCTAGCAATGCGCCTGGTGCAGGCCTTTGCTCAAAGGGAGTTGAAACGACAAAAGGAGTTGTAGCGGGAACTTAGAAGGGTTACGTATGTTGGTTTATTGTATTCCATTCTTTTTTATGATCTAAAACCAACCATCCACCAAGTAATGTGGCCATTGGAGTACCAAGAACAAAGGTTGTTTCAAACACACCCTGAATTGCAACATTGACTGTTTTTTGTCCACATCAGTTGACTATTTTGGCCTTGGTCTTTGCACACCTGCATTTTTGGCCTTGTTACTGCAAATACTATTTTTTTCTCATGTTTGCACATATGAAAAAGTAATGTCATGACTACACAATTTCATGCCTGCAAGAAGGGTAACAAACACTATTTTTTTCTTCACTGTCAATTGACTACTTTTTGCAGTTTTGAATCACTAACCAAGTATACCTTTTTCTCTATAAAAACCAAATACACCAAGCAAGCTCCCACAACCCCATTCTACCTACTGAAACAATGAGTTCCAAGAACAAAGGTTGTTTCAAACACACCCTGAATTGCAACATTATCTTTTATTTCATTTACACTATATTTTTTTTTTAATTTTAATATATTTTTTCTTTTTTTGCAGAAATCATTAACATTGACAGCAGTGACTCAAGTGACTCAAGTTCATTTCACATATCAAGCAGTTCTGAAGGTCCTCCAAATCCATGGGCAGACTACTTTCCAAAGGGATATTCTGGATCAGGCACAAAAAGGAAGATGCTAGGAAGCTAAAAACTCCAAAAAAGACTGCCAAAGAGATTTTCGATGAGAGGGTTCAGGTGCTACTACCGTGTTAGGCCTGCCCAATGCTAAGATTTGTGAAGACAAGGGTATAAAACCATGTGAACCAAAAATGCCCAAAGTTTGTTCAAAAGGGAAGAGTAAAAAGAAAATGTATTAGTTTAGGAAGTACTTTATTTGAATAAACCTGTGTTAACCTGAATAAACATGTTGTAATCCTTTTGTACTACTTTATTTGACTTTATGAAGTCAATTTTATAATGTGTTTGTACACGTAAACATTCAAACCACATTGCATGATGCAACTTCTATAAATTTATTATCTAATGCTTATTTGATTTCAGGAAACCACGTTTTGAAGGAGAGAGTTCAAAAGGTATTTATGTCATATACGTTCAATAAAAAAAATAGTTCAAACTAATGTAACCATGTATAAGGATTAATTTGATATACATATTTGATTCTCTTAATGTATAGTATTGATCGATAAATCTTTTATTTTATGCAGGTAAGGAAGAGAAGGTGTTTAACATTAACGAGTGGTATGAGTCGTGGAGTTCTGGAAGAAAGGAGGCATCATGCAAAGAAAGTTTGCGTCAAATTGCCAAAGATGAGGCGGAATACAAGCGATCAAAGACGAGGGTTGGTTCAGTGGAAGAGGATGCGGCTGATGTTGGATTTTTGAGTGACGAAGAGGACGCCATTGACTACGATAATGTACATTTGGCTTTTGATCCGGAGAAATATCAGAAATTTAACTGTTAAACTTTTTATGTATGAACAATTTTTAATTTACTTTAATTTGTTATGGGATTGTTTTTTTTTTTTGGTTTATTACTATATGAATTTTAACTTTCTTGCTTCATTAAACCAAAAAAAGATGAAAAAAATTATCATATACATATTGTTATAATCAAAAAAATTATGTTAGTCTAGAATTATGCCTAGCAACATTAATTTAGGCCTAGCAACATTAAGTTATGCCAAGCAGCATTAAGTTCTGAGTTACTAGCATTCACCCAAATTCCATTCCAAATAACTTTTTCCTTGCCTTTGCTGCAAAATGTTAAGTCTAGAAACAAAGAAAACACAAGCCATAACATATGCACAATGATCACAACATCTAATTATACTTAGCAGTTCTAAGTATAACTAGCAGCATTGTAATGGGGCAAATGAAGAGTCATGATCGACTAATAGTCTGAACTCAATTCATGCAGTTAATATCAAATTAGACTCAAACTAGAGAGACTATAAAATCCATATCTAACCCCTCAAAATTACATAAGTTATCAGAAATGTGTGACCATATGTATCGAATTGTGACTACACTTAAATAATGTGTGACAAAATATGACTATATGATTTAGACACCTAAATAAATACTTCATGTGACCATATATAACATCTTGAATTTAGTCACACAAACACTCAATGTGACTAATATCAAGGTTAATGATAATTGAGTTCACATTTTGCTATAAATAATAGTCACATAAATATCACAATGTGACTATTTTGAATGTATTGGTCACATATAATACCCTTATAATGTGGCAATAAACATAATTTAGATACACATTTGTGATATGGTGTGACTATTGTAAAGCCTATAGTCACATGATAATGCTACAATTAAATGTGACTATACACATTAGGTTATGGCAAGCAAACACACACTAAACTTTAGACACACATATTAACTTACGTGACCATATGTATCAAATTTTCGTTACACTTAATCATGTTTCTATGGTTTCGTGTGACCATATATGACATTTAGTCACACTCTTCAAGTGTGTGACATATATTTGTCACTTTTAAATGCGTATCGTGAGTTCGTGACTAACGCTTCAAACTTACTTTTCAGTTGTCACACATTTCAAATTCATATGTGGCTAAATATTTAGCAAAGAATAGCAGTTACGTTTAAATAATGTGTGACAAACTTGACTATATAATTTAGCCACATACACAATTACTTCATGTGACCATATATCTATGTTGGTCACACTCTTCAATTGTGTGACATATATTTGTCACATATGTATATCTGTTGTGTGACTAATGTTTAAAGCTTATTTGTATCTGTCACATGTCCCAAATTAAAAGTGACTAAATGATTGAAAAATATTTACCAGTTACCCTCTAATCACATAAATACACAAATGTGTGACAATAGAATTCCGAAATGGTCACACAAGTCGGATCAAGTGTGGCTGTTTATTTTATTATGGTACATTTAGTCACGTAAAAATGTTACCGTGTGACTGTTCAAAATCGACCATGTGTGACGAAAGGCCATTTTTGTACTAGTGGTTGTTTAGGCTTCTCGTAAGATACAACTTTTGTCATCCGGCCTTTCTTTACAATTGCATTTGTTACTGAATCAACCACATATTTTCCCTTTTGGCGTATCTGATTATATTAGATCAATGTAAATATTCGAAATGAAAGAAAAAAATGGCAAATAGTTTCTAAAAGCGCGTGAATTTAATCAGAGTTGCTTAAAAAATTTTTGTGCAACTTTGATTAAATTTTAATTCGATCGGCTATAGACGGCTGAAAAGGATCAGGGATTCCTTGCCTAAATTTTGTGACAGCAATAAAATAGTTCGAAACTCCAGCCAAGACAACGGTGTTGTACCAACTATCATCATCGGTGTTCATACAAAAACCTTAAGAAGCAGTTAATGAGTTTCAGTTTAAAAAATATTATGCAAGATGTAGATGCGTTTGATCCCTTTTTCCAGAAAAGCCGATGCAATTGTTTCAGGTACTTATCCTAACATAATACATATACACACCAAACTTTGATTAAATATAATTACGATGTTTATTTGGTTGAACACCTGCAAAATCCGGAAGACGCTCTTCAGCTACTGCATTTTTCGGCTTATAAGTTCCAAATGCAGCACCTTCCCGGGTTTTATTATCACATGATCTCGCATGCACCTTGCATCAGTAAGCAGCAAAAAGGGAGATCAATTATGTATCAGAATAACACATATATACGAACATAAATTATTCAAAACCGCAAACTTGTAAAAAAAACGTTAATACGTTAAGTTTCCATAGATAACATTGTTGTAGGTTTTCATTTTTATATTACTATTGCATAAGTTTGGGTGGCGTTTAAATTAAACCTTCATTTTTCGTGTCTTGAAAGTAGCACACTTTTTTCTTATCGCATATTCATTTTGTACTTTCAACGTTGCGGCAACCAACATGAGCAACTGAAATAACGATAAGGATCCCATAGACATAGAAAAAGGCCCCCCGCTCCTTGAGCAAAATTTCATTTAACAAAGATACCTAATTTTTTTTTATAACAAATAGCTGTTATTATTTAGTACTGATTGAGCCTGAACCGTCAGATTATTATTGACCAAGGTCAATAAGTCAAAGACAACCTAGAGTCAATGCTCCGTGGAAGTATAGGGTTTCCCCGGGTCGTTATGTCCCGACGAGGTGTGGATGGTACTAAAACGGTTTCGTGATCGGGTGAATTTGGATGAAAATGGAAGTAAGTGAGTGGTGATGATTACACTACTGGAATATGAAAGAAAACAGCTTAAATACACTATATTAACAATACTGGAAAGTCAGGAAAAACCAGAAACGTTTAAAACCTAAAAACGCGTACGTTACGTTTAAATAAAACGTAAACGTACAAAATAAAACGTGAAATCTGAATTCTGAAAACACCCAGGGGGTGAAAATGACTTTTTTACAAACTAAAAGGTAAAAGAAAATTTTTAGAAAAAGAAAATAAATTTTAACCCTAACTATTTATTTAATATTAATTAAATACTAATTATTACTAATTATTAATATTTAAAATACTTAAATATAATTTAATACTAATTAAATACTAGAAAAATGAAAATAAAATTTCTAAAATTATAAAATAACTAAAAACTAATTTTAAAATTAAAAATAAGTGTTTTTGTCTTTTTGTGGATTTTCTATTAATTAATTACTTATTAATTATTAATTATCTAATTAACTATTTTAAATTAAGAAAAATAACAACTGAACAGTAAAAACTCTAATAAAATTTCTAAAATTACTTTTTAACATATAAAAGCTATAAAAAATATAAAAACAAGGTTTTACTTAATAAAAACTAAT
This sequence comes from Artemisia argyi, assembly GCA_030686995.1. Taxonomy (NCBI): domain Eukaryota; kingdom Viridiplantae; phylum Streptophyta; class Magnoliopsida; order Asterales; family Asteraceae; genus Artemisia; species Artemisia argyi. The sequence continues at coordinate 206,406,122 of CM060702.1, read as the reverse complement.
TATGCTATTTTAAACTATTTATTAATTAATTTCTAATAAAACTAATATTAAATCTAATAAATACTAAATTACCAAATAAAAATCTGAAAAAATTATTATAACTATTTTAACCTAAGATGAAATTATTAAAAATATAAAAACACAACCTACTTAATAAAAATGTAAAAATGGAAATTAAAATTAAATTTAATTAAATAGAAACTATCACTTAATTTTATATTTGTTTTTCTTGATTTTTATTTTAGAAACTTATTTTTTAACTAAAAACAAAAACTTTTTACAAAAACAACTTTCTAAGAAATCAGAAATAAGCACTTGAAGTGCTTATTTGGTCAACAGTTGACTTCTGTTGACCAAATGTGGAAATGAGCTGAAATGGGTAAAAGTGGGGTCCACTATGGTTGAATCTGATCTATAGTAGTAATGTGAACATGTCTAAGCAAGAATTAACCAAAAAGATCCACAGAATAAGACAATAAGCTGAGATAAGCAGTTTCACAAACCATATACTACTCAGAAATGGGACAGAAAGAAAGGCATGAATCAAGTGGGTCCCAGGGCTCTAGGGGTCAAACAAATGGTCAAACTTGAAAACCCACCGGGGGGGGGGGGGGGGTTCAATGGAACAAAGAATGGTGGTTGTGGACCACTGTGGAGGCTGGAAAACCACCACCAAGTGGTGGTGGTAGTGGTGTCTGCTGGTGTGCAGGGGAGAACAGTGAGCCTGCAGCCCTCTTTGGAGGGTTGTGGGGCCCACTAGGAAATTCACAAAAATGGACTGAGGGGGGGAAAATGGAGGTGAGCTGGGACACAACAAACCCTAAAAATCCCAAGGCCTGAATCCAAATACATAATTCACAAAAAATCCTAGCATTTTGGGTTTTTTCTACACAACTAACATTTTGACTTTTTAAGAAACATAAGAACTTTGACTTTGGCTAATTTCTAATGGTCCTAACTGATTGAGAGTGCTGAATTACACTTATATATGTTGAAATAACACAACCTAAGCTAGATATGGAAGGATTGAAGTGCTTATGGAATCCACTGTGTTGACAGTTACATTCTAAGTGAAGTTTAGGAGTGAGTTTGACTTTTGATGCATGTGACATATGATTTTAAGCCTTGACTAACCTAAATAAGCCTATTGTGACATGATACAACCAATAACAACACCAATTCTGCCTTAATGAAACCTGAACAAGCATAAGCCAAACAGCTCTTTAACTTAATGAAATTTTGATTTTTAAGAGTAAATGGCTGCCTTAGATCATGAAACTGGATTATAAAAACTCATTAAGATGTTAGAGACCAAAATACTCACACAAACATAAGTTTAAACAACTACAACTAACAGATTACTAATGAGCTAATTATCTAAGAATTATGAAATTTGGAGCACATATGAAAACTGAGATGCAAACACAGGATTTTAAATCAAATCATGGATATCAAACATCAAATAAGCACAATGGAACCATCATTAAACAGAGATGATCATAACCACAGAGAAAACATAAAAATGGAAATAAGAGCTTACAAGGCTTCCAATGCACCAAACTGAGAAACAAGTCTAAGCAACCATCCTAATAGCTCACCACTGAGCTTCTAAACCATTTTCATCCAGAATCAACAATGAGATTTGCTTCCATCATCCTTCTACACTGATTTTTGAATTTTTTCACTATTTAAATTATTATTTTTGGTATTTTTTATTTATGATCTAAACAGAAGATTAAGGTTTTATAAAACTTATTTTAGCTTTGTCAGAGCTTATATAAGCTTATGAACACCCTTAACAACAACCAACAACAACAGATAATAATTTGAGATTTTTGAGAATTTTAGAAATTTGCATAAACTGAGCATACCAATGAAACTTGAAATTGACTTTGATTAAATATTTAAACATACAAGATTAACTGATACAAGCTTGATTGAATTGAAATTACAATTAAAATTAAAGTCTACATTACCTACGACTACTTTAAACTAAGACTACTCTAACACAGTCTCCTCCCCTGCTCCTTGCCTTCCTTTTATGCATCCCCTGAGCTCAGTGGGTCCCATTGGTCAAATCCCACTTGTCAATTGGTCCATTGGATAACTTCTGCTTACTTTCCAATTTTTGGCGGGAAAGAATTTTTGAGCCAATTGGATTCTGAAACAGCCCCTAGGGGGGGGTGGCATTAATTGATGTCTTGGGAAGTGTGATGGATAAGGGTGTGGTAGAGTGGTGCAAGTGGAGGGGGGAATACCACCTGGTATGGTGGTTTTGGTGGAGTAGCAGGGGAAGAGGGAAAGAGAGGGGTGAGTGGTATTTGGGTGTGGTTTTGACCGGGGTCAAACCAGGGGTGGAAGTGGGCTAAGTGGGTGATGGGCTGGGTAAAATAACAGGCTTGGACCAGGTTTAAGTTTTGGATTTGGAATTTTGGACTTGGGTAATATTTTGATCCGTTTGGTTTATAAGGAAATTACAAGGACCAAAAGTGTAAACTGTAGAATCTTGAGGGGCCTGTTATGTAACCTTCCAAATTTATTTATAAGGACCATATTTGCCAATGTTGAATAACCCAAGGACCTAAAATGTAATTTTCCAATTTTTAATAACCGGGGACCTTACATGTTATTTTTGGATTTTAAGGGACTAGTTTTGTAAATTTCCAAAAGTTATTCAAATTGATCCAAATTGTGAATTATGAATAGTTCAAGGGTATGTTTTGATAAATTCCAAGTTTTAAATACCCGAGGACTAAATTTGCCAATTTTGTAACTTAAGGGGTAAAAGTTGCCAGATTGTGTAAACTTTTATCCAGGGACTATTTGTGAATAAGTTTGAGTTCCCAAGGACTAAAGTTGACTTTTTATTCATTTTAAACTCTCAGGGACTAGTTTTGCCAAATTGTGAAACTTGAGGGACTGAAACTGCCAATTATGCAAACTTTGTACGTTTTTCATTTGTTTTTGCATATTTTGTGTTTGAAACATATAAAACACACCTCTAAGATATTTTAAGTATTTTGATACATATTTGGGTGTTTTTGTACGTTTTGACAGTTCATATAAGACAAAAATGATGAGTATTTACACACTCATCAATCCCCCACACTAAACTATTGCTAGTCCCTAGCAATCTTTTGAGAAAAACTTAATGGATTTGAAACTCTTTACCAAAAGCCATCACTTCTGGAGTAGCCAGGTGTAAGAACTGTGGCACACCTGATAACCGTGTGATTTTGAGCAAACCACCAGCTGTCAACGGATTTGATTAGTCTTTACCAAAAGCCGTTTGCTTCTGGACTAGCCAACTCTTGATGGAATAGTCAACATCTTGGTGAGCTGATTACCAATTATGGTTTTTCCACGGCCTTTACCACAAGCCATAATCTTGTGGGCTAGCCAACTCATTTGTTTTCGGGGAGTTGAGGAACCATGCAATTTTGGGCAAATTGCAAGCCGTCAACGGATTTGAGATGTCTTTACCCAGAGCCGTTTGCTCCTGGACTAGCCAATCCCTTTTGTCGTTTAGACAAGGCAGATTGATTACCACAAAAAATTTTGAGCTCAAGTGAAAAATTTTTGAAAAAAAATTTTGGTAAAAAACGGGGGTATAAGATAGTAAAATGTGATAAAATTCGCTAGAATAGCGAATACCCCCCCACACTAAGCATGAATATTGTCCTCAATATTCAAAGTCCCGGCTATTATGCCGACTCTTTGAACGTAAAAGGGCAACATTACAAGCTAAGCGTGGAAAATACCATTTTGTATTTTCACTTCTGTAATCATAGCATGGGGGACTCCCCCACACTTAGGGTGAAAACCCTATAAGCATGCTCTGTTTTTGTTTACCGAGTCGCTAGCGTGACTCGACCCCGAATTCATTTGTCCATGGGGAAGCATGATGTGGAAGAAATAATCTCCATCGGACTTTCATTCAAGATGTTTGGATAAACATTTGAAGCACGTGAAAGTTCCACACTGATGAGATATAATCCCGGCTCAAAATAATGATACATGAAAATGCCGGGATCAAATATAATGTCTTCATTCCCGAAGGAGTGAAGAACAGGAGATGTCACCCTGTAGGTGAAGAAAAGGAAGAAAACCATGATGAAAATCATGATAAGATCTTCTTCCTCGAAGGCAGGCTCATTAGCCTGATTTTGGATTTCAAAGGTTAAGCTCGTAAACATCCCGGGAGGGTGGGTGGGAATTTGCAAATTCTCATGATTGAGAGCATCTCCCCCCGGGATATCAAACTCCGGAGGAGTCATGACATGAGTGAGTTCACAGGAGAACTCATCAAATGTGAATGAATCATATTCTGGATTGATGTGCGTGAGTTCACAGGAGAACTTATCGAAGGTAAATGATTCATAATCGGGGAGAGAATTATGAGAATGAGAAGTGGTACTGCCACTAATCTTCTCTCCCATAGGATCAAAAGTAAAGGCTTCAAATTCCGGTATAGGGTCATTGGAGAGAATGTCACTATCCTTGATGGGGATAGGAGATGAAATAGGTTTCTCTTTGAAAGCCTCGATTTTAGCAATGAGGAGATTGACTTTCACTAATGTTGCACGAAGTGCTTCATCTTTGATTTCAGTGTCAATCTCATCATTCTCTTCTTCTAAGCTAACTAGCTGAGAAGGTAACTCTTCCACATGACTGATGTCTCCAGAAGATAAAGAATTTTCATCAGCATGTGAAGTACTAAGCTCAATGTTGGGATTAGAGTTTAAAAGATTTTCAGTTTCTCCCATATCGGCTTCAGAATCAAGGAGACCATCATCATTTCCTAAAGGAAGTGGATTGATGTGAGTAAGTTCGTTTGTGACTTCCTCAATAAGAGGGTCAACATCCGAATGAGGAAATGGTGCCTCCTCATACTCAACTTCTCCATAAGATGTGTAATCATCATTAAAGTCGGAGAAGGTCTCAAAATGATCTTTTGGATTTTCAGGGTGAGAAGGTAGATCACACACATGATCCAAAGTTCCCTGTGACTCTCCTGGGATTGGGATAAGGATCTCAACACTAGACTTTATGAATTCGTCCGATTCCTTTTGAGGAACAGTGTCAAGATGCTCATCCCCCATATTTGGAGAGTGAGTGTGAACTTCGGGTGTGATAGCAGTTGTTTGAGATGGAATCTCAACTGCTGGGATATCAACCGATGAACTTGATGAATCTTTTTGAATAATAACAATGTTATCTTCATCATCACTGTCATCATAGTCATCAAATAGAGCAGTATTGCGAATGTTAGCACGAAATTTAGCTGCTCGTTGCTCAGCCAATAATTCTTCCATGCTTTTTCCAGATTCTCGTTCTTCAGCAAGTAATTCTGCCATAGTTTTCCCACGAGAATTAGGAATGAAAGGAAATTGTGGGGATGTGGATGTGTCAAAACCGTAAGGTTGACATTGAGAATCACTATGAGGACCCCCACAATAAGCACAAGAAGAACTTGGAGTTTGGCGGAGTGAAATATTAGCTAACTCCTCCTTAAGTTCTTTAAATTTATCAAGAACTTCTAAAAAGTCTTGCTGGATTTGAGGAGTTGCTAGGATAGTTTGACACTGTGGAGGTTGGTCTGGATACGAAGAGTCATAATTGTTACAAGGAAATGGATTCCTCGTTTGACAATCAGAACTAAAGTGTGGACCTCCACAGTAATCACAACAGTGAAACTGATGTGGTTGTGGGTTATATGTGCTGGAGTTATAATTGTTATCAGGAAACTGCTCATAGACAAGCGTGTTTCCCGATTGACAATCAGAACTGTAATGTGAACCACCACAGTACTCACAACAGTAAAACTGCTGAGTCTCATGGTGTGGTAACTGATGGAATGAATCAGTTGTGTCATGGTAGGAATAGGGATTCTGGTTATAGACAGACCCGTTTCCTGACTCTACCATGCCACAACTGGGGCAATTGCCACCATTATAAGGATTACCACACCACTGACAAATCAGAAAGTGTGGATGAGACATAGAAAGAATCAAAAGGTTTTAGAGGGTAAGAAATGGAGAATCAAAAAGGTGAGAGGGTAAAGATGGATATTTTTGGTGTTTTTGGAAAACATTTTATCAGAAAGAAAATCTTTTTGTGTTTTTGTGTTCGTTGAAAACTAATTTTACAAAGTTTTCAGGAACAGTTTTTATGAAAATAAACACAAGGATGGTAAATATACAATGGATGTATATCCAGGTTCACTAATACGCAAAACCATTTAGAACACGCGCACAACCTCCCCGGCAACGGCGCCAAATTTTGATTGAGCCTGAACCGTCAGATTATTATTGACCAAGGTCAATAAGTCAAAGACAACCTAGAGTCAATGCTCCGTGGAAGTATAGGGTTTCCCCGGGTCGTTATGTCCCGACGAGGTGTGGATGGTACTAAAACGGTTTCGTGATCAGGTGAATTTGGATGAAAATGGATGTAAGTGAGTGGTGATGATTACACTACTGGAATATGAAAGAAAACAGCTTAAATACACTATATTAACAATACTGGAAAGTCAGGAAAAACCAGAAACGTTTAAAACCTAAAAACGCGTACGTTACGTTTAAATAAAACGTAAACGTACAAAATAAAACGTGAAATCTGAATTCTGAAAACACCCAGGGGGTGAAAATGACTTTTTTACAAACTAAAAGGTAAAAGAAAATTTTTAGAAAAAGAAAATAAATTTTAACCCTAACTATTTATTTAATATTAATTAAATACTAATTATTACTAATTATTAATATTTAAAATACTTAAATATAATTTAATACTAATTAAATACTAGAAAAATGAAAATAAAATTTCTAAAATTATAAAATAACTAAAAACTAATTTTAAAATTAAAAATAAGTGTTTTTGTCTTTTTGTGGATTTTCTATTAATTAATTACTTATTAATTATTAATTATCTAATTAACTATTTTAAATTAAGAAAAATAACAAATGAACAGTAAAAACTCTAATAAAATTTCTAAAATTACTTTTTAACATATAAAAGCTATAAAAAATATAAAAACAAGGTTTTACTTAATAAAAACTAATTATGCTATTTTAAACTATTTATTAATTAATTTCTAATAAAACTAATATTAAATCTAATAAATACTAAATTACCAAATAAAAATCTGAAAAAAATATTATAACTATTTTAACCTAAGATGAAATTATTAAAAATATAAAAACACAACCTACTTAATAAAAATGTAAAAATGGAAATTAAAATTAAATTTAATTAAATAGAAACTATCACTTAATTTTATATTTGTTTTTCTTGATTTTTATTTTAGAAACTTATTTTTTAACTAAAAACAAAAACTTTTTACAAAAACAACTTTTTAAGAAATCAGAAATAAGCACTTGAAGTGCTTATTTGGTCAACAGTTGACTTCTGTTGACCAAATGTGGAAATGAGCTGAAATGGGTAAAAGTGGGGTCCACTATGGTTGAATCTGATCTATAGTAGTAATGTGAACATGTCTAAGCAAGAATTAACCAAAAAGATCCACAGAATAAGACAATAAGCTGAGATAAGCAGTTTCACAAACCATATACTACTCAGAAATGGGACAGAAAGAAAGGCATGAATCAAGTGGGTCCCAGGGCTCTAGGGGTCAAACAAATGGTCAAACTTGAAAACCCACCAGGGGGGGGGTTCAATGGAACAAAGAATGGTGGTTGTGGACCACTGTGGAGGCTGGAAAACCACCACCAAGTGGTGGTGGTAGTGGTGTCTGCTGGTGTGCAGGGGAGAACAGTGAGCCTGCAGCCCTCTTTGGAGGGTTGTGGGGCCCACTAGGAAATTCACAAAAATGGACTGAGGGGGGGAAAATGGAGGTGAGCTGGGACACAACAAACCCTAAAAATCCCAAGGCCTGAATCCAAATACATAATTCACAAAAAATCCTAGCATTTTGGGTTTTTTCTACACAACTAACATTTTGACTTTTTAAGAAACATAAGAACTTTGACTTTGGCTAATTTCTAATGGTCCTAACTGATTGAGAGTGCTGAATTACACTTATATATGTTGAAATAACACAACCTAAGCTAGATATGGAAGGATTGAAGTGCTTATGGAATCCACTGTGTTGACAGTTACATTCTAAGTGAAGTTTAGGAGTGAGTTTGACTTTTGATGCATGTGACATATGATTTTAAGCCTTGACTAACCTAAATAAGCCTATTGTGACATGATACAACCAATAACAACACCAATTCTGCCTTAATGAAACCTGAACAAGCATAAGCCAAACACCTCTTTAACTTAATGAAATTTTGATTTTTAAGAGTAAATGGCTGCCTTAGATCATGAAACTGGATTATAAAAACTCATTAAGATGTTAGAGACCAAAATACTCACACAAACATAAGTTTAAACAACTACAACTAACAGATTACTAATGAGCTAATTATCTAAGAATTATGAAATTTGGAGCACATATGAAAACTGAGATGCAAACACAGGATTTTAAATCAAATCATGGATATCAAACATCAAATAAGCACAATGGAACCATCATTAAACAGAGATGATCATAACCACAGAGAAAACATAAAAATGGAAATAAGAGCTTACAAGGCTTCCAATGCACCAAACTGAGAAACAAGTCTAAGCAACCATCCTAATAGCTCACCACTGAGCTTCTAAACCATTTTCATCCAGAATCAACAATGAGATTTGCTTCCATCATCCTTCTACACTGATTTTTGAATTTTTTCACTATTTAAATTATTATTTTTGGTATTTTTTATTTATGATCTAAACAGAAGATTAAGGTTTTATAAAACTTATTTTAGCTTTGTCAGAGCTTATATAAGCTTATGAACACCCTTAACAACAACCAACAACAACAGATAATAATTTGAGATTTTTGAGAATTTTAGAAATTTGCATAAACTGAGCAAACCAATGAAACTTGAAATTGACTTTGATTAAATATTTAAACATACAAGATTAACTGATACAAGCTTGATTGAATTGAAATTACAATTAAAATTAAAGTCTACATTACCTACGACTACTTTAAACTAAGACTACTCTAACACAGTCTCCTCCCCTGCTCCTTGCCTTCCTTTTATGCATCCCCTGAGCTCAGTGGGTCCCATTGGTCAAATCCCACTTGTCAATTGGTCCATTGGATAACTTCTGCTTACTTTCCAATTTTTGGCGGGAAAGAATTTTTGAGCCAATTGGATTCTGAAACAGCCCCTAGGGGGGGGGGGTGGCATTAATTGATGTCTTGGGAAGTGTGATGGATAAGGGTGTGGTAGAGTGGTGCAAGTGGAGGGGGGGGGGGAATACCACCTGGTATGGTGGTTTTGGTGGAGTAGCAGGGGAAGAGGGAAAGAGAGGGGTGAGTGGTATTTGGGTGTGGTTTTGACCGGGGTCAAACCAGGGGTGGAAGTGGGCTAAGTGGGTGATGGGCTGGGTAAAATAATAGGCTTGGACCAGGTTTAAGTTTTGGATTTGGAATTTTGGACTTGGGTAATATTTTGATCCGTTTGGTTTATAAGGAAATTACAAGGACCAAAAGTGTAAACTATAGAATCTTGAGGGGCCTGTTATGTAACTTTCCAAATTTATTTTTAAGGACCATATTTGCCAATGTTGAATAACCCAAGGACCTAAAATGTAATTTTCCAATTTTTAATAACCGGGGACCTTACATGTTATTTTTGGATTTTAAGGGACTAGTTTTGTAAATTTCCAAAAGTTATTCAAATTGATCCAAATTGTGAATTATGAATAGTTCAAGGGTATGTTTTGATAAATTCCAAGTTTTAAATACCCGAGGACTAAATTTGCCAATTTTGTAACTTAAGGGGTAAAAGTTGCCAGATTGTGTAAACTTTTATCCAGGGACTATTTGTGAATAAGTTTGAGTTCCCAAGGACTAAAGTTGACTTTTTATTCATTTTAAACTCTCAGGGACTAGTTTTGCCAAATTGTGAAACTTGAGGGACTGAAACTGCCAATTATGCAAACTTTGTACGTTTTTCATTTGTTTTTGCATATTTTGTGTTTGAAACATATAAAACACACCTCTAAGATATTTTAAGTATTTTGATACATATTTGGGTGTTTTTGTACGTTTTGACAGTTCATATAAGACAAAAATGATGAGTATTTACACACTCATCAGTACATAGTCATACTCATTAGTATCTACATACTTGCTGGAAATGGGTTAAAAAGAATTAGGAGGAGGAGCCTTATTTTATGTCTACACGTTTAAAGTATGTTACTGGTTTTTTTTCAACTTTTTCATTGATCCTCTTTAACGGGTTAAATAGGATATCATACAGCTCAACAGTGGAGAAGTAACTGCAACTATTGTAAAATGAATATTTAACAGGCCGAGAGATTTCTTAAAAGTTATAAAACATGACACATGTGTAGAACTTTGTTATACATGTAATCATCACTGGGGTCTCAGAGATGTTGGATTCAGGTAGATGGGGAAGATAGAAAGTGCTTTCCCAGTTCAGATCCTCTATATCGCTTCCATACGCATCATGTAATGCCCCTTTGTCATCTTCTCCACAGTGTCCAAAGGCTCGCTCGGTATCCCATGGTTAACAGACTTCAAAACAGTAACTTGTTATCAGTAAATTTACAAATTTACCTACTCATCCCTTTTTTAACCCAACTTATGAGACTCTGGTTTCAATAAAAATCTCCTTTTCCACACAAAACGACATTTTTTTTTTAAATTTCTGTATTAATTTCTTAACCGCACAAACAACTGATTGTCCGCTTAGTAAGACTTCAACAATGAAAATTAAAAACCATATCCAAACATTATTTCTAACAAGCAGCACTAATATATTATTATATCATTAACACCCTTCAAAGTTGCATAATTAGCTTCAAATCGCTAAAAAAAAGCTCCCAAATCAGTGGCGGCTTTATTCACTATTATAGGTTTTTATTGCTTGATAGGACCAACTACTTCAAAAAACTTGTCAGTTGTAGTCTGCGTGGCTGCGTTTGAGCAGTGGCAAAACACAACCTCATTACCATTCCTCAAACCGCGAACCGCTGATTCGATGACTGTTTGATCGTGTAATCTTGAGCCCTTTGCCCAAATGAACTGTATTTATTGATTCCTACCTTAACTGCGTATATAGAGATGAAAATATCATTTTAGACAGTATTCTTAATTAGTTGATATTAAGACATTCTTATAATAAATTTCAAAAAGACCTTACCTCTGAAAGTATCGTATAGGCAGCTACAACAAAAGGATGAAAATCAATAGCTGATTCAATGAGTTATTGTCGCACTACCTTCATTCACACCAGTAAACGATTGTGAGTGAACTCCGTGACACCTGTAATAATGAATACAAAGAAAGCACCTAAACCCGACATTTAAGAATTTACGCCTTAATATTTATTACTATTTTTACTTACATGTAAGTTCAAAAGAAAGTTCAAGAAGCAAGAAGGTCAATCGTTTACCTGTAATATCAAGAGTGCAAATTCAACTGTAGCCTTTAAAAAAACTTCCGCTGTATTTTTTTTCATACTCTACTACTTGCTCCTGCAGTTTTCATTGCTGCTATGTAAATGCTAGACAGCTCGAACACAAAAGTTCCAAACTTCTTGACTTTTCTGTAACGTTGTTCCCTGATCATGACATAGTATGATTAATTTATTATGCCGAGGTTCTCATCCATTTGTTCACATATACAACCCAAAGATAACATCTCCAGTTCAAAACCTATTGCAAATAACGTATTGTTAGTGAACTTCAATAAAAGATCTAAACTTTTTGACATAGTTTCGTTAAACATACCTAACGAAGTAAGTCAGATGACCCGACCCAATACAACTAAAGTCACGTTTGGCCTAGTACCCAAGCAAACCCAGTAATTTTCAACCAAAAAGGTATATTAGAAAATAAGATCATTCACATACTTTCACCTATAAGCATAAAGTAATCACACATTTCATAATTTAAACAATAATGATCGTCACATCTCTAATATCATATATCAACGCAAGCTTACTCGCCATTGATACAGGAGACGGCTGATAGCACAACATCTTTTGCTCCATCCTCGTACACCTGCCTTGTGGAGCAATCACAGCTGGAAAACCTGTGTACACAAGTCACATGCCATAAGTAACACCAAAAAATCATATTAAAATCCTAAAAGTTGAATGTCTACACCATCGGAACAACACAAACACAACCAAAGTAAGTTTATTTTAAAAACTAATGAATACCCACGTCATAAAATCATCTTACTTGAACCGTGGTGTAGGTAACTCGAGCTCTATCATCGAGTTCCTTCATATCTACTTTTAAAGTACCTAATTGAAGATAAAATAAGCCAATTTAACCTCATCTTGATCATCAATAAACGATTTTATGTAGCATACATTGATAGTTACAGAATTTAAACCATCGAACTGATTACCTGTCGCAAAAATCAGAAGTCTTCCGTATGAAAATCCAAATCACCATCTTCTTCATAACAACAAATCTCCTAGTAATCTTGCGACACCTAATACATCAGAAAGTCAAAACCGTAACTTTTTCCCCTTCATAAACTGCTACTGAATCTCAAAGCACAAAGAAATCCCCTAACAATCAAAACCTAACACCCCCGTTTTCATGGACTGATTTTACTGTGTGAGCGTATATTCCAAAAGACGCTGGAAGAAGATAACTATGAGTATCCAAGCGGTGCAACAAAAATAATAATAATAAAGAAATGGGCTACGATACCGGGCCTGAACAGCAGCAATGGGCTGGGCTAAACACATGCGAAATCAAAATGACATGCCGTGCGTCGTTTCAATCCTTACATTATATATATAGTAATTTGCTTTAACTTTGGAGTGTCCAAATAAATAAAAGTTGCAAATCATTGAAATCGTTTTTTTTTTTTTTTTTTTTTTTTTTTTTTAATAGAAACCTCTTAAAAAGATTACTATTGGAGAGGAAATCAATGTTCTTTCGTATTCATTCTTGGATGTTTCGATCTTTAATTGGACTAGAAAGTCGACTCATATCTGGATCGACTGGATATGCAATCCTAGCTCGGCTTGAGGGAACTTTTTGTAACCGTGATTTGACCTTCTCTCTAACACATTGTTAGTCATTTTTCTAATGAAAATTTCCATTCAAAAAGAAGTTCGTTACAAATTACTAGTAGAAACATTGTATTGCAACATTTATAATTTGTCAAGTAATTATACCCAGTGGTATCCGCAAGATAATTTTTTTACGCAAATTGAAGTGTAGAGTGTTTATACGTTGATCGATATCCCTATGTTTCATGAGGAATTGAATGGAATATATATATATATATATATATATATATATATATATATATATATATATATATATATATATATATACTACGTATTTCGTTTTTGGTTGTATACAAGGGATTTACATGTTATATTTTTAGTGAAAATGAAATTTTATGCTCATAATGTACCTACAAGACGCTAGGCCTAAAAACTACAAAGATGAGTGTTCATGATCTCAACTTTGAACATATCATCAGTACAATCTTTTATTATAAACTTAAATGCATACATTAATATACTATGTGACCTAGACACCTTCTAAAAGAGTACCAACGTAAGTTACAAGTAAGGCATTATGTAATATTCCTAACATTAATGGACTAATGGTCAAGCCTGTCATTTTTAATAGGAGTAAGGACTTTAACATTGTAGATGGGAGTTGATTGGCACACTCAAAAAATTGATTGGGACACTCAATGTACAAACAGTTAAAGCGATTTATATTTACAGTACAACTGTTTAATGCACTGTTTGGAGTGTCCCAATCAAATATGGGAGTGTGCAAATCACCTCCCATTGTAGATACACTGGGCCATAATTTTACACAAACACAATGAAATAGTTATACATAAGGTAAAGCCATGGCAGTGGGCAAGCTTATTAATTAGATACACTGGGCCATAATTTTACGACTTTCACAGTGTTGGTAAAACATTGTAGATGCATGTTTTTGTTTGCATAAATTAAGGTCGGAGCGACATACACTTGACTCTTGAGGGGGGATTAATAGTTCTATTATTTCTTTGAATATAATAAAAAAAACTTAATATGGCCTATGTTGACCACACCCTGGTCTATTTTTTAGCCATACCCCCCCCCCCCCCCCCCCTATTTTTTTTATATTTTTTTTTTTATTTTTTATTTTTTTTATAATTTTATTTACATCAAAAAGCTATAAACCTGAAAGTGCGGAACAGAAAATGTAAAGTTTAATAAGTCAAACGGTTAAAACTGTCAAAAATACGGAACAGAAACTGACAAAAACTGGGGTACACTGAAAAAAAATAGGGGACAAATGGGGAGACAAGTGGGCCTGCCACCCTTGTCCCCCCGTCCGGTTAGGGCCACCCCTTAATATATATGTTTTCTTGGTTACGCGCCTTCACTACACCTCCACAGATTTATAAAACTTAATTAAACATAGAACTTTGTAATTGTAGTAACTTTGAAGAGAAAAGTGCTGGACCTCTTGAAGTCTTAATTAATAGCATAAAAGTACCTACTCATATAAGCATCAATGGCGTATTTATGTTCATAACTCAATTGGCTATTTTTGTATGGTTTAGTTGAGTGTAAAGGTAAATATCTACTCTTCGGATTGAGCATGTGTAGGTTCCTTCGGACTTGGTAAGTGATGTCCTTTGAGCATCTAACACAGATAAAAGAAACCCGTTAGCCTTGTCCTGAGTTTGACCCCAATACCAAACTCCAACTTGAGAGTAAGTTTGCTTAAGCCGGAAGGCTTGAGTACGCGGCGACTTTATGGATCTTGTGGCGGTATCAAAATAGTCACTTTTAATTTCGTCTTATGAGGAAAAACGATTTGTTTGATTGTATTCGCATGTTTTTTTTTTCTTGGCTTAAATGTAGAGGTTGTAAAGTCAAATGTTGGAACTTTTGGTTCATTAAACCTTTATAATTCTTCTTCTAACTCCTTGCTAGAGAGCTTGTTTTAATAATATTCATTGATCATAAGATAAATAGAGTTTGTTTTAATAATATTCGTTGATCCAAAAATTAAAAAATGTGAGAGTAAATGCATAATACATGAGTTAGTTGAACATTGAATGAGCTTGGGGTATTTATATTACCCAAATTATTATACATGACAACATGTGGATAGTGGCGAGCCGAGCTATGCCTAGCCTAGGTGCTAGGCATCACGCCATGTTGGGGACAATATCCCGTAGTAACCGGGTTAGGTGGCTCATGCTCGGTTTTTTATACAGACTGCTGGATAAAATGATCTTCTGAGTAAAAAAGTGCTTACCTTCTGCACGCGACTCTTACCACGTCATTTATCCGTTGTGATCGTCTGGTGAATGTTTTTCAGACCAATGTCTTTCAGGCACATGTGGGCATTTGTCTTCTGGCAAATGTCTTTCGGACACATACTCCAAAATTGAGCCAGTTGCAATGATTAATTTTGTCGTTAGTATTTGATAAGTTTGTTGTCAGTCAAAGATTAAGTAAAAGATTAAGTGGAGTACAAGAGATATGTTTTTGCCTATGGAATACCATTTGTTTAGTAAAATGTTTCATAGCAACATAATTTGAACATAACTAATGTTTATGTGTATAAACTCGTGTTAAGTAATATTGTTGGAGATTGTTACTCGTTAACTTTTAAGTGCCTAGAGACCTAGAGTTAAGCTAACAATTATTTGTTATTCGATGATTTATTTAAGGTGCATACAAATTTGATAAAATAATGAATGCAAATTGGTAAAGATTTTTTTTTTTTATTTTTTTTATTTTTTTTTATTTATTTATTTTTTTTTCCCATGACATTTTGGAGGGCGTTCTCTTATTTGTTTGTATTCGTTGTTATAGTCATATAGGAGTTCATTCATTTGATCAAATATGATTGTCGTTTTGCAAAGCATTTCATATGTATTTTGTTAAGCATTTATTATAAGCCTATAAAGTGTCACGTTGGGTTCGCGTTTAAGGTCTAAACATGCTCGAGGTGATTTATGTTCGTGTATTTGGTTTAGGAATTAGGAACAATTTTTCTTATCACATGAAAATATCTTTTGAAGAACCTTGCTTCTATGGACTTATGAGGTAACTTCTATATTGTATGCTTTAATTTCTACAACATTAATTGAGCTTGCATATTGCAATGATATGATTATCACGTGACTATAGCTTATTATTTTTGGCCAATTTCTTCTAAAACTTAACTTTGCTATATATAGAAACATCATACTATACACTTATTACTTCCTCCATCACAAAGTAAGTGTGATAGAGATCACTTTCAAAGTGAACTATCATATATCATAAAATTTATTTTATTATGAAGTAGAATACAAAGTTACACTGTATTCATTTGATATGTTAGATTTATCTTAAACTAATATATATGCAAATAATTTGTGTGTAACATAAAATGATAGACAAGTTTTACATTTAACTACAACTCAGGTAATGATTTAATTGTTCATTTATAAAAATACTGAAAATGTGGTAGATATTGTGCTATTGATCTTGTACCTAGTTGGTATATAAAATAGATCTATTTAACTTATGTTGTATAAATCATCTCACTTCTAAGATAGGTTGTCTCATTGCATTTTGGTAAACTTTATATCGTAAGTTTGAATCATAAGTTGTGGCAAATTTCAATGACTAAAAAATGTAAATTTGACATAACTACAGGGGCTATTTTTGTTATCAAACTTAATTATGTTCCATTCTTTTGTATATATATACAGTTACTTCAAACACATATCTTTCCAAGTTTGCTCCCAACTAGCACTTGATCAAGACATTTTCCCGTCTCACAGGTATATATGTTACTGTGGTTTTTATTCTTTAGTTGATTTGAAATGATAATATGCATGTTAAACAATATGTAATTTCTTCACTAACGAACATGAAACTTCATTTTTTTTTTTTTTTTTTTTTTTTTTTTTATCAACTATGATGATGATCATTCTTTAAGATCACCTTTTTGTTTATAGAGATGGATTTTTGGCCATCAAATGCATGGGTCTACATTTAGTGAAAATCTTTAATCTTTCTGTTTTATTTTTTCTAAGAAAATGCTATATTTATACACAAAAGAAAGTGCATTTAAATAGCTTAAAGTAATTGAGTTATCCATCTCCCTAAACTTTTCATACATGCATATAGTTGAAAAGATTATTGGTTGTCTATTTCCTATTTAAACTTTAACAATAATTAAGTTTGATTTTAAGTTATTTGGGAGCTTCAACATACTATAGGTTTGCATTTCTGTTCTTGATTACTTGTTGCTACGCAGATTGTTTATGTTCCTCTGTGAAAGATTTTTTACTAGTACTTTATTTTGTATGCAATGGCTTTATTTTGTTATTTATGATTCTTAATAAATACAAAGCAAAACAATATATGTTTGTCAAAACTAAAATTATCCACATCATTATTTTAAATAACTTTGTTTATTACAGTATCAACTTATTAATGGTTTAGAAATATCGATTACACAATTAATCAAGCCACTGGTTCAATTTCAGATTCAAACGAAAATACCTCATATGAGCTGAGATATTGACTTTATTGTAGTACGAATGTTCATCAAACATGAGTTACATTTGATATTTGCTTTATTGAAAAACGGCTTTCTATGAGACAGAAACACAATATGCTATTTTATTTTGTTTATGATTTTCATTTTAATTATATATGTTTAATAAACCAAACTCTAGTATTGATATTGTGAAGTAGACATCACTTTCTTTGACTAACAACAATATATCTTTTTTAAGGTTAGTTTAATCAAAGATAATGGCTGATCGCGCACCACCCTTGGACATGTTCGCAGACTACAAGTACATTTGTCTCATCTGTGAGGGTAGGCTTTTTCGTGACAAAAAGACGATCGACGATCACAATGAGAAAGTTCATCCAAAAAACAAGATAACCTGTGATGTTTGCTGTACTAGCTTCAAAAAGATAAAAGATTGTACGGAACATGAAGAAGAATATGGGCACAAGAAGGAGTGATAGTACTACTTTTGTTGATGGATGCAGCAGAAAAAGTGAACCTAGTTGTCCAAGTAGCGGGGATTCATGTAGATAAAATAAATCTATTTTAGTTTCTTTGAATTTGAGTCGTGTGTGAGTCGTAGTTTGTCTATATATATGAACTCTGAATATGATAAATTAAGCTTTACTAATGGAGTGACTAATTTAAAAGTGCTAATGTTTGATTCAATAACGCTTATGCAATTACTGATGGTTTAATCTCTCTCCATAATGTTATGTTAGATGCAGCCTTAGCTTTCTTAAGTATATTTTTATAGCTTTCTTAGCTTCATGCTCTGGACATTCTTTGAGAAGCACATCCTCATTTTATTGGAACTTTTTTAGCCATTAACTTGAAGTTTAGAACATTTATCAAATCTTGAAGTTAAAATATATTTGTTTGACATACAAAGTCAAACTTGGTTCCAAAGAAGGTTAATATTATGATGTGGAGAACTAATCGAGATAGATTAGTCACTAGTTTTAACCTCGCTGTGAGAAACATCGTTTTGCATACAATTTTTATGTTTTGCTTGTGACTATTTAAGTAAAATCTATGGAGCATTTGATGGTATCGTGTAGGTTGTCTAATGCAATCTGAAATATGGTTTTTCAGTGGTGGAGATTCTGTATTCCTCAAGCTTTTCTAAATGTAATTTGATTATGTCCAGAGCTTAAGCCCAAGGAAGAAATCCGGATTTATGTGCGCCTCTTCAGTTAAGATGCTTTAAAGCTGTCTTGTTCACGTCAGCTTGGGTTGTGGAGAAGTTGAAATTGCAACGTGTTCACGGACAAATTCCAATCTAGCATCGAGGTTTTCAAGGAGATTCCATCATTATCTAACAATTGGATTGTAAATTGGAATGTTTGGATCAACGATCCTCCAATTACTTGTATACACTCAATTAGTTTGGCCCTTTGTGTCTAGCTGCTTGCTATTATATTTTTTCATTTTTAATAAAATTCACAGTTCAAAAAAAGATTTTTTTTTTCAAGGACGTGCATAAAAGGGATGATCTTTATAACCTCCTTATAAATTTACAATGCCTTCAATTGGAAAAATCTCAATCGGGTTAATTGTATCTTTGAGATTTTTCATATATGAATTTGAGCACTCTGAATCACCTTACTATAAAGACTTGTAATTTGTATCTTTATCCCATACGGTTTTAAGTTATACCAAGCAACCAGATTCAATCAGTTTAGTGGCTTCTATATATGGAGTGCATTTATGAACAATTTTTGCTTCACTATCTCAGCTTGTAACTATATATAAAATTCTGTGGACTCCTATACTCTTGCTATATAGCAGGCTGGAGCTGGGGCTAGGGTTAGGGCTAGGGCTGGGGCTTATATTATAAGCCGAAACTAAAATTTGTATTTTTATAAACTTGTTTGACAAATGGGCTGTGCTTGGGGCTTATTATTACAAAATTACTAAAAATGACATAATTAAATGAGTTTTTGTATATGTTAGATATTTTTGTGGGTAAATAAGTAATTTATTTTTCAAAAGCCCTAGACTAAAGTTTTTAGCCTCTTTTATGGGGCTAAAGTTTTTAGCCAACTTATTTTAAAAACTCAAGCCCCAATAAGCCCCATAAAAGCCCCCGCCAAACATAGCTATTGTTACATTCCCAAATTCATCTACTCATTCTTGTCTCGGGTACTAAGGTTCTGTTTGTTTTGTAATCTGAATTCCATTGTAATCATGTTTGGTTCACTGTGAGGAGAGAATTGTCATTCAGATTATATATAACTTGTTTGGTTCGCAACGTAATTATAATAGATTTCACTCAAACTAAATACAATGGGGGAATTCAGATTACATGACAATTACATTACAAATTAAAAAATAGTTTCAATAGTGGCATGAATCACCTTATTTCTCTATTTTCATAGACTCCGAAGAGTAACAAAATAATAATAATACATACCTTATTTAATCTCACTTATTATACGTGTTGAAACTATGTATTCATACTTTCATAGAAATGATGAGTTTTATTTTGAAAGTATTGTTAATTAAGAAATGCTTAAACAAAACTCATAGAGGAGTTTTTAAGGGGACCATTGTATTTCAAAAAAATATTTAACGAAGCATGTACTTTTAAAACTAATCAGCATATTAATAATTAGCTATTTTCATTAACAAAGTCATAAAAGATTAAAAATCATAAGGATGAGTTGCTAGCAGCCATAGTCCGTGTTTCCATCGATGTCCTCATTTTCGCCAATCTCGCCATTTACGACTCTTTCATGGTGATGGGATGAAGTAAGGCATGATTCCAATGTTATTGCCTTAATTTTGAATTTTATGTGCTCGTTTGATGATTCCGAGATCAACATTTTTCAGACTCATCGCCTCCCCTCCTAGAGGAACGACGTGAACAATCTACCATATATACCATGTAGTGGTTATCATCACAACCAACACGATCAACGAAACCTAATACCACAATGAACTAACGAATAACATGAAAACCATAACACTATCTCAAAGTAATACGACAGTGTCCTACGTTCTTATTAATTTGCCTAATTGTATCGGAAACTCTCGAACTAAGTTGATCAAACTGAAATTGCACATCATATCTAATCTGAATTTTATGATTTCTTTAGATCATCATTTGTACCTCCGACTTATGATGTTCGAATCATGCCGAAACAACTAAGGAGTTGGCAATGCCAAGGACGTAGGAGACGAGGACATCACTGATTGAGAATGGCTTTAATTACTTATGAATTTAGGTGCCCAATTAGTTATAAGTTTCAATCAATTTTTTGATTTTGTAAAATGACAAAAATATGTTATGTCATTACTTTGTTAAATAGTTTTCTCGATCAATTACCACTGTATCCTAAAAAAACTCACTCATAGAGCTTTAAGCATATCCTTTAACAATAAACAAAACACGTACGCAGTCTCACAAAACTGCAAAAAAAGAAAAGGAAAAACCCTACTTCCCCATAAGACGCAAACAGACACAGTTAACCACTATTTTATATCATACGGAGTAATAACACCAGGATTAGGTTTATACTCAAAATACTTATAAATTTAATAGATAATAATTAAATAATTAAGTTTTTGTAACTTTAGACACTGGTTGAACTGAAACGGGAATTTACATAGGTTGAACCCAAATGGGTGGTGTAAGGTGACTACATGATTCTCCGGTAAAGTGAGACTCAATGGTTCCGTTGTACATATGAAAAATGCCCATATCCCTCCCTCCACCCTTTATGCTTTTTCCATACAACTCTGGAGCATCATCTGTGTAGTATATGCAGTTTCCATTAATCAACCTTGCAGGATCTTCCTCCATCCAAAACGATGAACTATATCCCACAAACAAAGCTCTCCTACCCAAATCCTTCACAACTGACCATTTTTTAAATTCTAAATCATACTTAAATACTCTAAAACTCTTTGTCTTGTAAGTCTCATAACATGACTCATCGTCATATTCAACATATGTTTCCCTGATAATCACCAATAAGCTATTTTCTTCCAATCCTCCAATAATATAAGCTATACGTATCCATTCATTATAAAGATCTCTTTCAAGCCTTGAAATCTCAACCATAGTTTCTGGATTCTTGCTGTATACATTCCATGCTCGGATATAACTATGAACATCAAAACTATAAACATGACCATTATGGTAAGTGATATCGAAGATCGATCTGCGCCGACTCTCAACATCTATCCAATTGTTATCTCCGGGACGACAAAACCCTAGCTTTCCGCTACATCCCCATAATACCACTAACAACATCGGTAATGATGATGATGGATTTAGGAGGACTAGCTTCCTAATACCCATATCCCATTCTGAATTCTCCAAGAATTCTGGAAAAGTGTCAATTTTCGGAAGATTTATGATTTCTTGTGATAATGGATGGATGAGTTTTGCAGCGTAATCGTTCCCTATGGTTAGAAGCCACCCACATGAAGACATACATAACTTACCACTTGTTTCGGGCACTCGTACCTTGCGGATGGTCTTGTTTGAGAGAAAAAACAATTCACGAACATTGTCTTCTCTTTTCTTATCCACAAGCATTAGTGAACCTGTAGACATGCATGACTAGTGAGTCTTAGGCTAATTTGCACTAAAAAATGGTAATCCTAGTGCAGAAAAGTCATATAATAGTAAGGTTGAATGCATTTTTAGCAGTAGCGGAACCATATTTTAATAATATGAGGGCTTTGTTTAAAATTAGAGTTTACTTTTCACCTATTATAACGGTATAGCTACACAAGGATGACAACGAGGGACACACCCTAGCTAGTTCCGCCACTGAGTTTTAGTATTAAGTTTTTAGTTGTATGTGATTGTAGTATTCTAGTCATGAAGTTTCATTCTGTATCACGTTTACTTGGCGATCTTGGGAGTGTCCTTGATCCTTTAGCATGGCTTTGTTTTATAATTCTTGAACGGAGAATATATTAACACCCTAGCAAGGAGCTAGGGGGGAAAACCAAAACCTTTGCTTTATAAGTTGTTGAGGGATTAATATAATTTACCTTTCAGCAACAACCAAAAAAAAAACAAAAAAAAAAAAAAAAAACAAACAAACTTTTAACACATGCATAGTAACTTATACCACTTTTTTGGGGCAGGGCTTCCTTGGTGATGTTGATGTTTTCACCGTCGTCCTTTGGAGTAGTGGCCTTTAATTGTAGTGAAGAAACCTTTTCCGCGAGCAATAGACATGGGAATCGTGAAGGAGGTCCATTGGTGTAGTGGCCTTTGATTGAAGCCCGTGATGCTGCCGATTTCCAAGACTTACACACGCCAGCAAACGAGATGTAATCTTCGTAGTAAAAGTTATGCTTTTGGGCTATGATATCAAGTAATTCAGGCAACATCATTGACCAGTCCATCGTAAACTATGGATACTTTTCACTCTTACAAAACCCTACGATTGAGTGGAATGTCAATCTATACCGGAAACATAGCTTGTGTAATAAAGTTAAAAAGGAACAAAGCACCTAAACGATTGTATAAATAGTTTGAATATATAGGGATTTTATAGATAGAAACCTTCTCGTGCAAGGCTTGCCTATATTAAATTCATTATTTCTAAAGAAAAGATTTTGAAAACTGCAACAATTTATTCGAATAAGGAAAGTCAATATCATTTGTTTGACTTTAGTTTACTTCGTTAATTTAGTTGCAAACATTATTTTAAGTTAGAATATGTTCTTTAAAGGGTTGCAGTTAACTTTTTCTAAATGTAAAGTAGGTAAACCAAGGGTTAATGTTGTCACTTGCATCTTTTATATGTATCAAACAATTTTTTTTTTATCATTTTATGTACTAAACTTAATTTTATTTTATTTTTTGTGTACTTTACAACAGCTATGATACATATAGTTGAAAATAAAATGAGGTGAAAAATGGTTATAAAATACACAAAAATACAATAAAATCAAGTTTAGTACATAGAATAGTAAAAAAAAAGTGTTCGATATATATAAAAGATGCAAATAACAAGTATGATACATTATCGTGCCATTAACCCGTAAAACAATGCTATATCACGATAACATTTTGATGCACAAAGTAAAAACGTAATATTTTATACAATCATTTGACGCAAAAGATTTTACTTTTTCTAAGATGATGAGCATTTGATGCATATACATGTACTTATGATGCATGAAAAAAAAAAAAAAAAAAAAAAAAAAAAAAAAAAAAAATTCTTCTTTAGTTATTATTAATTTTTTTTACGTCAAAAGCTTGTCTTTTGGCATTAGATATTCGTAGTAATCGGTTGTACATGAATTAATATATATGTTGGCAGGAAATTGCACAAAAGTGTATCAAACTTATATCCAATTTTAATTTAAGTTATAAGTTTGATACACTCTTGTGCAACTTGCTCATATGTTGGCACATGTCACTTTATGTAATTATTTTACCTGTTTTACTTTGGAATCTTTTTAATTGAACACACGATCTATGTTAAGTTTAATCTATCTCTATCTTTTAATTTGAAGTTGATTTTAAAGTTAATATATGTTGGAGTAACTAACTTCTATGCTATTGATGGTTTGATCTCTCACCAAAATGTTAATGTGGATGCGGTCTTTATAGCTTTGTTAACTTCAAGCTCTGGATTATCTTTGAGAAGCACATCCACATTTGACCATCTTTTATTGAACTTGTTTAGCTATTTACTTGAAGTTAAGAGCATGCATCAATTTGATTTTAAAACTAACTTGTTTGACATACTAAGTCAAACTATTACCCATTGAACCCGGTGACGGCGGTGAGTTATGTATATAAAGATAAATAAGAAGATTTAAGTCATATATACGAGTTGTGTCCTATTGAAGGTGTTAGAAGTTTAAAGGCCAAATATATATAGAAGTAGAGGTGGAATTGGAATATGGGCGTTTGATATCAATGGTGAGTTTAGATTTGCCTAACATGTCTCTCTTTTGGATTATATTTTACAAGCAGATTTGGGGAAAAGGAAAAAAAAAAAAAAAAAAAAAAAAAAAAAAAAAGGTGTTTCATATATCAAGTGTCACTTAGTAGTAGTGTAGTACAATGCTCTCATTAACAACAGATTTGTGATTGTGTATATATGCTCTCATTAACAACAGATTTGTGATTGTGTATATATGGTCAAATAATAAACCATTATTGTTTGCAAGGCACGGTTATTGTTCGTTATCACAAAAACGACTACTTGGATAAGCATAATGATGAAATAATAGCTAGTTGGAAATATATAGTTACTCGGCGCTGTCGTTATGTGTGGCCGTACGGGCAGGGGCGGAACTATGTAAGGGCAGGGGAGGGTCCCGGCCCACCTTCAAAATTTGCGCCACCTAATGTAAATATTATAGGTTTTAGGGGTAATTTAGTTAAGGTTATAAACAAATCTCCGATTCGACCCTCCCAAAATAAATTCGGTCCCAAAAAAAAAACGGTTCAAGTTCCGCCAGTGCGTACGGGTACCATACTAGTGATGGTATCGAACATCACCTCCGTTTAAAAGAGCATGTTGTAAATTAATATTTATGATTTCTTATCTAAATTGTGTTCATCAGTATAACATATATCTTAATTATTAAGTAAATAGCTATATCATGTTTTATAAACTAACAGAAAATTAATGAATTTATATCAATGTAATGGAAACGTAGATATCGATACTCTGTAACCAATATTCACGATTATATAACACAAAAAATAAGGTTTATACTAAAATGCTTATGAATGTAACATATATGGAGAAATAATAATTTAAGCTTGTTGTAACATCAGATAAATATTGAACTCGATCACATGAGAATTCACATAGGTTGAACCCAAATGGGTGGCGTAAGGTGACTACGTGATTCACCGGTGTAGTGAGGATCAATGGTTCCGTCACACAAATGATAAACACCCATATCCCTCCCTCCCCCATTTATGCTTCCATGGTAAAGCTCACGAACATTGTCCGTGTAATATATGCAATTGCCTTTTATCACCCCTGTTGTGTCCTCCTTGATCCAAAACGATGAACTAAATCCCACAAACAAAGCCCTCCTACCCAGATCCTTCACTTCCAACCATTTATCCTTTTCTAATTTATAATTAAAAACTCGGAAACTTTTTGTCGTGTATGTTTCGTCACATAACTCGTCCTCAACATTATCATACATTCCTTCCCTGATAACCACCATCAACCCATCATGGTCCTCTTCGGATCCTCCCACAATATATGCTCCACCTAGCCACCCATTGTAAATTGGAAGCCTTGAAACCTTTACCATAGTTGTAGGATTCTTCCCATAAACATCACATGCTCTAATATGGAAGTTACAATCAAAACTATAAACACGGCCATTATGGTAAGTGATATCGAAGATCTGCCCGCCCCAACCCTCTTGAACATATGTCCACTTGTTATCTCCAGGTCGGCAAAACCCAATCTTCCCTGAACATCCCCATAATACCACCACCAACAACGATGATGGTGATGGATTTGGGAGGACTAGCTTCCTGACACCCCTATCCCAATCTGTATCCTCCAAAAAATCTGGAAAAGTGTCGACTTTTGGAAGATTTATGATTTCTTGTGATAATGGACGAATAAGTTTTGCAGCACAATCATCTCCTATCGTTAGTAGCCACCCACATGAAGACATGCATAACTTACCACTTGTTTCGGGTAGCTGCACCTTGCGGATTGTCTTGTTTGAGAGAAAAAACAATTCACGAACATCACCGGCCTCTTTTTTTTCTGCGAGCAATAGAGATGGGAACCGTGAAGGAGGTCCATTTGGGTAATGGCGTTTGATTTTGATTGCAGCCATTGCTGCCGCAGATTGCCAAGACTTACACACGCCAGCGAACGAGAGGTAATCTTCGTAGTACAAGTTATGCTTTTGGGCAACGATTTCGAGTAGTTCAGGCATCATCATTGACCAATCCATCGTAAATTGTGGCTATTTTTCACACGTACAAATCCCTACGAATTGAACGTTATTAGTTTATAGAGAATATTAGCTTCTGAATAAATAAACTAAGCGCACACGCATGTGTTTTTATATAAAGGCATGAGTTATAAGGACCTCCCCTTAGGGAGGGTTTGTGGAAGGAAAGGTGCTGCCGCCGCCTATACTGTCTGCTTTGTCGGATTGTACATTCCATCAAAAATAGGCGGGACCCATGCGTAGAGAGGGTTCTTATAGTACAACCCTATATAAAATTTGATAGACAGAAACCTTGTCCTACAAGACTTATGATTCCCATTTACATTAATAATTTATCATATTTACCCCATCAAAACATCAAATTTTCATATTTCCCCGAAACACAAGTTTTTAATCAATAAGTACAATGCATTTAAAGCATATGCATATGTTACAGAAATAATGAATTTTGATGTTTTTGTCAGGTAAATATTGAATTGACTCTTTATCTTCCTTAAATCCCTCGCTCACGTGTTAACAGTGCTAACATTATGAATAATGAATTGACTCTTTATTCATAAAACTCAAAATCAATTCAAACACATTATTAACATTAACAGTACTAAATATACAAAAACAACAATCGGTTGTTTAAAAAAGCCTTTATATTCATGATCTATCATAAGTGGAAAGATATACAAAAAGTCTGCTTTCTACCTAGTCCATTCAGTTCACATAAGAAAAATCAATAATACAACTCTTTTAGTGGCTTTGGCGGGATTGGATTTTGTTGTTGTAAGAATACAACTCTTTCACAATGTGTGCTGGTCTTTATCTATTAACAAGACGATTTGTATAGTTTTTGACGTTCTGCATGTCAATTTGTGTGTGCATATTCTTTTAAATTTTGTATTAGAGCACAAGGTGTGGTGGCTAGCCAAAACTCTTTATTTGAGGCCCATGGGGTGTCACGTCACTTTAACAAACCTCCTTGTGTAACCTCTTCCCTTATCACAACTAACCACAACTTACTCATTTGAGTCTCACCACTTACAACTTTATTTTATTTTTCACATATCCAAATGTTCCCCAACGGTTAGATCTGACAAAAGGATGATTTTTTCCTCGCTGTGCAGACGACGAGGCTCCTAGTGGCGAGAGATGACGAAGCAGGGCGGTGTCGCTGCGAGGGATGGTGAGCATGCCAACGTGGACTGGAGAGCCTCAACGAAGGCCACACCTTGTGCTCTTAACATGCATGGATGGAGGATCATAGGTACGTGAGCCCTAGCCTTAAAATAATAGTTTTTAAGGTATTTTGTTAATAGAGCGGTGAAAAAAGTAATATTATTTTAACATTTGGCTCTCTAAAACTAATCATTAATACTTCAGCCTCTCTAAAGAAATACCGTCTCTCTTAACATGATACTTTACTCAAGGAAATGATGCTCATGTTTCATCTTTGAACATTCGTTTTTGGAAGTGTTACAAATCTACGCACATACATAGTAACACAAAAACACTAGAAATGGTAGCAATAAAAAATAGGAGTATTAACCTAGTAATAGTACAATAACTTTTTTTATAAATATATAAAGTAAAACTAAGAAAAAGAAACATAAGATACATAATACTATACTACTAAATGCTAGGAATAATAACAATTAAAGATTAACATAATAATTGAAATTTTGATAAATATATGCAGTAAAACTATATAATACATGTTTAATACAGTACTAATATTAGGACTCTTTCAACTATTACTTACACTGTGTTCTCGTGTCATAAATGAGAAGAAAAGAAAGTGAAAGTAAAGGAAATAAAAGAAAGTTGGTTTTAGTACCATTCTCGAGATGGTTGGGAAGAAAAGATATAGAGCTTGATAATATTACATTTGTATACCCTTAAATACTTGTGATAACCGTTTTCTTTACCATCTCAAGATTGATAGAAAATTGAATCTGAGCATTCTCATTAATGCACCCAAAATTTACACCACAAAAGTATTCATTTCAAACAAACCAACAATGTACCATGCTTAGAGCATGTGGTAAGGTAACCACGAGTTAAATCTTAACGCAGGGTGGAGGGTAAGTTACCGCATGGTCTTAAGATAGAGTCAAAAGGTAATGAATCGTCTTCATTCAATACAACAAAATTCAAAATACCTTTGATATGTAAGTGGGCATCAGCGAACAATGTTATTTTGTTTTTTTCTTAGATCAAAATTGGTTACTTCCTTTATACAATACCACTTATTGAGTCTTGGAACTTTGCTACAGCACTGTTGTGCTGTACAAATTTGTAAAAAAAATAAAAATAAAATACATTAACAACTAATGAGTGTACGTAGAAGACAAATATGTGAATATTGTATTAGGTTAGGGGGTTTCTGGTCATTACACTATAAAAAAAGACTTTCCTTAACAATCTGCCCAATACATAAGTCCCAATAATATAACCACCACCCACCATCGCCAGTTCGCCACCCACCACCACAGCCGACTACCACCCACAACCACCACCCCACCACCAATCAACACCGCCACTCACCACCGCCACCACCACCACCACTCACCACCGCTACCCACTACCACCACCACCACCAATCACCACCACCACTCACCACCACCACTTACCACCACCATTCACCCCCACCACTCACCGCCATAACACACTGGCACCAGTAGTGGTGGCGATGGTGAGTGGTGGTGAGTGGTAGTAGTGATTGGTGGTGGTGGTGATAAGCGGTGGTGGTGGGTGGCGGTGGTTATGTTATTGAGACTAATTGAAGTTATGTATTAATGACCGACGGTGCAATTTTTTTTAACTGAGGTGATGTAATGGTTAGTCAGAATTTCAAAGTTTGAAAGTTCACTAGTGAACATATATATTTTTAGAGTAGGTTAGTCATATTAAAATAAAATGAAGAGTACATTACTCATTTGTAGACTTTGCCCTTATTTTTATTGTTTCTTACCTAAAATTATATTTTATTAGATGTACTGCAATAAGGCAAAAATTATTGTGGACAAGCCATCCGTGGTAACTAAAGGGTAAAGCAAGTAAAGCTAGAACTTTAGGTCCCTAATTTTCGAAAGCCTCCGATTTTCTGTGACCTTGTATATGTTTAAAGTCAGTCACATGCCATCATCCTTAAAAATCCGATTATATAAGGCTCCAATTAGCCAATAGCCAAAAGTTCTTTATACATCCAACTTTTACCATAGAACCCATCAAGCAATCTTTGCTAATCATTTTTTTTTTTTATCAAAATAAAAAAAAAATAAACTTCCACCCTTTTTTTAAAACTTAAATATTTCGCAAACCGTAAATCGTCAAGCTACAAAAAAAATACCATCGCGACGAGAATTAAATTATCTTTCTATAAACATGCATTGTTATATACTTTCGACGAACTTTTTTTTCGATGAACTTTTTTTTTCGCCCATATGATTCGATTTTAACAAATCATATATGATTCGTAAGAATCGAATCATATATGATTTTTTACGAATCATATATGATTTTTACGAATCATATATGATTCTTTCTGGGCGAAAATTAAAAAAAAAAAAAAAAAAAAAAAAATCGTCGAAAGTATATAACAATGCATATCTATAGAAAGATCATTTAATTCTGGTCGCGATGATATTTTTTTTATAGCTTGAAGATTTACCGTTTACAAGATATGTTGTTTTGAAAAAAAAAATGGAAAATATAAATGGGTGGCTATGATTGGTTGATAGGTTCTATGACATGTATGGGTTCTTCATGAATCTCAACTTTTACCCAATAAATGTCAAATAATTAAAATTTTTGGGCATATTTCTAGTTTTTAGCTATAGCTTGTAGAAACTTAAGCCCATGTATGCTGATGAGCCTAGTATGAAAGGTAAACATCTTAAGGTACAAAAATGATTTTTTTGATATTAATCCTAGATCAATTCATAGCTATTTGATTAGTTTAGATTTGGTACTACATGTGACAGGGCTATTTCTTGTGCAAAAGCCTGAGATGTTTGGAGTAGTACGAAGTATATATACTTTGTTTTCTTTATCCCCTAAACACGTTCGAAAAGTCGCATACAAAATGCCAAAGCAATAAGATATCAATCCCAATAAAGAAGAGATGCCTTATATGCACTGAATAAAATTTGCACAAACCTAAAACAAACCCGATTCAAAGAGTGTAACTAGAGTCGAACTAGAAATTTTTGATTTTTGTTGGGATGATTATTTGGTATGACGTTTAAGTTGTTTGTAATCAGTTCTGTTAAAAAAGTTTACAATCAAAAGATAATTGTATTAATGATGTTCTTAAACAATTAGATGGTCTTGTTTCCTTCGTTAAAAAATGTAGAGATAATGGATTTATTGATGGTTTTAAATTCCACCAAAGAAATACGGAGTGGAAAATATGATAATGATGTTGACAAGGAAATTAAAATAATTGGAAAAAATTTGTTTTTTAGAAATGATTATATTTTATTTTAATTACTTATAATGTAAAAATGGTCAAAACGAAAAAGTAAAAAAGTGGAAAAACTGAATTTTTAGTCAATCACCATAATGCCCTTGTAATGAAATAATTGTAAAAACACGCTACTCTTAGAATCTTCGGGATACCATCTTCCTCTCTCTAAAAACACACACCTCTCTCTCTCTAAAAACACAAGCACACACACTCACTGATTATTCATAGATCTGTTTACCAACTTTTTTTTCTTCGTGTTACAAATCGATTGGGTGGTCTTTTGATCAAGATCCGGATATAATTACGGTTTGCTGATGCAAGTAATTTATAAACCCTAAAGTTCTGATTTTGGGGTTTTACTCGATTCTCACCTTCCCCAAACAAAACCTCATATCCAAGCCCAGATGTAAGTAATTTTATAAAAGGATCTTTATAAGCTTTTATTAATTTTTTATGATTAATTAGTTTTATATTTTTGATTGTCGCATATTCAGATAACGATTGATTTGTAGGAAGGAGTGGCTATTGAAATTGGTGAATCTGTTGTTAGAGCTCTAAGACGTGAGCTTGCTGCTACTGTAGTCAATGCTTCAATGGTACTTTATTAGTTCTAAATTCGTATCAATATTACATCATGTCTATTACTCATCTTGGTAAAAAGCCATAGTGGTGGTCATGCTGATGGTATGTTTCATATGACTCCTTTTTGTATGTGATTTTAATAACAAATTTATTATTTAGAGTATTAGTTATCCCTTGTTAGTGCTTTTGATGCTCTGAGGATTTGGAAATTGATTGATTAAGGGGGTGGTTGGATTTGTAAGTTGAAAGTGATTATCTGATTATTTAGCTTGTCTGATTGTAAAAGAGTAGAGTAAAATTACTTATATACCCGTGTTTCGTCTATTACTCTTCTTAATCAAGCTTAATTTTCCAAAAACGCAACACCATCAAAAGCACCAGAAGCTCGTCCAAACACCACGTTGTGCTGTAAATGGTCATCTTATTGTTATTATTGTTTACAGATAATTTAATTTCTGGAACCCTTCCTTAAATAATGTTTTTATTGCTATATTTACATTTAATGTAGGATTGCATAACACCAAAGTACAACCTTTTGTCAAGGTTGACCCGAACAAAGCAGTGCCAACAATAGAAGTGCCTGCACTTTCACTCGATGAACTGAAAGAAAAAACCGAGAATTTTGGATCGAAGGCATTGATTGGTGAAGGTTCATATGGAAGGGTTTATTTTGCAAACTTAAACAATGGAAAGAGTGTGGCTGTGAAAAAGCTCGATGTTTCTACTGAAGCTGAATCAAATAATGAGTTTTTGACTCAGGTGAATTACTTTTCTCAATCTTTGACTAAAACGATTTTGTGTACTCGTTCAGTTTCTAGCTTGTGTCTTTTGTGTGACCCCTATGTCTTATGATTCAAGGTTGCCATGGTCTCAACGCTGAAGCACGACAATCTTGTTAAATTATGCGGTTATTGTGTCGAAAGAAATACCCGTGTTTTGGCTTATGAATTTGCAACCATGGGATCTCTACATGACATATTGCATGGTATTATAACAGTTTTTGGTTTGATAGGTTTGTAAAAGACGTGCGGTTTAGTTGGTATCATGTTATTAAATCTATTTATCTGTACTCTACATGCATGTAGGAAGGGCGTGCAAGGAGCACAACCTGGACTCGTTCTTGATTGGATGCAGCGAGTAAAGATTGCTGTTGATGCAGCAAAGGGAATTATTTGCACGAGAAGGTCCAACCATTGATAATTCACAGAGATATTTGGTCTAGCAATGTGCTATTGTTTGATGATTTGAGAGCCAAGATTGCCGATTTCAACCTTTCAAATCAGGCTCCAGATATGACAGCTCGCTTGCATTCTACTCGTGTTTTGGGAACTTTTGGCTACCATGCACCAGAGTAATAATACTTCTATATCATTTTTATATACTTTTGATCTAAAGGCTCACATTTCATTATAATAGATACTGTAACAAAGAATGACAGGAAAAAGAAAGTACTAGTTTAGATGCTTTTCAGTTTTAGACCGCAAGAAGTGCCAAAATCTATTATTGTTTTATTCATTTTTTAATGTAAAAAGGATCTTTTGCTTTTAAATGTACCTTCAAATATTGACGGTTTATATGATAATATTATATGTTTTTCATATAAATGACCAATTATTCAATTAACTAACAATGGAACCTTTATGTAGGTGTGCAATGACTGGATAGCTGACACAAAAAAGTGACGTGTATAGCTTTGGGGTTGTTCTGCTTGAACTTCTAACCGGGCGAAAACCTGTTGATCACACAATGCCACGTGGACAGCAGAGTCTTGTCACTTGGGTGAGTACTTTTTTTGACATTTTCATTTAGTGGGTCCTATAAAGAGATTTGGTCGTATGCAGTGAAACAAACATGGACTCCACAAAATAAGAACGGGAAATAAATAAACCTGACTAATACAATCCTTCATTAATAATTAATAATCATATAAAATGGTTAAAGAATTATCTGTCTTATTTGTGGATACCCATTTGGTTGAAAAATGTGAAGATGGGACCCAGAGCGCAACTAATTGAATATTAGCTACTTTTGACCCATTTACTTATGAAGTAGGTTGATTCTGAGTTATGTTCTCACTACTCATATGGGTCAAACAAAAAAAATAGCTAAAAAAAATGAAACATGACAAACGAAGCAAGCGGATTTAAAGTCACCCAAAGGTCATTGTTAAACGTTAATATATAAAACCTCGGTAGGATAGTTATATAAGAATTAGATCAGTATTTAAATAATAAAAAAGTTGTATTAATATATGACGAATTACAAATAAAACTTAAAAAGTATGGACAGCAAAGTGTTTCGGGTCAACCCGTCAAACCCGCCCATCATCTGTAACAGAAGTAATGCAAAAACAATCAAGTTTAACTTTATTATTATTATTATTATTATTATTATTATTATTATTATTATTATTTTTTATTTATTATAAACCGTCACGTTTTCATTGAAACCAAGGAAATTACATGAAATTGGAGGGGAGTCTAGACACAATCTGTGCTCCCACTCCTTTTTGAATACACAAACTAACTCGATGAAAAATAAAAGCACCGCTCTTAACGTTGTTAGAGTGGCTGCTGGCAATAGTCCCGACACGCGAGAGTGTATTCAAAGCTTCCACATCAAGTTCCCCGAACGTGGAGAAAGCGAAAGGGACGAACTTGTATCCATTGTCTTCACACTTGGACGCATACTTCTTCCTTTTCTTTTCCACAGCATTACTCAAGGCAGCCCCAGGAGCCCATGTCGTTACCCCAGTCCCAGCAAACGGGGAGACCCCAGTTACATCAAGACATGTGTCCTTACCTTGGAACCAGTTAAACAATAGCACATCTGCAGGGCGTAATTCTCTCCCTTCCTCCGAAAGAAATCCCATTGGAGCCTCTTTACGCACCATGATCCCGGCTTTGGAACATATATCAACAAGGATATCACGCACCAAATTATGCCTGAACTTAACACCCACTTCGCTAGCGCAGTGAACCGCGTGATCCCCCCACTGGTCCATACGGTGTACATTGCAACTCGGGCATAAGCTGCCTTCAGAGAACATAGGGACCGCGAGCCTGTAGCATAACACCGATCGAAATTGGCGAGGATTCATCCTTTGTCCGAGACCGTCAATAGGGATGGCGAAGAGGAAGTCCTGCGCATGTGGGGCGCGGATGCTACTAAGTATAGCCACCTGCCTTGGACTTAGTGAGTACTTGGAGACAAGGTCTTTCTCAATGACACCGAAATAGCACTTTGCCAAGGTTTTCATCATTTGGGGGGCAGAAGCGCCCCCAGTGACATTGAGGAAGTCGGTGTTACAAGTAGCGTTGAATGTGTCCAAAGCTTGCTGGAACGAAGGACCGTTGGTGACAATGCCCGTTCTGGTGAGTATTTTATCCTGTAAGTCGTTCGTTTGCATCCGAGAAGCGAGGAAAGCGTATTGGATGATATCCCCCGCTGAAAGGATGCTAAGACCACCAAGCTTTATTTGAAGAGTGGAAAGCCTCCACTGCCAATCACCAAACCCTGGCCCCGAAGCAGTAACAATCTTCTCCAAGGAGGCACGTAACGTCTGATCGAACTGAGCTTGGGCCTCTGATAAGTGCAAGGGGGAACATGTTCTCAAAGCATAAGATAGTTTCGAAACTCCTGCACAATAACGCAAAAGGAGAAGCTCACTTTGCGGATCATTAAGTTTGTTAATTGCCTCGATTAAATGTATGGTTTTGGAGACCCTTTTGGAAGCCAAATCCTGACAGAAACCTTCGTCCAAACTAACCAGACCACCAAGAAGTTTGACACCATTAAGCGGGCGAGCAATATTCATAGGAAATACGCCCTCCACTCTGCTTCTAGGGTCTTCGGCAGGCCAAAAAAGTTCAGTCTTGTCCACATTTAAAATCAAGCCACGAGCGGGCCCCTTTGTCCTAATGATATCAAGCGCCTTGGCGACCATGAGCGTATCTCCAACAATAGTACCATCATCGAGGTACCACGCCTGAAGGGTAAGTTCACATGACTGATTGATAGCATGGATCAAAGGGTGCAAAGCTAGGGCAAACAACAAAGGCCCTAACGGATCACCTTGTTGGACACCCTGACATGACCAAAGGATGGAGTCCTCATAATAGAGCCTGGCGGGGCGCGCATAACAGAACTCAACCCATGGTGCAATAGAAGGGCATCGCCCCCTAGCTTCCTGAAGCAAGACACTCCTGTCAACAAGATTAAACGCATTCTTAAAGTCCACTAAAAGCATGGAAAGTCCAACTTCACGCCCCTTAGACTCAATGAGCCTATTTACAGAGTGAAGGACAGCCTCGCATCCCCCAGGGACTCCAACCCCGAATTGAAAATCCTGCAAGTAAGAGTTCATGGAATCACCGACCGAAGAGGAGGCAACCTTTGACACGTGCCTACGCCAAACAGTGCCAACAGCGATAGGGCGTATACCACCGCTAGGCTTGACTAAGGGAGTCAAGGGGGCACTAGCGATATATTCCCCCAGTTGGCTAGGGCACTTTCCACTAAGGAACAGATTAACAACTCCAGTAATGGACCCAAGCAAGTCATCAGCAATAGTTGACGTCGCCCCTCCTAAAATATCCATCAAATGTTGTGCCCGTAGCCCATCACGACCACATGATGTCCCCTTGGGGAAGCTGCGGATCCTGTTGAGTACCAAGTCCCTGTCGGCAGCAAGGGCGTCCTCATCAAGGGAGACAAGGTTAAACTTTATTATTATTATTATTATTATTATTATTATTATTATTATTATTATTATTATTATTATTATTATTATTATTATTATTATTTGTTTTGTTTTGTTTTGTTCACATATAGGCTACACCAAGGCTAAGCGAAGACAAGGTTAAACAATGTGTCGTCCCAAGACTAAAGGGAGAGTACCCTTCAAAAGCAGTGGCAAAGGTATTACTCCCTCAGTCCCATATTAAATGTCATGTTTGACTTTTCAAAGTCTTTTTTTCTCAACTTTGACCTTAAATATTTAAGTTTGTGTAATACAATACTTGATACAAAAT
Source organism: Artemisia argyi (assembly GCA_030686995.1). Lineage (NCBI taxonomy): Eukaryota > Viridiplantae > Streptophyta > Magnoliopsida > Asterales > Asteraceae > Artemisia > Artemisia argyi. The sequence continues at coordinate 206,369,516 of CM060702.1, read as the reverse complement.
ATATGAATGGATTAAGTTTTAAATGTATTTTCATTACGTATAATTTTTATCAAATACTATATAACACAAGTAAAAATATTTAAAGTCAAAGTTGATAAATAAAGACTTCAAAAGTCAAACATGGACATTTAATATGGGACGGAGGGAGTATATCTTTCTATGAACAACAATAATATTTCTACATAATCATTATAGTTTAACTAACAACATTTGTTATAGTGATGCAGCTGGCGGCTGTGGCAGCTTTGTGTGTGCAGTACGAGGCCGAATTTAGGCCAAATATGAGCATTGTGGTGAAGGCACTTCAACCACTATTGCGGGTTCCCGCACCAGCTGCTCTGCTCCAGAAGTGTAATGTAAAGAACAACAAAACAGAACTGACTTTCAGTGAATGTTTGATTGTGTCTGCAGCTTTGCGACCGTAGATTTTGGCTTGATTGAGGCATATAAATAGGTTTTATCTTTGCATTATATTTTTTGGTTTGAGAACATCAGATGTGCACTTACGTTGGGATTGGCATGTTACATATCTTTATGTTTGTCGTGAATAATGGAACGTGGTTTTTATGGTGATATATTTGCAACTTTAAAGTGTAGTAAATTGGTATGTAACATTTTACATATACAAGTTTTGTTGCTACTTGTACATGCAATGATTTTAATTGAATTCCTGAAGGTTGTTGAGGTGAGCAACTTTACAGAATTTTCATTGGTTATTTTGCATTTTGCAATGGGAGCATGTATATCAAGATTTCATGGGCTCATAGCCTCATAGTGACACATTGTGCTAATGGTAAGATCATAATGTAGAAGATTTCTGATGCTAATGCGACAGCATGCCACGAGGTTATGCTTAGGCTTTAAATATGCTGTTGGGATTCGAATAGAAGCTACAAATTTGTAAAGTTGATATGAATATGCAAATTAGCCGTCTGCCTCTAGGAAGTTCTCTTGCTCTATCTGAAGAAGACATGTTTCTTTTTAAACTAAAGAGAACACAATTTCCTATGCCTCTTAGCTTTGCAATGACTATCAATAAAGCTCAAGGCCAAACAATTCCAAATGTGGGTATGTATTTGCCCGATTATGTTTTCTCGCATGGCCAACTTTATGTGCTTTTTCTAAAGGGATATCACGTAGAACAACAAAGTTATTGGTTAAACCAGTCAAAGATTTCCGTCAAGCAGGAATCTACACCTCAAATGTTGTGTATCAAAAAGTTTTACGTTACGAGTAACGTGTGTTTTTAGTTTTTATCTCATAACTGATGTCATGTTTTACTTTCAGATTCATCAGATGTTTTTATATGTTCTTTTATAGATGTTAAGAATTTTTTCTAGACTTTAGTTATCGTGTAGTACAACCGTTTGCAACTACATTCTGATCGGTTCACGTTCTATTTTGAACGCTACACAAAACGCTCACCACAATATCACAAATCGTTAATTATCTACCACTAGGAATTCCGTTACTATGCACGGGTACTCGCCTAGTCTTATACATTGTAAATCAAACTATATCATCACTTGATAGTAGAGTTGACCAATTTAGAGTATGTGAAGGTATTTTTAGTATCTATTTAGCATTGAAAATTTAAATTCACTTGATGCTACCAAGCTAGAAGATAGTTGTATTAATCTTTAAAGTTCTTTAAGCAATAACAATTGCTCGAATATTAACGTCATAGATTTAGTTTTAAAACTAAAAGTTTCGAAAGGAATTATACATGCAAAATGCTACACCGATAAACTTAAATATATTAGAAATTTAAATTCTTTCACTAATACTTATATTGCGTATACAATATGTGATGGTTGCTTTAATGGAAATAATTTAGGGATAATTCCAAAGTAGTGCCTAAAATCGGATTTACAACCATGATTGAGTCACAAATTATCCAACTTCCAGTTTTGGTCATGTGCAACCTGTGCGACTGTGCTACTCCATACATTTGTTGACACGTGGCACAACACACATTTCATTTCAACTATTTACCAATCATGAAGTGACCCCACTACTATTTTGTCTTACCCGAACTGGTGTGCGACTGAAGGCTGTGCTACTTGAACTTAGTGTGCGAACGGCGGCTGTGCTAATGTGCGACTGGCGGAACAAAATCTTTCTTAGATTTGCATGGGGAAGGTACACTAGTACTACTTGAGAACTTTTTTTTTTTTTTTTTTTTTTTTTTTTTTTTTTTTTTTTTTTTTCTCTCTCTCTAGTTCCCTTCTTGTACAACTGATACCATTGTGTGCGATGCTACCATAACCGTTACACTGTTCATTTCCGTAATCATTAATAAAATTAATGATGATTGATGATATGGTAGGTTTTACTGTTTATATGTGAGTATGTTATAGTTTAAGTTGTTATTACTTTGATTTGATAGACATTTATGTTTTAGATGTATTAATCCTCTTATAAGTTTGCATTATATATAGTGCCACTAAGTTAACACACAATCCTATCCACTCAATAACTTAACATTTCTGAGCACCGTAGTTTAAGTATTCCGACCACACACTTACTTATCCGGCCACTTTATCTTCAACCTTCACTCAAAATGTCTTCCTCAAACTTCCCATTTCATGCTAGACTAGCGGTTGAAGCTCGCTCACTCAGCAGAGCTCATCAAAAAACAAAATAGTAGTGGGGTCACCTCATGATTGGTAAATAGTTAAAATGGAATGTGTGTTGTGCCACGTGTCAATAAATGTATGGAGTAGCACAGTCGCACATGACCAAAATTGGAAATTGGATGATTTGTGACTCAATCATGGTTGTAAATCCGATTTTAGGCACTATTTTGGAATTATCCCAATAATTTATATCAAAACTAAAAGCTAAAAATAAGTTAGATAAAAAATGTTACAAAAAAGATTAACTCATTCATTGACTGAAAATGAAATATTATACCATATCGTTTCTAAAATTTAATCAAATATTTTGAATCAAGAAAAGCTAGAAAAGTAATTTCATATAAATATTATTTCATCAAATAACTTTAACAAAAATGGCAAAAATGGCCACATTTTAAGCCTTTACTTTAAGCCTTCGTCAAAGTTGAGCTGCCCTGCAAGCCATTTATTTGTTAAGTAAATTGCAAAACTACGTACCAAAGTCACTGTTTATGAACAATAATTTAATTTTCTCACATTCATTTATTTTTTATGCGTGATATTATTAGAATTTTGGGTAATCACTTAAACTCTTATCGATATGGCGGGAAAGTTGGTTATTCCCAATTTCTGTTATTCTTCTAGCATAAAAATAGTCGTTTCCATTATAATCATTCAACAAAATTGCAACTTAATCATATTCCCAGTAAACAATTAACCATTTAACAAAAATTCTCATTCTTTTCAATTTCTAGTTCTTGTTATAGTAGTTGGTTTCTCATTCTTCAATCGTTTTGGATTCTCGAATTGGATCGAATTTGAGCTTAGATCATATCACGTTCAAATCAAGATTAAGTTCTTGATTGGTAATTTCAAGAGTACGTTTATCAAGAATCTTGATTCAAGATTTCGTATTTTCGTTCCGTTATTAAAACACATTGTTATCGGTTCCATCATTATTGTTAGCGGAATCACCAAGTTGGTTGTTGATTTTTTGGGTTAAGTGATCAAGATCACATGTTTCAGTCGGTTATTTGAAGAGTTTCTTATTATTTCGATCATTTTTAGTGAATTACCAAGTTCGTTGATAAGGTGTTATAATTGGTTCGTCATTACTTCAATCATCTATATGTAACCCATGGCCGGAAACAACGAACAATATGATTTTTTGTGCGTTTTGTGCGACCGAGGTTTTGTAAAACTTGAAACCAGTGATAAGCATAACAAGGATGACCATAAGAAGCTGAAGCATAGGTGTTCCTATTGCAATACGCCATGGAAAAAGTTGGGTCAATTGTTGCGACATGAGGAAAACTGCCCGAAGAAATGAGTTCGCTTATGAAAGAATATGATAGGTTTTGGCGTTTGAAGATTTGTATACGTTTCAATGTGAGTTAGTTTTATACGGTTGTTCATGTGTATTCTTTAGTTCTATCTCTTATTCTATGGCGTGTGGTGAAAAGAAATTGTAGATTCTTGATTTTTAGTAAAAGCATGAAAGAGTTTTGTTAACGGTTGTTGTGACATGCGCTCTCTTTTCCGACTAAACTATTATGGTGTGTGAAGTAATATCCGTCTTATACACATCATCTACCATTGTAAGTGGACATGCACAGATTTTTTGTCTTTGCATATTTCTGCTGAAAATCATACTCAGTGAGTCAGTGATTCTTTTTTCAGCCTAAATTCTATTTTCTGATGGTTCTTTTGGGGGATCAGTCCAGTCTTTGGGGTGATCATTTGTAACAGGTCCTGACCACTTAACATGGCGGAAACTCCAAAATTTGGGTCACAATTTTGTCTATCAATGGGTTATCCTAGGTCTGATTAGCTTTTTTTTACTATCATGTGCTAGTTTTTGACCCATTTGTAGACCAAAATGTGTAACAAACATTGGGTGATATTATGAGGTCCTACAATACTACAATAGAATCAACAAAAATAAAAAAAGCATTTGTATGAGTACAAGTAATTTACAGTAAATGTGTTACCATTATAAGTAAAAAAATATATATATACAGGATAAATGGGTAATTTGTAGAAAAGTATAGAAACAAGAAGATGTCATGATTTTGTTTACTTTTGTATACATATCGAGTTTTTTTTTTTTTTTTTTTTTTTTTTTTTTTTTTTTTTTCATTCAAACGTTTTACTCCTTATGCATACTGTGTATTTTTATTTATTTATTTATTATTATTTTTTTTAAAACATCTCACTAACAATTTAGCAACGTGGCTAATACTTAAGCTGCATTCCAAGATGATTCAAAGGTTGAATCAGGGACGGAGCCAAGGGGGTGCCCGCGGGTGCACGTGCACCCCATGGATTTTTTCGATATAGTGTTAATTTTTAAAAAAATTATCAATTTTACCTAAATGTATTTTAAATGCACCCGATGTATTAAATGTGTCTCTAATATTATTTAGTTCATATACTTTAAATTTAAAATTTTGTGAATACCCAAAGATAAAACAAGTTTAATAAATTCAAGCACAAAAACCCCAAAATGAAATAGGTTTATTAATGGAACAAGTTTATTCATCATTCTAACAATTTACAAAATCCAAAATTTAACCAACACACAAAGATGAAACAGGTTCGTAAGTCGTAACATATACCTTTCATTTGTTTATTACAGTAGAAACTCGATATTAATACTTGATTATTTAATAAACTCTCTAAGATAATATTGTTTGCCGGTCCCGACTCGGGGATAGGGAGCTAAATTAATAATTCGCTAAAATTATAAGATAATACATTTTGGATAATTTCTTTAGACCCTATATAAAATATAAATTAATAATTCTTTATATATAGCATATTACATGAATGATTTATGTGTATGATTTGTTTGTGTTAACCTATTTTGATCTTGTATTTATATAGAAAATATTTTTAATGTCCATAAAGTGATACATTGAACACAAGAAGCATAATAAAGTGGGAGATTGAAGGTTTCTTTCAAATTGGGCCGTTCATTTGATATACATGCATTGTATACAATAATTAAGTGGAAGCTTGAAAGGTGTTTGTAAACTAAGTATTCTACTATAAATTAATAAAATATTAATTAATATATAAATTAATAATTATTAATTTATCGATTAATTAATAACTTTTTTAATTAATAAATTTTGGTGGTCCCAAGTGTATTATATTATAGAGTTTCTACTGTATGTCTTTTAATGTTTTAATGTTTTGATTTTTTGTAGGAAATCTTGACTAATTTGTTAGTTCCGTATAGTCTATCATCATCAATAAGGGCTTAGGGCAATAAGAATAAGTGAATAACTATGCAATTTCTATTAAGACAAATAGGGATAATAAGTTTAAGTGATAGTCAACAATATATTAGAATATAAATAGCACCCCAATTGTGTTGTCATGGGGCATTTTTATTGTTGTCGTAGTTATAATATATATGAAAAGTAGTGCTTAATTGAAGTTGACTTTAGTCTTGCATGTTGCTACCGCTACGGTTGAAAGATGTTTTTTTTAAATGAAGCTCATTAAAACTGATTTGCGAAATCGGATGGGTGATGATTATTTTAACGACGCTTTAACTTGTGTGCTATAGAGAAAGAAGAACTTATTAATATTAAAAATGAGGGTGCATGTAAGTTTTATTTTGCTAAGGGAGATCGTAGAATCACTAATTCGAAAGTAATATGTTCATTTATTTATCGTTTTAATGAAATCTTCGTTCTAATTCACGTTTTAACTCTATTATATTAAGGTTCAAAAATATTTGTGCACCCGGTCATATTACTTTCTGGCTCCGTCACTGGGTTGAATCACTTCAAAAGCAGGTGACGAATCACAAGCTGCATCCATGTTGAGTCTAACTGTCTAAGTGAACCTTTTTCAAACTCATATTCGTAAATAACTTCATACAATGGTATAGATATATCATAAACAGGGAAAATGGGTAAAATAACGTATCAAACGGGTCAAATGAGTTCAATAACCCAATTTCTTGAGCAACGTAAAAGAGGTATATTGTACACCAAATGCCATATGTTGCCGTGCCTTGTGTTATTTTTATAATCATCGTATTTTGTGGTGTCTGAAGTTATATGTATAATTATACACGTCATCTGCCACTGTAACTGGACATGCACAGATCCCTTGTCTTTGCATATGCCGGCTGAGCATATAGTCAGTGAAATAGACACTCACCTGTACAAGAGTAGTGGTTCCTTTGGGGATGGGGTCTGGTCTTTGGGGTTATCATTCCTTATTGGTCCTTGACCCTTTAAGCTGTTTTGAACTCCAAAAGCTGCGATATTATTTGGTTTTCAGTAAGGTTATCATCTTAGGTTTCGTCAGTTTATTAGTAACTCAATTTTGTCAGTTTTAGTTATTCTATAATGTTTATCTTTTAAATGAAAACAACATTAACAAATCTTGTATCAAGTTATCAAATTGGTTTGGATCTAAAATCTTTGGGTCAGAAAAGTCATTTTTTCTCTGATAAGCTGTATTTCCTGCAATAAAGTTCACGTATTTCAGGACATCCAGTGATCCAAACCATACAGCATGTGTCTTAATAAAGTTAACTGTGATTACCAACTTGTAACACATAAGTCATTTCCAAAATTCATAGTGATAAAAGAGTATATGAGAATGGGCTCCCAAGTTTTGAATTTATTGTTTCATGAGTATGAGCACTCGTGTAATCAGTGGATTCAAGTCACAGCGAAGTATTCAATCGTAAGTGGTCAGAGTATGACTTGGGCCTTACCTTTCCATGATGAAGACTAGTCCTTTTGGCTAATTGAGGTATTAATTTATTCAAAGAAAATTGTTAGACTATATCAGAAATGATTTGGTCATATTAAATTTATCTTCCTCACATAATTATGTCATTAACTTGAACTAGAATAAGTTTTAAGCAAAGTTATAAATTTGGTGATTATAGTATGCAAGTTCCTACCCAATCACCTTATGCAGCTTTTGGACAAAACACTGTGTTATTTGAAATGTTAAATTCATATGTAATTCTCCCAAACAGGAGACATGTTACGTGACAGGATATGAATTATGGACCCACATTCAATATTGAAACTTATAGAAGAAGGGGAACATGGAAGACATAAGCTTTTATCCCATTTCCTGCAACCATTTTACATGCATGGAGCCAAAACGGAAACAACAAACAAAAACAAAGGATGGGCTTATAAAGTTGCTTTGGATTTTGTTGCACAAATATGATTCACAGATTCTTGTATTCAATTTCAACGGCAACCTTTCTTTAGACATAATAGATACAAATATGCACTAGCCAAAAGCTAATCAATGAATTTAAATCTTTCTAAACGGGTTGCTAACTAATGCTAAGGATGTATTATTGTAATGATCCAGATATTTCTTATGTTTATTCTGGCTAGCTAGTTGCTACGATACCTTTACAAATTAAGGATGTATCAATGCAAGGAACTATGTCTTTCTTATGTTGATTGTTGCTATGATAACTTATATCCTGCACTATACCGTTGCTATAATCTTTATATATTTCGTAGAATATACTTGATAAGAAGGTTATTTTTCGTTTTTTTTTTTTTTTTTTTTTTTTTTTTTTTTTTTTTTTTTTTTTTTTTTTTACTTTGTGTGAAAGGGAACGTTCCACGCAATCATATTAATATCCACAATCAGACATTATCATAGCCTTTTGCATATTTTACGGTAGTAGAATATTTATGGATCAGATGTATATTTTTTGGAAGGAGCTAGCTGTTAAGACATCGCACAAATGTATATATAACCCTACTTCTCATATACAAGTATACAACATTGAAACGAATATAAAAAAAAAATATCAAAACTAGTTGCTCAATGGCTTCAGAGTCATCCTTAACCTACCTTCTAAATCATGCTGATCTTCCCTCACTGTACTATCAAACCAACAATGAAAATGCTGGTATCATTGACTTGGGACTTAGTCTTAGAGTCTTGCAGCCACAAACTTATAGTCAATCCGGAAATCCCCATGGTAATACTTTCTCTTCAAGTTTTCTATGTAGATATATATGGTTATTCTTGGTCGTACGTTAATTTTTATGTGCTCCAATAAATAAATGTTGGTCACAGATGACTACCGCGACCTAGTAGAATGGAACCAGTTCGAAAGTCCAAATGTCGGTGTCGCTTATCATAGGAAGATAGATGACGATGTTGGCAATGAAAGAACCATATTCCAAAGGAGAGAGCAAAAAAGTGATTTTGTGAAGGTTAACATGGATGGGGTACCCATTGGTCGAAAGATATGTGTTCTTGATCATTTGAGTTACTTAAGTCTTGCAACACAACTAGAAGACATGTTTGGTTAGTTTATATGCTTGATAATAACAATTTCTTAAAATGTCACATACAATGTCATCTGTTTCTTTTTATGATTTTCACATGATTACGAGTATAAATTTTGTGGGTTTTCTAGGAAAACAATCTTTATGTGGTTTACGACTATTTGAAAGTGGTTCAGAGTTTTCGGTATGGTATCAAGATAGAGATGAACAATGGAGGATTGCGGGTGACGTGCCATGGAAGTAAGTCATCTTACTCATCCAATATCGAAAGATATGTGATTGCTAACAACACATAATTTCAACATTAATTACTCATCCAATATACATCATAACTATGAACAGTGTATATCTGATACATGTCCAATATCATATCGAAAACTATTAATAAGCACCTTAATTGATAAGTATTTCTTTTATAATGCAGGGAGTTTGTAAATGGTGTGAAGCGGATTCGGATCATGCTTAAGGATGAAACCATCTTCCGGCCTCTGGCCACATTGGTATAAATGTTCCAATGCATGCTAGCTCGGACTAAGCTGCTATATAAGATATGTCAATCAAATCGGAAAGGCTATAGTCTTTCGATATTGTTATGGAATGTGTTAGTTTCTTTATCAACTGAAATACATGTGCTATACATTATTATACACTATACGATTGTACGGATTATATATGTTTTTTCTTTTAAACGGCTATGCATAAAAACATTCAAAGTTACCTACTTTCTAACAAGGAGCTAGAAAAGCAGGAAATTTACAAATTACATAAGGTCATGACTCATGAAGTTGAAATATAACATGCGTTCATATGACAAGAAAACCATGAATGTTAGTTAAGAGGTAATTTTCTACGCCTACAATTCAACCAACAAAAAAGAAGATGTTAAATTTGTTACATAAAACCCCGTAAGTATAACTTTATTAATGATCATTATTTATAATGGTAAAACCCTAATCTCAAAACCCGCAAACCGGGCTGGGCCTAATTATCCACTAATACTCCACCGCAGTTCAAGCGGCGAAATCGCAAAAGCTAGAACTGAAGTAGTAAATTAAGAAAGTAAAATAAAACAAGAAACCAAAATATCCGAAGAATAAACCAAAGTATCCCAAACAGTCGTCTCGGGAATAAGAACTCTAGGTTCGACACCAACAAAAGTCGTCTCGGGAATAAGAACGGGAATAAGAACCTTAGATTCGACACCAACAAAAGTCATCTCGGGAATAAGAACCCTAGATTCGACACCAATAAAATTCGTCTCGGGAATTAATACCCTTGATTCGACATAAAAAACAAACAATTAAATAACTATACTTTTTTTTTCAACAATAAAACAAATCTTGTTGTAGCAAAGCTCAAAGTCTTCATCATGCATAATTTGAAAAAGAAATGATATGATAAAAGTTTGTTTATGTTACAAACGTGTGATATGAGGAGATGATCATGTGATATGCAAGGAATTGATGGAGGAAAAAAAATGCTACTGGTAAACTAAGGCCCCGTTTGGTTCGTGAAATCTTCAGGATTTCGATGGAATTGGAATCTGATTCCATTCCATAGCATATTTGGTTGGCAGATTCAAGAAATTCAGAATCTGAATTCTATTCGTTAACGTGTTTGGTTGGCAAATGAAATGGAATTAAATCCTTCAAAATCCCATTTCTGTGGAATTCAACATTCCAAAGCAAAGTGTGAGTAATATTTATAATTCCATGGAATTCAATATGTTTATCGGTTATTATTATTATTATTATTATTATTATTAACAATAATAATAATTTTTTTTAATAATAATATTATTAGTTTTGGATATTATTATAATTATTAAATAATAATAATAATAATAATAATTTTACCATTAATATTATTATTTTTTTAATATTATTATAATATTATTTTAATAATAATAATAATAATAATCATATTATTATTTTTAATATTATTATAATATTATTTTTTAATATTATTATAATATTATTTTAATGATAATAATAATAATAATAATAATAATAATAATAATAATAATTTTGATATTATTATAACACTTTTTTAATAATAAAAATATTATTACTTTTATAATATTATTATAATTATATTTACTATTATTATAATTGTTAAATAATAATAATAATAATAATAATAATAATAATAATAATAATAATATTTTTTTTTAATATTAATATTATTATTATTATTATTATTATTATTATTATTATTATTATTATTATTATTATTATTATTATTATTATCAATTTTAATTTTAAATATTTTAATATAATTTGTTTTTTGTCATTTTATTTTCTTCAAACCAAACACGCGTTAACTTTTGCAAATTCTAATTTCTTGATATTCCAATCCTTAACATTTCAATTCTTTAACATTCCAATTCCTTCACAATTTCAATTCCTTAGATAGATTCCAATTCCATCAAAAACATTCCGCGAACCAAACGTGGCCTTAGATACAACCCGTGTGCAACGCACGAGTCTGGTTGCCTAGTACTGGAAAAGGTTAAGTTGTACGTGAATGGGATGAAAAAATGTTATATTAATGGAGATGGGACAACAGCATGAAAGGAGGAAAAAAATTATTCGTGATTTTGGAAAGTTAGGGGGCGTTTGGTTCGCCGTACTCTGATGTAATTGGATGTAATTGTAATTTGATTACATTACGTAGGCTGTTTGTTTCCCAGAATAGAGGGAATTGTAATTCAGATTACATTACGTAGGCTCTTTGGTTTGCGTTGTAATTTTAATTCAGCCATTACAATTAAACCAATGGAGAAAATTCAGATTACATATGATATTTGATAGAAAGTTTTGAATTACGTTGTAATTTATTATTATTATTATTATTATTATTATTGTTATTATTATTATTATTATATAAATAATAAAATAATAATATTTATATAATAATAATAATAATAAATATCTATAATAATAATAATAATTAAATTTATTATACATATAATAATTATAATAATATTTATTATTATTATTATTACTATTATTATTATTATTATTTTAATAATTAAAATAATATTAGAATAATAATAACAATAATATTAATAATAATTTTTTTTATTTTTATTATTTTAATAATAATAATGTTATTATTATTATTTTAATAATAATAATAATAATAATAATGATATTATTATTATTATTATTATTATTATTATTATTATTATTATTATTATCATTAGTATTATTATTTATTGTCAATATTTATTATTATTATTATTATTATTATTATTACCTAAATATTGACAATAAATATTATTATTATTATTATTATTATTATTATTATTATTATTATTATTATTATTATTATTATTATTATTATTATTATTATTAAGTTTTTTTTATCTCTTTTGAATTACAATTACGTTGAGATCCAACCAAATAAAGTGACAGAATATGTCAATTACAATTCAAATAAATTATAATTAGAACACATTCCAACTCTTTGAATTACAATTCATTCAAATTACAATTTCTTTAACAGATTACAATTCCTTTCAAAACATACTGCGAACCAAACGCACCAGGGTTTTAGTTATTTTTTGAATGAGATCGGTAGGTGTGAGGTTTTGGATATTTTTTGAATGAGATGGGTAGGTGTGACGGGTGGTATAGAAGTGGCGGCTTAATGACCGAGTAGGTCTCAAGATCATATCTGCTCATTATACCATGTTAAACTACATAAAACCCCGTAGGTGTAAATTTATTAATGACCATTATTTATAATGATAAAACCCTAATCTCAAAACTCACAAACCGGGTTTGGGCCTAGCTATCGACTAATAAAATTATGATAAAGATATCCTCTACCAAGCACCTTTTGGCAAAAAATGAAAATGAAAAAAAAAATCTCATTTCGATACGCAAATTAACCATGATGAAGAGAATATAACTTATTTAAAACATGACAGTTGATGGCTGGAACTGGCTTCTTTTTTTTCCATACTCAGTTTTTATTATTTATTTTACAAAATCAATAATCTCCGAGAAAGAAAAACCGGCCTTGAAAATAAAAACTCACAAAAAGAAATATTTTTCCAAAGGCGAGACACCCAGTCACATATGGCTAGAATATGATCAAGGAATGTCAATCCCTGTTAGTTCTATTTCCACTTTAGTTGGGATAAGATTTATTTCATCACACCAAATAAAGATTAAAACTTTCGAGGGAATGAGAGATGACCATCTAATTAGGTTAGTAGTTGATACCAGCCCACTTTTATCGATAGCAACCCAAACTGATGAAACAAGTTCGAGTTGTTTAATAAAAAAGTTCCAAGTATCTATTTTGTATCTTTGCCTACTTTCATAATTGAATGATACTATATCTTAATTTGATGAGATATGAAGTTGATAAAATGGTTTTAATTAATAAAATGAAAAAGGGTAAGATAACGAAGCTATTACAATGTAGAGATCTAGAGGTCGCAATTTATGACTTATTGGTTAAACATATTTTTAGTTGGGTAAATCTATATTTATACTACATATAATAAAGGGACGACTCTCTCTTCAAAATTTAGGACTTACAAAAAAGAAGTATAGTGTACAACACTTTAATACACACAATTTTCAGACATATAAAACAAGAAGCATAGTGTACACCACTTTAATGCACATATTAAAAAAATCAAAACACTACACTAATACTATTTAATGTAGTCAATTAATTAACTAGTCAATAAATACAATTAATGCAGTTATTAAAACACCCCTTACATAAGAGATACAAATTATCAAGCATATTGTACAACCAAATTAAACACAATTCCTGCGTTAAGTGTCACAAATACAAATAACAAAGCACATTATACAAGTATTCAAGCCCGAACGGGCAAGGTGCCAAATGGGCGCGGCCAAACGGGCACGGGCTATATGAAATTCTTGATATCCGTAAATTTATTCTCAAAAATAACATAATAAACTAAAATACATGATTCAGCGGAAAATTTTGTTTAAGGGTAACCGTCACCGCAACATGCGGGTACCCTGCTAGTATTTAGCTAGTAGAAGATGAGTCTAGTTAGGTCTTAAATATTATAAACGAGTCTAAATAGGTATTTGATAGAAAATACAATTATATACTAGTAATATTTAGTCAAATGGTCCAACGGGTCAACTTAAAAAATAATAATAATAAAAAATAAAAATAAAAAAAACCTCGACTGAACCAAAACTCATTTAGACCAGACCCGACAAAGACCCAACACATCTATACCTGGACCGGGATAAACACAAACCCAAACCCAACCTAACTCACCTGTTTTAGCACCTTGAGAAAAATGGTTGGTGAGTTATTAATTTATTATTTGTTAAAAAAAAATTGAAAAAAAGTTACGGTATTAATTTATTATTATATATTAATTTGTTGAAATACTTTTACTTAGTGAGACACATTTCAAATAAAAAATGACTTTTACATTTTTTATACATTCTTTAGAATAAATACCAGACTTGATTACTTTAATTCATAAGTCATAAAAAAAACTATATAAATATAAAAAGAACAATATATTTAAAACCATTTTGAGTGCCACAATAAATAAACAAAGAAACAACAATATCCAGTAAATATAAATAAGAGTAAATTACATGGTTGGTCCCTGTGGTTTATACAAAGTAACAAGTTTTGTCCCTCTCTTTTAAAAGTTGCATGGTTAGTCCCTAAGTGCGTAAACAAATAACACCACAGGTCCCTTGGTTTAACTGGTGTTAACTAGGTTAGTTAAAATTTACAAGTTAGCCCCCTTTGGTTAAATAGCGCTGTATCGTTAATCCTTTGGTTAAATAGCGCTGCATCGTTAATCCTTTGGCTAAATAGCGCTGCATCGTTAATCCTTTTAACGTTTTCGCCCGTTTTTGTCCGTTTTTTTTTACGTTTTCGCCCGTTTTTGTCCGTTTTTTTTTTGTTTTCGCCCGTTTTTGTCCGTTTTTTTTACGTTTTCGCCCGTTTTTTTTGTTTTCGCCCGTTTTTGACCGTTTTTTTTACGTTTTCGCCCGTTTTTGTCCGTTTTTTTTTTGTTTTCGCCCGTTTTTGTCCGTTTTTTTTTACGTTTTCACACGTTTTTGTCCATTTTTTTTGTTTTCGCCCGCTTTTGTCCGTTTTTTTTTTTGTTTTCGCCCGTTTTTGTCCGTTTTTTTTACGTTTTCGCCCGTTTTTGTCCGTTTTTTTTTGTTTTCGCCCGTTTTTGTCCGTTTTTTTTACGTTTTCGCCCGTTTTTGTCCGTTTTTTTTTGTTTTCGCCCGTTTTTGTCCGTTTTCGCCCGTTTTTGTCCGGTTTTTTTTTGTTTTCGCCCGTTTTTGTCCGTTTTTTTTTGTTTTCGCCCGTTTTTGTCCGTTTTTTTTACGTTTTCGCCCGTTTTTGTCCCGTTTTTTTGTTTTCGCCCGTTTTTGTCCCTTTTTTTTTGTTTTCGCCCGTTTTTGTCCGTTTTTTTTACGTTTTCGCCCGTTTTTGTCCGTTTTTTTTTGTTTTCGCCCGTTTTTGTCCGTTTTCGCCCGTTTTTGTCCGGTTTTTTTTTGTTTTCGCCCGTTTTTGTCCGTTTTTTTTTTACGTTTTCGCCCGTTTTGTCTGTTTTTTTTAACGTTTTCGCCCGTTTTTGTTCGTTTTTTTTTGTTTTCGCCCGTTTTTGTCCGTTTTTTTTGTTTTCGCCCGTTTTTGTCCCTTTTTTTTACGTTTTCGCCCGTTTTTGTCCGTTTTTTTTGTTTTCGCCCGTTTTTGTCCGTTTTTTTTACGTTTTCGCCCGTTTTTGTCCATTTTTTTGTTTTCGCCCGTTTTTGTCCATTTTTTTACGTTTTCGCCCATATATTTTTCGAAAAAAAAATTTGGGTAAAAAAAAGTTTCTAAAATATATTTTTGGGAAAAAAGTTTGGCGTAAAAAAAAGTTTCTAAAATATATTTTTCGAAAAAAAAATTGGGTAAAAAAAAGTTTCTAAAATATATTTTTCGAAAAAAAAAAATTGGGTAAAAAAAATTTTTTTTTCTAAAATATTTTTTCCAAAATATATTTTTCGAAAAATATATTTTAGAAATTTTTTTTTACCCCAATTTTTTTATCGAAAATATTTTTTTCGATGATTATTTAAAAAAAAATTCAAAATTATATTTTTTTTCTAAAATATTTTTTTATCGAAAATATTTAGACAAAAGACGGACGAAAATGTAAAAAAAATGGACAAAAACGGGCGAAAACGTGAACAAATGGACAAAAACGGATGAAAACGTAAAAAAATGGAAAAAAACAGGCGAAAACGTAAAAAAAACGGACAAAAACGGGCGAAAACGTAAAAAAACGGACAAAAACGTATGAAAATGAAAGAAAATGGGCGAAAACGTAAAAAAAATGGACAAAAACGAACGAAAACAAAAAAAATGGACAAAAACGGGCGAAAACGTAAAAAAAAACGGTCAAAACAAAAAAAAAAACGGACAAAAACGGGCGAAAACGTAAAAAAAAAGGGTCAAAAACGGGCGAAAACAAAAAAAAGGGACAAAAACGGGCGAAAACGTAAAAAAAACGGACAAAAACGGGCGAAAACAAAAAAAAAAACGGACAAAAGCGGGCGAAAACAAAAAAAATGGACAAAAACGTGTGAAAACGTAAAAAAACGGACAAAAACGGGCGAAAACAAAAAAAAACGGACAAAAACGGGCGAAAACTTAAAAAAACGGTCAAAAACGGGCGAAAACAAAAAAAAAAACGGACAAAAACGGGCGAAAACAAAAAAAAGCGGACATAAGCGGGCGAAAACAAAAAAAACGGACAAAAACGTGTGAAAACGTAAAAAAAACGGACAAAAACGTGTGAAAACAAAAAAAAAGGGACAAAAACGGGCGAAAACGTAAAAAAAAACGGTCAAAAACGGGCGAAAACAAAAAAAAAACGGGCGAAAACGTAAAAAAAATGGTCAAAAACGGGCGAAAACAAAAAAAAAAACGGACAAAAACGGGCGAAAACGTAAAAAAAAACGGACAAAAACGGGCGAAAACGTTAAAAGGATTAACGATGCAGCGTTATTTAACCAAAGGATTAACGATGCAGCGCTATTTAACCAAAGGATTAACGATGCAGCGCTATTTAACCAAAGGGGGCTAACTTGTAAATTTTAACTAACCTTAGTTAACACCAGTTAAACCAAGGGACCAGTGGTGTTATTTGTTTACGCACTTAGGGACTAACCATGCAACTTTTAAAAGAGAGGGACGAAACTTGTTACTTTGTATAAACCACAGGGACCAACCATGTAATTTACTCTATAAATAAACAAGCAAAAACAAGAAATAACTCCAAACACAACAGAGAGACGATGACTGACAGTTTGATCCGATCACTTGTCGAAGCCATCCACTCCACTCCCACACAGGCTGTCCTTTATCTCTCCGGCGGTGCTACCCAGGTCTGTCTTTCTCTCTCACACACACATTTATAAAAACACACACTTTTATATTATTATTACTATTCTGATATGTTTTTTTATAAATAAAAATATAAAGTTGTTAGGTTGGTTGGGATCAGTTCCTGGGGCATCAAATACTGTTCTTGAAGTTATTGTTCCTTATTCTCGTATGTCCATGATTCAATTGCTTGGCAAGGTAACCACCAACTTGTCCTTTTATTTGTTTGGTCATCTATGTAATAATTAAGGGGGTGTTTGTATTAGCTTATTTTATGGGCTTATTAGCTTATTGAAATCTGGAAATGCCGATAAGCTTACTTTTTTGAGCTTATGAGCATATATATACAAGCTCATGGCTTAAGCCATGGGCTTAACCTATCATAAGCCCATAAAAGTGAGCTTATCAGCTTTTCCAAATTTCAATAAGCTAATAAGCCCATAAAATAAGCTAATCCAAACACCCCCTAAGGGCTGTTTGGGATTGCGTTTATAAAACTGCTGCACTTCCCTTTACTCCATAGGGTCTTCTTTAATAGGTTCATAGTCCAATGCCTTCCATTTCCGTCAAATGACCCTGCCTCCCCTGGCTTTTCCACCGTCGGGGCTCCCTATGCTCCCACGCTTCGCGCCTGCGGCGTTTTCGCCAGTAGTGCCATCCTCCCCGCTGGCTGTATGGGCGGGTTGTCCCTCGCTGCTGCGTATGTCTCGGGTAAATGGATGAGGTTTTCCATGTCCCTAGTGGGCAAGTCTTTTTGTACACGGCCCCTGATGTGTACCTTAGTGAGGTTTTTGATACACATTTCTAGGATTACACTAAAGAATCATTAGAAATGAACAAACCTGCGCCGAATCCGGGCTATCCTAAAAGGTAGTTGCCCTGGGATTAGTCGGCTCGCAATGTCGAGTCGGAAACCCAGGTAACAAAAAAAAAAATAATAAAAAAATAAAAAAATAATAAAAAATATTGAACATAACGACTATTTAAAGAACAGTTTTGTCACCAAAGTCTGTTAGGAAGTGTACGTGAAGAGTTTTTGTGGACAATTCATGTGCACCTCACAT
This sequence comes from Artemisia argyi, assembly GCA_030686995.1. NCBI lineage: Eukaryota > Viridiplantae > Streptophyta > Magnoliopsida > Asterales > Asteraceae > Artemisia > Artemisia argyi. Next base: position 206,351,111 of record CM060702.1, on the reverse strand, counting down.
GTCAGTTTTAACCCTAGACCTCTTGTCCAGAATATAAGACAGATAATTACTCTGTACTTTTTTCAAATGGTTTGCCAAAAGCACTGTTTTCTAATTATCCGTGCTAGGAAAATGCAGTAATTAGATAATCTACTCCAAAACACGTTCGCAAATACCCTTGTCATATGTTATTCGAAGGTATGGTTTGGTTGAATACTTAGTAGTAGCATGGTTTGGTTGAATACTTTGATGGATGTGGATAGGGATGACAATTTAATGAATTAACAATTTGTTTTTTTGGGGGTTGATATATGATTTGTTGGTAGGTGCCTGTTCAATTTACTAGCAAGGAGACTGCTGAAGATATGGCATTAGTGGCATATAATCGTGCTTTGAAGCTCTCCAAGCCAGGTTGTTCTCATATTATACGATCATACGTCAATTGTTTTATCATAATTATTTGAGATTGTAAGATGGATATGCTTGTGGTATTTTGTTTATAGTTGTTTATTGATTCGGTTGTTTGGTAGTTGGTATTATGTTGTATTGTTGGTAGGAATGTGGTGGGTTATTTTTGTGTGTTTGTAGCATAGTCACATAATTCGCTAGAGAGGCCATAAATTGCGATCCAGTTCGCGCGTTCCCAAATCGGGTACGATTCAGTCGGGATCAGAAAATTTAACGATCCGAGTCAGGGTCTTACCACTTGTGATGCGATTTTTTTTAACTTCAACATCTGCCTTAAAAACCTCAAACTTTAATATGTAATTGACAATTTGTTATGACTTATGGAAATTGATAAGTATTAAACTATTTTCATATTATAAACGATAGTATAACCCTTAGGAATATATTAATTATTGGGTACATGTACATTACGTCTTAGAACCTAGTCTCCTATGAATACAGTTAATTGACTGGAATAACTTATTCTTGAACTCTGACAGAGTTTGGTAAGGTATGTTGTGCACTTGCTCTTAGCCATCAAAAAGATATGATAAACAATCATAATATCTCCCTAATAGAAAGATTTTTACCAGCTATCAGTAGAGTTATCATTTGTTATGGTGTACCCAAATTTGACTTTGGAGTAATGTATACAGGGGTTTATGCTGATTTAACATGAATAGTCACTTGACTTGTGCATCTTTTTTCATGCGCCAGTTTGTTTGCTTGCTGCTTTTACGCCTTTGAGTAATTTTATTGTGAGAAGAAATGCAGCCTCTAACATATGTAGTTCCTTTCTCTTGTACAGGTTCTCCGGTAGTAGGTGTGGGTTTTACTGGCTCTTTGGCTACCTCACGGCCAAAACTCGGGGATCACAGGTAGGTCTTCTTTTATTAAGTCAATCAAGGCTCTTAAATGCTTGTGCTAAAATCCAATAGTTAAGTGCAACAAATAGAATTTTGTCAGGCAATGCAGTCTCCATTCATGGGAGAACTTGTTTTCCATGTCATTTGAGGGATTATTAAGTATAGTCTACGAGAAATTTGTGTGTTTCTTAAGTTTGAACTCTTCTATGATAATTTTCCTTAGTAAATTACATCTTACGAGTCTCATTAAATGCGTCGTATCAAGGGCAATGTTAAATAGTGGATGCTGGAAATGATTTTGTTAGAATTTAGAGGTTGCAAGAGCGCAGGAGTAACCTAGTAAGTGTCTTCTTAACTCCTAATGTGTCATAGTTCTCGTACTTTAACCATCAAGCAGTAATTGGATTTACTTAAGAGTACATTCATGTCAAATTAGCATCTGTGGTAGTGAAGCTCACAAGTTTAAGAGCTTAACTTGTTAGAGGACGCCCCGATACAGCATTATGGTGAATGTTGTTAGAATTGTGTATTCTTATTAATAAGTCAATGAGCTCTTATGAGGATGCCTTCGATCACATCACATAGTTGTCTCAGGCCGTCTTAGATAAATTTGACGTGTATGCACAAAACAACGCTCTACGTCATGTTTTTATTTATTATTTTGTTTCATTTGTAGGTTTTACTTGTCAACACGAACGTCTGACAGGTTATGGGCCTCTTCAGTAACTTTGTCAAAGGTGAGATTAGTATATTGTAGGAATCTATGGTCACGAGTTGTTGAAATTTTTAAAAATGTGTAATTTGAACCCTATCGCAGGGTTTGAGGAGTCGAGAGCAAGAAGATCGAGTATCAAGCCAGGTTTTACTCAAGGTATGTGGTAAAAGATAATTAAATTACGCCGTAGTAGTATTTTGAACATTGGCCAATTTAGTTGTCGATTTTGCTATACCTTTTTATTCAAACTAATTCAAGCCAATCACCTAATCTTTAGTTTAATATAAGTAAGGCTAAATGTCATGGGACCTGTGACTAACCACAAAGTAATAATAACAGACATTAAATGTCTTTGGTATATTCAGATAGTTGCCTACTGAGTGGCTATTGTTTATTTATGTTGATCTGTAGTTGATTACAAACTGTCTTTTTGCTAATGGAACAGGCGATTGCAGATGCTTGCAAGGTTTCGAGTTCAACAACGTATGTTTCAGATTTGACTGAAAATGAAGTTCCTGAAGTCAGTGAGCAGTGCTTTGATGAAGATCATGAGATAGAACAATTGATAAGTGGCAAAATTTGCTTCAAAGTATTTCCATTTTCAAGTGGTAAGGTTCAAATTGTGCTTTCCTGAATATATATTTACACTAGAGTAAATTACATCGTTCGTCCTTGTGGTTTGCGTTGACTGCAGCCTTTCGTCCTTTGACTAAAAAAAATGCACCGTTCGTCCTTAAGTGGCAAACATTATCCGTGATTGGTCCCTTGCTCTAACGGTCGTCACTAACTCTCATTAAGTTATTACACTTGAGGGTATTTTTGTCTTTTTGAGTCTATCCATGAGGGTACAATAGTTATTTCACTTTTCTCACTACTTTTACTTCTTTTCCTTTTAAATTTAAACACTAACTAATAAAAAAATAATTCAAGCCTCCATCTTTATTGTTTTTACCAGATTTACTTAAATCATAATCTTCATACAAATCTTCATACATACTACTATATACTATAACTATAGATAAACACACACACACACAAGAATACCACTTACAGACAATTTCATACATACGCACCACAAATTGATCATTATCTTTTTATACAAATATAATAATATACAAACACAAAAATACCTGCAACCTAATCAAATAACAGATCTATTATACATATAGTTAACCAATCTATTTGACTATCTTCTGTTCTTCCACATCCCCAAATCCCGAATCACGCACGCACATCTCACCGGCGAGTGGGTCGTTTTTCCGGCGAGGCATATCCGGCCAGATCCGGTGATGTGGATATGTGTGTTTGCAACTCTCTCGTCATCACATCTACTTTTAAAACCCACTTTAAATCCCAATTTTCCGGTGAGGCGTGTCCGGCCAGATCCATTGAGTGTGTGTGTTTGTGTTCGGAAGCCTGGTTTTGTGTTTTCTTTTGTTGATTTAGTGTCAGGTTTAATTGGAAATGACGATTAGAGGTTTATTAATTTGTTGCTTGTTGTGAAAATGTGATTTTTGTGTGCTGAAATCATACAGAATTATAAATCTTTTCTATATTTGTTGTTTGCTGAAATCATGAATCTTTTCTATATGAGTTATGTTGAAATCATTTTTTGCTTATTAGATTGATAAAGAGTTTCAATAGTTTGTGGGTGAGTAATGATGAAGGTTTTTTTTTTTTTTATTGTTACTTATTCTTAACATTTTGTATGTTGATGTTGATGATGACGATGAAAGTTTTGTTGTTTAATTTTTGAAGGTTCTATTGCTGCTGATGATAAAGTTTTATTGTTGTTTTGTTTTACTTTTTAAAGTTTTGTTGTTTTTTAGTTGTGATTTCTTTAATTTAATTGGTTTCTGGAAAGTGTGACATGAAAAGTAGCTGGAAAGGGGGGAAGGGGGGGGGGGGGGGGGGGGTGTTATTAGTGATGATACAGTGAAGAAGACGAAGTAATGGATTTTGTTGGCCGGATTTCTTTGGTGGTGTCTAGTTGAAGATAATTGGTAAGGGTGATGATTGAAGATGGTAATTGATGATGAAGATGAGCGAGTGAAAAAGACCAAAATACCCTTATGTGGGTATCATGTGTTAAAACTTAACGAGAGTTAGTGACGACCGTTAGAGCGAGGGACCAACGACGGATAACGTTTGCCACTTAAGGACGAATGGTGCATTTTTTTTGGTCAAAGGACGAAAGGCTGCGGTCAACGCAAACCACAAGGACGAACGATATAATTTACTCTTTACACTAAAACATTGTCTTCTGTTGATCTTTATTATAAAGTCAGTGTTTTGTAGGGATACAACCTGCAAGTGGAGAAAGGAAAGTAATTCTTTCTGGCTCCTTTAACCCTCTACATGATGGTCACCTTAAGCTGTTGGAAGTTGCAATGAGGTATATTGATCTGCTGTTGACATTCCTAGTTGTGAGCTAAATTTATTTGAAAACTGAAAGAAATGACAGACCCTTATTGTGGGGATACATCAGGCCTTTCTTAATTAATTCTGAATATATTACTGCAGGCACATTTGATTGTTAAAGTAATTGTTTGTATATTTTCCAATTTCCACACACCTCATACACCATTGCTTTTCTTCTATAGATGACTTGCAGTCTACTATGCGTATTAGCATGTGTACTAATTAGATAGAACCTTTAATTCTTTCTGTAGTATAAAAGTAACATATTTAGAAAGGAACTGTATCAAAATGATATGAGGCATCTGATTATTGTTTCATATAAGTTAAAACAGAAATAATTACTGATACATATTTAGACGAGCCACACATGCTTTTGCTCAGTTGTGTGGTTAATCTCTACCTAAACTTATAATAACTTAAAGGTCAATCGTCTGCCTACTTGCCTAGCTCTACTCAAAGCTCTTTAGAATATTGGAATAGTATTTTGAAGTATTATCTTCCTCTAATACATGCCTCATAAGCTCTTAGGTGTTTAATTGTGTTATACATGTAATTTTAATTTCTCTTTTAATTATGCAGTCTCTGTACTGACGGGTATCCATGCTTTGAGTTGTCAGCCATAAATGCAGACAAACCTCCACTGACTGTTGCACAGGTTAAAGATCGTGTTAGACAATTTGAAAAAGCTGGTGAGTTGGTATCATCCATTTTCCCTGTGAAATACGTCATACAGCAAAGTGATGTCTGAAATTAATTGTTAAATTGGGCGCTCTGTCTTTTCAAATCAGTAACGGCAATCACAATCATAATAAAGTTTGCTCAACATAAGATTATCAAGATAATATAAGATTGATTCAAAATTTGGCATGAACTGAGTGATAGCAAATGCAGGAAAGACGGTTATCATCTCTAATCAGCCATATTTTTACAAGAAAGCAGAGCTGTTTCCAGGCAGTGCTTTTGTAATTGGTGCTGATACTGCTGCAAGGCTTATAAATGTAAGAATTTTTTTTTCGCCTATCATTATGTAGTGACTAGAAATCGTAACGTGATAGTGTCTTGTAATCTTATTGCATTCTGCTGGTTTATTTTCAGCCGAAATACTATGGTGGTAGCTATGATAATATGATAGAGACACTCCTTGGTTGTAAAAATACAGGATGCACTTTCCTTGTAGGTGGTCGAAACATGGATGGTGTTTTTAAGGTATGGTCACATTACATGCATCTTTCTGGAAAACTTTTGTTCTCTTTTTCTTAAGTTACATAACACTAGGGAATTATAATATTAATGCAGGTTTTGGAAGATTTTGACATCCCGGATGAGTTAAAAGACATGTTTGTTTCAATACCAGTGGATAAGTTCCGAATGGACATCTCATCAACCGAACTAAGGAAAAACCAAGGGGTGTAAATAAAACACACACAAAACTAATAATATTTTGTGTACATTTACTAGTCCAAGTCCATTTGAAAAAACAAAAAAAAAAAACATTTGCTTGTCCTAGTTATTGTGCTACCTTTATTAAAGAGCCTTCTTCTGTTAATTTATACCATGTTGGCATTTCTAGTTTAGTCACATTTCTATCATAAGCTGCAGATGCAGATTTTTTCCCTTTAAATATATTCAATGGTGGTTAATATAGAAAGTAAACGCAGCTGCATGTTTTCTTGCAAACTGTTGTGTCATATTGTATTGCTGTCTCTACTCTGTGTATAGAGTTGGTGCTTTTTATAAGAAGCTTGAGGACTTGAGAGGTCTTATATTCTTCTCCACAATACAATTGACGTTTGTTTCAGATATTTCTTGGGATCTCAAAGGTTGATGATTAGTATCATTATAAAAATACTCTTGATAAAAAAAAGAGAGAACAATCTTAAAAAATGAAAGCCATTAATACCCAAACTCAAGATGATATATGTTTACTGGTGCTTTTGCGTTTTGCACCATTTTTTTTTTCTTGGCACAAGTTGATTCATATTCGATCCACTCCAATCTGTTAGTTCCCTGGATGGTTAAGGTCCAAGAGTTTGTTCTAAGCATTGATCACTCATGTAGAAAACACCAATGATGATATCTACCAACATGAGCCTTCTTAAGCCACTACTTGAAACATCACAATGACCAAATGATCAATACCACTTTAAAATTTCCCTCAGCTTCAAAGTAACTGACAAACCAAAGAATCGCAATTGTATTGCTTTCATGTTGGCGATTTCCAAGCTGTGATTTCTTTTCCTCAAACCTTGCTCTGGTAGAACTTGTTTTGAGTATGTTATATCAACAGAAAATTAGCCCATTGATAACCATGCAGGAAAAATGAAGACACCACAATGTTTTGTTGTTTGGTCACTTGAGCACAAAGTTGTGCGATTTCCAAGTTGGTTTGCTCACTCACTTGAGAACATATTTTAAAGTAGAGGTGGCAAATGGGTTGGGTTGGGTTGGTTTGGGTCATGGGTCAAATTGGTTATGGGTCAAATGAGTCATGTTTTAAAAATAGGTCTAACGGGTCATGGGTCAGACGGTTTGGGTCGGGTCGACCCACTAAATTATAGAGTATTCGTTCGATTTTATACGTTTTCGTCCGTCTTTTTACGTTTTCGTCAGGTTTTTTACGTTTACGTCTGTTTTTTTACGTTTTCATCCGTTTTTTCACGTTTTCGTCTGATTTTTACATTTTTGTCCATTTTTATACGTTTTCGTCTGATTTTTACGTTTTCATCTGACTGTTTATGTTTTCGTCTGATTTTTTACGTTTTCGCCAGCTTTTTTACATCTTCTGTTTTTTTTCGTTTTTGTTAGATTTTTTACGTTTTTGTTAGATTTTTTACGTTTTCGTCTATTTTTTTAGGTTTTCGTCTGTTTTTTACGTTTTCGTCCCTTTTTTTTTACGTTTTCATCCGTTTTTTATGATTTTTCTGATTTTTTACGTTTTCGTCAGAGTTTACACGTTTTCGTCCCTTTTTTTTTACGTTTTCATCCATTTTTTAATGTTTTCGGCTTTTATTTACGTTTTCGTCCGTTTATTTACGTTTTCGTCCGTTTATTTATGTTTTCATCATATTTTTTACGTTTTCGTCCGTTTTTCACGTATTCGTCTATTTTTTCACTTTTTCGTCAGCTTTTTTTATGTTTTTGTCAGGTTTTTTACGTTTGCATCAGTTTTTTTTACGTTTTCGTCACTATTTTTTGTTTTCGTCCATTTTCTATGTTTTCGTCCGAGAACGTGAAAAAAGGATGAAAATGTAAAAAAATAGATGAAAACGTATAAAATTTGGCAAAAACGTAAAAAAACTGACGAAAACGTAAAAAAACTGATGAAAACGTAAAAAAGATACGAAAACATAAAAATTCGACGAAAACGTAAAAAATCAATCAAAAGCGTAGAAAAACTGAGAAAAACGTAAAAAACTGACAAAAACGTAAAAAGACGGACGAAAACGTAAAAAACCTGATGAAAACGTAAACAGACGGACGACAACGTAAATGGACGAAAACGTAAAAAAATGACGAAAACGTAAATAAATAGACGAAAGCGTGAAAAAACGGACGAAAACATAAAAACCGGACGAAAATGTAAAAAAACTGACGAAAACGTAAAAATTCTGACGAAAACATAAAAACGGACCAAAACTTATAAAAACATAAAAAAAGACACCTAGTGGTGGTTGAGTAATCATCCAACCCTTATGTGACCCATTCGACCCATTTGTTGACCCTTTCGACCCATTTGTTGATTCACATAAGTTTAATTGTTGACTCATTTCTTTGCCAAAAAGGTAACTCAATCCAACCTATAAGTTAAATCTAACCCATAAGTTATTATTTTTGACCCATAGCAACCCATATTTCTTTAAATGGGTTGTGATTGCCACCTCTATCTATTTAAAGGGTAACTTTTTTTTGAGTCTTCAACTTATTGATCCACAATTTTTTATTTTTTATTTTTTATTTTTTTTATTATTAATTTTTTAAGGCAACATATCCACAATTATCAATATCTTGTTGATAACTTTACTAGTCACTAGTGAATATATGGAACAACACACTCGTTTACTAACAAAATTGATTATATTAACAAATCCAAATACTAGTAACTAAAAAGAAAGACACGGAACTTCGAGACCAAATATAAATAATCACAATGAAGCCGCAGTTTCAGGCACATGTATTGAGCTCCTGGTTTACTTTCTACACATAAGATTTTGATACTGTAGATAACTATCCAACAAAATTATATCCACAACTAGCCTTCAGTTCATTTTGCTGGCATACAACATGTGTCTACAGATATTTGGTTATCATACCTGAATATTTTTGTTAGCTGTATCAAAGTCGTCGGTTAGCGGTAAAAAAGTTCCAACTAAATAATTAAGCGGTCATGGCTTCAACTCCAAATACCGATAATCTTTGTAAGTATCAGCGTTAGCAAAGCAACAGATATTGCATACAGAAATCGGACCTTTAGGTGAACAACAAAAGATTCTGTATATGCAGATATGCACTGGATTCAAATAAAATATTAAAATAACAAAAACAAAATATGGTTCTACAAACAAAATTTTGAGCACAAGCAAACAAATAGTAGTATTTTTTATTTTAGTGCTACAATTTTCCAGGTTCCTGACACAAGGTGGAAACCTTAGAAGTTGCATCAATTTACAGTTGTTGGATGGGACCTATTGCTCCTAAAAGTGTATACAGACTTTTTAGCCTGAATAATCCCCTCAGCTTAAGTTAACTCACAAAAGCCCTCCACAACATCAAAAGAGTTATGTAAAAATGATAATCAGAACACTAAACACAATCGATTACACCCAACCAACCACTCCTTTGGTGTATTTTATTAGCAAAAGATTCAAGAAGGTAAATCCCCAACTGGGTGCTTACCAGTACAAGATACAAAGACAAGATGTGATCTCTTCTAGGAAGACACCACAAGAACCTCACTACAGAATCACTCAAACACTCAGAACACAAAGATCAAAGAAGAGATTCATCTTTGTTATAGACAATACTAACAGATATCAAACTGATATCAAGACTAAAGAAGATTGCAACTAACTGTGTGAATCAAGAGAGAATAAGAGAGGCTACAATGTGAAGTTATGAAACCCTAGCTCGGATAATGAGCTTATATACTACATATTTGCAATATAGTCCTCCAACTTCTCTTAACTTGTCACTCAGCAATAATACTTTGATGTAGCTTTGAAGACTTTCAAACTTGACAATCTAAGTCCCTCATAATATTTAACACCCCTCCTCAAGTTGACAAGTCTTCACCTTGAATGCTTCCTCCATACTCAGCATTTTTGATACTCTTAACTCCATTATTAATACCTGCAAACATATCAACAAGACCAAGTTTTTTGCACAAAACATTATGTTGTCTTTGCCCCAGACATTTAGTAAAGATATCAACAACCTGCTAGTTAGTATGTATTTTAACAGTTTTGATAACACCTGCAGATACTTTTTCTCTCACCAAATGCACATCCAATTCAAAATGTTTAGTTTTCTCATGGAATACAGGGTTTGCAGCAATCTGAATAGCTGCACTATTATCACAATAAACATCCACAAGCAACAAGCCTTCAACACCAAGACTATTCAACAAGTTACTTAACCAGATAACTTCACAAGTGGTAGAAGCAAGGCTTCTGTATTCAGCCTCAGCTGAACTTCTAGACAAAGTGGCCTGTTTTTTACTTTTCCAAGATATGAGAGAATCTCCCAGAAAAAAACAAAACCCAGTAATAGACTTTCTAGTAACAGGACATTTTGCCCAATCAGCATCAGCATAAGCTCTAAGCTTAAGATCAGAAGAACAATTAAATTGTAACCCAGAACCAGGAGAACCTTTTAAGTATTTTAACACTCTTAAAGCAGCCTTAAGATGTGACTGAAGAGGCTTATGCATATGTTGACTTAAGCAATGAACATCATAACTAATATCAGGTCTAGTATTAGTCAAATAAATCAGCTTACCAACAAGCTTCTGATAATTAGTAATGTTATTCAAAAACTTGTCATTATCAGACTCAGCACAACTCAAAACAGAATTCTCAAGCAAAAGTGTATCAACAGGTTTAGCAGCTAACAAACCATACTCATATAATAATTCCAAACAATATTTTCTTTATGTCATACACACACCTTTATCATTTTTCAACACTTCAATACCAAGAAAATATTTCAACTCTCCTAAGACTTTGATCATAAACTTGGTACTCAAAAAATGTTTAAACTTTTTAATCTCAGACTCATTGTTACCAGTTATGACAATATCATCAACATATAAAAGCAAAGCAACAAATATATCTCCATTCTGTTTGATATATAGAGAATAATCAAACTTACTTTGAACAAATCCATGCTCAACCAAGGCAGTGGTAAGTTTAGCATTCCACTGTCTTGGAGCTTGTTTAAGCCCACAAAGAGACTTATTAAGTTTGCACACTTTAGAATCATCACCACCATTAAACCCTTTAGATAAAACCATATATACATCTTCATCTAAATCACCATACAAAAAAAGCATTATTTACATCTAATTGATACAAAGGCCAGTTCATATTAACTGCAATGCTTAACAAGCACCTGACAGTAACCATTTTAACCACAGGACTAAAGGTTTCATCATAATCAAAGCCTTCTCTTTGATTGAAACCTTTAGCAACCAATCTAGCCTTGTATCTATCAATTTCACCTGTGGACTTATATTTAATTTTCCATATCCACTTATACCCTATGAATTTTCTACCAACAGGTAAAACACATTCAGTCCAAGTATTATTTTTATTTAAAGCCTCAACCTCATTATCCATGACTTCAGACCAATTAGGATTTTTAACAGCTTCTTCATAACTCTTAGGTTCAACAGACTTATTTAAAGTAGAAGCAAAGCACATATTATTTCTGCTAAGAGCACCATAATTCACATACTTCTCAATACCATATCTAACTTTAGAGTGCATCACATAATCATTAAACCTAATAGGAGTTTTAGTCTCCCTATTAGACCTTCTTACAATAGGTGTCTACACATCTTCATTATCAATACTAGACTGAGTTGTTATATTATCGGAATTTTGAACATCGGGACTGCCCTCAGACCAGTTTTGGTCACCAAAATAGGTTGCAGAATGCTCACTTTCTTGATGCAAATGAATAGTATCTGTATCATTATCTATAGCATCATTTGAAGGTGGCAAACTACCATCCTCAACTGGTGAATCTTCCTCTTCATCATTGGGACTTTGAGACCGTAGACTATCAAAAAATTTCAAATGATCTACCTCACTTGCATTATCTGCATCAGTAACATCACAAGTTTTCATTTTAAAAGGAAATATGTTTTCATAAAACTTTACATCTCTGGTAAAAAACACATTTCTAGTATCCAAACTTAAAAGCTTATATGCTTTCTTAGTAGTAGAAAACCCTAACAGAACATACTTTTCAGACCTATAAGACATTTTATCATGATTATTTAAAATAGTTGCAAAACACAGACATCCAAAAGACCTCAAATGAGAAAGATTAGGTTTGGTTTTATATAACAACTCATAGGGACATTTACCTTTTAATACAGAAGATGGCAGCCTGTTTATAAGATATACATCAGTTAGAATACAATCAAACCAGAATCTTAGAGGAATCCCTCCTTGAAACATAAGACTCCTTGCAACATTAAGCAAGTGTCTATGTTTCCTTTCAACAATGCCATTTTGCTGAGGAGTATGGGCACATGAAGTTTGGTGAATAATACCATGATCAGAAAACATATCATACATTCTTTTATTAACAAACTCAGTTCCATTATCAGACCTTACAACTTTAATTTTTAGATTAAACTGATTTGAAATTAAATGAATAAAAGAACAAAAAACACCAAAAACTTCATCCTTGGTTTTGACTAAGTAAACCCATACAGCTCTAGAAAAATCATCAACTATAGTCAAAAAATACTTGTAACCTTCTCCGCTAGTAACCCTGTAAGGACCCCATAAGTCAAGGTGAACAAGATCACCAAGACTCTGAGACTTATGATCAGACAAGGGAAAAGGTTCCCTAGTCTGTTTGGCCCTATGCCAGGTTTCACAAACAGAAATGGTAGAATTCTTGGAAATACCAAGATCCTTTTGAAGAACAGATAGAACTGGGTCAGCAGGATGACCCAATATGTTATGCCAAGTAAGTTTAGACACATTATAAGACAAAACCACATTGCACTTACCCAAAGTATTACTAGGCTCAACATCAAACAGATAAAGTCTATCAGACTGACTACCAGTCCCAGAACAATCTCCTTTTTCAAGTCCTGAATATAACACTTATCTTCATCAAAACCAACAAACAATTTACTGTCTCAAATAAGTTTATTCACAGATAGCAAGCTCATACAATATCCAGGAACAACTAAAACATCATAAAGAGTAACATTATTAGTCAGTTTAAGATTTTCAACATGACTGATAGTGGCCAAAGTCCTATTGGGATGGCCAACAGTGATTCTAAGACTAGTAATGTCCACAACATTGGTCATACCAATAGTAGACATAGTAAGATGCTGATTGGCACCAGAATCAATGATCCATCCCAAAGTTATAGTACTAACAGCAAGACTAGAATTGGCATAAAAATATTTAGAAAAATTAACATTGAACCAAACATTGCCATTAAAGAAAGAAGCTCTACCTGCCATATTAGCATGTATACTTCCAGAAGGAGTTTCACTAAACAAGGACAACAACTTCTTCATCTCCTCAGAAGTAAAACCAGAAGAAGTGCTAGCAGATGAAGTATTAGACTTATTCTCAGAATGTTTAAGATAAGCATTAGCATTATAATTTTGTTTAAAACCATTCTGTTTATTAACAGGATTACTGTTCTTAACAAAACCAGGAGGAAATCCAATTAATTCATAACATCTCTCAATAGTGTGTCCAATTTTTCCAAAATTTTTGCAATTAAGATTAGGATTAGGACCTCTATTAGCAGTATTAGAGAAAGAACTAGTACCTCTAGTGTTATTATTATTGTTATTATATGATCTTCTATTGTTGTTAAAAGTTTTAGCAGCAAAAGAAAAAGCATTGAGTTTAGATTCAAAAACACTAGAGGACTCGAGGGATTCCTCTCTAGAAACAACAATATAAGCTTCCTTGACCTCAACGAGAGGGTCCCTGGTCAATAATGCAGTTCTCACTGGTTGATAACAATCATCCAGACCTATGAGAAATTGCATCAGCTTCATCAACTGTTGATGCAAGACTAATTCTTTACTAGCATCACAAGTACATTTATGCTCACAAGTACATTTAGCTAGCTTAGTTAAAGCATCAAACTCTCTCCACAAAGAATTAAGTCTATGATAATAATCAGCAACAGAACTACCACCTTTTTTCACACAATTAATCTTTTGTAACAAATTGTATATCACATAACCATCAACTTTATCATAAGTTTCTTTTAACTCATTCCACACAGAAGCAGCATTTTCAGAATACACTAACCCCACATAAACATCTTGAGACATAGAGTTCATTAAACACAATCGATTACGCCCAACCAACCACCCCTTTGGTGTATTTTATTAGTAAAAGATTCAAGAAGGTAAATCCCCAACTGGGTGCTTACCAGTACAAGATACAAAGACAAGATGTGATCTCTTCTAGGAAGACACCACAAGAACCTTACTACAGAATCACTCAAACACTCAGAACACAAAGATCAAACAAGACATTGATCTTTGTTATAGACAATACTAAGAGATATCAAACTGATATCAAGACTAAAGAAGATTGCAACTAACTGTGTGAATCAAGAGAGAATAAGAGAGGCTACAATGTGAAGTTATGAAACCCTAGCTCGGATAATGAGCTTATATACTACATATTTGCAATATAGTCCTCCAACTTCTCTTAACTTATCACTCAGCAATAATACTTTGATGTAGCTTTGAAGTTCAAACTTGACAATCTAAGTCCCTCATAATATTTAACAAGTTAACATAGCCATGAGTTTCACAATTATTTTGATGTCATCAAGGTGTTATTAGAAGTAGAGCTTTCTTCTTTATCACAAGTGCTAAATAGGTAAGATGATTAATCAGGTTCCACAAGGGCCAGTCTTTTTTGAGTCCTGGATCGTTAAGATTACAACTCACGAAGTTGGATAACAATATTACATGTAATCGAATCCATCCATCTTTCTGCTTCAGTCCGATATTGAACCTTAATACTACAAGTATAGCCTTTTATTATCCTTGTTGAGCTTGAAACCATTGTCTTTAATTGGATGGCATCAGGATAAAAAACGGTTATACGTAAGGCTAGTTTAAGAATTAGCATAAATATGTGATCTCAAAAGGCATTTTGGTGAGCGATCTGGTTATGGGGTTTGTAGTAAATGTGCAAGGATTATAGATAATTCGACTTCAAGGGTAAGGGGACGGGAGTGATGGTTATGGAATCTGAGGACATGGAAACGATGGAAGTTAAAATAAGGATTGTAATGTAAAAGGGTTTGGATGCAAAATTTGGGTTATGTTTAATTATTTTTAGGAGTGACTGCAAATACAAAAAAAAAAAAAAAAAAAAAAAAAAAAAAAAAAAAAAAACGTTAAAATAAGTATACCGTGTGGAGCCCTGTATAAGCTCGTGGTATAACTTCACATGCATGATAACAATGAAATTTTTTTATAGATAGACATCCTTTAAAGACAAACATCGTCTACTAGTGCCTATTATAAATTCCTAAGTTATAACAAGCTTGTTCATATATGACACGTGTCCCCGTGCATCCCTTCAGGATAAGCGTGTTGTGTATTGCGCGTGTCAGGCCTAAAAGCCCTCAACCTACTACAAATACTTTTCCCTTTAAAGTTCGTTACTGTGAATCATGCTCCCAGGATCCATGTCAGGTCAAAATTGATTCTTGGAGACAGTCACATTTTTCAGACGAGTTCTGAATAAAAATATTACAAGACAACCAAAACAAAACTGGACGTACAAAAAAGTCTTAAATAAATACAAGCACATTGATAATATTTTGTTTTTTGTTTAAGTATTACAAGTTTCCAGAGTTATAAAATTTCTCAGACACCAGTTTGAAGCATCACTACAGCTTGCATCAACATGCAAAGGACTCCCCTATCAATCAATATAAATACAACATGGATAAATAGCTTTTTCCATCATAATCATTTTATTACATTATACTTCATGCAGAAAGGTGATAAAAAGCAACAGGATCCTCCAAGAACATCTGAGGGGATTACTGAAACTTTCTCGCCTATTGAGGCACTCCATACTTCACATGAGAGTATCCATGACGCTGGAAACTATTTTGACATCGTCAAGGTGTTATCAGAGGTAGAGCTTCCTTCTCCCTCACCAGCAACAGCAGGTACTTTAACACGGGAAACTAATGTCACCACGTTCCACGAGGGCCAATCTAGTGGCATGAAGAGGAAGGCTGATGATACTGAAGTAAGAAAATCTAATAGTATCTGCAAAGTTTATGTATCTGTCATCAAGTATATATGCATGCTAATTAATGTGAAATGCATGTTGTTGAAGAGCAGGAATACTTAAAAAACATAGAGCAAAAAGTATTAATTACAACTAGGACTTGTCTTTATGCTCATGGACTTACAAAGGTTTAGTGTAACGTACTTTGCTCATTGTGACGGTGCGCTATAGGTAAATGTCGAAAGAGAAAGGGAACAAAAGACAAAGCAACACCATTATTTACAACATGGACATCAAAGGGTAGCTACTGAAATAATCCGTACCACAGACAAGGTGAGATACTCGCTAAATCAACTACAATTAAATTGCCTCTACATGGACCAGAGCCCATCTTTGCTCAAAAGAACTGATCGAATTATTACCTGGCTTCATTTTAAAATAGGAAGAACATAGGTTAATTATAACATAATGTCCCAATAGGGACCAACATAATCCCACAAAACACAAGATTTCTCGCTATCGCTTCTAGATATTAAACTTTATGCATATCATATTTTAAGCCCATACGATTTTTTATTTTATTTATTTTTATTTTTATTTTATTTTTTTAAAAATATTTTACCTTCAAAATTTGTACATTTTATTTGAGAGACAAATATTAGACAGGCACTACTAACTAATACCTCACACGTCTCAATTGATACTTGAACCCATAACTTCATATACCGCTATATTTATGCATGTTAAGTTCATATAATAAATCATGGGGCTTTGTGGTTCACTGGGTAAAGCTTATTAAGTTAAGCGATCCTAGGTGACAGTAGTACCGGGTTGGGTGACCAACCGGGAAGTCCTCACATGGGGACCATAACGTTGCCAAAATCCCAGTCCCTTCTAAATACAATCGATTTAAAAGATTATACCATATACAAATAAGATATATATGTATATTATATATTATCTTCTTGGTCCTTACAAACATTTTTCCCACAATGGTCGCTTGTTTTATCTGTAGCATCTCATTCTTTGGGACCAAACATTTTAATCTCATCAAAAGAAACTGTTTCTTCTGAATCTGAAGAATATTTTAAAAGGATGCTCACTAGTTTGACTTGCTTCTATTAAATATTATAAAAATAAAAAGATGCTCATTAAGCATTCATGATGGTTCTTAAAGGATGTTATATCAGTGCTAAGCAAATCACCCTTGGTACTTATATCAGTTGATATATTGTCATTGTTGGTTTTGTACAGCATCGCAGGAATCGAATAAGTGAGCGAATAAGAGCCCTTAAGGCACTTCTTCCCAACTGTAATAAGGTGATGGCTCTTGCTATAAAAATACATAATTTCCTTTTTCCTATATTTTTCTTCTTTTCATTATTTTCTTTCCAACTAGTACTAAAAATCTGAAACATCCATCTACAGAAAGACAAAGCTTCAATTTTAGGTGATGCCATCAAGTACATCAAGTTTCTGCAAATGCAAGTTCAGGTATTCCCTCTGTCATGCAAGTGCAAGAATGGAAATTCCTCTTGCAGTGTAAGGCACCACTCCAAAAGTATTTTCTTTTAGTGACAAACTGATGAAAAGAGAGTCACTAAAACTTTAATTACTAACTGTGATGTCCATATATGTGTTTTATCTACACATAAAAAAGTGTGGGTAAATATGTGCAGGTAAAAATCTATAATGACGCATAAATAGAGTGGAAAGGGATTTTTAAAGGTTGGTAAGTGTGACTATTAGATTAGTGACACTTTTAAGTATGCCAGTAAATGACGCAATTGTTAAAAGAAACCACTAGTTAACTTATTTATTTATATATGCTTTGAATTATATATGTGATCAGATGATGCAATCAATGGGAGTTGGTCCAGTAGCACAAGTTCCTTACATGTTCCGGGCAAGACAACCAAGCTTGCAAGAACCAAATATTTCTCCCTACTTTACAACAAGACCGTTGATAAATACACAATATGGAATGCCGCAACTTGGATCCTATGCTCCCATAAATTTTCCTCTATTTCCACAACCCTTCTTTGGGTACCCACCATTGATGCCTCCAATGCAATTTGGCAGTGGGTCATTCTCATGGCAGCAACCAAGACCTATTATATATCCTCAGCAACTACAGTTTGCATCCCAGACATTTCAGTCTGTGTATTCTACTGCACCAGCTTCTTCAAGTACAATTGTTTCAACAATTTGCTCCCAAGCTGAACCAACTGTCCCTTGTCAGCCACCATATCATACGCCAGGGACAAGTCAGGTGGATCTTTCAGTTCCATTGGGATTTCACATTTTCTCTTGAGCTTGAACCACAAATTACTAGCTTTTACAATAAATCTAGTGGTTGGTTAATTTATGCAGTCTCTGTAGTGATGGGTAACCATGCTTTGAGTTGCCAGCCATAAATGCCGACAAACCTCCACCGACTGTTGCACAGATTAAAGATGGTGTTAAACAATTTGAAAATCCTGGTGAACCGATATCATCTAATTTTGTTTCTGAATACCTCAAATTCATGTAAGCGGGGCTTTCTATATTCAAATCAATACAACACTTACAATCATAATAAAGTTTGCTCCTAGTTATTTTGGTTTTGTGTTTCGATATTTTGGTGAGTTAGCTTCATCATCGCTTCCCTAGTTTTTTTTGGTTCTTAGGTGTTTTTTGTTTTGGTGTTTCTCTCTCTGATGCTCTATTTTAGACCCGTTGTTTGGCCTTGCCCTTGTGGCTTAATAAAATTTTTGCTTCTTCAAAAAATAAAAGAAAATAATAAAGTTTGCTCGTAGCTACATGACATTCTCAAGATAATATATACCAGATTGATCCAAAGTTTGCATAAACCGAGTTATTGCAAATGCAGGAAAGACGGTTACCATCTTTGGTCAGCCAAAAATAGAAATCATAATGTGACATTGGAGGGATAGGATCCTCTCAAGTTGAGAGGTACAATTTGACTCAAGTTGGTGCATTATGAGCCATTGGATTTGATTTAATAGCTCAAATCAAAAGAACTTCTTTTGATTTGAGCCATTGGATCAAATCCAATGGCTCACAATCATCCAACTTGAGTCAAGTTGTACCTCTTATAACTTGAGAGGATCCCATTCTGACATTGGACATGTAAAAATTGCATCATGTTGGTCCTGTTGTTATGTCGTAAATGTGCAAGGATTATAGATAATTCGACTTCAAGGGATTAGGGGACGGGAGTGATGGTTATGGAATCTAAGGACATGGACACGATGGAAGTTAAATTAAGGATTGTAATGTCACTACAAGAAATATGGCATTTGCTGACAGACAAAAAGTGTCAGGAAAGTACAAAAAAGTGTCACCAAAGATAAATTAGCTTCTCCTTCACATATAATAAGTGTCGGCAGAAGTTCCAACGGTAAAGGTCTATGGTGACACACCTATGCTGACACATAATGTGTATTAGTGACAGCAGAAGTTCAGATCTTTGTCGTTGTGTCAGTATACACACAAACATACTTTTACATAGCGTAGCAGAATTCAAAACTTCCAATGCCATAATATCATACAGATTTTAGAACTTTCCAATACCAAAATATCATACAAAATCAGAACTTTAGAAGGCTGATTATCCAGAAAATAACAAATTTCAAACTAGTTGCTAAAATCCTCCAGGCTTAGCTGCCAATCAGAGTATCAGTCATATACACAAGCTATTAACTAAAAAGCAATGCCAGTAACCCCACGGTTTCTAAAATAGAAAAGATTGTAGTTTACAAGAATTGATGAATATATGGTGATCAAAACAAATTTCAAACTAGTTGCTAACCTTCCCATCTTCATTACTATCAAAAAACTGAATCATATGCTCCATCTCTTCATCCTACCATGTAAAATCATGTGAAGCTGCTACTCTCCACAAGTCTCGCAGATTAATCCCCCCTTTGCCTGTTTCTGCAAAGAAAGTATCCGTTTGGTGAATCCAACTTAGCTATAACAGGGAAATATAGGTGAATGGAGGTGGCAATATCAACCCCTTCACTTATGAAAGAGTCACTTTCGTTATACTTTATCTCCAATGGGTATAACAACAAAAAAGATAATAAAAAAACGGGTCAAATGGGTCGAATGTAGTCCCAAGTGTAATATGTATGCATACAATATCCTACCTAACATTACTAAAAAATTATATTATTGCTGAAATAATATAACATCGATAATCATATTTGAGTATTCACACTGATTCTTTGACATTTAGAATTTTCTAAACAAAAGGTGTGTCGGGCCAACCTAAGGATTTCAATCCACTTTAAAACAAACTTGCTTCGGCGATTTGAATATGTAGCAAAGTGGGGAATGGGTACCCAAAGAGCATTTTGAATATAGTTTTCTAACACATCCTCAAAGATGACCCTTTTCAGGTCAAGGGCCACAACTTAATATACTTTTAAAATTATAAAGCAAACAATAGTGTTACTATTGAAGAACATACCAGATATTGTACTAATAGTCAAAACACTTCTAATAAAGCATGTGAACGGCCAAACATCACAAAATGTTTGGAATCAAAGTCATGCATAACGACAAATTTCAATACAAGGTCGCATTTCTAAAAAGGAATGAGCACTTACACCATACAACGAAGCTCCAGCCTTAAATGTTTTTTTAAAAGCAAGTGCAGCGAGTGTGGTGTAACCACCAGCAGAACCTCAAGTGATGCAGAGTCTTTCACCATCTGCCTTTCCACTATTCACCTGTACAAAAAGTATAAATAAACGAATGTCAACAGGACTTACATGGCTTGATAAACAGGATTAGTTGGTGGATAATAGTAAGCATATGCCATCTCACCAGGAACTTCTGTGGGAAATTCAATAAATACTGGAGAACTAAAATAAGACTTGTATTCTGAATTAGTCGACGAAGAAGACCAAACGATCTTGAAATCAACTACATTTGATGCCTGGTCATCCAAAGTCACCTAGCCCACAAACAACTATTAGAGTAGGATCAACTTTGAATATTGATTTCTTACTACAAATCTA